>CM073517.1:17517837-18788265 GCA_037074615.1 Leucaena leucocephala | reverse complement strand
ACTTACTTCTCTAAATGTTAGTCGCTAATCGATTATTAAATGTTATCCACATGAACACTCGAATCTGCTGAGCACCCTTCCATTAGAAAATAGGCACTTTTAATAGTGGAAGTACCCTCATTTGTAGCATTCCAAACCATAACATCATTACCCGCCTCTATCATAAGTGGTAGCAAACTGACTAACCTCTGAAGGGCATTGGGGCATTGTTTAAGAGAAGATTAGCAAGTTTTTGGAAATCCCAAGTCCCTGAATCAATCCAACTACAACAGTACTATTTTCTTCTTCAGCTGTAAGTGGTCTAATATACATATCCTTTAAGTTTATACTAGGAAACAACCATTTATTAGTAAAGAAATTCACCATTTGCCCATTCCTGATATGGCATCTTGTGCCCAACTCAACTATTTCTTTCTGTTGAGAAATAAACTTTCACAACACTGAATCCCCTTTCCTTGCATCCAGTAAATTGTCTTCATTTCTTAGCATATATTTATGTAAGAGCACATCTATCCACAGGCCTTTATTCCCATTAACTAACTTCCAAGCAATTTTGGCTCCACAATCATGATTGAAGGATGATAATTTCTTTAACCTGAGACCACCATTTAATTTAGGCCTAACAATTTGATCCCATCCAATATGATGGAACCTATGAGATATCTGGCTATTCCCCCATATAAAATTCCTTTGCATCCTCCTACTTCCTAACAGACTGAGATCGGCAACTTAGAAACTAGCATTAGATAAACTGGTATAGAATTCAAAACAGACTTGGCCAAGGTTATCCGACCAGCCATAGAAAGGGTATTCTATTTCCAAGATGCCAGTTTAGATTTAACTATATCAATTATATATTGAAAAGTATCCATGGATTTTCTCCCTCTGATAATTGAAAAGCCCAAATACTACCCTATATTGGTAGAAACATGAATTCATGTAATTTCACTAACTCTTCTAGTATTTACATTCACCTTTAGAGAGAGAAAAAATATAAGACTTGCTCTTCTAATTTTTTTCCCCGGAAGCTATGCATAATTTATCTATACAATCCATCATATATTAACCTGCTTTATATTAGCCACTCCAAAAAGATGGTCATCTACAAACATAAGATTAGATATTGCTAGTCGACCATTAGAAATCAAAACTGGTTTCCATTGGCCAGAATTCACAACATCCATAATAAAATGAGATAACATGTCTATACATAGAACAAATAAAAGAGTTGAGATAGGGTCTCCTTGTCAGAGACCTCTTTTGGGAGAAAAAAATTCAGTTTGAGAGCCATTCCATAACAAATTATATGAAATGAAATAGATGTAACACAAGCCTTGATAAGGTTTATAAGAGTAGAGTCCAAACCAACATCAAACAAAACCTGTTGGACAAAGTCCCATCGGATGCGATCATATGCCTTCTCAAGATCAATCTTCAAAGCCATTAAACCAGTTTTCCCTCTAGCTTTCTTTACTAAATGCATGATTTCTTGGCCAACTATAATATTATCTTGTATGTGCATGCCTTTTATAAAACTAGATTGAAAAGGAGAAATAATATCATCCATGACATTTCTCAATTTGCCAAAAACTACCTTAGTAATTAATTTATAATGCATGGTACACAAGGAAATAGGTCTAAAATGACCAATAACATCAGGAAGATCCCTCTTTGGTATGAGTGAAATCAACGTCCTGTTAGCACTAGCTTCAATAGACCCTCTTTCAAAAGTTGTTCTCACAAAATTGCATAGGAAAATTAGGGAGAAACTATCAAACCCAGGAGCCTTATAAGGTCCCATGGAAAAGAGAGTTTCCTTAATTTCTTTATCAGTCAGCGAATAGCTCTTATTGCTAAGACGAATTTTAGTCTCTGAAGGAAAATTAATCCTTGTTTGTAAAATACAGGGAGCCGTGTGACAACACTCGTAAAGAGTCTTTAAATAATTTATCACCATAGCCGTCAAAGCATATTCATCATCTACCCAAATACCTCTATCATCTTTAAGAATTAAAATTCTATTTTTCCTCCTTCTCATTTTAATTTTCATATGATAATAACAGGTATTACGATCCTCTAAGTAATCCAATTAGTCATAGCTTTTTGAAATCATTTAATTTCTTCTAATTTCAAAAGATCCTCCAATTTAGTTTGCAAACTCTTTTCAAGAGAATTTAAAAATTTAGAATGAGTATAAGCAGGAGACCTTTTTTAATCCCACTCAAACGAGCTAAAAAACATTCTTCCTCCTCTCCATAAACCCAAAAATGTTTTTATTCCAATCAACAACAGAAACAATCAAGTTTTGTAATGATTTATTAAATTCATAATAATCAGTCTAAGTATTTGATAAAAATTCAATAAAATTTTCATGAGTTAGCCACATGGCCTCAAAGCGAAACGATTTATTTTTTCCATTATAATAATTAATTTGAAATTGTAACATAATAGGATTATGATTAGAGAATTGAGTTATAGGAAGTACCTTCAAAACTCAATCTAGTAAATAATAAAAAAAACTGAACATTAGCAAGAGCCTGATCCAACCTTTCATATAAGCGAGAGCAACCAGCAATCCTAGGCCTCTTCCAGGTAAATTTTGGTCTCTGGTATCCCATATCAGAAAGACCACAATCCTTAACCCTGTCTTGAAATCAATTTATTCTATTATAAGGACAACCAGCACCCCTAATTCTATCTGATGTCTGTAAAATATCATTGAAATCACCAAAAACCACCCACGGAATATTAATATTAACAAATAAATTCCTTAACTCGTTCCATAAATCCTTACAAAAATTAGAGTGAGGAATTACATAAACTGCCATCAGTAAGAAGGAATGTCGCCCAACAAAATCACATTGGAAATAGAAGAATTGCCTATTTTCAAGTAAGACTGCAACTTTAATTAAATCGCTCCTCCAGGCCACCACTAAACCCCCAAACCGACCTGAGCTAGGAATTATTTGATAGAGTCAAAACCCTAGGAGTGCAAAAACTTAAACCAAGTTTCCCTTTCACACTTGGTTTTAGATAAAATAAGTAAACTTGGTTTTGGTCCATTGCACACAGCCATTAAATTTCTATGGAGCCTATTAATACAAGCTCTTCTTGTATTCCAATATAAAATATTATCCATAAATAATAATCAAAATCATGACTAATCCCCAAAGCCTAAACACTAAGGCCCACTTACTCTTCTTACGCCAATTGGGTCTCTAGTACCATTAGGTCCTCATAATTCTCTCCCACCTCATTAATAATTGGACCTGGGCTCAGTTGCATTGATCCAAATCATCACCATGATCTACTTCCTCTATCCTAATATTATTAAATATTAATTGGGCCTAAAATTGAGTTGGGTTTGCAATAGTTTCTAGGCCCACGTCCTCTGTCATACAATCTCCTTTCCGCCCCTCATCTTCCTCATCTTTCCTAACTTCCCCCTCTTTATCTATCACCGTCCCATCCTTAATTGTCAACAATAAATGCTCATCACCCCTATCCTCATTTTGTCTCATAGCCCTGCTTCTCTTCTCACTCCTCTTCTGTACTTCATCTCCATCCTCTTTCTCAGCATCTTCCATTCGCCTTATACCCGTTGAAACCCTAGTGTGTTTGTTGCTCAGATTCCATTTTTTCTACCTTCACACCGACCTACTCATGATTGTACTCCTATGTAATGGCTGTGAAGTTTCAGCTAAAAAAATGTTTTCTAAAATGCCATTATTGTGAGGAGTTTGATCCAGAACTTCCACCTCAACAAGAACGCCGAAACGGGATTTACTATTCTCTAAGAGAGTCGACTTAGCCTTATTCTCCTTTATCTTCCTTTGTCTAAGATTCTTTTGTACTACTCACCATTGATCTTGATGACTATAAGTTTCCTTACTCGAACCTTCCCCATTCTCTTGATGATCTTGTTAAATATTTGTCTCCTTGCCACCTGAATCAGTAGGAATCCTTCTATTTGAGCAAACTTCCACCCGATGACCATAAGTACTACAACCCGTACAGAGCATATGAAGTCCCTCGTATTCCAGGTAGTAATTCTCTCCTTCTAAAGAAAATCCAAACATGATTTACTTGTTAAGATCTAACAAGACACAGATTCTCACAAAATGACCCCTTAATTGACAAGAGTTATTCAAGTCCACCTTCACCGTTTCACCAATTTGATTACCAATGATAGCTAGCGCCTCTTCATCATAGTATTCCAAAGGAATTTTAGGCATGCTAACCCAAACAGCCACTTTACTAATGGTAGCTTTCTCAGGTTTAAACTTTAGTTCCCAAGGTCTCACAGTTAAGTAATCATATATCATCCATGGACCACCTGTTAAAGCATTAAAGTAATCCTCTCTGTTTGACATCTTAACCACATAAAAACTGTAACCAATGTCAATTAAACTAATGACCCATTTTTTGCCCACATTGATTGTAGTTTAGTTTGTAAAGCTTTATAACCAATACCTCTATCGAGAAGCTTGACTATTACTGCCTTTCTCCATGCTCTGTAAAACTTTTTCTTCTTCTTCCCTGAAAAAGAGAAAGTAGGAAAATTCCTTGTTGCATCTTCAGTGGTGTTGCACAGTTGTTTGTCATCCTCCATATTACTTTGTTTTGGAGACTCTAATAAGTTATCTGTTAGTTTAGGCAAAAACACCCAAGAGGAGAGTGAATTGGTGTTTTAAAAAATTTAAGCGAAATTAAATTAAACTTCAATAAACATATGATTAATAGCAATAAGAATAAAGATAGAAAAGATTTCACCAAGACGATGCCAATCAATTTATACTGGTTCAGACTCAACTCTTGTCCTACATCCAGTCCTCAAAAATCTTTTGAGATTTTCACTATCTCCAAGATTATAATGGGATTTTGGTTATATTTTGTTTATTTATAACTACTTCTTTTACATTATTTAACTATTTATACGGTTAAGTGGATTAGGAATACTTTTTTTACTAGAAATATTTTTAATATGTTGGACTTTATATTTGTTGATTAGTTATATGGATTAGAAAATTTTTAATTCAGATTTATTTACTATTTTTTTATATTTTTATTTTAAATAAGATGAGTCATCGACATGGTAAGGAGCTGATAGATGAGTCGTACAAACCTAGGCTTAGCCAGAGTGCTACTGGTGCTGGTTATAGGGATTTTGACTTGGACATAAGCATAGATGATTATGAGACGGAGCAGCTCTACGAGATAATCATGTTCTCTCTACTTTGAGAGATGAGCTCCTCAGACTGGAGAGTATTCCCGCCAACCTTATGCAGGGGGGACCAAGCGGGGAGGGAAATAATGTTGGGGTTGCCTAAGAGGGGGAAAGAGGGGATGGCCGGTGGCCAAGCAGAGAAACAACCCCGTCGTGGAAGGCGACGAATGGGGTAGTTAGTAGAAGTCATAAGTAAGCATTTATTTAATTTTTGTTTTATGCTATATAATTTTAATTTAATATAAGTTTGAGTAATATAATTATTTTTAAATTACTCCTTTTTTGAAATTATATTTTGTAGATGAGCAGGGGATCAGATCAACTAGCAAGATGACAGCTATAAACATCTCAATGATGATGAGGGGGCGTGTGATAGTGCCTATCAATCATATGGACCAGTCGATCCAATAAGGGGCTAGCTGTACAACAAATACCTGTGGTTGCTTGCAAAGGACTAGAACCATTTCCCTATCAACAAGATCGCCTAGCGGGCGATAGACGAGCTGATCAAGGACAGAACTTGGGAACTAATAAAGGTAATTAAATTTAATATCATCAGTTATTTAAATATGAATATTTTGTTAAAAATTAGCATTTAATTTACTTAATTGTAGACTAAGTTTGTGATGGAAGACCGTATGCAGGGGAACACTATGAATATGTTGGGGGAGGACCGGAAGAACGCTAGGTTGGCCCTGTTTCATCAGGCAAGTAGTGACAGGACGCAAAGTGAGGAGGAGATAGCGAACGATATGCCCGATAGTGTCCCTATGCAGGATTGAAGGGAGTTCGTCTGATCGTGGTTTACACTGTAAGCTAGGGTATGAATTTAGTTAATTAAATTTAAAATTAATATTTAATTCTATGCCCACTTGATATGTTACTTCATTTTAACAAGCGTCACAGAGAGGTGCCGTAAGCGTTTGTCACCAGACTATGCGGTATAGGGGTGGCTCGAGACCCTTTTCGGTTGCTTATGATGAGATTGTAAGTAAATAAATTAAACTATTGATACACTAATTCAATATTTACATATTTAATTGTAATTAAATTTTAGGAGAGGAGGATCACGACGGAGCGGGATACGCGCTTATAATAGGCGAGATGTGGGCCGAGTTATATAGGCCCCAAGATGGGACTCCTACATCAAAAGGGGTAGAAGAAGTTACATTATGTACTTAATTAAACTAATTTAATGTTTTTATAAATAATTAATAGTGTTTAATGTGTTTAAATTTTTCCAATTATGTTGACAGGCGCGGATCTCTCAAATCCATGCAGACATGGGGGAGTCTCAGGGGTTTACCTTAGATCCCACAGTATTACTCTTAGAGGCTCGTGGCTGACCTCAACACCCTGGGAGGATCATGGGACTCAGTCTTGGTCCCACACCATCGACACTAAGGGCGTCATTGACTGCTCCCAGCCCGTCTTACTACCCATCGTCATATCAGTCACAAGCTATAGCGGCCCAGACTAGCGCAGTGCTCTAATACCAAAGCCAACTATCTGTGGACGAGCTACGGGACGAGTTTAGATGTGAGATGTAGGAGCAGGTGCTTACAATGCATAGCCAGATGCAGAGCGCTGTGCATACTATTCATAGCTAGATGCAGAACCAGATAGATGCCTTCTTAAGGACTGTAAAAGTTAACATTTAAAATTCAAATCTCCATCCAAACCTTTTGCAGCGGTTTACAACCGCTGTAAATTCCAAATTCAAATTAAATTTTCCCTCCATCCCTGTTACTTTTTGTAGCGGTTAATGACCGTTACAAAAGTTAGATGTGATTGATTTGACCGTTCTGTGATTTTGTAGCGGTTTATGACCGCTACAAATTCCAAATATTTCAAATTTACTTTTCCCTCCATCCCTATACCTTTTGTAGGGGTTAATAACCGCTATAAATTAAAGCTTTAATTGATTTGGTCGTTGTGGGTTTTGTAACGGTTTACAACTGCTATAAATAAGTGACCATTACATCCCCTATATAAGGAGTGAATATTCAGTTCAACTTTATAATAACTTCTAGTATAGTCTTTACTCTAACATATTCTCCATATCACTGCTATAGCAACAATGGATAAGACTTGGATCAATATACTATGTACGACCTCTTGATATCTAGCTGGACTTAACTCCTTCTTAGACTATGTGTTCAATAATGTGTCGATCAACGGTAAGATTCAATGACCATGCCCCGTATGTAATTTTAACAAGTGGTATCCAAGAAATATTGTTAGGGACCATTTGATTGTTAAGCCTTTCCCATGAAATTATATCATTTGGACTCTACATCGAGAACAACATGATATGCTTGCTGAGTTAACTCTGGCTATATCACGAATGGGAGTTCGAGTAGATCAACTCGATGCTGTGAATGATGCTGTACGTGATGCAGTCGGTATTCGTGAAGTTGACACTTTTAATGAAGTACACTACTCGAGATTTTTTTTGAACTGATGAATGAAGCCAACAAGCCTCTGTATTATGGGTGTATAAAGTATTCTAAATTGTCATTCTTAGTCAAAATGTATCATATTAAATGCTTGTGCAGTATCACAGACAAGACTATGTCTATGCTATTGGAATTGCTCGGAGATGCTTTCCCCAAGCATTATTCGCGCCGTCTTTTTATGAAGCCAAAAAGATTATTAACAAGCTTGGATTGAACTACAACAAGATTGATGCATACCCGAACGACTATATGTTATACTGGGGAGAGGACACAAACAGGGAGATCTGTAAGCGTTGTAGCACTTCTCGTTACAAGACAGTGCATAAGGGAAAGAAGCAGAAGAAGAAACCTGTAAAAATTCTTCAGTATTATTTGGTACTTTAACTGGTAAGTTAATTTTTATCTGGGTAATAATAATAGTTTGAATTGTTAGGTACTTCCCATTGAAACCACGGTTACAGCGAATATATATGTCATTAAAGAGGGCGGAGCATATGAGGTGGCATGTTCTTGAGCAGAATACAGATGAGAAGTTAAGACATCCACGGGATTCAGAGGCCTAGAATTTGTTTGACTCAGTTCCCAGAGTTTTCCTGTGATCTAAGAAATATCTATCTTGGTATTGTGACTGATAGTTTTAACCCATTCGGTATGAGCACCACCTATAGTATCTAGCCAGTTGTGCTGATTCCATATAATCTCCCACCTTGGATGTACATGAAGCAGAGCTCATTTTTGCTTTCCATGATTATCCTTGGAAAGAAAGCACTAGGAAATTATATAGACATGTACCTACAACCGTTGATACAAGAGTTGATGGAGCTCTGGACGGATGGCTTCGAGACATATGACTCATACGAGAAGCATCTATTCAATCTCCGTGCAGTGTAGATGTGGACGATAAGTAATTTTTTGGGTTTAGAACATTTGTCCGGCTAGAACGTGCATATTGGATTAGCCTGTCCTGAGTACAACTTTGATGCCATTTCATGTCACCTCCCTCATAGTCAGAAATGGTATTTTATGGGACACTAAAACGATTCCTCGATTCAAAACACAGATTTAGATTACAACGGGTCCGCTTCAATGGGAAATAAGAAAAGAGAGATCCCCTAGCCACTTTGGCTAGTATTGACATACTTCGGTAGTTAGAAGATGTTGATATCGAGTTTGGTAAGAATATTGAGGATCTTGAGCGACCGGGAAGATGGTCTCGTAGGACATCTGACAATCAGCCTATGCAGTAGCGTAAGAGAAGTACCTTTTTTACTCTTCCTTATTGGAAGCATAATATGCTACACCACAGTTTGGATTTCATGCATATTGAGAAAAATATGTGTGATAACGTGCTATATAAGTTACTCAACAAGGTCAAAAAGTCTAAAGATCATCTCGCAACTAGGAAAGATTTACGAGCCTGGGGAATTCTCGAACAGGCTTGACTAGATGACAACCACAAGTTTAAGCCAGCTAATTTTACCTTGACTAAGAAAAACAAGGCTATATTCCTTTTGACGCTAAATAACATCAAAGTTCCTGATGGATACTCCAGTAACATATTAAGGTGTATCGATCTCTAGTCTCGAAAGGTTTTTAGGTTAAATAGTCATCACTCGCATGTTCTGATGCAACAACTCCTCCCTCTGGCTTTGAGACACATGCTTCCTCCTAACATATATGTGATTTGGAGATGATATTTCCTCCATCCTTTTTCACTGTCATAGTTCACTCAACAGTCCCTTAGCTCGAGAAATAAAGCTTGCTAGCCCAATTTAATATCGTTGGATGTATCCTGATGAGAGGTAGGAGAAACTTTATCTTTGTATATTTTATTTGGTGCTCGTGCTTCCACAAACACACAATGTTGTTAATTGAATGTGACAGTGCAGATATTTGGGAAAATTGAAAACATATGTTCGCAATAAGTAGCGCCAGAGGGGTCAATAGCAGAAGGTTATTCTGGTTATGAGGCCCTAACTTTTTGTTCAAGGTACTTTGATGACATGGAGACGTCTTTTAATCACCCGCGACGTGTTGACGATGATCCTCCTAGTCGTACCATGTATAGTGATTTGTTCCCTCCTGTTGGAAAACCCGTTGGAGGATCTGAGTTCTTCAAACTCTCTCCTACTGAGAAACTACAGGCACACATACATGTTCTGATAAATTGCAGCCAAGTTGAACATTTCCTCCTGTAAGTATATATACACATACATAAATTTTAACGCACACTATTTTTTATACTTTTAATTCAATTTATTCATATCTAACGCTTAGATTACAAATTACACTTTATTGTATAAGGAGTACAGAAGTCATGTCAAGTGCTAGCTACGAGTACGTAGGTGAACTTCTGTGGAGGATGATAAAAGAGTCCATCAAGAGTTTCCTGGGCAAACACAACATCTTCACAGGGTCTTGCTGTTGATCACTTAGGCATCATGTCTGTCAACTTTTCCAGGCTCATTCATACACGTGAATCCGAAGATGATGAGCCCTTCATTATGGCCTCTACGGCGCACCAGATTTATTATGTGGAGGACGAGAAACATAAAGATTAAAATATGGTGGTTCACCTTAAGCCACGGGATCTTTTTGACATGGGTATGGTGACATTACCGCTTACGACAGCGAGCCCTTACAATCGATAAATTTTGAAAATTTCTTCTCTCAAGGTGATGGCAATTTAGCCATTATTAGGTATGTGACTCTTCATCCAAATTTAAATTTCAATTCAGTATAATATGATTATAAATTAAACTTAACAAAAGTTGCTTTTCAGGCAGGATGATGATGATGATGAATAACTTTTATTATGCTTCGAATGGTTAATGTAACATTTCTTCTTCTACAACATTAATTACAAAAGAAAATAAAATGCAAAAAAATAAAAAAAAAAAAAGCAAATGTGTAGCGGTTATATAACCGCTACAAAATACGATAGAAAAAATCACTACAAAAATAAAGTAACCGCTGCAAATTACATAAAACTGCTGTAAAATCATTCCTGGCGCCTAAAAATACACCCCCATCCCCCCATTTTCATTTGCTCATCGGTGTGTTGCTTTTCTCTTCTTCTTTCCTTCTCTTCATTCTTCTGATATAATGTGGTAAGATTATATTAATTATCCATTTATTTCTGTTTTATATTTGTATATTCATTTTTATTAATATGAGTGTTTATGATTTGCCGAAGCTTCCAAGTATTGATGATTTGCAAGAGCTTCCTATACAAATTATTGGATCTATTTAATCATTTTTATATCATATTTTTTTACTTTCTTCACTTTCTATTTCTTTTGTAGATTTTCTTTCATCAATTTCAATAAATTTCTATATATCTAATATCAGTATGTATACTTTCTACATCTAAAGAGTTTGTTATAAAATAAAATATATTAAATTTAATTACATTGTACAGCTAAATAATAAATTTAATTACCACAATAAAATTTTAATCTTTCTAATTTATTACCTTATTTATATATATACATATAGATATGTATTTTATTAAAAAATTATATGTTTAAATATATACATTGCAGGCTTCTTTAAATTGTTCACATCATTTTTAGCGGTTATATAACAACAACAAATGCTTGAAGCGGGAAAAAAAATATTTGTTTAAAAGTTTTTAAACTTTTGTAACGGTTATAAAACTGTTACAAAACTTTAGCGCTAACATGAAAAATTTTGTTTGTCTCCAAAATATTCTATTGCCTTCCAATTTCCCACCAAAAAGTCATGCTTTTGTAGCGGTTTTATAATCGCTACAAAAGTTTTCCACTAACATCCGTATACAAACTTATAGAGGGTTTGTAACCGCTACTAAAGTTAGATAAACCGCTCTAAATATTTACAGCGGTTTGACCGTTATACATAGCGGTTATGTAAGCTGCTACAAATGTGTTTACAGCGCATGAATTATAGCGCCTAATAAAACTGTTGTAAATGTCTTTTATAGAAGTTTAAACCGCTATATAATCGTAAATTTGACCATTGCAAAATACCATTTTTTTGTAGTAAGTACTGCCGACGCTACAGTTTCTACTAACACTACAGTGACTTACTTGTTTAATTAGTGCTGCTATAGTGAAATCTTCATGATTTTACAACAGTTGATTCTCTACTTCCTTTTCTCCCCTCTCCTTCGATCCTTCCGGGGTCTTCCCCCAAGTTGGTATCAAAGTTAGATTAAAAAGGTATTCCCCCTAAATTTATAAAATTACTCTTAAATGACAAATTTATAAATTGTTCCCTTAAAAAGTATATCCATTGATTGTATATCATAATGATGATTGAAAATGTATTCCTCTAATTTTTAATATATAACATATTTAACTAATTTAATTAGATTAAAAAATTAGTTAAGTTGGTTAATATGATATATTTTTTTCTAAACTATCATAATCATTTTTCTTAACTCATTTTCTCCCTCTCTTACTTGATTATTATTGAGAAAGTATCAGTAGGGATAGTTTTTAAAAAAAGTTGATAAATATAGGAAATAAGTTTTATATTTAGGATCAAGATCAACTCCTCAATTATGTCCTATATTAAAGACCGGAGGAGTATTTTAGAGAAATTAACACGGATTTATTACATTTTAAAAGTTAGTTGGGGTTCGATTTGATACTAAATATAATATTTTAATTTATTTTATCTCCTATATTTCTCATTTTTTATAAGCTAATTCATGTCAAATTTGTTTAAATTAACCAATTTATCTTATTTTCTTAACCTACCCAAATTAATTAGTTAAGTTACTTTTATTTTAAGAACCAGAGGGAGTATGTTAGTTTTGTTTCTAGCTTATGCCTTGATAGTTGGGTTCATTTGTTCATTGTAACACGCGGTTTTCTTTAGTGCTAATTAAGGGTACTAAGTTGTGTGGGTTGTATGTGATGAGACACATTCAACATCGACACACTGAGGGTATATTTGGATTAGCTTTTGAATAATAGATTATAAAATAAAGTGATTAAAAATAATTTTAAAGAATATATTTTGTTAAAAAAATAATATTGCTAATTGAAAATATTTTGAGGGTTGTTATTAGAATCTCTTTTTAATGTATAAATTATTAAAAATTATAGATAATTATATAAAATACAATTTTTTTTAATTTTTTTATCTTCATCTAATAAATAAGTAAATAAATAATATATATACATATATAAGAGAGAAATTTATTATTTATATAATTTTTTAATATATATAAATTTATAATATAAAATATTAAATATAAATTTAAAAAATAAAAATTCCATGTCAAAGATAGATACAGTTGAATGGAAGGGTGTTTTTGACATAATAATGTCTCTGAAAAGCTGACCTCTCCAACTTCAATTGAAACATAGTTCTAGCCACTGAAACTATGGTTTGGCACAATTAATCAATTTTAAAATTTTTTGAGGCGTTTGAATGGTTTTCTTTGAAACCAGGTTTTAAATACAAAAGAGTTATTTTTTTCTCCTTATATCCAAACACACACTTGATCCTCCAAAAATTCCTATAAGCTCCACAAAAGTATAATAAGGGGTAAAACCAAGTTTTTGGCAGAAGTCGATCATCTAACTGCCCTTCTAATCTCAAATACCAAGTTTAACCCAACCTTCTTTGGGAGGAAACCGATTAGAATAAATATATCTAAGGCTTAGTCTATTCTTTTCCTTGTTTTCCTGATAATAAGATAAAATGTCATAATAAAAGTAATGAGAGTTCTACAATTTAGAAAAAGAAATAGGACAAGAATTCAATTGAGTAAGCTGAAAGAATAGATAATTATGTCTTAATTGTACTGAGACTCCTGAGAAGGCCTCAAGCATTGAAGAGATGTCCAGCCAAACAACATTCCTAGTGGTAGCTTTTGAAGTGGTTAGATTTAAGAACTGCTTCTTGAGACATAAGATTTCCAGAGTGTCACTCCTTGAAGGAAGAAACTCAGGATTGTGAATCCAAAAATGAGCAGACCGAAAGCATTGAATTATGAAAATATGTAGATCAGCATTCCGTCTTTTCCATCAGAACTGCTGTAATGGTGAACCATGTAGGTAAACATCTACCTAACAATAGCAATTCTTGACCTGTTTCTTCTTATATATAAAATGATAGACTAGACAGTTTTTAAAATATTGAAGCATGATATCTTCAATGATTCTTTTCAGGTACTTATAAAACCTATATGTATGCTATTTGCCTCTTCTTCTGAGCCTACGACTAGCATTTTAGAAAGACCAGCAAACATGAGCAAATAGTCTTTGTCAATGAATTCTTCTAATCTTTGAAATTCCCCCATCAACTTTTGAGTTCCATAAAATCCAGTCATACAATGACAAAAACAAGACACTCCCTCCGTCCTAGAATATAAGATCCCTGAATTGTGTTTTTCAATAAAACAGTTAAAATTAGTAAAAGTAATAAATATATAGGAAATACATTTTTTTAAAATATGTCCTCATTTTATAGTGGTTAAATGAGAGATAGTAATAATAAGTATAATGATGAGAATGTAATATATAAAATTAAATAAGGGTAAAATAGGTAAAAAAATATTTATTATTGAGACAAACTCAAATGAGATCTTATAAAATAAGACAAGTCAATTCAAAGAAATGATTCTTATATTTTGTGACGGAGGGAGTAATCCGTTGAGATCACAAATTATGTGGAGGCAAGAGGCATTGGAAATGTAACCAAAAGGGCAAATGTATAGAAATCTTTCACTAATAGAACTCATGCGATCCTCAACAAATATTTCACTAACTGATTTTTTTTTTGTACAAGGGCTAATCGCCCGAAAGAAAGAAATCTAAATCAGAGGGGGATTAAATCCCAAACAATAAAAAAGAACAAGAGATTCCAAACATGGAGGACAAGAATATAGAGTTTCCGTATTAGTCAAACCCTCCTTAGCCAAAGTATCTGCAAGTTTGTTCTAATCTCTAGGAATGTATTGGAGCTTCAAGTCCCAAGTAAGCTGTATAAAGTTCTGAATTTGTACAACTAACAAACTGCATCTATCAGTATTCCCATTAGACAACATTTCAATGACATTCTTAGAGTCAGTTTATAGCATAATCTTTTTAAAACCAAGATCCTAAGCCAGATTGAGACCTTTATATACAACCCATTGCTAAGCTTTTATCACAGTATAAGAACCTAGTTTACTTGAAAATCCAGCCACCCAACTACCTGAATGACCTATAATGACTCCACCACATCCCGCTTTACAATGGCCTACCATACCATCAACATTCACTTTGATCCATTCCAAAGGAGGAGGTTGCCACTTAGTTACATTTGGAGTAATAAAATCCGTACTTAAATTTTCTTCTTGAACCTGCACAAAGTTCCACCATGTTTGCATAATAACCGAGTAAGGATCCAAAGGCTTCGAGAAGTTCCCATCAAAAAGTAACTTAATTCCTCCACTTCCATAGACTCCAAATTACAACTCCCCAAATTAATCCCAAATACTAATGCCATCTAGTCCCAACTCCCTTTGAGATTTAAAGCAAATCAATTTCGTAAGGGAGATCTAAAGAAGGGTGAATGATTTACCAACCGAAGCCAAAGATGTCTAGCATAACTACAATCACAAAGAATATGTAAAATATCCTCTGTGTCGTTGTTGCAGAACTGACATATTGCAGACGTTAAAGCCCACTTACTTCTCTAAATGTTAGTCGCTAATCGATTATTAAATGTTATCCACATGAACACTCGAATCTGCTGAGCACCCTTCCATTAGAAAATAGGCACTTTTAATAGTGGAAGTACCCTCATTTGTAGCATTCCAAACCATAACATCATTACCCGCCTCTATCATAAGTGGTAGCAAACTGACTAACCTCTGAAGGGCATTGGGGCATTGTTTAAGAGAAGATTAGCAAGTTTTTGGAAATCCCAAGTCCCTGAATCAATCCAACTACAACAGTACTATTTTCTTCTTCAGCTGTAAGTGGTCTAATATACATATCCTTTAAGTTTATACTAGGAAACAACCATTTATTAGTAAAGAAATTCACCATTTGCCCATTCCTGATATGGCATCTTGTGCCCAACTCAACTATTTCTTTCTGTTGAGAAATAAACTTTCACAACACTGAATCCCCTTTCCTTGCATCCAGTAAATTGTCTTCATTTCTTAGCATATATTTATGTAAGAGCACATCTATCCACAGGCCTTTATTCCCATTAACTAACTTCCAAGCAATTTTGGCTCCACAATCATGATTGAAGGATGATAATTTCTTTAACCTGAGACCACCATTTAATTTAGGCCTAACAATTTGATCCTATCCAATATGATGGAACCTATGAGATATCTGGCTATTCCCCCATATAAAATTCCTTTGCATCCTCCTACTTCCTAACAGACTGAGATCGGCAACTTAGAAACTAGCATTAGATAAACTGGTATAGAATTCAAAACAGACTTGGCCAAGGTTATCCGACCAGCCATAGAAAGGGTATTCTATTTCCAAGATGCCAGTTTAGATTTAACTATATCAATTATATATTGAAAAGTATCCATGGATTTTCTCCCTCTGATAATTGAAAAGCCCAAATACTACCCTATATTGGTAGAAACATGAATTCATGTAATTTCACTAACTCTTCTAGTATTTACATTCACCTTTAGAGAGAGAAAAAATATAAGACTTGCTCTTCTAATTTTTTTCCCCGGAAGCTATGCATAATTTATCTATACAATCCATCATATATTAACCTGCTTTATATTAGCCACTCCAAAAAGATGGTCATCTACAAACATAAGATTAGATATTGCTAGTCGACCATTAGAAATCAAAACTGGTTTCCATTGGCCAGAATTCACAACATCCATAATAAAATGAGATAACATGTCTATACATAGAACAAATAAAAGAGTTGAGATAGGGTCTCCTTGTCAGAGACCTCTTTTGGGAGAAAAAAATTCAGTTTGAGAGCCATTCCATAACAAATTATATGAAATGAAATAGATGTAACACAAGCCTTGATAAGGTTTATAAGAGTAGAGTCCAAACCAACATCAAACAAAACCTGTTGGACAAAGTCCCATCGGATGCGATCATATGCCTTCTCAAGATCAATCTTCAAAGCCATTAAACCAGTTTTCCCTCTAGCTTTCTTTACTAAATGCATGATTTCTTGGCCAACTATAATATTATCTTGTATGTGCATGCCTTTTATAAAACTAGATTGAAAAGGAGAAATAATATCATCCATGACATTTCTCAATTTGCCAAAAACTACCTTAGTAATTAATTTATAATGCATGGTACACAAGGAAATAGGTCTAAAATGACCAATAACATCAGGAAGATCCCTCTTTGGTATGAGTGAAATCAACGTCCTGTTAGCACTAGCTTCAATAGACCCTCTTTCAAAAGTTGTTCTCACAAAATTGCATAGGAAAATTAGGGAGAAACTATCAAACCCAGGAGCCTTATAAGGTCCCATGGAAAAGAGAGTTTCCTTAATTTCTTTATCAGTCAGCGAATAGCTCTTATTGCTAAGACGAATTTTAGTCTCTGAAGGAAAATTAATCCTTGTTTGTAAAATACAGGGAGCCGTGTGACAACACTCGTAAAGAGTCTTTAAATAATTTATCACCATAGCCGTCAAAGCATATTCATCATCTACCCAAATACCTCTATCATCTTTAAGAATTAAAATTCTATTTTTCCTCCTTCTCATTTTAATTTTCATATGATAATAACAGGTATTACGATCCTCTAAGTAATCCAATTAGTCATAGCTTTTTGAAATCATTTAATTTCTTCTAATTTCAAAAGATCCTCCAATTTAGTTTGCAAACTCTTTTCAAGAGAATTTAAAAATTTAGAATGAGTATAAGCAGGAGACCTTTTTTAATCCCACTCAAACGAGCTAAAAAACATTCTTCCTCCTCTCCATAAACCCAAAAATGTTTTTATTCCAATCAACAACAGAAACAATCAAGTTTTGTAATGATTTATTAAATTCATAATAATCAGTCTAAGTATTTGATAAAAATTCAATAAAATTTTCATGAGTTAGCCACATGGCCTCAAAGCGAAACGATTTATTTTTTCCATTATAATAATTAATTTGAAATTGTAACATAATAGGATTATGATTAGAGAATTGAGTTATAGGAAGTACCTTCAAAACTCAATCTAGTAAATAATAAAAAAAACTGAACATTAGCAAGAGCCTGATCCAACCTTTCATATAAGCGAGAGCAACCAGCAATCCTAGGCCTCTTCCAGGTAAATTTTGGTCTCTGGTATCCCATATCAGAAAGACCACAATCCTTAACCCTGTCTTGAAATCAATTTATTCTATTATAAGGACAACCAGCACCCCTAATTCTATCTGATGTCTGTAAAATATCATTGAAATCACCAAAAACCACCCACGGAATATTAATATTAACAAATAAATTCCTTAACTCGTTCCATAAATCCTTACAAAAATTAGAGTGAGGAATTACATAAACTGCCATCAGTAAGAAGGAATGTCGCCCAACAAAATCACATTGGAAATAGAAGAATTGCCTATTTTCAAGTAAGACTGCAACTTTAATTAAATCGCTCCTCCAGGCCACCACTAAACCCCCAAACCGACCTGAGCTAGGAATTATTTGATAGAGTCAAAACCCTAGGAGTGCAAAAACTTAAACCAAGTTTCCCTTTCACACTTGGTTTTAGATAAAATAAGTAAACTTGGTTTTGGTCCATTGCACACAGCCATTAAATTTCTATGGAGCCTATTAATACAAGCTCTTCTTGTATTCCAATATAAAATATTACATAAATAATAATCAAAATCATGACTAATCCCCAAAGCCCAAACACTAAGGCCCACTTACTCTTCTTACGCCAATTGGGTCTCTAGTACCATTAGGTCCTCATAATTCTCTACCACCTCATTAATAATTGGACCTGGGCTCAGTTGCATTGATCCAAATCATCACCATGATCTACTTCCTCTATCCTAATATTATTAAATATTAATTGGGCCTAAAATTGAGTTGGGTTTGCAATAGTTTCTAGGCCCACGTCCTCTGTCATACAATCTCCTTTCCGCCCCTCATCTTCCTCATCTTTCCTAACTTCCCCCTCTTTATCTATCACCGTCCCATCCTTAATTGTCAACAATAAATGCTCATCACCCCTATCCTCATTTTGTCTCATAGCCCTGCTTCTCTTCTCACTCCTCTTCTGTACTTCATCTCCATCCTCTTTCTCAGCATCTTCCATTCGCCTTATACCCGTTGAAACCCTAGTGTGTTTGTTGCTCAGATTCCATTTTTTCTACCTTCACACCGACCTACTCATGATTGTACTCCTATGTAATGGCTGTGAAGTTTCAGCTAAAAAAATGTTTTCTAAAATGCCATTATTGTGAGGAGTTTGATCCAGAACTTCCACCTCAACAAGAACGCCGAAACGGGATTTACTATTCTCTAAGAGAGTCGACTTAGCCTTATTCTCCTTTATCTTCCTTTGTCTAAGATTCTTTTGTACTACTCACCATTGATCTTGATGACTATAAGTTTCCTTACTCGAACCTTCCCCATTCTCTTGATGATCTTGTTAAATATTTGTCTCCTTGCCACCTGAATCAGTAGGAATCCTTCTATTTGAGCAAACTTCCACCCGATGACCATAAGTACTACAACCCGTACAGAGCATATGAAGTCCCTCGTATTCCAGGTAGTAATTCTCTCCTTCTAAAGAAAATCCAAACATGATTTACTTGTTAAGATCTAACAAGACACAGATTCTCACAAAATGACCCCTTAATTGACAAGAGTTATTCAAGTCCACCTTCACCGTTTCACCAATTTGATTACCAATGATAGCTAGCGCCTCTTCATCATAGTATTCCAAAGGAATTTTAGGCATGCTAACCCAAACAGCCACTTTACTAATGGTAGCTTTCTCAGGTTTAAACTTTAGTTCCCAAGGTCTCACAGTTAAGTAATCATATATCATCCATGGACCACCTGTTAAAGCATTAAAGTAATCCTCTCTGTTTGACATCTTAACCACATAAAAACTGTAACCAATGTCAATTAAACTAATGACCCATTTTTTGCCCACATTGATTGTAGTTTAGTTTGTAAAGCTTTATAACCAATACCTCTATCGAGAAGCTTGACTATTACTGCCTTTCTCCATGCTCTGTAAAACTTTTTCTTCTTCTTCCCTGAAAAAGAGAAAGTAGGAAAATTCCTTGTTGCATCTTCAGTGGTGTTGCACAGTTGTTTGTCATCCTCCATATTACTTTGTTTTGGAGACTCTAATAAGTTATCTGTTAGTTTAGGCAAAAACACCCAAGAGGAGAGTGAATTGGTGTTTTAAAAAATTTAAGCGAAATTAAATTAAACTTCAATAAACATATGATTAATAGCAATAAGAATAAAGATAGAAAAGATTTCACCAAGACGATGCCAATCAATTTATACTGGTTCAGACTCAACTCTTGTCCTACATCCAGTCCTCAAAAATCTTTTGAGATTTTCACTATCTCCAAGATTATAATGGGATTTTGGTTATATTTTGTTTATTTATAACTACTTCTTTTACATTATTTAACTATTTATACGGTTAAGTGGATTAGGAATACTTTTTTTACTAGAAATATTTTTAATATGTTGGACTTTATATTTGTTGATTAGTTATATGGATTAGAAAATTTTTAATTCAGATTTATTTACTATTTTTTTATATTTTTATTTTAAATAAGATGAGTCATCGACATGGTAAGGAGCTGATAGATGAGTCGTACAAACCTAGGCTTAGCCAGAGTGCTACTGGTGCTGGTTATAGGGATTTTGACTTGGACATAAGCATAGATGATTATGAGACGGAGCAGCTCTACGAGATAATCATGTTCTCTCTACTTTGAGAGATGAGCTCCTCAGACTGGAGAGTATTCCCGCCAACCTTATGCAGGGGGGACCAAGCGGGGAGGGAAATAATGTTGGGGTTGCCTAAGAGGGGGAAAGAGGGGATGGCCGGTGGCCAAGCAGAGAAACAACCCCGTCGTGGAAGGCGACGAATGGGGTAGTTAGTAGAAGTCATAAGTAAGCATTTATTTAATTTTTGTTTTATGCTATATAATTTTAATTTAATATAAGTTTGAGTAATATAATTATTTTTAAATTACTCCTTTTTTGAAATTATATTTTGTAGATGAGCAGGGGATCAGATCAACTAGCAAGATGACAGCTATAAACATCTCAATGATGATGAGGGGGCGTGTGATAGTGCCTATCAATCATATGGACCAGTCGATCCAATAAGGGGCTAGCTGTACAACAAATACCTGTGGTTGCTTGCAAAGGACTAGAACCATTTCCCTATCAACAAGATCGCCTAGCGGGCGATAGACGAGCTGATCAAGGACAGAACTTGGGAACTAATAAAGGTAATTAAATTTAATATCATCAGTTATTTAAATATGAATATTTTGTTAAAAATTAGCATTTAATTTACTTAATTGTAGACTAAGTTTGTGATGGAAGACCGTATGCAGGGGAACACTATGAATATGTTGGGGGAGGACCGGAAGAACGCTAGGTTGGCCCTGTTTCATCAGGCAAGTAGTGACAGGACGCAAAGTGAGGAGGAGATAGCGAACGATATGCCCGATAGTGTCCCTATGCAGGATTGAAGGGAGTTCGTCTGATCGTGGTTTACACTGTAAGCTAGGGTATGAATTTAGTTAATTAAATTTAAAATTAATATTTAATTCTATGCCCACTTGATATGTTACTTCATTTTAACAAGCGTCACAGAGAGGTGCCGTAAGCGTTTGTCACCAGACTATGCGGTATAGGGGTGGCTCGAGACCCTTTTCGGTTGCTTATGATGAGATTGTAAGTAAATAAATTAAACTATTGATACACTAATTCAATATTTACATATTTAATTGTAATTAAATTTTAGGAGAGGAGGATCACGACGGAGCGGGATACGCGCTTATAATAGGCGAGATGTGGGCCGAGTTATATAGGCCCCAAGATGGGACTCCTACATCAAAAGGGGTAGAAGAAGTTACATTATGTACTTAATTAAACTAATTTAATGTTTTTATAAATAATTAATAGTGTTTAATGTGTTTAAATTTTTCCAATTATGTTGACAGGCGCGGATCTCTCAAATCCATGCAGACATGGGGGAGTCTCAGGGGTTTACCTTAGATCCCACAGTATTACTCTTAGAGGCTCGTGGCTGACCTCAACACCCTGGGAGGATCATGGGACTCAGTCTTGGTCCCACACCATCGACACTAAGGGCGTCATTGACTGCTCCCAGCCCGTCTTACTACCCATCGTCATATCAGTCACAAGCTATAGCGGCCCAGACTAGCGCAGTGCTCTAATACCAAAGCCAACTATCTGTGGACGAGCTACGGGACGAGTTTAGATGTGAGATGTAGGAGCAGGTGCTTACAATGCATAGCCAGATGCAGAGCGCTGTGCATACTATTCATAGCTAGATGCAGAACCAGATAGATGCCTTCTTAAGGACTGTAAAAGTTAACATTTAAAATTCAAATCTCCATCCAAACCTTTTGCAGCGGTTTACAACCGCTGTAAATTCCAAATTCAAATTAAATTTTCCCTCCATCCCTGTTACTTTTTGTAGCGGTTAATGACCGTTACAAAAGTTAGATGTGATTGATTTGACCGTTCTGTGATTTTGTAGCGGTTTATGACCGCTACAAATTCCAAATATTTCAAATTTACTTTTCCCTCCATCCCTATACCTTTTGTAGGGGTTAATAACCGCTATAAATTAAAGCTTTAATTGATTTGGTCGTTGTGGGTTTTGTAACGGTTTACAACTGCTATAAATAAGTGACCATTACATCCCCTATATAAGGAGTGAATATTCAGTTCAACTTTATAATAACTTCTAGTATAGTCTTTACTCTAACATATTCTCCATATCACTGCTATAGCAACAATGGATAAGACTTGGATCAATATACTATGTACGACCTCTTGATATCTAGCTGGACTTAACTCCTTCTTAGACTATGTGTTCAATAATGTGTCGATCAACGGTAAGATTCAATGACCATGCCCCGTATGTAATTTTAACAAGTGGTATCCAAGAAATATTGTTAGGGACCATTTGATTGTTAAGCCTTTCCCATGAAATTATATCATTTGGACTCTACATCGAGAACAACATGATATGCTTGCTGAGTTAACTCTGGCTATATCACGAATGGGAGTTCGAGTAGATCAACTCGATGCTGTGAATGATGCTGTACGTGATGCAGTCGGTATTCGTGAAGTTGACACTTTTAATGAAGTACACTACTCGAGATTTTTTTTGAACTGATGAATGAAGCCAACAAGCCTCTGTATTATGGGTGTATAAAGTATTCTAAATTGTCATTCTTAGTCAAAATGTATCATATTAAATGCTTGTGCAGTATCACAGACAAGACTATGTCTATGCTATTGGAATTGCTCGGAGATGCTTTCCCCAAGCATTATTCGCGCCGTCTTTTTATGAAGCCAAAAAGATTATTAACAAGCTTGGATTGAACTACAACAAGATTGATGCATACCCGAACGACTATATGTTATACTGGGGAGAGGACACAAACAGGGAGATCTGTAAGCGTTGTAGCACTTCTCGTTACAAGACAGTGCATAAGGGAAAGAAGCAGAAGAAGAAACCTGTAAAAATTCTTCAGTATTATTTGGTACTTTAACTGGTAAGTTAATTTTTATCTGGGTAATAATAATAGTTTGAATTGTTAGGTACTTCCCATTGAAACCACGGTTACAGCGAATATATATGTCATTAAAGAGGGCGGAGCATATGAGGTGGCATGTTCTTGAGCAGAATACAGATGAGAAGTTAAGACATCCACGGGATTCAGAGGCCTAGAATGTGTTTGACTCAGTTCCCAGAGTTTTCCTGTGATCTAAGAAATATCTATCTTGGTATTGTGACTGATAGTTTTAACCCATTCGGTATGAGCACCACCTATAGTATCTAGCCAGTTGTGCTGATTCCATATAATCTCCCACCTTGGATGTACATGAAGCAGAGCTCATTTTTGCTTTCCATGATTATCCTTGGAAAGAAAGCACTAGGAAATTATATAGACATGTACCTACAACCGTTGATACAAGAGTTGATGGAGCTCTGGACGGATGGCTTCGAGACATATGACTCATACGAGAAGCATCTATTCAATCTCCGTGCAGTGTAGATGTGGACGATAAGTAATTTTTTGGGTTTAGAACATTTGTCCGGCTAGAACGTGCATATTGGATTAGCCTGTCCTGAGTACAACTTTGATGCCATTTCATGTCACCTCCCTCATAGTCAGAAATGGTATTTTATGGGACACTAAAACGATTCCTCGATTCAAAACACAGATTTAGATTACAACGGGTCCGCTTCAATGGGAAATAAGAAAAGAGAGATCCCCTAGCCACTTTGGCTAGTATTGACATACTTCGGTAGTTAGAAGATGTTGATATCGAGTTTGGTAAGAATATTGAGGATCTTGAGCGACCGGGAAGATGGTCTCGTAGGACATCTGACAATCAGCCTATGCAGTAGCGTAAGAGAAGTACCTTTTTTACTCTTCCTTATTGGAAGCATAATATGCTACACCACAGTTTGGATTTCATGCATATTGAGAAAAATATGTGTGATAACGTGCTATATAAGTTACTCAACAAGGTCAAAAAGTCTAAAGATCATCTCGCAACTAGGAAAGATTTACGAGCCTGGGGAATTCTCGAACAGGCTTGACTAGATGACAACCACAAGTTTAAGCCAGCTAATTTTACCTTGACTAAGAAAAACAAGGCTATATTCCTTTTGACGCTAAATAACATCAAAGTTCCTGATGGATACTCCAGTAACATATTAAGGTGTATCGATCTCTAGTCTCGAAAGGTTTTTAGGTTAAATAGTCATCACTCGCATGTTCTGATGCAACAACTCCTCCCTCTGGCTTTGAGACACATGCTTCCTCCTAACATATATGTGATTTGGAGATGATATTTCCTCCATCCTTTTTCACTGTCATAGTTCACTTAACAGTCCCTTAGCTCGAGAAATAAAGCTTGCTAGCCCAATTTAATATCGTTGGATGTATCCTGATGAGAGGTAGGAGAAACTTTATCTTTGTATATTTTATTTGGTGCTCGTGCTTCCACAAACACACAATGTTGTTAATTGAATGTGACAGTGCAGATATTTGGGAAAATTGAAAACATATGTTCGCAATAAGTAGCGCCAGAGGGGTCAATAGCAGAAGGTTATTCTGGTTATGAGGCCCTAACTTTTTGTTCAAGGTACTTTGATGACATGGAGACGTCTTTTAATCACCCGCGACGTGTTGACGATGATCCTCCTAGTCGTACCATGTATAGTGATTTGTTCCCTCCTGTTGGAAAACCCGTTGGAGGATCTGAGTTCTTCAAACTCTCTCCTACTGAGAAACTACAGGCACACATACATGTTCTGATAAATTGCAGCCAAGTTGAACATTTCCTCCTGTAAGTATATATACACATACATAAATTTTAACGCACACTATTTTTTATACTTTTAATTCAATTTATTCATATCTAACGCTTAGATTACAAATTACACTTTATTGTATAAGGAGTACAGAAGTCATGTCAAGTGCTAGCTACGAGTACGTAGGTGAACTTCTGTGGAGGATGATAAAAGAGTCCATCAAGAGTTTCCTGGGCAAACACAACATCTTCACAGGGTCTTGCTGTTGATCACTTAGGCATCATGTCTGTCAACTTTTCCAGGCTCATTCATACACGTGAATCCGAAGATGATGAGCCCTTCATTATGGCCTCTACGGCGCACCAGATTTATTATGTGGAGGACGAGAAACATAAAGATTAAAATATGGTGGTTCACCTTAAGCCACGGGATCTTTTTGACATGGGTATGGTGACATTACCGCTTACGACAGCGAGCCCTTACAATCGATAAATTTTGAAAATTTCTTCTCTCAAGGTGATGGCAATTTAGCCATTATTAGGTATGTGACTCTTCATCCAAATTTAAATTTCAATTCAGTATAATATGATTATAAATTAAACTTAACAAAAGTTGCTTTTCAGGCAGGATGATGATGATGATGAATAACTTTTATTATGCTTCGAATGGTTAATGTAACATTTCTTCTTCTACAACATTAATTACAAAAGAAAATAAAATGCAAAAAAATAAAAAAAAAAAAGCAAAGGTGTAGCGGTTATATAACCGCTACAAAATACGATAGAAAAAATCACTACAAAAATAAAGTAACCGCTGCAAATTACATAAAACTGCTGTAAAATCATTCCTGGCGCCTAAAAATACACCCCCATCCCCCCATTTTCATTTGCTCATCGGTGTGTTGCTTTTCTCTTCTTCTTTCCTTCTCTTCATTCTTCTGATATAATGTGGTAAGATTATATTAATTATCCATTTATTTCTGTTTTATATTTGTATATTCATTTTTATTAATATGAGTGTTTATGATTTGCCGAAGCTTCCAAGTATTGATGATTTGCAAGAGCTTCCTATACAAATTATTGGATCTATTTAATCATTTTTATATCATATTTTTTTACTTTCTTCACTTTCTATTTCTTTTGTAGATTTTCTTTCATCAATTTCAATAAATTTCTATATATCTAATATCAGTATGTATACTTTCTACATCTAAAGAGTTTGTTATAAAATAAAATATATTAAATTTAATTACATTGTACAGCTAAATAATAAATTTAATTACCACAATAAAATTTTAATCTTTCTAATTTATTACCTTATTTATATATATACATATAGATATGTATTTTATTAAAAAATTATATGTTTAAATATATACATTGCAGGCTTCTTTAAATTGTTCACATCATTTTTAGCGGTTATATAACAACAACAAATGCTTGAAGCGGGAAAAAAAATATTTGTTTAAAAGTTTTTAAACTTTTGTAACGGTTATAAAACTGTTACAAAACTTTAGCGCTAACATGAAAAATTTTGTTTGTCTCCAAAATATTCTATTGCCTTCCAATTTCCCACCAAAAAGTCATGCTTTTGTAGCGGTTTTATAATCGCTACAAAAGTTTTCCACTAACATCCGTATACAAACTTATAGAGGGTTTGTAACCGCTACTAAAGTTAGATAAACCGCTCTAAATATTTACAGCGGTTTGACCGTTATACATAGCGGTTATGTAAGCTGCTACAAATGTGTTTACAGCGCATGAATTATAGCGCCTAATAAAACTGTTGTAAATGTCTTTTATAGAAGTTTAAACCGCTATATAATCGTAAATTTGACCATTGCAAAATACCATTTTTTTGTAGTAAGTACTGCCGACGCTACAGTTTCTACTAACACTACAGTGACTTACTTGTTTAATTAGTGCTGCTATAGTGAAATCTTCATGATTTTACAACAGTTGATTCTCTACTTCCTTTTCTCCCCTCTCCTTCGATCCTTCCGGGGTCTTCCCCCAAGTTGGTATCAAAGTTAGATTAAAAAGGTATTCCCCCTAAATTTATAAAATTACTCTTAAATGACAAATTTATAAATTGTTCCCTTAAAAAGTATATCCATTGATTGTATATCATAATGATGATTGAAAATGTATTCCTCTAATTTTTAATATATAACATATTTAACTAATTTAATTAGATTAAAAAATTAGTTAAGTTGGTTAATATGATATATTTTTTTCTAAACTATCATAATCATTTTTCTTAACTCATTTTCTCCCTCTCTTACTTGATTATTATTGAGAAAGTATCAGTAGGGATAGTTTTTAAAAAAAGTTGATAAATATAGGAAATAAGTTTTATATTTAGGATCAAGATCAACTCCTCAATTATGTCCTATATTAAAGACCGGAGGAGTATTTTAGAGAAATTAACACGGATTTATTACATTTTAAAAGTTAGTTGGGGTTCGATTTGATACTAAATATAATATTTTAATTTATTTTATCTCCTATATTTCTCATTTTTTATAAGCTAATTCATGTCAAATTTGTTTAAATTAACCAATTTATCTTATTTTCTTAACCTACCCAAATTAATTAGTTAAGTTACTTTTATTTTAAGAACCAGAGGGAGTATGTTAGTTTTGTTTCTAGCTTATGCCTTGATAGTTGGGTTCATTTGTTCATTGTAACACGCGGTTTTCTTTAGTGCTAATTAAGGGTACTAAGTTGTGTGGGTTGTATGTGATGAGACACATTCAACATCGACACACTGAGGGTATATTTGGATTAGCTTTTGAATAATAGATTATAAAATAAAGTGATTAAAAATAATTTTAAAGAATATATTTTGTTAAAAAAATAATATTGCTAATTGAAAATATTTTGAGGGTTGTTATTAGAATCTCTTTTTAATGTATAAATTATTAAAAATTATAGATAATTATATAAAATACAATTTTTTTTAATTTTTTTATCTTCATCTAATAAATAAGTAAATAAATAATATATATACATATATAAGAGAGAAATTTATTATTTATATAATTTTTTAATATATATAAATTTATAATATAAAATATTAAATATAAATTTAAAAAATAAAAATTCCATGTCAAAGATAGATACAGTTGAATGGAAGGGTGTTTTTGACATAATAATGTCTCTGAAAAGCTGACCTCTCCAACTTCAATTGAAACATAGTTCTAGCCACTGAAACTATGGTTTGGCACAATTAATCAATTTTAAAATTTTTTGAGGCGTTTGAATGGTTTTCTTTGAAACCAGGTTTTAAATACAAAAGAGTTATTTTTTTCTCCTTATATCCAAACACACACTTGATCCTCCAAAAATTCCTATAAGCTCCACAAAAGTATAATAAGGGGTAAAACCAAGTTTTTGGCAGAAGTCGATCATCTAACTGCCCTTCTAATCTCAAATACCAAGTTTAACCCAACCTTCTTTGGGAGGAAACCGATTAGAATAAATATATCTAAGGCTTAGTCTATTCTTTTCCTTGTTTTCCTGATAATAAGATAAAATGTCATAATAAAAGTAATGAGAGTTCTACAATTTAGAAAAAGAAATAGGACAAGAATTCAATTGAGTAAGCTGAAAGAATAGATAATTATGTCTTAATTGTACTGAGACTCCTGAGAAGGCCTCAAGCATTGAAGAGATGTCCAGCCAAACAACATTCCTAGTGGTAGCTTTTGAAGTGGTTAGATTTAAGAACTGCTTCTTGAGACATAAGATTTCCAGAGTGTCACTCCTTGAAGGAAGAAACTCAGGATTGTGAATCCAAAAATGAGCAGACCGAAAGCATTGAATTATGAAAATATGTAGATCAGCATTCCGTCTTTTCCATCAGAACTGCTGTAATGGTGAACCATGTAGGTAAACATCTACCTAACAATAGCAATTCTTGACCTGTTTCTTCTTATATATAAAATGATAGACTAGACAGTTTTTAAAATATTGAAGCATGATATCTTCAATGATTCTTTTCAGGTACTTATAAAACCTATATGTATGCTATTTGCCTCTTCTTCTGAGCCTACGACTAGCATTTTAGAAAGACCAGCAAACATGAGCAAATAGTCTTTGTCAATGAATTCTTCTAATCTTTGAAATTCCCCCATCAACTTTTGAGTTCCATAAAATCCAGTCATACAATGACAAAAACAAGACACTCCCTCCGTCCTAGAATATAAGATCCCTGAATTGTGTTTTTCAATAAAACAGTTAAAATTAGTAAAAGTAATAAATATATAGGAAATACATTTTTTTAAAATATGTCCTCATTTTATAGTGGTTAAATGAGAGATAGTAATAATAAGTATAATGATGAGAATGTAATATATAAAATTAAATAAGGGTAAAATAGGTAAAAAAATATTTATTATTGAGACAAACTCAAATGAGATCTTATAAAATAAGACAAGTCAATTCAAAGAAATGATTCTTATATTTTGTGACGGAGGGAGTAATCCGTTGAGATCACAAATTATGTGGAGGCAAGAGGCATTGGAAATGTAACCAAAAGGGCAAATGTATAGAAATCTTTCACTAATAGAACTCATGCGATCCTCAACAAATATTTCACTAACTGATTTTTTTTTTGTACAAGGGCTAATCGCCCGAAAGAAAGAAATCTAAATCAGAGGGGGATTAAATCCCAAACAATAAAAAAGAACAAGAGATTCCAAACATGGAGGACAAGAATATAGAGTTTCCGTATTAGTCAAACCCTCCTTAGCCAAAGCATCTGCAAGTTTGTTCTAATCTCTAGGAATGTATTGGAGCTTCAAGTCCCAAGTAAGCTGTATAAAGTTCTGAATTTGTACAACTAACAAACTGCATCTATCAGTATTCCCATTAGACAACATTTCAATGACATTCTTAGAGTCAGTTTCTAGCATAATCTTTTTAAAACCAAGATCCTAAGCCAGATTGAGACCTTTATATACAACCCATTGCTAAGCTTTTATCACAGTATAAGAACCTAGTTTACTTGAAAATCCAGCCACCCAACTACCTGAATGACCTATAATGACTCCACCACATCCCGCTTTACAATGGCCTACCATACCATCAACATTCACTTTGATCCATTCCAAAGGAGGAGGTTGCCACTTAGTTACATTTGGAGTAATAAAATCCGTACTTAAATTTTCTTCTTGAACCTGCACAAAGTTCCACCATGTTTGCATAATAACCGAGTAAGGATCCAAAGGCTTCGAGAAGTTCCCATCAAAAAGTAACTTAATTCCTCCACTTCCATAGACTCCAAATTACAACTCCCCAAATTAATCCCAAATACTAATGCCATCTAGTCCCAACTCCCTTTGAGATTTAAAGCAAATCAATTTCGTAAGGGAGATCTAAAGAAGGGTGAATGATTTACCAACCGAAGCCAAAGATGTCTAGCATAACTACAATCACAAAGAATATGTAAAATATCCTCTGTGTCGTTGTTGCAGAACTGACATATTGCAGACGTTAAAGCCCACTTACTTCTCTAAATGTTAGTCGCTAATCGATTATTAAATGTTATCCACATGAACACTCGAATCTGCTGAGCACCCTTCCATTAGAAAATAGGCACTTTTAATAGTGGAAGTACCCTCATTTGTAGCATTCCAAACCATAACATCATTACCCGCCTCTATCATAAGTGGTAGCAAACTGACTAACCTCTGAAGGGCATTGGGGCATTGTTTAAGAGAAGATTAGCAAGTTTTTGGAAATCCCAAGTCCCTGAATCAATCCAACTACAACAGTACTATTTTCTTCTTCAGCTGTAAGTGGTCTAATATACATATCCTTTAAGTTTATACTAGGAAACAACCATTTATTAGTAAAGAAATTCACCATTTGCCCATTCCTGATATGGCATCTTGTGCCCAACTCAACTATTTCTTTCTGTTGAGAAATAAACTTTCACAACACTGAATCCCCTTTCCTTGCATCCAGTAAATTGTCTTCATTTCTTAGCATATATTTATGTAAGAGCACATCTATCCACAGGCCTTTATTCCCATTAACTAACTTCCAAGCAATTTTGGCTCCACAATCATGATTGAAGGATGATAATTTCTTTAACCTGAGACCACCATTTAATTTAGGCCTAACAATTTGATCCCATCCAATATGATGGAACCTATGAGATATCTGGCTATTCCCCCATATAAAATTCCTTTGCATCCTCCTACTTCCTAACAGACTGAGATCGGCAACTTAGAAACTAGCATTAGATAAACTGGTATAGAATTCAAAACAGACTTGGCCAAGGTTATCCGACCAGCCATAGAAAGGGTATTCTATTTCCAAGATGCCAGTTTAGATTTAACTATATCAATTATATATTGAAAAGTATCCATGGATTTTCTCCCTCTGATAATTGAAAAGCCCAAATACTACCCTATATTGGTAGAAACATGAATTCATGTAATTTCACTAACTCTTCTAGTATTTACATTCACCTTTAGAGAGAGAAAAAATATAAGACTTGCTCTTCTAATTTTTTTCCCCGGAAGCTATGCATAATTTATCTATACAATCCATCATATATTAACCTGCTTTATATTAGCCACTCCAAAAAGATGGTCATCTACAAACATAAGATTAGATATTGCTAGTCGACCATTAGAAATCAAAACTGGTTTCCATTGGCCAGAATTCACAACATCCATAATAAAATGAGATAACATGTCTATACATAGAACAAATAAAAGAGTTGAGATAGGGTCTCCTTGTCAGAGACCTCTTTTGGGAGAAAAAAATTCAGTTTGAGAGCCATTCCATAACAAATTATATGAAATGAAATAGATGTAACACAAGCCTTGATAAGGTTTATAAGAGTAGAGTCCAAACCAACATCAAACAAAACCTGTTGGACAAAGTCCCATCGGATGCGATCATATGCCTTCTCAAGATCAATCTTCAAAGCCATTAAACCAGTTTTCCCTCTAGCTTTCTTTACTAAATGCATGATTTCTTGGCCAACTATAATATTATCTTGTATGTGCATGCCTTTTATAAAACTAGATTGAAAAGGAGAAATAATATCATCCATGACATTTCTCAATTTGCCAAAAACTACCTTAGTAATTAATTTATAATGCATGGTACACAAGGAAATAGGTCTAAAATGACCAATAACATCAGGAAGATCCCTCTTTGGTATGAGTGAAATCAACGTCCTGTTAGCACTAGCTTCAATAGACCCTCTTTCAAAAGTTGTTCTCACAAAATTGCATAGGAAAATTAGGGAGAAACTATCAAACCCAGGAGCCTTATAAGGTCCCATGGAAAAGAGAGTTTCCTTAATTTCTTTATCAGTCAGCGAATAGCTCTTATTGCTAAGACGAATTTTAGTCTCTGAAGGAAAATTAATCCTTGTTTGTAAAATACAGGGAGCCGTGTGACAACACTCGTAAAGAGTCTTTAAATAATTTATCACCATAGCCGTCAAAGCATATTCATCATCTACCCAAATACCTCTATCATCTTTAAGAATTAAAATTCTATTTTTCCTCCTTCTCATTTTAATTTTCATATGATAATAACAGGTATTACGATCCTCTAAGTAATCCAATTAGTCATAGCTTTTTGAAATCATTTAATTTCTTCTAATTTCAAAAGATCCTCCAATTTAGTTTGCAAACTCTTTTCAAGAGAATTTAAAAATTTAGAATGAGTATAAGCAGGAGACCTTTTTTAATCCCACTCAAACGAGCTAAAAAACATTCTTCCTCCTCTCCATAAACCCAAAAATGTTTTTATTCCAATCAACAACAGAAACAATCAAGTTTTGTAATGATTTATTAAATTCATAATAATCAGTCTAAGTATTTGATAAAAATTCAATAAAATTTTCATGAGTTAGCCACATGGCCTCAAAGCGAAACGATTTATTTTTTCCATTATAATAATTAATTTGAAATTGTAACATAATAGGATTATGATTAGAGAATTGAGTTATAGGAAGTACCTTCAAAACTCAATCTAGTAAATAATAAAAAAAACTGAACATTAGCAAGAGCCTGATCCAACCTTTCATATAAGCGAGAGCAACCAGCAATCCTAGGCCTCTTCCAGGTAAATTTTGGTCTCTGGTATCCCATATCAGAAAGACCACAATCCTTAACCCTGTCTTGAAATCAATTTATTCTATTATAAGGACAACCAGCACCCCTAATTCTATCTGATGTCTGTAAAATATCATTGAAATCACCAAAAACCACCCACGGAATATTAATATTAACAAATAAATTCCTTAACTCGTTCCATAAATCCTTACAAAAATTAGAGTGAGGAATTACATAAACTGCCATCAGTAAGAAGGAATGTCGCCCAACAAAATCACATTGGAAATAGAAGAATTGCCTATTTTCAAGTAAGACTGCAACTTTAATTAAATCGCTCCTCCAGGCCACCACTAAACCCCCAAACCGACCTGAGCTAGGAATTATTTGATAGAGTCAAAACCCTAGGAGTGCAAAAACTTAAACCAAGTTTCCCTTTCACACTTGGTTTTAGATAAAATAAGTAAACTTGGTTTTGGTCCATTGCACACAGCCATTAAATTTCTATGGAGCCTATTAATACAAGCTCTTCTTGTATTCCAATATAAAATATTACATAAATAATAATCAAAATCATGACTAATCCCCAAAGCCCAAACACTAAGGCCCACTTACTCTTCTTACGCCAATTGGGTCTCTAGTACCATTAGGTCCTCATAATTCTCTACCACCTCATTAATAATTGGACCTGGGCTCAGTTGCATTGATCCAAATCATCACCATGATCTACTTCCTCTATCCTAATATTATTAAATATTAATTGGGCCTAAAATTGAGTTGGGTTTGCAATAGTTTCTAGGCCCACGTCCTCTGTCATACAATCTCCTTTCCGCCCCTCATCTTCCTCATCTTTCCTAACTTCCCCCTCTTTATCTATCACCGTCCCATCCTTAATTGTCAACAATAAATGCTCATCACCCCTATCCTCATTTTGTCTCATAGCCCTGCTTCTCTTCTCACTCCTCTTCTGTACTTCATCTCCATCCTCTTTCTCAGCATCTTCCATTCGCCTTATACCCGTTGAAACCCTAGTGTGTTTGTTGCTCAGATTCCATTTTTTCTACCTTCACACCGACCTACTCATGATTGTACTCCTATGTAATGGCTGTGAAGTTTCAGCTAAAAAAATGTTTTCTAAAATGCCATTATTGTGAGGAGTTTGATCCAGAACTTCCACCTCAACAAGAACGCCGAAACGGGATTTACTATTCTCTAAGAGAGTCGACTTAGCCTTATTCTCCTTTATCTTCCTTTGTCTAAGATTCTTTTGTACTACTCACCATTGATCTTGATGACTATAAGTTTCCTTACTCGAACCTTCCCCATTCTCTTGATGATCTTGTTAAATATTTGTCTCCTTGCCACCTGAATCAGTAGGAATCCTTCTATTTGAGCAAACTTCCACCCGATGACCATAAGTACTACAACCCGTACAGAGCATATGAAGTCCCTCGTATTCCAGGTAGTAATTCTCTCCTTCTAAAGAAAATCCAAACATGATTTACTTGTTAAGATCTAACAAGACACAGATTCTCACAAAATGACCCCTTAATTGACAAGAGTTATTCAAGTCCACCTTCACCGTTTCACCAATTTGATTACCAATGATAGCTAGCGCCTCTTCATCATAGTATTCCAAAGGAATTTTAGGCATGCTAACCCAAACAGCCACTTTACTAATGGTAGCTTTCTCAGGTTTAAACTTTAGTTCCCAAGGTCTCACAGTTAAGTAATCATATATCATCCATGGACCACCTGTTAAAGCATTAAAGTAATCCTCTCTGTTTGACATCTTAACCACATAAAAACTGTAACCAATGTCAATTAAACTAATGACCCATTTTTTGCCCACATTGATTGTAGTTTAGTTTGTAAAGCTTTATAACCAATACCTCTATCGAGAAGCTTGACTATTACTGCCTTTCTCCATGCTCTGTAAAACTTTTTCTTCTTCTTCCCTGAAAAAGAGAAAGTAGGAAAATTCCTTGTTGCATCTTCAGTGGTGTTGCACAGTTGTTTGTCATCCTCCATATTACTTTGTTTTGGAGACTCTAATAAGTTATCTGTTAGTTTAGGCAAAAACACCCAAGAGGAGAGTGAATTGGTGTTTTAAAAAATTTAAGCGAAATTAAATTAAACTTCAATAAACATATGATTAATAGCAATAAGAATAAAGATAGAAAAGATTTCACCAAGACGATGCCAATCAATTTATACTGGTTCAGACTCAACTCTTGTCCTACATCCAGTCCTCAAAAATCTTTTGAGATTTTCACTATCTTATAATGGGATTTTGGTGCCTTCAGTACAACAATTATGCAATTGACTCCTTCAATTGCTCCCCCTTATTTCCTCATAAGGTTATGATTACAACTTAAGAGAAACAATCTCTTAAACTAACATAATGAAAGAAAATTAAGACAATCTCTCTTGAAGAGTATATATGATGTTATACATTGAAGCTCAAAGATTGTGGAATTGTATAAAGAATGAAGATTAACTGAAAATGTAATAAATTCAGAAGTTGTTGTACCAGTCAGTTGGTTGAGCCTTCATTCAATGTTAAGTCCTTAAATAACATTTACTTCGGCTGTAACCATTAGACTCAACTTTGTAACCATTGAGATGAAGGCATAGTTGGTCGCTGATGGGTAAGTAAGCATTTAATGCATTGCCAAAAGTAGAAAATTTTCGTTGCTTAGTTTTCATCATTTCGAACCCGTAGCATTTTCTGAATATACTCAAACAAAAGATCCGTTAGTCGTTGAAGCATTGATTGAGAATATAAACTTGTTAGTAAATGACTTTTTATCTAAAGATTTAATCTTAATCAGATGGTTTTTCAAAATTAAATTATATGCTATATTAATCGATTAAATAATCGACTAATTTTGAACAATATGTGAGATGAAGAATAAAGCATCATTCTAATCTAATTTTCTGAAGTTATTTTCAGTGAGAAAAGTTTCTTAAATGATTTATAAAGAAGAATAATGAAAAACATAAACATATTATCATTTAAATTAATCATTTGAAATATAAAGAGTTTGTATCTTAAAACAAAGATGTATTTCAAATTTCAGAAGTTTATGAGATTAATCGATTAATTAATCGATTAATGTTAAATTAATCAAATGTCTAATCGATTAATGTGTCTAAAAGATTTGAATCAGAAAGCATTTCAACACAAGTTAATCGAACAATTAATCTGTTAATGAAAATTAATCAATTAACCAATCAATTAATTAGTTTATATTTGAATTTTACAAAACTAAAAACTTCATTGATTAATCAAACAGTTAACAAATTAATATAAATTATTCGATCACCTAATCGATTAATAACAATATATTTGTTCAAGAGAAAATATGTTTTCAATACATCAATCGATTAATTTTAATTAATTCATTAACTAATTGATTAATTGACTCATTAACTTACTTCTAGAAGGCCAACTCTTGATATTAATCGATTGAGTAATCAATTAATTGTCACTCATTAATCGATTAATTGGTTTTCTTTTGTGAAACAGAAGGCTTCCTTTTGAATTAATCTATCATCTAATCCATTAATTGATATTAATCGATTAACTTGACTAATTTCTTCTTTTAATAATATTTAAGCACAAAAACACATCTTAGATTACTTTTGAAATAACGTTTAACACCATAGAATCCGCTTGTTCATTAGAAATATATTTCTTTTTCTCAAAAACATATATATTAATCTATCCATTAAAACAATTTAGTATATTTAAAACATTCTTAGTATTATTGAAAAAACTTTGTTGATATTTAACATCATCAAAATATATTTTCCAACACTATCATCATAATCCATTTCATCATCCCCATCCCTATCATCCTCAGCTTGCTCACTGTTCCTATCCACACCTTAAGTTTTTCAGCAAATGTAGGTCCTCCACTAGCATACACTAGAGCCTTAGAACCTAGTATTGGCCAATGGCCTTGAAGAACATTTCCACTTCCCATTTTGTTCCCATCATTCTTGACCTTCTTAGAACTTCTCAGAAGCAAATCATCTTCCTCCTGTGAAGGAGGAACAGTAAACGTATGAGATCCAGAAAGAATAATCGCCATTGAGTTCAGAGAGAGTTTCGCTTTAGAGTCTAATGTATTTTGTACTGTATTACTTTCTTCTTCTTTTTTGTTACAAAAAAAGTTTAGGTGGATTCGACACCGGTCCCCTACCAAGGTAAAGGCATAGCTCCAGGGCTCAGAGAGCTCTTACAGGAGACTTATAAGATTGCCTATTAAAGGAGTCTTTACAATAGCAATGGGAATCGAACTCGCGTCTTTATAGAATATGAGCCTATTTTTTACTATTTGTGACAACTCTCAGCATGTAATACCTTCTAAACTGCAGGTAAGGTGTTTTTTTGTTACAACAGGTAAGGTGTTTGTGTTTGAACACTTGCTAAGCACCGCATAATGAAGTTTCGCCAAAAGCCCAATATTCTAATCAACGATGAGAAAACTGTGGGGCACTTGCTTATGATGATAAGGAACAATAATAATCTACACAAATCTAATTAATTCTCACATTTTTCAAGAACCATAATCAATTTTCACTGATCTCTCCTTCTACAACTATACAATAAAAAGGATACAGATAAGTATATTGTAATTATATCTTTTTTATATATATAAAAAAAGAAATATTATCCTTATTGTAACTTTGGATGATTTCAAGGAATTAAAAATGAACAGTAGGTATGCTTTGATTTAGTCAAGATCATTATACATTGTAATAATAATAAATGAGAAGATCTTGTAATTAAATCATTTTAAGTAGTATTAACCTCAATTCTAGTTAAATTAAAGCCATTTCTCTATCCACATTATATCAAATTTGAAAAATGAGTCAAAATAAATTGCGTGACTTAATATGTATAATTCATATTAAATAATGAATAGCTACTATCCTCAGCAACTCTAACTTGTAAATACAAAAAAAAAAAAAAAATCAATAAGTTATTAGTTGAGGTGATAAACCACCTCAACCCCATAAAAAAGAGAATGCATTTGGTAAATGCGTGAAGTAAAAACCTTTTGCGCTTTAAGTCTTGAAAGGGTAAGAATACCCTTGAATAAATAAAAACAAAAAGAAAAAATTGAACATTTTAACACCTCTACTTTAATCAAGAGAAGTATGAATTATAGGAAATTAGATTGCAAGCTTCATTGAGTAAACCTGGGAGAAATCGTACTCCCATTTTGCATACATTGTAACATTACAGGCAAAACTGGTTACATCTTTAAATATCAACTTTCCGATCTGATGAGTAACTATGGAACATTTACATGTCTCAAAAAAATGAGACCTCAGTCTCCTTGAAAAATTTCAAGCTTTCAATTAAAACCAAGCTCATTTTGCTACAAAAAAATAAAATAATAAAACCAAGCTCATAATTTTCAATCACCAAACCCTTCCTCAGGTTGAAGGTAAGCCATAAACGGAACACAACGATCACAGAATGCAAGCATGTTTTCTCTCTCATCCCAACAGAATAAGAAAAAACTATTGCCTCCAAGGCAGTCACATTCACCAAGCAAGATTCTCATTGGTTATGCCAGTGATCTCAAATCTGTGTGTGAACCCGGGAGCTCTTTACCCCACAAACGATGAAGCCAACGAGCAGCTGAACTAAGGCATTCTTGATCTTGCTCAGTGCATATAGATCCTTATGTATGGCGGGTAAACAGCAGCTGTGAATCATATAACTTGTCGAATTCTAAGAGTTGATCCAGATTCTCTGATTGATGTTTCCGACTTATTTTTAGTACCTGCCTGACTGGCCAGTTTCAAAGCCTCTAGAAGGTGAGTTACCATATGATCTCCCTGACTGGCCGGTTTCAAAGCCTCTAGAAGATGAGTTACCATATGGTCTCCGTAAATCTCTCCAATTTCTCCTAGTGTTGCTTTGTTCAAATGGGTAAGATTGGGTATCAACATTAGTTCTAGCCACGCTACCTTCATGGCGCTTCTTTTGAGCATTTCTCATTTCTTCTTCAGCATCGTATCGTGCTCGCTGCAAAATAGGAGTAATGAACGAATGAAAAACAGAACTTGGTTTAGAGCATGATGGCCTGCAGAACAGATCAAGATCTCAAATAATTAAGCCCCACTACTGCCTTCTTTTTCTCTCTAGTTCAGCATAAAAAGAGGACTGGATGCATAATATCCCCTCACTCCGCATCCTGATCTTAACCCAAAGCAGATAATTGTTGAGAATTGTCAACTAATTTTCCCATATGTTGTCTAATCCAATTAGCTTATCAAAATAAGCAAGTAGAATGTTCTCAACACATTCCCCCATCTTTACCACAACTCCCTTATATCTAATCAACCAAAATCACTTTTTTCTATAATCTTAAAAGGGCCCTAAATGAGTTTTTATTGATAATTAATACCTCATTTGATGCATTTAGGCCAAGAGAAGGAGCCCACAGCCATGTGTTTGTGCAAACTCAAGAAGAATCAAGATAAGGAGCAAAGGGGAGTCTTCTTAATGTAGTTTATTTTCATTCTTATATCTATATGTTTATTTGCATGTGTGTGATAAGGCATGCAATCCTGGCGTATGCTTGTGCTCACTTGAGTGGAGTTTGCTTCATCATCATGTTTTTGCTCCTGAGAGGTGATGGCTTCATGTTTTAAACAAGAGAATCAAGCATGGATTTCCATTTCCTTGTGTCTTTTGCAATGTGTTTAAGCCATAGAAGCATGATTGTGCTAATGAACTTTAATGCATGCCACTCTTAATGAGAATGTGTTAAATATATATGTTATGTATGCATATTGCTATGAATGTCTTGAGTGGGGTATATGTGGATATATATATAAATATATATTTGTGTGTGTGTGTGTGTGTCAATAATGGATTAACTACTAGGACACTGGAATTTAACTTTTCTTTCATACTAACCATGGCCAGGTGATGTGGATGCTTAGGGCAAAGAAATCATAAACAAGTGGTAGAATTTTAATTGGAAAAGTGCAACTTTGTATAAGGACTTCTTTATATGACATATATCTAGATGTTCATTTCTTAGTATGAATGATCATGTAATGACATAAATGAGGTGTGAATTTATTGTAATTAAGATCATGATATTTATGTGAAGATTTAGGATGTTTGTATCATGTAATGAATATAGTTGAGTATGTTTAAATACACAAGTACAAAGGTCATTTTGGCCAAGTTTGGAAGTCAGCACGATTTTGATGGACTAGGATTGGGATTGGGATTGGGATTGGGATTGGGAGTGGGAAAAGGAATAGGCCTTTAAAATTATGTTTGGTATTAAGTTATATTTGAGGGGAATATGATTTTATTAATTTTATTTTATAATTAACCATAACTTATGAAAAGACTATAGTACCCTTGCCTTAATCCCCAAAATTTAGCCCAGAATTCTTTTCTCCATCGTTAAGCTCTAGTATCCCCGAACTCCATTAGCCCTCCATTACCGATTTTCTTTTTTACACAAAATCAACAAAGGGGAGTATACTCACGTGGAGCAAAGTCGCTTCATTGCAATGGAGGGCATTGGCGTGAATGAAAGAAAGATAAGAGTAGGAGCAGGCATGGCTATTAGCGAATAGTGACGGAGAAGAGGCAGTACGGCGAAGTTGGAGGGAATTGGAAATAGAGATAAAAGGGGTCTTAGTGGGGTGTGTGAGAATTTGAAATTGGGGTATTATAAGTGCGTGTGAGGGGAGTATTTTTTTAGTGGTTGTGTTTTTGTTTTCCCGGGGGTTGGGGTTGGGCATCCTGATAGACAAAGAGTATGAGAAATAGTATAACAAAGGGAGAGCGAATGTGGCTGTGAATGTCTGTATCTGTATGTTTTTATTCAAGAATATGTGTAGGAAATCGTCACAGTAAATAAGAGAGATATCAAGAATTAATGAGCTAATCATGGGAATAAATAAGAGGGATATTGGGAGATTAATTAGCTAATTACATTATGATTTAATCCCGGATTCTATGCCTGATTCTATGATGTAAATCCCATGATATTTGGGATACCGTTATGTGTATATATGTACCTCGTCACAGTAATACAAGATATAGAAGAATTATCTTATCTTCCCTGTTGTAATCTCTATCCAAGTGCTTGTCTCTGGCATTACTCTGAAGAATGCCGTTCAACATGGTATCATAGGCAGGGGAGAGATCTTCTGTCGTTGAGTCCACCGCAACCTTCCAAACGGACGGAGGCTCACGAGTCAACCCTCCCAAAGTTGCTGGAATTGAAGGATCAGCAATTCTGATTGTACCAGATCGCCTCACCGGAGATAATTATGTGGAATGGAGCCAATCGATGCTCCTTGCACTCGATGGAAGGGATAAACTTGATTTGCTCCATAATGACCAGCCTCCCACTGACGATGATGGTGTCCGCCGTCGGTGGAAATCTGACAATTCTCTGGTCGCCTCCTGGCTCCTCAATTCAATGGTCCCTGCCGTCAGGAAGAGCTTCATGTTTCAGGTTTCTGCAAAGGCGATCTGGGTCGCCGTGAAAGAAGCTTATGGGAAGAGACCCAATGCCTCTTTGCTGTTTGATCTGCGTACTCGCCTCTGGAGCACAAAACAGGGCAATCGACCTCTAAATGCGTACTACCTCGAGAAGAATTCTTTGTGGCAGGAACTGGATATGCTTCAGCACCGAGTATGGAAGAACCCAGACGACGCCTATGAGTATCGCCGGTCTCTGGAAGAAGAGCGTTTGTTCGAATTCCTGGTTGGTCTGCAGCCTATCTACGACGATGCTCGCGGACGCCTCTTGAGCCGCTCTCCTCTTCCGTCAGTCTCTGAAGCATTCGCCCTTCTACGAGATGAAGAGTCTCGCCGTCAGGTAATGTTACCGGACATCGGTGTCGCCCCCCCTGAGACGTCGTCGGCTCTCGCTGCTCGGATGACCGACGCCAAAAAGGAGCGCCCCACTTGCGACCACTGCAGAAAGCTTGGCCACACGAACCGTTGCTGGGATCTCCACGGCAAGCCGCCAGACTGGAGACCCCGACAGAGGAAGCCTCGAGGACATGTCGCAGATGCTCACCACAGCGTGGATGAACTGGGCTCCGTCGGTGTTGGCTCAACGTCACCAGGGCTGCAAACTCAACTGGGCTCTGGCGCCACAGGAACAGGCCCAACACACAGCCTTGCTCACGTGGGCTCGGGATACACAGGCCCAGTCCATAACGTGCAGGCCCAGGTCCACAACTCTTCAGGCCCAGGCACAGACCCATTGACACTCATCTTGGAGCGCCTCAATGCTCTTGAAATTCAGTCTCGTAAACAGCCTACTGCTAGTGTGGTCCAGAAAGGTAACTTCTTTAAAGCCCTTGCTACGATTAGAGGTAAGAATACCGGGCCTTGTTGGATAGTAGATTCCGGTGCCTCTGATCATATGACCGATGATGTCTCCCTATTTACCACTTATATTCCTGCGACCTCCCATCTTGTGGTTAAAATTGCAGATGCCTCTGATTCCTTGGTCGCTGGTAGTGGTACCATCAAAATTTATGCTACACTAACGCTTCATGATGTATTGCATGTTCCAAAATTAAAATGCAATCTATTATCTGTGAGCCAACTGAATAAAAGGGAAAAATGCCGTGCTAATTTCTTTGCTACTCACTGTATTTTTCAGGATCTGTTCACGGGGACGACGATTGGTGTTGCTAAGGAGTTTGATGGATTGTATTACCTGAGTGACTGTCACAAAACAAAATCTTCTTCTTGTAATAAAGTGTCTCTCCCTCGAACTAGTGAGTTGGAATTATGGCACAAGAGATTAGGACATCCAAATTTTCAATACATGTGTAAGATGTTTCCCTCAATCTGCTCAAATAAAGAATCTGTTTTTCATTGTGAATCATGTGAACTTGCTAAACACCATCGCACATCTTTTCCTAGTGTCACCTATCGCCCATCCAACCCTTTCTCAGTTATTCACAGTGACGTGTGGGGCCCATCGCGTATCCCCAATCGTACTCGTTCTAAGTGGTTTATGACCCTCATTGATGACCACACCCGTGTTATTTGGGTTTTCCTCTTAAAGGACAAATCAGATGTCTGTCAAACCTTTATTGACTTTTATCATATGATCCACACCCAGTTTCACACAAAGATTCAAACCCTTCACACCGATAATGGTACAGAATATTTTAATCATCAGTTATCTCTGTTCCTTAAACAGCATGGTATTACTCACAAAAGCTCTTGTCCTCATAGCCCTCAACAAAATGGCATTGCTGAACGTAAGAACCGACACCTCCTCAAAACAGCTAGGGCCCTGCTCTTTAGTAGCACTGTTCCTTCCTACTACTGGGATGACGCAGTCCTAACAGCCACTTTTCTAATCAACCGCATGCCCTGTAAACCATTGTCTTTCCAAACACCTCTCCAGGTACTCCATAGCTTTTTTAACCTACCCTACCTGGAGAATACCCTACCACTACGAGTATTTGGTTGTACTGCATTTGTCCACCTACACCACACTCCTAAACTTGATCCCAAAGCCGTCAAATGTGTTTACTTAGGACCTGCGGGACATCAAAAGGGGTACAAATGTTTTGATCCTCTCTCGAAGCGTCTTTATATCACCTGTGATGTCACCTTTCATGAAGCTGTTCCCTTTTATCCCTCATCCTCAGTTCAGGGGGAGAGTTGGAATGAACTTCAGACTCCTCCTCCAATAGATACCGACTTCACGTACCCTCACCATGAACCTGATCGAATCTATGTTATTGAGGAGCCCATACACGAAGTGCCTAAAGAGAGTGAACAAAGTACTAGTTCAGGGGGAGATACTAACAGGTGGGGCCAAGTCTATACTCGCCGTAACAAAGACATGACAGGCAATACATCTCAAACACCGGACACATCCCAAGAATCTGAACCAAGAGCAGGTCCTGGCCCAGAAGCACAAACTCCTGATGATCTTAATCTCCCAATAGCAGTACGAAAGCAATGTAGGACATGCACCAGATATCCTATAGAAAGGTTTGTTTCGTATCAGGCTCTCTCTTCAAAACACTTTGCTTTCACATCTCACCTTGATCAAATCGAGATACCAGAGAATATACATGAAGCCCTTGCCAGTCCTGAATGGAGACAGGCAGTGATGGAAGAAATGAAGGCTCTTGAAGATAACAAAACATGGGAGATAGTTGAACTACCCAAAGGGAAGAAAGCCGTAGGCTGTAAATGGGTATTCACTCCAAAGTATTGTGCTGATGGAAGTCTTGACAAATATAAAGCCAGATTAGTGGCCAAAGGTTTCACTCAAATATATGGGATGGACTACACAGAGACATTTGCTCCAGTTGCCAAACTCAACACCATCAGAATCCTGTTTTCCTTGGCTGCAAACCTAGACTGGCCACTACACCAGATGGATGTCAAGAATGCGTTCTTGAATGGCGAATTGAAGGAAGAAGTATACATGAAGATGCCTCCAGGATTCCCCGGAAGGAACGTCAATCAAGTGTGCAAATTAAGAAAGTCACTGTATGGACTAAAACAATCTCCTCGAGCATGGTTTGAGAGATTCACCAAGGTACTAAAGGTTCAAGGGTACACACAGGGTCAGAGTGATCACAATCTATTCTTCAGACATCGAGAAGGGAGGAGTGTGATCTTGGCAGTATATGTGGACAACATTGTCCTCACAGGAAATGATCCAATAGAAATAGAAAGAATAAAAGGAGCACTGAACAAAGAGTTCCAGGTTAAAAATCTCGGAGAGATGAAATACTTCCTTGGTATGGAAGTCGCTAAATCTACGAAGGGCATTAGCATCTCACAAAAGAAATATATATTGGATCTCTTAAAGGAGACAGGCATCCTAGGGTGTAGACCCAGTGATACTCCTATAAGAACGGATAAAATCAGGGAAGACGAAGACATGGGGAAAGCAGTTGATATGGGAAGGTACCAGCGTATGGTTGGAAAATTAATTTACTTGTCACACACTAGGCCAGATATTGCCTATGCCGTTGGAGTAGTAAGCCAGCATTCTCATAATCAAAAGCAAAAGCACCTGAATCAAGTTTACAGGATTCTTAGATATTTGAAGGGTTCTCCAGGGCTTGGTCTCTTATTCAAGAAATCCAACAAGAGAAATGTGGAGATACTAACTGATGCTGATTGGGCAGGAGATCAGGATGATAGAAGATCCACCTCAGGTTATGTTACCTATGTCTGGGAAAATTTAGTTACATGGCACAGTAAGAAACAAAGTGTGGTAGCCAGAAGCAGTGCTGAAGCTGAATTTAGAGCCATAGCCCTTGGGATCTGTGAAGGTCTGTGGATAAAGCGGGTTCTGGAAGAATTGAGAACGTCAATGGAATTACCCATTAAACTATACTCTGATAACATGGCAGTAATTAATATGTCACACAACCCAGTCCAACATGACAGAACAAAGCATGTGGAAATAGATAGACATTTCATTCGAGAAAAGAATGATGAAGGAACCATTAATTTCAGGCATATTCCTTCAAAGGAACAGATCGCAGATGTACTCACAAAAGGGTTGACTCGAGACAAATTTGAATATTTAATTGGCAAGTTGGACATGATAAATATCTATGCTCCAACTTGAGGGGGAGTGTAGGAAATCGTCACAGTAAATAAGAGAGATATCAAGAATTAATGAGCTAATCATGGGAATAAATAAGAGGGATATTGGGAGATTAATTAGCTAATTACATTATGATTTAATCCCGGATTCTATGCCTGATTCTATGATGTAAATCCCATGATATTTGGGATACCGTTATGTGTATATATGTACCTCGTCACAGTAATACAAGATATAGAAGAATTATCTTATCTTCCCTGTTGTAATCTCTATCCAAGTGCTTGTCTCTGGCATTACTCTGAAGAATGCCGTTCAACAATATGCTTACAGAACAGTGCTCAAACACAGGCCACACAGAGGTGCTCTATACGATGCTATGCTTCCCCAAAATCTCTCAGGCATGATGAAGACGAGAATTGCGAGGAAGGATGGAGATAACGAAATAGCAATGGAAGATGGAAATGATTGGGTAAGACGTAGCCGGAGAAGAAGGCCGTTGACGCAAGAGAGGATGGAGATGACAGGAGGAGGATGTCGCCGGACGGTGATGGTCGCTGACGGAATGAAGGGCAGTGAAGGTCGCTGACGGAGATGAAGGGTGATGAAAAAGGTCAAGTGTGACATTAAGCAAATTTTAGGAGGGTATTTTAGTAAGTAAATTTTCAGTCCCAAGATTAAAATCGCAATACAAGGGGGAGAGGGGGGATTGTCTAATCCTACCTATGTAGTATTGTCTAATCCCAAGGTTTACCCAATACATACCAAGTAGCTTAATTTAGCCCATTTCTTGTCCCTATGCCAAGCCCAAGCTCTCAACGCTACGTACCAAACGTGGCCTTTGAGTTATATGGTAATTTGTCCCCGATGAAACATACAAACTAGTTACGTGCATAGCATGAAAGTTAACTATGGCAAGAAATTGCATATTGAGGCTCAATGCTGCTTTTTGGAATGGCAAAATATCTATATCTGGAAAGCAAAATGTATCTCTGCACCTAAGAGCTTTCGGTTTTCTTTTTCTTGGTTGGGGAACCTGCACTTTAACAGCTTTAATGACTGATTTTGAGGTTAAACTTTGGCAAGCATTTAGAGGGCATCTAGAAGTCTCTTTTGAGTCGTATATAACATTTGGAGTTCTAAATATTGTATGATTTCCCAAAATTGGTCAGAAAAGCTGTCAACCAGTTTTGGCTCCCCTGCACCCAGATCTGGCTTTTCAGCTATTTCAAGAAGCCAGGAACGCTGATGACCTTGAAAGATATGGCAGATATTTCATGAGTAGAGCTTTCTAATAAGTATTAATTTGATAGATTTGAAGTTTTCTAGCAAAAATTATGCATTTCCAAAGTTTTAGACGGTTTGTGTGTTTAATGGTAAAATATTTAATTAGTTTTGAAATGGAGTAATAGAAAAATCAATCTTGGAGCACCGGTTTGGAGTAATAGAAATGTGGTGGCCAAGATAGTCTTGGATTCTGCAACACATGTGGAATAACAAAATCAATCGAACCAAGCAGTTGATTTGGTCGAATCTTAATGCAACATCTGAAGATTTAACTTCAACCTAGTGCATTTTTGGCCAGAAACTTCTAACCAGTGCATGGAACAGTCCCATTATGTATTTCATTATTTAAATTAAGACCTAACCACATTTCAAAATCTATGATGTTACCATCATCATCAATATCTTACGAGCAATCAAGTGGATCTATAATGATAACATCATGCCTATAGGTTCAATTCTAGAACCTCCATAAGGTTCCTTATAAAGCTTGCTACTCTTGTCCATTACAACGAGCAAAGTTGTTATATAACTGGAGCGCATTCTCTAAGTTCAACTCTTCACTTTCCTTCTTATCAACAAAATTAGTTGTCTAAACACACAAGCAAAATACCTTGGCAGGGTCCGACAATACTGCGTAGGCCTCTCCAATCATTTTGAAAAGCCTATCAGCATCTCGACGTACTTCTTCAGCAATATCCTTCCACATCTGATCATCACCATTGTCACTTCGCGCCAAAGATTGGCCAGCCTATGATATTAAAATTTCTGTTAATATATTATAGCATACGTAAGAATATCTAAGCAAGTTTTGAGTAAAAAACCTTGTCAGGATGATGTCTAAGTGCAGCCTTCCGATAGGCTTTCTTGATTTCAGATGCAGAAACAGACGGTTCAACTCCCCTGCCATCATAATCTGAATCAGCAAATGGCTTTGAATTATTGATATTATTACCAACGCAACAGTAGGTTCTTTGTGGAGATTTAAAGGATTGAAAGTAGAGGGAAAAAGCCTCAAAATATTATTAATCCTTGAATGAATGAAAATACTAATAGGCCTTTATATATGTAAAAAATAAGCTAATAGACTAAACTTAGAATCTATCATAATCCTAATATCTCAGATTTATTCTTCTAAGATATGATAATTTAATATTCAAATATGATCCTAAATAATATCCAAAACTTAATTTTTAGATAATTAATTAAATAACTAACAAAATATAATATTAATTAATTAATAATTAATTTTAAACTAGTGTATCTCAACACTCCCCCTCAAACTGGATCTACAGCTTGAATATTTGTGTTTCTCAACACTCCCCCTCAAGCTGGGAGGCAACTTGGATGTGAGCAGCATCATTATAGAAGAACCAGAATTTTGAATCCTTAAGCCAGTAGTGACCACTGAACTGAAGATTGATTGAATCTTGAATCTGAATCTTAATACAAAGTTGCGAACTTGATGAAGAACATCATTGTTAGATTCCTGGCAAGAACATTTGCAAGAGAGGAACTTGATGAAGAATCATATGTATTATTCAAGAGCAACATGCTCATACAATTATGGTAACTCACTTGAATTTACACACTAATCTAACCTCACTTGAGGGAGATGAACAAATCCTATAACCTATGAGATTTTGTAGAAAAATACCCAAGTTACCCTCTTCCATCGTAACCCACTTGGGTTTACACATTAATCTAACCTCACTTGAGGTAGATGAACTAATCATATAACCTATAAGATTTTGTGGGAAGAGACCTAAGTTACCCTCTTCCATCATATGTAACTAATCTTCACTTGAACGCGTGCCTTCTCTTCAGGCTTGACCTTTTTCTTCTTTTTCTTCTTCTTCATCAAGACCTTAACCAAGATTTAATATTCCTGCTCTAATACCATGTGAAGATTTGAAGGATTGAAAGTAGAGAGAAAAAACCTCAAAATATTATTAATCCTTGAATGAATGAGAATACAAATAGGCCTTTACATAGGTAAAAAATAAGCTAATAGGCTAAACCTAGAATCTATCATAATCCTAATATCTCAGATTTATTCTTCTAAGATATGATAATTTAATATTCAAATATGATCCTAAGTAATAGCCAAAACTTAATTTTTAGATAATTAATTAAATAACTAATAAAATATAATATTAATTAATTAATAATTAATTCTAAACTAGTGCATCTCAACACTCCCCCTCAACCTGGATCTACAGCTTGAATATTTGTGTTTCTCAATATTCTTCTAATAGCAAGAAGCTTCTTTCACACTTGAAACACAGCTACAGACAGACACTACTGATGACAAACATAGAACAGCATAAAATGCAATCAATGCTGTTTGACATTTCCACATGCATCAGAACAAAACTAACATAAACTAAAAATGTGAGAAAAAAGCTTCTCCAACTAGTATTCACCTGGGTTGTGTTCCAAAACTTTTTAAGAACCTAAATGCCATGTGTTTATCTAAAGAAATTTTATTTTGAGGTTATATATGTCATTAATGTTAAAAATGACGCTTGAGGATAATTTTTATTGAATGATATGTATTATAAACAGAATAATAAACATCTAGCTAGAGTATGAGACACCTCAAATAAGAAAAATACTAGAAAAGGCTCAAAATGAGAACAGTAATAGCAACGGTGGTTCCATACAAAAAACCATGTGCTGAGGAAGTCAGAACTATACTATCATAGCACATTTAAAGAAGATCTACCAAACCAATAAAGTGGCTGTCCACAACTACCGATCTTGTGGACCTAACATGGGATTCGGGCAACCCCTCAATGAATGCAATCCTAACTCAACCCATACGGTAGTCTTGTTGATTTGAGTCTTTGAAACAAGGAATATTGAGAAAACTAATGCCTCCTTTAGGAAATTCAATTCCGACTGCTCAAATATGTGGTTATCCAGGTTTAAATTATAAATTTACAATAAAGAAATAAGTAGTAAAATAGCTTACAATATGAGGTACATATCAAGAGGGATCTCCTTTCTGGCTTCCTCCTCCATTTCAGAAAGTCGAATGGTATTTTGTTTCAAGTCATTATTATAATTATAAGATCTATTAGATATTCCTTGCTGATTGGCCTTATCATCCACCCGTTTATTGAGAATAGAGACAAGCCTCCAAAGATCACTAGCAGCTTGGGCATAATCTCTGATCATCTCATATAGAGTTGCACGTCTAGAAAGTGCCTGCAAGGGTAAGAAAACAGTCAGCTAAAACTGTCATGTCTAATAAACCTGAAATAGAAACTTTTAATCAGACTAACATGTAATATAAACATAGTTGGAAATTGCCAGAAATGAACACCATACATAACATAACGGTAAAGGTGGAAGAATTTCTAACATTTAAAATACAAAAAACACCATCTATGATACATCCTATAGCCTATATGCATGTCCCTATACAAAAAAAAAAACAAAGAAAGAGAAAAGGAGTTGTTATTGAGTGATTGGTCAAAGGAATTATTAATAACCAAGTCTTTAGTAGTTAGTCATGATGAAACGTGATTATGGTGTTCTTGGCAAACTAAAGGAGGCCAAACCAGCATACAGTTAAAAGGGGGGGAAATTCAATTGCGGTAGTTATCAAACATGTTTTTAATTCTCACGTCTTCTTAAGAATCAAACAGGTTTCTCCCATGTGATATCGACTCTAACCACTCGAATAATACTTTCAATTGAAAAGGAAAACCTTCAAATAATTTCCATCCAGAGCTATGGCTAGACAGCAATCTGCAATAGCATCAGTAATTTGACCTAATGCTGTATAAGCAGCAGCACGATTACAAAAGCAGACAGCTGCAAATGGGCGGGACTCCACATTACATGACAAAGCTGCAGTATAATGCTCAACAGCTTCTGCATGCCTTCCTGCCTGAAATGCTTCATTCCCTGCAGTCTGGAATTGAACACATTTGAATCAAGCCTCACACAAGCAATTTTCATGCAACAGCAAAATTTACAGCACAGAAGTAGGTCAGCATGGCATAGAAATGCTTTGGCTAAGATTGAAGAAGTTCTAGAAGTTACAAAATCGAAGGCAGCAAACACATTGTGTACAAAGTTCAACTCTTTACTTGACACCGTCTTGCACTTCTAAGGAATAATTGATCAGATCTTAAAGTATTCATATTTGAAGAAATCAAAGTTCCCTAATCACTGATTACTGGACACTTAACAGAATAACAAAAACTGAATTTGCTAAACCCATAAATTGAACAGAAACAGGTACAACTTCTAATTCGGATGTTAGACAGCATCCACAAGCACATTATAAGAGACAGCATAACTACTCAAATGATGCGCTAAAATCATACAGAAGAATTTAAGGGGGGGAAATTACAGTTACAAAATGGCACAAACTAACCTTGTGATGTAATAGCTTACGTACAATCGCAGCTAAGGGAATCAGTGAGTCGAAAACATTGCTTCCACTCCTGCAAGGTCAGCATCAAAGCTCATCTTTGTAAAACTATTACATATCCAATTTTCTTTATCCTATTTCTTCCAATCCCTTGAGGGGAAGAGAAAGCAATGGTGAATAGGCTCATAGATTCATAATCCTTACTTGTTCATGGAAGACACAATTTTTTCTTGTTCCTCCAGTGAAGAAAGACCTTCTTCAAGCTTTCCGAGGTGAAAGTGGGATTTAAGTTTCATCAAGCATCGCCATAGCCTGAAGTAGAAGCATTTTGGGACTTTTGAGTAATCCAAATTTATGACTTCTCCATCAGCATCCAATGAACAAAAATTCTTCTCAGCAGAACCAAGGGTCTGGTCACAAAGCTGAATCACCTCTACAAATTTACACAACTGCCATTTAAAGAAACGGTTATTCGGCAGAGACTTGGTGTTATAGTAAATTCTTGCACAAAAAGCCTACAACTAACTGTCTTAAGACATTATCATAACAAAATGCCCGCAAATAACAAGGTGGCACAGACCATGAAAAGAGCTTCGGCTTTCATTTCAAGTAATTTTTCAGAGAATGAACTTATCATCAATGCCTCGTTAATTTGTTCCAATGCTCTATCCGTGTCAGAGGTTGTCCTTCTTTGCAAAAGTTCAACAGAATGATTGATGAATTCTGATACTTTCTGGCATCCATTAAAAGAATTAATCAGTTCAGGAAGTGTTCCTATTCACATCCAAGCTAAAATCTTGAGAAAATACAACAAAGGAAATCTTCACATCTCATGAAATATTACCAAAGAAATTGAGAGTTTAGCACTTTCATTTTAGAAAATAATCAGTTGCTAGAAGTTAGATTCATCATAAACAGTGATCTTATTATTAACTGTTGGCATGATAATAGCTTCAAATCTGTCATTTATTACAGAATATCTTGCTTTCCTTATTTTCTTTGTTTTTAGTCCATTAGAATACTGATATGGGAATTTTACCTTTTCTTCTTTATCGTAATTTATTTTTCCCTAATCTCTTTTCATTAATTATTGGATCTGAGTAGTAGGCTTGTTAGTACCAGTCCTCTGTATGTGCCCAATCGCTTATCAGTGAATAATACAAAGAAAAATCATTTCTCCTCACTGTTTCACTCATGGTATCAGAGCACTGCTCAGAGCCCAATGAGAATGATTAGTTTCAGCATGAGAGCCTTGAACCCTGAGCCAGGTGACTCCTCCACCATCGACTTGGTTCTTTGTACCCCCCAGGGTGGATCTCATCCTTCACCCATCACTCATAGTGCCGCCAATGATTTCAACACTATGGCATCAACATAGAAAACAGATGAACAGGATTATAGGCCACAAACTGAAAGGAAAAAACTATTTACAGTGGTCTCAAATTGTTCTGATCTATTCAAGAGGAAGGGGAAAGGAGAAGCATTTAACTGGAGAAATGGCTGAACCAGCTGCCACATAGACAAAGTATGAGACCTGGAAGGCTGAAAATAACCGGTTATGACTTGGTTGTGTCAATCAATAAGTCTGGAAATTAGTGAGGGATATTTTCTTGCTCAGATGGGTCATGCGAAATGGGAGAGTGTGAAAAAAGCATAATCAACCATGGAAAATACTGTTGCTTTGTTCCAAATCAAGGGCCTTCTTTGTGAGACTAAGTAAAGGGCCAAGGTTTGTCAAGTTATTGCAGAAACTCAACATCTATGATCCTCACCAATGGTCTTGCACCAAAGATATGGCTTGTTACAAGAAGATAGTAGAAAGAGAGAGAGTAGAAGTGTTATTCCCTCACAGTTTAAAAGTATTTCCTTACTATGAATGCTACAATTTTTTAGAATAAACCTTATTTCACAAGAAAAGCCATCAAGGCGGAGAATTCCATGAATGAATGGACCATTTTTTGACACAATAATTCCAATCAGACCCCTGTGAAACTTATAACTGCTCCTAACTCCACCCCTCTTCAAATTTAACTCTGACCATGATTCCAGGCCTGAGACCTCTGACATTCCTGAACATAGATTAGAAATCCGACCAGAAAGTGCCCAAAATCCTGCTAAACATGATACTGACAGGCCTGAAAATGAAAGGGGCAAATGAACTGGGGATGGATGAGTCTATGACCCATGACCCTTGCGTATATCCAAGAAAAGGAAGATATGGTTCTTAAACTCTACCACAGCTAGAGCCAACCAGAAATGTTGAAGGATCCACCATAATCCCTACCAAGGCCAAGAATCACAACCCACTCCAGATTCTGAAGAATTAAGCCGGCCTATAGCCTTGAGGAAGGGAGTTAGATCATGCACCAAATATGCATACTTTCCTCACTAAACTGTCATCTAAAAGATTGCCTGAAAATTTCCAGGAAGCAGTAAAGGATTATAGATGGAGAGAAGCCATTCAAGAAGAATTGAAGGTGTAGGAAAGAATAAGACCTGGACAATTGCATATATGCCAAATGGGAAGTCTGAAGTAGGGTGCAAATGGGTTTTTACTATAAAATACAATCCGGATGGCAATATTAGCAGGTATAAAGTCAGACTAGTAAGAGTAGGTATATATAGAATTTCCACCTGGTCTAAATTATAATTGGGATCTAACTTAGTGTGTAGGTGGAATAAATCTCTCTACAGTTTGAAGCAATCTCCAAGGGCTTAGTTCAACAAATTCACCAAGGCTATTACCAAGCTAAAGTCTCATCAATGTCAACCAGCCAGCCCATACTCATTTTGCACGCCATTCCTCAACTAGGAAGCTTGCAATACTTATAGTATATGTTGATGATGTCACCAGCAATGACCAAGAGAGCATTGAGAAATTGAACAATGTAGATAGCCGAGATTATATGAGAGAGATTTGAGGGATTTGATTGTTAGTCTTAATTTCATTATTGATTAGAATTCGTTGTAATTCCTGGATATCAGGCTCACAGCATTAATGCCTTGATTCCCCTGATTCCTCCTTCCCGTGTATATATTACAACATACAGAGCATGAATAAAATCATCGTTTTTACTCTCCAGAATTGCCTACAGATTACATGGTGTCAAAGCCAACCTGGGAGGCGTCGTCTATTTCATCCATGGCATCGCATGATCACACTGAGGGAGTCCCCAGACTTGGGTCCTCAAAAATCGTCAATATGGAAGGGTCATCGGCAGTGCTGGTGTCCAAGAAGCTCACTGGAGAGAATTATATGGAGTGGGCACAGTCAATGAAGCTTTCCATCGACGGTCGAGACAAACTCGACTTCATCACAACAAAGCCTCCTGCAGTCGGCGACGCTCAGATGCAACGGAGGTGGCAGTCCGATAACTCACTCGTGTCGTCGTGGCTGATCAACGCTATGGCACCGGGAATCAAGAAAAGCTACATGTTCCTACCGTCGGCCAAAGCAATTTGGGATGCCGTCAGAGATTCCTATGGTAACAAGGCTAACTCTTCTGTAATTTTTGACCTTCGATCACGGCTATGGCAGGCAAAACAGGGAAGTCGATCATTGAACGAGTACTAGCTGGAAAAAATGGCGTTGTGGCAGGAACTCGATCAACTGAAGGATAGAACCTGGAAATGCGCCGGTGACGCCGCCGACAGCAAGAAGGAAATGGAAGAGGAACGTCTGTATGAGTTGCTCGCTGGACTCAACTTGGTGTATGACGATGTCAGAGGACGGATTCTTGCCCGAGAACCACTACCTTCCGTTCGCGACGCATTCGCCACCCTGAGATATGAAGAATCCCGACGGCGAGTTATGCTTCCAGACCCATCGCGTGCATCACAGGTTGAAGCTTCTGGACTCGCAGCTCATTCTAATACTCAGCGCCACTCAGATCACCCTAGTTGTGAACATTGCAAGAAAATAGGGCATACTAAGGAAACATGTTGGGATATTCATGGAAAAACCCCTGATTGGAAGCCAAAGAAAGGTAAACCAAGAGGACATATGGCTGAGGTGACTAATCATGATGACGTCATCTCCTCTCCCTCTACTACCACAGACCAGCTGACTCTAATTTTAGAAAGGTTGGCAGCTCTAGAAAATAAGCAGTCTACTACTAGTGTGGTTCAACGAGGTAAATTTTTTAAAGCTTTAACTACCATTAACGGTATAAATTCTGGCCCTATTTGGATAGTTGACTCAGGGGCCTCAGATCATATGACTGATAATCGTTCCCTGTTCACTACATATGTCCCTACTCAATCTCAGCTTACAGTAAAAATTGCCGATGCTTCCACATCTGTTGTTGCGGGTATTGGAAAAGTGAAAGTCACTGATTCCTTAACTTTGGATGCAGTCCTACATGTCCCAAATTTACGATGCAATTTGTTGTCTGTTAGCCAATTGGCTCGAGAAAAGCACTGTCATGCTAATTTTTCTGCTACTCATTGTTTTTTCCAGGACCTGTCCACGGAGACGACGATTGGCGTTGCTAAGGAGTTTGAGGGGCTATATTATCTGAATGAATGTGATACTCGACCGTTCAAATCTTGTAAGGCTGTGTCTCTCTCTCCGACTAGTGAAATAGAACTATGGCATCAGCGATTAGGACATCCTAATCTTCATTACATGACTACTATGCTTCCCTCCATTTGCAATAATAAAAAATCTTTAAATTTTCATTGTGACTCTTGTGAAATTGCCAAGCACCATCGCACTACGTTTCCTAGTACTTCCTATCTTCCATCTAAACCATTCTCACTCATCCACAGTGACCTATGGGGTCCATCTAGTGTCCCAAATCGCACCCAATCTAAATGGTTTATAACATTTATTGATGATCACACTCGTGTTTGTTGGGTCTTCCTCTTAACTGATAAAACCCAAGTCCCACAAACTTTCATTAATTTTTACAACATGATTCAAACTCAATTTCATGAAAATATCCAGATCCTTTATACTGACAATGGGACTGAATACTTCAATCAAACACTATCCACTTTTTTGACTACCCATGGCATTATCCATAAGAGTTCTTGTCCTCATAGTCCTCAACAGAATGGCATTGCAAAGAGAAAAAACCGTCACATCCTTGAGACAGCTAGAGCTATGTTGTTTAGTAGCAATGTTCCCTCCTTTTACTGGAGTGATGCAATTCTACAAGCTACCTTTCTTATCAACCGTATGCCTAGCAAACCGCTATCCTTCCGCACACCATTATAGGTCTTACAGGCCCATTTTAACCACCCTTACCTGGCAAACACTCTTCCCCTCCGAGTATTCGGATGCACCACATATGTCCATCTTCATCACACCTCCAAGCTGGACCCAAAAGCCACCAAGTGCATTTTCTTGGGACACGCTGGGACACAAAAAGGGTACAAGTGTTATGACCCCATCTCCAAACATCTCTACCTCACATGTGACACTACCTTTTATGAAACCATCCCCTATTACCCTCCGTCCTCAATTCAGGGGGAGAATTGGCAGGAAGAATTTCAGACATCACAATTTGAGCCCATAACCAACCCATTACCTCAGTCACAATCTGAATCTAAACCGTCTAGGAACCCAGATCTTGAAGTAGTCCTCATAAATGATCCAATACCCACACCTGAGAGTCGAGACAACACTAGTTCAGGGGGAGACACGAACAGGTGGGGTAAAACCTACACACGTCAACACATGACAGATAAGGCTCCTCAGACAAATGATGCAGCTCATGACTCTGAACCAGAAACAGGCCTAGAAGGAGCAAGGGAAGTTGTACCCACACAAGATGAGCTTGAGCTACCCATTGCATTGCGAAAACAGCCCAGGACATGTACCCAGCATCCCATTGAAAGGTTTGTTTCATATAAGGCACTTGCCTCCAATTATGGTACTTTCATCTCTCATTTGGACCAGGTTATGATACCCAATAACATACATGAAGCACTCGCCAATCCTCATTGGAGACAGGTTGTCCTAGAGGAAATGAAAGCACTGGAAATGAATGGCACCTGGGAGGTTGTTGAGCTACCTAAGGGCAAGAAACCAGTGGGCTGGAAATGGGTCTTCACACCAAAGTATACAGCTGATGGAAGCTTAGACAAATACAAAGCACGTCTGGTTGCAAAAGGTTTCTCACAGGTATATGGGATGGACTATACAGAGACATTTGCACCAGTAGCAAAACTGAATACTATCAGAATCTTGTTATCCTTGGCTGCTAACCTAGATTGGCCGCTACATCAAATGAACATAAAAAATGCGTTCTTGAATGGAGAACTAAAAGAAGAAGTCTACATGAAGCTGCCTCCAGGGTTCCCAAGTAAGAAGGACAATCAGGTCTGCAAACTCAAAAAATCCCTATATGGGCTCAAACAGTCTCCTCGAGCATGGTTTGAAAGATTCACCCGAGTTTTGAGAATACAAGGATATAACCAAGGTCAAAGAGACCATACGTTGTTTTTCAAACACCAAAAAGGGAAAATAGCCATTCTAGCTGTATATGTGGATGACATTGTCCTTACAGGGGATGATCTAGTGGAAATTGAACGTATCAAAAGGGAATTGAACAAAGACTTTCAGGTCAAAGATTTGGGACAGATGAAATACTTTCTTGGGATGGAGGTCGCCAGGTCAAAGACAGGAATCTACATCTCACAAAGAAAGTACATCATGGATCTTCTGAAAGAAACAGGAATGTTGGGTTGTAGACCCAGTAATATCCCGATAAGAATTGATAAAGTAAGGGAAGAGGAGGATCTAGGAAATGAAGTAGACCTAAGAAGATATCAACGCATGGTGGGAAAACTGATTTACTTGTCACATACTCGGCCAGACATTGCCTTCGCAGTCAGTGTAGTAAGTCAGTATTCTCACTGTCCAAAGCAAAAACACCTGAATGAGGTTTACCGAATTCTCAGGTATCTGAAAGGGTCACCAGGACGTGGTCTTTTATTTAGAAAATCAGAACAACAGTTCATAGAAATATTTACGGATGCTAATTGGGCAGGTAACCAAGAGGACAGGAAATCAACATCTGGGTACGTCACTTTTGTGTGGGGAAACTTGGTTACATGGAGAAGTAAGAAACAGAATGTAGTAGCCCAGAGCAGTGCTGAAGCTGAATTCAGAGCTATAGCACTTGGAGTTTGCGAAGGAATTTGGGTAAAGTGAGTGCTAGAAGAATTGAAACTATCTATGAATCTGCCCATTACACTTCGTTCGGACAATATGGCAGCTATAAACATATCTCATAATCCTGTTCAACATGATCGAATGAAGCATGTAGAAGTTGATAAGCATTTTATCAGAGAGAAGATCGACGAAAGAACCATTGAACTTAGATATATCCCCTCGAAAGATCAAACAACAGACGTGCTCACGAAAGCGTTAGAGAAAGAGAAGTTCGAGTACTTTATTAGCAAGTTGCACATGTATGATATTTATAATCCAACTTGAGGGGGAGTGTAGATAGCCGAGATTATATGAGAGAGATTTGAGGGATTTAATTGTTAGTCTTAATTTCATTATTGATTAGAATTCATTGTAATCCCGGGATATCAGGCTCACAGCATTAATGCCTTGATTCCCCTGATTCCTCCTTCCCGTGTATATATTACAGCATACAGAGCATGAATAAAATCATCGTTTTTACTCTCCAGAATTGCCTACAGATTACAAACAAATCACTTGTAGCTGAGTTTGAAGTGAAAGATTTGGGGAACTTCAAATACTCTCTTGGGATGGAGGTCGCTAGATCATATTAGGAATCATAATGTCCCAAAGAAAGTACACTCTTGACCTACTCTCCAACAAGTATGCTTGGAGCTAAACTTGCAGACACTCCAATGGAGACAAATTACAAGCTTAGACTGAAGTAGGATGGAGTACCTATTGATGTCAAAAGATTTCAAAAGTTAGTGGGAAAGTTAATCTATCTATCTCACACAAGGCCAGACATTAGCTTTCTAAGTGTTATCAACCAATTTATGAGAAAACCTAGGGAAGTTCACTGATAGGAAATATAGCAAAACTTACCAAAGAAGAATGCTTTAGTTAATTTTAATGCAAGAGGTAGATATTTTGTTATTTTAATTGGTTTCCTCATTTGGAAAGAAACCTTACTTTATTATTTTTTTATTTCCTTCTTGGGTAAGGAAACTTGTAAGTGGCTTCTATAAATAGCCTCTTAAGTGACTTATGTATGCAGATTTTGAATTGAAAATTAGAACTCTATGAATTCTCTCTCCCTCTCACGTCTGATTCTCCATTTTTCCCTCCATTTTGTTTGTTCTTTTCTTCCCCAATCACTCTGTTTCTGTTTTCTCTTCCTCCTAAACCTCTCTGTTTCTTTGTCTCTCCTAAAATCATATCTGTTTGCCTAAGGGGTAATCAGGATTGCATTACCATGAGGAGAGACATTTGGTTGCGTTTAGTGGGCTAATAAGGTTTACCATGGTAATGATGATTACCGAAAAATGGGTAATCCCCATTCATAGCTCCCCCCATATTAACACTCATTACCACCTTATTGCATGACTGAAAAAGTCCTTTTTATCCTCAGGTCCCATTCGCCTATGTTTCAGGGTCTCCTCCCTTCCTCATCCTTTATCATCTGACCCCCATTACACCCACCTGCTGGCGAATACCCACCACTGCACGCAGCACCCATCCCCACCATATCTTCTCTTCCAGTCATTTTGGAATATCTCTAGAATCCCACCATCTTCCCTCCCTTCTCTCTCCATCGTTCACCACCTTCTTCACTCCCTGCATTTCTTCGATCTCCATTGCTGCCGTTCCCTACTTCAACACACTGTATTTATCGTCGTTGCCACTGATTCTGACTTCTGCGCTGCCACGATGGTGCCTGAAAGATTGCTCTCTTCCATCCATGGTACAACGCTGTTATGCTTGATAATTTCCACTGCTTGTTGGCTCATGTGCGATTGGCTTCTATTGGCCCCAGAATATTTATTGTTACAAGGAATGCGATGGGCAGGTATGATAATTGGACTAGCACTTTAAGTACTAGATTGGAGATGATGTTTCCTCAAAAGAAATTCACCTCTACCGTTGTATATGGGAAAATTGAGATCACTGATGGTGGTTCAAGGTCCACAACAATGGAGGAATATGAGCAGAGCTCCATGGGTTTGTTCGACGCAGAGGCTCGAAACTGGTTCAAAAGCCGGACAGTCAATGGAGAGGACATGTTGGGGAAATTTCGTTTGGATGGGCTATATTAGTCTTTTGCTATTTTTTACCTATCTAATTAAATATAAAAGCTAACCCATTCCTAAGACCAAACCAAACAAACATGTGGTAATTAAGATTGCATTACATGACGTTGCACTACATTGCATTGCACTAGCAAAGGGAAGTGTAATTGAACCAAACGGGCCCTAAGTTCAAGAGTTTGAAAGTGTGTGTTACACCACTCACATGGAAATTGTTTTCAGTTTTCAGAATTCTCAAGTATCTGAAAGCAGCTCTTGAAAGGGGGTTGTTCTTCGAGAAAGGTCGATTTGGCATTGAAGGACAATCTCAGATGAAGGTGTAGTGTGATAATACAGAAACTATAGGGATTGTAAATAATCTCATTCATCGTGATAGAACAAAGTATGTCGAAATTTATCAACATTTCATCAAGAAGATTGACAATTTGAAGTATGTTCATAAAAATAAACAAGTCGCTATTTACTCACTAAAGGGACGTCTAGATCTTGATTGGAAAAACTAAGCAACAAGTTGGAAATGATGGATATCTATTCTCCAACTTAAAGGGGGAGTGTTGTTATGATAACAGCTTCCAATCAGTCCTATTACAGAATATCTTTCTTTACTTATTTTAACTGCTTTGCTCATTAACTAAGAAGATTAAATGGTAACCTAGAAACTTTATTGATAAACTTGAAAAACCATGAGATGTAAGCACTGTTTTCAAATTAGAAGATCACAGGACTCCCCATTCTCAAAAAGTGGGGAAAAGAGTCTCCCTATATGGTAGTTTTCTTAATCATTACAGTGAAAGCACAGATAGTTGCAATGCAGAGTTAAATAGACATATGTCGAGGGAAGAACATGCTCAAATTACTTAAGTGCCATAAGAGAAATCCGTAGAACATTACAGACACTTTCTTTCAGGGCATTGATAAATCAAATTTTAGTCATAAATACTTCTCAAACTAGCAAGTACGAACATTTATTGAAATACTTCAAAATGAAATTGAACATCATAGAAAATGACATAGTAAGCTTCAGCAATGAAAAACAAAAAATGGCAGATGGGGTCACTTTCACACCGCAAAATAACTCAACAGATGAACTCAGAATTTCTGCACAGGATTGTTAACGAGGTAGCATAGGAAAAGGAAACTGATAGATGACACGGCACCATATTCAGGGCAATGACAAGATACTAGACAGTAATGTTAGAATAAAAAATAATTGAAATATTCTCTCCCTTTCTCTCTCTCTCACGCACACACAGACCAATGTATGCATGCCTCATCTCTCAAATTTCGCAATATTTTCACCCAGATTATGTCCACAGATGAACTCAGAATTTCTGCACAGGAATGGTAACGGGGTAGCATATGAAAAGGAAACTGATAGATGACACGGCACCATATTCAGGGTAATGACAAGATACCAGACCGTACTGTTAGAACACAATAATTGAATCAAACATTCTCTCCCTCTCTCTCTCATGCACACACAGACCCATGTATGCATGCCACATCTCTCAAATTAGGCAATATTTTCACTCAGATTATGAGACCAGCTTCCAATAGTTTCAAAATACTTATAACAGAAACATAATTCTAGAATACGAGTGAAAAAAAATCATATATTATTCAAAGTATCAAACTCCTCAATATGCCACAATACCACATCGTAATAAATGCCAAAAGCATTAACTTTCACAACAGAGATGATTAAATGTTCTGAAATCTGAAGCCATGAAAATGATTTCCGATCTTACAGTATATAATATATAATATAATATCAGAGCAGTTGGGTGAAATAAGTTTCTAATATCAAAGCATCACGTGCACAGCCCATAACCAACAGAACAAAAACATTCTGAAAAGACAATGAATTAAATCTACAAATAATACATTCAGTTATCCATACAAAAAGACTAAATGTTGTCGAACCTGTGCCTTTTGTAAGCCATCAGAGGCTTCCACAGCAATTTTTCGGTCTACACAAACACCAGCTCCTGTTTGCAAGCACCTCTTGAAATATTGCAATGCATCTTCAACTTCCCCCAAAGCAAGGTAACAACTTAACAACATAGAAAATTTAAAAAAGAGAGAAAAAGAAAAAGAAGAAAAAGGAAAGAAGAAAAGTCAGCAGATATAATTATCTCTCTTGGTAACTATAAATGAATCATGTCAGACCACACATATGTATTTCCATATGCACAAACATAGAAGGAGGACAGATGAGATAGATCATGGATCATTTAGTGATGTTCATAAAACAAGGAGAAGAGTGGACAATAGATCGAGGTTTTGGATATCTAGTTTCCATAGCCTTGGGGGAACATAATCATGGTATTTTCAAGGAAAGCAAAAGTCTGTCTAGCCAATCTAGTACCTACACTATTTATGGTTCATTTATTTAATTTTGGTAAGTTTAATGTTGCGATGTAATTTTTTCCATTACTAACAGATAACCCCAAAAGCTAAAACTATATAAAAGGAAGACCAAATAAACATTTTATTAATATCTCTAACAAGGCCCAATAAATATTTACTATTTATGATAGTAAATAACGGACATTGAAGGGTCAACAAGAGCAAAAAATAAAGGTAGCTAATGAGTACCTAAGTGGGATGGGGAACCCTATACCAAAAGTTAGTTATTAAAGTGAGAGAACTAATCCACTTAAATACCCCTATTAAGCATCTCATACTACTCAATGTGGGACTTAGTATCCCATACTACCAAGTCCGAATCAATTGGCCCCCCATGGAAAGCTGATGTCCCGACGGTTTTACTTCACAACATTTCACTTAACCTCTTGCCAGTTAGAACTCTCCATGAGTAGCCCTCTCTAGAACCGCCCACAACCTAACTTTGATACCAATTAATGGGTACTTAAGTGAGATGAGGAACCCTACCTTAAGAGATAGCCGGTGAGGTGAGAGAACCAATGCATTTAAATACTTCATCCAACATCCCATACTACTCAATATGGGGCTTAGTATCACATACTAACAAATCTCTATCAGTAGCAAAAATAAGAATGTTAAAATAGATATGTGGTCATATAAGAAAAGAAAGTATTCAAATGATTGTATATGAGAAAATGTTGGTGTGGCATCTACTAAGGAGAAACTAGTAAAAAATTAACTAAGGTGGTTTGGACACATTCCAAAATGGCCACAAAATGTACTAGTGAAGAGAGTTAATCGGATGGTCTTTAGCCCTATAAAAAGATATAGAGGGCAACCAAAATGGATACCTAAAGAAGTTATAAATTGAGATCACATGGTCAATGATATATTTGAAAAGTTTGTTGTTAATAGAGCCAAATGGTATCATACAATCCTGTAACTAACTACACTTAATGGAATAAGGCTTGTTATAGCATCTCTAACAAGCCCCCATGCAAAAGTTTAGCTTTTCATAAGGGTAGACAAGGATCCTATTCCCAATCATTTGATCATGAAAGCTCTAATTCATCACAAGACTATAGAGAGAAGAGACAAAGAAAAGAAACTCTTGTTTATAAATCATCAATAATCCTGACATATGCAGTTACTGTATTTATTAAATTGGTGCTGCTGCGACAGCTATCTACAATCAAGGGTACAATACCAGTATTAGTATATCTATAGGTATAGTTCCACACTTTTCTTTGCTGTAATGGTTTAACCTTGAGTTCAATTACTTTGTAACCATTATTAATGAATATTCTCAGTGAACATGATTATATCTGATAAAACATAGCCCCAAGCTGTTCATTAATTTCCGACAAATTTGTGCTGAATTTCACGTGAGGTCCAAATTTTGCAGTGATAATATATGTGAATACATTTCTACAGCATCCTGTAAAAGGATCTATCAACCACCGATGTGATTAATTTTGTTACAAAATGGTTAATGATTAACTACTCCTTGACAAGATAGAAAACATTAGGGGTCGATGGACCCTAAAACTAGCAGGCTGGTTCTTATTTACATTTCCATTTTTTGGAGAAATAATGAACATTATTAGAAGGAAGAACAGAATACAAATTTATGAAATTATAATTTTATAACTCACTGTTTAAACTTGTTCCAATTCTTCTGCTTCTTATGAATATCATATCATAAAAAATATAAAATTCTTTTTGTTTTGAGATCTATTTCTTACTCCATCATAAAAAATTAATGTAAAATAATCCAACATAACTAAATCCTACAAGGGGACAAATATAGTTGAGTGACACATGAACAGCAATCAATCACATGATAAGATCCTCAAAATCACACATAAGAAAAAACACGACCAATTTTTGGAATGATAATGCTTTATATTTATTCTAGCTTAAAATTGGAAAACTTGAATGGCAAAGTTCAACGGAAATGGAATGGCATATTAGGATGAATAAGATGCTCTGTATGTATATTAGAAGAAGAATGGAAACCTTACCTCGCAGCTCTAAGTTGTACCCTGAGGAAATTTTGATCTATTTTAGCTGCCAGTATACAATCTTTTAGTGCATCTCTGATCTTTCCAAGAGACATGCGTGTGGCAGCACGATTGCCATAACAAAGCATCAAAGCTCTCATAGAACTCCTGCATGTTGCTTCTTTAGAAACACATTGAAGTCCATTAGTGTAACAATCCTCTGCCATAGATAAATCCCCATTTTTATAGGCTTGGTTTCCCCTGATAGGAAATTACTTCAGTATAGATGTGATGTGAATATAATGAAACTAAGCACATCATAAACGAGTGTAAATGTTAAAAAAACACACTGTCAAAGTGCATAATAACCTGAGTCGCCACTTTTCACAAGCTTCCTGAGCAGCAACGTTTGCAGCAGTATTAGAAGCAGCCTCTTCCTTCATCCCATGCTCCTTATTAATCTCAGAATCCCTTGTTTTAGGTTGAGGAGTTGATACTTTGTCTTTCAGAGCTTGCCCTGATGTGAAAAGAGATGATGTTTCGGAGCATGAAGAAAAGGACATTGAGGGTGATGAATAAGAAATCTTCAAGCTTGGAGTGGAGCTGTGAGCATCACAACCAACTTTGACCCAATTTTTCTTTTTGAGGTTGCGTTTAGGACTAGATGATTGAGCTTCAGCCGAGTAAGAGGCAGCAAATGTGAAGGGGAACCCACTTATATCATTTGAACTTGAAGCACGACTGAGATGCGGCGTACTATCAACACTACAGGCTTCAACACTTGAGCTTGGACTGCTCACAGCTTCTACTGCTGCGTTAGCTGCATCACTGATTATGTCCACTTCATCATTTGCTGACTTAAAGCTTTCAGTTTCCACCCCAGAAGCAAACCCATCTTGTGAATGCTCACTGAAAATATTTTTAGGAATGTGGTACTCTGAAGCTTTTTCCTTTGTTTCCTTGCATGTAGCATCACATTCATCAATAAGTAAGCCTTCAGTTTTCACAATTAGATCTTCATCTATAGGATCATGAGAAGTTGTCTGCACAACATCAGTAGCTGTAGAGTCGGTATCAAGACTCAAGGACTCATTGGACGTCACAGAATTCTCCCTTGAGCACTGAGTTTCAGCCAATGTTTCCTGATATGGAGACACTTCCATTGGTGAATAAGCCTCAGAAGCCTCTGGGCTTCCTTCGGTTACATTTTCCTTTGAAACAAAGTCTTGTCCATGAAACAGCTGGACAGGGGTAGACAGCTTCGGTTTACCTCTACTTTTCTTCACTCTTGTGTTACTACTTTGTTCCTTCCTTAATCCTGGTGTTTTGAAATCAACAAAAGATGAGTTTGAATCATCTTTCTTCCCTGTAAAGACAAATTCATCTCTCTTGGTAACTCCAGAAGCATTTCCAACCATGGGAAAGTTTATGCCTCCAGACAAGAATGATGATGACGAAGTGGCATTTTGTGTCATTCTGATGCCTTCCTTGGGTTTGTCTGCCCCACCACCACTTGCATCTGTTTGGTTAATTTCCCCCACAGGTACCTGATAGAAAGGATTCCAAAATTTTGGTCTCGTGAAGTCCCCCTCTTCACTGAATACCTTTAACTTTTCCATTTCTCTCAACAGACTGGCCTCTGTTCTTCCCCCAATATAACTAGTTGTCGTTTTACGGCTTGCAGAGGCTGAATTTTTCCGGCTATCAGTCAGTACATCAACTTCATTCTTCTTAACACTATCAAAACCTGAAGAACCCTTCACATTTAGATTCTTCATTTGATTAAGAACTTCATTTGTTGAGTTATCAATATGTAGACCAGCAGAACTGCTTTCTTTAATACTCAATTTCTTGTTCAACTCACTTTGGAGTTCTGTTTCAACACTGGAAGGAACACCTGGGTTGGATACACTTCGGGATGTAAATTTAGAAAAATCATCTGTATATGCATTTAAACATCTGATTTTGGTCTTGTCAATGTCTTCAACTCCACCAACACCAATATTCAACTTCCTCATATCTTCTGGAAGCGTAGACGCCAAGCTTCCATCATGACTATAACTCTTCTTATGACCCCTCTGAAATGCATTCTCAACCTTATAACCCCCATCTTTAATGTTTGAAACATCATTCACATTGCCAATTTTCAGATTTCTCATTTGATCAGCAATTTCTTCATCTAAATTCACACCATAACCCATGTTGCTCTTGTTTAAATTGGAAACCGGATCAACCTTCTTCGCTCCAAAGATAAATGGCTCATTTCCAGTCCGTCCAGTTTCAATTTCACTAAATATAGACGACGAAGCCATTCCCGACCCAGAAAAGGGTCGAACCAAGTTATCGCCGACAGAAGTAAAAGGATTGAAACCAGGAGCAAGCAGATTCTCCTCGATCCCTGTCGTCGACCTCAAACTCTGAGCATTATTCTGCTTTCGAACCTTCACCAATCTCGGCCTAGAAGGACCCGAAACCGGGCGGGAAGATGAAGCAGAAGGGGTGCTGAAGGTGAAATTCGAATTCTGGACATTCGATTTTGAAATCCCAGAAGCTCCATCCATGGCATTGGTTTGTTCCATGTGGGTGGAAACTTTTGATGTCGTTCGAATTGGCTGATTGGCGTAAACCGAAAAAGTTCGAAGGAGATTGGACGAGAGGCCAGACCAGTGGGATTGTCGGCATGCACCGGAGCTCCGGGAACTACCAACGCCGACGACATGCCAAAATCGGAGTCATCTAATCGGAATAATGATAATTAATGGGGGCGACGGAGGGCTCAGGTTAATCGAGCATATTTGCGAAGATGATCGAAATGAATGCAAATTATGAAGAAGTAGCCAAGTTAAAAAAATTAAAATAATTAATATTAATAATTAGTAGTGTTATTATTAATTAGTATTGGTAATTATTATTAATAATACTGAAAAAGTTTGAACAGACAGAGTTTCCTTTGGGCAAAGCTTTGAACTGTCTTCCTTTGGTTGTAAGGAAAAAGATAGAAAATGACTTCGCCAAATTTGAACGGTGAAAGAGGGTTAGAGTTTTTGACGAGAATGAAAGGAGAAATAGAATTAAAATAAAAATAGATTTTAAAAGTTTATTTGTTATGATATAAATAAATATAAAATTTATGTATATTTTTTTTATAATTTAGAATAAAATGATGTAAAATATTTTTTTATAACTTAGAAAAGGTTAAAATCATCTAAAAATTTTATAATTTAGAATAAAATAGTACAAAATACTTTATTTCCACTTTTATCATCTTATTTCTCAACTTTTTTAATAGAAATGAAATGATCTAAAATATTAAAAATAAAAATAGAAGTTATTTTTATTGTACTAAATAAAGAAAGTGGAAGATTCTATTTCTACTTCCATTGTACCAAACATTCCCTACATGTTTCACTTTTTTTATTTTTTTGTACAAAAAAAAATAAAAAAAATCTTAAAAAAATATTACTTGAATTTTAACATCTGTTTATTTCCTACATTTTATAAAGTATCTCAATTTGGGATTTTGAATTTCAAAGCAAACAAAATCTACTATTTTTTTCTCAAAAAACTTGGATACCCTTGAACTTTCTGTTCAAAACTTCAAAGAATCTAATTCTTAAATTTAGAAAAAGAGTCATATTAATTAAAGGGTAAAATAATTCTCAATTTTTTGATCTTTTTTCTCGACCAGTATTATAATTTTATTTATAATACAATTTCACTCATAATCTTTTTAATTTAGTACAACTCTTGGTACTTAAGAAATATAGGTAAAATTAAAAAGATTATAGATAAAATTACATTAAATTAAAAAAGATTATAGGTAAAATTGTATCACAAATAAAATTAGGATACTATACGCATATGAGAAATAGAATTAGGATATTTAGTGCTACTTTACCCTAATCAAAATACTATTCTTAATTCTTAAATTTAGTTTTATGAAAGCAAATAAAATTTACTTGCATGATATTTATTGGATATTGTGAAAGTTTAATATTGTTTTATGTAATTTGTGTTACTAGCTAAACAGGGTCCCTAATATATTACATGATATTTAAAACATGAGTAACATTTTTCCTAACTTGAGAATAATATTTTTTGAGTTAAACACACTTTAGTTTTGATATTTTTAATAAATTTTAGTTTTAATAAAAATGGAAATATATTACTCATAAAGAGAATACTATATCCTAAATAACAGGAGTCTAGTTTCTTTCATCAACTTTCATTTCTTGCTTGAAGTGGAGCATAATTACGAACACAAAAATTTTCTTGTAATCTATGGGAGAGCTTAGCTAACTAGTTAAAATGAGTTTTATATTCTTTAACCATAGTTAAAAGGGAAAAAAAATAAACCGATCAATCCCTATGAACATGTAACCTAGGTCTCTGGAAGGATAACTATTATCACAGTCCTATTTATCTAATTGCTTCAATACAATTAGAATAAAAAAACATTCTATTTTCCTATAACCTTTAAACCAGCACAAAATCCATGTATGATCACAAAAGGTGCCAAAAACCAAAAAACAAAAAACTTGTATATAAAATTTTTAAAAAAAAATCACTGACGGTCAAGACAGGACATCAAAGTTGACCTTTGAGCAAACCTTGCAATTTCTAAATATTAACGGGAAATGTTACAAAAATTTATTGTGCAAAGGTGTAAATTTAACAATAAATTTTTGTCTAAGGTGCGCCTAATACCATAAATTTTTCTTAAGCATAAAAATGACTATGAACTATCAAAATTGGGGCCAAAATGACAACATCGTCAAAACCACTTAACTTCCGTTTATTAATATGAAAATATTAAAATTCCCCTAACAAAACGAACACCATCTCCCTTCCAACCTCTCCGTTCATCCCATCTTTACATTTTCAGAAATTCATCATAAACATTCGAATCAGGAACAATCAATCTTTGCTATGTTAATTCAGATCAAGTAAGCTAGTCTACACAAATTAAACTCTCCAAATTATTGAAAAGGTAAAAAACCTGGGGAAAAATGTAGAAGCTTCAAAATTCTTCTCCAAGACTGTACACCATAGTCAATCACACACAGAAGAACGCCATACTTAGGGAGATCAAGTCGCAAACAAAATCATCTCCCCTGATAATTAGTGCATGAAGACAGGTCATGTTGGCACTAAAATCACTTCATGTTCTTCAAATCTTCTAACCCAACTCTTATAAATTGCAAATACAAGCAATGCAATAGAAATCACACCCAGCAAAATAATGTACCTTCCTCTATTACCAGAAACTCTTGCCTCAGCATTGCAAACATCCTGTGCCTCTTCTTCGTCTTTGTCCAGAGAATCATATGACAGACGAACCAAAGAGGATGATGGTGGTGGTGGTGGAGAATAAGTATCATCCTCAGAATAATCAAAAGACAAGTGTTTAAAATAGAGAAGAAAGAGGAAGTTAACCTTAAAATGGAGAATATCATACGGGTTGTCCTATCTTTCGTTTGACCAAGCGCTGACCAGGCCTTCATCTTCTTCTTCTTCTAGATCTTTGTATTCTTCAAAGGCTATTCTAGATATGACTTATGAGTTGAGCAACCACCGTCGATCTCGCTGTTTCCTCTGCTTTCTACCATGTCGTCGATCTTGTCGCCTCCAACGAAAATGCATCGCCGTCCTCCTCTCTGACAACAACAGAGTAGAGCAAACGTGAGTAAGAAGGTCGATGCGCTTGATTTGCCGCCGCCGTTGATGGAGAATGCCGCGGTTGCCGTCATGTATCTGGGAAGGAAATGAGACGATGATGGGAGGAAGGGGAGGTCCGAGGAGACAAATGCAAGAGAAAAGGAGAGGGGCAGAAAAGGAAATTATGAAATCTCAGGCATTTTTATTTTTCTAATAGCGTGAGCCCCACAAAATAAACTAACGCGTTTTAACAGTGTTGTTATTTTTGTCCTAATTTTAAAAGTTGATAATTATTTTTGTGCCTAAAAAAGGTTTATAGTGTTAGGTGTATCTTACGCAAAAATTTATTGTTAAATTTATACATTTGTCCAAAATTTATTTAACCTAGCTATACTTAGTGTGTGTTTGGGACCCCGTTTCAGAATTGATTCTGGGTCAAAACCGCGGTTTGGAAAATTTTTACACAAACAGCTATTTTTGTTGAGAATTGATTCTGGGCAAAACCTCGGTTTGAAACCGCGGTTTTGAATAAGCCACTGAAAATAGCTTTTGGTTTGAAACCTAGGTTTTGGATTATCCAATTACTATTATACCCTTACTTTTTCTTACACCCTCTCTCCTCTCTCCTCTCTTTTCTCTATCATCTCTCCTCTCTCTTCTCTTATTTCTATTTTTCTCTTTCCTCTCTCTTCTCTTATCTCTCTTTTTCTCTCTCCTCTCTCCTCTCTACACTCTCTTCTCTCTCCTCTTTTTTCTCTATCATCTTTTATCTCTCTTACTTTTAATTATATCATACCATTTTTAGTAATTTACCAATATAAAAAGTAATTCTACTACTAATCATCCAAACATCTTTATTCCCAAAATCTATTATTCCCAAAATTTATTCTACCCAAAATCTATTCTCCAAAATCTATTCTTCCCAGAATCTATTCTCCAAAAGCTAATCCAAACACACCCTTAGGGTGTGATTGGATTAGCTTTTGGAGAATAGATTCTGGGAAGAATAGATTTTAGAGAATAGATTCTGGGAAGAATAGATTTTAGAGAATAGATTTTGGAAGAATAGATTTTGGGGAGAATAGATTTTAGGAATAGAGATGTTTGGATGATTAGATTTTAGGAATAGAGAAGAAAAAGGAGAGAGAAGAGAGTATAGAGAAGAGAGAGAAGAGAAAGAAAAAAAAATACATATATATATGTGTGTTTGAGGAAGATAAAAATTTATAATATTTATTTTAATTTTAATTTTTTTTACTTAAATAATATTTTTAATGTAGAATTTTTGTAGATAATTAAAATTTTATATAATAATATTCTCTTTTATGGATTATAATAGAGTCCACGTGGGTGGGTAGCCCAAAATATGTGGGTTCCATGTGTGAAGCCAAGACCATGAAAAAGCTCCGCATACAAAATCAACACTCATCCAGATTGTTTCAAAACCATGGTTTTACAAAGTAAAACCATAGTTTTAAAAAAAATTGATTTTTGGTTTAAAATTGGTGTTTGGGTGAAATTTGGCAAAACCTAGATTTGAGATGAAAATTGACTCAAAACTTTACTAACTTGATCACCCTAACTATGAGGATATTGTTAGTGGGTAATTTATAAATATTTTTATAAGTATTATATTCTGAAACTAGAAATACACCTTAACTCTAGAGGTAGTAAAACGGGTTTAGCCCGTTTTACATAAAAAAAAGGGCGGGATGCCAGCCCGCCTCCTCTCAGCCCGCCAGCCTATTTTTTTTTTTAAATTATTAATATTATTATTTATTTTATTCAAATATTATTTTGAATATTTTTATTATCGAATACTAGTAAAGATGATTATTTATTTGTTGATATGTGTTGAAATATTATAATTGATTAATATTATGTTAATTTATTTAGATTTATAGTTATAAAATTTGATATTTTAAGAGTATAACATTAACAATTTTTTTGATTATGCTAATATAATATTAAAAAAAATTATTAGTAGTTTAAAATTTTAAAATTAATTTTTTAAAAATATTAAAAAATTTAGCCCGCGGGTTGCGGCGATCTAGCCCGCTTTCTCACCTCTACATAACCCTAGTGAACTCCCAGAACCCAATTCATCTAGATATTTTTGTATAACAAGAAAAAGCGCGCATATATATGTATATCAGCTGCAAGGCCGGGGTTTGTGGGAGGGAGGCTGCTTGACTTGAACGACAAAGAGGATAAGTGTTGCGTTGCAAAACGTATCTAGAGATCTTGAACTTATGATATATATATATATATATATATATATATATATATATATATTATTATTTGTGGAAGTATATATATAATATATACATACAGATGGCAAAAAATAATTGAAAGTGAGGATTAAATTCAAAGGAGTGATTGACGGGGAAGGGGAATTTAAGCCTTTACGTATTTCGTTTGGAATTTGATAGTGATTGACGTTTTCAAACATTTTGGCTATACAAGAGTACATGTTTGTGTATAAATAGAGCCTCTTGGATTAGAGTAGTATTGCGTCACCAGTTGAATTCGATCAGTTACGATGAGAAAGATTACCAAGTCTGCTATATTGCTTCTTCTTGCTGTTTTCTCCTCCATAGGAATCCAATTTACAGGTTTCTCTCTCTTTGTCTCTCTCTCTCTCTATATATATATATATATTAATTACTTGAATATCTTAGCCATATATAGATATACATATATATATATATATATATCTTTGAATTCTCCATCATCTTTCTCTCCCCTTAATTATCATGGATTAATGGAGAAATCGTTTAGATAGGGGAAAGACACTAATTAGGTCCAAAAATACTCCATACAGTCCTAATTCTAAAACCTTACTTAATTTAAGTGCAAAATTAGTATCTACTTAACGATAATTAGTCCTAAAAGATCTTAAGTTGATTCTGTTGTAAATATGGTGCTTTGTGTGAAATTGGCACTTGAAATTTGCAATTAAAACTCTAGTATTTAAAAATAGTCAGAGTTGATATTTGCAATTCATGCCTTGGTAAATTTTCTTAAACATAATAACTACCATTAAATGGATATTTTAATTACTTTTGACAAAAACAAATTGATCTTTTAATTAAGATTCTTTTTGCCAATAAGATCGTAAGCGTTATTGTTATCCCCCATTTCCCCTAATTGTATATTGTGCTACTGCTAGTTTACCCAACTTATCTATAGATTCTATCTCTAATATAGTTTTCAACGGATTAATGGAGAAATTAAGTTCTCCATTATTCCCCCTCCCAAAAAATATTGGCTTGAGATCTCTTCACAAGGATTTCTGAGTCCAATTCTCGACTGTTTTTCTTTTCGAAAATTCAAATAAAATGAAACATGTTTTCAATATTAATTTAATATATATATCTATGTGAGGAGTGATAATTACAAACTTTGAAACTAAGATATTTAGAAATAGAATTTAATTAATATTATCAAAATATATATATACAGCCACACATATTAATTGAAGGACATCAAAAGTCTTAGATTACTCCAACCGATTAAATAAATATTTAAAGTGATTTATTAGAGTCTCATATATAGTCACTGATTGATTTTTACCTAATTATTAATTTGGCAGTTTACAGTGTTTTTGAATGATTCAATGCGTATATAGTTGTTATCGAGCTAGTGGTGCATGTCATTGACTTGGTTTCTCCGATAGTTTATTTGGACATTCTACATTAAGAAAAAAGTGTTGCAATAATTAATTATTTTTTAGATAATAATGACATAAAGAAAAAGCCATCGAATAAAGAGAATTGAGAAGGGATTTCATCTATTTATTAATTGTTGTGGAGGTCAATGGTTCTATGCGCATCACCACTTTGAAACTATACTAAATTATTCATATTTTACTATTTTCTTTCAGTTTCTTTCTACCAAATTTTTTAAAAAATAAATGCAAAATATGAAAATTATTTTCATAGTAATTTTTATTAAATAAATAAATAAATATTTCTTCAAGTAATAAGTTCGCTATATTTCACGGCTATCTCCTTTTCAAATTATCAAAGGTAGATTAATTTTAAAAAAAAAATCTTTACACATCAAATACGTTTGTAGTTCCATATTGGAGTGTCTTAATAAAATATTAGCTTAAATTAAACCACCCCAATGATATATAACAGAGTAACGCTCATTTAGTGTAAGTCAATAATTAATACTAGCTGCCCTAAACATTTAGTTAAACAGTTTATCATATCAAGATCTTTTTTTGGGTCAAATATTCTCTTATGTAGCCTATGATTATTTGCTTGTTAAATATTAGTTAAAATCCATGGTGTTAAAGACCCAAGCCAAGTAGCTAAATAGTAGCATATGACGTTAATTTGAGTTTAAAATAAATACCAGTATATTATATTTGTATTTTAGTAGCTTTATTTTATTAAATTAAATGCGAATTATATATGAATGTTCTATTTATTTTATAAATTAATATATTCTTTTTAAATATTATTTTTTTAGAGTTATATATAAGTATTTTTATATATTCTAATTAAATTGTATTATTTTAATCACCATTGGATTGACTAAAATCACAATTATATTCATGCAGGTGCACAATCAATAGGAGTGTGTTATGGTTCAGATGGCAACAACCTACCAAGCAAACGAGATGTGGTGAACTTATACAAATCCAAGGGAATTGGCAAAATGCGCATATACAATCCAGATGAAGCCACCCTCCAAGCCCTAAGAGGCTCAAACATTGAAGTCATTCTTGGAGTTCCTAATGACAACCTTCAATCACTCACAAACCCTAATGCTGCCACAAATTGGGTCAACAAGTACGTGAAACCCTACTCGAACAATGTCAAATTCAAGTACATCGCGGTCGGAAATGAAGTTCATCCCGGGGAAGCCGCGGAATCCTCTGTCCTCCCAGCCATGCAAAACATTCAGAAAGCAATCTCTGCAGCAAACTTACAAGGTCAAATTAAAGTGTCCACAGCCATAGACACTAAATTGATCCAAAACTCTTATCCTCCAAACAAAGCCACTTTCACTGCTCCTGCAACTTCCTTCATGAAACCAATCATCCCATTCTTAGATAACCATGGATCTCCACTTCTTGCAAATATATATCCCTATTTTTCACATGTTAATGACCAAAAAAATGTTCCTCTTGCTTATGCATTGTTCACTCAACAAGGCAAAAACGATGCTGGGTATCAGAACTTGTTTGATGCATTGTTGGATTCTGTGTATGCTGCGTTGGAGAAGACAGGAGGGAAGAATATAAAGATCGTTGTATCTGAAAGTGGTTGGCCTTCTTCTGGTGGAGCTGCAGCGACAGTTGGTAATGCAGGATCTTATTATAAGAATTTGATTAATCATGTTAAGGGTGGTGGGACCCCCAAGAGGCCTAATGGACCTATTGAGACATATTTGTTTGCAATGTTTGATGAGAATTTGAAGAAGGGTGAAGAAACTGAGAGGCATTTTGGTTTGTTCAATCCTAACAAGTCACCAAAATACCAACTCACTTTCAACTGAGGCTTTGTTTATTATATTATGTAATGTCTATATATGTAACTTAAATAACGGTGCTATGAGAGCCTATTTATATGGGTGTACTAAATTTTATTGAATAAGTATAATGAATAGTTGGGATTGATTAGTAGAGTGATATCCTTGATTTTTGGGACTAGAATTGGTCATAATATTAATAATAAGATCTGAAAAATAAAATATATAAAGTAACAGATAATAATCAGTAGAATAAAACTTGGTGGGTGATTGAATTGTATTTGAATAATTGTTAGGTTTCTGAGATTGGTAGGAAAATTATAATTTAGTAAAAAGAAACTGTAGTACTCTGAGCCACTCGTCCATAATTAAGCTATTGATTTTCTACAACAAACCCATGTATCCCTAAAGGCTGGTAGTGAAACGGGACATTGATTGGGGATATTTTGGATTTGTTATGGGAAAACTAATAGCTTGGGATGAGTGCTTCTGAGACTGTTGAGCACCCTTCTTACTATAAATTAAAATTACTCTACCAGTCTTGGAAACAAAATTCTTGTTTTTTTTAAAAAAAATGAACTTTCTACTCTTGGTTTTAGAACTGGTGTATAAATGCCATTTTTTTACCCTATTGTATAACTAGTGTACAAAGTTTCTACACTAGTTATATCCACACCGGTTGTTGAACCATTGTTAGAAGGATTTTTTAATTGGTGAAAAAAAGGCCTTTCTACAAGTCATAGAACTATTTTTAATATCTGATTTAATTTAAATTTGTCAAGGTTAGTTTGGTTCCAATAACATCTCTTTCTTTTATAAAAAAAAATTAGGTGAGTTGGATATCCTAGAACTTCACTAAGATTAAAGTATGCCTATAGGTTTAAAGAATGTATATAGAGATACTTACGGCTCCAATACCATCATAGTTCAAATAAACTATGCAATTTCTATTCATATTATAGTCCTGGATCATGTGAATACTGTTCCCTCAAAGAAAACACAAGATTAGCCCAAGAAGGCCTCAAGTAATCACATACAATGCCAGCCTATTCAAACACTAATCCAACAATTTTGTCATAGGTAAATAAGTAAGGCCCAAAAATAATACTCCTCTGCTCTTAAATATATAACATATTTAACTAATTTAATTAGATTAAATAGGTTAATTAAATTAGTTATTATAACATATTTTTCCTAAAATACCCTAATCATTCTTAACTTCCTCCCTCATTGTCTTATTCTATTATTATTGAGAGAATAACAACTACTTAAAATGACAACAACATTAGAACAATTCAACAAATCCAAATACAATTGCTATTGCTATAAACACACAGAGTTGATATAGTAGTATAAAACTTCATTATATTTCTCCTCTATAAGGCCACGAAAGTCTATGCCAAGTTGGATGCTTTGACAAATTAAAGCACAATTGTCATTTTACTATAAATTATAATTAAAATAAAGATTAAGTTAATTGATGGCCTGATCTGAACAAGAACAAAAGCTATGGATATGAAATTCCAAAAACTCAGTCCCTTGCAACGGTGCAATTGAGGTTACTTTTTCGTCTATTTTTATCAATCCCATCTGCGTACATTTATATCCAAAAAATAAAAGAGTAGCTTGATACATTAAGCAAATACAATAAATTAATAAAAATAAGCACAATCTTTAGTTGAGATACTTGTTCCTAAGACTTCGTGAAATCTTGTTGATATTTCCTTATGATTGGTTCCATTATCAACGTGCAACAACTCCTTTCAAATATAAGATAGGACCCACGTTGTGAAATTGGCTTTTCTCACGTGCATGTATTTTGAAGTGGTTCCCACGTGACTGGTGAAAAGATCCTCCTGGATCATAGGTCCCTCTTTAACAAGGAACCACTCCTACGGGTTCTTAAAATTGAAGGTGAGGAAATTTGGCTTGCCCAACTTCCTTTATGAGCCATTTTGCGGCACTTGTACATGTACACTTATGTCCCACTTGAAAAGATTCTTTTGTTCCCCGTCGAGTGGTAGTTGTTTTCTTTTCTAAGATGACATCTTCATGTAACGGTGTCTCATGCTAATACACTAAGTCTTCCATAGAGGGCAGGATTTTGTCAGGTTCCTCATATGCATTATCTCTAATTCTCTGTAACACTTTGAAAGGACCATAACGAATGGCTTTCAATTTTTTTTCCTTCTCCCTTAAGTCGTTATTTGCTTAGATAAAGCCAAACAATGTCCCCTTCTTGGAAATTAGCTTTAACTCGGTGACGATCATGCTGCATCTTGTATTTTTGCTAGGCCTTTTGTAGATTATTTTCCACCTCCTTATATAGACATTGAATGCCATCTAAGAATCGTTGTGCTTTCTCTTGTTCCTTCTCCTCTTTAGTATTTTGAGGTGATGACCATATAGTAAACTCTAAGTCAAATGTGCTTTATGGTTGGAAACCTAAACACACCTCAATAGGGGATTTCTCAGTGGAACTATGTATAGCCTGATTGAAAGCAAAGTACAAATATGGAATGCTTTCATCTCATGTTTTTGGGTGATATGAGTTATAGCCTCTCAACAAATGAACAATGGTGTGGTTGACCACTTTAGTTTGGCTGTCCGTTTGGGGATGGAAAGCGGTGCTCCATTTTAGCTTGGTATATATCATGGTCCATAATGACTATCACGGTCAGATATAATAGAATGAGGTAGCCCAAAATGTACCCAAACATGTTGGAAGAAGTGACGTGTTACTTCCTCCCCCTTAATCATCTTCTTGCATGGTATGAGTATAACCATTTTTGAAAAATGATCAACAACCACAAACAAATAGAAGCTGTAGGTGGACATGATAGCATATCAGTAAGTTTTTCATGAACACCCTTCTTGTATTTGATCACCAAGTTAAATTGCTGCAAGTAAGTCATCCACTTCATATGACATTCTTGCTGTAACTTAGATTGAACCTATAAATATTGGAGAGGGCGATGATCCATATGCACAATTTTCTCATTGCCTAGGAGGTAAACTAGCCAATGCTTCATAGCTTGATGTAAGACAAGAGGTTCTTTGTCATATATTGGGTTATTCTTTTGGGCTCCCTAAAACAACTCTGAGTGATAGGCTACAGGTTGAATCTCTTGCATAAGGAAAACACCTATAGCATACCCCAAAGCATTATCTCTAGTTCAAATGGCCTTTGTAAATTCAGCAACTTTGTTAGTAAATGTAAAGGAGAAGCAGAAAAGTGACGAATGAATTTACGAAGATATTGGCAAGGGCCCATGAAACTTCGTACCTTGGGTACCGATATTGGTCTTGGCCATTCCATGATGACGTTTATTTTATCTGGGTGAATTTGTAACTCACCCCCACCCACAATATGACCAAGGTACAATAAGGTTTGTTTACAAAAATACACTTCTTTCAATTCAAATAGAGTTGGAGTTGTTTTAATGTTTCAAACACCTTCCGAAGATGAACCAAATACTTTTCCCACAACCTACTATATATCAAAATATCGTTAAGGTAAACAATTACAAAATCATCAATAAAAGGCCATAAGACATCATTTATAAGTCTCATAAAAATGGCAAGGGCATTACAAAGCCTAAAGGTCGTAACTAGCCACTCAAATAAACATTGACGTGCTTTGAAGGTTGTCTTCTAAGTGTCCTTGTCATGGATATGAACTTGGTGATAACCAGATTTTAAATCCAATTTGGTGAAGACAATTGCATGGTGTAGTTGATATAAATGGTCATCAATGCATGAGAGAGTGTAGCAATTCTTAACAGTGATCTTGTTAAGTGCCTAGTAATTAATGCACATGTGCCATCCTCCATCCTTCTTAGGAACAAGAACAAACAGAGACCCACATGGAATCTACTTGGCTTGATAACGACACGCTCAAGTAGCTTATTAATTTGTCTCTTTATTTCGTCATTCTCCAACACTGAGTTACGATACATCCTAAGGTTGGGCAATGTTGAATCTGAAGCTAGATGAATTTCATGCTCCACCAGTCTCCTTGGTAGTAGGTCACGACTTTCTTCAAAGAGACTGGTATATGCCTCCAATAGATTCATCAGTTCTTTATTATTTTCCCTACAGAACAAGGTTAGTGTAGGCAAACAAGACCCCTTAGAACATGCCAGGTGGATCATTGTTAATACATATTTTTGGGATGTGTTAATGATATGTTTAGCTAGACTCACAGTTACCAAGTCTATTGTCTGAATAAGCTTCTCACTCACAAGGATGAATTTTTTTCCATCCTTAGTTAGCTCACATTCTTGCTCCCTCCTATGGTAATGAGCATCTCGATCATAGAGGAATGGGTTGCCAAAAATTATCAGGCAAATATCAGGTGGCATAACATCACATCTCACCTCATCAATGTAACGATACGATATGTCAAAACGCATTACACACTGTAAGTTAATTTTCAAATTCAAGTTATTTGTAATCCATCCCAGTGGGTACAGTAGAGGATAAGGAGTTGTTGTCAAGCCAAGCCTCTGAACAAACATTTGCTAAGATGAGATTCTTTTGACTACTAGGATCAAATATAGCAAAGATGACCTCCTGCTTCACTTGAATGTTGATGGTGAATAATTCTTCTATGGGATTTTGAGCTGTTGTTGGACTCAAACCTATCTTCTTCGGTATTGCCATCACAGATACTGTTAGGTCTGCTTCTTAAACTGAACTCAACCGCTCTGGTTCATCCTTTGGAAAGATTGAGGTTGTCACCGCAGTACCCTGATGACATTCACCTTTCTTTTACTTCTTAGGGAAAAGCTCCGGATGGAGTTTCTAGCATTTTGCTTTATCATGCCCTGTGACCTTACAATGCTCATAAAATTTGTCAAAGGAAAAAGAAGGGGTTGAGGATTTACCCTTCACAAAATTTTTCTAGTTCTTTTGTTTGTGTCTACTGTCTCCAGTATTTTTCTCAAGCTGAGGCTTATTTTTTTGCTCTATCACCATAGTTGTCGTACTTGCACCAGTAATATCGCAAACTTGGAACAAACATAGCTTCACGTTAATAACACGATACAACCTCGCGATGTATTTTCGGAATGTCTATATGTACGTTACTTAGAAGGTGAGAGCCATGGCTTGTCATCAATATGGGTCGTATAATCTTGAATGGATTGGTCACTTCCTTGCCGTAGCCGACGCCATTGGTCCCATCTTTTTTGAAGGTACCCCATTGGATAGAACTCTTGCTGAAGCAGTTGTTTGAACTTTCTCCACATTAAATCCTCGCCTCCACCACTTGCAACATAGGCCTTCCACCATGTCTTCCCATGGTTGGTCATTGTAAGTGGTGCAAACATGACTCTCTGGCCGTCACAGTATTCCCAGATAGAGAAGTAAGTCTCAAGCTGATTAATCCAAGAATCCAACTTGTCAGCATCAATCGACCCATTGAAGGAGGGTATGTCGATCTTGGCTTCAACCTTAAATGGTTCTATGTCACTACTTGCACCACTATTGCCACTCTAGCGACCGTCACTATCTTCCTCTTTTCCATCGGCCATGTGTTCAAACTTTGCTTTTTGCCTTGCCACCTTAGTCTTTGAGGTGTTTATCTTCTCACTTTACTTGTCATGAGTAATGGAAACTTGATGTTTGATCTAGTCCAGGACTATGGCCATGTCCGAGGAGAACTTAGCAACTTGGTCAAAAGATTCATCACCTGCCATTGCTACGGACATTTTTTTCTGCTATAGGGGTTATTAGATGCACGCTTCAAAAAGTCATAAGCTATCGTAGATCTTCCCCACTTGTGCTATAACCCAAGCGAGTCTTCACTATCTATAGGTAGGAACGTTGCTCTGATACCAAAACTTGATCCGAACAAGAACAAAACCCATGGATATGAACTTCCAAAAACTCAATCCCTTGCAATGGTGCAACTGAGGTTCCTTTTTCATCTTTTTTTTTATCAATCCCCTCTGCGTAATTTATATCCAAAGAATAAAAGAGTAGCTTGATACATTAAGCAAATAAAATAAATGAATAAAAATAAGCACAATATTTAGTTGAGATACTTGTGCCTGAGACTTCGCGAAATCTTGTTGATATTTCCTTATGACTCGTATCAATGTGCAACAACTCCTTTCAAATATAAGATAGGACCCACGTTGTGAAATTGGCTTTTCTCACGTGCATGTATTTTGAAGTGGTTCCCACATGACTTGTGAAAAGATCCTCTAGGATCATGGCCATGTCCCTTAGTTTAAACATGATATCTTGGTTTTGAACTAAGCTATGTGTATAGAAAATACTTTGGTAGGAGAGACAAAATTCATTGTGGCAATCTTTACAATTGGAGGATTAGTCTCTAGCTAATGTCCGGGAATACCATCGAATCTCTAACCAAAAATGGATGAAATTAACCATTTATTTGTAAAATTAGATCGTGGATCATTCATACTTTCCATAAATTTGAGGTAAATCATTATACTGTTTGTTTATAAATAGTGCCACTATCTATATATTTTATATTTAATACATATGAATATATACATATATGTATATATTTGTATATATAGATATACATATATGTGTAAATATACATATATATGTATATATATATACATATGTATATATAGACGTGTGTGTGTGTGTGTTGTGAGTGTGGGGAAATTAGCTCCAAGGCATCGGTTTGTGAGAAGTGAGGCTGCTATTGACTAGAGGCCAAAGCAAGGCTGCTTGACTAGAACCAGAAAGAAGATAATCTCATGATAAATTGTTTCTGGAAGTGTATATAGAGATCAAGAGAAAATTCAAAGTGATCATTAAATGAATTTCAGTGGAGTGATTTACGGAGAGGGGAAAAGTCTTTGCTTCTTTCGTATAGAAGTTGCTTATGATTGATATTTTCAAACATTTTGGCTATAGAGTTTGTGTATAAATAGAGGCTATTGGATTGGAGTATTGTGTCACAAACAAATAGAATTTCATCATTTTGAAGCCATAGCCATGGACACTTTCTTCTCCACAACAAACTTTGCCATATTGCTGCTTCTTGGCGTGTTCTCGTCCATAGGACTCCAATTCACAGGTCTCTCTCTCTCTCTCTCACTCTCACCCACCCACCCAACATAACCAGTTGAATATGTTTGCGTTGTATTTCTTTGATTCATGGAGTTTTCTTTCTTTCTTTTTTTAAATTAATTACGAGATTTTTTTACCGATTTAGCCTTATGCAACTTACCTATGAATTCTATATCTAATATTGCTTTTCATGGTGTTAAAAAATGTTTTTTTTTTATGGATCAACGATCTAAAGCTTGAGATCTCTTCAAAAGATTTCTAGGTCTAACTTTCGACTATTTTGTTTGTTTGGGAGAATCATATTAAAATTACTAAATTCAAAAATTAATTATTAAAAAGTTTATCATATCTACTATTCATATATCACAAGTTTACTATTTACCTAACGCAAATTTACAATTGAAAAGATATTTAACACCATTCACTACTCAAACAAAAACAAATTTACAAGTGAAAATATAATTAAGTATCTACCATTATTATTAATTTTATTAGAGAGAAATAATAAGAAAAAAAAATTAAAGAATCATATGTATTATTTGAGAGTAACATACTCATACAACTATTGAAACCCACTTGGGTTTATACACAAATCTATGAGAATTTGTGAGGAGAGGCCTAAGTTACCATCTTTTTCACTATAGTGAAGATCTCATTATCCCACAAATTAAATTAAAATTATATAGGTACAAGTGATTAACACTAATCTCTTAATTAATTAAACTTTCTAACACTTAGACATAATTTTTCCATTTTGTTTTTTGATATTCAAATAAAATGAAATGTGTTTAAAAATGTACGTATAATTAAACGAAATCAAAAGTGTTAATTTATTCTCATTGATTCCATATAGTTGAAGTTATATATATAGTCTTCACTTTATAACAAAATGTTTTTTTATTAGAAAAAATTTGTGAGTTGAGTTTTCCAGATTCCTTAGTTAAGTTTTTATCTAATTATTATCAATGTGACAGAGTCTACGAATATAAATAAAAATTTCTATGAATTTTATAGTTAATGTTGAAGTTGATTGACTCGTGTGAACGAGTGGTGCTTATCATAGACTTGTTTTCTCCGATATATAGTTTGGACTCTGTACAAGGAAAAAGGATTGCATTATTATTATTTATTTATATTTTAAGATAACGACATAAACGAAAGCCAACCAAGAAAGTGACGGTCAATTTCAGTTATTTAGAGTTTGTAGTCAAGGTAATGTTTGACTAGTTGGTTCTTGGCATCCTCACTTTAAAGTTCAAAATTCTTCGAGTTCGTTAATGACTTAATGGAATGTCTTACTGAAAATTATATCAATCAAATAACAATATATAAAACCTATTTAATACTCCTCTTTTTTTTAATATAAAAACTAGATAATTAATTTAAATAAATTAAAAAAAATTAGTTATTTATAATAAATATGTGTTAGTTTTTTTATAATATTTTTCTTAATCATATGCATTATAACTACCATTTGATATAACTCATTTATCGTGTGCAATCAATAGAGAAAGTTCATGGGAAAAATTATAAATTTAGGAGACAAAAAGATTAAAATTTTATATTTATGACTAAAAATAACCCTTGATCTAACTTTTATATATAGGACTAGGGGTAATATTAGTTAACCTATTTATTTTGATATAGCTTAGGCATTTTTTATGATCAACTAATGATCTAATGACCCATTTTCTTCCTCAAAATTATTAAATTTTTTTTGCCAACCCACAGATATCATAAATTTATGTTATTATAAATAACACAATAACACTTGATGCAAATTCGGTGCATATTTTGAAGAATGTGGACCTAATTTTGAACATATCATATATGAAGTGTCTAGATTTTGATTTTGAAGTGTCTAGACGTAACTTTTTCAATGTCATATATTCATTTAAATCAATATATTTTTTATAAATTGATAGTTTGACTATTATTATTCTAACTATATAATATTTATTTATTAAAAATATTTGAAATTAATAAATTAAAAAATTCTGTTTGCTCTAAATCTGATATAGTATACTACTGATGCAAACTGGTCCAACATCCATATATATATATATTATGATGAGATATTTTTCTTTATTCATATTTCAGATATACTCTTATATTGAATAATAACATGTAAACCATGTTATTTATTTGTTAAATACTTGCTAAAATCACAAGTATATTCATGCAGGTGCACAATCAATAGGAGTGTGTTATGGTTCAGATGGGAACAACCTACCAAGCAAACAAGATGTGGTGAGCTTATACAAATCCAATGGAATTGGCAAAATGCGCATATACAATCCAGATGAAGCCACCCTCGAAGCCCTAAGAGGCTCAAACATTGAAGTCATTCTTGGAGTTCCCAATGATAGCCTCCAATCAGTCACAAACGCCGGCGCCGCCACAGATTGGGTTAACAAGTACGTCAAACCCTACTCGAACGACGTCAAATTTAAGTATATTGCCGTCGGGAACGAGGTCCATCCCGGCGACGCCGGAGCGTCCTCGCTCCTCCCAGCGATACAAAACATTCAGAGCGCGATCACCGCGGCGAACTTACAAGGCCAAATCAAGGTTTCCACAGCCATAGATAGCACACTAATTCAAAACTCCTACCCTCCCAATAATGGAGCTTTCACTGATTCTGGCTTCATAAACCCAATCATCAACTTCTTATCCAACAATGGAGCTCCACTTCTTGCTAATATATATCCATATTTCTCATACACTGGCAACCCACAAAGCATTACTATTGAATATGCATTGTTTACACAACAAGGAAATAACGATGCTGGGTATCAGAACTTGTTTGATGCGTTGTTGGATTCTATGTATGCTGCTTTGGAGAAAGTTGGAGCTTCGAATATGCAAATTGTTGTGTCTGAAAGTGGTTGGCCTTCTGCTGGTGGAAATGCAGCTACTGTGGATAATGCAGCAACTTACTATAAGAATTTGATTAATCATGTCAAAGGTGGGACCCCCAAGAGGCCTAATGGACCAATTGAGACTTATTTGTTTGCCATGTTTGATGAGAACTTGAAGCCAGGTGCAGAAATTGAGAGGCATTTTGGTCTTTTTAATCCTGACAAGTCACCCAAATACCAACTCACTTTCAATTGAGCCTTCATTTTATGTAATATCTATATATGTAACTTGATTAAATAAGGGTGCCATGAGCCTATATATGGGTGCACCCAAATGGAGCACCTTTTTTGGTGTTTCTAATAATCATGCAAAAAGCTTGATTTATGGTACATCCAACAAAGATTGAAATATAATAAATCAAATTATTAAGAGCTTTGCTAATATTAAGTTTATTTGTTCAATTTATGGTTAATATTGAGGCATATTTGTGTTATTTCTATTGTTTATACCACAAAGGTTTTTTATGCACTCCTAGCTACTTGAAAGTTACTTTAATCCTAAATATAATGGTTCAATCTATTTTGTATTCCAAATTTAAAACGCTTTCTTCAAATTATCCCTATTTAATTGCACTTATTAAGGAGTTTATAACAAAGGGTAATTTTTAATGCAAATGACTAAATGATGTAATTTAGAGAAATTAATACACATTTATTTTTTTTTTTACCAAAAAGGCTAAAATTAATATGTAAAACTTTACTAAAATTTGGATGAGTTGCACATCACCTCTAATCTTTAAAAGTTTATATTAAATATTTTAATGTTTTATATTTTGATTATCAACTCTTGCCGTTAAAGTTAATGATTTTTTACACATCATAATTTGTATACGTTTTATTGTATACCAAGTCATTTAAGAAATAATATTTGACACTTATATATAATTTTAAATATTTTATATTTTTTTATTTAAAAAATATATGGTCAAAAATAAATATTTTCAATGTTTTTGAAGTATTTTTTATTTTTATTTAAAAAATACATGATCAAATAAATATTTTAAATACTTTTTTAAATAATTTATTTTTTTAATTATTTTAAGTATATAAAAATAATTAAAATATATGTCAAGTGTCAAGTGTTAGTTTTTAAATGGCATGATATATTTTAAAAAATGTATAAAAATTATGATATAGCAAAAAAAATATTAACTTTAAGAGTTTAATGCAATTTTAACGGCAACGAGCTGATAGTCAAAACATAAAATATTAAAATTTTTAATTTAAAATTTTAAAGGTTAGGAAGGTAATATGCAATTGACCAAAAGTTTATAGGGAGATTTTGTATATTGTAACCTACAGATAATTAACTTACTTGATTTTTTTAATCTCTACAAATTAATTATTTACCTTTTATAATTAGTTCCAGTACCCAAGGGAGTAGAACATATAATATGTTAACAGATATACTTTCGAGATGCATTTTTTATATATGCGTATGATTGAAAAATGAACTATTAATTTGAGTGGGAGTTCTTAGATAAATGGGCCAAGGGTCATCTAAGAACTATAGAATTTTTTAATAAGTGGGAGTTCTTAGAAATTGTTTTATGTAATATCTATGTAATAACTTAAATAAGGGTGCAATATGAGCCTATCTAAATATGGGTACACCCAAAATGGAGCACCTTCTTAGTGTTTCTAATAATCATGCAAAAAGCTTAATTTATGCTATATGGAACAAAGATTGAAATATATCAATAAATTCTTATGAGTTTTGCTAAAATTACTGATGGGTTTAGACACATTTGTGAGTCCCACTGAGTTTTAGATTGCCTATATGATACGGATCCCCTAGAAATCTGTTTAGAGATCTCAAAGAAATACAAAATAAAGATTTAAAAAATAAAAAATATCATCAATTAAAACTCTATAAGAAATTGTTTATAGAGTTTTATGGGGGGGAAAAAGACCTCGACCTAGAGATTTTCTATCAAAAATACAAAAGCAACAAATAAATATTTGTCAAAAGAAATTTTCATTCCTAACTTCATATCATAACTTTTAAAATAACTAAATACAATTGGGTCTTTAAATAGACAAACTTCTTAATCCTAAAATGACTTTAAATACAAGGATAAGATGCCATCTAAAATTAAATTAAGGATATAATAATAAGATATTAAATTAAAGATATAATAATAAAAGGGTGAGTAGAGTATTTTATTTTTATTTTAATTACACATAGAACTTGGTATAAGAAAAGAAAGTTAAGTCACCGTTGTCTTGCAACGTTTCCTTGACGCAGCCTGATTTGCAGAAAAAAAAGTTTGAGTGGTTGACGCGTTAGAGTCTTTGTCAACATACAATTGAGGTGGAACCTACCAAACTCTGTGGGGTATGAATGCTGCTTCTGCGATTAAATAACTTTCTTTTAACTAAGGAATGGGAAAGTAATTAGAATTAAATGAATCCATGTCTTCCATAATGCTGCTTCTTCTAATCCTATCTTCCACTGCATTTACAGGTCTCTCTCTCTCATATTGATAATTATCCCCATGTATTTCCTAAAACTATTTGATAAACATAGAGAGAGTCCAATCTTAAAAAATTAGCCTATTAGAAAAGAAAGTCTCTTCAACTTATAAACTCTAAACCCCACCCCTTAAGAGCTGACTTCCCCGGCGGCTTCACATGGCGACGTTGTCAGTCAGAACCCTCCTTCGTAGGTAGCCTTCTCCGTGAACATCAGGTTCTCATTGAAAGTACCAATATGATATTGTTATAAGTCTAACATTGGGGAACCTCACAAGTAGAGTGGGGCTTATAAGTTGAATTAATGTCCTATTTTACCTTAAAAGTTTACATGTTAGAGTTATGTTGCACTAGAAGTTTTTTTGGGTTTAATATCGCATTGGAAGTTTTCAAATCATAACAATTTTGTCCCAACCGTTATCTAGGTTAACTTTGACCTTTAGTTGATCAAATATGCTGAGCTGGCAGTTCATATTTCATCCACGTCATTTTTGTTTGGGATAAAGTGCAGATTGGTCTCAGAAATTTTTATTCAAGAGCATTGGATATTTGGAAGTTTCTAAATCACAATAATTTCACCCTGACTATTATTTAAATTAAATTTGACTATTAATTGACTAAATTTAATGATTTAGCAAGTTCGCGTTTCATTTACTTCATTTTTAAAACTAGATTTATAAATAAAGAAAAAAATTAAAAAAAAATGCATCCCGTCTTAAAAATTTAAGAAATTAAAACGGGTGAAAAATTAAAAAGTGTGGAAGTATCTTGTGCGTTGAAGAGACAATCAAATAGATACCCGCCTATCTCGATGTTGATATGGTATAACAATGGAGGATTTTCGATGGCATTGATCTCTGGACAATCTCCCTTAGTGTGTCATATATCTAGTAATTGAATCTTCTTCCTCATTACTATATGATGAACATGAGCTCCTCTTCTATCTACTTTTTTTTTTTAATTATCGTTCACTCTACAAACTTACTATATTTACTCAACTAACGGTCAAATTTAAACTGGATAATGACAATATGACATTGTTATGATTTAGAAACTTTCGGAGTAATATTGCTCCTAAATAAAAACTTTCAAGACAAATTTACACCTTAACAAAAATGATGTTGATGACATGTGGACTTGTCAACTTAGCACATTTGGTTAATTAACAATCAAACTTAACTTGGATAATGGCCAGGACTAAATTACTACTATTTAAAAGCTTTCAAGGTAACATTAAATCTAAAAAAAACTTTTAGGGTAGTATAGCTCATGTAAACTTTCTAGGCAAAATAAGACATTAACCCTTATAAGTTTAAGGTGTTATCTCTCATAATAGGCTAATCTTTTGAGATTGAACTCTCCCTTTAGGTTTGTGTTTATCACAATTTTTTTTTTTCATGGTTATGACCTAATTTGCATTTAGGGCCCTATATTGACAAAATAATTTAAACTCACAACTTTATATATTATAAATCAATTTTTTACTAATTAGATTAACTTTTATTAATAAAATTTAACACGTTTATTATAAATAAACTTAAGTAATTTCTTTAAGTGTAAATCATTAGTTAACTAACTTTTAGATTTAAGATTAGATTTAAGATTTGAGATAAGTGGGAGTATTGATTTATTACACTTTAATGCTTTGAGAATTACCCAACTCAATTTATTCCTTGGGATTTGGTATTTCAGCAACATTAATTCTGGTTCCTATTCTTTTATTTTTAGCTTTTTCTCTAATTTCTCCCAAGTGACCTACAATGAAATTTAATGTTTTGTAATATCTTTCCTCTCAAAATTAATACACAAAATAATGTTATTTTTACTCTTTTTAAACACTTTTCAATGCAAAGGCCAATAACATAAAATAACAAACAAATTATGCAAACAGGGCCAAAAACATGATAAAACCTCTAATAACAGGAGGAAAAACGTATATAGATTATGAATTTTACATTGAAAAATCTCTATTTTATTATATTATTTTATAAAATTTTATTATATTATTTGGCCTAAAATTGTATTATTTATGATTATTTAAATTTATTATGATTATATGAAAATATAGTTTAAAACGAGCATGTTATATTTTTTTTAAGTTAATATAATTTTTAATCATTTAATTATGTCCTTATTTAAATTTTAATCTCTTAATTTTTAAATTTTAAATTTTAGTCATTTAATTTTAAACTATCTAAGGTTATTAGTCCTTCCATTATTCCATTATTAATAGTGTTAAATTTGTTAATGTTACACTAACACCAGTTTAAGATGCTTATTTAATATGCTGAATGGGCAATCTAATGTGAAAAAAAAGTTCACCAACTCAACTAATTTTAATCTCATGTGGCAGCTATTTAAATTTCATTATTGTATTTTTGTCAAAGAAAAAAATGCCTTTGCTGTTTCGACTCTGCCTCTTCTAGTCCAAGACTCTTCTCCTTCCGATGAGCGACACCCATCTCCGACGCCGCATCTGCTCCTCTCCATTCACAGCTGCCTCCTCCAAAAAAAAGAAGCTCCCATTTTCGACGAGCTTCCTCTGGGTGAGCGACACCCATTTCGCAGATCTCCTTTCTTCTATGTTTATGCTCCCTTCCTCTCTTTTTTCTCTAGCCTCTTCACTTTTCCAACCTGTCTCTCTCATTCCTTCCCCTATCTCTTCCATCTTTACACACAAATGCAATTTCTTTGTATACCTTCCTCTCTTCAAGTACCCACATATTAGAGTTGTATAGGACACAACATTGGGATGTTTGGTATATGAAAGCTTTCTGGGCATCTTATATCCTCTCAACATTTTTTCAAACACATGGCAGGCATCAGAGAAAGAGATTGAATTTGGAGTAAATGAAAAAAAGTTTCTTCTTCTATGGATGGAGTTCCTTGATTGAGATCGGGGGCATACCAATTTGCTTTTGGAGTTTCAATCAGGTAGCTACGAGGAAAAATATGGAATTTTGATCCACATGGGTTGAGATACGGAGAATCTATAATTTACGGAGATTTCATTTGGAGCTTTACCTAATATTGGCTTGAAGCTCTCACATGAATTTACTGGGAGGATTTAGCTCTACTTCCGACACTCACCTTGTTGGGCTCATGATTTCTATTCTATTTTGCTGTGTTTGCCGTCAAAATTTTCTCTTCTCTTCTTGCGACAAGCACAAACACATATTTCTCTTTCATGGGAAAAATAGATCTGCAAAATGGGTGTTGCTCACCTGGAGGACGCTCACCGAACATGGGAACTTCTTTTTTGGAGGAGGCTGCTGTGCCTGTGAATAGAGAGGAGTAGATGTGGTGTCTAGGATGGATGTTACTGACCGAAAAGTGGAGTACTAGGAATTGTTTGATTGGGGTTTGTGGAGGGGAGGGAAGATGAGGAGAGATATAAGTGGTTTTGGTTGAGAAAAATAAAAAAAAAGAGAAGGTTTAAATTTGGTCTTTTTGCTCTCCTCTTCTTTCTCTCACCTCTCTAAATTTGAGAGTTTTGGGAGGGATGAGAAATTTTATGTCTGGTTCTAACTAAATTGTTCCGGTTAATTTTTAAATATTTCAGGTTTGTCCCTGCTTATTTCATCGTCTCAGCTGCGCAGCTTTCCCTCTCCCTTGCTCCGTGTCATTCTAAGCGTGCAAGCGACTCTCAAATCTAAATTCCCGCCACATTTCTTTGCCCTTATCAGTTCTGCATCTGCGAACCTCGAAGATTCTGTGTTAGTTAATCTTGCGCCGCAAGCTCTTTGTCTTGCTTTATATTACTTTCCCTATTTTAGAAACCGAAAGCCCATAGATCAGCTTCAACGATTTTTCTTTGTCATCATCTCGGACTATAATATATCCTCTTCGTTAATCGCTTTCAAGGGGTTCGAGCTTTTTAGATGATCTCTTCCTGGATCTGATTGCTTCAATCGGTTCATTTCATTACCGAAATTTCTTGTGCATGTCTTTGATGATTTGATTGTCGTAATAGCATTAATTGGAATGATCAAATAGGGCGTTCTTATCCGTCAGATTTGTTATTCTCGAGAGCTGGACTTAGAATTGGGTTTTTACTTTACTAAACGGACGAGGGAAATTTCGGTGAAATTCAGAGTCTTTATCTGATAAAAGGGTTTTGAAATCTGAATTGAATCTGATTCTTCTCTTTCTTTAATTAGATTTAAATTTATCGAAGCAATGGGAAGCTATATCATCAAGAAGATGCCTGAATCGTCATATGCTACTATTGATCCCATTACTGATATGCAATACGCAACTGAATTGAGATCTTACAAAGCTGCTTGCTGATTTGCAGTCATTTGACACTACCCTGCTTACTAGCACAAATCATGTTATAAATACTCTTGCTGTTGGTGTGGAACTCCGATCCCTTTCTTTTGATTCTCTGAAACAAATCAAAGAATGCCTTTTGGAGATGAATCAGGAAGTTGTGAAAGTGATATTGAACTGCAAGAAAGATATATGGAAAAGCCAAGAACTCTTTGAGCTGGTTGAGGAGTACTTTGACAATAGCTTGCAAACCTTGGATTTCTGTACTGCATTAGAGAAGTGCCTCCAGAGATGACATTGCAGGAGCTGAAGAATTTCAAGGCAGCATTTGATCCTTTCACTGAAGAGTTATACCAAATCTTTCAGTCTGTTTATAAGCAACAGATACTTATGCTTGAGAAGTTGCAAATCTGAAAACAGAAGATTGATAAGAAACTCAAACATGTAAATACTTGAAGGAAGGTCACTGGTACAATATTTGTGGCCACATTTGCTGCTGTTTTGATTTGCTCAGTTGTTTCAGCTGTCATTGCTGCTCCACATGTTGCAGCCGCCCTTGGTACAGCCGCCGCCATCCCAATCGGATCAATGGGAAAGTGGATAGACTCACTGGAAGAACTATGAAGATGTATTGAAAGGTCAGAAGGAATTGATAAGCTCAATGCAATCTGGTACCTTTGTTGCCATAAAGGATCTGGATAACATCCGGCTTCTGATCGATTGGTTGGAGATTGAGATTAGGTCGTTAATTCAGAATGCAGAGTTTGCCATTGAAGTAGAAGCTGTGAAGCTGAAGCTATAGGGGAAATCAAGAATAGGCTGGGAGTGTTTATGAAGAATGCTGAAGACTTGGGAGTCCAAAAAGCTAATACTTGCAGCCGAGATATTAGAAAGGCAAGGACTGTGGTTCTGCACAGAATCATAAAGCATCCTCAACACTGAATACTACATTCTGTTTGTTCTGAAATAATTCATTAGAAGCATTCCTATTTGTATTTAATTCCTTGATGTTACCATATCTTCGTGTTCTGTAACATAGAATCACACGCTGAATTTATTCATTCTGTTAGTTGAGTAGTCAGCTGAAATTTCTTGTTTAATCAGCATCTTTTATTTCGTTTAATAAGTATCTTGCTCCCAGCGTTTCTTTATTATTTTAGGTGGTTGCATTAATTTTTCTTCAAGCAAAATAAGTTTAATTTAAGACTAAAAGTAGGGGATGTTATGGGTAGAAAAATAGAAGAGATAGGATATTTCTTGTTTGATTAAAGAGAAAAGGGATTTAAAATTGATAAATATATATTTATCAATTTATTTAAATTTATTTACTCTTTATTTATAATATTTATATCAAAATTATTATTTTTTAATTTATAAATTTCAAAAAATCTTTTACCTGATTTATATATTACCAACATCTAGTACTAAAGGACTAAAACTAATAATTTAAAAATTGAAGGACTAAAATTAAAAAAAAAACAAAAATTGTATTAACCATATTTTTTATTATTTCTCTTAACTAATTTATTTCTAGAAAAGATGATACTGCATTATCTCGAATTTGATTGTAGGAAATTTGAGAGAAATTTGGAATTAAAGGTTGAAAAGGACAAATTACAGCAGAAGACCAAGAGAAATGTAGAAAAGGACTCAAATTCAGTAAATTCTAACGAAGGACCTGAAAATGGAAAATTCAACGAAGGACCAGCTTATTAAAACGACCCTGTTTTGATGGAGAGCCCTAAAATCAGATTTCCTTCTTCCTCGCACATTCAGCAACCCCAGTTCGACGGCCACATCTCGACTTCCATCTTCGACTCCACCCATCACCACTCCACGTCCATCGCAGCACTATAAGCGATCATGTAGTGCCCTGATGAGGCTCCCTTTTGTTACCAAGAAAAGAAAAGAAAGTCAAGTCACCGTTGACTTGGAACGTTTCCTTTACACAGCCTGGTTTGAAGAAAAACTATGTACGAATCAATTAATAAACTTTGCGTGGTTGACCCGTTAGAGTCTTTGAAAATAATTGAAGCGATACCTACCAAACTCTTTGGTGTATAAGTGCTGTTTCTACAAGGACTTCAATAAATTTCTTTTAATTGAGGAATGGGAAAGTAAGCAAATGCCTGTGTCTCCCATAATGCTGCTGCTTCTAATTCTTTCGTCCACTGCATTTACAGGTCTCTCTCTCTCTCTCTCTGATAATTAGCCACTTCTACCATGTATTTAATTTCCTAAAGCCAATTTTTTTTTCCCTTTTTTTTTCCATACTGTATCTTATCTGCTTATTTCATACTCATTATATACGTTTGCCATTTTATTTAGGTGCTAGAGATATTTCTCTTAAAAAATGACGGGATATGTGAACTTCCTAATGAATATCGTTTTGTTTTATGAAGTCCTCTCGCATATTTTAAATATACTACGAAGAAAACAAGGATAACTTGAATAGCAAATATGTCTTTATAGCTATTTTCAATACTCTCTTAAATGTATAAATTAATTGAAGAGTTTATTTTTATTTCCTATATTTATTATGTTTTATTAAATTATACAAAAACTCTTAAATTTTATATCATATTTAAATAGCCTCTAACATTTGAAATTTCATGGTAAACCTTCTCCAATACTTACATTCATAATATTTAAATTCAAATAGATAACTCTCATACTATTAGTTATATTCATTATTGATGTATAAATAACTTAAATTTAAAGAAGTTATAACTTATACAAAGATAAATTTTAAGGGGTATAAAATTGATAGTTTAGAGTTATATGGTAGGCTTAAAAGTTAGGGGGTTTATTGCCAAAAAAAAAAAAAAAAGAGAGAGAGTAAAGTTTTAAATATTAAGGAGATTATTTACATATAACATGAAGTTTAAAGGGTTTTATATAATTTAGATTTTTTTTTTTTTGAAAAAACTACCCCCTGTAGTTAGGGTCTTACATGATGTATAGGGTACATTATATTAATAATATAAATGAATAAAAAGATAAATATTTTAAAAAAATTAACATATATTTATTATAAATAAACTTATTTAATTTTTTTAACTTGAGTAAACTATAGTTAATTAGTTTTTACATTTAGGATATGTAAGAGAGAGTACTAATTTATTGTGCTTTGAGAATTACCCAACTCAATTTGTTCCATGTAATGCAGCTGTAAAATCCATAGGAGTGTGTTATGGGGCAAATGGAGATAATCTACCAAGCATGAGAGAAGTGATAGATTTATACGAATCCAATGGTATTGGTGGGATGCGCATATACTCTCCAAACGTAGAAACCCTTCAAGCCCTCAAAGGTTCAAACATAGAAGTGTTGCTTGATGTGGCTACTGATGATAAAACACTTCAATCTCTTAGTAGTGATCTTGCATCAGCCAATGATTGGGTCAACAAGTTCCTAGTATCCTATTCATCGGATGTCAATTTCAAGTACATTGTTGTCGGAAATGAAATTAATCCAAGCGACCCAAAATCACAATATGTTCTACCTGCAATGCAAAACATTCAGAAGGCAATTTCTGCAGCAAATTTGCAAGGCCAAATCAAGGTCTCTACAGCAATAACAACGAATCTACTTGAAAACACTTACCCTCCCAATACTGGCAAGTTTACGGATTCTGCAACTCAATACATAAAGCCCATTATTAACTTCCTTGTCAACAATGGAGCACCACTTCTTGCTAATGTGTATCCCTATTTTGTCTATAGCTCAAATAGCAATGATGTTGCTATTGACTATACCTTGTTCACTCAAGAAGGAACAAATGGCATAGGTTATCGAAACCTGTTTGATGCAATGTTGGATTCTATATACTTTGCTCTTGAGAAGATAGGAGCTCCAAATTTGCAGATAGTTGTGTCTGAAAGTGGTTGGCCTTCGGATGGAGGAGATGGAGCCAGTGTTAAAAATGCAGGCACTTATTATCAGAATTTGATTAATCACGTCAAGGGTGGGACTCCAAAGCGTGGTGGGCCTATTGAGACTTACTTGTTTGCTATGTTTGACGAAAACCTGAAGCCAGGTGAAGATATTGAAAGGAATTTTGGTTTGTTTAGCGCTAATAAATCCCCCAAATATGGAATCAATTTCAATTCATCATACCATTATGAGGAACAAAGAATTATGTGTGTTTTCTCTTAATTGGACTAATAAGTTTTGCCATCGGTCCATGTTTCTTCTTGAAAATGTTAATGATATCAACTTAGTGAAGCATATATTGTAATATTTGTAACGTAACGCTAGCAACATTTGATAATACTCCTTTTAGTCTTTTTTATGAGGCCATTTTAGCTATATTTTTAAGATTAAATAAACTAATTAAATTTAGATAAATGTTAAAATATTTAACAATTTTTTAATATTATCATTTGATGATTGATATATGACTCATTATAGAGAAGGGATAGAAAAATCATTATAAAAAGACGAGAATTTTTGGACATTTGTTATAAATATTTTACTAAATATCGTAAAAGGTGCGGTGTATTAAAGATTCATGGATAGGACCTTAAAAATAAGGTGAGGAAGTACCTCACTTGTAAAAAAATAAAAGAAAAATAATATTTAGGTCTCATGGAAGGCATTAAATGTCAAAATTTTTTTAGGAAATAGCATAATTAATGTCAAGTCCCATGGGACCTCATATAAATTTTTTTCAATTATAAAAAAGTATAACTACCCTTATGAATTAAAAAAAGATAGAAAATAGCAGAAAAGACTTGGCGTTCTGTTGTGGAAAAAAGAGGAGAAAGTGTTAAACTGAAGGTGTAGCTTCCTTTCAAGATTACAGTCTACTCCTTCGTCGTCACTTGCACTATGCTTCTTCGTCTCTGCTTGGTCGCCTTTCCTCTTCCAGTCACTCTCGCTGCCACTCGACCCTCCAGCTGTCACCACTTGCTTCATCATAATCGATCGTCGCTGTCATCTCTCCAATAGTATCGTTTGTTCCCATCGCTGTTAATTCGTAATGCCATTATGAGTATCTTATTCTATCTAGAGAATTTTTTGTCCCTGCTTTGCTGCTTCCTACTCAAACCATATAATCAAACAGAGCAAAGCTATTACTATTTCACCGCTTCAGAGTTCATCGTCATCGATAGAAATGGATTATCTTCTCTGGAAGCTTTTGCCTTTATTAGCACTTCTCGTCTCCTTCGTAGCCTTCTTTTTCTTACAAAATTCCTACATGGCACACTTACTTTAGTTGAAAAAGGTCTACTTTCTATTCATCTTCTCTTATCTTTTTTATTTATTCATATACACTCCTTTTTAGCTATTTTGATGGGATATGTCGCTTTTGACTAAAATCGTGACTTCTTTTTTTTTAAGTGCGGAGTGAACTTGTGATATTCCCTTTTTAGGTATTTTGACTAGTTTAACCTTTGAGTTTTACTTCATCATTTGTCACTACTATGTTATGAAAGTGTTAGATTTCTCTACATTAGAGGTAGAATATCTATTTAGTGGACTTCTCCAATGATTTTTCATGTGTTCTTGATGTGCAGTGGTTATCTAGAATGTGACTATTATTGTTACTGTTTCTTGAATTTTCCCTCATTGTATCATTGATATGTATAACTTAGTGCTCTCACTCTGTTTCTAAAGGTGGTGTAACAACAGTGGTTGACATGCCTCTAAATAATCACCCGACAACAGTGTCTAAGGAAACACTGGAACTTAAGGTATCTTTGAACAATTATATGTCTCTCATGGTTTGATTTTTAAAATATTTAATAAGAACATTCATGGCAGTAAAAACATATCATCCCTTGTTTTATGATGAACCCATTTATATCAAAGAGAGGAGGGCATAGTTTCTTCTAGATGCATTAATTTACATCTTTAGGGTGTTTAATATTCTAATATCTAGTAAAGCTATTTTTTGTGCTTTTGAATTTAAATCCATGATGATTAACTGTTAAATTTTTGTTCTTTCTCTTTCCTTAACATTGTGCTCGATTTCTTAGTTACAGCTTGAGGCTACTAAGAAGAAACTCTATGTTAATATTGGTATGATTGACAAACTATACTTCAGCATACAAGTGATAGAGTTTCTGAAAAAGTACAATCAATGGAGATTCTAAAAAAGTTTGGCATTGACAGGTTTCTGGGGAGATATAATCCCTGAAAATGCACTTAATACGAGTATTTTGGAAGTTCTCTTACGTGCTGGAGTTCTCAATGTCAAGGTAATGTTCAAAAATCTATTCATTATTACTTTAATTATATTCAGAGGCTAAGGAAATGTTCATAATGTTTAATATATTTCTCAGGAGAAGTTGAATCTTGCACTTTCTCTGACATTAATTCAATGCTCACTTTAATATTGAGAATCTTTAGAATCTGGACATGTCTAGAGTCTGCCTCGTTATATATGTTTGAAATGGTACTTTGTTATCATGCTGCTGTTGCTTGAGCTATTGTGTTTTATCTATCTTCTTGATGACCATTTGTTGTCTCTACAAACCTACTGAAATTGTTGATATGGATTTTGCCTTATGTTGAAAGTTGTCTTATCCTGCTCCTTGATTTTGGAAATTACCATTATTGCTTCATTTTTAAAAACTATATCAACTATTGATCACATCAAGGTACGTTCCTTTTCAAAATTTTAAAAATAACAGCAGTAGAGTATAAATTATATTAATTCATTGTAATTCTTTGCATTCTCTTTTCCTTTTTCCTAATCAATTAGTACGGTTTTGGATTGTGGCTTTCTTTGATATGCTGTTGAAACAAACTTTACATCCGATGTCGCCTTGGGGTTACTTCAAAAATTTAAACTAAGAATTGCGTATAGTGTAACCTCGGGTCGTTCTCTTTGAGAAGCCAAAAATAAAATTGAATTCCTAAGTAACTAAATGCAATGCAACCTAAGCTAGAAAATGGGATTTATTTTGACTCACTAGCAACTAAATGCAATGAATTAAAAATAAAATATTTTTGGTATTTTAATTTAAATAAAGGAATAATGAATGATAGTAAGTGAATGGAATGAAAGCGAGAGCGATTAATAATAATGAAAGCAATCCTCCAATTCAATAATGCAGACAATCATAACTTCAAAAGATATGGAAGTTATAAATAATGAATCAAGAATTATAATTAAGCTTGTAATCCAACAACTGAGCCACCTCGAATTGTCACAAAATATTCTTCAAAGTCCCAATCTACTAACTGCCACCAGAATAGTAAAATAGGACTAAGGATAATTAAAACCAATGCTCAATTATAACTCAATAATTCATAAAAATAAGATTAAGTCCAATAAGAGATATAATGATCCAATAATTCAAGCCACCTTGAATTATCACAAAATATTCATAATAATCTAAATACCATGTCTGACCCAGATCAAAGTAAATGAAATTAAAGTTAATTAAAGAACAATATCAATTGTCAAACAATAATCCAATTACAATAATCCTCAGTAAATATAAATCATTATAAATATTTCCAATAATTATAAAATTATCCTAAGACCTAGGAATCACAAAATAATTAATGGGTGAAAATTAAAGTAACTTAAACTTCCCTTTTAGATTCTAAGCTCATGCCTTTGCCATTGAATAGAAGGATTAAGACACCCCAGCCACGCATAGCCCTTAGGATCGATGTTGCCATCATCACCAACATCACTGTACTGTCATGGCGTTCTTGCTTTTCTGGTTGATGCCTTCTGTTCACGTCTCTGCTCTGTCGCTGTACAGTCACAGCTTATCTTCTCTATGCTTGTGTTGAAATAGAGGTGGAGGGTAGGTGGAGATGGTGATGATGGCGTGAAGGAGATGATGATAGTGGAGTAGGCGTGGAGATGGTGAATGGTTCTCGCGGCACTGTCCACTGTTGCTACCGTTCCTTTCTGTGATGGGTTGACATTTGGGGGCTTGCCGAGGTCTGTGCGTTGGCGTGGGTGGAGTCCGCAGCAGAGGTGTGGTGTGGCAATTGAGGATGATGATGGTGAAGATGGCACGGCTGTGTGGAGGGTCTGTGCTCAATGGTTTATTGCCATCCTCTAGTGTGCGTGATGCTTACGGCTCCTCCCTATGCGTGACTCTGCATGCATGCTTATATGCAGAAGAAAGAGGTGAATAAAACCTAATGGGCCAAATCGCAAGGTTTGGCCCATAGGTCCTCCAGTGAAATTTCTGAATCTATGGTCCTTTGTTGTCATTTGTAAATTATGATTTCTCCAAAATTCCTAAAATATAAAATCATAATAATGTAATACCTTTTATTCCAAAAATAATTTTTTAGGAGAAATAATAAAAATATGACAATTATGCCCCTGTTAAACACCAATTCATTATAAGGTTTAATAATTTAATTGATGCACAAATAATATAATTAAGGCCCAAAATAATGACAAAAGCCCACTAAAATGATATGAATAAATATATAAAAATATGGGTTTGTCAACTCCCCCACACTTAGTCTTTTGCACTCCTGGGCAAAATATCATTCAAGTGAATCCAATAGTTAAACTCAATGCAAATAAATATAAAACTGACAAAGCAATAATATGCAATTAACTCAAGTAACCTCTATCCTTAATCAAGAAATTAACATAAGAGATATAGCAAGATAGAGGAAGGAAAACATAATAGAGTTCTCATAGGTATAAGTGTCTCACTCAACTCTCAAATATAGGAAATTTTCACTCAATTCACCTAGATTAGTACCTACTATAGGCTTGTAAAGATTCTACTATCTCTACTACTGACATACCATAGATTCATGATCAAGGGGACTTTATTAGGTTGTAATGTTAGTGAAAGGCTAATGAATGGATGGAATGAATTGTAGAACAAGTTTAATATATGAGTATTAAGAAATAACTCAAAGTAAAATAAAATGCGACTATCAAATGAACACTAATCTTTAATCTTCAACCACCCAATGATGCCTTATTTCAAACTTTATTCATTGTTGCCAATTTTTCTTTTCTTTTCTTTTCTCTCTTTTTTTTTTCTTTTTTTCGAATTTCTTTATTGGCTTTTTCTGCACATTTTCTTTTCTTTTCTATTTCTTTTCTCCTTTTTTTTCTTTTGTTTTTTTATTGGCAACTTAACATAAAAAGATAAAGATAGCAACATCAATAGTACACATTTAATCATGAAGAACGTAATGTAACTCATGCAAAATACTTGTTCAAAGTCAATAGAATGAAATGAAAGTGATGGGCTCAAAGGGGTGAACAAGGGTCAATCAAGATGGCTTGTGTTTGGGTGAAAGGGTTTAGAAATGAATGCCCCTATCATGCTCACAATTTTAGGTATTAATGCAGTTTTGAAAAAGAATCTAAACAAGTTCTAGAGGTTAACCAGAACTAAGTGGAAATCACACAAGATAAGAAAGAAAAGTAAGGCTCAAAATCCTTCCATCAAGGCTTTCTCTAAGATATTTTCTCCCTAAGATCAAGCTATGAAATAAGGTTAATAACACTGCACTAAAGACACTCCACTATGCTAATCAACTAAGAGTAAAAATTACTTAAATTAAAATGCATTCTTACTTAGACATGTCAATATTCACATGCATAAAGCAAAAAGAATTTAAAAATAAAGCCCAAGGATTGTAAAAGTCAAGTAGAAAGTGGGAATCACAGCAGCAATTCGCTCATATAGCAGTGAAAAATCTAAATAATTTAGGCTCAAAAGGTTCAAAATTTTTAAATTTTTCATATTATGATGATTCAAATAGTGGCAAAGCAATTCAGTAAAAGCAATCCCTGCCCCACATTTAAACCATGTGTTGTCCTCAACACATCACTAAAGCATATATCAAAGGGAGAAGGGAAAATGGTTAAAGAGTCATGAGCTAAAAGGGAAGATTTATTCAAAGAAAAACTAACCTAAAACTAAGAAATCTTTAAAATGCAACATATTCTAAGAAATTGTTAAAAGATATAAAGCAATAAATCAAAATTATTCTACCTTTTACTACTGTAATAGTCCCTCCCCCACATTTATCTCAAACAATAAAGCTCAGTAAATCAAAAGGTGAGGAGGCAAGGAAGGAAAGGGACAACCTTGAGGATGAAATTTCTTCAAACTCTTGTAAGAGAAGTTCTCATCCCGGATGAGAAACATGTATTTCTTCATTGCAGCTACTTCTCCTACATTATTCTTCCTTGATGGTGTTGGTTCTTGATCAATTGGAGGAGCCCTAATATAAGGGATATAGTAATCACTACACAATTTTCTTAAGTAAGACACCTGCAAGAGATTTGACAAGACGCAAGCAACATCTCTTCCAACTCCAAGTATGGGACAAGAATCAAAATACTTGAAACCATGAAAAGCCTTCAAGCGTGAAAGGTTAGTAATCAAGATATCAGATGTCAGGACTCTATAAGATATATAAGAACACAAGTATTTCTCACATCCAATAAAATCAATAAGACTTCCTTCAATAAGAGTCTTGACTTCAACATGAGAAATTAGAATGTAATCATCAGTAATTAAGTCTTTATCAGGTGTCAAATCACATGATAATATTTCATCCTTATCATCACCCTCCTTTTCATCCTCTTGAATGGTAGGCATAATTTGTGATGGTTTGGGCTTGGTTTTATGTCTCCTTTTCTTTGTTATGACGTTTTGTGGTGCTAGAGCGACTTCCTCGATCATTGTGGTAGCCTTTACTTCATCATGTGATTCCTTGGATCCTGGCAATACAACAAAAATACCTTCCTCAAACTTATCAAATGCAGAATTAGTAGTAATAATATCATAATTGAAACAAGATGATGCATCAATCATGAGTAGTAGAAAGTCAACTATCTATCTCTAAATAATAGACACATGATACGCCACCCTCACATGCACATAAATGAGAAGGATAGGAGGAAGATAGACAAATAAAAATATCATCATGCTTCACAACCATTTCATACCTGTCAGGTTCATGCATATCAGTCTCCTCATCACATGTGGAGTCAGAAGGTGATACTTTCTCCACTTGTATCTTCGTGATAGTTGCATCCTCTTTATCATTTTGCACCACTGGTTGTTTCTGAGATTGCTCTAAGAGCTTCTTTTCTTGCAGGCTTTTAGATTGAATAGAGACTTCTTTCTCAATTTGGGAAATTTCTTGAGCAGTGTAGGCCGAAGAAGACTCAACTTCTATTTCCTCATCAACGGGTTCTTCATCCTCTTTGAATTGCATTTTCTTACCTCTACTTTCCTTACCACTTCTCAGTGTGATTGCATTCACGGATTGAGAATTTATCACTGCTTCAGAGGATATAGATCCAGTACTCTTTCCTTGTTGTTCACTCAAGTTGTTGGAGATTTGAGTAACAAAAGTGTTCAAGTTCTCATGCTTAGTCTCCATTTGCTCCAATTTGGAGAACACATTTTGTAGACATGAGTCTATCTTATTCTCCATAGCATATAACTTAGCAGCAGTTTTTGAATTCTGATGGTCAAATTTTGAATTAAGTTCGGTAATACCTTTTACGATCATAGCAAGTTCATCACCTCCAGAAAAAGAAGATGACGCCCCTTGATTAAACACCACTTGATTGGAGAAATTTTCTTGAGTGTTGACTTGATGCCCACCCCATCTAAGGTTAGGGTGATCTCTCCATTCTGGGTTATAGATGTTAGAGTAGGGATCATTACCTGCAAAACCATAAAATGTAGGTAAGGAAGAATTTAATACTCCTTTAATTTCAAAGTTCATATCATCTTTATAAAAGTCATAATGATCATAATTAAAATTGGAATTATAAATTTCCCTTATGCTTCTATTATCCTCATCATAATGCCATAAATTGATCTCATCATATTTGTTATTCCCATTAAACCCATTATATTCATTACTATCATTAAAATCATTCATGGTTTCTTTTTCATGATTCAGAATTACTAACAGACAAATGTTCAATAGAAGTAGCTGTCAGATAAAAAGAACAAAATAGAAGAAAAAAAACAAATAAAATAAAACAAAACAAAATGAATCATACAAAACACAAAAGAAAAAAAAAAGAAAAAGGAAGAACTAAATAAACCAAAAAAACACCAAAATTTGTATTTTTATTTTTTTTTAAAAATGCAAATGCAAAAAAATATGCAAATTAACTAAGACAGACTCAACAAATAAATCTTAGTCAATGCTACTTGACACTTAGCTATTAGGGAGTCAATTTGTTGGCTCCCCTGCAACGGTGCCACTTGAAACAACCTTTACGTCCGATGTCGCCTTGGGGTTACTTCAAAAATTTAAACCAAGGATTACGTATAGTATAACCTCGGGTCGTTCTCTTTGAGGAGCTAAAAATAAAATTGAATTCCTAAATAACTAAATACAATGCAGCCTAAGCTAAAAAATGGGATTTGTTTTGACTCACTAACAACTAAATGCAATGAATTAAAAATAAAATATTTTTGGTATTTTAATTTAAAGAAAGGAATAATGAATGATAATAAGTGAATGGAATGAAAGTGAGAGTGATTAATAATAATGAAAGCAATCCTCCAATTCAATAACGCAGACAATCATAGCTTCAAAAGATATGGAAGTTATAAATAATGAATCAAGAATTATAATTAAGCTTGTAATCCAACAACCAAGCCACCTCGAATTGTCACAAAATATTCTTCAAAGTCCCAATCTACTAACTGCCACCAGAATAGTAAAATAGGACTAAGGATAATTAAAATCAATGCTCAATTATAACTCAATAATTCATAAAAAATAAGATTAAGTCCAACAAGAGATATAATGATCCAATAATTCAAGCCACCTGTAATTATCACAAAATATTCATCATAATCTAAATACCATGTCTGACCCAGATCAAAGTAAATGAAATTAAAGTTAATTAAAGAACAATATCAATTGTCAAACAATAATCCAATTACAATAATCCTCAGTAAATATAAATCATTATAAATATTTCCAATAATTATAAAATTATCCTAAGACCTAGGAATCACAAAATAATTAATGGGTAAAAATTAAAGTAACTTAAACTTCCCTTTTAGATTCTAAGCTCATGCCTTTGCCATTGAATAGAAGGATTAAGACACCCCAGCCACGCATAGCCCTTAGGATCAATGCTGCCATCATCACCAATATCACTGCACTGTCATGGCGTTCTTGCTTTTCTGGTTGCTGTCTTCTGTTCACGTCTCTGCTCTGTCACTGCACAGTCATAACTTGTCTTCTCTATGCTTACATTGAAATAGAGATGGAGGGTAGGTGGAGATGGTGATGATGGCGTGAAGGAGATGATAATGGTGGAGTAGGCGTGGAGATGGTGAATGGTTCTCGCGGCACTGTCCACTGTTGCTGCCGTTCCTTTCTTTGATGGGCTGACATTTGGGGGCTTGCCGAGGTCTATACGTTGGCGTGGGTAGAGTCCGCAACAGAGGTATGGTATGGCGATTGAGGATGATGGTGGTGAAGATGGCACGGCTGTGTGGAGGGTCTGTGCTCAATGGTTTATTGCCATCCTCTAGTGTGCGTGATGCTTACGGCTCCTCCCTATGCGTGACTCTGCATGCATGCTTATATGCAGAAGAAAGAGGTGAATAAAACCTAATGGGCCAAATCGTAAGGTTTGGCCCATGGGTCCTCCAGTACAATTTCTGAATCTATAGTCCTTTGTTGTCATTTGTAAATTATGATTTCTCCAAAATTCCTGAAATACAAAATCATAATAATGTAATACCTTTTGTTCCAAAAATAATTTTTTAGGAGAAATAATAAAAATATGACAATTATGCCCCTGTTAAACACTAATTCATTATAAGGTTTAATAATTTAATTGATGCACAAATAATATAATTAAGGCCCAAAATAATGACAAAAGCCCACTAAAATGATATGAATAAATATATAAAAATATGGGTTTGTCAGCTGTGATCTTCTCATAGGCACTCACTTTAAGTAGTATGAAGTTCCTTTTCCTTTGTTGGATTGTACAATACAATTGTTACGATAATTTGTTTGGTATGAGGGATTGCCTTTGTTGGCCAAGTATAGAAAATGTTTACTTGTGCATGCTGAGATTCAACTAAATTCAAGACATGATTTGGAACTCAAAGATAATGATGATCCTCGTCATTATTCAACCTATCTCAAGACTAGTCCACCTTCATGGTAAGACATTGATTATGGGCTTATGGCCTTGCATTCTGAAGAAATAAGCTTTGGAATCAGAATAAGATTGATGTTTATGCTTTCGGAGTTGTTTTACTTGAGTGTATAAAGAAAGAATGAGCTTAGAAAGGTTACTGTAAAATGTGAATGACAGAACATGATCTGATATGGGAGGGGAACATGAGTTGTTATTGTAGTACGCGATAGTTGTTAATATGAGTAGTTGAGTTGTTAATAATTTGTGTCTGGTGCAGGTTGTCATTACTAATAGCATGATCATCTAGAAAGCTTGTGATCTTGAAGCCTATTTTAGTTGTTGTCACACTGGTGCTTCATGCAAATGGGAAATATAAAGATGAAAATTTTAGTCCAATGCAATCATACTTGTATCTCACAATCATATATACAATATCATACACCATGCAATCATACATGTATCTCACAATCATGTATACAATATCATACACAATGCAATCATACTTGTGTAAATGCATTGCGCACTCTCTCTTTTATTTTGTGAATTGTAAATTACATATATATGAAGTTATATTCTCATTTGAATGGTGTTAGAAATAAATGTGTACAAGTTGTTATTTTTTCACAGCAAGTTGTCATTTGTTGTTGTTGGAGTTGTTATTTTCCTATACAGAGTTCTATTTTTTTTTTGGCTCATTTGTCAAATATAGTAAGAATTGTAAGTAAAAAAGCTTCTGCTTCAAGAATATTAAACTAACTAATTGTTATGTTATTATATGGTTAATCACTGGTTTGACATTTAAAAATAACAACCCTGTATTAAAGGAATAACAACTCCGTAGTGAAGGAATAACAACCCCATAGTGAAGGCATAACAACTTAACCACTGAAAAATAACTTACCAATGACAGTAAAAATAACAACTCTAGCACTTAAAAATAACAACCCCATATCAAAGGAATAACAACTCCAGCAATAACAAATAATAACCCCCAAGTGAAGGTATAACAACTACCCAATGTCAACAAAAATAACAACTCTAAGCCTTTGTAGAGTTCTGCTTAGCTGATTTGAGTGTGTAAAATAATTTCTTGTTTTGGCCCCCAAAGAAAAATAGATTATGCTGCTTAGACTGTTGTCAAGCTTGTTTGATGCAGGTGCCACAACCTTCAACAAGAAATGTATGGCAATGTAATAAGTAGCTATCATATAATGTATTGTAAAATTTTTTAAGGAATATATGGCAACGTGTATTATCCTATGTTATTAGTAATATGATATTTGTTTCTTTGATGGTTCTATTTCAAGTTGCTTCTCCAATATTCTCAACAATGGAAAAAGAAAGTTGTCTTTGTTTTGAATAAAAGAAAGTTCTTGTATAGCTTCTTGGATGGTTCAACAATACCAAGAATGGAGAAAATGAAGCAGAAACTTGAAACTCCAGTTGAAATTGCAGATAGACTAATTTAAGTATGTAACAATATTGTGACACAAGACTATTGATATGCCAAGCAGGATTTGGCTGCAGTAAATGATATTATTACTAGTATGGATGACTTTGCACTGAGGATGGAAAGTGAGAGAAATAAATTTTTTGCCATATCTCATATAACATTTTTCTGTTGTTAATCAAAGAATTTTATGTTGTTGAATCATCTTATGTGTATCTCATCTGATTTTTTGCCATATCTCATAAATTTTTTGCCATATTGAAGGAATAACATAAATAACAACTCCAGCACTTAATCATAGTGAAGGAATAAAAATTCTAGCAGTAGAAAATAACAACCCCATGGTGAAGGATTAACAACTGAACAATTGTAAATAACAACTTACCACGACAGCAAAAATAACAACAACAGGACTTAAAAATAACAACCTCATATTGAAAAAATAACAACTCTATCAGTAGAAAATAACAACCTCATAGTGAAGGAATAAGAACTTCACACCTGAAAAATAACTTATCCACGACAGCAAAAATAAAAACTCCAACACTTACAAATAACAACCTCATAATGAAGAAATAACAACTTAACCAATGAAAACAGAATAACCCCACAACTGGAAAAGTAACAAGACCAGAATGGAAAATAAACAACTAGAAAAATAACAAGTTCAGAAGGATTAACAACTTCTAATGAAAAATAACTACCCCACAACTGGAAAAACAAAAAGTCCACCACTACAAAATAATAACTTCGTACTAAAGGAATAACAACTACTTCATAATTCTTCCTGGGAATTCTACAAACAAAAAGTGCAGTGTCCTCACTAGCATAACTTTATTCATATATATGCACTTTACAATTACATCAGTTTTTGGCAGCAAATTAAAAGAAGTACATCAAAAATAGTCACCTTCATCAAGATCTACCCTACATTCCAAAAGATGGAGATTAATCAATGTTACAAAAAATTACTTTTATCACTTTGTACAAATATATACAAAGCAAAAATCAGTGTGTTATTTTATCATGACATGTCAACTTATTATATTGTTAATGAAAGAATTTTATCATGACAACAAAAATAACTTACCATTAAAAAATAACTTACACAAGACAGCAAAAATAACAAGTCCAACACTTAAAAATAATAACCCCATATTGAAGGAATAACAACTTCAGCAGTAGAAATAACAACCCCATGGTGAAAGAATGATAATTGAACCACTATAAATAACAACCATCCAAGATAGCCAAAATAGCAAGTCCAACACTTAAAAATAAGAGCCCATAGTGAAGGAATAATAACTTGACAACTAAAAAATAACTTATCAACGACAGCAAAAATAACAACTCTAACACTTATAAATAACAACCTCGTAGTAAAGGAATAACAACTTAACCAATGAAAACAGAACAACCCCACAACCGTAAAAGTAACAACACCAGAAGAGAAAATAAATAACTTAACCAATTAAAATAGAACAACCCCATAACTGCAAAAATAACAAGACCAGAAGAAAAAATAAAGAATTGGAAAAATAACAAGTCCAGAAGGATTAACAACTTCAAATGAAAACAGAACAACTCCACAACTGGAAAAGTAATAAGTCTAGAAGGGAAAACAAACAACTAAAAAAATAACAACCCTACCACTACAAAATAACAACCTCGTAGTATAGGAATAATAACTACTTCATAATTCTTCCCAAGAATTCGCAGACAGAAAGTGCAGTGGCCTCACCAGCATAACACCTTGATTGAAGTAGAAAAAACAAACTGCGGGATTGAACATAACAACACCACCAATAACAAATGACAACTTTATGTTGACACCAAAAAAAACAACAACTTTAGCACATTTCTTCCCATAATCATTCTAGTCAGAATATAACTTCATATATATGCACTTTATAATTACATTAGTTCTTGGCAGTAAATATAAAAGGAGTACATCAAACATAGTCACCTTCATCAAGATCCACCCTACTTTCCTGACAGATGGATATTGATCAAGGTTACAAAAAATTACTTTCATCACTGTGTACATATATTTACAAAGCAAAAATTAGTGTGCTACGTATTTACGCATGACCACTTTCTCCATTGAACATTATAAAATACTCAACTCCTTCATCATTAAACATGTCAACAAATGTTTTTCGATCAAATCTAACAGTGAATTTTATTACAATTTTATCACTTCCTTTCCCAATAAGTGATGTTACTAATATTTTGAACCCATCATATGTTATGCCTTCCTTTATAGATGTTGTTGTTACTTAACCACCAATATATATACGACATTCTCCATCATTTTCAAACTGTCCCTCGTATGAACATAACAGAATCGATGTTTTCCAAACAAACTCGCCATCAGTAATGACAACTTGGACCAGACATATAATATTAATAACTCTAACACTTATATTAACAACTATCGCGTACTATAATAACAACTCAAATTGCCTCGCATATCAGATCATGATCTGTCATTCACACTTTAAAGGAATATTTCTAATGTTTATATTTTCTTACTACACTGAAGTAAACACAACACAAATTCCTGCAAATCGAACATAACTTTTAAAGGGATAAGTTTTTCCAATGAAAGGAATGTTAGAGCAGAATCTAAAAAAATATGACTTCACATTATGATATAACGCGTAGAGCATACAAATTTAAACATAAAAAATTTCCTTCATTTATTGAAATCATTTGCATGGAAAGCAAGAGGCCACCAAACGCATTGAAAACCAGAAATCTAAATGAATAAAGAAAGTCAATACTGTCGGTGTGATGATGGAATTAATGTACGACACTCAGCATATCAACATATCAAGTGGTGACGGCTGGAGGGTCAGGGGCAGCGACGATGATTAGAGGAAGAAAGGTGACCAAGTAGAGATGAAGGAGCAGAGTGCAATTGATAATGAAGGAGCAGGCTGCTATCTTGAAACGGAGCTACGCCTTCAGTTTCACGCTTTCTCCTCTTCTTTCCACAGCAGAGAGCCAAGTCCCTTCTGCTGTCTTTTTTAATTCACAAGAGTAGTTATATCTTTTTACAATTGAAAAAAATTCATCTGAGGTCCCATGGGATTTGAAATTAATTATACCATTTCCTGAGATTTTTTTTATCATTTAATTATTTTCATGGGACCCAGATGTCATTTTTCAAAAATAAAGAGGAGGAGAGAGAAAGTGTATAGGGTTTGGATCTAAGTTGAAGAGTTTAGATTACTAGAGTGACACAATAGATACACCACGAGAAAGAGAGAGATGAACAAGTTGTAATTATTTTATGTAAGTGTGTCTAAGGAAAATTCTAAGAAAATTCCTAATTGCTTAGAGAATACTCCACTTCAATCCTATCCATATGTGTTCTTTACTTTGTAAATTTATCACTTCATTAATTAGTATCTTATCCTACTTTTCTTCTTTCCCAATTACATAAACCCATATAAATTATTCTTTCTTGAGACTGTTATGTAAGCAGTAGGTCTTTATCATTAGTGGAGAAAATTAAATTGGTCATTCCTAGTGAAATGTAAAAGAAGCTTCAAAATTTGGAAGGTATCACTCAATTAGCTAGTAAAGAATTTCAGCCCCGTCAATCACTCAAAAGAAAATTTATACCTTTACATTAAATTTCCTTGTAAAGTGTAAAATGTAAAGTATATAATATGACTCGATTAATCTTCCAAGTTCAAAAAAAAAAACAAATTAAAATATATCTATACTAATTGACACATTCAATAAAGACAGAAGAAGACTTTTGGTCAATGAAATGACATTAAAATATATCTAAATTTCTTAATTTACTTTTGGAAACTAATATTCAGTTTTTTATATTACGGAAAGTAAAAAACCACTATTAAGTTTATCATCATGTTCTTACAGTAAATCACAAGCTATCTTAAAATGCCAATATGAAGAAATCATTAAAAAAGATATAAGGATTTTTTTTCTTTTAATTATTTACTTTTTTTAGTATTAAATTCATCAAATTATTATTTTGTTATTGATAATTTTAAAAAAATATATGCCCTAAAAAAATAAGTCAAAATCAAGGAAACCAATTGTTCAGCTAATTGAATTGGCTAATTTTTTATATTTTTTCTAGATTATGATTTATGAATAATCATATCTAATAAGCATTTGAAAGAAAACTAGTACGTAAATGAACAAGAATAGGTATGTACAATATAAATTAAAAAAAAATATATAAAAATGATAAATATTTCGCATATCATAATTATGTTATCTTCATCTCATTTTAAACTATAAAATATTTACTAATTATTTTTACTCTATTTAATTTAGTGTTGTATTTTTTTTATTCGCAATCAATTTTATTATTTTTATTAATTATTAAAATGGTTAATATATATTATGAAAAACATATTAATTTAATCCCGATCAAGTCAACCGCACAATTCAGCTTCTAGTTTAACTACTAATTACTGAATAATGAATTAGTATACCAATTTTTAATACGGTCCACCTAATCGCGATATCCGAATAGAGAATATCCAACAATTTATTTTAATTTATTATACACGCAAATTGAGAGGAAGAAAACAAAGCAAGTCCCCACTCATCCCTGACTCTGACTACTTTCTTAGCTTCAAGCAGCCTAACTAGTTGCAGAGATTAGTCAATTCATGAACTTAGTTGCAAGGCAATTCAACCCGTTTTGACCAATTGGGTCGGGTTTAACTATAACCCTATTGAAGGAAAAAACATATCTCGAATCCATTAACTAACTTACGCTAATAAACTGAGTCACTCAAATTCTGACAATATATTTGTTTAGAAAATATCTAAATCCTGATTTTAAAAAAAAAAATTTAAACTAAATTTTAGTTTAAAAAATTTTAAAATAATCAGTAATATTTGTCTAAAAAAATTTTTAGACTAAACAATGATTTAAAATTAAAGTTTTGGATAAGTTACTAAAATTAACTTTTGAAACAGTAAAAGAGTTTATGAACTATCTAATTACTATTTTATTTTTATTTTTTTATACTATCTCTCCTCTCTCCTCTCTCCTCTTTTATCTCTCGTCTCTCGTCTCTTTTCTCTACCTACTTTCCTCTCCCTTCTCTCTTTTTCATCATTTCTTTTTTTTCACCTTATCTCTTCTCTCCTATATCATATTTTTAATAAAATTATATCATTTCTAATAATTTTTTAATTATAAATTTTTTTTTAACAATAACTATTTAAACACTCATTTATTTAAAATTATTTTTTTCCTATAAATTTTTTTTTCAAAAGTTATTTTTAAAAATCTGTCTAAAAACTCTTTTTTATAATTTTTTTAAACTCTTATCAAAATAAACTTTATGCTTATTTTACAGCAAATTCACTGAAGAAGTTTATGAAAGAGGCTATTATTAACGTTTCACATAAAAACAAATAATTTTAATTAAAAAGTAAAAATAATAAAATTTAAATAGCTCAAGTTTCATTTAAACAATCTAGATGATACATGCGCACCTCGTGCATATATTCTTTAAAAAATGTAAAAAAATACATCTAAATATGTCAATGACTCATTTTGTTTTATTCTCTCAAATAGTGTGTACGATTACTTTTTGGGTTTATTTCATTTTGCAATAGGCTTTAATTTCAAATATATACAACTCACTTATTTGGAGTTTATAGGAGAATTTTCCACACCTCGAATATATTTATCTAATTTTATTTATAAAATAGCGAGAATAAATATTTTAATCTTATTAATAAATTATATTATTAAACTTTTTATATAGAGATACAATTTTTTCTTTTATTTATTATAAAATTAAATTTTTTTGACTTTTAAAATAGAGTTAATAAAATTTTAGATTTTTCTTAATTTGCATAAATTATGTTAAAAGTGATTTATAAATATAATTAAGGAAGTGATTTATAAATATAATTAAGAAAAATGCATATATCTTAGTAACATTTTTTTGTTGAAAATATTCTGCGATATTTGGTTATACACACAGCCTGGGAGAAGAAAACAAAGTAAGCGCCACCATTGACTTCAAAATGTGACGATTAGTGTCTATTTTTAACAACCTAGAATGTGTCCTTCCTGTGGCCTACTCTTGCAGGTATGAACAATCAATTATAAACTTTTTATAGAGGGTGGAAAAAAATATATCATAATTAATTATTTATTATTATTATGGATTATTATTATGATTAAAAATTTAAAATATTATATATTTAGTTAATATAATTATTGATTAATTATTATTGGCTTAAAATCTTTTAAAAATTAAAATAATTTATTATTATTATGAATTACTATTATATTTAGAAATTTAAAATATGATATAATCAATTAATAGAATTATTAACTAATTATTATTGTGGTGTTTAAAATTTTTAAAAAATTAAAATAAAATTATTGACTAAAATTATTGATTGATTGTGTATTATAGATAAATGAATTGAAAATATCAAATCAAATTGACTTAAATTTATTTTTAATTAAATTGAGTGTTATAATATTTTAAGAGTATAATTATTTAATAATTGATTATTGATTGATTGAGTTAGTGATATTTATCGGAGCTAAAAGTCTTAGCTAATAATTGAAAAGGAAAATGAAATTTAGAGATCATTTTAGGAAATTAATTACATATAGGAACTACCGAGTTATGAAATATGAAGAAGGAACATTTTTTAAAAAAAAATAATAAATCAATTCAATATGGTGTCTGGTTTTTAATTTTTAATACTCATTAAGGTTGTGTTTTATAAAAAAAACTTATTGATTACACTTTGGAAACCCACAAGGCCTATTTTTAAAAATATAACTTCACAAAAAAAAAATATCCCATAATTTTAAATGGGGAAAGCATATACTAAGTTAATAACTATCAATTCAACTACAACTCAGACCATAGTTTTAAGTACTAAACCGTGAATGAGTCTTGCAATTTTTAATACTCTGCTATAACCCCAATTGCTGAACAATAGAGAACAACCTTTCAATTTATTTTAGTTAGACCCCCAACTTGGAAGGAAGAAAACAAATTCATAGACTTTGACCGCTTCCTCCTTCAAGCAGCCATGATAGTTTAGTCTTTTCCATTGAGTGATTGACGGATAGTTTAGCCTTTGCCATTAATTGAAGTGGTACGTACCTACCAAACTCTTTGCTATATAAATGCAGGTTCTATAATGATTAGCCTCGAACTGCACAAATAACTTTCAAAGAATACCAAAGTTAAGCAACATCATTTCTTCCATAATGCTGCTTCTTGTAGTACTATCGTCCATTGCACTACAATTTACAGGTTTTCTCTCCCTCTATTACTATCTCTATCTATCGTCCATTATATTAATGCATATATGTAACCACTTCTATTCAAGTATTTTCCTAAATCTATCTATTGGACCTTTCTTCTATTATAATCACAAATCTAAGACTGAACTCATACCAAAAGACTATATTTCACTTGTGAAATTTCTCGGCATAAAATTCAGAACCATACATCATGAGTAGCTCTCTTTGTAAAGATTGAACTTTCAATAAAAGTATCATATGTCCAAAACAAGAACCCATACCAAAATACTTATCTTTTAAGTGGGAGAGTCTATTAAATATATAACTTCCTAATGTGTGCCTCGTGACATATTCTGATATACTAAAACAATAACTTTTACTCACTGCATATAGTCATCATTGAGACATTATTCATTGAGAGCCAATTTCGTCTATTTTATTATATATGGATTGAAAGATCATTGTTAGTTTTGGCTAAATATTCCTCTTACATAACAAACATTCAAAAGAAGTGAAGGCTATTAAAAGAATAACATATGGGACATTATTGATCTTTTCATTGATTTTTATTTTTTATTTATAAACTCCTCACTCATATTCAATCTATCCCATATATTGGGAGTATGACAATTTGAGTAGAAAATCTATATTCATAAATATTTCTGTACTCTTGTGACCCTTTACAATTTGAGAATTATGCAGGCTTATATAGATTGTTCTTTATATATTATACAGCTGTAAATTCCATAGGAGTGTGTTATGGCGTAATTGGATACAATCTACCAAGCAGGCAAGAAGCGATAGGCTTATACAAGTCCAATGGCATTAGAAGGATGCGCATATACTTTCCGGATGAACAAGCCCTTCAAGCCCTAAGAGGTTCCAACATTGAAGTGTTGCTTGATGTGCCTAAGGAAACACTTCAATCTCTTAGTAATCCTGCATCAGCCAATAATTGGGTTAGAAAATTCGTGGTATCGTACTCAGATGTCGACATCAAGTACATTGCTGTTGGAAATGTAATTAATCCTGGTGACGTCGAAGCACAATATATTCTACCAGCAATGCAAAACATTCAGAAGGCAATTTCTGCAGCAAATTTGCAAGGCCAAATCAAGGTCTCTACAGCAATAAAAATGGATCTACTTGGAAACACTTACCCTCCCAATAATGGCAAGTTTACGGATTCTGCAACTCAATACATAAAGCCCATTATTAAGTTCCTTGTCAGCAATGGAGCACCACTTCTTGCTAATGTGTATCCCTATTTTGTCTATAGCTCAAGTAGCAATAATAATGTTGCTCTTGAGTATGCCTTGTTCACTCAAGAAGGAGCAAATGACATAGGTTATCGAAACCTGTTTGATGAAATGTTGGATTCTATATACTTTGCTCTTGAGAAGATAGGAGCTCCAAATTTGCAGATAGTTGTGTCTGAAAGTGGTTGGCCTTCGGATGGAGGAGATGGAGCCAGTGTTAAAAATGCAGGCACTTATTATCAGAATTTGATTAATCACGTCAACGGTGGGACTCCAAAGCGTGGTGAGCCTATTGAGACTTACTTGTTCGCAATGTTTGACGAAAACCTGAAGCCAGGGGAAGATATTGAAAGGAATTTTGGTTTGTTTAGCGCTAATAAATCCCCCAAATATGGAATCAATTTCAATTCATCGTACCATTCTGAGGAACAAAGAATTATGTGTGTTTTCTCTTAATTGGAATAATAAGTTTTGCCATGTGTCCATGTTTCTTCTTGAAAATGTTAACTATGTAAACTTTTGAATGGTAAACATTAGTTGTTTTAATGGAGTGTGATAATATTATTGCGCTTAAAATTTTTAAAACAACTTAAATCCAAAAAAAAATTTAAGATATCATTACTCTTAAAGTAAAAATTTGTATGACAAATTTATACAATAACTTTTTTTTAAGATTAAGCGAAAGTTTCCAAACTAAATTTGTATATTAATCTCTTTTTAAGATTATATCACAACAGAGCACTGTTTGATATTGTATCTAATAGATTGGCAATGTGGTGATTATGTATACGTCTCAAAGTGTGTGATATTATTTTCATACCCCAAACCCACACACGCATAGCTTTAAACAATATTTTTATCTCAAAAGTTTTTAAGAAAAAATTAAGAGTATTACAAATTTTTTTAAAAGAACAATGTCACCTTAAAAATAATAAAAATATAGTAATGTGACTCTAACAAATCACGTTTGATCAATTATGTTGAGCTATCATATAAGATATTATGCAACATCATCAAAGCAAAAAAAAAAAAAAATGAAATTCCAAACATGCCCTTAACTGAAAAGCATCGAGAGGAGAGGAGATGAACAGAAGCTCTTCTTCCTCCGACGTCGCTGGTCGTCGTTGTTGCTAGAAGGGTGAGAAGTGAGAGCTGAGGAAGAACTTAAGAAGAAGACAGAGGTGGAAACCAAAGTCGCGGTCGCAAAAGTCGCACTCGCAATCTCGCCTCTGCACAACCGTAGATCGATCTCCGGCGAGCTTGAAGCTCGGTTTCCAAGCTTCCGCCTTTCTTCGCGGATCGACCTCACTGTCAAAACATGATGGTGTGTAGCTATTGGAAATAACTGGATCTGATTGATTTTATTTTGTTCTTTTCATTTAGCTTTCGGTCAATGGGTTCTCAGAATTTCTCCTCATCACCTGTGCGTTTGCTATTTTATTTCACCATTATCATTCTGTTATGCTTGTTATGTTTGTTTAAAGTATGATAATAGATGGGTTTCTCACTCTGTTTTGGTTGAAATCGCCAAACTTTACGGTCATCGACATCGGAATTGCTAGCTCCTCCGATAAGTAATTCTTCGTTTCTTTTGAACCCCTTTTCTTTTCTTTACATGTTGTCATTACTTGCCCTGAGAAATTGACCGTTGAGAAATTGCTTGTAAATTATAAATGGGTTGTCGTGCACACTTGCTTATTGAGAAAATTGGAAAAATGCTTATATATGGATTTCAATGAGCTGTGCTTGGCAGGAATTCAAAGTTTCAGACCTCAAAGTGTGCTTTTGGGTAACTGAAAAATGGAGGAATTTAATATCAGGAAGTTATTCAGGCCTCTAGTTCCAAAACTCTACCAAACTTCCCTCCGTCGGGCACATGAGGGGAAGAAGACGATGGATGACAAATTTTTTTTTTAATTTTTTTCTCACTTGGAAATTGTAGCTTAAAAAAAATGAGGTGATGTCAAGTGCCAATTCTGTATAATTAGTGTAACTAATATTTGCCGTTAGGATCTGTTAAAGCATCCCGATATTGCTAAGTTTTTACTATTTTAGGGGTGATATTGCTCTTTCAAAAAAATGTTAGTACTCACAGCTTCTTCGAGAATACTTTTGAGATAAAATTACTATTTAACCTTATATATATATTTATATACATATATAACTATATATATAACTTTTAGTATAAGTTTATTAATTTTAGTTATCCTTGAAAAGAAGATCCAATAGTACCGAGTTAAGAATATATTCTGACATTTCTAACGTAATGCCAGCAGCATGTGATAATACTCCCTTTAATCTTTGTTATGAGGCTGTTTTTAATATTAAATTAGTTAAACTTAGATAAATCTTAAAACATTTAACAACTTTTTAATATTATGATTTGATTATTGATATATAACTCTTATGGAGAAGGGATGGAAAATTCATCATAAAAAGACGACTCTTTGGAAATTTGTTATAAACATTTCACTAAATATTGTAAAGGGTGCGTTGTATTAAAGATTCATGGATAGGACCTTCAAAATAAGGTGAGGAAGTACCTCACTTGTCAAAAAATAAAGACGAGGAGAGAGAAAGTGTACCAGATTTGGATCCAAGTAGAAGAGTTTAGATTACTAGAGTGACAGTAATACACCACACAAGAGAGAAGAGAGGGAGAGAGAAAGCCAACGTGATGAACAAGTTGTTGTAATTATTTTATATGTGTCAAAGGAAAGTCCCAAGATAAGAACCACTTGCTTGGAGAATACTCCACTTCAATCCTATCCATGTGATGTGTTCTTTACTTGGCAAACTTATCATTTCATTAATTAGTATATTATCCGAATTTTCTTCTTTCCCAGGTCATTGTTGATGCATCCCTTACTTGTCATTCTTATCACTTCAATAAATGCTTTCTTATCCTAACATAGACGGATGGCCTACAAAAGGGACTTGAGGATGAAGTTTAAAAGAGACACTAGCTCTTGAACTTTGGAGCTATTCTACCTTCTTCTCTTATCTACATATTGCTGAGTTCACTATTTAATTTTTACTGTAATGTTATCTTGTTTTATTATAAGAATTATTCGTTTAATCCTCGAAAGTATCGCCTTTTATTATAATTTTTTATGACAAAATAATTTGTAAAGACAATATCTTTAAGCGTGACTTGAATCATATTTTTATTGTTTAATTTTGTAGGAATCTCTAACAATCTTTAAAATTATTCGTAGAGTCGTATAATGATGCTGAAAGAACTTCAACCTAAGAAAATTAATCTAGCAGACCAATTTGTTGCTGGAATATCAATGGAGAAACTACTTGAAACATTGAATGATTACAAACAACAGTTGAGGCATAAGCATAAATAACTGCCATTGACAAAACTAATCACACACATCATCATTGAGGACACCAACTGAAAAGCGATCCAAGTAGCAAAAGGAAAATACATGACTACTAAAGCAAACCTAGTGAAGCAAAGCCGCACAACAAAAGGTACAATTCTAAGAACATTACAAATAAGAAATCTAATTACGAATCCAATGATTCTAACCCAAGTTCAAAGAAAAGGAAATTGTTTTTTATGTGGAAGCTAGGTCACCATGCTGCTCAGTGCAGAAAAAGGGTTAGGAAGAAAATCCTTGATAAAAAAGTGATAATCTTCCTAAGCAAAATGTAAATTTGGTTGAAGGAAATAATGATGAGATTGTTGTTGTGGTTATCTCTCAAGCCCTTGTAGTCTCTAATGTGGGAAAATGGGTGGTAGATTCAAGTGTTACCACACACTTATGCGCTAATAAAGAGATGTTTACCTCCTTTGAAGAAGGAAAAGACCACTTCTATCTTGGTAATTCCTCAACTTCAAACACTTTGGGAAAGGAAGATTTTGTTAAAGCTCACATCTGAAAAGACCTTAGCACTAAATGATGTTTTATATGTGCCTAATGTTAGAGTTAATTTATTTTCTATAGCTCTATTGGGAAAGGCTGGGGTTAAGGTGTCATTCAAATATGTTAAGATCGTAAGGACAAAAAATAATGTTCTTGTTGGAAAAGGTTATTGTTATAAGGGATTGTTTGTATCAAGTATTGATGCAATAAATGATGCATCTTCTGATTACTTGCCCATCTATTGATTGATTCTTTTAATATATGGCATGCTAGATTAGGACATACTAGTAAATCTTATATAAAAATACTACAACACCTTGGACTAATTTCTAGAATCAAAAGTGATAGTTTTAATAAACGTGAAATTTGTGCGGAAACTAAGTTAACTAAAAATTCACATTTTTCTACCCAAAGGGAAACTGAGCTTTTATCTTTAATATATACTAATTTGGAAGATATGAAACAAACTGAGACCATAGGTAGTAAAAGATACTATATTACTTTTATTGATGGTTTTACTAGATACTTCTATTAGAATTCTTATTGCTTTAGCCTCAATTTATAAACTTTTTGTTTACCAAATGGATGTTAAAATAACCTTTTTAAATGGTGATTTAGAGGAAGAAATTTATATGGTGGAACCAGAAGGGTGTATTGTTCTAGGCCAAAAAAGAAAGTTTGCAAACTTGTTAAATCTTTATATAGTTTGAAACAAGCACTTAAATAGTGGCATGAGAAATTAGATTAAGTTTTAACAAATGGTAGTTTTTTTACTATTGAAGTAGAAATATGTGTTTATACAAAACTTTTGAATGGTGATTGTGTAATTATTTGCTTGTATATGGATGACATGCTTATTTTTTATACTAGTATGGATGTTGTGCTTCAAACAAAATATTTTCTTACTTCGAATTTTGATATGAAAGATTTAGGTGAAATAAAAGTAATTTTAGGTGTTAAAATCACAAGGAGTGATAATGGTATATGGTTGTCTCAAGAACATTATATTGAAAAAATTCTTAAAAGGCTTGGACATTTTAATGATGATCCATCAAGCACTCCTTAGGATTATAGTATACACTTGGTAAAACATGAAGGAAATCCAGATGCTTAATCTGAGTATGCACAGATCATTTGGAGTCTGTTACATTTAATGAATTTTACTAGACCAAATATTGTATATGTGGTGTGTAGATTGAGCAGACATACTCAATATCTAAGCAGTGAATACTGGGTGGCACTGGTAAGAGTATTGAGATATTTGAGAAGTACCATAAATCATGGTATATTTTATAGTGATGCTAGCTGGAGCTCAGATTCAAAGAAGTCCAACTCCACTAGTGGTTATGTATTCACTCTTGGTGTGGTGCAATATCACGGACATCAGCCAAACAAACTATTATAACTAAATCCTCGAGAGATTCTGAGTTAATTGCTATGGAGTTAGCTAGTACTAGGGCTGAGTGGGTGAAAAACTTCTAGGCAAATATTCCGTTTGGTGACAAACCAACACAATCAACATCTTTATATTGTGATAGCCAGTTTGCAATAGCTACGGCTAAAAAAACCTTTAATAGTAAAAATAGACATATCGATTGAGACATAATATTATAAGACATCTGTTAAAGAATGGTGCAATCTTAGTTGATTTTGTTGGGTCATAAATGAACCTATCAGATTTGTTAACAAAGCCCTTGGGAATAAACAAATTATTGAAACATTGAGGTGAATGGGACTAAAGCTAACCCCATGAAGAAGGTTCAAATGGGTAAGAACAAGTCATTTTGTTAGTTCTACTAGCACTATATCTAAACTCTATAATCTACTCTTATGATGTGTGAGAAAGTGCTATAATGCATGTGGAGGTTGAGAAAGCTCTTAATGATCTCATAATCCTAAGGATAATGGTGTATTCATTGCATATACACTTGATGAAGTCACCTTTATGAATGTGGATTAAGGCCGCTCCTATAAGATTGTGGTAAAATCTTTAGAGCATTTATTAAGAACCAGGCACGTATATGGCCATTATAACATGCAAAATTGCTGTTATCGATGGAAATTATAGGAGTCTAATCAAACTCTAAATGCCTCTAGTACACACCAAGAGTTTTTTTGTTCATAGAAGTAGGCTTCATTGACATCTCTGTGTACTAAGTGTTAAAGGTCTAGGTCTAGTTCAAAGTCCAAAAGACACTAGACTGGAAACAATTATATCCATATGCATGACTCAACTATTGGTGATACCTTTGACACATGTGAGGTTGTTGTAATTATTTTATGTAAGTGTGTCAAAGGAAAGTCCCAATATAAGTCTTACTTGCTTGTAGAATACTCCATTTCAATCCTATCTATGTGATGTGTTCCTTGTCAAACTTATTATCACTTCATTAATTACTATCTTATCCTACTTTTCTTCTTTCCTAAGGATATGAACCAATATAAATTATTCTTTCCTGAGGAGACTATTTTGTAAGCAGTAGGTCCTTATCATTGGTGGAGAAAATTGAATTGGTAATTCCTAGTGAAATGTATAAGTGACAGGGCTGAATTGTCCATTTGGGCCATCAAAATATTGATTGCACCAAATAATATAGTATAGGGTATAACTTTATCGTTTTTCTCGATGAGCATTTTTATTAGAATCCTATAAAATTGGTTAACAAGAACATTGAATACTTGAGTGAAATATGGGGTTTTGATTTAATAGAATTGTGGTGTAATAAAAATTAAAATATAGTGAAAGTAATTATTTTTGGTGTTTTGGTTAAGTGAATGAATGTTTTGGATTGTGGGAAACTATGATAAAATAGGCCCTTCGTGATGAAAGCTTAGCTATACTTGGATTTAATTAGATATAAGAGTTATGAAATTATTAAATCTAAATAAAAACCTCAATCAATCGATCAAGTCTAGTATATCAATTAGTTAAAAACCGCTTCATCAAAGTTAAGTCTAAAAACTTCTTAATACACTGTTAAAAACTACTTAGTGTGTATTTTGAAAGAGATGATGTAGTTGCTTTTAATTGGCTATCAATCAACAACCAAAGAATCCAAGCAATCAAATTAATTACCAACAATCGTTAATAATCAACAAACTAACTAGAATCACACTGAAATATATTTATCAACAATTACATCATTCAAGTCAAATACAAGAGTCTAAACTCAAGAATAACTAATTAGTACTCAAGTCTCATACAAATAATGAAAATCCCTAAATTTAAAAATTCCAAAATATGAATAAGCACATATTAGACTAAAATAACTCCCTTATTATGTCCATTGAGCTCAAGCTTTGTCCTCTATCACCAAAAGACTAAGAAAGTTAGCCTATCATAACTCTAATCATGCCGCAATCTCATAACTCCAATTATGCCGCGATCACTCTATGGAGTTGCTGCCATGAGAAATGCCAAGATGGAAAGGTGGAGAAGAAGTTAGTGGAAATGATTTAATCGGTGCAGAAATGGAGAAAATGGTGGAAAAATGTATAAAAATAGAATATTTGAGTGAGAGTTGATGGGAGAAGTTGAGAGAATGTGATGAGGCTTCTCTTATCCAAATTGGCAATGAGAGCTTATCATTTTTATGGTTTCTGCTTGCTTTTACCCTATTTGGTGAGTGACATAATTCAAAATACGTAGCTTCAAAGGTCCCTTTTCGTTGCGACCAGAGGGAGATTCTAGTCAAGACCAATAACCATAGAAAGTCTCCTAATAGCTTGTTGGTCAGGACCAATGAACAATTAGGTTGTGACTAAGGAACACAGCGGCTGGCACTTCTCGGTTTTGGTCTTCTTGATCTTGTAACTTCTTTTCTACTCTGATTTGAATCTTTAAATCTCCTCCAATTGCCTGCAAACAAAGGCAAAGCTCTTTGTAAAAATTAAAATTTAAAGATCAAGGCATTTATAGTTTGGATGAGATAATTGACCATTTTACCCCTAAATAAGTACAATGCAAGAAAAAATCAAATATCATCACAAAAGTACAATTGCATGCATAAAATAATAGTAAAAGTGTCACAAAACTCTTGAAAATGCTAAAGAAACTATGTAGAATTTAGGTCTTATCAATAAGAAACTTCAAAATTTGGAAGGTACCACTCAATTAGCTAGCAAACAATTTTAGCTCTGTCAATCACTCAAAAGAAAATTTATAACCTTTACTTTAAATTTCCTTGTAAAGTGTAAAGTGTAAAGCATATAATATGACTAGTGTTATAAATATTACATCATGTGTTGATGTTCATAGTCTTTTAGGATTCTATCTCATAATGAATAGCATTATAGCTTATAACTCCCAAATTGAAAGGTCTCTAATATTCATTCTCTATAACCTTTAATTATATAATTAATTTACTTAATTCCCTTCTTTATATACTTGTAACTCTTTAGGGTTAGTCTTCAATGTTGGTGTCTTATAAATAGAGGATGATACAATAATATGAATGAGAATCACTCCCTCTTTCACTCCAATTCTCTCTTATCTTTCTCATTTCGCTCATCTCGTAGATCTTTCTTGCATTTTCCTTTATTTCCATAACACATTATCGGCACGAATCCGCACTAAAAATTCAAGGTATGAACTTCTTGTAAACTCGTGTTTTTATACCATATATAATAATGCTTTATATTACTTTTCCTTTGCTTGATTATTCTTTTACTCAATTATCATGCGCAATTTTTATTATCTATACACTTGCTGCTTATTATGTTGTTATCTTATGTATTTATGCTATTGTTCTTTTCTATATATTTTGATTTTGTTATCATATTATATGTTTATGCCTCATTTTTATTTCACCTCATTTTTTCTTTGTCATATATTACATAATATTATTATATATGATTATATAATATGATTTATATATTATGGATTTATTTGTTGTTTATATTTAATTATGAATTTGAATTTATTTAATTTAGTTCTTCATAGTATTATTCTTGTCTTTATTTAAATTGTTGTATAATGATTTATATTGTGATACTCCCCCTCCTCTTATATATATTGATAGATTTATTTATCTCTTCTATTATATATATTAAATGACTAGCAGCCACAATACTCTAAATTTTATGATTAGATAGCTAGAAGCTACTATTGATAATGATTATTTGGTAAAAGACCATTTTATGATTCTAACTGTCATATCCCTTATTTTCTGTACTGAATAGTATGTACAATTGGTACGTAATATATGTGAGATTTTCTTAGCAAAATGTGGCCATTTATGTAAAGAAAGGGATTAAATTGGAAAAAGAAAGAAAATGTAAGGACTTAAGTGTAATTATGAAAAGTTTAAGGCTAAAAGGGAAAAATAGACAAAAATGTGAGGTCTTTAAGTGTAATTTTAGCCAAATAAAAGGGACTTAATTGAAAGGAAGAAAAGTTCCAGGGGCAAAAGTCTAATTATAAAAACTTGGGCCGAAAATAGGCAAAAATTTGATCGTATTCCAATCAGCCCCATATTTCATCAGTAGATAGAGCAAATGATGCTGGGTAATCCAGCTTAATACAGGAATTTTCTCAGGACTCAAAATAGACGAAATTTATCTGATATTCTAAAAGTATAAAAAATTCTTATCGGATCTCCTGAACCTCAGATATGAGTAAAAATTTGCAGGAAGGTGCGTCCTGTAGAGACGGATGTCAGGGAACTGACAGAATACCGAAAGGAGGTCTGTAGAAAAACTTATTCACAAATTAGTAAATTCAGACGGGAGTTTGTGACCTCCGAGTATCCGATTGGAAGATTTATCGGTATTCAAATTGGGACTAAATGAGCTCAGATGACATCGGTCAGATGCCTAGACTCAGTATATCAGTTTATCTGATAAAAGGAGTCAGTGTTCGGAAAGGTGTAGAAACGGTGTACAGTGACAGCAATACTTGATGAAGATCGCCGGGAGAGATTTCTCGAGATTCGTGCCATAAAGGTGGTGGACTTTATAAAGGCCCAAAAATGGCTCCAACCAAGGCCCAATAAGACACTTGGACTGATAGGTGGGCCAGTGTACAGGGAAACCCCGAAAAAGTATGAAATTATGAAAATGCCCCTGCGTTGTCTTAAGGAGAAATAGATGAATGGAGGGCATTTTGGTCATTTTAGACAGGCCAAAATGCCAAGAAATACACAGGAAGAGTTATTCAGAGTCAGTATATGCTCTGATATGGTGCGAAGAGGTGTGAAATGACGATTTTGCCCTTAGGGTTAATATAGCGCAAGAAATGGCACCAAGGGTGTTTTGATCATTTTGCAAGGGATCTGTAATTAAGTTCAGACATAGTATAAGAATGTCTATGATAGAAAGAATCATGATACTAGATTTAAGGTCAAAAAGTATATTATGGAATCTCAGAAAAATTAGATGTAGAAAACAGTTCAGTTTTCGAGGAATAGGACCGGGCCGGTACCGGACTTGACTGAAATTTTTTCAGAAGCTTCTTGGTCTTCAATTTTGCCATGTGAGGGATTAGGTATTGAAACATCCTTCCTTAGACCCTTCAGAGTATCCTTACGGAAGCAATCTTTACTTTATAAATTCTCTCCTTCCGAAAATCCTGGTAGAAAATAACTATACTGATTCGGTAATTCCCCATGAGAACTACCATTCTACGTAAGTACCCAGGAAAGATTGGATGAACCGGCTAGGTCCACTCACTTCCAGCCTCCTTAGACAGCACCTACGTACACAGTACTTTGTATAATCTACCAGCACAACGGCACTTTCTAACAATTTATCTTTAAATCTTAAACTTTGACCTTAAATTTTGAGCTTAAACCTTAACCTTATATCTTAACCTTTCATATACTCAATTATAACTACTTTAGAACATTGGAATACCTCTTAACCTCAAAAACATGAATTTCTAAGAGTTGGGCTTATGGTACTGTTCACTATCACTATTCACCGGGTAATTCCAGATTACAGCCTGAACTTTGGAAATTCATAACTAAATTTAGAAAAATCATTTTGAGGCGATTCCAATTTCTAATGAAAGCTATTTCATTTAAATTTGATATAAAAATATGAAAATGAGGTTTCCTTGTCCAGATCAAATCAGTTTATTCGTTGAATGTTACTGTTCATTTGGTAAATCTGGAAATTACACTTTCCTTGCCCCATTTTGAAAAATTCATTTCTCCTTGTATACTTATCCAATTGAGTCGAATTACCTATTTTTGTAAAGATTAGAATTTTTACTTTAAGATCACCAAAAATCTCAGAGAAACTCATTCATTTACTATGTGAAAACCACGTTGGAACCTTACTGTATCGGGTGATTTGTTTTATCTTGATCCAGAGCTTAAGTCCAACTTTGAAAAATCATATCAATTTGAAAACTTAACCAAATTACGCGTTCTTGGTGTCCAATTAAAGCTCTGGATCTTAGATATGTTCATGACAAATTTCAAATGAAACCAAAACAGATAAGGCACTCAAAATATCGCTGGAATCTCACTCCCTCGGATCGGATGTTGTAAGCATATACATATTACATGTCATTACATTATCCTCAAAGTTCTAGGCATGCTTCTCAAGTCATAAACACATTGATCATCCAATTTACCTTCCTCCTTGTGAAGTTCCAGCACCTAGAGCAATGTTTATTGATATGGAAGGAATAAGATTTCATGGAAATCCCAATAGCAAGTAATATAAACTATAAGGTTATGCATGTTTGATTGAATGCCTAACATGTTATCATGCAATGGGAGCTAATTCATGCTTATACATAAGCAACTCATATTGTCATGACTTATATTGCAAGGAGTATCACATACTCATATCACATCATCATCATCATCACACAACATTCCATGCTCAACCAAACCTTCATGCATAACAAGTAAGCAAAACAATCAAAGCACATAAGTTTATAGTTAGATATTCTTGCTACCTCTTGTAGATCCTTGTTTCTTTCCTTCTTGAATTGGTCTTTCCTTTCCACAAATATCAAAACCTAAATATTACAAGATAATTACCAAATTATAACTCCATTCCAAACACATTCCAAGTCTAGGCTTCAATATGCCCCTTTCTTTCTCTACTTTGTGACAATTGTTTACATCTTTCTAAACTAAACTCTCATGGTTCATTTTCGCATAATTTTTCATGTAGAATCCAAATATGAACTCAAAAATTCCAGAATCCAATTGCATCTTACATTTCTGTACAGAACCGAAAAGTGACCTTTTATTTTCTAAAATTCTCATTTTGGCTCCAATACTTCCAATACTTGTTTTCCTACTATAACCCCACACAAAATTCCATTCTAAACCCATTGGAAGCATCAAAACCATGAAATTCCAACATATGAACAGTAATTTCGTACTGTACAGAACATAACACCTTCATGGATTCACAAGCACACATGGATTCCTAAGCCATTATCATGTGATTCAAACTTGTTTAAACTTGTACAAACTATCTAGAACATAAACACATGTTCCTATCACATATCCAAAGAAATTTCAGCAGTATTTCCCCAAGATTCAAGCCTCAAAACTAACTTAAACTCAAGAAGAAATCATGAGAACAAAATCTAGAAGCAAGGGAGCAACTTACCTTACAAGCTTCTTCAAGATCCTTGCTTCTTCCTTTCTTCCACTTTCTTTCTCTAGAACTCACCTCTAAGGGAGCTCTTGGGTGTGAAGAATGAATGGCAAGGGGGGTATTTATAGTAAAATCTTGGGAAAATTGAAGGCCAAGATCACCTTAGGAACTATTTGATCTAATGGTTAAAGGTTTGCTCTCATGACATCACCCATGACATCATCACCACCAAGCCAAGTTGAGATAAGTTCACATGACAAACAATCAGCTCCTCCTCTTGTCTTGTATGACATGTGAAGTCCTTGTGGGTCCCACCATGCACAAATTCTAATTCTTGCATTATCTCTTTTATTTCTTTTTAAAAAAAATCCATAAATTATTCATTATTGGATTTAGGCTCCAAAATAATTTTTGGGACTTATTATGCTGGCTTAGGACGAAATTTTGGGCCTCTTTTAGGTCCAATAGCTAATTGGCCTAAATCTCAATGTATTTTCCTTATACCGATATCCTTAAATTACCCTGATCTTAGAATAAATGCTAAACACCTCTTTTAATTGTTCTAACATTTTTAGAAATTCATTCTAATATAAAATGAATTCTCTACAAAGTTTCATAATTTTCTGAGACCTATAAGTCCTAATAAAAATTATATGCATTTCCTTTAACTCTTTATCGGTGTCCTTTTTTACCGTAAATTCCATAATTAATTCTACAGGACTCCTTTTTGACTTCTGTCAACTCCATAAATTCTCATATTAATTATAATAATTTATTATCAAATTTTATCTGATATCCATACATTGTGAAATATGACCAAAATACCCTTGGTGCCTTTTCTTGCACTATATTAACCCTAAGGGCATAATTGTCATTTCAATTTAATCTCCTTCTTTACATAAATGGCCACATCTTTTCCTAATAAATCTCATATATATTTTATTCAATCTGTACATATAACTCAGTACAGAAAATTAGGGATGTTACAGGTGTCCCATGAGGTGTCCCTTAGATAATGTCATACAAGGTGATGTCATAAATGAAAAAGAAAAGAAAATCCAAGATTAAATCTAAGGCACAAGATCAAATAGTACCCAAAATGATCTTGGCCTTTCATTTTTCTCAAATTTTTCTATAAATACCCCCTCCATTTCAGATTCATTTCGGTAAAGAGGAGACCTTGGGGAAACTCTTGCAAAATTTCCATTCAAGTCAAAAGAAAGCAAGCACCTTGAAGAAACTAGTAAGGTAAGTTGTTCACTTGATCCTAAACTATGTTATAGTAGATTTATTCTTGAGTTTAAGTGGTTTTTGAGGCATAAATCTTGTGGAGGTGCTGCTGGGATTTCTGTGTATGTGTGAAAAGAACATGAGTTTGATGTTATGGATAGTTTAGACAAGCTTAAACAAGCTAGAATCAAGTGGTAATGGCTTAGGAATTCAAGTATGCTTGTGAATCCAAGATTGTGTTCTGTTCTGTATAGTATGAAATCACTGTTTATATGTTGGAATTTTATGGTTTTGATGCTTTCAATGGGTTTAGAATGGAAAATTGTGTGGGGATATAGTAGAGAAACCAATATTGGAAGCATTGGAATTAAAATGAGAATTTTTGGAAACAAGAGAGGTATTTTCGGTTCTGTATAGCACCTTGAGAAGCAATTGGATTCTAGAATTTTTGAATGCATATTTGGATTCTATATGAAAATGGACCATGAGAGTTTAGTTTAGAAAGATGTAATCATAAGTCACAAAGTAGAGAAAGAAAGGGACTTAATGAAACCCTAGCCTTGAGATTGGATTGGAATTGAGTTGTAACTTGGTAATTGCTTTGTTATGCCTAGGTTTTGATATTTGTGGGAAGGAAGGATCAATTCAAGTAGGAATTGGCAAAGATACATACGAGGTAGCAAGAATACTTAACTATAAACTTATATTGTTTGATTGATATACTTTGCTTGTTATGCATGAAGTTTGGTTGAGCATGATATGTTATGTGATGATGATTATTATGATGATGATGTGTTATGAATATGTGCAACTCCTTGCAACCTATGTCAAGACAATATGCATATTAGAGTTTGCTCATGTATGATCATGAATTAGCTCCCATTGCATGATAACATGTTAGGCATTTAATCAAGCATGCGTAACCTTATAGTTTTTATGACTTGCTATTGAGATTTTCATGAAATCTCATTCCTTTCATATAAATAACCATGCTCTAGGTGCTGGATCTTCTTAAGGCAAAAGGGTAAATGTAGATGGATGACTGTATATAACTTAAAGAGTGTGCACTTTACTTACAAGATGATGTTTTGGTGTGTATGATGTATGCTACTCACAAATCCGATCCGAGGTAGTGTACTTCCAATGATAGTTTAAGTAACTTGTCCGACAATTTTTCATATGAAATTTGGCATGAACATAGCTAAGTAACCAAAGAGAAATGAATTTTGGAAAATGAGGTAAGAAAACTGGAACTTTCATATTTACCAAATGAACAGTATTTTTCAACGAATAAACTGATTTCATTTGGACAAGAAAATCTCATTTTCATATTTTTTTTCTCAAATTTTAACAAAAGAGATTTCATTAGAAATTGGAACCACCTTATTTTGATTTTTCTAGATTTAATTATGAATTTCCAAAGTTCATAGTGTAATCTGGAATTACCAAGTGAACAGTACTGATAACCTAACTTTTGGAAATTCATGTTTTTGAGGTAAAATGATGTTCTAATGATCTAAGATACTTCCAATTAAGTATAGTTAGGAATGAAATTAAGGATGTTACACTAACAAATATCATGATAAAGAAAATATTGTGATAAGTGACATGTGACAATTTTGATGATCTAATGATTACAAATAAAAGTTCTGAAGGCTAATGATTCAAACATCAAATAACACAAAAGAGCTTGTAGTTTTGAAAGATTTTTGTTATGGTCCTAAAGACCAAAATTTAGAGAAATAGTTTACGTGATATTAAAAGTAAGAAAACATAACTATGAGGGTGATAATCCCATGAGGAAATATTATAAGATGACTAAAAGTTATATAAACAAAGGAACAAAAAAATGTTGTAAAATGACCAAAAATCATATGGATAAAAAGCAAATGTCAAAATATTACTAGAAGTCATATGGACAAATATGTATCAATTAATTGAAATTAAATGTTAAAATTGGTGTTAATACTAAAAGGGCCAAGGGATTTTATAGACAATCACTACTAGAAAAAATGCAACAAGGATGGTTAAAAGTGACATTTTATGGCGATTTTTTACTAGTGTGAATTTTATCGCCGTTATAAGTCTATCTTTTAACGAAAATTAAAAAACTGCCATGAAATGTAAGCCTTTAACGGCAGCTTTTTTTTTTAAATGTAGTTAAAGGTTTCATTTTAATTTTTTTTCTTTTCAATATTTCATTTAATTTTCCCTTTAGTTCCGCCATGCATTTGCCATAATAAAGACAGACTAATTTCTAGGAAGGAAAGTATAAAGTAAATAATGCGAAAATTCAAATTAAGTGGTAACAAAAGGTAATAAAGTAATTCAAATTCTTAATCATACAATGAACCAAATATTGTACAATCATTTATACACGGATATTGCACAATTATATATACATAGAAATGGATGATTGATTAAGGCAAATTCAGAAGTGTGGTTTTTGCCAAGTCATCCCTCATTGAGTGAATTAGCTCATCTCCATAGCTTATGTTGTTCTCGAATGACTGCAAGTTATAAGTAATAGGTAAATATTTAAGATGTAAATAATTGAAAAATCACTAAATATTGATCACTTTATACCTCATGTAAGCTATACGTGATTCTTATCTCATTGATCTCATGCATATATCGGATTATATAATATCCTCACTCAACACGACTAGGTTGACGCAGGTACTAACAAAATGAAAAAATACATAGCACATTAGTGAAAACTTTATACCTAATAGATTTATGAAAATTGAAACTTAATTATTTAAAAACTACTTACTTGAGGATAAATCCATGTAGGAGTAATACTAAGTGGATTGGCTCAGAAGAAGTTGAAGCATTGTATAGCCCTATCGCTAATTGGAAAACAAGATATCATATATCTTACTAAATTTTTATCTTAATAAATCTATGAAGAAAAACTCATATGTTGACGAAGGAAATAATCTTGGGACTAAACATTGAATCGAGCCAGTACACCACATTATCTTTAGGGGCAATGACAAGCAGAGTCCAACGCTTGCAACAAAATATGAACAACGTTTAAAAACAATAGATAAATGTAAGAATATGATAGTAGGTAAAGCTATGACGAAGAAAAGGCTTATATACTTTTAATTAAGGTGGACTCTTTCTTTAAATTTGTACACATAACATTCACAAATTCTCCTAAACTTATGCCTATAATAATTCTTAAACTTATAAACCACCCTTTACATATAAGCTGACTCCCTGAGACTTATAAGAGTTTGTTATTTCTATTTATGTCTAACCAAAAAATCATACACTTCTATATAATTCAAGAAAAAAAAGAGGATATATAAAAAAAAACTTTCAAAGGGATAATTAATTTAATAACATTAGAATATAATTTTATTGAATCTAACTTTTGCACCCTCCCACATGTCACAAACCAATAATATTTAAAATAGTAGCATCAAGCTTTAGTCTTTATATAGTGTAACAAAAGGCTCTCAACCATGCATATGTTGCTTGCTTGCAGCGTAATCTATGATTCAACCTTTTCATGCTTTGCTTTGATTTGTAAAGATCTACTACAATATACATCCACAAGAACTCACATATCACACATAGGTCTTCCCATTATTCATTGTTTATGAAATATTGTAAACACTTGTTGATTGGCTACATTTAATAGCTTCGCCACAGTGTCTACATGTGTGGACGACTCGTAGCTCAGGAAAACCCAAAGGATGCTTCTTCTTCTTCTACATTTGCCTCAACAGATACAACTATGTAACTCAACTCTTAAAGACCAGAAAAGGCACTCACAAGAAACAATATATTTATATAACAAAAAACTTTCATAAAACTCTTAACTTAGTACTACTAATATTAACATTAATAATGAAGAAGTTAAACGGTGACTTATGGTTTTGAAGATGAGAATGACGACAGGGGGTGTTAACGGTGATAGAGAGAGTGAACGACAATGAGAACAATGATGAAGTGCATTGAAAATAGGTGAAAAATGACAAAAAAATACCTTTTGTCCAAGTCTGTGGTGGTGGGATAGAGAATAGGACCTCAAGTAGCTATGTGAAAAGTAAATCTGAAACTGACTGGGGATTAGGTTTTTGAATTTTTTGTGATTTTTTTACAGTGGTTTTTAAATATACTTTTAACGGCAGTTTTTAAGAAAACTGCCATCGAAAGTCTTGCATTTACCACTCCAGAAGTTCTGTGAAAAACTTTATACAACTATTTTATTAAAATCGCTGTTAAAGATACTTTTTACGGTGATTTTAAAAAAAACAACTTGTTTACATTCCTTTTATTTGAAGGTAAACTATAATCTTGAATCCAATAAATTAGATACTATTATGCCAAAGGTATTTAATAATTTGTTGCATTATTAATTTATAGGATAAATTATAATTCGTAATTAATATTTTTTTCTAAAAGTATGCGAACTTTTTCTTTAAAGTACTCATTGCTGAATGCACAACTAAGAACACGGTAAAATATGACAAGCCAACGTCTTTACATATATAGATGGATTTAAGGTCCCATAAAGAAAAAAAGGTTCTTTACATATTGGTTGAGTTTTGAGCTATATCGGAGAATTGTAAGCAAAACGCAATTGATCAGCATACTGAAACTAATTAACTTATAGCAATATTCTAACTAATAACTTACTTTACAAAATATTCTAACTAGTTTGACTATTCTTTAGAAATTATTCTAACTAGATTGACTATTATTTACATTTTGAAAGTTTTATCATCCCATCCCAACATATTCTCCGCTAACGGTAAAAAGGATCAAAAGAAAGGAGATGAAAGAAAGGTGAAGCCTTTCAATCAGATGAAGACTCGTCTAGATTTTGGGAGTCATATGGATCATCTTCAAGGTGATGGAAGTGCTGCTGGCTACATTGGCGCCAGAGATAAGAACAGAGACTATCAGACCTTTATTGCTAGCTCTCTACCTGAAGGGAGAGATCTTCAACCAGTTCTCCAAGTTATCTACTCATATTATCTAATCTTCCAGATGTTTAAGGAGGTCTGAAAATGACAAAGGCATTGGGTCAGGGAGAGGATGCTTGTCTTCAAAATTATCACGGGATCTTTAGTGGTACTGGGAAGGAGATGATCCGGAAGAGGATGCCATTTGAAGATTTTGATGAAAAAGAAAGCAAGACACATACGATAAAAGGAAACATAGGAAAAGGAAGTGGAACAAAAAATACAATGAAATAGTATTTAAGATTGAGCAAAAGATTGTTCGTAAGAGGTAGAAGCATACTCTAAGCCTTCCCCCATGATGGCTAGAGATGTTGGGAACCGAAGAGGAAAGAGAAGTACACTTTCTACAGATAGGAAATGAAGAGGCGGGAAAGAAGGGAGGCATAAAGATTGACTTATAAATGCGGTTTTAAGAAAACAACCATTATAAGTGAGGCCAACAGAGCATTTTAAGCTCGCGGGGTCACCTTTTAACGGCGGTCTTCTTTGGATTGCCGTGAAAATTTCTTAATGGTGATTTTTTCTAAAATCACCATGAAAAGGTTTTAAAATATGGATTTATTTACGAATATGCCACCGCTTTTTTTACGTCATTTTTTCTTTTAACTGTCGTGAAGTAGCGCTGTGATAAATGTTTTTTCTAGTAGTGAATATCAAAAGTAATTATATTCCTAATGTAATAAGTTGTGGAGAAAATATCAAAAGGAATAATCATAAGTCCATAAGGAAAGCTAAAGAAAATAATTTAAGCCTAGAAGGCTACATGATGTTTAATTCTTAATTTCTATTATTATTGTTTAGATTTATTGTGATTATATATTTATTTAAATATTTGATTGACATTGTGATATTTGTAAGTGTTCCAAGAATTGTATGAAACCAAATAGACCAATTGTGTTATCAAGTAACACTTGATATTGTTGACACTATAGTTTTTCTCCTAGCATTTGTGTTCGAGGTAACTGAATCTATTTTACTTATTCTAGCTATTTTTGTGTCACCTATTGTGTCAAAGACATATGAAACTTCAATAAAATTAAATTCTAAGAATGGTATATCAAATTAATTAAAAGTTAATTATTAATCATATTGTAATATTAATATCACTACAAAAAAAATTGAGAGTTGCAGCGGTTATTTTGTAGCGATTAAAATGAACCGATTTTATAGCAGTTTGGCTCTAAACTACTATAATTTTGTAGCCATTTGACTATAAACATTGTTATCGGTGACATTTATAACAGTTATAACTGCTACAAATATAGCTCCAACTTGCGCGAACATTTGACCGCAGCAAATCTTCATGCGAGGAAAGAGTGAGGGAATTTTGCAGGGGTTCTAAACCACTACAAATGTTCACAAAACCACTACAAAGTTCATATTTGTAAACCACTATAAATGTCCACAAAATTGTTACAAAGTTCTAAATATGAAATTCAAATTTCTCTCCTATGCGCGAACTCACTAGGACATATTTGTAGCTGTTTTAAAGACTACAAATGTCCACAAAATCGCTATAAAGTTTCAAATATGAAATTTAAATTTTCCTCCCATGCACTGACACTTTGGGACACATTTGTAGCGGTTTTAAATGGCTACAAATGTCCACAAAATCGCTATAAACTCTACCCGATGTCTATAAATATCTCCACTCCTCCCATTCTTACTCTTGTTCCTTCCTATCTTCTTCTTCCTTGTCCTACATTTTTTCTTCCTCTTTCCTTTATTTAGTTATTTTTTCACATGGTGGTAAGATCATTTAAATTTATAAGTTTATTTTTTCTAGGTTTCTGTACTTATTCTTTATTAACATGTGTATTCTTTTATTTTCAGATCCTTTTTACATAAATTAGTGGATCTTTTCAATTAATTCTATATCCTATTTTTTATATGATAGGACACAAATCGTGTATGGTTTCTGTGATATTTTAAGGGTTTTGTAATAATTTTACCATTCATTTTATGCCGTAATTGTGCTTTTGTGGTAACACATTATTGTCCTTGGCATTGTGCTGATTAAAGGGTAAAATGGTAAATTAACTCCGTCAAACTGCATATATGTTGTCCTTTTGTTACTTGGACTTTTACTATGAGATTTGATTATGAATTACAGATATTTTGGAGGAGAACCAAGAACTAATGTGAAAAGAAAAGAAATCACATAAAGAGAATCAAATCAAGGAAGCCAGCTTCTGTGGTATTTAGTTACGACCAAAGTGTCCACAAGTCGCGACCTCATTTCTTTTGGGAAGTTTTCTGCATTCATAGGTCGCAACCAAAAAAATATCTGGTCGTGACCAAAGAAGACAATCAGTGAAGCTGCTCGTTTTTTATTAGGTCATTCTGAAATTAAAAGGAGAGGGAAGCCACAGACGCGAAGGGAGGCTGGTTTTTACCTGATTTGGCTAAGAAGCAGTATTCAACACTCTCTCAAAACTCTCTATAACCTACACACATCTTCCATCTTCCTTGATCTTCCCACGGATTTTCTTCATGGCTTCATATCTGGGCAGCGATTGCAGTACAGTAGGAGTTATGAGAGGCTAGATCTTTAGGCTCTTGGTGATGAACCGTATATCTTGAGCTTATGGACTACAATGGGGAGTTTTCTACCTTAATCTGCACCTGTTTCATGTTTTAATATTTCTAGATTTAGGGATTTCATTGTATGAGTAGGGATTGAATATCGATTGATTATTCTTAGATTAGGTATTTGTAATTGAATTTGGATGATTTGAATTTTGATTTTAATATAAATATTTTAGTTTAGATTTCTGGATAGTTGGACTATTATCAACGATTGTTGATATCTAATTCAATTGCTTGAGATCCATGGTTTTCGATCGATGATTATTTGAGGGTATTTTCATCATCTGATTTAATTACATACTAAGTGATTTTAACAGTGCATTAAAAGTTTTTAAACTAGCTTTAATCAAAAGAGTTCAAGAACTATTAATGCTCTAGACTCAATCGATTGATTGAGGTTTTATTTAAAACTTAGTGATTTCAAAACTCCAATATCAAATTAAGAGTAAGGATATATATATATATTTTCATCATCAAGAGTCTGTCTCAACATATTTCTTTCACAAGCTAACTCATTTTTCTCTTAATCAAAAATATAAAAATATTTATTTTACTGCCCCTTATTTTATTGTATCAAAAATCAATCAAACCCCAAAACCTATGTTATTTTCACTCAAGTCTACAATAATTTTGTCACCCAATTTGTTAGGATTCTAATAAAAAGGGCTCTTTGAGAAGACGATAGGGCTATGTCTTATACTATATTATCGAGTGCATTTATTATTTGGATGAATCAAACGATGACAATTCGACCTCATCACAATACTTTCTTCACTTTCCAACTCTCTTCTACACCTTTTTTCATCTATTTCCATAACTTTCTACTTACCTAATATCAACTTGTACACTTTCTTTATCTTAATTATATTTTATCAAATAAAATATATCAAATTATATAACATGGTACAACTAAATAATCTCAAATACCATAATAAAACTTTAACCTATCAAATTTAATAAATTATCTATATATCAATATATATACATACATACTATTAAAATAGAATTATTTATTTTTTTATAAAATCTGGAATATTTGTAGCGATTATAGAACATCTACAAATTTTAGCGCTAAGCCGAAATTTTTTGTTTCCTACTTGAAGTTAGTAGAGGTTTCTAAACCGCTACAAAATTCTTTAAACCTCTATAAATATTTGTAGTGTTTTGACCATCATGAGTACCGGTTGTGTAAATTACTACAAAAAGTTGTTCAGCGGTTTAAACTGCTACAAATGCAAAAAAATGAACCACTACAAAATACCTTCTTTTTTGTAGTGTATATTGTGACATTTGTGTGATGATCTATATTATACATATTTTGTTTATTTATTTGTATGATGTTATTCAATATTAGTTTGAATTTATTGTTATTTATTGATGATAAATTTTATTATAAGTTTTTGAAGTTTTTTTTACTTTACTAATTTCTTGTTAAGAAAGAAAAATTAAGTATTCTTCATCCACATGACATATTTTGAATGTTGCACACAAGTGATAAATAATATCTTAAATAATGTTAAAAAGTTTAGAATAGTTTGTTCAATTATATATTTATATATATTTGTTATTATTCTTCTATTATAATCTTAAAAACGGTATACTAAACCTTCATTTTTGAAAGGATAAATTATTGGGCATATATATTAGAATTAATTTAATTTATTGGGCATTTATATCCCATTCAAATTTGGAGGAAGAGAATTTATTTAATTTTATGAGAAAATTAATGTGTCATGAATAATTGATGTTGATTTAGATTTGTTGGACAAAATATATTTTTTGTGTAATATGTGTAAACTATATATTGCAGGTTTAGTTTATAGATACTTAAATTAAATTGTTGGGGTAATTTGAGCAATAGTGATATCATAATTATTCATTATTTTATTATAATGTTAAAGATATGACAAATATTATTTTCTAAAATAATAAATGTGTTAATGTCATGTATGTACACGGTAACAATTTATTGCAATTACATATAGCAAGCATTAGGTTATATTGCTCTGAATATTTATTTAATATTGTTACAATCTCTATTTATTTATATTGTTATGTTTTTCAATAAGGAGATAATGGGGAAATATGTCGTGGTATTTTTTTAAAGAAAAAATTGCTGCTTTGAATATGCATCAAAAGAAACAAATTGAAGTATACTATTAATAAGTAGTGAAACACTACTAGAAAAAATATGACTGTTCACGGGACGGGTCGGGACCGCGACAACCCCGTCCCGTGTCTCGTCCCGATACAGTACATGGGACGTAAAATGCGTCCTGTGTCCCGTCCCGTCCCGAATTTGTCCCGATCCCGACGGGACCAAGACGGGTTCGGGACGGGAATTCTTGATCTTATTTTTTAAAAAAAATATTATAATAAAATCATCTCAATAAATTATTCCATATAAAATACCACAGCAACTTCCTCTAAATACTAACATTCTTCCCTAATATAAAATAATAACTTACCCATGTAAGGAAAAAAATAATAGTAAGAAAGAATAAAAATATCAATATAAAAATATCTGTATAAGAATAAAAATATCTATATAAGAGTGGGAAAGATAGGATAATGTAATATTTTTAAAAAAAAATTAGTTCGGGACGGGACGGGATTCTTGAGAGACGGGCCGAGACCTGTCCCGTCTCGATAGTGTCCCTGCTCCCATCCCGAAATCATCGGGACCGGGTCAGGACACTCGGGACGGGATAATTTTGGACACCCCTAAGAAAAAAGGCTTATAACGGCTGTTAAATATGGTATTTCACGACAGGTTTTCAAGCAACGTGAATTTTATCGCCATTGTAAGTTTACCATTTAACGAAGATTTTATAACCGTCGTTAAATGTAACCTTTAATGACATTTTTTTAATAAAGACGGCCGTTAATGTATCACTTTCTATGGCGGTTCTTGGAAAAACACCATGGAAACATTATTTTTTAAATTTTTTTCTTTTTAAAGATTTCCATGGTGGTATTTTGTAAAATCGCCATGGAAACTTGAATTTTCATTTATTTTTTATTTTATGTCATCTTGCATTTAGTATAATCAAGACAAACTGATTAATTTCAGGCAGCAAATATGAAATCAGCAATATCAAAATCCAAATGGTCATAAAATAATTTAAATTGGTAAATTTTTAATGAACATATATCTTTGTACATCATATATACAAGAAGAAAATGGTTGAATGATGAATCCTAAACAACTTAAAAAACTATCGAACAAATATTAACCGAAAATGTACTTCATCATGTTTATAAAATAATAAGTAAATGTAAAAACCAAAAATATTGATTATACAATGAATTAAGTAATTAAACGGACATTTATTATAAAAAAAGTTTGTATACACCCAAATTCTTTCACAATGATCATCCCTAATAGCATATTTGTCATCTACCAAATGAAACTTTGATATTTTAGGTTGAGTAGTTGTGAAAGACAGGGTTTCGTTTAGGTTGAACTCTATGTCACTATTATCACTAATCACTTTGTATTATCTCAGAAAGATTGTTATCCTTTAACACCTCTTGCTTGAACTATTCTACAAAAGACATGTTCTTATTAGCTAGTTGGATATCGCTTTTTCTTGGGTTCGTGTTCCTGAGCATCTAAGTAAGGTAGAACTTCATCTTTATTGTTCAAAATGTAAAGATGTGCTTGCATCACCAATTCATGAGACATGCACTTCACTTTGGCACATTGAGTTCCCTTACTTTTTTTCCCTAGTCATGCTGAGATTAAGGAAGTCCAACTGCCTCTACCTCAGTAAGATATGAGTTATAAAACTTAACTGCCTCATCAGCTACATATCTCTCAACAATTGATGCCTCAGGTTGATAAAGATTTTTAGAATACCTTTTAAGGATTTTCATCTATCTCTCAAACGAGTACATCCACCTCAAACACACAGGGCCACAAAGTCTTATCTCACGTACCAGGTGAGCTATCAAATGGATTATGATGTCAAAAAATACTGGAGGGAAGAGCATCTCTAACTAGAAAAGGATAACATAAACTTCATTTTCCAATTCTTCCAACTCAGCAGGATCAATCATCTTGTTACAAACAACATTGAAGAACATACAAACTCTAGTAATAGTGCTCCTCACATCATCTTTCATAATGCCTCGAATAGCCACTGTTAGTAATTATTGCATAAATATATGGCAATCATGAGACTTCATACCTGTTATCTTCAAATCTTATATTGATACAAACTTCCTAAAATTAGATGAATACCCTTGTGGCACCTTAATACCATGCAAACACTCACATAAGTTTATTTTTTCATATTTGGATAATGTGTGTGCCACTAGATACGAATAAACTCTCTTATTACCCTTTCTTTCTTGTGGATGTATATATGATATTATTCCTATTTTAGCTAAGTCTCATCTAGTATTGACTCTATCCTTACTCTTTTCACTAATATGCAGAAGTGTGCTAACAATGCTCTCACACATATTTTTCTCCATATGCATGACATCTAGACTGTGTCTTACTTTAAGACTCTACCAATATGGAAGATCAAAGAAGATTGATCTCTTTTTCCATATATTCCTTTTAAGTACCTTCTTCTTATTATGTTTACCCAAGGTAACATGAACCTCCTACAAATATTGATATACTTTCTCTAGTTAAAGGTACTGGAGCCATTTCATATTCCTGTGAACTATTAAATGCCTCCTTAAACCAACAGTAAGGGTAGTGCCGACTAAGAAATCTTTTATGGGAAAAGTAGATTGTTATCCTTCCATGCTTGAGTTACATATAGTTAGTGCTTTCTTCGCATATGTAGTTAGTGCTTTCTTCATATATAGGACATGCTTTATGCCCCTTAACATTAAAGCTAACAAATTTTCATACCCTAAGAAGTCATTTATCATGGTGAAGATCATGGCGCGAAGTTTAAAGGTCTCTTATTTGTATGCATCAAAGACATCAACATCGTCCTCCCACAGTTTCTTCAAATCATCAATCAAATGTGCTAAGTACACATCGATATTGTTTCCATGACTATTTTGGCCATGAGATTATCAAAGACAACATGATTTACTTTCGATTCATACAGAATAAGGGAGGCAAGTTATAAATCATAAGGAGAACTGGCTAAACACTATGTGTGCTATTGAGATTACCATACGAATCGATTCCGTCCGTACATAGCCTAAGTCGAAGATTTTTGGGCTTAGAACTGAATTCAGGAAATTTTTAATCTATTATCTTTCATTGAGGAGAATAAGCTAGGTGACGAAGTTGTCCATTTTTTATTTTCCCATCGTAATGCCATCTCAAGTTCTCTACATCTGTGACGTCAGCAAACAAACTCTTAAACCATGGTATTATTTAAAGATACCAAAAAACCTTCGAAGGAGATCCTTTGGTAATCTCATCACAATCATCACCGTGTTTCTTTACTTTGTATCTTGAAGTACCACAGTTAAGGCACTTATTCAGTCATTCATACTCACTTTTATACAATATGCAGTCGTTAGGGTACACATATATCTTATATGACAAACCTATCAGATACAATATTTTTTTGCCTTGTACATTGATTTTGGTAGTATATTGCCTACAGAAAATGCATCACTCAACAACTCAAACAATTCCATCAAGCTAGAATCAGTCCAACCATGTCACGATTTCAAATTCATCAATCACAACACAAATTTTAACCTTGTGTACTCATCTTTACTCCCCGAGTACAATGGCATCTCAGCATCACTTAACAAACTTTCACATATAGGAGAGAACTATGGAAAGGACTTGGCTCCAATATCACAAAACAAATTCAGAATTCTATCCCCAAAGTTATTGTTCACAACTTCCTCATTTTCACGTAAAGGAGTCCTCCTAATCTTACCGTGCTAATTTGTATTTGTATATCTTAAATTTATCCCATCACATATAAAATGCTCTCTTATATCAGGAATAGACAATCGATTACAGTTGAAATAGTTGACACATGGACAGAAGAATAACCCATCACTTTTCTTCTAAGCATTTCTCATAACAAATTTAAGAAACCTTTCTACCTTATTTTCATATTCCTTAGTAGTTCTCCTATCTTTCATCTAACTACAATCCATTATTCCCTGAAATATAAACAATCACAAATGGTAACCAAATTCATCAAATAGGAAATAAATATGAACCAAAATAAACCAATTAACAACAAAAAAATTAAATAACAATGTATTATTTTTTAAAATTCGCACAAACACACCCATAACAAAATATGAACAAATGTAATAATCCAAACACTACAATAATAAAATCTTTAGTAAGGTAAGATAGGCCAAAATATCTATTACAATTTATAAAAAACAAACAATTGATTAATTCACAAAAACACATACAGATTCAAAAAATTCAAAAAACTTACCCACAAATAAATAGGAACCAATGTAATAAATCAAAACTATAAAAATCATGTCTTTAATACAAGGGTGATAGCCCAAATGATGTATTATAGCTTATAAACAACTAACAACAGAAAAAGCAAGAAAATGAGTAAATAATGAAGTTAAACGGTGACTTATGGCACTAACAACATAGAACGATGATAGAGATGATGGACAACGACGTTATCGACGGAGATAGGTATTGAAACTAGGAGGAAAATGCCAAAAAAAAATGATATTCATGCAAGCCTATCGTGGTGGGCAAAGCAACAGAACACACATGATTGTGAAAAAGTGAAACTAAAACTGAACTCGAGTCAAGGTTTTTGAATTTTTACAGACTTTTAACAATAGTTTTTATTAAAAATCGCCTTTAATAGTTTGTAAAAACTTAGAACGACAATTTTTAACAAAATCTCTGTTATAAGTAAGGTTTAATCGAGTTTATTAAGCTCGGTTGGTGACCTTTTCATGGCAGTCCTTTTAAGAACTGCCGTTAAAATACTTTTTCATGGCGGTTTTGTATAAAATCATCATGAAAATATTTTAAACTAGTGATTTATTTACTAATATGTCATAGCCCTTTTTTACAATATTTTTTCTTTTAACCACTGTGAAGTAACGCTATGATAAAAAAAATTTTGAGTAGTAAAATTATATAGTGATGTAATAATATATGATAGATCTTGAAGAACTTTATGTGACAAAAATTGACATAATTCCTAATGAACTAATATGTTTTTTTCTTTTTTTCTTATGAAATGATTGATAATGAAAACTATTAACTATAGATCTATATTACCCAATCGCTAAAGGGTCTGAAAGTTATTACCGAATTGGATTGAAATCTATAATTGTATATAAGGTAGGAAGCATCTAGACTTCCAAGTGAAATACATGAAAAAGGAAAATATGTTGATATGAGTAATACTTGAGAGGGAGATTATTAGAAAACAAGTGTGAGTTATAATTGGATAAAATTATACTCAGATATTCATAAAAGTCCAATTGATATCCCAAAAATTGATGTCATATTGACATTGTAAACCAGTCATATGTTATGAAAATTGAAAATTTTATTGCTGGTTAATGTAAACCAAAAGTTTATTAATCAAATAGATATATTGTTGGCATAATTTTTGATCATCATAGATGATATAACTATTAGTCTTAGGCAGATACACCCAAGAGGGGGGTGAATTGAGTGTTTTAAAATTTAAAAAAAATTAAAAATTTAACGACAACGAGAACATGTTTGAATAAAGAAAATAGGGATCAGAAGGATTTCACCGAAAGCTAAAAGAATCAATATAAGTAGTTTATACTAGCTAGTTCGGACAAATCCTCTTGTCCTACGTCTAGTCCCCAGAGCCCTTCTGAGATTTTCAACTATCTCCAAGATTTGAACGGGCTCTTGGTGCATTAGTGTAACAATTGATTCACTTAATCACTCTCCCTTACTTCCCGTAAGGTAATATTCCCAACTTAAGAGAACCAATTTCGTAAGTAAACAGAATGAATGTAGATATTTTCACAATCTCTCTCTCAAAGAGTATGTATGATGATAAACACTGAAACTCAATAAATGTCTAGTTACAAAATGAAGAAACAGAGAATGTAATTAATTCAGGAGTTGTTGATCAATTTTTTCATCAATACTGAGTCTTTAAATAGCATTTACTTCGGTTGGTAGCCATTAGACTTATATTTGTAACTGTTGGAGTGAAGGCAATATTGGTCGTTGGCTAGTAGGTGAGCATTTAGTGCTTTTCCAGAAGTAGCAAGTTTACGTTGCCACAGCCTTCATCATTTCAACCTCTTAGCCTTTTCTGAACACACTTAACCTCAAAATATTTGTTAGTAATTAAAGTATTAAGTAAGTATATACACAATTAATAATCAAGTCATTATCAAAGATTAAGGTCTTAATCAAGTTCATATGGTTTTCAGTAAAATATATTGTATTAATCGATTAATTGTCATTAATTCGATCAATATTTCAATTAATGAAAGAAAAAAAAACACTTGATTAGAATTTTCAACCATATATAATGTAATTTAACAAGATAAGTTTTTCAAAAGATATATAAAGAAGAATGATGTGAAACAAAGGTACATTTCTTACTTGAAACAATCATATATAACTCAAAGAGATATTCAATAAGTTTCAATGCAAACTGAGAAATATATTTGCAATATAAGAAGTTAATCGATTAACTAATAAGTTAATATAAGTTAATCAAATACCTAGTCGATTAATGTCTCTGGAAGAATTGAATCAAAAGTGTTTTCAACACAAATTAATTGAATAATTACTCCATTAATGTAAATTATTCGATTAATGGATTCATATTTGAATTTCACAAAATGAATCTTTATTGATTAATCGAACATTTAATGGATTAATATAAATTAATCGATTAACTATTCGATTAATAGAGTTATCTTTGTTGAGAGAGAAAAATTGTACTTAACAAATTAATTGAACAAGCAATCAATTAATTATAATTAATCGAACAAGTAATCGATTAATTATAATTAATCAATTAGCCAATCAAGTAATTGACTTATTTGTTCAGTTCCAGAGAGCAATCTTATGATAGTAATCGAATACTTAAGGTGGGTTCAATGTTAGAAATAAATGTAGAAAAGTGAACTTCATTGAACACTTGTCTCCGAGTTCTTACTCCTTCATCGACTTCACCAATAACATGATCTAAAGGATAATTTCTATTATGTCTCTCGGCTCTAAGTTTATCTTTTTCAGATTCATTAGGCTGATTACTAGGTTGATCAACTACGGGTTCCTTTTCTTTATTCAAGTTTAGTGTTTCAAGACCCTGTATTATCTCAGCTTCATCATTTAGAGGCTTTGAAATTGGCTCTGTTTCAAAAAATTCTACATGTGCAGACTCTTCTATCGTAAATGTTCTATGATTGTAATAGTCAAGAAAAATACCCTCATCAGATTTAGGATCGAATTTACCTAAGTTTTTTTTGGTGTTGTTGTGGATGAAATATTTTCTCCCGAAGATCCTCAGATGAGTGAGATTAGGCTTGCGTCATTTGTAGGGCTCATATGGAGTCTTGTTGAGAAGTGGTCTGATGTAGGCTCAGTTGGATATGTAACATGCTATGTTCATAGCCTCTGCCCAGAAAATTTATAAGACACCCTTGTCATTCAGTATCGATCTAGCCATCTCAGTGAGGACTCCATTTTTCCTTTCAACAACTCTATTTTGTTGTGGTGTTCTTCGTGTAAAGAAGTTGTTATCTATTCTATAGTTGTCACATAATTTAGTACATTCAGTTTTATCGAATTCTCCCCTATGATCAGTTCTAATAGACACAATAGAAATACCTTTCTCATTTTGCACCTTTTTGGCAAACACAACAAAAGTATTAAAAGTCTCATCTTTGGATGAAAGAAATAAAGTCCAAGTAAATCTCAAATAGTCATAAACTATCACCAGAGTATATGAATTTCCTCTAAAACTTTTGACTCTTGATGGACCAACCAAATCCATATGGAGTAATTGAAATGGTCTCTTAGTTGAGACTTCCTTCTTTGATTTGAAAGAGGACTTTACTTGTTTTCCTTTTGACAACCTTCACAAACAATATTAATTTCAATTTTAACTTTAGGTAAACCAATTACTAAATCTTTCTTAACTAATTTTGAAACCTGATGCATGTTTACATTAGCTAATCTCTTGTGCCATAACCAACTTTCTTCAGTTTTACTAAGAAAATAGTTTTCAAGTGAATTTGAATTAATAGAAATAGTATAACAGTTACCATCCCTTGGAGCCCAGAGTTTTGCCTTCAAGCTTTCCTTGTTAAGTGAAAGATCTTTTTTGCTTACTATCAGGCATTCATCTGAGTCAAAAATTATCCAATTGTCTTTATCCCCAGTTTGACTCACACTAAAGAGGTTATGACATAATCCTTCTATATAGTATAAATTTTCCACTTTCACCCCTTCTTTGCTACCAATCTTTTCAATCCTAGCAATCTTCCCGGATTGATTTCCTCCGAAGCTTACTTTGCCACCTTCCTCGTGATGAAGCTTGAAGAACTTCTCTGTGTCTCTGGTCATATGTCTAGAGCATCCATTATCAATATACCACTTGTTGATCTTGGATGCTTTAAAACAAACTTGAAACAAAATCATTTAACTTTAGGTACCCAGATTTTCTTGGGTTCTTTTTGTTTAGTTTGGATTACCTTAGGTACATAAGTGCCTTTTAGAACCCATTTATGTACCTTTTAGAACCCATTTATATACCTTTTAGAACCCATTTCAATGTGCCATAGGGTCCGTTCTTCTTATGATAACAAGAAATAGTAGAATATCCCTTACTATTGCAATATAAGCAAAGAGCAAATGTATTTGATGTATGTACAATATGTCTAAAATAATGCAGATATGATTTTTTGCCTAACTTTTTCTTTCCTCTATGTTTATCTAGATTATGTCATATCCTATTCTAGATTTATCATAAACACATATCTTATTTCCAATTATAACATTGAGCATTTCACTACCTTTAGTGAATTTTTTGAGAGTTTTATTTAACTCTCAATTTTTCTTTTCTGATTCCTCACACTTAGCACATTTTGATACAATCTCAGGTATCACACTTACCTTTTCTTCTAAACTCTAAATCTTCTTCTTAGAGTTTACTAACTCTTTTACTAATTTTATTAATTCAAAATATAGTTCATTATATTCAGAAAGGAATTCATTATAGGTAGGTTCAGCATTTATTACCTCCTGTCTCTGAGTCATTTTCTTCTTGGGCGACTAGGCAAATGTTTATTTTTTTCTCATCGTCGCTCCCTTCACTTTCTGAAGAGCTTTCTCCCTAGATTGATGACACAAATACTTTCCTCTTCTAAAACTTCTCTCTTTTTCTCTTTGTCTTTCTTGGAGAATTAAGGACATTCGGCTTTGATGTGGCCTATTTTTTAGCATTCGAAGCAAATAATCTGGTATTTCTACTCCTTTGATGATGAAGCACATTTCTTTGATTGAAAATTTCTGCTCGCTAAGTTTCTGTAGAATTTCTTGAATCTTCAGACTATGAGACCCATTTCATCATCTTCCAGCTTTTCATCATCAATATCACTTTCTTAAGCTTTGAGAGAAATTCATTTTCTACTCTTTTCTTTAATATCTTTCTTGTACTTTTGTTTTTTATCATATTCAGCTAGAATTCCAAATAGAGCAGTGACAGACTTCATAGATTTGACTTTTACTTCTTCAATATCTGTGACCTTTGGCTCCAATTCTTTCATAAGACCATCAAGAATTTTTTTTTACTTCATCCCTTGAGCTATATGATTGCCCAAGAGCTATAAGACGGTTAATGAAATATTGAAATCTTACTTCTATATCCCGGTCGCTTTTTCCATCAGCCATTCTAAAAGCTCAAACTCCATTTTGAGCGTGTTGACTCTACTTTCTTTAACACCGGAGGTTCCTTTATGAGCTTCCCACATTTCCTTAGTTGTTTCCAGACTTGACACCCCAAAATACTCCTTTTGACTCAAGGCACATATTATAATATTGATTGCTTTATCATTGAGAAATATCATCTTTTTGTCGTCGTCATTATATTCACTTTGTTCCTTCAGAATTTTTGCTCCATCAACAACTTTTGTTAGAACATAGTTCCCATCCTGTATGACATCCTAAAGACCATACTTAGAATATTTAATAAAGGTCTTCATTCTAATTTTCCAAAATGTAAAGTTCTCTCCATTAAAACCTGAAGGCTTCGTGGTGGAGCTTCCTTTTGGTAACACACTGTCTCCAAATCTTGCAATAGATACAGGATCTCTCTTGAGATCGTTAGATCTTTTCCAAGAGACATGCTCTAATACCAAATGTTAGTCTTAGGTAGATACACCCAAGAGGAGGTAAATTTGGTGTTTTAAAATTGTTAAGGAAATTTAAAAACTTAACGACAACGAGAACATGATTGAATAAAGAAAATAGGGATTAGAAGGATTTCACTGAAAGCTAGAAGAATTAACATAAGCAATTTATACTAGTTCTGACCAATCCTCTTGTCTTACGTCTAGTCCCCAGAGGTCTTATGAGATTTTCAACTATCTCCAAGATTTGAACGGGCTCTTGGTGCATTAGTACAACAAATGATTCACTAAATCACTCTCCCTTACTTCCCGTAAGGTAATATTTCCAACTTAAGAGAACCAATCTCTTAAGTAAATTGAATGAATGTAGATATTTTCACAATCTCTCTCTCCATAGCCTTCATCATTTCAACCTCTTAGCCTTTTCTTAACACACTCAACCTAAAAAGATTTGTCAGTAATTAAAGTATTAAGTAAGTGCATAAACCATTAATAATCAAGTCATTATCAAAGATTAAGGTCTTAATCAAGTTCAGATGGTTTTCAACAACATATATTGTATTAATTGATTAATTGTCATTAATTCGATAAATGTTTCAATTAATGAAATAAATGAAAAAAGAGCATCACATTTATCAGAATTTTCTACCATATATAATGTAATTTGGCAAGCTAAGTTTCTCAAAAGATATATAAAGAAGAATGATGTGAAACAAAGGTATATTTCATACTTGAAACAATCATATATAGCTTAAAGAGAGATTCAATGCAAACTGAGAAAAATATTTAAAATATATGAAATTAATCGATTAATATAAGTTAATCGAATATTTAATCAATTAATGTTTCTGGAAGAATTGAAACAAAAGTGTTTTCAACACAAATTAATCGATTAATAGATTCAGATTTAAATTTCACAAAATAAATCTTCACTAATTAATCGAACAGTTAATGGATTAATATAAATTAATCGATTAACTAATTGATTAATAGAGTTATTTGTGTTCAGAAAAAAAAATTGTCCTCAACAGATTAGTCGAATAGGAAATCGATTAATTATATTTAATCGATTAACAAATCGATTAATTGACTTATCTATTTAGTTCCAGAGAGCAATCTTATGATAATAATTGAACACTTAATCGATTAATTAATGTTCACAGAATATTGTCCTTGTATTAATCGAACAACCAATATAATAATTGATACTCATTAATCAATTGACTAATCGATTAAATACTATCAATTGACCGACTAATTGATATGATTAACTTCATCTTTCTAACAACATTTAAACATACAAACAACTTGATTATTTAAAATCACTTTTGACATCATTTGAGCATAGAAACAACTTAATTATTTGAGTTCCTTTTGACATTACAAAATATTATTGAATATAGAATCTAACAATAATAAATTATTGTAAATTATGTATTGAAATCCATTGAAGAACCAGAAGATTCTTCATGAATAGCTAACATAAGAATTAAAATATCCTGCTTGTTCTCAAATAAAATTGATTATAAGAATATCACTAGTTATGATTCATAATACATCTCTACATTTTTAAAAATATATTAAATTCATATATGGGCCTATTCAATTAGCATGTAACCATACAAGTATTCAATAAATTTGATAGATGTATCTATAAGATGGTTACATATGTGATTTTTATGAGTTTGCACCTAGAAGTTTAGAAGATTATTTAAGTAAATCATTATGTTGAGTGCACAAATTCAAGAAAATGTGATCCTAAATATATTTTCTTAATGATGCAAGTGACTTTATATATCAGGCTTTGAATGATCATTACACAATTATTAGAAAAACATTTGAAAAGCCTACTTAACAAAATGATCTAGCAAAATTATTTATTAATGCCTCCATGAGTAACTGGATCAATACTTATGAGAACAATATTTTTAGTTCAGTGTTGGCATATTTGATAATACACATCAAACTAACAAAATTCTCCCAATTAAATTAGCTTTTGGTTAGGGCCCAGATATTTTTTTAAAATGTGCAATATTTATTTCTATTGATCCACTACAATGCACATAGATGCATATTTAAAGAAAGTTTGGATAAATATTGGATAAGAACTTCCTTCCTTTTGTTTTTCTATAAATAAAACATAAGAATATTTCTAAAGGAAACAAATAGATTTAGGAGACTTACACTACATGATTAGTTGATTGTCTTTCAATAAAGTTTTCTCAATATGAGGGGGGGGAATTGAGTAGTTAGAAAAGAGAAACACATGGAATTTATGATTACTATCAAATGCATATCCTCAAATATAGTATGAACTAGAAGTTCATCAAATATTGTATTCATAAAATATTATAAAATATCACCCATATGCAATTACTGATATAAATGAAAATTATCAAATTTTATATTTCAGCTGAAGATGCTTCGATTAATATAAATGAAATTGAGGCATATTTAAAGCATGAAAGACTAAATCAGTTTTAAATATAAATATCATGCAAATATATGAGCATGTATTAAGATAACAATAATGAGGAGGCAGGTGCTTCAGAAGAGTACAAATATATAACTATTTGCAAAAACCTCAAAAGAGGTTTAGGTACCTAAAAAGTAATAAGAGATCTCAATAAGTTATGTCACAATAAGAAAATGGAACCGAAAAAATAAAGTTGTCAATAACAGTGTTGATAATAGTATTACGTAATCAAATGAGGATCTTATGTGTAGATCTGTCATGTGAAGTAGAGAGAAAAATATGTTTGGCCAAAAGAAAAAGGGAAAGGGAAAAGACGCAATGAGAATAAAATTATATTCTTTAATATATGAAAATTATGGACCAATAGTCCAAATATCTGAATGTGTAGTTATTATTGAATATATAGAAATTTATGTGAAAATAAAAATTTTCACAAAGGTATAATGTTGATTATGAAGAGACATATTATTTTGTGGAGGACGCAATAACTTTTGCATATATTATTAGCTTGACAATATATGAAGATAAAATATGTGTGTGATAAAATATAATTGTAGCGTATGCATATAGTTCACTAAAGAGTAAAATTTTCATGAGAATCTTTTAAAGATTTAAAATACCTGAAGCATATAAAATATTTCAATGGTCTTAAAATCATTAGATTTTTTGTTATGATCATTTTGTATACACAAATATATTAAATTTAGTGTACTAGAAGTCCTATATATTTATACTACGATAAAATGTACATATTTTTATTAATATTTCATGTTATAATTTTATTTAAAAAATTAAATTATTTGCAGGTGCAGAAATAGATAATGAAATTGAATTTGATATGACATTTACATATGACTTTTATATATAAGATCATTTTGTTAAGAACAAATTGAACATGCTGATGCAAGATATATCATGTTGATTTTTAAGATAACTTTTCTTCATTATTTCTATATTGTATAAGGCAAGTGAAGAGTATGTTAATAATTCAAGATATTTAGAAGATAGATTGGAGATATATATATATAAATATCATATGATGACAATAGATCAAGCATAGTTCGATTAAAAAGAAGATATGCTCAAAAAGCATTGAAAATAATCCACTTGAGAAAACAATATACTCTATTGAAAAAGAAATATTGAAAAGGCGATGTTATCAACAGTGGGATAAAAAATAATGTTATTATCAGGGGAGTAAAAATTATGCTGGACTTTTTTTTCCTTGACTAAGGTTTTGTACCATTGGGTTTTCTTGATAAAGTTTTAATAAAGCAGCTTTAATACATATTATGTACTATTTTTCATTCACTAGGTTTTATCCCATTGGATTTTTCTAGTAAGATTTTAATGAGACATAATATTTATCTATGAACATCCAAGGGAGAGTGTTATAAATGTTATATCATGTATGGATGTTCATAATCTCTTAGGATTTCATCCATATTGAATGGTATTATAGCTATAACTCCCAAATTGAAGGGTCTCTAATATTTATTCTCTATAACCTTTAATTACATAATTATGTTGATAATTCTTTTCTTTATAACTTATAATTCTTTAGAATTATTCTTTAATGTTGGTGTCATATAAATATAAGATGATACACACACATTAGTAATAATAATATGAATGAGAATCACTCCCTCTTTCACTCCAATTCTCTCTTATTTTTCTAATTTCTCTCATTTCCCATATCTCTCTTATATTTTCCTTTATTTTCATAACAACTCAATTAATTTTCCAAGTTCTTAAAAAAATTTAAAAAAAATTGAAATATATCTATACTAATTGACACATTCCGTAAAGACAGAAGACTTTTGTTCAATGAAATGACTTTATGGATACGTCCAATGTTGCCCTTAAAGTGGTAGAACTTAGAAGTCTTTATATCTAAATTTCTTGGGGCATTCATAATGATCGAATGATAATTTATTTTTGAGAAACAAATATTCAGTTTTTTATATTACGGAAAGCTAAAAAACCACTATTAAGTTTATCATCATGTTCTTACAGTAAATCGCAAGCTATGTTAAAATGCCAATATGAAGAAATCATTAAAAAAGACATAAGGATTTTTTTTTTAATTATTTACTTTTTTTAGTATTAAATTCAACAAATTATTATTTTTATTGATAATTTAAAAATATGTTTTAAAAAATATATGCCTTAAAAAAATAAGTCAAAATCAAGGAAACCAATAGTTCAGCTAATTGAATTGTTTAAATTTGTACATTTTTATTTCTTTAATTCAAACCATGATTTCTAGATTATGATTTATGCATAATCATATCTAATAAGCATTTGAAAGAAAACTAGTACCTAAATGAACAAGAATAGTTATGTACAATATAAATTAAAAAAATTATATAAATGATAAATATTTCGCATATCATAATTATGTTATCTTCATCTCATTTTAAACTATAAAATATTTACTAATTATTTTTGCTCTATTTAGTTTAGTGTAGTTTTTTATTCGCAATCAATTTATTATTTTTATTAATTATTAAAATGATTAATATATTATGAAAAATATATTAATTTAATCCCGATCAATTCAACCGCACAATTCAGCTTCTAGTTTAACTACTAATTACTGAATTATGAATTAGTATACCAATTTTTAATACGGTCCAACCTAATCCCAATATCCGAATAAAGAATATCCAACAATTTATTTTAATTTATTATACACGCAAATTGGGAGGAAGAAAACAAAGCAAGTCACCACTCATCACTGAGTCTGACTGCTGCTTCCTTAGCTTCAAGCAGCCTAACTAGCTAGTTGCAGAAGAACAGTCAATTCATGAACTTAGTTGCAAGGCAATTCAACCCGGTTTGACCAATTGGGTCGGGTTTAACTATAACCCAATGCAGATTTATTAACTTATGCTAATAAACTGAATCACTCAAATTCTGACCATGATTATTTCACCGCAAATTCACTAGAGAAGTTTCTGAGAGAGGCTTATTATTAACGTTTCACATAAAAACAAGTAATTTTAATTAAAAGTAAAAATAATAAAATTTAAATGTCTCAAGTTCCATTTAAACTATGTAGATGATATATGCTCTCCTCATGCATGTGTGTGTTTAGATAAATTTTTAGAAAATAACTCATAAAAAAAAATATTTTTGGGTAGCTTTTAGAAAAAGATTTTTGGAGAAGAATTTATGAAAAAAAAAATAATTTTGGATAAATAAGTATTTAGATAGTTATTACTAAAAAGATTTTTGTAATTAGAAAATTATTAAAAGGGGTATGATTTTATTAAAAATAAGATAAAAGAGAAAGAAGATAAGAAAGAGGAGAGAGGGTAAAAAGGAGATATGAGAGAGGAGAGAAGGTGGAGAAGAGTGAATAGAGAAGAGAGATGAGAGATGAAAGGTGAGAGATGAGAGATAGTGGAGAAGATAGAAGAGAAAAGAGAGATGGTGTAAAAAAAAGTAAGGGTAAAATAGTAATTGAGTAATTTATAAGTTTTTTTACTGTTTCAAAAGTTACTCTTACTAGCTTATTTGAAACCATACTTTTAAACCATGATTTGGGTAAAAAATCTTTTTAGACAAATATAATTATTTATTTTAAAAAAATTTTAAGCTAACTAAAATTTTACTAAAAAAAAACTTTTAAAAGTATAGTTTACATAGTGTCCATATATTCTTTAAAAAATATAGAAAAATACATCTAAATATGTCACATGACTCATTTTGTTTTATCCTCTCAAATATAGCATGTAGTGTACGACGACTTTTTGTGTTCATTTCATTTTGCAATAGGCTTTAATTGCATATATGTACAACTCACTTACTTGGAGTTTATAGAAGAATTTTCCACACCTCATAACGCATATATTTATCTTGTTTTATTTATAAAGTAGGGAGAATAAATCTTTTAATCTTATTAATATTATTAAATTTTTCATATGAATATAAAATTTTATCTTTTATTTATTATAAAGTTAGAATTTATTGACTTTTAAGGTAAAATTAATAAAATTTAATTTTTTTTAATTTGTGTAAATCATGTTGAGAGTGATTTATAAAATGATTAATAGACTGACTTATAAATATAACAAGGGAAAATGCACACACATATATATATATATAGGTAACCTTTTTCTTTTTTTGAAAATGTTCTATGATATTTAGTTATACACACAGCTTGCATTGGGAGAAGAAAACAAAGTAAGCGCCAGCATTGACTTCAAATTGTGACGATTAGTGTCTATTTTTAACAACTTAAAATGTGTCCTTCCTGTGGCCTACTCTTGCAGTTATGAACAATTTATAAACTTTGTATAGGAAGTGGGAGTATGTATGTAGGTGGAAGATGATTTATATATCAATGGTTTAAGTAGAGGTTTAATATGTAATCACTTAAATATAACTTTTTTATGTATGAAATTGTGAAACAATTAAAAATCGGTGCGGTTAAAATCAGTTTGATTGATAAATGAATGGAACAATAGAAATCAAATTTTGTCAGCTTCAACAATTTACAATGACAGTCAACTTTTGTTAATATACAAGTACTTTGGAAAAAATTATTTCTCAATAATTCATTTAAATTTATGTTTTTAATAGTCAACTCAAATGGGTCAAGTGGATAATTTAATATTTTATTTGTTAAGAATTTATTGGGCTGAGAATATTCTTTGATTCATTTTCATTTCAATCACATCACAAAGACAATTCTATTGTACCCTATTTGGTACGTTTATGGAAAAACAATCTTGCCAATTGAAAATTTTGTTGGGTGTTTATTATTTTAATTTTGGCTAATGTTAGTTTTATTTTTTTAAATTTATTTCAGTCTAAAACGTTAATCTCAATAGTTTAATAAGAATCTGAACCATTTAACCCCTCGAATGACTAAAGCTAGAATGAAAGCAAGTTATAATCATCAAACACTATATTAATTAAAGTAATACATAAAATTAATTTCATGTTAAAATTACCTATGTTTAGATCAATACATTAAATTTCCTAAGTTAATATTATTATTTAAATTTCAAAAGCATCATTTTTTTATTTTCTACTAATTTTTCAGTGCAGTGAAAATAATAACATTATTAAAACGAGATTGCTTTAATTTGTATATATAAATTATTTAATATTGGTTTATTACTAGGTATATTCAAAAGGGGGAGAAAAGTCTTGCATTCACTGTCGCCGTATGAATAACTAGTTAAATTGAAAGAGACTTATAGCGTGTTGAGGTGACATTGAAGTTAAAATAAAACCATTAAATTTATGGCACTTTCACAATGAGAAGGAACATTTTTAATTTTCTCACTTCCAAACTTTATAACATGTCATTCAAATAATAGTCACAAAAATTATTGATATATAATATAATAATCTCCTGTATCTCTTCTACGCTCCTTATATTAAGATAATATAATATTAAAATTTGATCACTTGTTTTAAAAATTATTTTACAATTATAATCTCTCTCTTATATTATATTTCACTTTATTTTAAATTTTTAACTGAAATTATTCATGATTTAGCATAAAAATAATTATGAAATTGACAAAATTCCATATTTTTTGACCATATTGTAATTATTCAACTAAATTCCATACTTCTTTTTTTAGATTTATTTTTGACCTGAAGTTTCCTTACAAGAGTTCATACCTAGAAAGTAAACGCTATATATAAGTTTATTATATAATATTAGATAACTTAGTTCAAATTTTAATTACCTTGAAAAAAATCCTACATAAATCCATCCACATAAAATATTAAAAAAGGTGTATGTAGCCTGCTAGCAAACTTTAAATATTTTATCACATCTCTAACTTCCTCCAAAGCTAAAAACCTAGTTTTGTTCAATATACTTTTTTATTTAATTTAATTTTGTCTCTAACTTCATCCAATTTTTTATTTAATTAATATATCCCAAACTATTTTAAACTTGAGACTAATTTCTATAACATAAAAATTTTTTACCTTGATTAAATAAATACGTTTTTTGAGATTTAAATTTGTATTATCTCTTTTAAAAAGATAAGAGTACTTATTATTTTAACCAATAATTTTTTTTTATAATATAATTATAAATAATTTTTCAGTTTTACACTGGATCAAATTTTTGTTCAAAATTATAAAAAAAAAATATGCTGTTTGTATCCATCCCTTTTTTCATTGAAATTATTTTGCGGAATAATCAAAGGAGTGAACTTTGTAACTATCACGCCCAAGAAAATATGGGAACAAATATGTTTGAAAAAAAACGAAGTTTTGAGAATTTTGAAGAAAAGGATTTTTTTATGACATTGCTAATTAATAAATTTATTAAAATCAAAGTCTTTTCTTTTATTCATCCATCAAATATTTTTATATATTCTACAATGAACATGTAGTCAATATAATTTGTTAATATGTGATCTATTTTATAAAAAAAATTATTAGTTAACGCTATAAACCTTTTATTCACGGCACATCAATTTATCTATGCGAACAAATCATAAGATGTTATTGACTGACTTTATTTTTTGAAAAAAAAAATATTACAATAAATTTATAGGAAAATTGGGGATAAATCCCCATTTAACAAATTAATTGGAGAATGGCCCTTAATTATGCTAATAAACTGAATCACTCAAATTCTGACTATGATTATTTCACCGCAAATTCACTAGAGAAGTTTCTGAGAGAGGTTTGTTATTAACGTTTCACATAAAAACAAATAATTTTAATTAAAAGTAAAAATAATAAAATTTAAATAGCTCAAGTTTCATTTAAACTATCTAGATGATATATGCGCACCTCGTGCATATATTCTTTAAAATATGTAAAAAAAATACATCTAAATATGTCACATTCAAAATAAATAGATGACTCATTTTGTTTTATCCACTCAAATAGCGTGTACGACGACTTTTTGGGTTCATTTCATTTTGCAATAAGCTTTAATTACAAATATGTACAACTCACTTATTTGGAGTTTATTGAAGAATTTTCCACGACAGAGAGAATAAATCTTTTAATTCTATTAATAAATTAAGTCATTAAACTTTTCATATAAACAATCAATTTATAAACTTTGTATAGGGAATAAAAAAAATATGTCATAATTAATTATTTTTAATTATTATGAATTACTATAATAATTAGAAATTTAAAATATTATATAATCAGTTAATAGAATTATTGATTAATTATTATTGACTCAAAATCTTTTAAAAATTAAAATAGTTTATGATTATTGTGAATCATCATTATGTTTAGAAATTTAAAATATTATAGAATCAATTAATAGAATTACTGACTAATTACTATCGTGGGGCTCAAAATCTTTTAAAAATTAAAGTAAGATTATTTATTAAAATTATTGATTATGTACTATAGATAAAAGAATTGAAAGTATAGTTGATTGATGATTGATTGCTTATTATAGACACAAGGCCTATATTTAAACATATAACTTCACACAAAAAATGTCCCATAATTTTAAATGGGGAAAGTATATATTAAGTTAATAACTATCAATTCCACCACAACTCAGACCATGTTTTTAAGTACTAAACCGTGAACGAATCTAGCAATTTTTAATACTCTGCTCCTAACCCCAATAGCTGAACAATAGAGAACAACCTTTCAATTTATTTTAGTTATACACCCAACTTGGAAGGAAGAAAACAAATTCATAGACTTTAACAGCTTCCTCCTTCAATGCAGCCTTGATAGTTCCAGAAGAACTAAACAATTCATTGACGTAGTTGCAAGGGAATTCAATTGAAACGGTAGGTTTAGGGCTTCTAACGTGCCTCCTTCTAATAAACTTTGTAAGGGCCCCACCCTTCTAAATATTTTTTTCTTTAATTTGATCATTAGATTTTATATAAAATGAGTGACATTTTGACATCTTATATGTATGAAATGATGTATTTTTAAATTCTTTTACAGTTTTTTTTTTTAAAAAAAGTCTAAAATTGTAAAGTTTTTAATTTTAATTTTTATTGCATTACAACACTAAATTCATTAACTTAGTTGCAAGGGAATCCCATGTGAAACGGCATACCCTTTTCCATTGAGTGATTGAAGTGGTGCGTACCCATCAAACTCTTTTCTATATAAATGCAGGTTCTTCTATAAGGAGTAGCCTCGAACTGCACAAATAACTTTCTAAGAATACCAAAGTTAAGCAACATCATGTCTTCCATAATGCTGCTTCTTGTAGTACTATCGTCCATTGCACTACAATTTACAGGTCTGCTCTCTCTCTCTTCTCTTCCTCTATTACTATCTCTATCGTCCATTATATTAATGCATACATAGTCTATTATTTTCCTAAATCTATTTATTGGACTTTTGTTCTATTATAATCATAAGTCTAAAGATAGAGTTCATACCAAAAGACCAAACTTCACTTGTGAGGTTTCTCGGTGTGAAACTCAGAACCATACATCGTGAGTAGCTCTCTTCATGAAGATTGGGCTCTCAATAAAAATAGATTAGTTATGATCATATGTCTAAAAGAAGAACTCATCCCAAAATACTAGTATTTTAAGTGGGAGAATCCATTAAACATATAAAAATACACTTCACTTGTAAGTAAGGCTCCTCGATATATGCCTCATGACATATTCTGATGTACTAAAACAATCACTTTCACTCACAACATATAGTCATCATTGTGTTCTTATTCATTGAGAGCCAATGTCATCTACTTTATTATATATGGATTGAAAGATCATTGTTAGTTTTGGCTAAATATTCCTCTTACATAAAAACAAACATTCAAAAGCAGTGAAGGCTATTAAAAGAATAACATATGGGACATTAATTGATCTTTTCATTGATTTTTATTTTTTATTTATAAACTCCTCACTCATATTCAATCTATCCCATATATTGGGAGCATGACAATTTGAGTAGAAAATCTATATTCATAAATGTTTATGTACTCTTATGACCCTTTACAATTTGAGAATTATGCAGGCTTATATAAATTGTTCTATATATATTATGCAGCTGTGAATTCCATAGGAGTGTGTTATGGCGTAATTGGAAATAATCTACCAAGCAGGCAAGAAGTGATAGGTTTATACAAGTCCAATGGCATTAGAAGGATGCGCATATACTTTCCAGATGAACAAGCCCTTCAAGCTCTAAGAGGTTCAAATATTGAAGTGTTGCTTGATGTGGATAGGAAAACACTTCAATCTCTTACTAATCCTGCATCAGCCAATGATTGGGTTAGAAAATTTGTGGTATCGTACTCAAATGTCAACATCAAGTACATTGCTGTTGGAAATGAAATTAATCCTGGTGACGTCGAAGCACAATATATTCTACCAGCAATGAAAAACATTCAGCAGGCAATTTCTGCAGCAAAATTGCAAGGCAGAAAAATTAAGGTCTCTACAGCAATAAAAATGGATCTATTTGAAAACACTTTCCCTCCCAGAGATGGCAAGTTTACTGATTCTGCAACTCAATACATAAAGCCCATTATTAACTTCCTTGTCAACAATGGAGCACCACTTCTTGCTAATGTGTATCCCTATTTTGCTTATAAGGGCACAGATGGCATTCCTCTTGACTATGCTTTGTTCAGACAACAGGGAAAAAATGAAGGCTATCAAAACCTGTTTGATGCAATGTTGGATTCTATCTACTATGCTCTTGAGAAGATAGGAGCACCAAATTTGCAGGTTGTTGTGTCTGAAAGTGGGTGGCCTTCGGATGGAGGAGATAAAGGAGCCAGTGTTGAAAATGCACGCACTTAATTATTATCAGAATTTGATTAATCACGTCAAGGGTTTCACTACTCCAAAGCATAATGGGCCTATTGAGACTTATTTGTTTGCCATGTTTGACGAAAACCAAAAGGATGGTGCAGAAATTGAGAGGCATTTTGGTTTGTTCAAACCTAATAAGTCACCCAAATATGGAATCAGTTTTAAATAGTACTGCTTAGAAAAGAAGAAGAAGAAGAAGAATATGTACTTTGTTTTGCTTGGAATAAGTGTGCCATGAGCATGCACGCTCGTTTTTCTTCTTGATTAATGAATGTATCCACGACTCGATGTTTCAAAGTTCCAATAAAACTTTCTTTTACAAAGTTCTAATAAAATTTGTATGCAAAGACAGTGATCAAATTAATGTATCCAAAACTGGATGTTTACAGGGGTACTCTCTCTATCTCTATCTCCATTATTTTGATGCGTAGAATTCACTTCTTGTTTATAAAAGTATTTCTTAAAACTCTGAGAATTCACTTCTGGAATGGATTAAACCCTGAGAGTTCACTTCTGGAATGGATATGATGTGTTTTTTTTTTTGGACAACCATCGGATTTAAATAATGGGGAGTGAAAGATTGTGATCCGTTTGTGTAGTACTTTTCTTTTGGTGTAGAAGGTGAGTAATTTTTTTTTTTTTACCTTTTTAGACTTTCTATATTGATTCCTTTTTTAATTGTTGTAGAATGTGATTAAAACAGTTTTTTTTAAATGACTTTTTACTCAAACTATAAATTTAACCAGTGTAAATTTCTGCACAGATTAAAACTATATAATCAAGGGTTAAGGTATAAAAATACCTATGCAATTTTTTGTAACGTTGCGCCCAACACCGTAAGTTCTTTGAATGCACAAAAATACCCATGAATATTTAAAATAGAAGCAAAAATATTAGAACTGTTAAATATAACTTAATACTATTACTTTTTATGTGGGACTTACGATATTATTATGGAAGTACTAATATACCTCTAACTCAAAAAACTAAAAAGTGTAAAAATGCAAAAATACTTGTAAACTTTTATCCAATGTTTGCCAAACATCATATATTTTTTGAAGGTACAAAAGTACTGATGAATGTGCAAATAAAATAATTCTTTTAATTTTGACAAAAATAAAAAGCTCTATTAAATTTTACTACACTATTATAATACTAATAATTTTATGGTCAATATATATGTTTGGTCATCTAAATTTATATCAAATTTTAGTTTAGTCTTTTAAATTATAAAATATATTATAGTCCTTTAATGTTAATATTTTTTGGTCTCACTTAAGTTTTAGTTAATGTATTCTATTAGTTTGATCTTTAATATCAACGACCACATATAAAAATATTATGTTAAAGGATTAAATCATAAACATATTTTTTAACGTTTAATTGTAAAGTTACCATTAAATTCATTAAGTCAATATTTTTTATTAATATTAAGGGATTAAAAATATACTTTATAAACTTAAGGGATTAAACTAAAATTTGATATAAACTTATAAGACCAAATGTATACATTAGCCATAAAATTATTAGTATTATAATAGTATAGTAAAATTTAATAGAGTTTTTTGTTTTATCAAAACGGAAAGAATTAATTTATTTTCACTTTCATTGATACTTTTGCACCTCCAAAAAGTATACGGTGTTTGATGCACATTGGATAAAAGATTATAGGTATTTTTGTACCTGTACACTTTTTACTTTTATAAATTAAGAGTATTTTGATACTTTTATAACAAAATAAGGGTCCACCATAAAAAATAATGGTATTAAGTTATATTTAACAGCATTGGTATTTTTGCTCATATTTTAAATGTTTGTGGGTATTTTTGTGTTTTCAAAAACCTATGATGTCAGGCGCAATTTAAACAAAAATATATATATGGGTAATTTTACACTTTAACCCTATAACAAAAGTAAAAGGTCTAATACAACAATTTATATACAAAAGATTGGGTTGGATCAAATTAGGCATCAACCCAAAGTCTAATATGAAAAAACATTGAGCTGAATGTTTTTGGTTCAAAGATCGGGCCTGTCTTGTTAGACGTAGGACTAAGATTGGGTTAGATTTACTCTACGGTGTGCGTGGGCAGAGCAGCCCCCTACTCGGTATCCTGCCTAAAAAAAATATGGATTGTATTTTGTAGCCCGATGCCCGGTCTTACCCGATAAAAACTTTAACTATTTTGGGCTGGGCATAGGCGGGCTGGGTATGCCCAAGTCGTGATGCCATGCCCAAGTTGTGATGCCATACTTATGTTGTGAAAAAAATCTGCAATTATGAACTTCTAAAATAATATCATATTCAAGAGTTAAATAATATCCATAATAATATATCTTCAAGAGTTAAATAATATCTATAATTCACTAAGAATAAAGTAACAAAAAGATAATAATTAAAGTCTTGAAATTCATTGCTTATAAAAAAAAAATTCTTGAAGTCTAAATAGTTTGTAATTGCAACTTTGCATCAATCTCCTCAATGTTGATAAAGATTAAGCATCTGGAAAAAAAAATAAACAATTATAATTTGTAATGTAATTATATGATGATTAGTAAAATTAAAATAAAAAAAATTAATGTAGTTATAAATATTAAAAGATATAACTTACCTATTTAATTTCTCATATTTCTAAAATAACCTTCTAATCACCAGTAGCTATCATATTCTCCCTTCTAATTATAGTATATAAGGAAAAAAGTAAAATAAATAAAAGAATAGGTGCTCATGGGCAGGCCAGGCCAGGGCAACCCTCTGCCCGGTGCCCAGCCTGAAAAAAGTATGGGCTGTATTTTGCAGCCAGATGCTCTGCCTTATCCTATATTTATCGGGCTGGGTAAAGCTATTTTATTGCGGGTTCGAGTGGGTATACCAGGCCGCGGGTTTTATGCATACTCCTAGCACCAAGTTGCTTGACTGGTCGAGTTTATCTTACTTTTTTGGTTCCCTGGTTGCCTTTTTTTTAATATACGATTCTAGAAGGTAAAAAGAAAATATTGAAAATTGAAGTAAGGAACCCAATAAAATATTTCATACGCAAATGTATTACTAAGGATAATAAATATATATATGTATATATATAGATATAATATCACCGGATCAGGTCAAACTATTTAGTCTGAATACCCTATCGATGAATCATTATTTTATCATATTATTTTATATCTATTTTAAAAAATTTATAATGTTTAATAGATATTATTATAGTAATTTTACTTATTTTATATTTTAATTGATTATATGAATTAAATTATTAAAAATATTATTTTTTTATATTTTTATTGATTTTATTATTTCTCTGGATTAAATTGATTTGCATAAATGTATTTTATTTTTATATATTTTAAAAAATTGAGAAAAATAAATAAATAATAACTATGACCCACATTAATTACTATACAATTATATTATTGATGATATCCTTCTATACTATTGCTTTTATTTTTTATTATTATTATCTCTCTTTTTTTAAAATTATTAATCAAATTCTTTTCTACTATTCTTCCTTCTCACACTTAATTTAATCTAAAATTAAACCTCGCATTGACTCAACGTAGAAAATATAATTTAGGTTGACATCTATATTACATAAAATTTAATTTAATAAATAATTTAAATGTTAATTACATATGACTACGACCCACATTAATTACTACACAATTATATTATTGATAATATCCTTCTATATTATTATTTTTATTTTTTTTGTTATTATCTCTTTTTATTTTTTAAAAATTATTAATCAAATTCTCTTCTACTATTCTTCCTTCTCACACTTAATCTAATCTAAAATTAAATCTCGCATTGACTCACCGTAAAAAATATAATTTAGGTTGACATCTATATTACATAAAATTTAATTTAATAGATAATTTGAATATTTTTTTTTTTGCCCACCCGGTTCATCAGAATTTTGTCTTGACTATATATGGATCCGACCCGCGTCGCGCACCTGGCTATGGTGAGTGAGTCTCCTAATAAAAATTTTCTGCATATGCCAAGACTTAAACTTAAAATCTCGCTTAAATGATACTGAATTGTTTATCACTCGGATTAATCCGCCATTGATAATTTTTTTTTTTTTTTGGTTGCCCACCCGGTTCACCGGAGCTTTGCCCCGACTACATCCGGATCCGACCCGCGTCGCGCACCTGGCTATGGTGGGTGAGTCTCCCAACGGGGATTTTCTGCATTCGCCAAGGCTCGAACTCGAGACCTCGCTTAAGCGATACCGAGTCGCTTACCACTCGGACCAACCCCCGTTGGTCCGCCATTGATAATTTGAATGTTAATTACATATGACTACGGGATGTCCAGTCCAACCTAATATTCGGGTTGGACCCAACCCTATCTAGTTTTCTTTTGGGTCACGCAGATCAGGTTTGTGTTCGGGCGAGGTCGGGTCAAGATTGTGGAAGCATATTACTAGGCTTATGTACAAGTACAACGCTCCCCAGAAGCCACCTCACATACTTTTTACTCTATTGCTTTGGAGTCGGTATAAAAGTCCCCGTTTACTAATAAGAGTTAATATATATAATAAAAAATAAACTTATATTTTATAAACATATGAGTTTGATTTCTATTGTTATTGTGAGAACTTTTTTAATAGACAATCTTATAAGTCCCTTGTAAATTTTCTCTGAGTCCTAAAGATGTATCCTAACTTTAGTAGGAGATCGGTGTCGAACTTACCTAAATTTTTTTATAAAAAAAAAATAACAGTCCCCGTTGTAGAAAGAAACTTTTGTCATTTAATTTTCTCCCTAAATTTTTATTACTAAATTGTGGATTTGTGGTACTTTTTCACCTTAACTAATATTTTGTCACATTGAGTTAATGTTGTTTTAAATAAAATTAGTTTTAATATATGTACTGAAAATTGCATAGTCATTCTCTCACTCAATTTTTATCTTAATTGATTTTTTCCCAAGTAAAATAAGGTGCAGTGATGACCTGTTTTGGCAAAAAAAAAAAAAGGGGTGTAGTGATACCTGTAATCTTACATCCACGACTAGAGAATGAATAATAATTAATTATCATGTCTTTAATATGAGATATATTTAATTATATTAAAAAAATAGTTAATATGCTATATTTTTTTAAAATATTTTAATCATGTTTTTTAACTCCCTCTCTCATTTTCTTATTTGATTATTGTTGAGGGAGTGTAATAGGGGTAATTTAGGAAAAAATGTTAATAAATATAGAAAAAATTCTTATATTTATGATCAAGATCAACTCTCTAATTAGGTAATATATTAAGTACTGAAGGAGTATAATAATATGTTGATGTGCATAACTTCTAATAATAACATTAAAATATTTCGTTCAACTTTAATTAAATAGCATATGTCCCATATTCTTCAAATACATATCTCACATATATCACATGATTTAGTATAAAACGATATAACTAAAGGTTTTTCCTATGGAGTGAAAAAAAATAGATCAATTGATTAATTATTTATGATTATTTTATAAATTTTTATTATGATTAAAAATTTATAATATAATATTATTTTCTGATTTTAAATTAGGTTATATTACTGTCCTAAAACTTAATGAAGGTTGGAATAAGAAGTTTGATTGTGTAGGACATGCTGAGAAAGTTGTATGTACTAATTAAATATAGTGTTAAACTCCTACAAGAAAATAATATTTTTTTTCCATTTGATGCTAAGTCTTTATTTTTCTTCAAAATTGATGGTTGTTCTCAGCGACTATTCCCCTTCATATGCATGGAGGCAGGAGTAGCATTGGAGGAGGAAATCTGCTGAGGATTGGTAACAGTTTTTGTTAGCTGGATATTTAACCTCTTTTACGGGATTTGTAAATATTAAAAAAATCTTTTATATGATATGATACCTGCAGCTGTATGATACAAGCCATGGATTTGGCAACTAGAGGGGTTAATGGGATGTGTCATGTGGGATCAGAAGATCTGGATGCTAATATTTTAAACTGGAAATTCCTGAGCAGAGGGTTTTGGGGAAGCAGTAGCGGAACAAAAAATTTAGGATAAATGGGGCAACTTTTTAACAAATTTTTTATTAAATAAATAAATTATAGAAAAATACTTATATCTGTATGTTATGTCATCTAAATTTTATCTGATTAAAATATAATAATTCAGCCGATGATTCATTTAACAAAAATTATGTTATATTTTATTTTTTTTTTAAAATAAACCTCTTAATTTAAAAAAATAAAAAATTCATCTAAATTAAATTAATATGTTTATTTTTTAAAAAAATAAACAAAAAAATATGAATTATTTTATAAAAATCATCAGTTAATTAGGATTAAAATAAGATGAGTTGTTGTATTTTGCTTAAATAAAATTTATAATAATACTCCTAGAATATATAAGTATTTTTTAAATAATAATATTATAAATTCTTTTTATCATATAAACAGATAAATTATAAATTATGCCCCCGCTAACTAAAGAGGTATAAAAAAAAATCTGTCCCTGAAAATGAGTGACAGTTGTACTACGCAAGATGCGGTGGATGTGAATAGTAATGTATGATTGCTTTTGTTTTTACTTATACGTTATACTTTCGGTTTTAGGGTGTTATTGAGTCCTTTCCTTTTTTGATTCATATTAGTGGATATAAAATGTATTTGGATATTAATATGTATTTGGATATTAATAACATTTACTGTTGTTTCTTAAAAAAAGTCATCGTTACTAGAAATTGGTTATTAAGTTTATTTGGATAGAATTTTAAAAAATAGCTTATAGAAAAAAAAATTAGACATTTTTTAAAAAAGGACTTTTAGAGAAGAGTTTATAGAAAAAAAATAGTTTTGAATAAATGAGTGTTTGAATAGTTTGTTAGAATAGTGGATTATAAATAATGGGTGTGTTTGGAAAACACCCAAACCGCGGTTTTAAAAGGGCTTTTGGCCCAAACCTCGGTTTGGGAAAATTTCAAAACAAACAGGCTTATTTGTCCATAAGTGCTTTTGGACAAAACCATGGTTTTGAATAAGCTATTTAAAATAGTTTTTTCAACAGTAAAAGCACTTATAGACTATCCAATTACTATCTTACCCCTACTTTTTCTTACACCCTCTCTCATCTCTCATACTTTTTCTTACACCCTCTCTCCTCTCTCTTACTTTTTCTTACACCCTCTCTCCTTTCTCCTCTCTTCCTTCTCTCCTCTCTCTTCTCTTTTCTCTAACTCTCTCCTCTCTCTTACTTTAAATCAAATCATACCCTTTTTAGTAATTTACCACCATAAAAGTCATTCTAAAAATAACTATCCAAACACCTATTTATTCAAAACCACTTTTTTTCCATAAACTCTTCTCCAAAAGTCCTTTTCTATAAGTTATACATAAGCCCTTTTTTTTCATAAGCCCTTTTTCAAAATCCTATCCAAACAGGCCCAATAATTGTTGTTGTAAATAATTCAATTAGTTGTACAGGCTAGATGGAGTATGTGTATGCTAGGACATATACACTATAAATAGAGATAGGCCATATGTGTAAATCGACTTTTGGTATCTTCAATAAAGGCAAATATATTTTATTAGCATCGGGTCCTATTCTTTAACATGGTATCAGAGCTATGTTTGTTTTGGGTCAACCCTTCCCACAGTAGTCCATAGAGGTCCGTGTCATGCCCAAGTCGATTTTTGTTTCTCACCCGATGTTCACTCTTTTTTGTTAAGGGATCAGGTCGCTCTTGTCGATGGGACTCCTATGTTAGGGTTCCCCTAAAGATCGCCGCAAGAAGTTCTCTGCTAGGGCTTCCGTTCAAAGCGTCGCAGGAAAGATCCACAAGACCGTCGTTCCCCGTAAGGGCTTCTGTCAAGATAGTCGCAAGAAGCTCTGTCGAGTGAAGTTTTCACCACTGTCGTTCCCCAAGAACGCAATCGTTGAGGGAAAGATCCACAAGATTGCTATTCCCGTAAGGGCATCCGTCAAGATAGCCACAAAAAAAGGCTCTGTCCAGTGTAGTCGTTTCATCGCCGGTGCTCCCCTAAGACAATCAAGATAGTAGGATCACGTTTCCCTGCAAAGCTCCTTGACATCCTTTGTGAAGACCCTTCCAGCTTCGAGCAGCGTCTTTTGCCAACCTCGTCCAAGTAACCGTCACAATCATTTGTAGAGTCTTCAACAACGCAGCGTGGTACTTCCATGTGTGAGGGCTGCTAAGATCGTGCAGCAATTAGGCCAGATCTATGAGCATGCCTCTGTACGTTGTTCGTTGCTAACCACACCTCTTTCGCCGAATCATTCCTAGCTGAAACAAGAAGTCTTGCCACAGACGAGATTCTTGATTTCTGGCATTCTTACCTTCCGTCACCATAACCTTTCCAGAGAGAGAGACCCCTATTGCATTCCAGCATGATTGAGTGGATTGTCACCACAATGATCTTCACTCCTTTGTCACAAGCTCCAAATTCACAGAGTTCTTTCTTCGGTAACGTCGTCGACTGTGGCAAGAGGAGTTATATCTACCAGGTCACATTATCCTTTCATTATTGCTGTTCATATCTTAGATCTTTTCTTCCCTTTGCCTAGTCGGTTACAGTAACTTGAGCCATGGCAAAGCATGATCAATTAGCACAAACAATTGATTTCTCTCACCTACTTTATTTGCATCCATCGGATACTCAGGTGGCCACCCTTGTCCCACAACCTCTCCGTGGACCCGAGAACTATGAAATATTGAGCAAGACTATCCGATTAGCCCTCCATGGAAGAAACAAGATAGGGTTCATAGATGGAACATGTATCCGTGAACAGTAGCCACCTAAATTACAGAATATATATGGGATCGTTGTAATTCCATTGTCCTTTCTTGGCTCATCAATTCTGTTGACAGGCACATCTCGACCGGGCTAGTATTTTCCACTAGTGCTCAGATGGTTTGGAGTGACCTGAAAGAACGCTTCCAAAAGACGGATGGTACAAGAATTTTCTCCTTACATAAGTCCATCTCCTCTCAGACTCAAGGACCCATGAGTGTTGCACTCTACTACACAAAGTTAAGGGACTTATGGGATGAGTATGGCTGCCTAGTTCCTCCGCCATCATGCCAGTGCTCGTCCACTTAACAGTACTCTCAAGCACTTCAACAACAGCGACTTCTCCAATTTCTTCTTGGTCTGAATGATAGTTTTGACCATGCATGGACTCAAATCCTCCTCCAGAAACCGCTTCCATCACTTAACCAGGCATTCTCCTTGATTTCCCAAGATGAGTCACAGAGAGAAATTTCTTCCCAATTGCTCACTCACTTATTGGAGGGGTCTGCCATGACCACTCGTGGTGGGAGGCAATGGAGAGGACGTGGTCGAGGAAGAAGCCAAGATGAGTGTACTCATTGCCATCAAAAAGGCCACAAGAGGGAAACTTGTTATCATCTAGTTGGTTTCCCCCTAACTTTAGAGGGAAGCGACCTCCAGAGGCTGCCATTAATCAAGCCTTTCATAGTGAGAGTTCTAGCATTACTTCCCTAACCCACCCTTCACCAATTGCTGCGCTCTCTAACCATGGGACCATCTCACAGGCACAGTACCACCGGATAGTCCAGATCTTGAGTAAGAAGTCTCCTGATACTATTATCGGTACTGTCAGTGACTACATTGAAGAACATACCTCAGGTATCGTAAGTGCTACACCGAATTCTTTATTTGAGACTGACTGGATCATTGATTCAGGGGCGACTTGTCATGTTGCCCGTAGTATTACTATGCTTGACAATGCTCATAGATATGTAGGCCCGCCTAGGAGAATTACATTGCCAAATAGGGACACAATGATAGTCACACACACTGGCACAATATGCATTGGAGATGGGATCGTCCTTAAAAATGTTTATTTTGCTCCTGGTTGCTATTTTAATCTTATTTCTATTTCATGCCTCACTGCTGATATGCACTGCATAGTGTCTTTTCATCCTTACTATTGCCTTTTGCAGGAAACCTTAAGTGGGAAGGGAAGAATGATTGGTAGAAAGAATTATAGGTTGTATGTACTAACTCTAAATAGAATGACTGTCAATGTTATGTATGTTAAATAGCAAGCCCCTCTCAGTTTTCCTCAAGATATTTGGCATAGGCGGCTAGGTCATGCACCTATAGATAAATTGAAACATCTAGATTTGATTAAGTCTGAGGTTCCTATTATTCATCATAATAAGTGTGATATATGTTTACGTTCTAAACAAACCCGTTTGCCCTTTACTTCTAGCTCCTCTAGGACTAGCCATTGTTTTGAATTACTTCATGTTGATGTTTGGGGGCCTTATAGAAAACCCACATATAGAGGTCATCGTTATTTTCTCACTATTGTTGATAATTTTTCACGATGTACGTGGACATTCTTGATGATGAATAAAGGTGATGTTGTTTCGCATTTAAAGAATTTCTTTGCTTTGGTTTCTAATCAATTTTCTTCTTCAATTAAGAAATTACCCACTGACAATAGGGTTGAATTTCTAAATCATGCATTAAAGTCTTATTTGAATAATGACCTACAGCCAGAAAATGACAAAGGAGCCCACACAGTGTTCGAGATAGAGGACGGAGGATAGTAGACGATAGAAGAAGAAGATATGCCACGTAGGAAGAGAAGGGAGAGAGGAGAGAGAGAGAGAGAAAAATAGAGGTAAAATAATAAATGGGTAATCCATAATTTTTTTTATTGTTCCAAAAACTATTCGTAATAGTTTATTCAAAATTATTGTTTAGTCTATAAACTTTTTTAGATAAATATGATTGTTTGTTTTAAAATTTTTTTAAACTAAAATTTACGATAAAACAAAACTTAGATTTGGAGGAAATCTAAACCTGCACGTTAACACCTACTTTGTTGTCCCAGTATGCTTCTTAAGTTTAGTTGGAGGCTTTTGAAAGCTGTGGCTGTAACATGTCTGAAAATAATGATCGACTAATATTTCAAAATCTTTAACAAAGTCAAATAGGAGACTTGGTGGAATTTGAGGTCACCACTAATTTTCTTTAGATGATGAGTTCGCTGGAGAACTCTGGAGAAATCGGAGGACCACAGCGCCAATCTCACTCCTCATCCTCCAATTCTTTAGTCTGTCGCCGGTGTATGTAAGCCTTGCTCAACCACCGTTGTCGTCTTCTACTCAATTCTGCGGAGCGTGGCACTTCTTTTTCTCTTCGCTCGAGTGAGTCTGTATTCTTCATCCCCCTCTTTCCTTGTCTTTGCTTGCGAGATGCTCGGCGTGTGGGGTAAGTTCGAACCTCTCTCCTTCTTTACTGTTTTGTGGTGAAGGTGTGTATAGTATATCTTTATCCCTCTTTCTATTGGTGTGGGCTAAGTGTATTCTTAAGGTCGACGGCTTTATCGGCGGCGAGTTTCTTAAGGTCATCTTGGGTGAGGTCGGGGGCGGAGAGGGCTTTGACGGAGACGTCGACTCTGTAGGTGTAAGCGCGAAGTCTGATTGAATTGGGTGTGAGCAGGAAAAGATGGTAGAGGCAGTGTGGTGAGGAAGACAGAGAAGGAGACGATGAGAGGGATAACGAAGCAATTGATTTTGTGGATTTTATCATATATATATATTATATAAATATATAAATGAAGTAAAAAAATTTATTAAGATTCATCAATAAATTAAGAAATAATATAAATAAATTTAAATAAAAAGATAAAAATATATTTTTTTAATTTTTAATTAATTTTTTTTCGCTTTTAAAATAAACAAGAATTTTTACACCCATAATTTTTTTTACTATTTCCTATTATCTCTTAAAATAATCTAATTTATTCTTCTTCTCGTTGAATCAAACATATTTGCTAGAAGGATTTGGAAATGACGGGACCAAAAAGAAGGGTTTTCATCTTTTCTTTTCTTTTTTTATTTAGTATCACATAACTTTTAGAAAGGCCTCCAATTCCCTCGTAACTATCCCCTTATAAAGGTAGGAGATTTAAAAAAAAAAGTTTTATCTTATTTTAATTATTATATTTAAAATATTTTTAAATATCTTTAAAATATTTTTTTATATTTTATAATTATCTATATAAAAATATTTTTTTTCTTCTTAAATTAAATAATCTAATATTAAAATTCGATATCGTCTCTTTATTTTTATCCATTTAAATAAATAAAATAATATTAAATTTTTTCCCCTCTCCTCCCTCCCTCTATTAAAATCTATCCCCTCTCCTTCTCCAGTTGAGCCAAACGGCATTCTTCTTTTCCCCTGCAATTAGACATTTGAGATAAGAATGAAATTTGGTTTTTGTTTTAGCTATAATGTGGGAGAAGTTTATTTGAGTAGGCACTTTTGAGATCTTATTTATTGCAAGAAAAGGAACATGGGTTCTGTTATGTATTAAGTTAAATGTTTTTCTGGGAGTGATTAGTGGACGTGAAGATCTAATGTGGATGATTGAAATGGTGTTTGGTTAGTAAGATGAGATTTGATTTTCCTTTTTAGTTCTCGCAAGGTGTTTGTTTAATTGCGTAGAAGAGGAATTTAAGTGAATAGCTAGCTATGATTAAAGGATCACAGAAGAGAAACCAACTTGTCCCTTGAAGAGATATGATGGGTGAATTATATGAGCATGGTGGTGATTAGTTTTCTTTCGTTTTTCAAACTAACAGATTCTCAAGAGTGGAGAAAGAAATATAGTTATTGAATATGATTGATTTTAAATGCCTTGGGAAACTTTCATATGATGTTTGGTTTTGGTTGATAGGAGGCTTTATGTGTTATGAAACCTATTTTAAATGTTAGCTAGTGCATATAATGTGTTTGTTAAAATGCCCTTAGAAGAGAATATACTAGTATGTTTTGTAGACATTAGTGGGAGTCATAATTTTGATTAATCTTTAATTTGCAACACCTACATTTTATGTTAACACCTAAAGAGTAGAAATATAGTCTTTAAACTTGTTAAAATGAATTTGGCCTGTTGCTTTATTCGGGATTGGTTTTAAATTAGTTCGTGTGAGTGGTGCTCTATATAGTCATAATCATAACTTCCGTGCTACGCTTGTTATTCATTGTGTTGGTTCCTCTGATAAAAGAAATTTTAGGGAAAAGAAATGTTCATGATCAATTATTATTTTGAAAACAAAATTGTTTTATTAAATTTTTATTTAAGTTAAACTTGTGATTATTCTCTAAAATTTCTATTTGTTTACATACAAGCATATGTATATGATACATTTGAAACAAGTTTTATACATATATCAATGTAAATATTTATCTCTTTTACTTTGTGAAGTTTCTGTCAACAATTATGTATTCGTACAGATTTATTTCAAGTATTTTATAGAATTGAATTAGTGAAATATGCCTCTTTCTTCTTGAGAAATTAATTATGATGTAATATTTATTTAGGTACTCTACAATCATTTCAGTATTTAATTATATAATGAGACTTCATCTGTTTATAAAGTTATTTGTATTTCAGATAGCAAAATGAACCTACCCCTTCATCTATTTATAGAATGGATCACCTGCTTATTGGATGGGGGCATTATTTGTTATGGTAAAGTTATGCTAAATTTGATTTATTCTCTTGTTGTAAATTAAAGTTCTTCCTTAAATTTTGTATACAGGATGTTTACATTTTATTTGTATAGTTATATTCATGCACTCGTATACATACATATATATATATATATAAAGAGAAAAGGGTATTGTAATTTGTGAAAAAAAGTTAATTGATTGTTGCACTTATGTTTGGAAAATTCAACATTAAAGAGATCTTTGTTTAATATTTATATAAAGATTTACAAACCAAAATTATCATATCACTTGATATTATATTCATGAAGCGGATCGTGCTGATTATAAATATAAAATAGTAAATTAAAATAGGTTTACGAAGTGAGGTCATCTTACACTTCGTGCTGGTAACATTTTCGTATATTAGGACAGCGACGGTATGCTTTTTAAATTTAGTAGGAATACCACGTTATTTTCTTTTATCCTACTACATAAACAAGAGCATATGATAAACTGTATATATGGTAAGTGAAAGTATCAATACTTGAGAAGCTATTTCTGCTTCTAAAGTGTTCTTCTTTCTCCACATTTAGGGATACAGAATGTGATAATAGGAGTGAAGAGGAGGAAGAAGAAGATATTTTTTTTTTGGTACAAAAATTTTTGGAAAGGGGTTGGGTTCACCTACGATCTAAGGGCAGGGCCAAGTCTCCCTTCTTCCTGGTGATACTAATGTCAGGTAGGGCGAGCCGTCTATTACTCTCAGGCGTAAATATAGGCACCTAGGAGGTAGGATGCATTCCCAAGCGTCGCGACTGGAACCAAAATAAAGTGGTACTCCCTAAGAATTGAATACACTTCAAATGGTCGTATGTCTTACCCTTTCGCCTTTTGAATCCATGGAGGATGGGTAAGAAGAAGATGATTATGAAGGGAGGGGCAGTGGACCAGTGGTGAGGGTTTTTGGGTCCTTTCATTTTTGCATATGGATTATTTGCTGCTGGAAAACTTCGTCACAATATTTTATATTAACATTTTCTTTGGGGGGTTTGGCCCGTTGATGCCTTGATGGGGATGCAATTCACATGTGTAGGTTTCTCTTGACTCACAATTTGGTTGGAACATTTTGATAGTGCAGCTTATATATTTGAGGCAGAAATTAGAGGATATGGGTAATAGCTCATGAGCTTTATATTATTAGTAAGAAGAGTAAACTTCTAAACCATAATATTCAGATAGCATAAAAAAATGGAGTCATAGCAATGTACTGATCTGTTTTAATTTAAAACAGGTCATAATATTGAAAGTGTTCACCCATAAGTTTCTTCATGTCCAACTGAAACGTGTGGAAAAATTTGTAAGCATTGTAGTAGCAGGTGTGTTCAGTATCAGGTATGAAATTCCTTTTTTCTTTCTTGGCTGGAGTCAATGTTCTAAATTTTGTGTTGCCAGGAAATCTCAGTGAGCAAACCATTGTTGATCGGTACAATACTGAAGAATTCCTTTGTGTATAAGATTTTCTTTTGAAAGCAGAGTATGTGCTCCTCGTGCAACGCATGGGGAAGTGAATGCTTGTTGTTGACAGTAAGAAGCATGGTACTTGTTTGAGAGCCTTACAAAATTTGGCATGACACCCACAAGTGAGCACTATGCTTGCATGGTGGATGTGTTGGCATGTGCAGGTCGATTAGCCACAGCATACCAATTTATATGTGAAAAGCCTATAGAGCCAACGGCTTCCATGTTAGGTGCTCTTTTTAATGGGTGTATTAACCATAGAGAATTTGATCTTGCAGGAACAGTTGGTAAGAAACTTAGTGAGCTAGAATCATATCATGATGGAAGGTATGTCGGGTTATCAAACGTGTATGCAGTTGTGAAACGGTGGGATGATCCAAGAAGCATGAGAGAAGCCTAGAGAGAAGAGGGGTGAAAAAATTCCCAGGGTTCAGTTTTGTAGAGTTATTTGGGGTTCGTCATAGATTTATTTCTCATGATAAATCACATCCTAATTCAGAAGAAACTTAATGCTAAATTTTGTTGTGTGTCAAATGAAACTTGGCCTTGACCAAGAAAGCCAAGAAGGCTGTGCGTTTGATATTGAAATGGCAGATGAGTGAGAAGCTTACTTTCTATTATCTTAATAAAATTCAGTTGAATTAAAATACCAACTAAGCTTATGTTTTATATGTAAATTTCATTATCGCCAACGAGATATAATTTAATGTTGCTTTATATATTATTAAAGTTATCATTCCAATCATCATAATGCCATGATCATATCCAGAACGCATTAGAGAGAAGTCAGAACATGGGCTCTATCTAAAATGATGAGCCCTCCTTAAATATGACAAAAAATCTCTTAAACTTTTGGTTATGCATAGATAATCTTTTGCCTTTAAAGCTTAGATAATCACTTTAAGTGATTATTTGTTAGTTAAATAACGAATTAAAAACAAGACCATTTACGCAAATTTTAGAAATAAGGAAAAAGATTCAATCTTCAAGTCTTAAAGAAGGTGAAGAGATTATTTATTCACAACTCAAAATTTAAGACTCTGCTCGTTTATACATAAAGGAGTAAGATAAAATGAAAAAAGAAACATTGAAACAAAAAATGGGAATAGAAACTACTGATACATTTGACAAGTACGTGCAACGTAGATCTGTAACAATAAAATGATTCATACAATGTTTTTTTCTTTTCAAAAGTAAGATGAAAGGTGAAGGTGAAGGGGCCGTGTGAGAAGAGGATGAAGGGGAATTTTGGAACGGGGAACTTTGCTAGGGAATCCGAGAGAGGAGAGGATGGGTTTGGGCTTGAAGGAGTCGTCGTGAGGTTTGAGTGGAAAAAGAAGGCAAAGAAATAGTAATAGAATTGGAAGTGAGCTGACACATATAGGCTGCGAATTTAAATCAAATAAGTCAGTGGCATATCCAAGAAAAATACATAAAGCAATGGAAAATAAAGAAGTCACAAACTCCGAAATTATATATTTGATAATAAGATTTAGTCAATAGTATTAAAAAAGACATAAAGGAGATCGAGACTTCAATTTATTACGAATTGAGCCAACATGTACAACAGAAAACTTCGAGAAAGGAATAATCTGGAATATGATTAAATAAAATCTGTAAAGCAGACTTCAATTGAGAGAAAGCTTGGCAACCCATTTGAATGGGTAGAAGGGGTCCTCCTTTGTCCCATTTCTTCTTTGCTGATGATCTGATTCTTTTCAGCTCTACCAAGCCATCGCAAGTCAACCTTGTACAAGGAATTTCATATGCTTTTTGTGGTTCCTCAGGACAAAGGGCTAGAAAAAGCTAAAACAAGGATCTTTGTCAACAAACATGTTAGCTCAACAGAAGCTAGTCTCATCAGCTCCACCTTGGGTTTCCAAAAAACTGACAACTTAGAGGGGGTCCCAATTCTACAAGTAGGATCACTAAGGAAACTTACAGATATATTGAAGATACTATTCAAAAAAGACTTGCGGGGTGGAAGGCAAAGTCACTCTCCCCTTGCCGGACGAATTACTTTAGCATAATCTGTGTTGTCTGCTATACCACTCTACGTGATGCAATCAATAAGAATGCCTCAGTCCACATCCGCAAACATTCAGAGCTTAAGTCAGAATTTAGTTTGGGGGAAAACTGAGCATAGCAGAGGAATCCCATTGAATGGGGTGATATGTGCCAAACCGAAAAAGTGTGGTGGGAGTGGTCTTAAGGATCTTCATAGCCAAAATTCAGCATTCCTTGTGAAGCTTGTGTATGCTGCTATAGGCCAACCCAACTAGTTTTGGGTCCAGATTGTTCGTGCTAAATATGGATGGAATGGAACTAGCAACCAGGCACTTAAAACCAAGAATGCTTCACATCTCTAGAAAAGTCTGGGAGCTATATGGGAGGAAACAATGCGCGACATTAAATGGATATTTGGCGACGGACAACAAATTAGACTCTGGATTGACCATTTTGGGTGGGAGAGCTCAGACCATTGGGCAACTTAGCCTTTGTCCCGATTGCAGAGGAAGCTCCCTCTCGAACAGTAAGGCACTTTGTGACAGAGGATGGTAACTGGAAATGGTAGGAATTTAGCAATCTACTGCCCTCTGATATATTGGCGCAAATAAGTAGTATTCAGCAGCCTTTGTGTACCACTTCTCCTGATAGACGCAGCAGGCATATTAATGGTAACGATGGTTTCTCCACAAAATCAGCTTATAATCTGATTAAGCAGGACTACCGGAATGAGGAAAGCAAGAAGTGGTCACTTGCATGGCATTTGCCAGGGCCACAAAGAGTTAGAACTTTCCTTTGGCTGAATTTGAACAATAAACTTCTCACAAATAACGAAAGAGTCAGAAGACACATGTCCAATAGTGACATTTGTGAACTATGTGGGAGAGGAAAGGAGGATCTCAATTACGTGCTCAGACAATGTTCTCTGGCTATTAATTGTTGGAACCTGCTAGTTCAAGATCACCAGTCGCTTCTTTTCTACCATTAGCCTTTTAATGACTGGTTGTTGGAGAATCTTAGACCCAGCAAAGTATAACTCGACCTAGGGCATCACTTTTGGATTCATTTGTTGGAAACTGTGGGAGACAAGAAATTGCAACCTATTCTGTCATGAGACAACCTCTGCTTATCGCTCTGTCAACTAAGTTCTTGGTTTATGAGAACACACTATCACTACCCAAGATTTCCACGCAAGCCAGATGATTCGGTTATGTTGTTTTCTTTTAATAGATGCTTGTAGCTTTCTCCCTCTACATATTTAGTTCATTAATAAAATTATCGTTCCCTCAAAAGAAAGGTTATATTTATATTTAGAGTAAAATATTTTAATTATCCTTCTATTTTTTCTTAATTATACATATATTCCTTCTATTTTAAAAACATACATTTTAGTCCAAACCATTAATACTGTTAAATTAAAAAATATTTTTCTAAAAATTCTTAAAGTATTTTTTTTTTATTTTAAAGCTAAAATAAATCTTATTTACTAGTTTGCTCCTCATTATACCAAATCTTTACTTTATCTTTCAACATTAATATTTAGCAATAATCTTTTTAATATTCTTACTAAATTTAGACAAAAATTAAATAATTTTTTATGTGATAATATTAACAACTTGATCAAAAATTTGATTTCAAATGTTGAATGAAATATATTTAAAAAGTTTGAATTACTAATATATTAATATAAAGATCTCAAAATCATATCATTTTATAATTTTATATTTTAATTCGCATATATATATATAATTACAAAACATGTTAGCCAACATATGCATTTATCCATAGGGTATTTATCGGTCAAGTAATAAGTAGAGTTATTAAGTAAATATTTTTCACATATGCCCGAGATTAAATTATATATATTAAGTAAATTTTCGGACGTATACATTTTTATTCATATAACAACAATAGATTCTATTCAGAAAAAAGTTAGAGAATTTTAAATTAATTAAACAACTTTTTAATATACGAGATTTTTTTAAGAAATTAAAATTTAATTTTTATATTTTGACTCTTAAAAGCTTATTTTGACTTTATTACTAATTTTTCACCTTTATCTTTGTTACCTGGTAAATTGAAAAATAAAATTAATTAAATCAAAATTAAAAAAGGGAAATAATATAGTTCTCCGAATTCCTTTATTTACCCCATCGATAAATACCCTGGATCTTCCCCCGGCATCCCCATTAACTACTTTTCAGTGTTTTCACTCTGAGAGCGGGAAATCGAAGTAGCCCTTGACCACGACGAAAGAGTGATGCAGGGAGCCGCAGCCGACGGAGAGGCGGTGGACTTCGAGCCGGAGGACGATGACTTGATGGACGAAGATGGCGGCGCCGACGCCTCTGCGTCTCCACACGCTCCTCCTCTCCCGAAGCTCAAATCTGCCATCACTGGTCGCGCTTCTTCCCCACTCGCCGGCCCTAAAAAGACCAAAGGCCGAGGCTTTCGTCAGGAAACCGATGCCAATCGTAACACCGGCCTTTCTGGGTCCGATTTCGACTCCCTAGCCGCCGAGGGTGGACCCGGTCCTCAACGATGTAAGTTTATTTTTCCCGTTGGTTCTTCCCTAGCTGCTGTGCATGTTCCTATATGTTTTGGTCTATTTATGAAATCCCTGGGTGGTTTGTGCGTTTCGTTCTGTAACATTCTGTATATTCATGTTTAGGATTAGGGTTTTGGTTTCAACTCTGGTCTTAGCATTGGGCACTTGAATTGCCAGGAGATGTACTTTTTAGGGATTTCCTTTCTTGAGTTGAAAATAGAGAGAACTGCCAAGATAAAGTTGTGCACAAATTGAAATTGACAATGTTTTTTTTTTTGCAAGCCTTGCTGATATATCGTAGCTTGTAGCTTTTGATTATTCTGTGATATAAAAATGTATTTGATGGCTTGATATGTGATCACTGAAACAGTAAAGTTGGCATGAAAGCTCTAAGAACTTTTTTTTATTATTATTTCTGTAAAACTGTTTGAGACAGATTGTAAGAGTAGATTGAGGGAGAAAAATGAGTTATAGGTTAAGAAGCTCTATAAAACTCACTCAGCCATCATCTTTCTATGACATTATCAAAATCTTAAGGACCCTTCTTTGTTCTCTCTTCTGATATGTAGGTCATGGGTCATACTGTGCCTTCAGTTTTAAAAAGGTTGCTCATCTTTCTTGCAATTTCCAGCAACCATTTCCCTTTCTTACCAAGTTTGAACTTTTTTGTGGCTTTCGTGAGTGCTTGTCTTCTCAGTTATGAACAAGCATTATTATTTGTTTCTACTTCCTAGGACATCAAAGGACTAAGGAGAGAAACCCTTTATGGCAATGCATCTAAGCTGCTTGATAACATGCTTGACTTGGTCATATGCTTTTCTTATGAGGACGCTTCTTTGGCTGTAGATTTGTTATTAAACAAGCTTTTTTCATAGAAACCTTTTCTTCTTAGCTAATGACTACAATGGGATGTATGTGCTGAAAGATTGGTGTGCTTCATTGTATTGATGAGCCTGTTGGTTATTGATGTTACACTAAGAAGGGGGGAATATCTAACATGCTTGAACTATCACAAACTTAGCAGGCTTTTGGTATGAGTTAATCGTGAACCCAAAATGCATCTACTCATATTTAGACACAGCGCTCTTTTGCCTTATAATATATATATATATTTAGAGTACCTAAAATTATGCTGGTGTTCAGGACGTTTCATGACCATTTTGTACTATTTTTTTAATTTGAAACATTGTTTCATAGTCTCAATTTCTTGTGGGAATATTCTTATTCTATGCAGCGATTGAAGGATGGATTATTCTGGTCACGGGAGTTCATGAGGAAGCACAGGAGGATGATCTACAGAATGCATTTGGTGAATATGGAGAGATTAAGAATCTACATTTAAATCTTGATCGTCGCACTGGTTTTGTCAAAGTAAGTAGTGAATTTTATCTTGTCAGCTTTACATTGTTTTATTTTTTATCTAACATTTGAATGTTTATTTCAACCACAATGTATTAGGCTTCACCTTTTGGTTAATTTATGAAGAATGGGATTAGAACCCAGGAAGGGGAAACAATGGTGTTGGCTAACTGATTATCTGTGTGCACCACTTATAAATAAAAGGGTTAAAATAATATTTTCTTTAATTTTGGTCATGCTGTATGTATAATAATTACTGCCATGATCTCTGAAGGGTTTGAATGACGAAAGTTCAGGGGAATATTGTAATTTTATGCTCCTATCTAGTCAAGTAAATTACTATAGAATATAATTGGCTCGTGTCTAAGTCTTCTGGGTTTAATGCTGGTTGAGCATGTATTTTTGGTGTTGATTTCTTCTGTTTATTTGCATATTTTTTTCCTATCTTTAATCTGTTAATTATTATTTCTAAGTTATAAATTATTTTTGTATTTTGAAGAGGGTGCATACATGTTTAACAGAATTTTGTGCCAACTAAGGATGTCTATTGAATATACGGTACTGATTGAAATTTGAATCAGTCAGATGAACAGAGAATTAGCTATTTTTTTGTCAGCAGCTTGATCATGTAAATAGTTTGACTTCTGTATGGATATCAATCTAATCATTTTGATTTTAGGGTTATGCACTGATCGAATATGAGCATGCTGAAGAGGCCCAAAACGCCATAGAGAATTTGAATGGATTTGAACTTCTTACTCAAACCATTTATGTGGACTGGGCTTTTAGCAGTGGACCTGTTAATGGGTCAATGAGAAGAAAGAATGCTAGGTATGTATTCTGGATTTCTTAACAATCAGCATTTGATAGTTTATGCTGTTTGATTTTGTAAGGGCGTTAATAATTTTATACTGTTTGTATCTCTTGACTTTGAATGAAATATACATAATTATGTAGCATGATCTATATAATATTGTTTCGGAGTTTACTTGTATTCTGTTTGAAATTACTCACATCTTATCACATTTAATGTTAAGAGCTAAAACAGAGGTTCACATGATGTTTTCATCTCTTTCGGTAATGCTGCAAAGAATTTGTATTGTTTGACTTTGTCCAAATTATTTGAGTCACGCATAAATGAATTAAGAAGGTATTCTTGGAAATGAGTGTCTTGATGGTATAAAATAAAAGTGCTGTAGATGTTTAACTTGCAGCGAAATGCAGTGTGCTTTTTTGAACTTGCATTCAAAGCTGCATGTTAATTTTTTAGAAACATATTTTGTTTGTCTTGTGAAAACACATTTTCTGTCACCATGCTATGTCCATAGTGAGACTCAAAATGAAATTAATACAGAATGTGCGAGTGTTTGCTCCATTTTAGGATTTGACTTTAGCTTCTTTTTTTTTTTTTTTAATCATCCACAACCTGTATTTTCCCCCATGTTTCTCATGCCAATAACACTATCTTTCTGTCCCACTTGCTGCATTCACCTGCATGATCAAATCAATGATTTTTTATTTTTGCTGTATGATTGGTTGTCTTCATAGTGTAACTATCGACTAATGGGATGAGTCATCCTTCTTCTTTTTTTTTATAATGGGATGAGTCTTCATAGTGTAAACATCGACTACTGGGATGAGTCATCCTTTTTTTCTTATATGGGGCATTCAGTGGTAGATTTAGTTTGTGTCCATTTTTTAAAATGAGGTGTTGCTTGGGGAGATGGTCTAGGGAATTGGACATTTGTGGGCTGCAGTGGCACATGCTGCCATTGTGACTTCACAAATGTTTTTTATGCCTCTGCTGTCTGATGTTAGAAGCTGTATTTGTTGTTTTAGACATGTTTTATTGCTTCATATGGTGGGTTGTCATCCTTTTTTTCTTATATGGGGCATTCAGTGGTAGATTTAGTTTGTGTCCATTTTTTAAAATGAGGTGTTGCTTGGGGAGGTGGTCTAGGGAATTGGACATTTGTGGGCTGCAGTGGAACATGCTGCCATTGTGACTTCACAAATGTTTTTTATGCCTCTGCTGTCTGATGTTAGAAGCTGTATTTGTTGTTTTTTAAATTTTCATGAGATTTTGAGTTAGTGTTTTGGGGAGTAAACCCACCATATGAAGCAATAAAACATGTCTAAAACACTGCTGATCTAGAAAATAGGGAAATTGTCTGCATTTTGGAATTGGGAATTTGTTCTCTTGAGCGTTGCTTGTATAGGTATTTTGATTGAAAAAGAAAGGTGATCTTTTCTACTATTGTAGCTTACTCCCTATTTTCCTCCTATAAAACATTAAAGATCATGCCTTTAACTCAAATGTTGCGGATGTTAAAAATGACTTTTGGTTTCGCTTTGCTGCATTGAGTGTGTGGAGCATGATAGATCAGAAATGTTGACATCTATGTTTCACATTCGCGCTCATATATTATCTGCTCAAAGATAACTTTTTTAGGATAATAGGGATAGACATGATTTACTATGTGCATATCACTCAAAATATTAGTCAATGATGGGGGAGAGGGATATAAAGAAGCATCCTTTCAATTTATTTCTCAAAATTATTCATGGATTAAATATAAACCAAAATGCAACACCAATTTTTGGCTGGGAAACATCTGATTTGGGGATCACGCCACCTTGATCAGTAGGCTTCGATTCTCTTTCTTGATAACACATCTAATGTAAATAATGTATAATCCTACTGCCCAGCTTTGCTTGCATAATAGTCACATAGTTTGGAAAGATATTGGGGCTCGGGTGTTATGTTTAACTATCCTATCTCTAAATGCAATAAGGTTTGATTTCTGCTTACCCTCAACAATATTAGTGAAAATTCTAACGGAGAATGACAATGTAATAGGACTATAAATATTTGGCTGCTGGGAGAATGATGCGTGTCATTTTTCTTGACTGAGTGTATAATGAATTTCGTCCCCATTTTCAACATTATTTTCCACCATTCCTCTCAGCTTTGTCAAGCAGACAGAAAATCATGCATCCAATTTTGATTATAAATCCTAATTTTTTGCGCATAATACTCCACTTAGAACTTATGAACTTGGACTTTGAGGGTTTCTAGCTGTGAACCACTTGACTTGCATGTTAAGTTCTTAATGAGTATGTCATTTGAAATTCTGGAACTCTTCATCTGTGCAGACCAACGCGGGAACGACGCTCGAGGAGTCCTCGGAGGAGATATTGACTTGGTGTGCAGTGTTTGGATGATTTTGTAGACTTAATGAGCAAAGTAGGTTTATTTTTGGTCAATTCGTGAAAGATTTTCCTGATACTTCTTCCGAGTTAAGATCTTTATTGGTTGTTGCGGATTTGGCTTTCAAGCGTCCTTTGTTGGATTGCTGCAGCTCATCTCAATCTATGGGGTATCATGTATAACATTGTAGGATTTCAATGTAGTGATGGGGTGGTTATTACTTTTATACAATCATTATATGCAATTATGTTATGCTAGAGGAATTTGGCTAGTTTTCACTTTCATAGCTAGAATGACACCATTTTGATGTCATATTGGATTTTTATGTTATTTATGTCGTTTTTTATTTTAATTAAAATTAGTTTTAATGAAGAAAGAATGAGTATTGAAGAGATTACAAAAATTATCAAAAATTAAAAATTATTAAAATTAGTTTTAACACTTGTGAGATTGAGAATTGAAGAAGTGAAATTACAACCTAAGGACAAAATGGGCCCTGTATAAAGTTTGGGACATGGTTAAAAATTGACACAAGATCTAATAATTTAAAGAGTTTTTAATATAAGAGTTAGATGATTAATTTAGGTCGATTAATAAATTTTTTTATTATATTTAAAAAGTTTTAGTTTTGAAGTTTCTGATTGTTTTTTTAGTATAGATTTCTTTTTTAAGAATTAAATACAAGAATTAGAAAGATTTTTAGAGTATTAGACTAATTTTATATTAATAGATTAAAAAAAATAATTATATTAGTTATTTATAATAAATATGATTTAATTTTTGTTATAACAAACAAGTACGCTGTTCTGAACTTTGTTTCTTTTAATTCTAGTATACGAAACTGATGAGAATGGACCATCACAAAAAAAATAATATTCCAACTGTTTCGAGAATGAGTCTGCAGATTTTGATAGTGGCAAATGATACGTGGGACTATGATGTACAAGGCAATGGGGTGTGAACAAGAAGGAGCAGCCAACGGTGAGGAGAAGGGGGAGATAGGCCTGAAACAACAAGGGAAGACAGAGAAGGTTGGATGCAGTATTTTTGAGGAAAAAAATTACTGTAATATTTTAAATTAAAATAATTACACATATGATTACTTTCTAAACTGAGTTGATGCAATTTTACTGGTGAAAGCAAGGGACTTGAGAATTTCTCGTCAAACAAATGGTCAAATTTTACATTGAATAATAGTGGGGTGAAATTGTTATATTTTGGAAATTTTCGATGTGATATCGAACTCTCTTATCAGAAAAAAAATAATATCCTACGTGACAAACCATTTCAACATAAATGGGTCAACAAAAGTTGACTGTTTAGGGGTTATTAGGGTAGATTGATATTGTTATATTTTTATCACTTTTAGGGGTGACATTGGTAAAAAAAAATTTAAGTACTCACAACTCTTTCATCAAAACTTTTTAAGACAAAAATCACGTTGAACTCGTACTAAAACAATTAAATAGTTAATATTTTTAGAATATTTTTATCTTTTGTTTTAATAAGACAAGGTGAGACCTAGCCTCTATTCTATCTTCTTCCGGCATTTAAATTCTTTTTTTTTAAAGAAAAGACAAGAGGATCATTAAATAACATAATCTTAAATTTCTCACCCAATGGTAAAAACTAGAAATGCAACAGCGTAAGAAGCAACAAATTTCAGCTTCTGCCTGGTTTTTTTAAACAAAAGCCTATTTGCGCTACTGCCAAGACAAACATTCATTTTGCCTTCGCTTACCTATATAATACTTCTTTAATTTTATTTATAAGATAAAGAGAGAGTTTTTTTAACCTATTTATAACTTACATCGTTAAATCTTTCATACAAATATAAAATTTTATTATTTATTTATTATTGTGTATATTTTTAATCTTACGAGTTTCAGTGTATATTAAATAGAGATAAATTTATAAAATTGTTAAATCTTAAAGAATATTTAATAAGGTATAAAGTTTTTTTTAGTTGGAAGTGATTTATAAATAAAATTAGATAAATATTATAACAAAGTATGATATCTATACTCTTTTGTGATTTAAAGCGTAAAAGATTTTCGTCTTTCTTAACAAATGTACTTCTCAGATTTAAATTTACGTTCTCTTTTTTATAGGGTAAAACTGCTTACCATTTTAATTAAAAGTTTGTTAGTGATGGTATGAGCATAATTAATTAGTATATATGTAGAACTGGTTTTGTAGATCATAATTAATAAATTAATTAATGTGCAGCATAACCATCCTACGCTTTGATTTTAGATGCCTTAAATGATGAAGAAATTAGAACTTTTTTTGTTACAAAATCTGGTTAGACTCACATACGATCTAAGGATAGAATAAAGTCTCTCTTCTTTCTAGGTAATACTAATAACGAGTAGGACAAATAATCTATTATCCTCAAGCATAAACTTAGACACTCAGAAGTTAAGATGTCTTTCCAAGTGCCGTGATTAGAATCACAATAAAATAATACTTTTTAAAAATTAAATATGCTATAAATAATTATATATTTTATTTTTTTGTTAGTTGAGCTTACAGACAATTTGGCGAAGATAGAACCATTTAAGGGCAATAACACATACATCTTCAATTTGCTGATTTCCGATGCTACTTTGTACACCCAACGGCTAAAGCCATCTGTCTTCTTTTTTGTTTTTTTACACATGAGAATATCATTGACAACGTTTTGATTTTAATGATCCTTACCATTCATTTTTTTAATTACAAATATGTTAAAAGCTGTAAATATCAAACCCTTATTTAACAAACTAAAATTTTATATGGGGTGGAAGACCGAATTGTTAAAAAAGTAAAAGAAATTAAATGATAAAAATATTATATTTCTCTAATTAAGATATATTTATTTAATTTAAAAAAATAATATTAACAAAATAAATTATTTAATTAAAATATATGTAACACGATCTATTTATAATATTTTTATGTAAAAATAGATTATACTATATTACTTTATAAAGTTAAATAAAATAGTTTAAAAAAATAATAAATATTATTAATACAAAGAAAAAAATATTATATTCAGAATTAAAATATATTCTTAAGCTATGTGCTATTTTGGAGGCGAGAGTTAGGAGGAAAAGGAAGAGAAAATTTAAAAAAAAAAAAAATTGGGTAAAATTCTCACGTTTTCAAATTTTTCATATCAAACATACTTTTAAAACTAGAATAAAAATGATACATTCGTTAACATAGGCTAACATCTATTATTTTTTGTAGTAGGTTATTTTATTTTTATAAAAATATCAAAATACCTCCAACTCAAAAAATAGGAAAAGGTGCAATAAACTTTTGCTTTAATTGCGGCAAACTTTATATTTTTCGAAAGTATAAAAATATTCATGAACCTTCAAAATAGAAATAAAAGTATTAAAATATCCCCAAATTAAAAACCATCTATCCAACCATTCAAATTCTACTCTATTGTTATAAAGGGTAAAATTGATGTGAAAAATTTACACAATAATAAATAAAAGATAAAATTATATATTTATGTGTAAAATTTAATTATATAATTTATATATAGGATAAAAAATTTATTCTCTCTCTTTTATAAATAAGATAATAGGAATATATAAATAATTAAATTTATTTTAAGTTATATGTTTTTTGTATAAGTCATTTTTGTCAAGTATTGGGGATGTACAATTGGATGTCATAATATATATTATGTTGACAGGAGTATATAAAAATAATTTTTATAAAATATATGCGCCCTATAAATATACGTGTGTGGGTGTTTTTTTAGTTAGGACTATTTTAGTATTTTCATCTCTATTTTTAATATTTTATAAGTAATTTATACTGTCAAAAAATATATGATACTTAACGCACTTTAAATAAAAATTTATTAATATTTTTATATTTTTATTATATTCGAATTAGGGGTATTTTGATATTTTATTTAAAATAATGTGGATCCTACTTAAAAAAGTAAATGTCGTTAGACTATTTTAACAAATGAGTCGTTTTTGCTATGATTTTAAGTGGTTTTTGGTATTTTTGCACCCAAGAAAAATTTACTGTCAATGTATATTAGATAAAAGTTTATAGGTAAATTTACACTTATTTTAATCACTACCTCTAGTGTTTAATATAAAAAATAAATAATTAATTTGTAAATATTAAATAAATTATTTAGAATAAATTTATTTTAATTTTTTTAAATTATTATTTTTAATTATATGTATTATAATTATTTTTTAATTGGGAGTCGCTTTAATATGTATAATCAATAAAAATATTTTAGATAAAAAATTATTTAAAATGAATTATAATATTATATTTAAAATTAAAGTAAAATATATGACAAGAGAGAGTATATCATTAGTTTAAAAAAATCTACAGATATTGTAATTTTTTCGGATACAATTAACTTTATACGGTCTAAATACTCTAAGCTTATGATAAAAAGGGGAAGAATAAAAATAAAAGTATCTATATAGTGATAGAAATTTAATTAAAATATTTATTTATTAATTTCTACTGAAAACGACAATTTTCTTTTTGTTTTAATGAGCAATCCTTATTGACCCAATAAGAATTAAAGGGGTAATATTTTCGATATTGTTATCTTATAGATCATATCATCATCGTATCGAGATTGGGTCGGTCTCAGAAGTCTTCGCCTTCGCCTTCACCTTCACCTTCACCTTCTCTACTCTTGCTTTACTTGAAATGGAGGCCCTCTCTTGCTCTGCACTATCGTTTCCAAGGCCTTCTGATCTAGGAAGTCACTGTTCTGGTGGGTCATTTTCTGTTCTTAGGTTAGCTTTACCTTCTTCGGCTTTCTCCAAATGTCGCAGAAGAAATCGTGTTGGTGTATCCAAGGCCTCCATTGCCGTTGAGCAACAGAATCAGGAGACTAAAGTTGCTCTCATCAGAATTGGTACAAGAGGAAGGTATAATTTTCCCCCCTTTTTACGTTTACTGAGTTTTGGCTAGTGTTTGGGTTAATTTCAAGGGGGTTAAGCACTTAGGTTTGAGGCTTAAAGTCTGTTGTTTTTGTTGTCGTGCGATTACTTATTCGTGTAATAGAGTTTATTCCTTTGTCATTATGGATAATAACCATAAAAGGAAACGGAAACGACTTCACAACCTTTTTCTTATGATACGATATATTAGAAATGCACTAGTCTGGTGGGGAAAAAAAAACGGTGATCTTATTTTTTTTCTTTTGGATCAAAATCTACTACACTTGTACAGTTGTAACACTAGATCACTATCCACTATCCTTTGGTCAACTTCCGGTATGAAATAATTGAATACTCTAGCAGCTTGAGAAATTGATATTGAAGCTTTATTTTTTTTTCCTCGTGCCATTGTGCAAATATGTTATATTTTTTGCTTTGAACTATATAGATAGGGTGGAAGCGTGAAATAGCTTGATAGAGTTTGAATTTTCATAATGGAGAAACGAAATGCAGAGAAACAAACATCATATTGGAAATTGTTTCAGACTGGAAATATCGTTAAACTTAAGATTGGGATTCTCCTTTTTTTGTTTTTAAATTTAAATCTTAAGGTTGATTTAGATGTTACTAATTATGGAAGAAACGTTCCTTTTGTTTTGTATAAATTCATAAAAGTGAATAGAAGCAGTTTGGCAAGATGTAAGGTTATAAAAAATGGTATATAGATACTCGTATGGAAGCTCCCAAAACCATCAATCCCTTGTCTACCTCCCCAGAAAGAAAAACCAGAGAAGGAAAAATTTATTAGTTAATGCAATGCTGTAATTCTCTTAATTTAAAGCGTCGAGTCAACTTCATGCCTTTTCCAAGCTTTCTGTGGCGTAAGTAAATTTTTTTTGAAGAAATACAATCTGATCACTGTTCTATGCCAAAGGTTAAGCGACATTTTATTTTTGTCGACTTGTCACTGATTAGATGACTCTAGATAGCTTAGTTATTGATTTAACTAATATTTTTGGGTTCCTACTTTATTTTGGGTTATTCATTTATATCGTATATGTAGAGCAGTCCTCTAGCTTTGGCTCAGGCATATGAGACCAGAGACAAACTCATGGCAAAACATTCAGAGCTAGCTGAAGAGGGGGCTATTCAGATTGTAGTAATTAAAACAACAGGTGATAAAATACTATCACAACCGCTTGCGGACATAGGTGGAAAGGGCTTATTCACCAAAGAAATAGACGAGGCTCTCATAAACGGTGAAATTGACATTGCTGTACACTCAATGAAAGACGTTCCTACATACTTACCTGATAAGACTATTCTTCCATGCAACCTTCAACGTGAGGATGTAAGGGATGCTTTTATATCATTGAGTGCATCATCACTAGCTGATTTACCTGCTGGAAGCATTGTTGGAACCGCTTCCCTCAGACGAAAGTCACAGATACTCCACCGATATCCATCCCTAAATGTAAGTTGATGCTGTCATTATTTTTGCACTGGACAGTATGATCCCATCACATCGTACCTTGTGTTTCTTATTGAACTATTCATGTCTGGTCTTATTAACTCATCATTATTATTATTATTATTATTATATCTTGAAGCCATAAACAATTCTTTTTATGCTTTTTATAATTTAATGGGGGATCAAATATTTAGAAGATTTAAGATTTCCTTAACTGCTTGCAGAAATTGATCTAACCATTATATTTGAATATGAATTGATTTATTGTGTAATTTCTATCTACTACTTCCCCTCCTCCCGCTATGTATTTTTTGCAATTTAATTTTCTTTTTTACTTGATTATTATTTGTATTATAATAAGTATGCCTTGTGAACGGGCTAGGAGTCATGGTCTCTTATCATGAAAATCTTAATCTAAAAATTGAGTATCTGTGGTATGTTAACATGTTGGAACAGAGAATCTAAGAGAAAATAATATTTTCAGTAATAGAGAAGAGGCTGTAGGTTGGAGCAAAGATTGCCTTGCGTTGTTTATTCTATAACAGAGGAAAACAATTACATTGGGGTAGCTACCAATCAATCAACCTTCAAGGTGCCTCCTAATATTAGTGATCAATCACTTGACAATCTGCCCTAATTTCCTGCAGTCAAAAGCTTGCAAACTTGCAACATTATGCTGAGTAGCTGTGATTGTTATTTCTAATCTGACATTGCTACAAATTATCATCTTGCAAATTAACATAAAGGAGACTGAAAAATGACCATTGTGCCTCTTTATTTTGGGCTAATCCTTTTGCCCCTTCTTTGAAAGTAATAAGAAGAGATGAAAATTGCTGACTACTTATTAGAGTGAAATAATAGACATTGTAGCAGAGTGAGGGAATGAGAATCCCATTCTCTCAAACAAATCAAATGGGGCTTTAAGTACGGGTGTTAAAGAAATGTGTGCTGTTTATCATCCTGCTTCCTTGCGCACGTAGAGAGAGGGGGTGCTTCTACATGTTAGTATCATTTTTTGTAGAAGCAGCTGTGGGTCTGGGGTTGCTTCAGATGTTCAGGCATAGATTTTCATCTTCCGGATTGTGCCATGTGACTGACAGAGGCTAGACGGCTTCTGAATCTAATCATGGTCAAACGCTATATTTCTTTTTAAAAGATTAATAATACAATCTGGTGTGGTTGGCAGTAATTGAATCACATAGATATTAGTTAGTTTACCTCTTTTGTCATCATTTATAGAATGGATGTGACTGAAGAATCATAGACAATGTTGTCTTTGAGAGTCTCATTTATGGATTAAGGGGTTTGGTAAATCTTGCCTTATCTTGTCATTGTATGTGTATATTTTCTATCTCCTATCTGGATGAATTTTATTGGCTTTCCCAAAACATTGCCTTTTCCTGTCGGTCATGTATTATTCTTGAGCATGATTCTAGAATTATGACTATTATAATTAATATTATAATTTCAATTTCAGGTGCAGGAAAATTTCCGTGGCAATGTCCAAACAAGATTAAGAAAACTCAATGAGGGGGTTGTCCAAGCTACATTATTGGCATTAGCTGGACTAAAACGTCTAAATATGACAGAAAACGTGACATCAACCTTGTCAATTGATGACATGCTTCCAGCTGTTGCCCAAGGTGCAATTGGAATAGCCTGTAGAAGTGATGATGATAAAATGGTGAGTTTTGTTTTTAAACAAGATAGAAATTATTATATTGCATATTATTGCCACAGTAGTGCTGGTTGAAACTTAACTGTGCTTGGAGACAATTTAAATTATGTTATAAAATGCCATCTGAGGAACTTTAATGTGCTATGATCTGAAGAGTCTTGATCAGATAATATAAATTTCTTAAAGCTTTAAAAGATCACAGCTTTTAAATAAGCCATGTCCTAGTTATGTCTAAATATGCATTGATAAAAAATGAAGAATTATAAGATTTTTTACCATTAGGATGATTGATTTAATTATACATTTTAATGTACTTGAATATTAATAATATTGAGACATGGAATTTATTGTCTAGAGATTTTATGTTACCAGGATTTAATTCCATTTTACCAAGTTCCTTACTGCTGAAGAATAGGTCCCCAATCTACGGTTACGTAACTAATTCTAATTTGAACTCAACATACAATTTAATGATACCCCAAAATTACTGACACGGCTCTTTTTTTATTACTTCTCTTATTGTTATCTAATTGCAATAATGCAATGACTATCTGAAGTTTTTAAATTGAAAATTTGTATTTTGATACTCAGATTGCATATTTGCTAAATTTTACTAATTTATTTGTCTTATCAGTTTGTTTTGTTTTGTTTTATGTTTGCTCACTGCACCTGGGAACATAATTCATTTCAAGTTTTGGAAGATTTGAAATTTTCTTTGGTTGGTTGGTTTCTTCTTCAGGCAGAATACCTCGCTTCATTAAATCATGAAGAAACAAGACTGGCAGTTTCTTGCGAAAGGGCCTTCCTTGAGACCCTGGATGGGTCTTGCCGGACTCCCATTGCTGGATATTCTTGCAGAAAGAAGGATGGTGATTGTTTATTTAGAGGATTAGTTGCTTCTCCCGATGGAACTCGCGGTATGGAGAACTTCGTTTCAGATCATTTAAGTCTTGAAAATGCAATTTTAGTCCCTTTATAAAGCTTTCAATTGGACCTTCCCATTTCATAATTAGTCAATATTACCTCCCCTTAAGATGATCTGATATTCCTCTTCAATCAGATGATCCATTAAGTTAATTAACATTTAACTTTGGCTTTCAAGTTATGAGATTGTTGAAATGGAGATGTGACACCCGGGGCAAACACTGGATTGTGTTTTTGCTTGAATTTTTAGAAGGACCAAATCAAAACTTGTATGAAACTAGACAAAAAATATATTTCACCACTATTTAATGATACTTTCATCCAACTTCTAATCCTTCGTAACAACTTGTACTGTTCACTAATCTTGGCCTTTTGATACTCTTAATGTAGTTCTTGAGACATCGAGGACTGGTCCATATGCTGTTGAAGATGTGGTCAAGATGGGCAAAGATGCTGGGCAAGAGCTTCTTTCCCGGGCGGGTCCTAACTTTTTCAGTAGTTAGCCACTTGGATTAAACGATGACCAAATTACAGAGATTTCCATGTCAGGTTGTAGGTAACTGCTTGGCAAGTTAAATTCATTCTTTGACCTGTTGTAACTTAAAAAAATGACTGTGTTCAATTGAGTGTGCAAAAGTGAACCGCTCAGAAGGTTCCCTTTTGTTTTTGGGCCATTCCATGAATAGGTTCAAACTGTTGTATTTTTAGGAGATTGGAGATCCAAATTTTGTTATGTGAATAATTGTCTTCTGCCTATGTATTATTCTGCCATGTATCAAACTTTTCTAATCCCTGACTTGTGGTTTTGCTAAATGTTCGTATATTTGCTTTATTTGACTGCCATGGCAGTAGTGAACAAAGGCCTTGTCTTGTACTGCTACGTTTTGCTGGTACAAATTCATTATGGTCTAAAAGACGAGGTTAGGGTATATAGGCTAATTTTGTCTTAAAAGTTTTTACGTATAAGTTATAGGTATCCGAAAGTTGTTTTTTGCATATAAGTTATCTTTCTAGCTATTTATTGAATAATGTTTTCTTGCAATATAATTACATATAAATGTTGCACTAAATGCTTGATGCATAAGGTTTTTATTTAAATATAAATGTTTTAAGGAGTTTTAGAAATAAAAGTATGTCAGGTATTATGCATAGCAAATACTACACATGAGAAATATTATAATAAATTCAGTAAATTGTATTCATTTAATTTAGAAAAATTTTGATGGAATGAGAATGAGATAAATAAAAATAATGAAAATTTGGAATTTAAATTCTTTGTAAAAATCTTATTTGTTATATATATATGATTTTGTTTGGTATGTATAGAAGGGTTGATTATTAAAAAAGTTTTTGAAATTAATCCGACAATGTGTGAATCTTTGAAATTAATTCTCTTGTGTATTGAGAATAGAACAAACCTCTTCACCGGCTTCTATTGCATCTACTAGTGTGTTGTTCAGTCATAGTTAGAATGATAATTATGGGCCACCTAATCGTCATGATTCTACACTAGAGGCCTTAATCAGGGGTCGAAGGACGTGATCTGTTACTATTATAAAGAACCGGTCATACAAAATGCACGTGCCGTACATTTCAAAATAAACAAAATTAACAAAACTCTGCATATGTAGTCGTCACAGCCAATGGCACAATTATCATTTTTGTCGTCGAATATGCTCAGTTAAAGTCTGTCAATCCCCCTGTAAGCGCTGGTATTGCAACAGGTAATGAGGCTATTGACCTTGTCTGTTCTTCCTCAAAATGGATCATAGACTCGGGTGCTACTGACAACATGACAGGTAATCGCTATCTCTTCTCCACTTATACTTCTTTTGCCAACCCTTCAAATGTCACCATTACGGACGGTTTCTAATCCTGTGTTCTTGGTTTTGGTACTATTGACCCTATCTCTTCCATTCATTTGGAATTCGTGCTCAATGTCCCTAACCTTGAATTTAACCTTTTATCCCATAGTAAACTTACTCGTCAATTAAATAGTTGGGTCTCACTTTTTCCTGACCATTGTTTGATACAATATCTTTTGATGAAGAAGATTATTAGTAGAGGTTACGAATCTGGCGATCATTACTTTCTTGATGATCAGGGGTCTCGTGCGGTGGCTTATACAGATGGCGTCACTCTTTTTGAAGCACATTGTCGTTTGGGTCATTTATCTTTATCGTTTTTAAAAAAGTTTATCCTCAGTTTCAGCATTTGTCGTCATTAGATTGTGAGTCTTGTTAGTTTGCTAAACATCATCATCTTCCTTTAGTATCTCTAGTCAATAAATGAGCTTCGTCTCCTTTTGAGTTAGTGCACTCTGATGTTTGGGGTCCGTGTCCAGTTGAGTGTAAAGCTGATTTTAAGTACTTTATTACATTTGTTGATGATTATTCCCGTATTACTTGGTTATATTCAATAAAAAATCGTTGAGTTGTTCTCTCATATTTTTGCCTTTACTGCTGAAATTAAAAATCAATTCAATTCGTCTATCCATACCTTGCGTAATGATAATGCTAAAGAATATTTTTTCTGAATCATTTCACTCTTTTATTCTTCAAAACAGAATTCTATATTAATCTTCTTGTATGGATACACCAGCTCATAATGATGTTGCCGAAAGAAAACATCACCACTTATTAAAAGTAGCCTGTGCTCTTTTATTTCAAATGTACGTTCCAAAATCTTTTTGGGCAGATGCAGTCTCCACTGCTTGCTTTCTCATTAATCGCATGCCCTCCTCTATTCTTGATGGTCACATTCCCTACATCACTCTCTTTCCTTCCAAACCTTTGTTTTCCATTGATCCTAAAATTTTTGGATGTGTGTGTTTTGTTCAAGATGTGCATCCTACTGTCTCTAAATTAGGTCCTAAGTCCCTCAAGTGTATCTTCCTTAGCTACTCTCGTGTTTAGAAGGGTTATCGATATTTCTCTCATACTCTTAATCGTTATCTGGTTTCTACATATGTCACTTTTTAAGAATCTGTTGCATATTTTGTTTCTAACATTTCAGCTCCTCCTTCTCCACCTGTGGAGGAGGATACTCTTCTATTATATTCTGTCACTCACTCACCATCACTAGCCTCAACTCTGTACAAGCACATAGTCAACTACCTTTGTCTCGGGTCTATACCAGACACTTGAAGGAAAACATTACTACTTTTTCGCCAGATTCTTCCCCGCCATTATCTACTTTAATCATTAGATCCTGTAGAAAGCATTACTCACCCTGAGCCTGACCCGATCCCTAAATCTAATATATCTCCTATTCTAGATCTGGATCCCTCCTTTCATTTGCCCATTTTCCTCCGCAAAAGTAAACGTACTTGTACATATCATATTTCTTGTTTTGTTTTATATAACCACCTCTCATTTGCTTCTTGTATCTTCATTGCCTCTTTAGACACTATCTCAATACCTCAGTCTATTCTTGAAGCCTTATCCCACTCGAGTTGGCGTACTGCTATGGAAGAGGAGATGACGGCCTTTGATCATATCGGTGCATAGACCTTTGAAGATTTACCGGCAAGAAAGAAAGCCATTAGGTGTAGATGGGTGTTAACTCCTAAAACTAAAGCTGATGGCACTCGTGAACGTTTTAAGACTAGCCTTGTTGCTAAAGGCTATACTTAAAAGTATGGTGTTGACTACCCTGAGACCTTTTTCCCTATAGCCAAACTCTCCTATATTCGTCTCTTCATCTCTTTGGTTGCTACTTATGGTTGGGACCTCACTGAACTAGATATCAAAAATGCCTTCTTACATGGTGATTTTCTTGAAGAAGTGTACATGGAGCAATCACCCTGTTTTGTTGCTTAGGGGGATCGTGGTAAAGTGTGTTGTCTTAAGAGATCTTTCTACGACTTGAAGCAAAGTCCTCAGGTATGGTTTGATAGATTTAGTACTGTTGTGAAGGACTTTAGCTAGTGTCAGAGTAAGTGTGATCATGTTTTATTCTATCAGAGAACAAATGTTGTCATGATTTTATTAGTTGTATATGTTGATGATATTATGATTACGGGAAGTAATGCCTCGGGGATCTCATCACTCAAGTCATTTTTAGACGAAAGATCTAGGTTCATTAAAGTATTTCCTAGGGATTGAAGTCATGAGGAGCAAGAAAGGTATCTTATTGACTCAGAGAAAATATGTCCTTGATTTGCTAAAAGAAATTGGAAAACTATGAGCTGCTCCAACTAGCTTTCTTATGGTTTATAATCCACTACTTAATGCTGATGGTAGTATACCATCTGAAAATCCCGTTAAAGCCATTAAAAGCAAGCCGTTTGAGAACCTATAGAGGTACAGGAGATTGATTGGCAAATTAAATTATTTTACGGTAACCCGTCCTGATATCACTTACCCAATAAGTGTCATTAGCCAATTTATGGTCTCTCCAACAGTTAGACATTGGGAAGCCTTATAGCATGTGTTATATTACTTGAAGGGATCTCCAGATCGTGGGATATTGTACAAGAATCATGACCATATAGATATTGAGTATTTTTGTGATGCCGATCATGGTTGATCAAAAGGCACAAGACGATATACTACAGAATACTGTATTTTTGTAGGAGAAAATTTGGTATCTTGGAGAAGCATTAAACAAAATGTGGCGTCAAGATCGAGTGCACAAGTAGAATATAGAGCCATGGCATAATCAGTATGTGAGATAGTCTGGATGTATCAGTTACTAAAGGAGGTTGACTTTAAAATCTCGTTTTCAGCTAAGTTGTGATGTGATAATAAAGTGGCCTTACACATAGCTTCTAATTCAGTATTCTATGAACGCACGAAATATATTAAAATCGACTGTCATTTTATTCTAGACAAGTTGAAGGAAAACTTGATCTCTACAAAATATGTCAGATCTAGTGATCAACTGGGTAATCTCCTCACTAAAGCTCCTAATGGGATTTGAGTTAAATATCTTTGTAACAAGTTAAGCATAATTGATATCTATGCTCTAACTTGAGGGGGAGTATAGAGATATTATGAGATATGTAAATATCTTATAATTTATATATAGGATAAGATATGATATTATTTTATTAGTATATATGATTATCTAAATTTTTCTATTGTGTATATATATCCTTTCTGAACGTTAATAAAGTACAAGTATTATTCATATGAAACAACAATTTACATCAATGAAAATTGATTGTACCGATTAATAGTGGATTCTTTTTATGATTAGAATACAAATTTGGTCACTAGATTTCCTTTGTAATATCTTTATGATACTTTATGCTTCTGGAATTTCTGCATAATTTTATTCTATTTCATTTTCCATGTTCATATGGTGAACACAATGCCTCCTAAACTTTTTACCCAAAATTTCTATCATTCCTCAAGGAAAATTTGAGGATAAGAATAGGAGATTTCATAGTATGGAGAAAACGGGTTTCCAGAATGAATGCAAGTGTGTGTGGGGGGGGGGGGTTCATCTCTAGAGCCTTGATCATGATTTGTGGATAAGATCATTTCGTGCAGAAGATTTTCTGGTGACAATTTTGTCTCCTTTTGTATGTATTATTTTTTTTATACAAAATATTTTTAAAAGGGATTGGGCTCACCCACGATCTAAAAGCAGGACGAAGTCTCCCTTCCTCTTAAACGATATCAATATCGGGTAAGACGAACCGCTATTACTTTCAGGAGTAAACTTAAGCATCTAGGAGTTAGGATGCCTTCTTAAGCACTGTGACTAGAACTATAACAAAATAATACTTCTTAGGGATCAAAAACGCTTCAAATAGTTGTATGTTTTACCCTTTTACTAATTGAACTCACGGACGATGGGCTTTTTTTTTTTTTTTGGCTAGCTTGTTGTGTGTATTATTGATAGAGGTAAATAGTGTCTTACATTCATGTACCTGATCTTACTCAGCGGAATAAGATTTGTTCTTTTTGTTGTTGCGTGAACGTCTGTGTAGGTTTTTCTTTTTTTTGGATAATAATGTGCGCGTTTTGTTTTATTCATTGAAACATTATGGAAACATCTGCGGATCAAATCTCAGTGGGGTTTACTTACACTACATCATCGAGTTTCTAGTTAAAGTTCCACCCGTGGGGGCAATAGCGCGATTGTTACTTTTAAGATATGCATAAGAAATTTAATCAAATATTGAAATATCTAGATTTTAAAATTAATAATATCTTTTTATTGAAGTTTTTTCTCTTAAAAACAAATAGTAATATATGAATTTATAAATATGAACATATTTTCATGATATTTTTTCTCTTAAAATTTGAGTACTTTGGTGATTGCTTGCCGGGAAGGAGACAAAAAAATGCAGCAATCAACTGTTAACTTGCTTGTGTAAAAAATTAAGAAGTTTATTTCTTTCATTAGCACATCAGTTTGCTAAAATATCCCAATTCCTATCTTGAAATGGTTTTACAATAAAAAGCTCTTTGGTTTTCTAAAATGTCATAGGTTTCATCAAAAGCTCTATAGTTTTATGCTTTTTTAATAATAAGTAAAAAGAAGAGTAAAAGCATAAAATAATATTTAATATCCTAATTTTATTTATATATATTTTTATATTATTTTTTAGTTATATCTAATATTTTAATTTTATTATAAATTTAGAGTGTTAGATGCATGATAAATATGATTAGGGTGTTAAAAATATTAAAAATAATATTATTAGGCTATTAGATATATTATAAATAATAAATAATATTGAGGTGTTAGATGCTAATTTACTCTTAACATCAATTTCAAACTCCCATGTTAATCTCAAACAAACAGTTAAACACATATAGTAACTTTTACCTTTGATTACTTTAACGAATAGTAAAAACATACTCGTATTCTATACATATACGAGTTTAATTTTTATTATTATTATAAGAGCTCATTTGATAAGTAATCTTGTAAATTTTTTATAATATTCTCTAAATCTTTGGACTGTTCCTTAACTTTCATAAAAAATTGATGTTAAATCTATTTAAATTTTTTTATAAAAAAAATAAATTTAACTAACACTATAAGAATTAGAAAAGGTTAATATAATTATTGATACTTTTACTTTATATTAATTTTAATTTTAATCTTTTAAATTTATACTATTTAAAGCCGTTAGTCCTTATAGCTTTAACAGTATTAATTTTGTCTCCCTAGCACTAAAACCAAATATGCTTATTTAAAGAGTTGATTGTAAATAATAAACTACTGCTTAATCTTATGTGGCAGTCTCTTAATATCAATTTTAATTATTTAAAAATAAAAAACTCTTAGGCTATGTTTGGTTCAATAAAAGGAATGGTAGATTAGATTAATTTCAGGGAGAGTAGATAAAGGTAGGGAAGATTATAAGTATGAAAGTAGGGGAGGAGAGATGATATTTCTTGTTTGGTTTAGGAAGGGAGGGGAGGGTAGATAATAAAAAATTGACAGATATATCCTCAAGCCTTTATTTAAATTTTTTTATTTTTTATTTATAATATTTATATCAGAATTATTATTTCTTTATTTATATATTTAAAAAAACTTTTTACCTATTTCTCACTAGAGTTTCATCTTTTCCTCAATGCTTTTTTCGATTATAATCTACTTTTTTTATTATCCTTTATCAAAATGCACTGTATCTAAACTATTGTTTTCTTCGGTCTGGACAGGTAAGAGCACTCTATTAAATCAATTGTTCAGAACTAACTGGACATAAATGCACTGTATCCCAACTGAGTCTCAAATATTTTCGAAGGTGGAAGATTCCAAAAACCAAAAATAGAAATATTGATGCCGCCTGCTTGAGTGAAATTACTCTCCACACAAGGCTCTCAAAATCGGTCAAAACTATCATCAGGGTATCTGTTGAACCCACAAATTGGACATTAGAAGGGGAAAGTGGAAAGCACTTTGGAGAAAGACAAGTTTGAAATTCATTAAAAATGTCACACACGCAGCTGGTGATAACTTGATCATAAAATTATGATTTCGGAGCTGCAAATTTACTCAATAATTTCTTTCAGTACCTTGTAATCTATTGCCCTTTCACTTACTTTGAGTAAAGTTTCTATCAAAGATGATTGTAGTTTTCAATCAAACTATCGAAAAGGGAGAAAATCCTTGTCCGAGACCACTTAATTTTCAGAACACTGTGGCATTGCATGATTGCAAAGAAACTTTATGCGCTTAGGTTAAGGTAGCAGTTTTAACGAAGACCAGGTAGATTAAAAAAAATAAAACAAGCACTACAAATTGCGTTGTAAAGAGAGCAAGAATACATCTCGTACTGACTGAATGGTGGGTCCAGAGTAGCCAAAACTGTGCCTTGCAATCAAATTGAGCCCAACGTTGTTAAAATCGGTGGCATTGTAAAGTGAATCACTCAAAACCACAAGCTCTAAAGCCGATATAAAGGGGTCGGAATCCGTATGAGTATTTGACCCGATATATACGCTCATGGTTTTCCCCTGGGCTGAAAAAACCCTTCGTAGAAGGTGAAATTCCCAACCCCGACAGGTTAGATCAGTTGGCTAGGGCTGTTCTAGCTTAACCAAATGTTCCGGGTTTGATCCTTTGAGAATGCAGCACCCTAGGGGCCAGGGGCGCTAACCTTAATGGTTCCTGTCATTGTCTCGATCCGGATTAGTCTGGTTTATAATTCCCTGAGGGGTTAGCCAGGATATCGGTTGAAAAAATAAAAAAAAAAAGAAGGTGAAATTCCCATTTGCATAGTCCTCTGCGGTGTTAACCACACTCCACAAAGTGCCATCCACGATCTGATCAAATGCCGACGGGGAAGGATGCTTGGGGCCGTTGACCCCTCTATAGAAATACGTCTTCCGCACCATGTATCATTTTCCGGGAAACACGATAAAATTGTAGCAATGTTTCTTGACACGGGGAATGGCGGAAATTAGAAGAAAGGGTTTTTTCACCCGCAGGGCAATTCTAAAAAATTAAAAAATTAGTAAGAATAATTTAATTAGGATAACACATGAAATTTTTTAACCCTCTAAAAAGTTCTAAATTTAGAGGGGTGAGAGAGGGATAGGGAAGCAGAAAAAGCCAAAAATATTTCACTCCCCTCCCCTCTAAAACCCCCAACCAAACAATGTTCCGTTCCGGACTGGTTGCCTCCTCCGCATTAGCGCTTCCTCCTTTCATGTCGGACTCCCTCCCTCCAATCTTCATTTAGAAATTTCAGCCCTCCCTCTCCCTTTGTTCTTCATCGAATCAGTACCTATTCTTTAAGGTGGATGAAGAAGCTCCACCGCAAAACCGGTGGGTTGAAGATGTCGGCATAACGGAAGACGTCGTCATCTTCTTGTCTCCTTCAAGGTCGCCGTTTCCGTCGTCGAAGTTTCGGAAGTTGCAAATTTGAAATCGGAAGTTGCACGTTGTTATCTTCTTTTCTCCTTCAAGGTCGCCATCTCTGTCGTCAAGGTTTCAGAAGTTGCAGAACACAAAATCTATATAACTATTTTGATTTTTAAATTTCTTTTTCTGGCTCTTTTTGATTTTTTACTTTAATCTTTCTCTGGTTGCTAAAGTTGAAGAAGGTGTGAGTAAGGGGCTGGGATTTCTGAACGAAGAAGATGGGAGGGAGGGACTCCGACAAGCGACTTCCGACGAGTTATGAAGGGAGCAAGAGAGAGGACGGGAGGAGGAGGCAACACTGAACCAAAGTGTTTTTTTTTTAAATAATTAAAATGGGTATTAAGAGCCTGCCACATAGGATTAAGAACCAGCTCATTTTATACGGTCAGCTCTCTAAATAAACATATTTAACAGTATTAGTAATACGGTAGACAAAATTAACACTGTTAAAAGATGTATTGACTAACGGCTTTAAATTTATAACAGATTTAAAAAAGGTTTCTGTTTAAAATTATACTCTTAAATAATCTTTTAAAAATAATTTTTAAAATATTAAAAAAATTTATTAATTTTTAATTATTATTTTCTTTCTATTTATCCCTATTGTTGTCATTATTATCACTACTACTTGCAGGGAGAAGGGTAATCGTCACCCCACCGGAAGAGAAAGTAAATGTTGCTAAGAGTCATCATCGATTAGAGGTCGTAGTTCATATTACTGTTGAATCATTGTTGCTGCTTCTTCTTTTATCATTAAATCTCTGGCTACTATAGTCTCTAAAGCTGTTGTTTTTTCATTGCCAGAAAGAACATGAGAAAATAGAAAAAAAATTATTTTTTATTTTATACTCTCTCTAATAATTTATTAATTATAAAATTTATTTTTAATAATAATTATTTAAATATTTATTTATTTTAAATTATTATTTTTAGAATTATTTTTTATAAGTTATTTTTTAAAATTTATTTAAAAAATATTTTTTTAATAAGTTATTTTTCTTATCTAAATGGGCATACGGTCAATAATGAATAAACCATATGAACTAAATTAATAATTGAAGGAAAATTTAGGGTAAAAAACTTTCATGTTTCCCGTTAAAAACTTGGTTTCACAAAAGAAACCCGAAAATATTAAAAATAAAATAACACCCTCCTAGAAAATCGAATTGATTTTATAACCCCAGCATGACACACACTCTCGCCTGTAAGGAGTCGGCATCCCACACTTCGTCTGGTCGAGCTCGCCGTCGGACGCCCACCGTTCTCAGCCCTGCGTGGTTGTTTTCCGGTAAATATTAAAGAAGGTAAGAATCCTAGGGCTTTGTCTTTTTCCCAAAATCCAGTGAGATTGATTTGTTCATTGTGGCTTTGAATCTGGATTTGAATTTGTTCACCGCGTCATCTGTTCATCATCAAACCCTGCGTTGGACGCATTCGCACCATTTCTTGCTTTTTTTTCTTAATGTTTTTTCATTTTAAATAATTGGAAGTCATAAATTGCAAGAGTGTTATTATCATTTTCATTCTTCGGTGGCTTGGAGAAGGTGCCTGAATCAATTGGCTTACTAAGGCATATTCGTTAAAGTATCTGGAACAAAAATTAAAAGGGTATGACATCAACTATGCATATTTCAAAGATTTCAGTGGGGAGTTTAAGATAGGTCGCCTATGATATCAATATATAGTAATTTCGAGGCTAGCATTTGATGAACTTAAGTAGTGCAGTTATTAATTTCAGCAGATTAACAAGCTGTCAGTGATATCCGTAGTATGTGCAAATCATGGGGCTATCTATTCTATTATGTGAAACCAGTAAAGGGAGATTGTTTAAAGCATCCCTGTATTTTTTTTGTTTTTAAAAGTACAGATTTAAATGAACATTGGAAATTCTCTATCTGCATCATTGTTAACTGCTGTCTTGTGCATTGTATGAAAATGTCAGATGGTGAATATGTATTTATATTTACTTCGGTTATGTTCAAATACTTCACCTCTTGATCTTGTTTGATAGTGACTAATGTTGATTGAGCATGCTGCATCCTGTAGTAGTTTTCTGGATTGCTGGTAGTTTACTCCCAATAATAGGTTGATGGTGGTTACTGAAGATCAACCCATTTAGTTCCTCGCAATCAGGCAATTGAAATTTAAATCTTACTAGTCCTACTAATCCTATCTTAGGGGGAAATTAAGGAGCTAAATGGTAATCGGTAGTGAGTTTCTCATTACTTAATGCTGTCATGTTATATGATGCGCAGGAGTGAAAGGGCTTTTAGTGCACATGTTGGAATGATGGAATGGAAATATAATTTTGTGAATGAAAAATGACCTTAATGTTAAGAAAAGTAATGACAAAAGCATGATATTGTTTAGTTATTATAACAAGAAAATAATAGACTTCACAGTATCTTGTTTTTTGTGCATTGAAATCAAATTCTATTCCTCAAGCATACCAAATTCTATTAGAGTATAACCCTTAGCTGTCAATTCGCTGTCTAATGGTTAGGTGGTTATGTGTCTCGTTAGCATCTGGTTAACATTCTGTTAGTTCTCAGTTAGGCATTGCTGAGTCACATACAGTTGCCAATCTCTCTTTCTCTCGTCTTCTTTTCTGAAACCTAACACATTGAAATCAAATTCTATTCCTCTCAGGTATACCAAATGGGTCCAATATTCACATGAAACATATGTGGCACATACTGAAATAAACTCACTGACTGATGAACCTTAGAAAGAGATCAAGCAGCCGTTGAGACTTCTTTATTTTGCAAACCTGTAATCATCTTGTTCAGGGTGTTATTGTTAATCATGCTGTATTTGATTGAGAAAAGTTGTTTGACCATCTTATTGGCACTTTATCAGTTTTTGAATTTTTTACTTATAGAGGAGGGGCTACTTATGCTGTATTTAAATGTTGTTGAGTGGTGATTTTATATTTTTAAATTTGGAATAATGACTATTCATTATATTAGTTTATTATATTGGCTCCCTTTAATTTGGTTGGTTCTTATTCACCTCATCACATTCACCCTCAACTGCTGTCTCGTATCAGAAGGTCAGAATAAAAGTATTTACTTTCGATTTGTTTAAACGACTTCACTTCTTGATCTTGTTTGATAATATGATTAAGATTAACTGATGATGCCAAGTGCTATTTTAGCATCATCAACAATTTCCTGCATTGACGTTCTCTGACCTTCATAATACTTTTATTCATTCTCCAAGTACCTTTTAGTTTCAAATTATACTAAGATCACTCTTTGTTCTGTGGATAATTAGGTGATAAATTTGTGAAAGTTAGATGGAAGCCAAGTTTTTCCGTTTTCTCAAGATCGTGGGAGTGGGATACAAAGCCAGAGCTGAATCTCAAGGGCGTCTCTTGTATCTCAAATTGGGATACAGTCACGAGGTTGAATTGACGGTACCGCCTGCAGTTCGGGTTTTCTCTTTCAAAAACAATGTGGTTTGCTGCACCGGAATAGACAAGCAAAGGGTGCACCAATTTTCTGCTACTGTGCGCAGTTGTAAGCCACCCGAAGTCTACAAAGGCAAAGGTATATTGTACATTGATGAAGTTATCAAGAAGAAGCAGGGAAAGAAGTCTAAATGATCAAAATGCATGTGTTTCAAGGCAATTTAGGGTTTGTTGATGTACAATGGCTTAGTCTGCAAAATCTGGCTCTTACAAAACCCATAAATAACTATTTTAGCTTGATTAGGATTTTGAAACCATTTTGGTTTTGCCATGTTTCAAGAGGCACTGATCATTGCCCACTAAGATTTTATTTGAACTAATAACTTCCATTTCTTTCTTCTTCATGGCTTGGCTTTGATCAATGGCTTATCATTTTTCAGGGACGAACCCTCTTTTGGTGCTTAACTAATCATAGGTGTACTTCCATCAATAGTTTAAATTTTTGTCATCAAGTTTTTCAATAAAAACTATAACATCTTGATAGATGGTGGACTCAATTATGTAATGTTTCAGTTTTTTCCCTGTTTATTTGTAAGGGAAAATCACGTCTAATGTAAACTCAACAAGACATTTGCCCGGGGAAGGGAATATTGGTATTTCAATGGGGGTTGGTCCGAGTGGTAAGCAGTTCGGTATTACTTAAACGAGGTCTCGAGTTCGAACCTTGGCGAATGCAGAAAATTCCCGTTTGGAGACTTACCCACCATATACGCGACTCGGGTCGGATTCGGATATAGTCGGGGTAAAACTCCGGTGAACCAGGTGGGCAACAAAAAAAAAACCATAAAAAGCGCAAAAAAGATGACCGCAACTCATAATGTTTTTTTGCCCATAAGTGTTTTGGCAGGATATTATTTAATCAAAATATTAAATAATGTATTAAATAACATATTGACTTAATTTACTGTTCACAATGTTTCTTACAAATAAAACTAATATATTTATTACACAAATTTTGAATCCCTTTAAAACCGCAATATCTCCTTGATTATGTCAGCATTCAACATCTAATAAATAAAAATATTTAAATTTTGAATCCCTTAATTTATTGAATATATCTAAATTTAATTAATGGATTGATAATAATTAATAAATAATTAAAAATAAATAGAATCTGGAGAATTAAATGTAATAAATAACTACCCCTTCCTATGAAACATCAATTGGTCCCCACGCATGGTATTACAAGTGTCAGTAAAATATTGACGATTGATTGATTTTTTTTTTTCTTAGTTAGATAAGATTATAAGAACCGTGGGTATAATATAGTATAGTTATCCTCTATTTCTTGCTTTTATTTCTTATTTTTTTTTTCCCATTCATTATATTCTGTGTTACCATTCTTTTTGGCGTGATCTCTGTTACCACCAAGGTAGTATCTTCATAAAAAATTACCTTTTTTATTGAGCATAATAAATTCAAAATCTTTCATATTCATTATAATTTTATTTATTTTATTATATAAATTCCTTAACATAAATGTTACCTGACGTTTATTTTTTATTTTTAATACATATGACATTAATTCTTTTTTCTTTCTAACCAACAACAACAACAATAACAAAGCTTTATCCCATTAAATAGGGTCGGCTACATGGATCATACGACGCCATTGTGCTCTATCAAAAACTGAATCCTTGGTTAAGTTATTGACTAGGAGATCCCGCTCAATGACCTCGTTGGGCGTTCTCTTTGGCTTTCCTCTATTCTTTTTAACCGGGCTCCATATTATTTGATTCACCCTCCTCACTGGCGCATCCCTTAGCCTTCTTTGTACGTGTCCAAACCACCTAAGACGGTTATCTACCATTTTCTCCTCAATAGATGCCACTCCAACTCTTCCCCGTATTTGTTCATTACGAATCTTATCTTTTCTTGTATGCCCACACATCCATCTCAACATCCTCATCTCAGCTACCCCAATTTTATACTCTTGTTGTCCTTTTAAAGCCCAACATTCACTTCCATAAAGCATTGTTTGTCTTATAGCAGTGCGATAAAACTTTCCTTTTAATTTATCTAGTATTTTCCGATCACATATAACCCCAGTAGCCTTTCTCCATTTAAACCACCTAACTTGAATTCTATGATTAATTTTTTCTTTCTAACCATATGATATTAATTCAGACCTTAGAGAAATATTTTCATAATGTTAATATAAAATATTGATATAAAGACATATATAATGAAAATATTTTAAATACCTCACAAAATACCAAAACTAATATCACATAAATTATAATATAAATAAGAGAAAAAAATAATAAAAGATCTTTTGAAATTCAAAAAGATAAAAAGGATATTTGAAATTAAAAAAAGAACAAATTGGGCCTCTGTCCAATCTGTCCTTTGTAAATTTAGGGCAAACGATAAAATTATCTTTTAGTCATTTACTACTCCTACAATGAGTTTGCAACTTGAGCAATGATTTTGACAATTTACCCTAAGAGATTTACAACTCTGTAACAATATACCACCACCACAATGCCATCATCGTCAATATGACTCTGCTCACCCTCTCGTCAATCTCCTTTCCCGACCTTGCTATAGAAGTCGCGCTCTAGCTCATTGTTGAAGTAGCAGATCAAGGCTCTTAGTTTGTCGTCGAAGTTGCACTCGAGGACCCCTGTTCTCTATCGCAATCATAATCACAAATTGAGGCTCCTAGTTTGTTGTTGATGTCATCGCTCCAACTTGTCGTCCAATTTGGCTTGCTATACCGTTGCTATCTCTATTTGCCGCTATGCCTTGCTGCTGTCGTTGTTTTGATCTGCTGGTGCTTCTTCCTGTTACTTTTATGCTCGCCGTCGATGAAAGAAAAGGGTGGAGGACGGGTGAACAAGAGATAAATGATGACAGCTTGAGGTGACGATGAGTAGTAAATACCATTACTTAAGCTGTCAAAATCATTGCTCAAGTCATAAATTCTATATAGGAGTTGTAAATGACCAAAGTAATTACTTGTAACTCAATTGGTACTGAGAGTAGTAAATCCTATTACTCAAGTTGTCAAAATTATTACTCAAGTTGTAAATCCTATTGCAAGAGTAGTTGCATGTAATAGCTTTCGGATTTGTAACTCCTGTAATAGTATTTACTACATTAGCAATATTTTTGACAACTTCCCCTAAAATATTAACAACTCTATGTAACAACGTACTTGCAAGTAATAGCTTTTGGGTTTGCAACTTCTGCAATGAGATTTATAATATGAGCAATGGTTTTGACAACTTCCCCTAAGATATTAATAACTCTCTGTAACAACATACTTGCAAGCAATAGATTTTGGGTTTGCAACTGTTGCAATGGGATTTACAATATGAGCAATAGTTTTGACAATTTTCCTTAAGACATTTATAACTTTCTATAACAATGTATTTGCAAGTAATTACTGAATTGTAAATGTCTAAGGGAAAGTTATTAAAACCATTATTTAAGTTACAAACCCATTGCAGTACAGTAGTAAATGACCATAGGGCAATTTTATTTTTTGTTCTAAATTTATAAATAACAGATTAAATAAGAGGCCCAATATATTATTTTTAAAATATAAAGGCCTTTTTATCTTTTTAAATTTTAAAAGATTTTTTAGTTGTTTTTTTCTCTATAAATAAATAGGAAAGTAAATTCAAAATCTTTCACATATATTACAGTTCATTTCTATTTTTTTATTTTATTTTATTCTATTCTAGTTTAAATTAATTGTTTGGTCTCTCTCCTTCTCATGACCCCCATTTTTGTCCGGCCAGTTTCAGAGTCAGTCTGTCACGCTCTCCAGTCACCACCGTGGAGAGCAGGAAACCCTATGACTAGCCAATTTTTGAACTTTTGTGGGTCAAGCTGAAACCCTGAAAAGAATCTTCATCATTGCCGATTTCCGCGCAGGATTCTCATCAAGTTTTGCGTCTCATAATCGCCCAAACCCGCTAGACCTTGCATTTTTTCAATTTCTTGAAGGTAAAAGCTCTCTCTGTTACTCGCATTTTACCCAAATTGCAATTGAAATATCTCCGTTTTGATTTGGGGTTCTCTGATTCTCTTGAGCACCTCCTTTTTGTTGCTGATGTTATAATGCATGTCCATTTTTTTGTTTGTTTTCTTTTGGTTATTTGTTATTCTTTTGCCTCTAACTCTAGTGTTTTTCCTTCTTAATCGTATGCTTGTCTCCAGTTTTACTCCCCTTGTATAATTCTGTGGGTTTAGGTTATCATGCTTTGCTCTCAACTCACCAGAACCAAATCGAGGGATTAAAGGCCTGAAGAGTGTGACATTATTGATGCTAATGAAAAGTACATCTGATATTGGCTTATAGACTGTCATAGATGGGCTTTAATAGTTCAAAGATTCAAAGATGATTGATGATTCGGTAGTTTATTTTTAACATTGTAAGAGAAATTGTTTAAACACAACCACTTGTTAAAAGGAAGAGGTAATCTGTCTGTTCCTTGTTTACATTCTGGTGAAGACTTCCCATACAAATTTTAGGAAGGTTACATGTTACTTTTTACTGGTTTATCATTTACTAAACTTTTCCATATGTTAAGGCGTTTTTTAATTCCTAATGAACCAAAAGTATTGGATGACCTTTGATACCATTATAGTGAAGCAATTATAATTCATGATGAAATATCTGAGCAAATTGATTGCTTTTCTTGGGCTCAATGTGGAAGATTCTTCTAGTCCATGTTATGCTTGATGGAAGTTATATGTGAAGTAATAATCAGTATAACATTCATGTTTGTCTTCAGGTGCCATACTATCAAAAGCCTAAGAGGAACTGGGATGGATAACAGCTCAGATGAAGATACTGATATTAGTGAATCTGAAATGAATGAGTATGAGGAAAAATCTTATGAAAAACTTAAAAATGGAAGACTCCTTGTGAAAAACTCGGATGAGACTTTCAATTGTCCCTACTGTAAGAAGAGAAAGAGAAATTACTTGTACAAGGACCTCCTTCAACATGCTTCTGGGGTGGGTCAGAGCAGTTCACAAAAGAGAAGTCCTAGGGAAAAGGCTAATCATTTGGCTTTAGCAAAATATTTGGAAAATGATCTTATGACTGTGGATGGTCCATCCAAACCTTTAGATATTCAATCAAAACTTGAAGATGAAGGCAATCCTCTTGTCAATCAAGATGAGCAATTCGTGTGGCCTTGGATTGGAATTGTAGTTAATATTCCCACTCGACGAACAGAAGATGGACGTTGTGTAGGGGAAAGTGGGTCCAAGCTACGGGATGAGTACAGAGCCAAGGGTTTTAACCCTGTAAGAGTCAACCCTCTGTGGAATTTTCGGGGTCACTCTGGAACTGCCCTTGTGGAATTCAATAAAAGCTGGCCCGGCTTAGATAATGCATTGGCATTTGAGAGATATTATGAATCAGATCATCATGGGAAAAAGGATTGGTATTCTGAAATTGAGCAGAAGTCTGGTCTTTATGCATGGGTTGCTCGTGTAGATGATTACAAATTGAACAACATTATTGGGGAAAATTTGCGAAAAATGGGGGATGTAAAAACCATACCTGAACTTATGGAAGAAGAAGCACGAAAGCAGGACAAACTTGTGTCAAATTTAACTAACATTATTGAGATCAAGAACAAGCATATAAAGGAGATGGAAGTTAGATGTAGTGAGACTGCACTCCGTATGGATATTGCCATGGGAGAAACAGATAAGCTCATTCAATCTTATAATGAAGGTATTTTTCAAAAGTGAATTTCTCGATTATTTGTTCACTCATAGAATAAGTAAATTCTGCTTGAATAGCCATAAAACATTTCTTACTCTTCATTATTTATCTATGGTGTTGAGCTCTTCTAGTGACACTGTTTGATCCAATGACTTCTATCTTGCAGAGATAAAGAAAATTCAAACAAGCGGAAGGGATCACTTTCAAAAGATCTTTAATGATCATCAAAGGCTGAAGTTACTAGTAGAATCTCAGCAACAAGAGCTTGACTTGCGGAGTCAAGAATTGGAAAAGCGTGAGGCCCACAATGAAAGTGAAAGAAAAAAGTTAGGTGAAGAGCTTGAGAAGGTATGACGTTTTTATTGGTGCAGCACCTCCTTAACATGTGTAGAGGAGCTATCAATAATGACGTTTCGCATTTTATATTTTTATTGTCTCTTCTAATTCCTTTAATAACAATTTTGTTTATGAAGCTTGTAGACCCTCTAACTATTCTGGTCCTTATTGTCTTTCCAGAATGCAATAAAGAATTGCTCTCTTCAGCTGGCTGCTCTGGAGCAACAGAAAGCTGATGAAAATGTTTTGAAATTGGCGGAAGATCAAAAGGTCATTTACCTGTCCTTAAGTATTGTTTATAACAGAAACTTTGTCTGTCAGCATTAGAATAAAAGGTAATTGATGCCATTTGACTCTAAATTTTATCCAGAGGCAAAAAGAACAACTACATGCTAAAATCATTCGACTTGAAAATCAATTGGATAAGAAGCAGAAGTTGGAGCTGGAGATTGAACAACTAAAAGGATCACTAAGTGTAATGGAGCACATGAAAGATGATGGAGATGCAGAAGTTCTAGACAAAGTGGATGATATACTTAGGGATTTAAGAGAGAAGGAGCAGTCACTTGAAGATTTGGATACTTTGAACCAAATGCTTATTATCAGAGAGCGCAAAAGCAATGATGAGCTGCAGGAAGCTCGCAAAGAATTGATTGAAGTAAGTTTTGGGTTTATCTTTTGTCTCCAACTTTGTGATTCATTCAGTGTTGTTTTTTGAGAGCGTTTGTTTGATCAGATCTATTTAAATATTTCTTTCTTATCTGAAATAAAGTTTTTGCCTTCCCATGTAAGAGATGTGATTTCATTTGTTGTATAAATTGTTTATATGAATTGGTTAATTGTATAAGACAGTAGTTTACTGATGAAACTGCTTTGGATCTTTATCACCTTCTATGCCAAAAGATGAGGAGAATTATGATGTAGGAAATCCTGCTGGGCATGTTTTCTCTTGAGGAAAAAATTATAAATTTAGAAAGAGTGGTTAACAGTTAAATTTGAATTGACATGATTTAGGCAATCTATCTCCTTAAGAAAATTGCATAGTAAGTAAACTTCTGATTGCACAAAATCATTTATTTGTATATTTATGTTCCTTTTCTTCTAAAACATTTCATTTTGTTGACTGTTTTTGCACAAAATCTCTCCTTGAGCGGGATCTCCTGGTCAATAACTTAATCAAGGATTCAGCTTTTGATAGAGCACAATGGCATCGTATGATCCATGTAGACGACCCTATTTAATGGGATAAGGCTTTGTTGTTGTTGTTGTTGATTGTTTTTTCATGGTCCCACATAATACCAAAGTAGCTCAGTTAGTGTCTTTTTGTTTCTTTAACGTCTAAGTGTCATATATTTACCCAATTCTTTTTCACGTGTGCATCCATCTGGTTATACATAACAGATTGACATGTTATAATACCCACGGAGTTGTTTTCCACTATGATTAAGGGCATATCTAGTGCTTATCTTATTATGTGACTTGTTATCTTTACCTTGGTTTCTGATAAATTATAACTTTAATTTTGAAGCTTTCTAAGATATTCTACAGTCCACTATTAGCTGGCAGAATTTAGTAATTAATGGCCGTCTTCTTGACAGGGCCTTAAAGACATAAGTCGTGCCCACATTGGTGTAAAGAGAATGGGGGAGCTTGATAATATACCATTTCTTGAAGCTATGAAACAAAAATATAATGAGGAGATGGCTGAAGAAAAAGCTTCAGAAGTCTGTTCATTGTGGGAAGAGTATCTGAGGGACCCAGAATGGCAACCATTCAAATTTATGGATGTTGATGGGAAAACTAAGGTGTGTATTTCTTAGATCCATAGATCTAATATTTCCTGCTTGATATTTGTGTTGTCAATGGCAGCATTATTGATAGAACGGTGTGATAGCTAAGGCTTTCCACCTTAAATTGCTCATGGCCATGCTATGCCATGTTTCATGTGCATGGCAGCTCTTAGGTAACTAAATTGTATTATTTGTATTTGAATCTTATGATTGGCATTAGTCACTAGACCAATTATATTAATATATCTCATTAGGAAGAGGTTACAAATCAACCATGAATTGTAGAATTTGGTGTCATTCAAGCTAATGTGGCAAAATCTTATGATGATTTGAACTGGAAGAATTGACGTGGCAAATGGGAATTTTGCATTAAATCTTCATGGCCGTGCTATGCCTTGTGACATGTGCATGGGAGCTCTAAAAATGGTGGTTTACAGCTAAGGAGTCCACCTTAGGCATTGTTTGGTTGGAGGTTTTTGGAGGGGAGGGGAGGGGAGGGGAGGGGAGGGTATATGGGTGTTTGGTTCAAAAATTGGAGGGGAAGGGAGGGAAATTTTTTTGTCCTTATTTGCTCCCCTACCCCCCTCTCACCCCTCCAAAATTGGGGTTTTTTGGAGGGATGAGAAACTTTACTCCACTTTTGGACAAAATTACCCATGACAATTTTAGAAAATTCCAGTTCTACCCTCCAGCTGATCTTCGCATATAGTAATGGCATGACAACGCAGTAATTCCATTTTTGATCTCCAACTGACCTTTGCATACAGTAATGGCCTTGCTTTTTATTTGATATTATACCCGTGTTAATAATAAAATAATAAAAGTGATGAAGGAAATAAGTGGGAAGTGAAGCTTAGAATAAAAGTGAACTTTATTTATATATTATATTAATATATATAATAATTATAAAATTTTATTATATTTTTTAATTTATCATATATATATAAATGAAGTAAAAAGTTTTTTTAAATTTATAAATTAAGAAAAAATAATTTTAATATAAATATTATAAATAAAAAAGTAAATAAATTTAAATAAAAATAAAAGGGTATATTTGTCAATTTTTAATTACCTACCCTCCCCTCCCCTTCTGAACCAAATAAAAAATATCATCTTTCTTCCCCTACCTTTACATTTATAACCTCCCCTACCCTTCCTTACCCTCCCTTAAATTAACTTAACCTACCCTCCCCTTCATTGAACCAAACTTAGCCTTAGTGAACTTTGCTGGTAGAAGGAAATTCCACTTCTTAATTTCTTTTTTGTTACTGCATCCAGCCATTGGCGTTCATAGGTTTTTACTTTTTAGAGGCAAATGTATCTTGAGTCCCTATGTGTCAAATTATGGGTAAAATTTAAGAGCCTCCACGAGTAAGTCATTCTTGATATTCCACAAAAAATGACCAAGGGGTTTTCTATATTAAATCCCCTAGAGAATTGCTATGTCATTTGCCTTAATATAAACTTGAAGAAGTCAAGGGGGAAGTTTCCTTCTTGCTAAGCTCGTTGTTGCTGGTGGAAGCAGAGTTGGCAAATCATTTGTTACAGTCAAACTAGAATTGGACCGGTTGGCTAAGATGGTGGTGCCAAATGGAGTGGAGCTATTGATGCTGGTGAAGGGACAAGTGGCAGTGTCTGAGGTTCTTGACATTGTGGGTGCGAACAAAAGTACATGACCAGCTGGTTTCTTACTTCCATGTTGGAACCCCTGGAGGCCATTCTGGTGCCACAACCACTTTTAGTAGGCTTTCTTCTGCATTCTACTGGAAGGCACTATATGAGGCACTTTGTTCAGACTTGTCGATGTTCAAAACCTGAAAATGTGCCCCTGCCCCCCCAAAAAAAAACACACACACAAAAAAAAGAGAAAAAAACAAAGGGATCTGCCCCAACCATTTCCTGCACTTGAAGCCATCTAGTTTGACCTTTCTAGGATTTTTATTGGTAGGCTCCAAAAATGATATATTATCTTATGTTTATTGGTGATGGGCTCCTAGCTAATGGGCCAAGGTTAAGTCACATGAAGGGTGTGAGCTAAGGGTATGTGTGTGAGGGGGTAGATAGACAAAGAGCATAGGCTAGTAGTGGGGATTATATGCGAGGTGATGGGTTAGAGAGGTTATGGTACAGGCCAATGAGAGAGAGAGAGAGAACTGGGATGACTATTATTCAACAATCGGAAATAGGAGTACACGTGATGCATATATACCCCCCATCCTATTGGATCTTCTTCTGTTTACTACAACTGAAAGTAGTTACTAGTCATTTATCTGTCACATGCCATGTATATGTGTTGCCACATACCAATTACTCCCCCCCTTAAAAAAATCCTTGTCCACAAGGATTGTATGAGATGGAGGTGCACTGGCAAAAGTCGGGAAACTGCTGTTGAATAGCAGAAAGGTCCTCCCAAATAGCATCCTCAGGCTTAGTATTGGTCCACTGAACTAAGACTTGAGTAATGGGGAAATTACCCTTTTTAGTGATCTTACGGCCCAATAAAGTCAAAGGTTCTAAAGCAAAACCACCTTCCGAATCCATAGCAGGCAAGGTAGTACTTACAGGAGCCCCACAACCAGCATATATTTCTTTAAAAGGGAGACATGAAACACAAGATGCATATGGGAGTTCTCAAGGAGTTGAAGCTGATAAGGAACAGGTCCAATGCGTTTAAGAACTTTAAATGGACCAAAATAGTGAGCAGCGAGTTTATGAAGAGCTGAATTATTTAGGAGGTTCTTGCGCAAAGGATGGAGCTTTAAGTAGACCAAGTCACCAACAGAAAAACCCTCTCGGATCTGTGTTTGTTAGCCTGCTGAACCCTCCGATGCTGGGATTTCATCAAGTGCTCCTCCTTAAGAAACTGAACATTGAGCTCTCATGAGAGACATACTTGGTCAACAACATCATTAGTGGAATCACCTGAAATATAAGGCAAATGAACAGGAGGGGGAACACCGTACACCGCCTCAAAGGGGGTCATTCCAATAACAGAATGATAGGTGGAATTATACCACCACTCAGCAATAGGCAACCACTTGGACCATTGCTTGGGAAAGTCTCCAGTCATGCATCGTAAGTAGCTCTCAAGACAACAATTCAAGACCTTGGTTTGACCATCCGTTTGAGGATGATAAGTTGATGAATACCGCAAATTAACACCATAAAAACTGAAGAGCTCCTTCCAAAACTTACCACTGAAGATGGGTTCCCTATCGGTAACTATAGCATTTGGAAAACGATGCAACTTTATGTTATCCATGAAGATCGAAGCGACATCCACTGCTGTGAATGGGTGTTTAAGTGCCATACAATGGGCTGCCTTACTTAGACAATCCACAACGACTAATATCGTGGTTTACTAGTATCGTGGTTTTGGAATAGGATGGCGGAAGGCCACTGATAAAATCCATAGAGAGGTCAGTCCATGCATGCTCTGGGATAGGAAGAGGCTGCAGCAGCCCTGGGGAAGCCACATGTTCTGGTTTGAATCTGTTGCAGGTCACACAAGAGCGTACATACTCACGAACATCACGCTCCATGCCCTTCCAATAAATATGGAAGCAAGTCGACGATAGGTCGCTGTGACACCAGAATGACCACTGGAAGCATCCGAAAGGAAATATTGCAGTAAATCATCACGAAGAGCTCGGTCAATGCCTACCACAAGTCTCCCATTATGCCGTAAAAGGTCATGATTCCAGGAAAACTTGGGGTGAGAAGAAGGGTCTGCCTGCAAATCCTGAATTAATTGCTGAAGCTGATCATCAATATCCCAAGAAGCCTTAGCATGAGAATGCAAGTCTGCGGTGACCTGTGTAATTGCAGCAACTGAAGGGTCATATTGCCTAGATAAGGTGTCAGCAGCTAGATTATCCTTTCCCTTAGTATAAATGATCTCATAAGAGAGACCCCACAACTTATTAAGCCACTTCAACTGATAAGGAGAAACAGACTTCTGCTCCAAGAGATGCTTCAAAGGAAGATGGTCTGTTTTAATCACAAAAGGCTGACCTGTTAAATAAGCCAGCCACTGCTTGACTGCAAATATTATAGCCATCAATTCTCGCTCATATGCACAAAGGGATTGCTTACTCTTGCTCAAGGCTTTGCTTGCAAAAGCTATAGGATGACCCTGCTGAGTAAGAACTGCCCCCATTCCAGTACTAGAAGCATCAGCTTCGATAACTAACTTGTAAGCAAAATTAGCAACCCAAGTACTGGAGTAGTTGTCATAGCCTCCTTTAACTGATCAAAGGCAGCAGCAGCTTCCGGGGACCAATGAAAATGTTCACCTTTGCGCAACAAGTCAGTCAAAAGCTTGCTTAGACTACCATAGTTTTGTACAAATCGCCTATAATAGCCAGTGAGTCCCAAAAACCCACCTAAATCCTTCAGTGATGTAGGAATAGGCCAAGTAGCTATAGCTGCAAGTTCTTTGGGATCAACTTTAACACCCTTGGCAGCGATAAAGTGGCCCAGATATTCTATCTGAGTGGCAGCAAAGATACATTTGCTAGCTTTTGCAAATAAATGATTTGCCCTAAGGAGTTCCAATGTTTGATTGAGATGCTGTAAATGCGCCTCCCATGAAGTTTTGTAGACTAAAATGTCATCAAAGAACACAAGGATAAATTTATGCAAGAAGGGCCGAAAAACAGTGTTCATGAGAGCTTGAAATGTAGCAGGGGCATTAGTAAGGCCAAATGACAATTACAAGGAACTCATATAATCCCTCATGGTCCTAAATGCATTCTTGTGAATATCATTAGGGTGCATCCTAACTTGATGATATCCAGCTCTCAAGTCAAGTTTAGAAAAATATTGAGCCCCTGTAATTAATAGGAAATTTATTCTTGATGGTGTGATCATTCAATCTTCGGTAATTGTCATTTCAACCTGTCCAGTAGGAATCGAAGTCTCCAATTGATCAGAAGCATCTAAAAAATCCTCTTCTCCCTTATCTGGTACAATTATCATCATAGTTTGCGACTGCTTTCACTTGCAATTACTTATGTACTTGTCATTGCACTAGTACCATAATCCATTCCTTCATCTATCTTCCATATCTTTCTTACTTAAAGTCATCGTTGGCTTCTTTGCAGTGGAAGTCAGGGAAGTCGTCAACCCAGTCTTCTCATTCGATGCATCTTTCGAATATCCCAAAGTGTAAGAGAACTTCGAGGACGTAACCCCTGCTGTTGCTACCGTCGAAGTGTGGCTCTAGCCAAAATGGCATCCCGAAGGAGAAACAGGGGTAGACGATGGCACCTGAGCATACAGTGCTTCTAAGGTCTGAGATTGAATGCACCATCTAAATCATACTGACCAATGTTCATGGTTTAAACCACCAAGAAAACAATCCATGGCTACCTATTCAGGAATACCAATTTCAGTCAACAAATCGTCAAAGGTCGTAATATAATCATCAATAGATCCAGTCATACACAACTTCTTACGCTCAACCGTCGCACTAATCCGTCTTACCTCAGAAAAATGAGCTTCCATCGCATGGAAGTATTCATCCCAAGTAATATCCAGTTTAACTCTGCTTCATGAAGTTTAAATACCACTTCAATGCTTTCTTTTCCAGATGAATACTAAGAAGCCGTATGCGATGTTCGTACAATGTATCATCCACGATGAAAAACTGGCGGCAGCGATACTCCCATTCATGAAAATTTGTTCCATCGGAGGTCAGAAACTCCACTCAACTGATCTTGGTCGGTGGAGTGTAAGAGTGGTGCGAACCAAAAGTGCCGAATTGTGGAATATTCTCTGGACGATTAGGTGTCGACAAAGAACTTCCACCAAGATTATGAGTAGTAGGAACACTTCCGGTCAACCTCGTCATGAGATTTCCTAGGCATAACTCGATTCGAGCCACAACGCTCTTCAAATCATCAATATCATTCTCATTTTGCAAAAAACGTGTGAGTCTCCTCCATAAAGCTGCGTTGATGTCGAGCCATTGCTCTATCTCATTGAGCCTGTGTTTCAAACCTTGCGATCTTGTCTCTGGCGCCATGGTGCAAAGACGATTGCTCTGTTACCAGAATTGGTACAGGTCAATGAGAGAGAGAGAGAGAGAGAGAGAGAACTAAGATGACTATTATTTAACAATCAGAAATAGGAGTACACGTGATACATATATACCCCCCAGCCTATTGGATCTTCTTCTGTTTACTACAGCTGAAAGTAGTTACTAGTCATCTATCTGTCACATGCCATGTATATGTGTTGCCATGTAGCAGGTCAGGCAATCAGTGAATTTGTGCGAGAGCTGTGTTTCTGGTTCGCTTTTTAGATTTGTAGGATATGCTTAGGCCATACACTTAGGCAGATTTCCATTTTCAGTGTGAATTGAGCTAGGGTTCATCAGTTGGTATTAGAGTGGCAACTATCTGGTAAGAAGAGAATGAAATAAAGAATGTTCAGTGAGAAATTTAGGAGAATCGTTGTTATATGGAAGCTGGAGAAATGTCAATGAACTATGGATAGGACCATAGAAATTTTTAAAGGGATACAAGAATTGCTGATGGATCTAAAGGAAGAGTTAAGAAAAAAAAGGGGAGCAAATTGAAGATAAGAAGCTGAAACAGAAATTTAAATAGAGGAACTATTTTTCTGATTAAAGCTTGTTATAAGAAGTAGCTGAGGGAAGAGTTGCAGCCACAGGTGGTTGAAGACAAAGAAGAGAATCTTGAAGGTGTTTCCAGATTTGTTGCCATAGCTGTCGGGATGAACAAAACTCCGCCTACGCATGTAGCCGGTCCCAAGCCCGGGTAAAGGAGGAGGGTTGTGTTAGGCCCCGACAGCCAACGTAAAACCTGTCGAATCTTATGAACATGGACATACGAAGAAATTGCGCTATTACTAGGTCGTTGCCCGTAAGTAACGCGCTGTATGGCTCGAGTACAGTGAGAAGTGAGCAAGGGCCGCTGCATCGTCGCCCGGATGTAGTGTTAAATGAGCAAGGGCTACCGCTCTCTTACGGACGGAGGCGGCTAAAGAAGCTAGTTTAGGAGAGAAAGATCAGATTTGGCACTTGGAATATTGGAACTATGAACGGAAAAGCGTGGGAGGTGGTGGGTGTAATGGTAAAGCGAAAGATTAACATCTTGTGCCTTCAGGAAACTAAATGGGTAGGAGAAAAATCTCGGGAAATCAATGAGTTCAAATTTTGGTACACAGGTAAAACAGGTACGAGGAATGGGGTTGGTATCATTGTGGATAAAGAGTGGAAGAAGAATGTGGTGGATGTTAGAAGGATTGAGGACAGAATTATATCTTTAAGAATACTTGTTGGAAGGGATACAATCAACGTTATTAGTGCCTAGGCACCTCAAGTGGGAACAGAAGCACATCTTAAGGAAAAGTTTTGGGAAGATTTGGAGGGGTTGATTCAAAGCATACCACATACTGAGAAGATTTTTATTGGTGGGGACCTTAATGGTCATGTTGGTAAGGAGACGGGGAATATGCGGGGCCTCATGGTGGTTTTGGTTTTGGAGAGATTAATAATGAAGGACGATCTATTCTAGAGTTTTCCTTAGCTTACAATCTTAAGATTGTCAACACGTGTTTTAAAAAGCGGGAGGAACACTTGATCACTTACAAGAGTGGGGTCCACAGGTCACAGATTGATTTCTTTTTGATAAGGAGTCATGACAGAGGACTTTGTACAAATTGTAAAGTGATTCCAGGGGACGGAGTGACAACCCAGCACAGGTTAATGGCCCTTGACGTGCGTATTAAGTGCAGTAAGGAAAAGAGCCAACGTGTTTTAAATACAAGAGTCAAGTGGTGGCAGTTAAAGGGGGAGAAGAGGGAAACTTTTAAAAGAACTATGTTAAATGAAGGGGTTTGGGAGGCGCAGGAAAATGCTAATATCATGTGGAAGGAAATGGCTGACAAGGTACAAACGGTTGCTAAAGTAATTTTGGGAGAAGCTAAAGGTTTTGGTCGACGAGATAAGGAGACTTGGTGGTGGAACGAAGACGTACAAGAGAAAGTTAAGAACAAGAGAGACTGTTTCAAGGCTATACACTTATGTGATAATACTGAAAATTGGGAAAAATATCGTTTAGCTAAGAAGGAAACGAAGAAGGCGGTGAGTGTAGCTCGTTCTAAAGCTTTTGAGGAATTTTATAAGGAGTTAGGGACAAAGTCGGGAGAACGAAAGATTTATAAGATTGCAAGAGACAGGGAAAGGAAATCGAGGGATTTGGATCAAGTACGATGTATTAAAGATGAAGAAGGCAAGGTTTTGGTTGCAGATGGTGATATTAAAGAACGGTGGGAGACTTATTTTTACAAATTGTTTAATGACGAGGGAGGAGGGTCGAGTTATGAGTTAGGAGATTTAACACGAGAAGTTGAACCAAATTTGGCATTTTACCGTAGGATCCGTGTTGGCGAGGTTAAAGAGGCGTTTAAGAAAATGGAAAATAATAAAGCGGTTGGACCTGACGGGATTCCTATTGAAGTTTGGAAGTGTTTAGGCGAAACGGGGGTGGTGTGGCTTGCTAAACTTTTTAATGTGATTTTAAGTTCTAAGAAAATGCCTGATGATTGGAGGAAAAGTACTTTAGTTCCTATCTATAAAAATAAAGGGGATATTCAAAATTGTGCAAATTATAGAGGGATAAAGTTTATGAGTCACACTATGAAGTTATGGGAAAAGGTAATTGAACACAGGTTGAGATTAGAGACTGATATTACGGAGAATCAGTGTAGTTTCATGCCAGGTAGGTCTACAATGGAGGAGATTTATTTATTAAGGGGGTTAATGGAAAAGTATCGGACCAAAAGAAGAGACTTGCATTTGGTCTTTATTGATTTAGAAAAAGCGTATGATCGAGTGCCAAGGGAGGTGCTTTGGAAAGCTTTGGAAAAGAAAGGTGTACGGATAGCATATATCAAAGCAATAAAGGATATGTATGAAGGGGTAACTACTACTGTAAGAACGTCTGGGGGAGAAACAAAGGATTTTCCCATAAAGATTGGTCTACATCAGGGATCATCTTTGAGTCCTTATTTATTTAATCTGGTAGTGGATGTTCTAACTAAGCCTATTCAAGACGAAATCCCTAAGTGCATGCTTTTTGCGGACGATATAGTTCTTATGGCGGAGTCAAGAGAAGAGATCAATTTTAAACTTGAGTTATGGAGAAGTACTTTAGAGTCGAAGGGTTTTCGTCTGAGTAGAAGTAAAACTGAATACATGCATTGTAATTTTTCTAAGAGGCAAGTTAGAAGTAATTTGGAGGTCAGATTAGGAGATCAAGTTATTTCACAAATAGATAAGTTCAAATATTTGGGATCAATTATACAGAAAGATGGTGAAATTTTGGAGGATGTTAATCATAGAATCCAGGCTGGGTGGTTTAAATGGAGAAAGGCTACTGGGGTTATATGTGATCGGAAAGTACCAGATAAATTAAAAGGAAAGTTTTATCGTACTGCTATAAGACCAGCAATGCTTTATGGAAGTGAATGTTGGGCTTTAAAAGGACAACAAGAGCATAAAGTTGGGGTAGCCGAAATGAGGATGTTGAGATGGATGTGTGGGTATATAAGAAAAGATAAGATTCGTAATGAACAAATACGGGGAAGAGTTGGAGTGGCACCTATTGCGGAGAAAATAGTGGAGAACCGTCTTAGGTGGTTTGGACACGTACAAAGAAGGCCAAGGGATGCGCCGGTGAGGAGGGTGGATCAAATAGTATGGAGTCCGGTTAAAAGGAGTAGAGGAAGGTCAAAGAGAACGCTCAACGAGGTCATTGAGCGGGATCTCCTGGTCAATAACCTATCCAAGAATTTAGTTTTTGACAGAGCACAATGGCGTCGAATGATCCATGTAGCCGACCCTATTTAATGGGAAAAGGCTTTGTTGTTGTTGTTATAGCTGTCGGGATGAACAAATGAGAAGGGACAAAGTCACGCCATTGAATTTTGGGCGCCCAGGAAGCTGGCAATTCATCATCCAACAATGAAGTTCAACAGCAAGAAAGAATTCAGGCAAAACGCATGAGTAGTGATCATCAATACTGAATTCTGTCGAGGACAAAGAGAGAAACGATGATAACAGCAGCAAAGGTTGGAGAAACAATTGGGTCTTGGACTAGTTTAGGGAAATCAGGTGGAGCAGAAGCCCGAAACTGCACTGGGTTAAAAGATATTACTGGGCTTTGGAAGAGAAATGCTATACGATAATTGTAAATGTATAGGGATTAGGGGAGGTAGTTTAGTAGTCAGGGGACGTCCCGTTAATGGCCATCGGATAGCTATCAGTTAACAGTACTCTCTCTCTCCTCCTCCCACTCTGTCTCTTTCTTCCTTCCTCTCTTTCTTCAACCCTCTTTACCATATCGGTGGCATCAAAGCGACTTTACATTTGCAAGGGGAGCACATATGCAGGGATGATTTCATGTTATTAGCCAATTATATTGTATATATACATGTGTTTTACTTTGAGGTTATTATTACACTCTGTTAACTGTTACCTCACTTTGCTTACTGTTCATTTCAGGAAGTAGTAAATGATGAAGATGAAAAGCTCAAAGGTCTGAGGAAAGATCTGGGTGATGGAGCATACGAGGCTGTGGTTGCAGCTTTGACTGAGATCAATGAGTATAATCCAAGTGGACGGTATATAATTCGAGAACTGTGGAACTATAAAGAGGATAGGAGGGCAACCTTGCGAGATGGAGTAGCCTTCCTAATGAAATATTGGAAAAGACTCAGAAACGAGAGGGGTGCAGTGTGAAGGTTGGTATGTCCCCTTTAATTATAATCAGATTAATGTTTCAATTACTGTCTTCCTAAGATGGATTTAATATCTTGCTGGACCGATAAATAGTACCGGCGTAATTACTTTGACAATAATTAACTAATCACATAGGTAATACTATATATAACAACTTTTGTAGGATTACCTGTTCCTATTTATAAGAGACAATAATTGTCTGAAATTTTACTATCATTTCCCCTTTTTTACCCTTGTTAATTATTGGTTAGTCTTATTGTGTTAGTTAACTATTTGTTCATTCTCTCTCAAGCTCACTCTCCACCCAAAAAGAATAAAAATAATAAAAGGGCTCTTTTTGGAAAATAAGTTGCAGTTTTTACATATTTATTGCCTTTAATTAATTTTAACCGATTTTTGATCTATAAAAGGGAGTATCTTTTATCTGGAAATTACTGTGGGCTCTATATGATTCAGAACATATATATTCCTTTATTTCTTATGAGATCAATGTTTCAATAACTTCATTTCAAATATGGATCATATTCCTGAAGGGCTGATGCTGGTTACAGGGATTATTACTCTCACGCCATGAGGGAGCCAAATGTGCTTTGAAGCTGTGGGTGGCATGTATCCAAGTTTCCGAGTTCTTTAATAATTTGTGATGGTCTTAAAGGCCTAAACAATTAAGGATAATATTTGAACTAGTATTGAATTTAACTTGGAATTTTATGCTTCAACTTTGAGGCATCTAGCTGAAACTCAACTTCATTTAGATGTGTTTAGTGTGTAGAAAGCCGTGAATTTTCTAATAATTTATCGTTTGTGTAATGTTCTTTATGTACTAGGCATGCTCCTACTTAGTCCTAAATCTAGAGTGTTTAATCAAGATCCCAGATTTGTGAAAGATGCTGAATTTGATGATATCTTAATCCTCTTGGTTAAAAAATGCAAAGGCTTTTGGATTATCCTATTTAAACGTTGTTTTAAGATACTTTGAGCAGAATAATATTCACTAGATTTTATGCCTTTGGTGTTTTGGCTGGGCTTGGGGTCTGTAATGCCCCCACTCTTTAATACCCTTTGTATTTTGTAAAAGTCCTAAGCTCAATTTTTTGTTTTGTTTTGATCATTAAACTCTATAAAATAAGAGAGATTTTGATATCTTATGGTGATGAAATGACGTACTTTTATATTTTTTTTACAATTTTTCAAACAAAAAAATTCTGAAAATTGTGCTATTTTTATTTATTTTCTTTAAAGAATGTAACAAATGTAAAGCTGCATTATTTCATTGCTGTAAAATATCCAATATCATTAGTGACAAATGGTAAATTATGTTGAAGACCAGAACAATGCCGATGAGAAAGAGTAATCAAAAAACAGCAGTCGAAGTGGCTCTTTTCAATGTTTCAAAATTAAAGTGCCTCACCATGGCTAGACTCATCTTGTCTATCTTAATGTATGATCTAAACAGGCGGCAGTTTGTTTGTTTTTTTTTTTGTTTGGTATAAATATTTTTGGAAAGGGGTTGGGCTCACCCATGATTTAAGGGTAGGGTAAAATCTTCCTTTTTTTTAGGCTATACCAATATTATGTAGGGCGAGTCGTCTATTACCCTCAGACGTAAACCTAAGCACCTAAGAGTTAGGATGTCTTCCTAAACACCGCGACTAGAATCATAATAAAATAGTATTCCCTAAAATTTTTAACACAAGGCGGTAGTATGTTGAAGTCTGAATATTTCATTTCTTCCTTTTTCTCTCTCCGATGTAAAACTATTTGTTGTACACCAAAATGGGCAACCTAGGGCTGAAAAAACATGCCTCAAACAAGCTGACATTTTGACAGTTAGGTGAGTTGGCGACTTATGCATGCTAGTTTATGGTGGGTACAGATTTGGCAAGGTGAGCTAAAAGAACCCACCTCCAAACGCGACTATCATTTCGTCAACCCAATTGAGTTGGTCTAACCTGATTTTATTTATATACTTCTTCTGATTATAAATATAAAAATTGGTAGATAAGTTTATTTTGATTATAAATATAAGATATTAATTCATTTTGTCCCTCTTAAACTCTTCTCATTGATTACACATATTAAATAGTTTTATATTAAAAAAATAAATTCCAATGTAAATAATTAAAAGGGTATTTTAAAAAAATCCCAAACATATTTTTTTATAAATAACTAATTTAACTAATTTTTTTAATCTGTATAAATTAGTTATTTAACTCCTATATTTAAGATTATAGGGAATATATTCTCTTGATCACACACAAAGTAGCATATCTGCACTAAATTAGTAGAGGTTCAAAGTCTTTAGGGCCGGTGGCCTACACAATAATTTTTGTTTTTATTTTTTTTAGTAAAAAAATTTTTGGAAAGGGGTTGGGCTCACCTACTATCTAAAGAAAGGACGAAATTTTCTTTCCTCCTAGGCGATACTAATGTTGGATAGGGTGAGCCGTCTATTATCTTCAGGCGTAAACTTAGACACCTAGGAGGTAGGATGCCTCCCCAAGCGTCGCGACTTGAACTACAACAAAGTAGTACTCCCCAATAATCAAACACGCTCTAAATAGTCGCACATCTCACCCTTTCGTCAGTTGAACCCATGAACTATAGGTATGGCCTACACAATTATCTTATGGGATACAAAAAGTCTCGAGACCTTTAAGACCTTTTAAGCAGAGTTCCTTGACAAAATTTGCGGTTGTGGGAATGTTATTCATTATTAACAACCAAACAAACAAATAAACGTCAGATCAAAGAATTAATGCCGCAAATCTTATCCCTCCATCATACAACGGAATGGATTCACAATCCCATAGAATGAATCCCTATATATATCCCAAGGATCACAAACACAAAACAAAAATAATCCTTAGGCAAGCTCTTCTTTTCTTTTTTCTTTTTATTACAAAGGCCACGGAAAACAGTGCAGAAATAGAACAAATCTATGTCATATAAGCTAATAACAAGTCTCTGCATCTTGAAGTTGAATCCCCATAGATGGTAGCATCGAAATTGTCTTTGATTAGCTTGATGAACTAACCAATCAGCACAATTATTCACTTTTCTGGAAACAGGGTCGATCATGACAATCCAGCTGCCCTTGTTATAGTCCCTTATAGTCCTGATGTGTCTTATTTGGTTAGGGGGTGATCATTTGAGTGCTCATTGTGAGTGAAGAAGATTGCCTCTATTGAGTCGCGGTTAATGACAACTTTAGTGTTTTTTTACCCTTTTTTTTTATATTGGTTTTTGACTATATTAGATTAACATTGTTGAATCGAATTCAATTGAAAGTAGCTCTCCCAAAAATATTTTTTATATTTACTTGTTTTTAATATCTATAGATATCTTCTTATTGGAGGCAATCGTGTTCGAAGTACTAGCAGGTATTATATTAAATGTGAACTCATCTTCCAACATATATTCAAAGCTTAGTTCTCTACGTTGCGAAGAACTAACATTTTTGCTAAACCAAACCCTTTAGGTAGAATATTTTTCCTCCTTCTAACATATATTCAAAAAAAAATTACATAAATATTGTTTCTTTTTTATGTTTATATGTATTTTTTTATTGAAAGTAATTTTATTCGAGATACTATCAAGTATAAAATATAGATATATTTTTTAATAAAAATTTAAATATTAATTTATTATATTTTGAGGGACTAATCCTCTTACTAAACCTAACCTATTGATAGAATATTTTTCCTTCTTATAATAAAGAGAGTGGCCTTTTTCTTTTCTTTTCTTTTTTGCCCACCCAGTTTATCAGAATTTTACCCCGACTATATTTAGATCTGACTCGCGTTACGTATCTGACTATGATAGGTGAGTCTCTTAATTGGGGAGTGGCCTTCTTAGATAAGTAGGCCAGCCTTCATATTCCACTAAACAGAATCTTAAGGCATTTTGGGCCAAAGTTCAAAGTAAGAATGATTTTTTAAAAAGTGGGGCCCATGAAATATATTCTGTTGCGGGCTCCCATTTTGAGAGGTCACCACTAAACCTATCTTATAGCTTTTCCTTTTAATTCAGCGAATCTGTAGTCATTAATTTTGCATTTAATTTAATATAGCCAAATCAAATCAATGACATGATCGTCAATACTTTTCACAATTAAGAAACTTTACAACTTGAGAAAAATCATATAGGAGAAAAGAGGGAAAATTTCATGTAAGGACCCCTATATAAAATTAATATCATACTACCCAAACAATTCTAAAATCTCACTGCACCCCAGGGACCAAAATAACATTAAAGTTTATAGGTGAAAAGACATTTGTGCCTTTGGTTCAATTTAACAAACATGAGAGTTTTAATTCTTTTATATTTGTTATTAATCACCTAATTTTTATTATAAATTTTTTTATTTCAATTATTAGTACAAAACTAGACATTTACATTTGTAGGAGTTATTAATTTTTGTATATTTGTTATTAATCACTTAAATTTTGTTATAAATTTTCTTATTCCACTTATTAATATAGATTTAGACACTTATATTTATGAGAGTTATTAATTTTTTTATATTTGTTGTGAATCGTCTAATTTTTATTGTAAATCACATTTGACTAAAATGATATTAAATTTTATGGGTGAAAATATATTTGTACCCTTAGTTTAATACAATTAATTGTTCACGTCTGCATTAACAAATAAAATAAGGAGATCTAGAATAAAAATTAGGTGATTCACAACAAACATAAAAAAATTAACAACTCCTATAAATACAAGTGTCTAGGTCTACATTAACAAGTGAAATAAAAAAAATTATAACAAAAATTAAGTGATTAACAACAAATATACAAAAATTAATAACTCCCACAGATGCAAATGTTCAATTTTGTATTAACAAATGAAATAAAAAATTTATAATAAAAATTAGACGATTTGGTCCTTGGGGGTGCAGTGACCTAGACTCTCATGTTTGTTAAATTGAACTAAAAGCACAAATGTCTTTTCACCTATAAACTTTAATTTTATTTGGTCCTTGCGGGTACAGTGAAATTTTAGCATTATTTGAGAGAATTTGATATTAATTTTCTACAAGGTCCTTAGACAAAATTTTCCCAAAAAAAGAACCAAAATTATAAAGTTAATCTAAGTTAAGAATTTAACAAATTATACTTGTTTTCAAGAGTTAAATTACTAACAACTTTAAAAATGGACTATTGTTTTAAAAAATATAATTCTGAGTCATTTTGATATAAACATGTCACTAGTTTAAAATATATGCTTTTATTAAAAAAAATAAAAGATTATAATCATGTAATTCATTCCCGTTTATAATAGTTTAACCGAATTTTTTTTTATTTCGTTAGTTATAATATTATATTTTCTTTTTATATAATTTTTTATTTGGATATTCTTTTAGCTCAATCCAAATTATAATCAAGTAATTTTTTATTCTTTAAATCTTTCTTTATAAGATCTTTTTTTCTAATGTTGGCCAGAAAACAATGTTTTCTTAATTTCCCTTGATCTTTTTCCACATATTTTATAAGGGTTCAAATATTTGAAAAAGAGGTATCAATGCATAATCTTTCAAAAACTTTGAAGTTATATTTATCTATAGTAAGGGAAATGGTATCAATTATCAATTATTTTTTTATGACTAGATTAATGAATTATAAATTAGGAAGAAAGACAGAGAAATTCCATTGAAATATGTGAATCCCAAATAAGGAATTTAGGATCTTAGGATGGTCTAATAATTTATCAATTATATTCTTAAAATTTTATGATACCTAATTTAAATAAAAATAAGTTTAGATCGATCCGAGTCAGTACTTTTAATTCTTTTGTCCATAAGCCGTAATCAATAATATAACTTTTATCTTTATAAGATTTTGAGTCCCATGATAATAATTAATTAGTAATCCCATTAAGAGATTCTATAATATTTCAAAGATTTTGAGTACATGATGGTAATTATTCATAATTAGTGATATTATTTTTATATTTAAAAAATTTTAAGCGACGTGATGATATTTAGTCATCTGGATCTATGAATTGATGATGGTGATTAAGGGAAAGAGGAACCGATTTGAGATGATACGGCTAATAACGGCAAAATGGAGAAGAGAAAAATAAGAACACTTAAGATCGACAGTAGCATCGTGGTGGACAAAAAATAATTGGTAGATGGACGACTCGTAAGTTCATTATCTCTTCTGTGTTGACGTAGATCTAGTATAGTTCTTAGATCCAATATACTTCTTATATCTAGGAGTGTGCATAAAATCTACGGCCCGGTATACTCACCCGAACTCGCAATAAAATAGTCCTGCCTAACTCTATAAATATAGGGCAGGGCTAGATATCGGGTTACAAAATATAACCTATATTTTTTTGGAGTAGGGGGCGACCCTGCCCTGCTCAGCCCATGAGCACCCCGTTCTTTAATTTTTTTTACTTTTTTTCCTATATGCTATACTTGAAAGGGAGAATATGATAGCTACTGGTGACTAGAGGGTCATTTTAGAAATATGAGTAGTTAAGTAGGTAAGTTGTATCTTTTAATATCTATAACTATATTAATTTTTTTCTTTTTTTTAATTTTACTAATCATCATATGATTATATTATAAATTATAATTATTTATTTTATTTTTTTCAGATGTTTAATCTTTGTCAACATTGGAAAAATTGATGCAAAGTTGTAATTACAAACTATTTAGGCTTCAAGGCTTTTTTTATATGCAATAGATTTCAAGACTTTAATTTTTTTCTTTTTGTTGCTTTATTCTTAGTTAATTATGGATATTATTTAAGTCTTGAAGACATATGAATATAGTATTATTTTAGAAGTTCATAATTATAGATTTTTTTTTTCACAACATGAGCATGACATTAAAACTTGGGTATGCCCAGTCCAAAATAGTTATAACTTTTTCGGATAGGGCTGAGTATCAGACTGTAAAATATAGCTCATATTTTTTTTGAGTAGGGCAGCCCCTGCCAATGCACACCCCTACTTAGATCCACTTTTGCGGCAATAGTAGTGGCAGCGTAGGAGTCTTGGCTATGTTTTAGGGTAAGGGTAGTTGGTGGTGTTTTTTTTGGAACAAAAGTGCCAAGATTTCTCTTAATACCATCACTGGGAAATCATTTGAATCAACCACAAAAGTTTATTTTTTTGCTATCTTTTTTAATGGTGGAACTAATTGAATATTGGCAAGCCCAATTTTTTACAAACTCATTAGATTATATTTTTATCTGTTTGAATGGTAATGAGTACTTTAATGGTGATTTTAATGTTTGTATTTTAAATTTCTTATTCATATAAATGTGGCTCTTATTATATTGCTAGCACATTATCATTTTGAAGAAGGTGATAAAGGTTAAAAAAATACGTAATATTTAATTTGCCCCCACATATTTACTTTTCTAATATTTTTGTGTCACGATATTAATTAATTTCAAATGCCTTAAAAATGTTGGAGGATTTTTCTATCTTGAGAAATGACAGTGTGACATTCGTAGGGAGCAAAACTCGATTTCTCGATCCACTTAACGATGCACTAAATCGCTAACATTTCCTCCTGTAAATAAAAGATCACTTTATAATTAATTATATATTTTTTTAACCCGTCTTTTCTATAAAGTATAAAAAATGAACTCAAAAACTAAAATCAGATATAAAAAACTTTTAAAATTGAGTAAGTATTAAAATTTACAAAAGATTTATTAAACTTAATGATACATAGTAATTATCTCAGTAAATATAAAAAATATAATGTTTTTTTAAATCTAAATCTTCCTTAATATTCATTAAAAAAATATTAGATCATATTAGGACATCTTTAAAAATAAAGAATTTCATATATTAACAATTATGTTTAATTTATATTTATGAAAAATCATTTCCCCGTGCATCGTAGGTCCTGTTCTAGTTACTGTAAAATCCTTAAGGATTGGTTTCGCATTAGCTTTTTTTGTGAAATTATCTAAATATCCTTAATTTTAAAAAAGAAATAACAACAACAGTTTAACAATTACCCACTTATTAAATGTCAATAATTAAGGTAGAGATAACTACTTTTATTGAGTGTCTAGCTCATTTTATAGAAAACTAAATTCCAAAAGATATAGTTCTTAAAAATTTAATAGAAATTAATTTTTAAATTATCATATTTCATTTTCTTGCATGTTTTTCTCCCTAATAAATTATTAGCCTTCGTTGTTATCCAATATATCACAAATGGACGCAAATAAAGAATTCTAAGTGGTAGAGCTTTTGAAAGCACAGTTGAACAAACTTTTGCAGTTTATTGATACTGATGTTTCCTATCTGCATGCATGGGGACCTTTTGAAATTGAATGCTTGTACGTAATGATATTGACACGAAAAAAGAAAATAAAAAAAAAATTAATGGTGTGATCTTTTGGCCTAAAATTGCATTAATTTTTATATCCAATTTTAAATATTTTATTATTTGCATAATTATTTTTTAAAAAATTAAAAACATAATTCAAATTTTATAAACTAGATTTTGACAAAAATTAACAATTTAAAATAATAAAATCTGAGTTAAATAAATTTATTATATTTATGTGTAACATATTGAATTATATTGCACTATACCTTTTTTTCTCCATACGTATGTAGACTAATAAATCATAATTTTTATGGAGCTTTTTAGAAGGTCACTTGAACAAGCTTTTGTAATTTAATGATAATATATAGACACACACATATATCTAAGCATGCATTGTAATTTAAAAATTGAAGGCATGAATAAAAGTGAAAAGTAAGATCACTTAGCTTAAAATTGCAAGTGAAGACTGCAAAAGCAAATAAAGTCACATTGTTTGGAGTCATTCATCTTAATGTCCTTTTCACTTTAGTACTCTCTCCCTCTCAGAAAGCACTCTCTCTCTTTCACATGCTAGTTTAGAAAATTGTTTTGACTCAATTATTAAGGACATATATCCAATTTCTTAACCAACTATATATACTTCAATAATTATCAATTTGATAAAATGAATTAATAAGTTTTTTTTGTCTTTCTAAATTTTGAGAGCTTAATTGCAAATCATTCTGAATCCCATAGTGGGATCCTTACAAGTAAAGTGAGATATACAAGTTTAATGGGCTTTTTTTTAATAGAATAATCTTTCGAGATTAGATTTTCTTTTTTCATTTGTGTTCATCACATTAACCCCTCTTAATAGACTAGCCTTTTAGGATTGGGTTATGACTTTTGGGCTTGTGTTAATCATAAGGTGATTTCATGGGTGTTTATGGATAGGGCCTCCTGTCGAGAGTTCTGATTGGAGGTGCTGAATGAAATGGAGCCATCAGAGAGATCAACTCTCAAGAGGGTAACATTATTACGAGTTATACATTAAGGAGCCTTACAAGTAGATTAAAGTTTATAAATAGATTCTTCCTCTTAATAGGTTAATCTTTAGATGAAAGCGCATGATAATTTTGAAAAAGGGCTATCCACAAAAAGTCTAACATGTGGAAGACGAAGTAAAATACCGTAATATGGAGTCCCTAGAGAAATTGGCACCCCCTTCTCCTATAGACTAGTCTTTCTCGCTCTCTTTCTAATAGATTATTATTTTTAATATATATATATATTGAATTTACCTTTGAGTTTGTGTTTTTTTTATAAAAATTTTTAGAAAAAGGTTAGGCTCATCTATGATCTAAGGGCAGAGTAAAATCTTTCTTCTTCCTAGGCGATACCAATGTCAGGTAAGGCGAGCCATCTATTACTCTCAGGCTTAAACTTAGATACCCAAGAGTTAGGATACCTCCTCAAGTACTATGACTAAAATTATAATCAAGTAGTACTTCACAAAATTTAAACATATTTTAAATAATCGCATATTTTACTCTTTCCCTAATTGAACTTATAGACAATAGATCATTACACTCCTTTGAGTTTGTGTTCATATTACACATCCCATACTTAACTGTCAATGTCAGAGAATGAGTATTAGATCCATACATCTCGATGGGGAATTAGGATGCTTTTAGTCCTTCGAGATGTACTCCTGATCGATGTCCCAAAATAAAAAAGTCTTTAACAAATGATTTAAGTAAATTCACTCTCAAATTTGTAGTCTTTAAGTGTTATTTTCGAATGTTTCTGGTTACTTTTTCACATTAATCTGCTCTTTTTGTTCCAAAAGTCATTATTCTTTCAAAATACTGTATATTGTTTTAGATAAAAGTGCATCTCTATCATTTAACTTTAAGTAAGATTTGTATCAAAAAAAAAACTTTAAGTAAGATTTTATTTTGACTTTTTAATTTTATAGTGTCTTTTTAATCTTCTAATCCAAATAATATTAATTTTTTTAAAAAAATTAACTTTAAAATTTTAAATGTTAACAAAATATTCGTAAATACTAGTATGTTAAATTTAATTTTTAAAAAATCATGATTTAAAACTAGATGATTGTAAAAATATTTTATAAAATTAAGAAATCAAAATAAAATTTTATAAAAAGTTAGAGGATTAAAGATGCATTCATTCTCTAAAATTTTATTATGCAACCTTACCTATTTTTTTTTTGGATGGAGTGAAACTGTGAAAGCCCCTAGAGATTGAGGCATTATTTATTTGGTAGGGCCAGGTTTTTAATTAGGGTGATCTAATAATAGAAGCAATTACAAGGATCATGTGATGACACAGAGTCTATTCCTTTTGGTAAAGGTGGTGGAGGCAGAAATCTTGCTCCATGTTTCTTTCCATACACAAAGCAACAATTAATCTTCCACATATACGTCACCTTATAAAGAAGCATTTTTCTACCATTAGATCAAAAGAAGCAATATAGAATCATCAATCAATATCTCTTACACTAGCAATGACAGATATGGCCTAGTGATGCCTAATTTATCTTAGTAGTATAAGGTAGGCGTGTGTATGAGAAGGGTTGGGCATGACAGCTTCTACCTAGCGCCTTATCTAAAAAAAATATGGGTTATATTTTGCAGCCTAATATTCGGCCTTGCCCGATAAAAGCTTTAACTATTTTAGACTAGGCATGGGCGGACTTACATACCCAAGTCATAATGCCTTGTTCATATTTTGGAAAAAAAATTATAATTATAAACTTATAAAATAATATCATATTCATATGTCTTCAAGAGTTAAATAATATCCATAATCTACTAAGAATAAGGCAACAAAAAGATATTAATTAAAATTTTAAAATATATTGTATATAAAAATAAAGCCTTGAAGTCTAAGTAGTTTGTAATTACAACTTTGTATTAATCTTCTCAAAGTTGATAAGGATGAAGCATCTGAAAAAAAAATGATGGTTAGCAAAGTTTAAAAAAATAAAGAAAGAAATCAATTTAGTTATAAATTTTGAAGGATACAATTACCGATTCAACTACTCATATTTATAAAATTACTCTTTAGTTACCAGTAGGTTTCATATTCGTTGAAATACTATAATCTACAAATTTTGATATGTAAAAATAGTAACCAACTAGGTAGGGTCAAATGGGTAGGGTAGCAACCCCTGCCCAATGCCCAGCATTACCCGAATATTGACCCTGCCCGAAATTGCCCATTTTCTATTGGGCCATTTTTTACTGGGCTAGACAGGATATTTTTTGAGCGGGCTCAAGTGAGTTCATCGGGCTATGGGCTTCTTGGACAACTCTAATATAAGGTGGTAAATTGATCTCGTTTGACTACCCTATGTGATATATATATATCTAAGAATAAATAAGTCACACAAAAGTTTAATTTTAAATAAAGAATTCATTAAAATTATATGAATTTTTATTTTGGTTTTATAAAATATACATATCTACTCTAATTAAATCAAAAGTTGAACTACGCTTTTAATCTAATTTTATTACTTTTCACCAAAATAACTTGTATTAATATATACGTTCATGATACATACGTTTTCTTTCTTTCTTTTAAAATATAACTTGAACCACTCTTTTACAATTATGGAGCATATTTTGATCAAGAAATTTAAAACTATGCTAAAGCATATATTTTTAAAAAAGTATATTATACTTTTAGAAGTGTTTTTACTAATCTTATTATTTATCTAAAATTATAAATCAAATTTATATAATTGACTCATCATTACTTATATATTTTATATTATTATTTTTCTTATAAGCTTATTGAAATTAGTAAATTATTAAATTTAAAGATCAATTTGGGATGAATTATAAAAATGTTCTAAAACAAATAAAATACAAAATTTATTTGTTTACACCATTAAACTTTGGGTTAATTAACACCATTGTTGTCTTTCCGGTTCTGGAATTTTGATTGCTGCCCCTAAGTTCTAAATCATGTTTTTTCATCATTTTATTTCTATCCAAAGTATTAGTCCCTATATTTTTATACATATATTAATTAAAACTAAAATTTATTAAAAATATTAAAACTAAAACAAATGTTAAAATTATAAAAACTAGAACTAAAACTTATTAAAATTATTTTTTTTATATTTTTAATAAGTTTTAATTTTAGTTCCTATATTTTTAATGAATTTTAATTTTAGCTCCTATATTTTTAATAAATTTTAATTTTAGTTCATATAATTAATGACATTAATGAACTTAATGTTGTTAAACTCGTATAAATCCTTATAAAAGTAGAGTAACTAATATTTTAGATTAAAAATATTATAGAGACGAAAAGCTATTATTTTAAATTATAGAGATTAAAATTAAATTTTAATTAAAAAATAAGGACTACTAATAATATTAATTTTTAATTTTTATATAAATAATATATAATACTATCATATCATGTTTAAACACTGTTGAAGTTGATTGACCACAATAAACATTATGTCTTTCATTTATAATATTACAACTTTTAATTTCACTTAAGAAAATTTTAGGCCTGCCACCCTGCATAACCACCGCCATTACTCATTTATTAATAACATACTTCCCCTTTCTCTAATTAGAAAAGCCAATTTTCTTATTTATAAATATTAAGAAAACATGTTAGGTTAATTTATATTATTTTTAATCTTAATTATAAAAATTAATTAATATTTTTAAATAAATTTAATAAGTCAGATAAATCAGTTAATAGTAAATAATATAAAATTAATTGACTAATTTTAGTAGATTAAATAGTGTATAATATAAATTTATTTTGATGATTAGATTTTTTAATAATTAATTAATTTATTTAAAAAAATTAATTTAAAAAAATATCTAATATACTTTTTTCCCTTTCTAATTTTAATTTTGCTCTCAATTAAATGTCATGTCTATAATTTCAAATACCTTTATATTTTTCAAAACATGTCATCATATTTTAATCATTCATTGAGGGCTTATATGGAAATATATTTTAATTATTTTTAAAATTTTATATAGAGTCTTATAGTCAAATATGCTAACCCCTAAAATTGACTATTATAATTAGGGAGGAAGCAACATTTATTAGTTTGAATAACAAACAAAAACTTTAGTAAATTTACATATAAATCATTATTCAAATAAATAAATTATTAAGTTGACATTGAATTTTAAATAAAAAAAATAAATGTCTTGAACAAAACAAAAAACATTTATTCCCCTGACAGACGTCATTAGTGTCACCCAGAGAGATTGATATTTGAAGTTGCATTGGAACTCAAGTTGAGGGAAAAACAGAGGTAGGCCATCTTCTAGTGATTGCAGACAGTGTTGTTAGTTAAGATCTAACTCATCTAAGGCATCAGTACCTTCTTCTTCAACTACCAACCCCTGTCCCTTCATTTCTTCTTCTTCTTTGACTCCATAATCCAATCCTCTTGTCTCCATGCTTCATTATGTCACATGTTACCCGAAGACTTCAATTTTCATAACTTTCATCTGGTTTTGTCTCCTCAAATGCCTTCAACACCACCACCATGCCTGTGCTTATTTTCCATTTGATATGTTCCATTTCTGTCCTCTTCTTCCCCATAATAGCTCTGGGTTCTTGTGCTTCTTTGTGCCCACGTCAGTTTTTTCAACAAAGCAATCGGCCATTTGAGCGCAAAACTGACAGGTTCTGGGTGTTCAGTGAAGAAGCTGATAGATGGATTGAAGTCCAGCTTCCTTATGATCTGAAGCAGACAAGTGGGGAAGATTGGGATGATGGTAATGACAACGCAGGACAAGTGTACGAGAATTTGCCTCAGAGAAAGAGACTATCTTTGACTAAACTTTCGGATTCATCCGTGTGGGTGACTGGTGAGAGTGGGTCGATCTATGAGAGGTTGTGGAACGGACTTCAATGGGTTATTGCTCCTCATGAGCTTCCAATACAAGCAGGACGCGCAATCGCTGTTTTTGTCATCAATCAAACCATTCTTGCTCTCTCGGAAGCAGGATTGCTATATCAGGTTTCGCGTATCACTTCTGGGAACTTCAATTTTTTTTTTTTTTCATTTTTTTGAACCTTTTGAGTTTGGAGGAAGGGTTACAACTTCGATCATCTTCTTCTGCTGAACAATTTCAAAACTCTGTCAGACTTGTTCTTGTTGTCTATCTTATCTTGTGGGTTCATTTTCCTATGCATGCATGCTTAATTGTTGTTGAAAGTGATAATCTACAAAGGGGATTCGTATCATGAATTCTAGAGGACTAAGTCCGCAGCTTAGCTGTTGACTGATGTACCTTCTGATGCTTTTATCTTTCAATTGAGTGTTTAGTCCCTTCCAGTTTGCAATTTGCTACATTTTAGTCCCCCCATCAATATCAATATAACAATACATATGATAAAGCCCATAGCTGGACGCACCTGACTTATTCCTTAGACTTCGTGTATTGCACGGGAAATTTGTCTAATTTTGAGGGACTAGATATAAACATGCATCAAATTTCTAACCTTCAAGGACTGATTTGCATAAAGAATTAATCCAATGACTGAAGCATAAAGAGTATAGTTTTAAGGGGCCAAATTGTATAATTATTATTGTTGTTTTTTCTTTTTGTTCCGTCTTTATTGGTCTAAGGAATTAAGAACAGACAAATTTTGAACTTTGTATGTCATCAAATATGACCTGTGGGACTCGGTCTCTTATGTCTTTTTCTTACTGTGTTTGTGGGGTTTGTTCATTGTTAGTTGACAGTGATAAACTAAACTATAAAAAGGGAATTCTACTCCCAAATTCTTGTGCCTATAATCTGGATTCTTGCATGTATGGTAGCTTTTTCAACATTTCACAAGTTAAATTCTTGCAAAAGTAAACTACCATACTACTCCCTAAAAGATACCATTGCCATAATTTTTTTCTTTGGAATGTTTATTATCATAAATTGGTGCAAAGTATGGAACTGCAAGAATTCTGGTTATCTGATTTATGTTTGTTTGCAGATGCAAGTGCAACTAAGTGAAAGCTCAGAAATAGTGTGGGTTGAACTCACGTCTACGCTGAATCACATAACTGATAGATATTCAAAACAAAATCGTCCGGTCTTAATAAAGTCTGGCATTGTTTCACGACATGGAAAGTAAGTATGCATAGAACTTTATATTCTAGTTTCTGAACTTAACACAAACATCAATCACTTATTTGAATTATGTTATCGCTTAAACCCATTGAGTTCTTTGAATAAGCCTTTTTATGTTGTTGCATTGTGTAACAGGAGAGCTTATTTCTGCACAAAGAATGGAATGCTGATAGAACTTGCCCGTATAGAGCCTCCAAGGTAAAATTCAAGCATAGGCTCAAATATCATTAATGCTTTCACAGACTCACCCAAGTTTATATACCACGAAGTCCTTCCTCGTGGTTTTCAAGGTGTTACTAATTTAACTCCTTTTTATATATATATAGAACAGATGGATAAGTCATGGTCAACCAGCTGGAGCAAATGTTGCAGTGATAGCTGATGCTACTTCTACTAGAGCAGTTGTATATACCGTAAGGTGGGTAGTTCTTACGAGTGTAAAATCTAATCTCAATGTTAGTAGTCATCCCTCATCAGGAAGATCCGCTGGCAACAATCTTCTAGGTGGTTGCTTTTGCTCGCCTCTTAGGGTCTGTTTGGTATGAGGGAAATGGAGGCGAGGGGAGGCACATGGAAATTTTAATGAGTTAAATTTGAAAGAAACAAATAAGTGGGATTATAAAATTTTAATAAAAAGAATATGTAAGATAAAATAGTAAGAAAAATTAATTAAAAGCTTTTAACCCCACTTATCCGTTTCTTTTAAATTGAACTCGTTAAAATTTTCCCTCCCCTCCTCTCCATTTTCCTCATACAAAACAGATCCTTAGTAGAAAAAGTGTTAGTAACCTATGATCATTATGTTATTTAAAGAAAGGGAAAAAAAATCTCAAATGTTATAATCGATGAAAACCTAAAAGGGTTACTAAAAATTAATGATTCCTTCTAATATCATACTTCACCAATTTGTTTTTAGTAAGGGTTAAACAGCATTCTTCATGTTGTAAATACAAATTAAATAAACCTAACAATGTGGTGGCGCAGTTCCTCTGGAGATCTTTATGAATATGACAGAAATTCGAAACCCTCATGGAAGAGACACATATGGCAGGAAGGAATAGCAAAGGTTGGACCTTTGGTTCCATCTAAAGGGTGCACTTTAAATGGATTGATGGGTGCTTACTCAGAATCTCTCTTTCTTTTAACCAAGGTACTGTACCTGAAGTATTTTATAACCACTGCTATCGTTTATTTTATAAAAATAACTTTCTTAATTGTTGAACTTATCAAATGAATTATCAAAATTGCAAGGACGATGAAACAATAGTAAATATCCAATTTGGTCCTTGAAATATGGGCTTCCTTAGAATTTAGTCGTTTGAGTTGTTCATCTTCATCATAATGATTTGCTTGTTGAGTACATTAAGTTAGCCCCTCAAAGTGAAGCATGCATTTTGATCCAGCAGATGAACTAATGTGCTCTGAGTTGCAAACTTTGAGGGACTAACTGAATAAACTCGAGCACTAAAGTGTCGAGGTATGTTTTTCAGGGACCAAATTTTGTTTTATCTCTAAAAACAATGACATTAAATCGGAAACTTTTCATAGAACAATGGATTTTTTGAACTTATTGAGCTTAAATACATCTGTCAAACTGTAATTATAACTTTCTGCCAAAAATATCACAATTAATAGTAGATCATTGGTAAGGGGTTAGGTACATAACCGTTAGTAAATTGGTATATATGCATCATTCTCTTGAAGTGTTTTACAAATATACAGGCAGGAACTTTGGTGGAGAGAAGATTACAACAGAGGAAGTGGAAATGGGTGGTTCATGGAAGTCCCAAACATCAAAATTTGACATCTATCACACCAGCTCTATGTGATGAATCAAGTGATCAAACACCTATTTCTTTATACTTCAGTACATCATCAGGGTTTGTTTTTGAATATCATATTCGGAGACAAACAGGTGAGTTCTAATTATACTTGAACTATTTTATGTAAATAGTTACTATTGATCCTTGCTTTTACAGCATGTGAGCTCAAGATCAAGGTTAATTTGCTCTTATGTTTTTCAGTCATCAATATCCAAAAGTATTTGTGAGGTTTCTTCATTTAATTAAGTCTCAGTTTGATAATGAAAAACTAGGATTGACATGTGAATAGGTCAGTAATGAATTTAAAATATTATTATTAGTTTAGAGAGAATTGTGAAATAATTCCATGTATTATTCATAAGGAAGACTGTACATATATATACAAGAGGGAGGACCCTTTGTATTAAGGGCTCATTAAAAGGGAATAATCCTAATCATATCCTATCAAATCCTAGACATAATTATATAATATTTTCATATCCCTGATATCTCTACACTCCCCTTCAAGCTGAAGCATAGACATTAATCATGCCTAACTTGTTACAAAGATAGTCAACACGAGCTTCATTCAGAGCTTTAGTAAGAAGATCACCCAATTGATTACTAGAGCGCACATGTCCAATAGAAATGAAGTTTTCTTTAAGTTTGTCTCGGCAAAGTAACAATCAATCTCAATATGTTTGGTATGTTCATGAAACACAGAGTTGGAGGCTATATGTTGAGCAGCATTGTTATCACACTATAGTTTTGCTGGCAAAGTGGTATTGAGAACAACTTCCTTCAACAACTGATATATCTAGACTATCTCACATACAGATTGTGCCATAGCTCGACATTCTGCCTCTACACTCGATCGGGATACCACATTTTTCTTTTTGCATTTCTAGGATACCAAATTCCCACCCACAAAGACATAGTATCCTGTAGCAGATCGTCTCGTGGCTTTTGATCCACTGTGATTTGCATCACAAAACACTCAATATCTGTATGACCATAATTCCTTTACAATATACCACAACCTGGACAACTCTTCAGGTAATGCACTACATGCTCTAAGACTTCCCCCTGTCTGACAGTCGAGGATGCCATAAATTTGCTAAGCACATTGACTGGATAAGTGATATCCAGATGAGTCACAGTAAGATAGTTTAACTTGCCAATCAATATCATGTATCTCTCAGGATTCTCAAATGGTTTGTTCTTCTCAGCCTCAAGTTTTCTCTTCTCATCATCAAGGGAATCCTCAAGTGGTATGCTTCCATCAGCATCTAGGAGAGGTTTACGAACCATAGGGAAACTAGTTGGTTAAACTCCTAGTTTTCTAATTTCCTTCAGCAAATCAAGGACATATTTTCTCTGTGTCAATAGTATGGCTCTCTTGCTCATCATGACTTTAATACCTAAAGTATTTCAAAGAGCCCAGATCCTTCGTTTGAAAGTGAGAATTAAAAAAGGACTTTAGGGATGAGATCCCCAAACTATCAATGCCGATAATCACAATATCATCTACATACACAACTAGAAGAATTATGCCAACCTCTGTTCTCTGGTAAAACATAGAATGATCGCACTTGCTTTGGCTCATGCCAAATTTCTGCACAATGGTATTAAATCTGTCAAACCACGCATGAGGACTCTATTTCAAACCATACAAGGACCTTCGAAGGTGACACACTTTCCCACACTCCCCCTGAGCAACCAAACTTAGAAATTACTCCATATAGACTTCTTCATGGAGATCACCATGTAGGAATGCATTTTTAATAGGGAGAATCCCAAATAACACCCATTTCAATTTCAAAATTCTATTTACTACTTTTTATAAGCTATTTACAACTCTTGTAAAGCTATTTGTAACTTTTTTTTGGCAAAAGTCTTGATTTGGAATTTTGAAATTCAAATGGTTTTTTTTTTGGATTTTCCCTTTTTAATATCCAGCCAATATAGGTCCCAACCATAAATTACTGCCATAGAAATAAACAGACAGACGTACGAGAGCTTGGCCATAGGTGAGAAAGTTTGAGAATAGTCAGTGCCATAGGGCTGGGCATAGACTTTAGCCACAAAGCGAGCCATAAGATGATCAAGTGATCCATCCGCCTAAGTCTTAGGGGTTAATACCCACTTACATCCAATGACCCTTTTTCTTGCAGGTAAGTCTACTAATGTCCACGTACCAGCCCGATCAAGGGACGCTATCTCCTCTTCTATAGCAGCACGCCAACCCGGGTGAGCTAAGGCCTCATGAAGGGTTTTGGGCACTGAGATAGTATCTAGGGAAGCAACAAAGGAGCTAGAAGCGGGAGAAAGGTGGTTATATGGAATAAAGGATGAAATAGGATGGGCACAAATACGTTTACCTTTTCGGAGGGCAATGGGCAAATCAAGTGAGGATTTGGATATGGAACAGGGGGTGTCTTGGAATTAGGGACAAGAGCAGGAATTATCTCGGAATCAAGGATCGAAGCAGGATGAGACTCAGGAGTAGGACTGCTCAAATCAGGATCCGATGACGAAGTAGATAATGGAGATCCTGAATTTGGGCCAACATCATTAGTTTCTTTGGGCAGTCTAGTGTAGACATTTGCAAACTGTGTAATAGGTAGTCGAGTAGGTGCTTGAACTAGCGTGGAGTGAAAGACAGGATAAACTAAGAAAACATCCTCCTCCTCAGGTGGGGAAGGCGCAGGTGAGGAATCAAAGTAAGGAACCAACTCATGGAAAGTAACGTTCGTAAACCTAAGCACCGATTAAACATACGAGAAAAACATTGATATGCTTTCTTAAATTGGGAATACCTAAGGAGAACACACTTCAAAGACATTGGGTCTAATTTGGTAACTTGAGGCCAACATCACAGACAAAAAAAAAAAAAAAACGCACCAAAAAATCTTTGGGTCAATTGGAAATAGAGACTTGGAAGGAAAATGGGTAGTATATAGAATATTACCATCAAGAACGGAGGAAAGCATTTGGTTAATGAGAAAATAAGCAGTAGAGACTGCATCGGCCCAAACGAACTTTGGGAACAAAAAGGCATACGAACCCAAACCAAATAATTTGATTGAGAAGGATGCAGTAAACAGATCCATATCTGATGACATGAGCCCAGGGCTCAAAACTACTAGGGGTCAGCTGAGAATGACGAGTCAACGGTGGAGAGTGGAAAACGTTGCTGGAAAGCCCGTCACGTGCTGTCATGTGCCATGCACCTGAAAATTAGTCAGAGCTCTGGGAGGTGTTTGTGATCCATGCACAGGTTAGTAGGCGATCGGACTTGGAGGGTTCCGCCGATTTGGGAGCCCCTGAAAACTGTGGGATGGCGCGTATCTCAGATCTCGGGCAAGGATAGAGGCACTCAAAGCCCTCACTCGAACGGACAGTGAGAAAGAACATGTAACACGGAAAAAAAAAAGTTAGACAAACGGAAGAATGAGGAATGCTCTGATACCATATTAGTTTAGAGAGTTGTGAAATAATTCCATGTATCATTCATGAGGAAGATTGGACATATATATACAAGAGGGATGAGCCTTTGTATTAATGGCTCATTAAAAGGGAATAATATCCTAATCATATCTTATCAAATCCTAGACATAATTATATAATATTTTCATATCCTTGATATCTCTATAGTTATGAATGATTTGAGTACAATGCAGTCTGTCCTGAAACTGAATGATCAGTATAACTTGGTGTGAGAAGCTAGTAATGTTGCTAAATTTCACATTCATAGTATAACCTTTCAAGATATTGAAATTCGAAGTATCCTAAAAGTAGAAGTTTAAAGAAAATTACTGCCCATCGGGATGTGCTCTTTAAAATAGCTAAAAGGCCCCCATTTTTTCTTGATATGTTTCAATATGCTAAAAATAAATTGCCTTTGCTATACATGTTATTCCACTGACAAACATAAATGAAGAGTGGATTACATGTTAAAAAAGACCAAGGGGCTGTTTGACAAACAGAATGTAAAGGAATGTAACAAAAAATGGAGAGAAAAGTGATTTTTGGAGTTAAAAAACTCTGTCCCCATTTTAAATAGTAAAAGAATAAAAGACGGATACTAGTAATGATTACAAAGGAACAATATATATAACACAGAGAGAGGGATGAAAATTAGTTTTGAGAATATGAAAAAAGAAATGTCCCTATTTTAAAGATAAAAGATGAAAAATGGATACCACTACTAATGTCACACCCACGCACCCACATGGGCGCGGGGCCTGCAATATGGCATAATATTTCTATATGCTTGAACATACTTATGTTCCACGCCCTCCTATCATCTTAAACCATCCAATTTCGGTCCTCTATCACATGTCTATCCAAACTTTAACAATCTGCTAATTTGGACACTTGAGTTAATAATGATGGTGGATAAACAAATAAGGAATGGTGTTTAAAGATTGGAAAATCAGAAATTTTATGAAATTAGAGGGATGTGAAGTGTATATTTAAACCTCTTTTACATGACCCATTATTGCTCATGTTCTGATGATGTACTAATTAAGAGATCTCAATCGAAATATTTGATATTCATTGATTATGAACATGATCACACAGGTACAGTTCAAAATAGTGAATTTCCAGGATCATGGGTGAATCATGCGCATCCCTTACATGCAAAAGCAGCAAGAGGTATAGAAGGCTTACAATTACAAGTTGGAAGAATATTGTTTCCTCTGGATGATGGCAGACTTGGAGAACTCCATCTTCTAGGACTAGGAGGAGAAAGCTCAGGTCCAACCATAACTCAAAATACTCGAAGGAAAGCAGGAACTACAAAATATGTATGGTCCGTATTAGACGTGCCAGAGAGTGAAGGATGGAATGCAGAGTATTGTACACAAGAACGTGGCCCCAGAAATTGTATTACCGGTACAAAGGACGAGTCAAAGGAATCAGGGATAACTTCAGTAACAGGTACTACTGAGTTCATAGAACAAGGGATTTGGATTTTTTTTCCTTTTAGTTTCTTTTAGTTTATAACTTAATCCTTGTACTTTAAATTAGTGATCAAATTCTTATAACTCTAAAATCTTTTAATCTCTACTACTTAATGTTAATTGAGTTTACTGATATGAACAATCATGTACTATTTTTTTTTTTTTTGATAATCCTGTATCATGTGCTCGTTTACTTCTTTAGTTGGCACAAATTTAGGATATTAAAATGGCAAAAATCTTTTAAAATGTTAAGAATTTTCAGTTACAAAATTTCAAACAACTGGGATCCTGTGACACATGTAACTGAATATGCTATTGCCTATTACTTCTTCCTCATTTACTGATTCATTTTGCGCAGTTTTTTTTTTCTCTGAACTGTATATTCACACTCTATTAGTTATTCATTATGTAAGATTATTTGTTGAACTTATATTCTTGAGACTTAAACTTGTGAGTTTGACAATCATAACAGGTAGGAGAAAACACAGCCTGGCACAAGATTATTACTTGTCTCCAGGCACAATAGGCGCTGGTGGAGAACTGATCAAATTTTCAGAAGAGAACAATTTTCCAGATGATGGGTGGATTAGTAGTAACTTCCGGCTGAGAATGATGTATGAAGGTAAATCAATTTTCCTCATAACAGAAGGTGGTTTGATATTTGAGTACATTTGTATAGAGAACATATGGATATGGTTAAGACACGAGAGCTCTACGAATATGAAAGGTATATTAGTGAACTATAATGGAAGCTTATTCATGGTTGATACTCATGGGACTTTGCTTCTTAGAGAAAGGAATGGCTATGACCTATCATGGAAGAATTGCAGTGCTATAAAGAAAGGAACAAGTATTGTAGCAGGTCAACCATGGGATGGGATACCAGGAAAAGCTAGTAAAATTACAACTCAAGATGCACTCTTCTTTGTCTCCATGAAAGGAACATTACTGCAGTTCATGGTAAGTAAGCACTCACCGATAAAAATTTAATAATAGTCTTCTGTCGGAGACTTTAAAAGTTTATCTAAAGCACAATAGTGCTATGCAATTCACGTAGCCAATCTCACTTAGTGGGATAAGGGTTGTTGTTTTCATCTTCTGTCGGAGACTATACCATCCTCTTCTATCAAAAATCTCATCTGTTGACGTGATCCAATAGCTGGGAAAGACTTGATCCAACGACTCCATATTTATCGACATATGTCAACTGTAAGATCAAGCCCCTCTCTTAGTCATCGAATCAAGCCACTCTGGCACAATGACAGGCGATAGATCAAAACAAACAATACAGATCTTCCCAATGGGATTTGACTGAAAATCAACATACTAGACTAAATCTAGTTCCTTAGAATGTTCAAACATCAAACTTAGTAAGAAAATGCATGCGTGACAAGTAATTATTTTGCGAATTGTGGACAGGTTTCGATGAGGAAGTTTAAATGGAAAGATTGCAGAAAGCCTTCAAACACCAAAGTAGCAAGCATAGTAGACCACGGATTGCTGAGAGAAAATGTAGTATTTGTTACCGGAAGAAACGGTCGCCTGTATCAGTACAACAAAGTAACTGATATATGGCATGAGCATTACCAGTCTCAGCATTTGATTCTCTCAAACGTCCTTGGAACAACCATAAGACCTTCATCAACAACACTGTCTGGTTCTCTCTTCATGCTTTCAAGAGAAGGTGGACTTGTTGAATATCACTGGAATTCATGGTATGGCTGGAATTGGGTGGAACATGGAACCCCCGATAAAGGTGTAACCCTGGTTGGTTCACCGGGCCCTTGCTTCGCCGGTAATCAATTCTTTTTGATTGGTTCAGATGGGAACGTGTATCTTAGGTACATGGATAAAGCAAATACATGGAAGTGGAAAGATTGTGGTTTTCCATTGGTGCAAAATAAAATGCTTCAAGATCAAACTCAGCAAGTTTGCAGCCATGAAGAGTCTATCTCTGGCTTCAACAAGGACCAAGATAATTGTGGTGACTGCAACCTTAAATGTGACCCCAAGGTAAATTACATAACCCTCTCATGATATTTTTCTTTTTTATATATATATATATATAAAACTAGATGAACTTCAGTCTTATTCTATTGAGCTTTAGTCAGATGATAAAATAAATACTTAGAATCTTAAAGTGCAATAAAAATCTCCTTCAATTTTCTATTTAGATGTAAACATTGAATCTCTGTTGAAATCTGCTAGATTTATGAGCTAGAATTGATTTTGAGTTTGATCCATCACAGGTGGCATCAACGAGGCCAATTCCATTTTCCAACATATCGGTTATATTTGAGTTGCGAGATGGCAGGGTAAGTAACACAATTCAAAAAGATTTCCCTCTGCGCATACTTTCCATCTCTATGTTGATCTCATTCTAACCATATGAATGCAAATAATTTAGTTTTTAATTGCAGCTAGTGAAAATTAAGAGGGCCTTCAGTTTATATTTTTCTTCTTTTAAATAAAAATAATTAATTTGAATAAATATAATATATACTCCTTCAATCCTTAATATATGACCTATTTAACTAATTTGATTAGAATATTGTTGAAAGAATAGCAATAAGGGTAATTTGAGAAAAAGTTAATAAATATAGAAAATATATCTTATATTTATGATTAAGATCAATTCCCTATTATGTCCAACATTAAGGAGCAGAGGAGCAATAAAATTGGATCAAATCAACAATGTTATATAATATTTCCTCTATTTGAAAATATCTATTACGAGTATTTAATTATATATTACACATAGATAAAAAAAAAGTTACTAAATAGCTTTGATTGCAGCAAAATCTAATGATATTTAAGTAAAATACCCTTCTTTATTTTGTTCTATTTCTAAGCAAACACACAAGTAATTTATACTCCGGTAGAAAGTCTAGGTGTGTTTCTTCTCATTCTAATTTCCAAGGAACTAGCATAGAAAGTTTTTTTTTTCACCAGCTAGAAATACCCTTTAACAGTGGTTCTAGATACAATCGGTATAGAAAGTTTTAGATACTATTCTACGCTAGTTATATTCACTTTCTATATTGGTTATCATGTTCTACGTTAGTTGATGTTATACGAGTTCGTTTTTATTTTATAATTCGTTATGTTGATATACTTATGACACTTGGCACTAATTGCAGCTGGCAGAAATAGAGCTTGTAGAGAATAAAGAATGGGAATGGTCCCGCATCATTGCCACTCCAACAAGTCCATGCCTTCAAAATTCCTGGGCCACTCTTGCTTCATAGTTTCCATGAGCACGCATGTATATTGCTTCATAGGCTTAAGGAGGTATAGTAACTCTTGGGGTGTCTAGATTAATATTTGAGGATAATTGATGACTCGTTTTGCCCGACATTAGTATCACTTAGGAGAAAGGGAGATTTCGCCCTGCTCTTAGATCGTGGGTGAACCTAACTCCTTTCAATTTTTTTTTTATAATAAAAAAAAACCTTACATTTAGGCACTGTTTGGTACTAGAGTTTTGGAGGGATATTTTTTTTTGAGTTGGATTTAAAAAAATTAGAGAGGTGGAGTTAAAAGTTTTTAATTAGTTTTTTTACTCTTTTATCTTACATTTTCTCCTAATTAAAATTTTATAACCCCGCTTTTCCAATATTTTAAAACCCAACTTAAAATCCCCCCCCCCCCACCCTTCGTTCAAATGCCTCATACCGAACATCCCCTTAATAGTTATGTGCCTACGTCTTAGTTAGCTGCATAGAAGAATAGTCAGTTTGTACAAAAATATGGATGGTTGAAGAAGTAGCACACATGCAAATTGTTCTGCTACAGGTTAGTAGGGAATGTGTGTAAATGCCTCTTATCATATTAGGGAACTTCTCTTTCACTTTGAGATTTGCTTAACAAGGCAACTAAATTTTTCTTTATTTTTTTTTTAATTTGAAGTATCTAAATTTATCATGCAAAATTAAAATATGACTAAAGCACTTGCAAGAAAAATATTGATTTCTGGAATATGCTTAAAAATTGGCTCCCCAACAATTTGTTAGAAATGATAATACACTTAAGAAGGGGCATCTTGATGTGTTAAGTATAGCATAAGAATATAAACCAAGCTTTTCAAACTTAGAACTTATTGAAAGCATAATTAACATGTTAAATATGATGGTTAACGCATTAATCATAAGATTAACAAATTAAGTACATTATAAATGCAATTTAATATGAAAAATTTTAAAGTTAACACATTAAACATTGAGGTTGACATGATAAAAAATACAACAAAGTAAAAATTCAAAGTGATATCTCACAGTTAACTCGTTAAAGGCCTGTTTGAAGAGACTTTTAAAAAAAAGTTTATAAAAAAAAAGTTTTTGGGTAGCTTTTAGAAAATAGTTTCTAGAGAAGAGCTTATGGAAAAAAAGTGATTATGAAAAAAAGAGTGTTTGGATAATTATTAAGAGAAGGACTTTTATGATCGGTAATTATTACTAAAAAGTGTTTGATTTTATTAAAAATATGAGAGAAGAGAGAGGATAGAGGGTGGAGATGAGAGAGGGTGTAAGAAAAAGTAAAAGTAAAATAATAATTAGGTAGTTCATAAGACTTTTTACTGTTTTAGAAGTTAATCTCAATAGTCTATTTAAAACTTTAGTTTTAAAATATTGTTTGATCTAAAAATTTTAAATTAAAATTTTGTGTGGTTTGGAAGTTTCCAAACATACAAACACTCTGATTAACTCTTGAAATAAGAATTTGACTAATTATAATGATTCTAATGATTATGACTCTCAATACAACTTCAAATTTTATAAATGGTATGTAGTTGGAAAATTCTTCAAGTGTAATTTTTAATAAAACAAGTTTTTTGCATTAAAACACACCGTATTTTATGTTATTTCAAAAGAAAAATTAATTATAACCAAATCTCAAAAGATTTTAAAATACTTTTTCAAATTCTTGGAATCAGATATGTAAATAAGTTGCTCAGTTGGTACTTATTTATAATTTTCTCTAAAATTTATAACCCCGACGAAACAATATTTTCGGTCGGGTAGTAGGAGAAGATCCATTTTTCGTCTTTGCCGAACGAGCATTCTACACTTGGCGAGCTCGCCGTCGGACGCCGTCTACCGTTCTCAGCCCTGCGTTGTTATTCTCCGGCGAGTATTGAAGAAGGTTTGAACCCTAGGGTTTTGTCTTCTCCCAAATTTGGCGTGATTGGTTTGTTCAATCCGGCTTTGAATCTAGATTTCATTTTGTTCCCTGCTTGTTTTTCGACCCTGTTTCGGACGCCTTCGTACTCTTTCTCGTTTTGTTTTAAATTTTTCGTTTTAATTTGGCTTTGAATCTGGTCGTAGAATTGTTTGAATATTGACGTTTTTGAATCTGGGAATATTTACAGATTGAGTTTATTTTAATTTTTAAACTTTGACTTCTAGTTTTTTATTGAATGGTGTGTAATTGGCTATTATACTTCTGCCCTCCTCATTTTGATTACTAGATACTTACGTGCTTTGGCTTGTGTTTTCGGGCAATGTCGGATTTGCTTTGTATTGGCATCCTGTTTATTAATCTCTCTATTATCATCAATCTGGTAAATGACTTGGCTCAATTTGTACCTGGGAATTTAGAAGGTTGAATTTAAATCATTCCCGGATGCTCAGCTGCTCATTGATCTGTGAATTTAGAAGCTATTGACTGAAAAAAATCAACTGTGCACCTTAATCACTTAGGGAACACTTTTGATGATCATAATTTGTAAGATGAAATTGGAAGATCAATAAATTTCATGAGTGTTATCATTTTAATTCTTCAGTCTTGGAGGAGTTGCCTGAATCAATTGGCAGACTAAGGCATCTTAGTTAAAGAATCTGGAACAAAAATTGCAAGGGGATGATATCAACTATGAATATTTCAAAGATTTCAGTGCGGCCCACGCCCCCACTGAGTGTAATATAGGTCCGCCTATGGTTACCTGGTTGTATTTCATTTGGACATTATCTCTACTGTTACATTCTTTGTCCTTGTTTGGCACTCTATCTCTATTTCTCTATTAAAAGTAAAGATTAATTAGGGTTCAGTAGAGTAGACATTACTTGAAGTTTGGGTATTCCCATATCTATCTGTGACATACAGCCCTCATGTTTTGCTTAGAAGATTTGAAATGGAATAGCAAAATTATATTTGTAGGACATGTTTTAATACTGCTGAGATAGCAATATTAATCCATTGGAGATATTCAGCTGTCATTTTAATTTTGTGATAATTCTGATTCCCTGTTCCGAAGATTATGCCCTGATGGGATAACGAAAATTAGCATTTATTGTTTTCCTGGAGACCACAGGTGGTGGTCTTGGGTTTGGTAATGTTATTATGGATTATAAAGTTGCTCAATGTTTTTTGTTAATTTTATTGGCTCGTAGATGGATTGGCAAGGGCAGAAGCTTGCAGAGCAGCTGATGCAGATAATGCTGCTGGCATTTGCTGCAATTGCTTTTGCTACTGGATATATTATGGCTTCTTTCCAAATGATGATCTTCATATATGCTGGTGGTGTGGTTCTCACCACATTGGTGACTGTACCTAATTGGCCCTTTTTCAACCGCCATCCTCTTAAATGGTTGGATCCAAGTGAGGTTGAAAAGCATCCCAAGCCTCATCAATCTGTGAATGCAAATTCAAAGAAGAAGCCCACTAAGAAGTAGGTTCTTTTGACTTATGTTGGCACTAGTATTTCATTGAGCTCAGTTCAGTGCTTTGACAGTATTTGGGATTTATGTATGATCTTCTTCCCCTCCCTCTCCCCTTCATTGGATGATGCAATATACTCATAGTCGCCAATCAAAATCTAGACTTTAATTACTTAGATATCTGATGTCTTGGTTAGCCTCTTTTTGCATGTTCTCTTTTTCTAATGTTAGTCCTCTCATCTCATGTTCTCTGGTTCTCACCAATCCTTGCTAACTGAACGAAACTTGATACTGTAGATGATCTAAATCCTTCTGGTGAGAGATTTGTGAATTGATTTTTGTTAGTTAGACTTTTGCTAGTCGAAAGGCTGACTATATTGTTGATGATCAACCCAGTTCGGCTTTTGATTTTCTAACCAACTACTGGGAAAGCGCTCTCTGTAGATAAATAGCACGTGTATGCGGTTGACCATTTATTTTTATATAAATATTTTAATAACATACTGTAACATTAATTTAGAAAAGATTTGGTCTAGCAGTGTAAGGCCTTGCTAGATCCCTTCCTGGATTTTGAGTTCGAGGCTTAGAGGAGACATCTACACTATATAAGGGGTTGTCATGAACCTTGAAACTAGAGTGGTCAGCTGTTCGGGTATTTAGTAATAGGATACAGAAAAAATATTGGATACCAGTTGATAGTATAAAAAAATTTCAGAAAAGATTTGTACATGATCACTAATGGATATCTGGGTCCTTTTATCATCCATGGCCTTCCTACAAGAAGGTGAGAGCTAAGCAATCATCTTGACTTTCAAGATTATTGGTTTGTAACTTGAACTTACCATACACATGACAAGTGATTATTCATGCTATAAATAATGCACTGTTTTCTATGTTTTCCTCTTTGAATACCATTGATTCGGGCTAAACCATTTTGCTTTCTTTTCTTTTCTTTTCTTTATGAATTTGAAGATTATTAGTTTTTTATGTGTGAGCTACCTTACACATGAGGATAAGTGACAGTTTATACTAGGAAAGAGTGTGAATAGAAGGGGTGGAGTTTGAGTGGTTTAGAGCTTAAAGGGGGCGGTTGGGAGTCCAAATCAAGGCCCCTCTCTTCTCCACATAAGCATTAACAGGTCAATGCTACGTGTATTGTTCAAAGGAAAAAATTTAATTGGGTACTCATCGGTCTATTGTTTAAAAGAACTAATTTGGGGGCTCATCTTAAAGATAAATACCCAATGCTTATTAAATTTGGATGGTGTAAATTTAATTTTTTTATCTTTAGTTTTTAAAAAATTATTTTAATTTAATGGGTATATAATATAAAATAATTTTAAAAAATCTGTTTTAATAAAATTAAATTTGGAGATTGGACGTCGAGATCTAATAAGCTCAAATTGGTTCCTTGATGAAATAAAGTTTTGGTCATTCAAAACTTTAAAACGGAGCAAATTATAAGGACCACTGGGATTTTAAAGTATAGGTACTCGATTCAGAAAGTGTGTAAACTATGGAGACCATGGGACCTATTTTAAAATTAATAGATCAGTATATATATATATTTTAGTACACAAATTTTTAGAAAAAGGTTGGGTTCACCCACGATTTAAGAACATGGCGAAATCTTCCTTCCTCTCTCTCTCTCTCTCTCTATATATATATATTTATATAAATTTTTAGAAAAAGTTGGGCTCACCCACGACCCAAGGGCAGGGCAAAGTTTCTTTTTTCTTAGACAACACCAATGTCGGTCATTTCCTCTATATTTTTTTTATAAGAACATTTTTTGGAAAAGGGTTAGGATGCCTCTCCAAACGCCGCGGTTGGAATCACAACAAAGTAGTATTCCCTAGGGATCAAACACGCTCCAAATAGTCGTATGTCTCACCCCTTCGCTAGTTGAACCTATAGACGATGGTTCCCTTCCTCTCTCTCTCTCTATATATATATAGTTTTTGTTGCCCACCCGATTCACCAGAGTTTTGCCCCAACTACATTCGGATCTGACTCACGTCGCGCACCTGGCTATGGTGAGTGAGTCTTTCATTTGAGATTTTCTGCATATGCCAAAGCTCGAATTCGAGACCTCGTTTAAATGATACCGAGCCGCTTACCATTTAGACAAACCCTCGTTGGTTCCCTTCCTCTATATTTTTTTTTGTTACCCACCCGGTTCACCGGAGCTTTGCCCCGACTACATCCGGATCCGACCCGCGTCGCGCACCTGGCTATGGTGGGTGAGTCTCCCAACGGGGATTTTCTGCGTACGCCAAGGCTCGAACTCGAGACCTCGTTTAAGCGATACTAAACCGCTTACCACTCACCGTTGGTCCCTTCCTCTATATTTTTTTTTTTGGTTGCCCACCCGGTTCACCGGAGCTTTGCCCCGACTACATCCGGATCCGACCCGCGTCGCGCACCTGGCTATGGTGGGTTAGTCTCCCAACGGGGATTTTCTGCGTACGCCAAGGCTCGAACTCGAGACCTCGCTTAAACGATACCGAGCCGCTTACCACTCGGACCAACTCCCGTTGGTTCCCTTCCTCTATATTAGTTCCATACAAAACTGACCTTTATCAAAGTCCTAGGAAAATAGGGACATCCCTTCGGCCGAAACCCAGTTTTCACTTGCACTCACAGCCCAATTCCATTAGCCTCTTTTTCAAAGTCGTATAAACAGGCTCCCTTTGTAACAATAACAAAAAGGCTCCCTTAAAGTCCACTTCCACTAGCTCTTTTGTTGATTGCTAACCCTTCTCCCATAACAACCTAGCACATATGATGAAGAACAAGTTCCACGATCTAAACTTTCTTATACCAAAAAAAAAGGTAAAGAGCGGCATGAACACTTTAATAGTTTATTTTTTATCTAGACCTCCTTTGATTTCATGATAAAAATTGAAGAAATGCTCTAGTAAGTGCTCTAGTAATTTTAAGGATGTGTTTGTATTAGCTTTTATTATTATGTTTTTAGAGTCCATGCAATATCACTTAAATGATAGTTAGAGACTAATCTTTCTAAGATATAGAAATTATTGAAGTGGGTTTTGCCTCTTTAAATAAAGTATTTTTTATTCACACAATTTGGTTTAAATTCAATATATTATGTTTAAAGGATTTAATTATTTTTCAACTCTACTGGGATTTGTTGGTAGCTTTTAGAAAGTAACTTCTAAAAAAAAGTGTTAAAAATAATTTTAGAAGACAATAGTTTATGAGACAAATTCTGATAGAAAACCATGGGTTTTTAGCCCCAAACTATGGTTTTCAATGATAAAGTGGTTTTAGAAAAAATATACTATTTGATTACTTTTTGTTAAAACGATAGGTTTTATTTCTAAAAGTGTTTTTTGGATTCTACCCAAACACCTGCTAAAACAATTAAGTAGTTGTCATTTATATTTTGTTTTCAAACCAGTGAAGTGTAAATTAATATTTTTTATTATATGAGTGGTTTCCAAATTATAGATAAAATACATAATATTTCACTTTTTTTAACTATATTGCAACAATATTATCATAGAGAGTTCATCATTACATCACTTGCAAGCTGCCACATTTTCATGATGATGCGTCTATGTGTCAATCCTTAGTCATGCATGTTATATATTTCTTCAACTGTGAAGAAATTAATAATGCAATAATTTCTCTTAGATTCCCAATGTCTTCTTTTATTTTGTGACACGACTTAATAAACCAGGTGCCATCTTGAACCACGAGAGGAGACAGAGAGAACGTATGAAAAAAAGTTGAGATTAGTATCTTAAATAGAGAGTAGCTTAAAAAGAGAGTTAATGTAAGTGACTATTTTGAACCATCAGTAGTCATTGGAAGTTGCAAATGCCATGTAGGTTATCATGCATTGAGAGGCAGAATGGATGCTGGAACTTGAATCGTTCATAAAATTTTACTTGAATCGTTCATAAAGTTTTATTATTTAATTTTTTACTTTCCTTTTCTCTTCTTTTCTTCAACGTCTACATTCCTAGCCCCTCTTTTTAAGCAAAGTTCTCCCCACGCAGTGCACGCCGTCGTCCTCCGTAGCAACTCGCCGTCGACACCCCCTTCGTTGCCATTCCTTCCTTCTTCACTCTCAGCTTCCATCATTCGTCCCTCTCTGTCTTTGCTTCCACTTGCGTTGATTTTCCCTTCCACCGTGCCCCAGCGTCGTTCCCGCCGTTAAACCCCCACTCGACCAGTTTTTGTTTGCGTCTTCGTCTCCGCCTTCGTTGTTCCTGTCCGATCCAGTTTAGGGTGGCTTTTGGAAAAAAGAATTGGGTTATGATTTTTGGTGTGGGGTGGTTCGGTTAAGTGTTACCTTTACAAGTGTAGTTGCCTCTGAGTATAAGCTTCTTACCTTTGTTCTAGTTTTTCTTTTTCAATTTTTAGTAATTAATTTCAGAACTTTTTGGTTAGATGTGGTAGGCTGATAGAGGTTAGGAAAATAATGTTGTTTGGTGTGATGATGTTTTGGATTTGATTTACCCCATGGAATGGACTGACCTCCTGCAAAATGTTGGTTAAATTGTCCTTGCGCAGTGCCTGTAATAGTTTGAATTGAATTGATTGATAAATTACTGTTGGTAAATTTTGGAGGTCCTACTGTGATAAGGCATAATTGTGTTAGTTGTTATATATATATATATATATAGAGAGAGAGAGAGAGAGAGAGTATTGGAAATAAAATTACTAGTGAAATCTGACGATTCGAGTGCAATAAGCTCATTGAAGTTTCCAAATTTGCTAACATAATACCTTTCATTATGAAGAATTTACGAAGTTATGCATAATACCTTTCCAAATTTTCTAAAATAATTGAATGAATAATACTTCATTATGTAGCTGCTGAAGCATTCACGAAGTTCGATCTCTGCCTTCATGGCATATGCAGTGTTACTCAAGTAGGTTTTATTTGTTGCTCGGAAGGGGAAGCAATGGCCAATTTATGCATTTTGCAGACATGAGCTTAATTAATATTAGACTATAAGCCACGTGTCTCGCAAAGCCAGCTAAGATATGCACATGAATGTCCATGTGTTTAGTTGAAGTTGTTTAGTCTCATATACATATGCACGTGACAAAGGGACTCATCTCTCTCTTCTGTAAATTGTAATCTTCACAACAACTAGGGTATGTATGTATGGGTAGAGTTAAGCAGAGAAACTTTATGCCTAATGCTTAGTCCGAAGAAATAATGAGTTGTATTTTGTAGCCTAATGTCCGGCTCAACTCTATTTTTTGGGTTGAACATGGCTTTTTTTCTGTTGGCTTGGATGTGCTCGCCGGACAACGGGCTTCATGCAAACCTGGATTCACAACTAATACAATCAGAATGCTTCAAAGCATTGTTCATTAATCTCTCAATTATCTTTTATTACCCTCTAAACTCAGGATTGTGGCAATTAATTAATGGATCTAACACGTGTACAAAGATATTAATTATACTTTTACAGTACCTTGTTCCGCAGCTGACCAGGAGTTGAAGCAAGTTGTGATGGTGCCTTTCTTCGTGTTTAGCCCACAAGTGGCAGAACCAGAAATTGGAGATAAGAAGAGCGATTTTTTAACAAATTTAGATGACAAATTGATTATTGCTTCTGTTGTTTTTTGGATGCATTTAGAAAACTTCTCCATACCTAAAATTATTTATTATTTTAAAAATCAAGGATTTAAGGTAGAACAAAAATAATTTAACAATTATATCTAAATAAAAAAATTAAATAAAATTAAAAAAATTTCTTGATTTTGCTCTATGTTGATTGGTTGTGGAGTTGGAGGATGTGGGCAAGGGGGGGGGGGGACAAAGAGAGAGTGGATGGGGTGTAAAATTAGGTTTCAAAGTTTATATAAAAAGTTAAGTTGAGCAAAAAAAATGGGAAAAAGACAATAAACAACCATATGAATTTAGAAAAGATAATTTGGGCATATGAATATTTAAAAGGATAGATTGGGCAGCAGGCCCAATATATCATTTACAAATTTGAGTGAAAAGACTGAATGGCCCTTGGAAGCATTTGAAGAAAAGTTGGAGAATGAAACTCAGAACACAGCAAGGCGGGAGAAAAAGCGGGAGAACAGAACTAAATGACCCTGTTTCCTTCTCTAGTTCAGCACGGTGTCACTACCCACCGGCCTTAGCTTACTTCATTTTAGGTGGTCACCAAGATAAGGACCGTATCTTCAGGTTGTTGCTGGCAGTTTATCATCCAAGGAATTCGGTATCTTCTGCATCTAGGGCGGGATGGGAATGACGAAGAAAGGCGCAAGTTGGCTGTGGCAATTAGGTTAGTGCCTGCGATTCATGCTTTTGGGAACGTAGATGTGGCTCTGGGTTGGATAAAGAAAAGGTCCTCAAAGTTTCGTGGGAGAAGGGAGGTGAAGATTATAAGGCAAAAAAGTTGAGAGAACTGTTTTCCAAGTTTAGTGAAGTGGAAGATGTAGTCATCAAGGGCAGTAAGAAGAAGGGTTCTGCACTTGTTGTAATGGCCACAAAGGAAGGAGCTTTAAGACTTTTCTAATCCAATTCAAGATTTTTTCTTTTAACTTGAATTTTCTAATTAGTATTAGTAATTTCTTATATTGGGTGTTGTTTTGTCCAGGTTTCGGCCACAGGAAGTGTTAGTGGGCATCTTTCTAATCCGCGCCTAGTTTTACCTCTTCAGCCTACTGTGGCAACACAGTTTTCAAGTACCGATAAACCCGTGCAACCCGATAAGATAAATAACCTGGTTGGTGCGAGGTATCAACCTTTTGAGAATTCTATTTTGGAGAAGCTGCAGAAAGTCTGCCATTTTTCTTTTGACTCTCTTATACTTTGTAGCATTTAATTTTAGCCGTTTTATTATTTTATTACACCTGGTTAGCGCATCTTCTTGTTAAACTTATGTTCTTTCGTAAAATTCTTTTATATATCCTTATATCCTTCTCCTATCATCTGTGCCTAGTAGCATTCTGATTTTAGTGATTAAAACATTTTATTTCCATGTAAAGTGGATGTATCATTCTTCTTTTGTGGTATACAGTGGCCTACAGTTTCTTAGATTTTAAAGTAAAATTTTGTTTCTTCCGGATATTTGGACTTTGGAGCATAATGAAATAGAATGGACTCATTAAGGAATGGTGTAGAATGGAATGTCCATTCTCTTGTGTGGGTAGCATAACTTACCTTAAGGAATGGAAAAGGATTGACACTTGTGCTTGGAATTTAGAGGGATTACAGGAAGAGCAAAGAATTTTTATATACTAGGTCCATTTAAATTTTTTCATTTGTTTTCTTTTTGTTTCCATTGCCTGGTGAATAACTAGTTCTAACATCTAGAATTTGATGAGATACCATTAAATTCCTACATCTTCTGTACATCTTGGGACGTAGCTGAAATGAAGGAAAAAATTATTTTGTGGGAGTGTCTTTGTCCCATGGCTTTCTAAAAAATATAATGCATCCAACCATGGGATGATGGGATTAAACTGTTTCTTCAGTTGCTCTCCTTTAAATTCCCATCCTGGCCCCTCATTTGAGTGGTTAGTGTAATTGTACTATTGGTTTCAGTTACATTTTACTATAGGAATGTTCTTTGGGGCCAGTTTAAGAAGATAATTATCAGCATTTTATTCCTTTATGATAATTGAGCTAGCAATTGTTAGTTGGTGGTCTTGGAAGACCTAATTCTCCTCCCAATAGATGAGCGTGGTTTTCAGTTTTTATCTCTTAGGTTTTCTGAACGTGCATGTTTATGTAGGAGGGGATTGGGGTGTGCCCTGCCCCAATGCGGTTGTTGTTAATAAACTAGCCTTGCATTTCTGTAGGCACGTGATATCATGAAAAAACAAATACATAAACCCAAACCAAGTGTTGTTGTTCAGTGAATGGATATTTTTGACAAAAAAATTCAAGTGTTGATATGTTTGGTTTGATTTTAAAAAGTTCCTTAAGTTCATCTGAATTATCTATATGATATTTGTGCTCCTTTATCACAATTGTTTTAATGACATCTGGTAGAATATTTATTAACTGATTTTTTGACTTGTATTTGTTTGCAGGCTGCACAGAAAAATAAGTGAACATTTATAAATGAAGCATCATATTGCCCCATTTGGCTTATGATCCACCCAAATTCTTTAGGTATCGCAAAATATAGCTTCTTGTCCACAATCATCAACTCCAGTGTCTTACTTTTCTACCTGTGTCTGTGTTCTGATGGGCTAGTTAAGTAGTAGTAACACAACCTTGAAGCCTGTTTTACTAATCTTACTCGAATTTAGCTGTAATTTATTTATGTCCTGGGCATATATTCATTTATTTACAATAGAACCCTATGATATGCGCTTAAAGGGACTGGAGATATCTTTCAGATGATAAGACCATTATTTGTATCGCCTTGTTGAAATTTGTTGCTGATGCTTGCTTAAACAGAATTTTGTACTTTACATGGGTAGCAAGTTAGAAGGGTTATTTGTCTATTTTATGATATTTGTTCACTGGTTTTGCCCAATTGCTGTAATTATTATGTTTTATGTAAGGGTATACTATTTGCTTTAAATTATCTCACTGTGGGTTTTAATAACAGTCTTTAGAAAACAGAATGTTTCATAACTTCAACCTGTTATAAACATACCTGACTAAAATGACTATTCTTCTAATATAATCTTTATAACTTCTAACTATTTGTACTTAAAGTTTCTATCTCCCCTTTTCCTTTTTTTCTCTCATATGTGTTTTTTCCCAACAATTCAGATGTCCATAAAATTGATGTGATTACTGGGAGGACCTATATGTTAAGAATTATTAATGAAAAATATAAGTTTCAATTAGCCAAAGCTGTCAATTCTGGGAGCTTATTATAGGAAGATAAATAGATCATATACTTAAGATTTTCCTAATGCACCCCCAAAGCTCTATGACTTTGTATATGGGGCACATAATAAAATTTGTTACGATACATAGTCATTGAATGGGACCAAAACAAAGGTCCTTAAATATGGCAGTAAGGTGCAAATAATTATGCAGGACCCTGGTACAATAAACACTGAAAATCACCCAATGCATTTTCATGGTCACAATTTTTATGTCATAGGTTATGGCATAAGGAACTATAACCCAAAAACTACACAATTCAACTTAGTGGATCCCCTTTACATGAGCACAATCAGAGTTCTAGTGGGTGGATGGGTATCAATTCGATTCGTTGCTGATAATCCAAGTATAAAAATATAAAACAACTATCTTATTTGTCTTTTTAGTTGTTTAGTTTAACGTTTCTGTCATTTTTTTTGCAGGGTATGCTATATGACCTGTCACATTGACATACACCAGTCATGGGGATTGGGGACTATGAATGGTGTTTATTGTGAAGAATGGAAAATAAGAGCAAAAATCCTTACCACACCCTCCCACAGACATGCCACAACCTGATCTGGATGATGTTTAAATTGTTGTAATGTCTAACTTTTGTAATGTTCCATTTTTAGAAAGTTCATCCATTGACCAACTGATGTTGCAACTTAGGCAATCACATTTCTCTGTACGACATTTGTAGTGTTAAACTTTCTAATGACTATGACTAAATTTTGTAATGACTATGTACATATGGTATTTGTAAGTTATACAATGGTATTTGTAACTCGTTCAATACGGTCCGCAAGTAATGCATTAGGTTTGCAACGCTCATAATGGTATTTGTAACTCTGACAATGGTATTTGTAAGTTTTACAATGAGATTTGCAACTGCCACAGTTGGATTTACAACTCCGACAATGGTATTTGCAAGTTCCGCAATGGTATTTGCAACTCCCACAATGGTATTTACAACTAATTGCACAATGATATTTGCAAATCCCACAATTGAAGTTAGAACCATCACAATTGGATTTGTAACTCTGACAATGAGATTTACAACTTTCACAATAGTATTTGCAACTCTCACAATAAGATTTACAACTTTCACAATGGTATTTGTAATTAATTGCACAATGATATTTGCAAGTCCCACAATTTTATTTGGAATTACCACCATTGAATTTGTAACTTTAACAATGGGATTTACAACTCTAATAATGATCTTTACAACTCTGACAATAGTATTTGCAACTCCCACAATGGTATTTACAACTAATTGCACAATGATATTTGCAAGTCCCACAATTGAATTTAGAACTGCTACATTTGGATTTGTAACTCTGACAATGGGATTTACAACTTTCACAATGGTATTTACAACTCGGACAATGGTATTTACAATTTCCACAATTGGATTTACAACTTCCACAATTGGATTTGCAACTACTACAATTGGATTTGCAACTCTGACAATGGGATTTGCAACTTCTGTAATGGTATTTGCAACTCCGACAATGGGAATTTGTAACTTCCCCAATGGTATTTGTAACTTCCACAATGAGATTTACTACTTTCACAATAGTATTTGCAACTAATTGCACAATGATATTTGCAAGTCCCACAATTAGATTCACAAGTTTGATAGTGGGATTTGTAACTCGTTTTATGAAGTCTGCAACTAATGCAGTTAGTATGCTACTCTACTAATGAGGTTGCAACTCCTGCTATGGTATTTATAACTTGCACAATGAGATTTGTAAGTCTCACAATGGGATTTGTAACTTATAGCTATAACGTATTGCACAATTTCATTGATGACATTGACTACTTAGGCCACTTACAAAAAATCATCTTACCCATGACATCTGTTACATTATATATGAACAAATGACAAACAAACATTAATAACTTAGGCCTTATTCTGTTTGTACCATGTGGCACATACTAGGTAAATCAACAAACTTAAGAGACTAATTCCAGTAATAAGACAGAAAAAGTAATGGAGATGACCCTCATTCAAGTTATCAGGAATCCATCCAGGTTGTCCTCCTCGTGTTTTTAAGTAAGATATTATTGTAATAATGAAGGAGCTCAGGTAATTTCCCAAGGAAATAGTCAGTAATGATAGGGCATTGCATAAACTGCATATCATATCTGGAGATTGATTGTAGAAGAACTCGAGCTGCCCTATAAATGTGAATACCTCTGCTGCACCAAACAAGAAGTACTGAGGGATTTGCCAATGTCTTAGGGGAAGTTATAAATCCTATCATCGAAGTTGCAAATGTCTTAAGAAAAGTTGTAAATCCTATTAGAGGACTTGCAAACACCATTATCTGAGTTGAACAATTAAATACCATTGCAAATCTCATTGTTTAAGGGAAAAGCATGAATTACAAATATATGTCTAAGGGAAAATTTGTACATAGTCATTGCAAAATGTGGTCATAGTCCTTACAAAGTTGAACATTACAAAAGTTGAATACTAAAAAGTGATTATTTAAGTCAGAATATCAGTCTGTCAATAGTTAAAATTTACAAAAGTTGAACTCTGGATCTAACACCTAGAAATTCAATGTAAATATGTAAGTCAAACATAAGCATTAGAGAATGAAAGTGATAGGGATACAAATACACTGTGCAATCAGAGGGTCAAAAGTGTCAACAAACCCAAACTAATTTGATTCTATAGCACAAATACTGAGCATAATCTTCACATAGACTACATTTTATCTCTCTAAATATCTTAGGGAAAGTTGTAAATCACATTGTTGAAGTTGCAAATCCTATTAGAGTAGTTGTAAACCTAAAAGTTAATTCCTAAGCCTTAATGCCGTAATATTAATTCCTGTTAGGCTAAAGGGTGCTTTCCCATCGTAGGGTACCCCAGTTCTTGGCCAAATGAAGGCCCTAAAAGTATAATCCTTAAGAATGGCATCCAATGAGCGTGCTGATAACCCAGAAGAAGAAGATAATTGAGCATTTAGAAATTGAAGAGAAAGAAGACATGGCAACGAGAGCAGTAGAAAAAACTGGTCCTGACGACCCTCATAAAGATCTCATTTGTATCTTCAAAAAATTTAATGAAACCCATTAATAAAAAGAGCAAAGCCATTGTTATCATCTGCCCAGATTTAGAATCAAACACCAAACTCATCGAAATAACCTATTGGTAATGGAATTTGCAACATTGTTTCGTTTCAATCCCTTCCTTTCTACCTGATCAAGAAGAGGACGGAGATTTTCCTTTCCACCTTGTTTTGAACATTCTTCTCTAAAACCATCTCAAAACTCTTGGTTTTAAACAACGAGTAGAGGAGTGTCTTATGGTATTTCCATGAATCTGAAACTGCTTTTTCTCCAGCTTTATTCTCCTGCTTTTTCTCCCACTTTGTTCTGAATTTCATTCTCTTATTTTTTCTTCACATGCTTCAAGGGTTATTTAGTTTTTTTACCCAAATTTATAAAAGACAGATTGGGCCTCCTGCCCAATCTGTCCTTTAAATATCCATATGCTTAAATTATCTTTTCCAAATTCATATGGTTATTTATTGTCTTTTTCCCAAAAAAATTAATTGAATTTTTTAAATTCAGATGGCCAATTTAATCAATTTCAATTGACCTATTTTTTAAACAAATTTAAAGTACTTACAAAGTATAGAGTTGGTAGACAATGGGGTATAAAGAAATTCTGGTCAACGAGAGAGGCGGCCGCCCCCATGCCTCTCGAATCCGGCCTGCCAACAACCATCTTTGGCTATTAATCATCAATTGAAGACAAACACTGGTGGTGTAACAGTAGTCGTAAACGCCGGTTGTAAAGATTGGTTGTGATGATGATTCTTCAAATTCTTCAAATTACGTACTTAGCTTTTAATATAGTTAAATTCTTCTGTATTAATAATATCTTATTAAATTATTCATGTCACACCCCGAAAAATGAATATAAATTCTTTGAATAATATTTTCCTTTTAGCAACTATTACAAACTTTCTGTAGAATTTTCGCAGAGCCACCCCAAAAAACGGGACCTCCCAAAATCACCTACAACAGCCAAGAAGGAGCTCCGCTCCACACAGCAGATATACAAGATCATAAATAATATGAAGAGGATCCTGCTTATAGCTTACGTAAAGCTTCTGGAATAGGATTTTCAAAATATAAGACAGAAGTTTGAGTTTTACATGAAGACGGAGGTCCCTACACAATGCTTTAACTTCAATTTAGTAGCAATACTCTTCAATACTCAGTAAAAGGTACAAGGCCAGTTATGCTATATATCTAAAATCAAAAATATTTTCCAGTAAATAATGTCCCAATTCAAATTTAAAAGAATAAAAGGAGAGAAATAATAATATTGCAGTTACAAAATTAACTAAAATAAGTAACAAAAATACATACTTCATAATTCGAATAATTCTGTGGAAACGTCTATATCATAAGTATAATAATTGCGAGATAATTAAATTTGGTTTCTCAACTGCAACATCATAAAAAAATTAAAATATATCTCAATCATTAATTGAATTAAACCAAATACATGACAAAATAGTTTATTTAATAGAATCGGTTTAAACATAGTAAATCTCAAATCTCATCATTTTATAGGACTTTATGAGAACAAATAATAAGTGTAGATACACGGTTTACAGGAAAAAGCGTAGCTTGAAACCCTATAACTTGGCTTAAAAAGAAAATTAAAACAAGACAAGCCCCTCAATTTACTGTCCACAACACTGCCCCAAATAGGAATAATATATATTTTTTTATTATGACAATTTAAAACCCCCTTAGAGGAAGGACCAACACACCCAACACAAACACATACTCACCTTTATCATCTAAAGGTATAGAACCTATAAGCTCCTCTGTGAGAGGAGACATTGAGTGCCATTAAAATACAATGTTCTTGGCAGCAAGGAATAAGATTAACATCTTTGTAACTTGGCAAAAAAACGACATCTCTGTATAAGAGGAGAGGCATGATCTATATAACTTTATTGTGTTATTTTTTTTTTAAAAAAATCATCATGCTGAACATATATACTCAGTGCCTTGTTTGGAAACTTTCCAAATAATGGTTTGAAGTTTGGATTAAAAATTAAACAAACAGCCTTTAAATGTCTATAAGAACTTTTAGACATAACTGAGGTTTCAAACCATTATTTCAGATAAACTGATGGAAATAGTTTCTAAGTGAAAAAGGAGTTTATGGCCTATCAATTGACCATTTTGCTTTTATTCTGACACATTCTCTCCTCTCCCCGTCTTCTTCACCCCCTCTCACTCACTCTCTCTCCTCTCCCTCATCATCACCAGAGGAAGAAGAGGCTGTGGTGCTAGTTTTATGGTGGGCAATGCCGTCATCGCTGGTCTCGTGCTACCTTCTATGTTCTTGTGCTGCAACTAATGGTTCTAGCTGACGGAGGTGGAATGGAATGGAGGAGCTTCGATGATAATGGATTATGTCGATGGTTCAAATGGCTGAGGTATGGAGATGGAGGAATTGGCTTGTGGATGGTAGAGGATAGATGGTTGACGACACAACCTGAGGTGGAGATCTGTTCGCTTATTTGCCATCGTCTTTGTCAGATCTCGTCACTCCAAATGTTCCTGAGGTTATCGGTGGCGTTGGCAGCGGCAGGAGTAGCAACGTCCTCATCGGCTACAGGCGTTCGCTGGGCTGTAGAAGGAACTGGATCCTTCGTGATGATGATGATGATGAACAATAATACATATTTTTTTTTTATCTTATAGCATTTCTAGCAATTTATCAAGTACAAACGTCATTCTAGTAATAATAATCTAAATACTCATTTTGTTCAGAATCATTTTTTTTATAAGCTCTTCTCTAGATGATCTTCTTCATAAGAGCTTTTAAATCATTTATTTTCTATAAGAGTTTATCTAAAAGCTAAACCAAATGAGCCCTCAATCAATAACCTTCATTTTTAACCCAAGCGATTCGTCCGTCAACACTATCAAACAACTTCAAGCTATTCATTAACTTAGCCTATAAATTAAAATTTGTATTTTGATTATTTATTCATGTAATATATCTATACTTTTAATTTAATTTTAAAAAATCATAACTAATCCTAAAAAATGTGTATTAGCATGCTCTAAATTTTTTTCGAGAGTTTTGAAGTCCTTTACAAAGGAAGTTTGACCTCAAATCATTCCAATCAATACAATTTATTCATTCCCTAAACTTGTTATGTTTTTCGGATAGAAACTGTGCCTTATCTTTAAAAATTCGTAACTTATGTTTTATTGATTTCCTAATCTCCTCCGTCACTGCTTGTGCTTCAACCATCTTCCTTATTCACCATCTCATAAATCCATATATGCTTCCATGCAGACCATTGCCACAATTTCAGAACTTTCAACCACCCTCTTCTGCAATATAAGAAAAATGGGTTTTATAATTCATAAACTCGTGCGTATGTGTCAAGCAGTATACTGCTGATGAGGATATTCGATAGATGTCCACGTACATTATATATATGTATAGTAGTTGAGAATAATACACATTAATCTTCATATATCCTTCACTATTGCAAGTAAAATCAATAGTGAACGTAATTGCAATAATCTTAGAAAAGACACAACTCAAGTTTCAGTACAATAAGCTCATTGAACATCCAAATCTGCTAAGATGCATGATCATAATTAATACCTTTAAAAAATAATTGCATGTTTAATTCAAGGACATTAATTACTATTTATGCATTTCGATATCCAATACTTTATTCTGCGCTGTTGAAGAATTCGTGAAGACGGGACCCTGCCCATATAATTATGACACATGCGGTGCTACTGAGTTTGGTGTTCAAGAAATATGTCACGTCCCAAAATTTGAACCATGACAGACTCAGAATATGAATAAATTCACATTCCTTAAGTCTTAGATCTTAAATAAACGTTTAAAGTAATAATCATGATTTAATTTTCAGTTTAAATAAAAAGGCAAATACTTTAAGTCAAATCCAGACATTTTTCAAAAACGATAAGAAACCATAACTTATCTTTAAGTTAAGTGGAGCATCTAACCCTTTAGAAAATTAATACATGTATTTCAGAAAATATAATTATTTCAAAAGTCGACGTTCCAAAACAATTGCTTTGGATCAAACGTGAGACTCTTCACTGCTCAGCTGGAAGAATATGGTCAAATGCACTATCTGAAGCCAAATAATCTACTCGTGAATAACATCCCAAAAATATAATTTGAAATGTGAAAATAAACAATTTCAGCATGTTTAAGTATAAATCATAATATTTCGTAATCCAATGCAATTGTTTCAATAAACTTCATTTCATGAAAAATATTTCCAAACAGTCATTTCAAATCAATCACTTTTCCGTAGGACTTCAATAATAATTGATTTTTCAATACCTTTAAACATAAATCATAGAGATTCGTAATTCAAAACGAATAACTCGGTAAACATTTTCTTTTAAGAAAAACCGTTTAAAACAATTGTTTCGAAATAACGCTTTTTCCGTAGGACTTCAACAAAACGAGAACATGCATGGACACACAGTCCACGAGTGGTAACTAACCAGTCTGTGGCTTCAAGCCACTATCATGCATGGACACGCAGTCCACGAGGGGTAACTAACCAATCATGCATGGCTCCAGGCCACGAAACAAGCGCAGGTACGAGACCTACGAATAACATGCATGGGAATGAATCCCACGAATAACATGCATGGGAATAAATCCCACGAATAACATGCGCGAGTACGAGACCCACGAATGTCTGTCGAGCTCGGGTTTAACCATGGTGCACCAAGGACTAACAGTACTGCTGTTAGTAACCAGCGTTCTGTATTCCGTCCTCTAAAACCTTTCAAACATGCATAGGGGCCATTTAACATTCAATAATCATAACATTTTTCAATGCAATAATTTCTATTAAAATCATTCATAATCATGAAATCTCCCCAGCATGAACATTTTCGATAAATCATCAAAACATTTTTGTCAATCCATATGAACAAGTATGCAATAATAAAATATCCATTTTCAACATTTAAAACAATGAATTCATATGCTCGCTTTTTTCGTAAATCATGCTGAAAATCAACTTTTGATTGAAATATCAAATAACTAAATATATTTCAAAATTTCATTGTTAGGGAACGTTATTCACTCACCTGTGCTATTCCGTTATAGCTTACGTCCGCTCTACGCTTCCTAACAATGTTCCCTCTTTAAATTCCTATATTTCCCGAAAATAAAATATTCCATAAGCTAAAATTCGAAAACCCTAATTCAGACAAAGTCAATCTTTGCAAACAATTATAATCATCCATTTACTCTGAAAATTCCAACCTTTAGTCCATATTAAGTTCCAAAACCTTTATTCCAATTTCATCCATATTCTTAGGCTCTTTTCTTAACTTCTAACTTATTGGAATCATATCATCATTTCCATTTCTTTATACCATGCTTTTCAACCATAATCTTACCTTGAATTTGTAAATTCCAAATCCAACTTTCTCAATTAAGCCCAATACTCACGTTTTTACAATGAAATCCAATTATGTCCATAGACATACAAGCTACAGATTCACATTTTCTTCTTTTTTTTTCAAGATCAACAGAAACACACACACATAAGCACATACACACACGCTTCCCAACATATATATACACACACAGTTGCACCCTGCATAAACCTATATATCCATACAGCAAAGTCTTACTCTTTCCTTTTCTCTTTTTCTACAGCAAAACAGAGACATTTCTACACACACCCTTTAACTTCCATAAACAGAAACATATGTGAAATTGTCAAGGCAGCAACATTATCCCCAAAAAAAACAGCAAGAGCAGGAGGTATATATGCTCACACACCAAAATCTCAAAACCCAAACATAAATTCAATTCTGTCTAGTTTATTCTTCTTTTCTTCTTCCTTCTGTTTTCTCATTTCCCTTCTTTCCAACAACCCTTAACGCACTCAGAAACATCTCCCGGCACAACATCATAGCACACACAGCAACACACAAAATTTCCCAAAACAGAGCAATCCCACCAGCGCATACACACACTCAGCTCACTACCACAGCGCATACATGCTCAATCCCCATTCACATTTCCATTGCAGATTTGGTAAACAGGGACAAAAGAATTCAATTTTCCTTTCTCTGTTTTTAGGATTCAAAGCCACAGAACAGAATTCCCAAAGAAAAATAAAGCCAAATAATAAGAACTGGAGGAAAGCATATACCCAATTCAATTTACTGCACTACACCGAGGAGAGTGTCGGGAGTCTCTACCGAAAAATGGAGAAGCTTTACCAGCGACAGAGCACCATCATCACTCACGGCAACAGCAAGGCGGAGATCAAATTCTAGAATCGCTACAGTACCCGTCGAGCTCAGCAGCGGTGACCGACAGCTACCACTCAACGGCGGTGAAGACTGCTACCCTTGACGAGAAGGAATTTCACTGCAACCCCCACAGAACCCGCAAATTCTCTGGAACTTCTTCCCCTTCCTCCACTCACGCTGCAACAATTTATATTTATACCAAATTGTATTATTTACTTAAGAAATTCTGCAGGGTTATTACAAAAGAAGGGAACAAAGACCAAGTACTTGGTTGGAAAGGTAGTTTATATATATAGTATTATGATTGCATGTATAATACAAGGAAATTAATTATTTTCACGCATTGTCCATATATATGAAAATACAGTACCTGGTTCTGCAGCTGATAAAAAATTGAAGCAAGTTGGCATGCCATAAGTAAGTTGCAGCCTTTCAATAGTGCCTTCATACTTGCAGCTGATCAGCAATTGAAGAAGACAACAAAAAGACATGGAAGTGAAATATAAAGCATAGACTAAGACCATATAAGAAATAAAGACTAGCCACCTGAGTTATCTAGGATCAGCCATGTACTAATGTAATGTAATGTAAGGTATTCATGTAGCGCTGAGATATGTTTTCATTTTACCAACTTATTTGAGTTACATGAATAATAATATTATACTATTAGTGTGTGTGTGTCTATATATATCCAAATTATTGCTAGATAGGATCATTTTGTTGGATACAACTTACGTACGTATATCAGATTCATAAATTATACACGTTAGAGTTTGTACATGATATTGATTATATATAGTCTTTCAAAAATCAGAAATATTAAACATGGCAATGTCAAGTTGGGAAATGACACACTACTAGAAAAAACACTCATCACAACGCTACTTCACGGCGGTTATAAGCAAACTGCTGTAAAAAAAAGATAATAGAATTTTCATAAATAAGTTCTATTTTAAAATATTTTTCATGGCAGTTTTTATCAAAAACGTTATAAAAGACACTTTTAACAGTAGTTTTGTGAAAAATTACTGTTAAAAATACTTGGGCGCGGAAAAAGTACTCAAAGTGAGGGACTTTTAAAAGTATTCAAGGTGAAGACGATGAAAAAATGGAGGATAAGGAAGTATTAATTGCTCTTTTTTACTTTTTTTTCTCTTTCTCCTGCCACTTACTAACCCTCTGACTATTTTTTTAATATAAATAATTTTAATTTAATAAAAATCAAGGCATCATTTTACTCTCTTTCTCCATCCACACAAATTTATCGAGGCATTACATTTATTTAGCCACACAAAATAAACTATGGAAATAGACATGGCATATATATATTAGGGAGAATTGCAGCTAGGTCCTGTGGAAATAATTAAATTACAAAAAAATCATGGAAAATAGCAAAATTATTGTAAAGTCCCACATGTGAAAAGATATATCTGCCCCTCTATATTCCATTATGCAGAAACACCTTCTTTCACTTCCTCGTGTCTAAAACACCTTCTCCCACAACATTCCATTATGCAGAAGGAAATCAGCTTCTAGCAACTCACTCCCACACCTTTTCCATCCCACCAACTGTAACATAAATCTTCTTCCTTATCCTCATCCTCATTCTTCTTCCCTATTCCAATCTCTAAAACACTCATTCCACGGTCACTCAGAGCCACCAAAATTTTTTGTCCCTTCCTCATCCTCATTCTTCTTCGACAGTCACCCATAATTTTTAGCATGTTCTGTTATGGGAGGGGAATATGAGTTGTTATTATAACACGCGATAGTTGTTAATATGATTGATTGAGTTGTTAATAATTTGTGTTTGGTGCAAAAACTGACTTCTTAGTTTGGAGCTTCTAGAATGTGACCATTGATGTTTCTTTCATATAGTCAAATCTTTAATACAATCTTCAATCCGATATTGGTATGATTTTTTAAGTCCTTGAGGTGTATGAATCATTCGTTCACTAAGCATGGTTTTTGGAAAACTATTATTTTTGCCAGTTTGTTAACGTCTTATTAAGGGATTCTCTATCCTAAATTTGACTTCTAATAGAAATACAGATTCTTGTTTGGCTATTTAAGAAGCATATATGTGAAAATGAGAATTGATACTCTCTTTGGTATTTTTTTGGGTTAAGATTAATTTGCATTTTATAGAATGAAAAAGTCATTGCTGTTAGTCACTTCCAAAATTTGCAAGCTCTATTTCCAATTATTTCTACACACATTGAAAATAAGCAATTTCTTGTTTGCATGTGGTTTTGTGTTCTGCACATGGTTTTATTGATTGAGAACTAAATTAATATTGTGATGGTTTTGATGCATAACCAAAAGATGGTTTCTTCCTTTGAAGAAGAATGGGGCTTTAGATGATATGCGGAGGAAAAAATAGACTTATTTGAATATTTTGTGATATAATAGCTGATTCTCCTTCAGATTCCTCTTTCTAGTGTGATATACTAAGCCTTAGACACATAAATAACTCGTTCTTTCAGTTTTACTTGAGTGTAGTAAGAAAGAATGAGTATTAGAAATGTTGCTATAAAATGTGAATGACAGAGCATGGTCCGATATGGGAGGGGAACATGAGTTGTTATTATCGCATGCGATAGTTGTTAATATGAGTTGTAGTTGTTAATAATCTGTGTCTAGTGCAGGTTGTCATTACTGATGGCCAGATCATCTGGAAAGCATATTTTCTATTCATGTCGTTTGTGGAGAGTAATTTGTTGAACATATTTTCTCTATTTCTTTTAATTTAGGACAAAAAGGATATTAAAAGGACACTAGAATAGGAAGTAAGGAGGTGCCAGTAGCTTATTTTGTGGCTTGACTGTGATAGAGAGGGTGAAAATATTGTATTTGAAGTAACAAAGTCTACACTACAGTAAATCGCCATCTTACTTTAGCACTGCATACATGGTTCGATAGAGATTTGAGTGTTGCTAGAAGAGTCCTTGTGAGAAGCAACAATAACACTTATGTGCTCAAGATGGTGTGCCCAGTGTATTTTGGGTATCCCAATTAGCTGGGAAAGAATGCGGACAAGTTGTTATTACTTCACAATTAAGTTATCATTCCTTATGGTTGAGTTATTATTTTTCTACCTAGACAGTAATTTTTTGGTTCATTCCTAGGAAAAAATGTGCCCGAGTTATTATTCTTTTACGACAGAGTTGTTATTTCCTAGTGGTGGAGTTGTTATTTGTCCACTCATACTGAGGTATGTTTGGTTCGTATCAGGTATTGGGCAGGCGTGCCTAATGCATTTTGGGTCATCCAAATTGATGAGTTATGTTGTAATTGGAAATAACAGCTCCATGATGTAAAAAAATAACTCTACCACTAAAAAATAACAATATGATAACTGGAATAATAAGAAAAATAAAAACCCTACTACTGAAAAAATAACAACTCTACCACTAGGAAATAACAACTCCTTGATGAAGTAATAATAGCTACTGAAAAATAACAACCTGATAACTAGAATAATAATACAAAAAATAACAACCTCACCACTAGAAAAATAACAACTCTACCAAAGGGAAATAACAACTCCTTTATGAAGGAATGACAACTCTACCATTGAAAAATAACAACACAAAATAACAGCCCCACAACTGGAAAAATAACAACTGCACCACTAAGAAATAACAACTCTGTCGTAAAAGAATAATAACTCAGGCACAACTGGAGTAATAACAACTCCACCAGTGGAAAAACACTAAACCAACAACAAGAAAAATAATAACTCTACCACTTCTAAATAATGGCATCTTCATAATTCTTCCCAGGATTGGAACAAATAGAAAGTGAACTGGGGATGCAAGCACAATACCTGGACTAAACCAGAAAGAACATACTATGTGTATAAAAATAACTACTCCACCAATAATAAATGACAACTCTATTGTGTAAAAATAACAACTTTGGCACAAGACTTTCCAACACTACTCTGGTAAGAATATAACTTTATATATATGCCATTTAAAGTTACAACAGTAATGAGAAGCAAACATAAAATGAGTACAATACATACAGTCATTTGTATCAAGATCCATCCTATCATCCAAAAGGTTGAGCTTGATAAAGGTTAGAAAAAAAATAATATTATCACTTTGCTTAGCTATTTACAAAGAAAAAATTAGTGTGCTCAGTATTTACACAAAAAACTATACAACCTAGCACCATTTCTCAGCTTTGATTTGGATTATTACAAGTGTTGACTGTGTGTCCAAGCTCATAGCATCTTTCATAGTGATAAGTCTTTTTGTTCTGAAATTGAGACTCAATCCTTTTTCTCACTTAACTACTAACATATGTTTAACGTCAAACATCATTTCCAAATTGTCCCCTATATGAACATAACAAAATAGATGCTTTCCAGATGATCTGGCTATCAGTAATGACAACCTGCACCAGATATAGATTATTAACAACTCAACCACTTATATTAACAACTATCGCATACTATAATAACAACTCATGTTTTCTACCCATATCAAACCATGCTCTGTCAAAATATAACTAATAGCGATAAAGCTAGTGTGCAAGACTATCAAACATGATTGGATCCCCAAAGATGATTATGAAAGTTACCACATTGAAATGTAGGGAAATGTAGTAGTCTACATTGTTGACTATGTAAAAATGAAAAAATCAAAACTATATATGAAATTGAATCCAGTGTGATATAGATGGAAAAACCTGAAAATCTATAATTTTGTCTATGGTTTTGTTCCATGACATAATGAATAAGATGAAGGTGATCTCTTTAGTGCTTGCCCTTTGGGGTGTTTCGTCATACGCCTATCAGCAATACCTGGATGATACTAAGTCCAAGACTCATCAACACATAAGGCATAGTGATACTTTTAGAGATTCATGGTTTAACCCACTGAATGAATAATCATAATAATCATTCGTGGAAAATACTATATTTGGTGTATGTTAAATTGGATTTTCGCGACGATATATAGAGTGTAGTAGAAATAGCAATAGCAGAAAAAAAATATTTTGCACTAGTGAATGAGATGATACGATTTTTTTTTTGTAGTTGTTTGAGTTATGAGTAAAGGTAAAGAAAGGGTCATATTATGTATGTTATGAATGGAAAAGGAATGAAATAGCCCACGAAAAATGTGAATTCCAGTTCAAAAATGTGAATTCAGAAAGTAACAATTCCATTTCCAAGAATATTACATCCAAAATTAACCTTAAGAAATAGCAAATCCAAATAAAGAAGAACAAGGGGGAATACTAATTAGCAATGTTCATAGATTCACATCAATGCCATCTCATTCTTCACCACAAAAGAGCCAATACCCGTGAAATAACCAGGAGAGTAATAGGTTCATAGATTTGTGAGGATGACGATCTATGAGAGAGAAGAGCCCAGTGAGGACTACCGAGAGAAGGTGAATAGTTGGAGAAGAGAAACAAGCTGCTAATTAAGCTCGCTCCATCTTCTTCTTTTTGCTTTTGCTCTACCTCATGTGCTCGCTTTGTGGAGGATGAACCAAAGCAATAACAAAGGGTTTAATTTTTATTAAACACCAGGGGTAGTTATGTCTTTTCATAATTAGAAAAAATTAATCTCAAGTCCCATGGGAACTTCACAATAATTTTGCCATTTTCTGGGACTTTTTTGCAATTTAATTCCTTCCACGGGATTTAGCTACAATTCTCCCTATATACTATCAGCTTTTTTTTTTTACTTTTAACGGTGGTTTAATAAAAAACCAGCGTTAAAAGTGCTTAGTGGACTTTTAACAATGGTTTTTCATAAAAAATGCCATTAAACTTCCCCAAAAATTTAAAAACCCTCTAATTACAGTTTCACTTTCATTTTTCACGGCAGTTTGAGGTCTTGTTCCTTTGCCTCACCATGAAAGACTTGCACGAAGGTCATCTTCTAGAGTTTTCCTACTATTTTCAGTGTATATCTCCGTCATCTCCATCATCATCGTTTGTCATGAAAGCCATAAGTCACCGTTTAATTTTATCATTTGCTCATTTTTCTTACTTTTTTAGTTGTTTGGCGTATGTTATATTTGTAACTTGTTCACTAGATCTGGTCCAATACTTTAAATGAGGCTGACCGTGGTGACTAATAACGGGTGGTGGCAGATAGACCTTATTAGAAGGAGCTCGAAGAGCTTCAATGGAAGAAGCTTCTAGATCTTCAATTTCTTCACCTGATTTTTGATTTCTTCTCTATAGTTCTAGTCTGATGCTTTTGATAAGTGTGATTGAGGTGGCTGATGGTGGGTGTAGGCTGAGGAAAGCTAAAAAAATAAAAAAATTGTAGCTTTCCACAGCCATTTTAGTTATAACCATCGCGGAAATAAAGCAAACTTTTCACAGCTTTTTTTGGCATAAAACCGCCATGAAAGGTTATATTTAACGGCGGTTATAAAACCACCTTTAAAAGATATACTTATAACAGCGGTAGAATTCACATTGCTCTTAAAACCGTCGTGAAAGGCCACTTTTAATCGCCATTAAAAGCCTTTTTCTAGTAGTGATAGTGCTGGTTCAACATGAGTTGTGGAGGAAAAGGGCCAAATTATAAATGATAGAAAGATTAATTAGGGATTAACTTGTAATCGAGTAAAAAATTTAGGGATTGATTTGTACCGAGTTAAAGTTAAGGGATTGAATTATAAGTGAGTCGAAACTTTAAAGCCTAAAAGATTAATTTTTCCTATAATTTATACACTCGTCCTTGTTTTAACCCTTCTATGCTAATGATGTCAAGTAGTACCGCTAATAAAAATATTTATTTGGTTCTATTTATAAGTCACTTCCAGCATATTTTATATAGATCAAGAAAAATATTAAACCACATTACTATGCCATAAGATTCAACAAATTTTTACCTTTCCCTATTTAATATACATTATATCCCATATAAATAAAGTCAATATAATAATAAATGAACGGTGAAATGGTATATTCATATGAAAAATTTCTCTCTTTACCTTACAAATAGGGCTAGAGGAGTATTCTGTAGACATCCACGTACATTATATACATACTACATTTAGTCCTTATTATAAGTGTCATGCCCCAAAAATCATGGGGTGACCGGCACAGAATATGAAGAATTCATATTCCTTAGCTTTAAGTATTTAAACGGAATAATTAACAATGATTAAAATAATCTCGAATATGTATATTAATCCATCAAAATGACAAGGAAAAACATGATCATGTCTATAGACTTAGTGGAGCATCTAATTTCCAAAAAATAATATATAATTTTTATAAGTTTATATTTACATTCTATAGCAGCAACACAAAACAGAGCGGCAACTTTATATCAATTGAGAGGCTCTCCGCTACTCAATTGAGGAATATTGTCAATAGCACTATCTGAAGCCAAAATAATCTACTAGTGAATAACGTCTCATTAAAAGAAATAATAAAATACGGAAAGAAATAATTTAAATACATTTAACTTTGAATAATGAGGATTGATAATAAATCTTAATTTCCGCATTATTGAAATATAGTAAAAGTGAATCTGCATAAAAATTGTTAATCAAATTAATCTAATACTCAGTAAAGCAGCTTGCTTAAAGAAACCAGTTTAAAATGATAAATTTTAAATCTCATTTTCCCGTAGGACTTCAACGGAATGAATTATCTAGCGTGGACACATAGTCTACGAGGGTAACTAACCATTCTGGCATGACTCAAAGCCATGAAAATAGGCACAGGTGCGAAACCCACAAATAATAGGCGCAGGTACAAGACCCACGAATAACAAGCACGAGAATAAATCCTACGAATATCCGCTGTGAGTACTACGCTCATGAACATCCATCGAGCTCGAGTTTAACCATGGTGCACCAAGGACTAACAGTACTATTGTTAGTAACCAGCGTTCTGCATTCAGTACTCTCAAAAATATTTCTAAACATGCATGGGGTCAATTTAACATTAATAAAGAATAAGATCTTTCAATATTGAAATCTCATAAATAATATTTCATAATCAAGGACCACATCATGAAAAGTTCACAAAATCTCAAGATTTTCTTCAGTTTCCATCTTCCAACTAAAACTTTTTAAAATAATAGCAACTCACATAAAAAATTTCATAACGTAAGTCATTCTAACATGAGAGTTGATAAAAGATATTTAAAAAAAAAAATTCATTCGTATGAACATCAATGTATTTTTTCCAGCTGTTAAAACACGCAATACTAATAAAATAAATATAAATAATGATAATATTTAAATGAAATTGCCTTGATAAATAACATTTAACATAATTGATAAATTGATAAAGTATGACAAATGGCTAAAAATATCATTCAAAATTAATAATTATGAGACATTATTCACTTACCTGTCATGCTCCTAAACCTTTACTCTTTTTAGCTCAACAACTTTCAATTATTTTCACTTCTCAATTCCCTGATAACCTAAAAATAACGTATTAAAATTCTAAATTATATTTTTGACAATCCAGAATCCTATCTCAGTGCTAAATTTATAACAACTAAAACAAAAGGAGAACTTAAAAGTCATGACGATTCAATAGTTTGGTCGCGACTAAACAACACAGTGATCCTCAAATATTTAATAGGAAAGTAAGAGTTACCTTCCCGCCTGATAGTGATCCTTGAGGATAGGAGAAACTTAAAAATATGAATGGCATAGAGTTATGAGCCAGACCCTTCCTTAGTTAGCTGAAGGGAAGCAGCTGACTCAGTTATGGATTACAATTAGGCCGAGGACACAAAAGTCCTTCAGGCTAGGGACACATAATTCTTTCAAGCGATGTGAGATGTTATGATGGAATAAAACTAAGTATGACTAGCAGTAGTAAATGGAAAGGTATCCACAGATTAAGAGACTCCCCTATCTCAAAAAGATTAATGCTTGAAAGTTAGATAGAGCAGTTAAGGGTTGAGTCTATACCCTAGTAGGAGGGTAAAGTAGCAGCCCAAGTTACATGGATGGTTGAGCAAATTATGTGATGATATGGCTTATGTTACTGTAAATTATAATTAATAGTTGCATCTCTTTGCAGTTGTCATATGATGACACGCATGTTAGAGTATGCTATGATGCATGAATGTTTTCCTTTCGCATTACATGCAGGGTAGAGTATATATGATGAGAAAATTATGAGAAAGTTGTGTTGCTCCCATACCATACGACATGCAATTAGATAATTGAACTTGGTAATAATAAAGCAATAGAAAAAGTGGTAAATGAGATAGTTAGCCTAGTTCAGGTAAGATGGCTTGATATAATAGTTATCTCTGATTCCTGAATTGATGAACAGAATCTTGGAGATAGTAAGTTAAAGATAAATAGTCTCAGTAATTTTTTGAGGATTAATAGAAAGAAATGATAAGAGATAGATAATGAGATAGATAATTATGGGAAACTAATACGATGAGAGACAAGTATATTTACAATAATGTTAATAGCTACTCAGTTTTAGGGTTTAGGTTGAGAGGCTCATGAGTAAGGGATATGATGTATGAAAGTTCTAGCCACTTAGTTTTTCTTAAGAATTGGGAACTAGTTCTCTGAATTAGAATTGATGTTGCTCCATATAGAGCAAGATACCCTATCTATGTAAAATAGGGATACAGTTATGTAGAGTTGACGTTGCTTTGACAGAAGAATATCCTCCATTAAGAATAAAGAGAATACAGCCGAGGTAAGGCAAGCGCAGTTAACTTTACCTAATAAAAATATAATTAGCCAAGAACAAAGTTTAAGGATAGAGCTTAACAAGGTATTAAGCATGTAAGAAAGAATAGATTGGTATAAGTCCTCTCCCTCTAATTTTATGAAAAAGAAGATGATTTTACAGCTAACTCTGTAGACAGATAGAGAGGCTCCCTTTTGTAGGGATAAGATATTTAAATGTTTTATTACGGATAGAATAACAAGTGAGAGCTTTCAATCATTGCATGAAATGCCAGGCATTTTGTTATGTTTGTAAATATGCTAAAGCTCTGAATGTTAGAGCAATGCAAGCTCCACATGATAAAGCTGTGCAAGCTCCTAGTGTTAGAGCTGTTCATATTACGGAAAGGAATGGTTGATCTCTGATATTAGACTTTGCATTCATGAGCAGGTATACAGACCTGCAATATGTTAGCCAGGAATTATACATGTTAGAGTATGTGCTCCTACTTAGCAGTAAAGTAAAGAAAAGAACAGTCGTATAAGTCCTCTCTCTGTACTGATTATAATTGTTAGAGACGATAAGAGCATCCGAAAGAGCAAGAAAACCCCTAAGGCTTTTAATGTAAATTGAGTAAAGTATAGTATGAGGCTTAAGCCAAACCTAAAACGATAGAGGATTGGTACAAGATGTGTCTAAGCTAGCTAGTATGATACACTAATGTATGAACAATCAGTTTAAGGAATGTTCAGAAATAGAACATCCGTGCAATAATTTGGAATAGATCTACATTATGAAAGACTTTATCAGGATAGTCTTTTTCTAAATGAAAGCAGTAGAGGCTAGATCGAGGCTTGTCTAGAGACTTGCCTAGCATAAGGTCTAAGGGAAAAGATGTAATGATGAATAGACGGAGAGTTTATGTGTCTAAAATGGAGGAATTCCATTACAGTGGAACCAATGACTCAGTGAACCTAGTACAAAATATTTCAAATAAGCTAAAGCAATAGCAGTAGATGAGATATTACAAAATATTCAAGTTTGCCAGGAATTAGAGAAAGATGTTAAGAGATAGTAAAGAGCACAAAAGTTCCCCTATGGGAAAAGAATAATCCGCTCAACTGGGAAGCTTAAGTTAAACAGTTTTACAAAAGGTATTTACCTCAGTCAAATAAAGATGAGCGCGAGGCTAAGTTTAAGTGATAAGGTAGGGTAAAAGAAGAAACCTTTTGATTTACACTTAGCCAAGTTCACCGCCTCTCTCGTTATTCCACATAATTGAATTCTATAAATGATGAGAGACGAATGACTGAGGAGTTAACTTACAGACTAAATTCCGTATTGTAACCTAGGAAATTACAAAAGTTTAATAGAGCGATAGATGTATGCAATATTTCAGAAAGAGGTTTGCAATGCCAGAAAAATGTAAAGGTTAGAAATTGAGAACAGGTAATGAATTGAGAAGTTTAAACATGCAATCAGTATCTAAAAGATACAAGATATGTGGTTGAGACCACGGAGATAAGATTTGTTTAACAGGTCAAGGAAGTTGCTACAGATGTGACAAGCCAGGACATGTTGCCAAAGAATGTCTACAGAATACAACAAGTAAGAGATTCGAGACAAATGAAAGAACTTTTGCCCTGATTAGAGAAAAGTTAAAGAAGTCACCTGAGATAATCCCGGAAATGGGATAGATTAACGATCACTAAGTAAATATGATATATGACTCAGGTACGAGTCATTCGTTTATAATGATGACTGTAAAGGGCAACTGGATCTTCCTGTTAGCATTCTTCCATATGATGAAGATGATCCTATTCCCATTGGCTTAAGGGTGGCAGTACCCTATGTATGTTTAAACAATAATGTTCAGCATGCACACTGTTAAGCCACTCTAGACCTGATATATTTGCATTTGCATGTTAGAGAAGATAATTAGCTCCAGTTAGTCTACAACGATTAAAGTCAGAATTAGAATAAGGGCTTGAGGTAAGATAATGATAATTGGTTAGAATAAAGGAGATGATAGAATACGCTAATTATGGTTATACAGATAAATGATATTGGTATACCCATAGACATATGATTATAGTACTCAGGACATGTCATTTAGTAATGATTAGATATATGAATGATGAGCTATGAACATGATACAGGTGATACAAAATAAAATGAGATATAGTTATGAAAATGATAATGTAGCTCCAAAAGAGCAGTGCCTATGTAATGAAAGTAAATACTCTCGCAATAGAGCTAGATTACTCTTGCGATAAAGTCAGTTTAAGGAAATAGATAGTTTAGTTCACGCTGGAACCATGTCCACCAGATAAGTTAAGAAATCTTCAGCAGTTCTGCACAAAACCATAATAAGAAAGATAAGTACATAGTAGAGCCTGTGTAGCTATTTGTAGTACTGTATATACAAAGTTATGAAAGACGAGAATGATATGAGAAATTCCTGATTGATAGAGGAAATGAGTAAAGTCTTAATAGATAATATTGGCTTCTGTGATTAGTCTTGGGAAATTATCTGTTGAGTTAACAACTAAGTGGAAGTAGCCCCTTGTAACTTAATCAGCTGGTTTTAGGTCTTCCAAATACAAGAATATAGTAACAACGGAATCATAGTAGATTCTGGAGGATTGCAGTTAAATCCTAACATGGCTCACAGAGAATATAATTCCAGGGTCGCAGTTAGATCCTGAAAAGGCTAACGGTTGATCGACACAGATCCCAAGGGTCGCAGTAGACCTAGCCTAAAGAAAGAAAATGAATGAGCCATAAGTACAATATTTCTTTGGAAAGACGATTACCAAGGACAAAGTTAAGGTAAGGAAGCCTCACAAGTTGGTTAACTCATAACAGAGAGAGTACCCATATTGTTAATTTCATATAGCCTTATTATTATTATGGACTAAACTCAGAATCTTCTTACATGAAGAAGGAATTAAAGTCCGCAGAGTTAAAGTTTATAGTCCTAAGTACAAGGTATTCATAAGTCTGTAAGGAAAATACCTAAGAAAGAGCACAAAAGAGACAACATGAGAAGGGTCTAAGATAGTAAAGTACTAGGGTAAGACCTGTTAGCACCAGTACTTCAGATTTTCATTGATACTTTTCAGTTAAGTGTGCTCAGGCCAGAGTAACCCAATGATGGGTGACCCCTTAGGAAGTGAAAAAAATGCTGTAAATGCCACACATGTTTGGTATAGATTTACAAAGTTATGTAAGATTATAAGAAAAGCTAAGAAGAGTTAGAAAAGTTATGGAAAGTGTAATATCCCAATTTTCAGGCTCAGAGACTCAGAAAGTAGCCTGAAATAGATAGGCTACCAGTCCCCTTTGAGCAGAAGTCCCAGAAACATATAGAGGGTTTTTAGGCACTAAACTGCAAATAAGTGAAAGTACAGAGACTTATGTATAAATAATAAAAGTTCCTAGGGGTATAATGGTCATTTTAGAAAAGAAATGGACTAAAGTGAAAGTCTAAAAGTTCCATGGTGCAAAGATGAAGTAGACACAAGTTATGGGCCATTAAGTGTAATTATGAAAAGTTGAGGGACTTAATTGAAAAGAGGAAAAGTTTCCAGAGGCAAAATGGTAATTATAGAAAGTTGAGCCTGAAATGGCTTAGAACTGTCCGGAAGCATTTCAGTCCCAAATTTTATCAGTGGATAGAGAAAATGATGCTGGTTAATCTAGCCTAATACAGAAATTTTATTAGAGTTTCAGATAGCTGAAATTTATTTGATAGTCTGAAAGTTATTTGAATTTTTTATCAGATCTCTTGAACCTCAGGTATAAGTGAAAAGTTATAGGAAGATGCGTTCTGTGAAGATAGAGGTCAGGGAACTGACAGAGTCCCAAAAGGAGATCTGTAAGAAAAGTTATTAACATATTAGAGAATTTTGATAGGAGTTCGTGAATGCCCGATATCCGATTGAGAAATTAATCTGTAAGCAAACTGGGACTGAATGAGCCCAGATGACGTCACATAGAGGCCCATGATGATGCCAAGGGAGGCCCAGACGCACGATATCAGTTCATCGAAAAAAGGGGCCAGAGTCCAGAAATATGCAGAAAAGGTGCAAAATGACGAAAATACCCCCATGTTATAAAATAGTTAAAGAATGAGTAAAGGGTATTTTGGTCATTTGACTAAGGTTAGACAGTCAAGGAAGATTATCTGGATAGTTGATCAGGGTCAGGGAATACTCTGGTAAGGTGTGAAAAGATAATAATGCCCCTAGACTTATTAAAGTAAATAAAAAGGGACCGAGGATATTTTAGTAATTTGTCAAGGGATGTTTCTTGGGAATTGAGCCATCAGGGTGCTTGAGCATGATCAGAGAGCCAAGATAGCATTCCAAGAGTATAAAAACGTGGCCCAATATTTATATGGGTTAAAGTGGCATTAAAATAATGTTTTAGTGAATTTTCAATAAAGTAAAGTTACCCGGTTGCAGTGATAATCGGGGAGTTGATCAGATAAAGCTTGAGACTTATCCGGAATCCATGAGGTGGTATAAAAGGTACCCATAAGGTGCCACACGGTATGAGCATAGAGGAAAAAGAAAAAGCTAATGACACATGGCACGATCTTAGCCGTTTATTCCGGGATAAGACTCTGGAATTCTCTGGAAGCTCTGAGTCAGCTGGTGAGGTGTCCCAAGGGCCCACCATTGTGCCACCTAAGCATGTGAGGTGTCAATGAGTGATGTCACTTTTGATGAGTCATTATAGTGATGTAAGCAAGGCTTGGTGAGGAAGCTAAGTGATCTGAGTCGTTCATCGTGATTCGATCTGTGCCATCCATTCCACCCTGTCCACCTATAAATAGAGCTCCACCCCCTCCCATTCAAGGCACACCACGGACAAGAAGAAGAAAGGAAGAGAAAGAAAGAAAGAAAGAGAAAGAAGGAGTTATAGCTGAGCTATGAGCAATCAAAGGAGCTTAAGGACTCGGCAAGCTTAGGAATAAGATAAGTAATTTATTCTAGTCCCTGCTCTAATAAATTAGAGGATTGTTCTTATAAATTAGATAGTTAGAATAGAGGAATATCTCTTTCTATAAGGATAGCCGTGGATAGAAAGAAAGTTATGGGGTTTTCAGAGTAGGGGTATTACCTCAAGATAAGCTTGAGTTAAGTGGAGTTATGCTGGATAAGATCATAATAAAATATTATTATGCTATGTATGGGCTCTGACCTATGAAAAGGTGGAACCTCAGATCAAAGGTTAAGGACTAAAGGAAGGGCTACATGCCAGGTAGTGGACTTATACCTAAACTTGTATGCTTATTGCTTGAGTGTTGTTAATATGCTATTGACTTGTCTTAGTTATGGAAGCATGTATGATTGATAATGCTCTGTTTCTTTTTATTCTATGGCCATATGTTATAAGTAAGAACATAGAAGCATGTATATGTCATAATGCAAGCATAATCATAGTAAAGCAAGCATGTTCAACACTAAGCATATACTTGCATACGTTGTTTGTGGTGCTACTGAGATTTCCCCCAAAATCTCACCCCTATCTTTTTCCAAACATAACAGGGTACTGTTTAGGAGAAGATGGAGCTAGAAAAGTGAGGATGTGACAGAAAGTAAGAGAGTAGAACCCCTTATGTTAGATCCAAAGAGAGGATCTAAAAGGAAAGATTCATATTACAACTTTGTGTCAAGAAAAAGAAAGGCAAAAGAGCAATATTCTCCTAAAAGGCTGGCAAGGTTGTAAGTTACAGAGAATGTTAAGTTTATGGTATCTCAAGATATAGAAAAAGAATATGTAATGAGATAAGAAGTATTATCCTCAATACATGAAACATGCATTCATAATCAATAGTATCCAAAAAATTTCACTTTTCATCTCCATAATCTATGAGGGATACCATTCACCATTTTATATATATCCATCACCCTTGACTTGCTATAATAGCATCAACTTACACATATACACTTACTAACACTTAAAATTCCAAAGATTTTACATTATCATCTTCCCCGTTTCAAATCTAAAATTTTAATCATCATTCCAATATCTCACATCATGCAAGCATATAATCATCATTTTCCCTATACCCTTCAATTCCAACAATTAACTTCTTGTAACTTTTGGTTCCACTATTCTCCCTCCATAACTTAAACCAAACCTACTGCACTATTTAGAAAACAAACTTTTCCCATAACTGAGACCACCTACTCACAACAACAAGCTTCCATAAATATATATATACTTATGCTGTCCATCCACTCTCCCATAGCAATGACATGTATCCAAACAGAAACTAGAGAGACAAATATACCCATATGCATAACTCCCACACATCATAACAGCAGCACCATATATATACACATACATATGCCCTTTAACTACCAAAATAGCAGCAAAATTCTTTGAACAATGAACCACAATGCCATATATAAATATATATCAACCAAAACAGCAGCCTATACATGTATATACATACACCCACAGTAGTAACATCCTAAAACTCTTCCCTACAGGCATCAAACACGTACAACACAAGCAGCATAATATATCTAAGTATCAACACAGCAGCGTCCATCACCTTCTTTTCTCTCTATTTTTTTTCATAGCAGCCGAAATGCATAGAACCTTAACAGATGTAGATCGCTGGAAAAATAGGGGAGAGATGCTCAAGGAACTTACCACACACCACACAAACGGGGGTCTTCAATGGTAATAAGGGAGAGGGACAGTGGAAGCCATTACTGCAGAAATGAGGAAGCTTCAACAGTAGCGAGATACCCGACGAGACTGCATCATAACAGAGAAGGCAGTCAGAGATCTAAAGTCACTACAGTAACAATGGCGCGCAAGTGGATAGCAGTAGTAAGGGTAAGAGAATGACAGCAGCCTGGCGACATAACCACACAACAGAAAAGGAGGAAGAAGAACTACCCCACAGCTGAACTCTAAGCAAGAGAAGGGACGACGACGGCAGCTCAATTGATGGAATCTCAACAGCTGTCGAGATCAACATAGAGGAGTAGGATGGTAGATGAGAAATGGCAACTGCAGTAACACTATCACCGAAGAGCATCAATGATGGCGAAAGTTTACAAAGACAAGACAATGAGGATTCTTGCAAAGCTTCTCTTCTGTTCCCTCTCACTGCTCACAGCTTCTGATGCAAAATGGAAGAAGGGAGTGCTTTTCTGCAGAAAAATGTAAGAGGGGCAATTTGGTAATTTCACTTAACGCCTGAAAAAAATTCCCCTTTCTGCATGAGCTGGGATTCAAACTGAAGACCTCCCACTCAACTACTATGTATCCAACCACTCAACTATCCATTTCCCTTTTTGATAATATTGCAAGAATTAATATACATATTAATGAAATGGTACTAATTATCTATTTATTTGTAGAGTCATTACAGAATTAATTCTCAAAATTTTATGAGCATATAGTACACATCCAGAGCTTTAAATTCATAGGTAATACGCCTTATTTGGATGTGTATATTAAAAGAAACGAATTTCCAAAGTTATAAGACAGAATCTGAAATTTTCATAATTTGCCAAATGAACAGTAAAAACTAATAATTTAACTATATTGATTGGCAAAGTAAATATCCATATTTATATTTTTCCCTTCAAGAGCTAAGAGATTCAATTAGAAATTTGGACCACCTCCATATGATTTTTCTACAATTAGTTATGAATTTCTAAAGTTGGACTGTCAATCTAAAAATTACCTAATGAACAGTACCCGAGAAAGTAAGTTTTAAATTTTTAAATTTTTGGGCCAAAATAATACTTCCGCTAATTAAATATACTTCCAAATACGTACTATAAGAGATTAAAAGTAGGATCAGTAAATGCCTAGAGAAGCAAGAGAAGACACATATGGCTTCATGTGTCCACAAAAGGTCCAAGAGACAAGTACCGATAGGAGCTTGAGGATGATGTACATGGTCTATGTCATGACCTGAATCAAGAGCAGGATATATTTTGCACCTTACATTAAAGGATAAGTATACTCTTATACTTGACACACATATATACGTATTATAATAAAATCATATATAACATTCTTGATTTCTTATAGTATGCATTATACTCCACTTGTCATTGACCCTCAAGACAATTTATTGTACTAGTTCGATTCAATATTTGGATAGCCAGATCCCAAGAATATATCAATTGTCAACACGTGAGTTTTTCTTTATAGATTTATTATGCATAAAATTTAGCAAGATATATGATATATTTTTTCCAAGTGACGATAGGGCTGTGCCAGGCGTCAATCTTTTCATAGCCCGTACACATAGTACTAATCCTACATGAATTTTTATTATAGTAAGTTGTTTTCAACTAATTAAGTTTTATTTTTTATAAATTTATTAGGTATAAAGTTAGTCCCTAATGTGCTCTATATTTTTTTCATTTTGTTAGTACCGGCGTCAACCTGGTAGTATTGAATGCGAATACTATATGATCCGCTACATTCATGATATCATTGAGATATGGCTCATGGATATATGAAGATAACACGATTAATATTTTAGTGATTATATTCTTTGATTTATTCACATCTTTGATACTTACCTATTACTTCTAACTTGCAGTTATTCATAACAACATGAGCTATGAAGATGACCTAATCAACTCAGTGCAGGATGATTTGATAATAATAATACTTCTATACATGCCTTGAAGAAGAAGTACTTGTTAAAAATTTTGGTAAATATTTAGTCAATAGCTTTTTAACTTGTTTAGTATTAATCATTAAACCATTTAATTTCTTTCTTGTATATATGATGTACAAACATCTATTTGGTTCATTGCAACATTACCAATTTGGATTATTTTATTACCATTTGGATTTTGCATTACTAACTTCATACTTTGCTGTCTAGAAATTAGTCTGTCTTGATTATGCTAAATGTAATATGGAATTAAATGAAAAATTAACGAAAAAGAAAAAAATATAACTTTCCATAGCGTTTAAACTGAGAACCACCTTAGAAAGATTAAAAAGAAAAAATAAACAAAAAATGCAATATTTTCACTGCGATGCTTCCCTAGAACCGTTGTGGAATTAACGGCGGTTTTCCTTGTAATCTCCATTAGAAGGTTGACTTGCAATGGCAGTAGAATTCACGCCGGTCATAAAACCGTCGCGAAATATCACTTTTCGCTTTTGTTAATGGCCTTTTTTTAGTACTAGGTGCGCTTTTCTTTGGGAGTTCATGTAGACAACTTTATACAAGAAGTACATGGTCCATATCCGGAGTTTACAAGGAATGAATGAACTAGAGATTCTTTCAACGTCATAAATGATGGAAGAAGAAGCCTTTCTTAGGTGTGCAAAGGATTCTCAATTGTCTTGTTTTGATCAAATTGTATCATATGAAGTGCTTCCGTAGCATTACTAACAAGACGTTGTCGACACTTGTTACAAAGCTCTTCATTTTATGAGGCAATATATTTCCCAAATGATTGCATGTTATATTTATATTGAGAAGATATTGTGAATAAAGAGCTTTGTAAGCAATGTAATACATCTAGGTGGAAGCCTATACAGAAGGGAAAAAAGAGGGAGAATAAAAACTTGTAGATATTATGCAATTCTTTCCTCAAATGCCACACTTGCAAAGGTTATCATGTCATCCAAAAGAGCAAAGCACAAAAGATTACACAATATTGAAAAAACAACATTGATGGAAAATTAAGAAATCCACGATCGAGATGCCAAACTACTAAATGACTGTTTGTTTTAAAATTTTTACAAACCAAGATTTAGGTCAGAAGCCCTTTTAAAACCTTGGTTTGGGGGTTTTCCAAACAGGCACTAAGCACACAATTTGTAAGGGTTATAAACGTTACAAATATAATAAAAAAAATTAAAAAATGTGTTTTTGTAGTGTGATGTGACGGCTGGTATGCAATTAAATAAACACAATAGAGAGCACAACTTTAAAGTATTTTCAAATTACTTTCTATACCAATTATTTTTAAATATGATGTAAAAAAACACATACTACACTAATTGGATAAGCAACCAGCGGTCGAAAGTTTTTAATTTTAAATAAATAAAATAATTCAAATTACTTTTTACACTAGTTCTTTTTAACTTGTTTAGAAAGTGTTTAAAAAAAAATTAAAAATTACATACCTTATTTACTTAAATTAAATATTACCTCGGTTGGATGAGTAGCCATTGTAGAGTCATGATTATTTCGATATTACAATTACTTACTATACCACAGTTGGATGAACAACAGGTGTAAAAAGCCATAAACCTTATATTTACTTATATTAGTATATAACAACGGGTGTCGAAATTTTTTAATTTTAAATAAATAAAATAATTCAAATTACTTCTTGCACCAGTGTAGAAAGTGTGTTTTATAAAAATTAAAAGTCATAAACCTTATTTACTTATATTACATATTACCCCGGTTGGATGAGTAGCCTTTGTAGAGTCATGATTATTAATTTTGATATTGAAAGTACTTACTATACCACAGTTGGATGAACAACCAGTGTAAAAAGCCAAAAGCCTTAAACCTTATTTACAAAAGTCTTACTTACTTTAGTTATAACTACTGGTTCCATGAAAGGTTAACAATCCAAAGAGTGAAGAGTTAAGTGGCCCTATTAACAATTACAGAGCCAAAAATTAAAGATGCAACAAAAACATAGAACAGGTTACAATCTAAGAGACCATGTCAATACATAAAAATAATTTACCAAACGTCATGCTTTCTTTGTACAGCTACTTCAAAAATGACTATATTAATTTCGAAAGGTTGGTGTGATTGGTATGGATAAGCTCATACTCCCTCAATCTTTTTTATAAGTAACATTATCTCTTATAGGGTTGGTCCTATAGATAAATAATAATTTGAGTTTGTCTAAAAATCTAATTTACTTTTTACATCTATACACTCTATTAATTACATGTCTCTCTCCTATTTATCCTCTTTCATATTTTTTCACGCATTCTTTCTCACAAATCATCCTCATAAATAAAGGTATATTTAGAAAATGTATTGCATTTATATTGCATTTATAATGCATTTAGTACTTTTAATTAATACTTTGATCTACGTGATTTGAGTAATACTTTATCGTTTCATTTATATTTTCCAATGTCGTAGATTTCCCATGACCAGCACTATAAATAGTAGTTAAGAAATGCATAATGTGCATCCATCTCTATTACAACTTCAGTTACTCTTGAACCTTTGAAGCAAAAGGTGAATATGAAGCCCTTTACGATGTGCTTCTTCCTTGCCATGCTACTCATGTCTGCTACCGCGAGGCTTGTAACTGATCAGCAGCCTTTTAGTGAACAGACAAAAGGTAAAATATATATATATATATATATATATATATATATATATATATATATACACGATCTTACTAATCCCATTACTTCAACTTGCATTACTTCAACTTTTAATTTTTTGATATTAAAAGTTGTAAATTAATTACTCAATTGCATGGTATACACACAAAGATGGCTTCATACTTGCTTAAGGTGTGTTTGGGTGTTTTCTGGGAACTCAAGCACGGAGGCGGGAACTTGCTCTGATGCCAAATTGATGTAGGACAGGTAATGGAAAATAGGGAAATAGAGAATAGATAGAGATAGACAAATTAGAGGGAGAAACCAGATGAAAAGAGGGAGAAGAGAAATAACTCAATGCTTAATATTCAATTTATAATCAACGCATACCTATTTAAAAGAGTCAACTTAATCCTATGAATTAAATACTGAATATTCTAAAAAACTTAAGAATTAACTGAAAGATAGAAATCCATAATAAATACTAAAAAGATAATAATAAATTATAATTAAAATGAAATATTGTTAATATCTGAAATAGTCAAATATCTTAATCAACCATTATTCTATATCCCATCATATATTTTATTTAAATGAGGGGCATTATTTTAGAGGAAAAACATATAAATGAAATTCGAATCAAATTGAAACTAGGTATGAGAATGGAGATACCTATCAATTAATGAGATTTTAGATAATATTTAAGGGTTGGATCCTAAAACCATAGGAGGAGACAACATATAGCTTTTCTCCAATCACTAGCTTATTATATTAACCCACTATATTTCATATAGTTGATATATTTCATACTTTTGAAGATATTTAAATTCAAATGCAATTGATGAAATATTTGTTAGTGCTAGATTCTGGTTATTAGATATAATCTTTATTGTTGTTTAATTGACTTTGACGTGGTAAGTAACATTCAATGTCGGTTAGTATTAAAAAAAAGATTACTTATCACTTAGCTTTGTTAAGTGACGTAATTTCAAATCCAACGTCGGTTTTACTGTATAACCGACGTTGAAAGGGGCTTACGACATCACTTTTTAACCAACGTTAAAAAGACAAGAAATAACATCATCGGTTTATATATTCCTCAGAACCTATATTAGATGCCCCATTAAACTCATGTCAATTGTCTTTTCTGTAGTAGTGCATATTACCTACTATATTTCATATAGTTGATATAGTTCATACTTTAGAAGATATTTAAATTCAAATGAAATTAAATTAGGTACGAGAATTGTTGGTGTAGGTAGGTAAATAATAAGAGATGATGGGAAGTAGTTATTAGTCATAATCAAGAAACCACAATAGCAGGGGAAACGACATTGCTCTACAAAAAAAAAAAAAAAAACAATTGCCTTACCGTTGTTTAAAATAATGGGTCGAAGAAAGAGGTGTTGACATAATTGTAATTAAAATGTCATTGCTCATATTTGACCAAAATAAAAAGATGTCGTCTGTCCTTAAATGAAATAAATTGTTTAATTTGAACAAATATGACATTATCTCAATAAAAATTCACTTATATAAAATTATAGTATATATCCATCTATAAGTAAAGTAAACTAATTTTAAAAAAAATGATAAATACTCCCTTCATCTTTAAATATAAGAACTAGATGAGTAATCTATTTTAGTTCTAAATATAAGATTCCAATCTATTTTGTTTCTCAAAATTATAATTCCTCTCAAATTATCCCTATACGATTACTTATATTAAAATTATTTTTATTAAGAATAGTTCAAATGTATATGATTAAAAAATATATTTTCGGGATACTAACACATAATCATTAGAAATAACTAACTTTCATAATCTACTCAAATTAGTATATTAAGGACTAGAGGGTAGTATATGAGACAAAATAGATAAGATCTTATATATTTATTACCAAATATAATCCCCTAACTAATTTTTATATTAAGGGGAGTATTATATACTTAAATTACTTACTACCCTGGGTGGATGAGCAACTAATAATATAGAGTGACGATTAGGGTTATGTTTGAATAACTTACTACACCCTTTTGGATGAGCAACCAGTGTAAAACGTTGAAAGTCACAAACCTTATTTACGAAAATTTTAACTAATTTAGTAATAACAAGTGGTTCAAAGAAATTAAGAATTAAAAGAGTGAAGATCTAGTTAAGTGTCCTTATTAACAATCCCAAAGCCATAATAATTAAAGACGCAACAAAAATATAAAATGATTTACAGTATGAGAGCCCACGTCAAAACATAAAAGTAATTTACCAAGCGTCAAGCTCTACTTAAAAATGACTATATTAATTACGAAAGGTTTTTGCGATTCGTATGGATAAATAGAATATATAATACTTTCTTGTTTCATTTAGAATTCCAATGTCTTGGATTTTCATTGACCGGCACTATAAATAGCTGTTGAGAATTTCATAATGTGCCTAAACCTTTGAAACAAAAGATGAATATGAAGCCCTTTATGTTGTACCTCTTCCTAGCCGGGCTGCTCATGTCTGCTACTGCAAGGCTTGTAACTGATCAGCAACCATTCAATGAAGAGAAACACGGTAATTTATACTCCCTCTAGTTCTAATTATAAATTCAGGAAGCTAAATAAATCAGTTAATTAATTATAATCAAATTCAACCCCTCAAAATAAATTCATATTATATACTCTTCAATCTAACTAAATTAATCAATTTGCTTTTATATTAGTTACAATTAATTAATTTATTTGGCTTCCTAGATATATCTAAAAAATAAACTAGTTTTTATAATTAGGATTGGAGGTAGTATATATAATATTACTAATCCCTTTACTACAACATATGCATCATCAACTACAAATAATAGATAATTTGAATTTTTTGATATTATAAAGTTGCGAAATAATGACTCAATTGCATGACACACACACACACAGATGGCTTCATACTTACTTCTGCAGATAATCAAAACTTCAAGAGAATCAATCATGGCCCAATAGAAGAGAGAGGTTGTTTAAAATGGTGCTTTGTACCTCCAAATCGTCGCGTGTGTTGCTTTACTTGAGCTATCAACCCAGAAGACATGGAAGTGCCTAAGAAAGACTAAGATTATATAAAGAATGAAGCATGGACTCATGGACTATGTACTCTATTTCTTCCATGCATATTCATGTAGATGTGCTTTCATGTACCAATTGATGCAAGGCGCATGAATCAAAATATAACTATTACTATATATATATATATATCCAAAATCAAACGCCAATTAGTATTAAGTTCAACATTAACATGCCTTTAATATCATTTTAATATTTGCCAATTATTCAAGGTGAAGTGCAAATTTTTGCATGCGGTTGATTTTGAAAGGAATTTCTTGTTGATTCGGAAAAGGGGGAAAGAAATTTCACGCGCTCATTGTATTTCAAAAGTTAAAAAAATATTAGTTTATAACTAATTTATAAATATTAAAAAAATTAGTTATTTATAATAAATATAAAAAAGGATTAATTCTTTAAGAAAACAAGAAATAGAATTATTAACAAATAAAAAAAGAAAAAATCATTTTAGTTAAATTCATGTTAATAAGATATATTTTATTTGTATTCCTCAAAACTATATTTAAATACCATCCATATGTATTATTATTTATAAAAAATAAAAGTTGTAAACATTTAAATAATGGAGCAAAATTATTTCATATATGAAAGATATTAACAAAAATGAATAAATTAAAAATCATTTAAAACATGCATGAAGACTTAATTAAAAAACTATAAACATTAAATAGAAAATTGAATAAAGCTACAAGAACCATAGATATAATTTTATCTGTTATTAAATAGCATAAAAATGAGAGGCAAAGAGATATTTGTCACTAAAAAATGTTGAGTAATAAACTGATAATTGGATGACCTCTTCTCATCTCAAAAGTCCCAGAAAAAAAATAAAGCGCATCTCTGCGTGCAAGCAACTGTGTTGATGTACACAACAAATGGAGAAAAGGCCAAAGTGCAACAATTAAGATAATAATTTGAACCAAAATATAACCTAATTTAAAATTAGGTTGAAGAACCCTATTTTTTCATATAGCAGTTGAAAATGCACGATGTGCATCTATCACTGTTACAAGTTCACTCGCTCCTAAGCCTTAGAAACAAAAGATGAATATGAAACCCTTTGTTTGCACGTAACTGATCAGCAGTCTTTCAATGAAGAGACAAATGGTAATATATATATATATATATATATATATATATATATATATGCACATATGACACTAGTAATCCCTTTACTACTACTTGCATCATCAACTACCAATAATAGATAATTTGAATTTTTTTGATAATCCGTACAATCAGCTCATCGAACTTTCCAGATTTGCATGCATGCATGATCGTAATTAATGCCTTTGTTATCATTTATGGCAGTGGAACTTGTTATGATACTTTTTAGTAATTACCTTTTTTCTCTATGACCTTACAGTGATTTCCCAACATACTAACTATCTCGTTCGCAGCTGATGGAGAATTGAATCAAGTTTACGCAAAATGTGAGAACAGCGTGTGTCGCCTGGCACCATGTCTGCTACTACAAGGCCAGTAACTAATCTGAAGCTTTTCATTGGTGCCTTCATACTTCCTTCTGCAACTAATCAATAGTTGAAGATAACCACCGGTGGCCCAATAATAGTAGGCAAAATCAGTTGTACCAAATATTGCATCGAAGGGCCTCTTATCTATTGTTGCGCTGAAGATGGAGCTATCAACCCAGAAGACATGGAAGTGCCTTAGAAATAAATGTGTGTGTGTGTATATATAGAAGGAATAAAGAATGGATGACTACTCTTCTATATCTTCCATGCATTCACGTAGCTCTCTGACATATGCTTTCATTGTACCGACTTATTTGAGTTGCATGAATAATAATATATCTATTACTGTATATATCACATCCCAAAATTTGAATCGTGACCGGCACAGAATATGAATAAATTCACATTCCTTAAGCCTTCAAACTTAACAAAACTTTTGAATCAACATTCATAATATCAATTATATTAAAATCAACATGCAATTCATTCGTAAGAGTCTCATCAGAGTCGTCTGCATAACCGACCTTCTGGAAACCCTACAATGAATTTTGAACGTTTAAATCGTTTACAACATTTTTTCCAAAATGACCAGAAATCTTTCTATAAATTAAGTGGAACCACAAACTTCTAGAAAAGTAATACACGTGTTCTCAAAACATTTGATTACATGATAATGCAGTACGTTCACAAAAGCTGCTTCGGCGATACAGAGGCTCTTCACTGCTCAGCTGGAGAAATAGGGTCGACAGCACTATCTGAACCAAATAATCTACTCGTGAATAACGTCCCAAAAATATAATTTGAAATATGAAAATAGTTGTTTTCAAAACGTACAATGTAAATCATAAAGTTTTGTAATTCCAAAATGAATAACTCGGTAAACGTTTTCTTTTCAGGAAAACCGTTTGAAACAATCGTTTCAAAATAATACTTTTTCCGTAGAACTTCAACAGAACGGAAACATGCATGGACACACAGTCCACGAGGGGTAAATAACCAATCTGTGACTTCAAGCCACTATCATGCATGGACTCACAGACCACGAGGGGTAAATAACCAATCCTGCATGGCTCAAAGCCACGAAACATGCATAGGTATGAAACCTATGAATAACATGCATGGGAATAAATCCCACGAATAACATGCATGGGAATAAATCCCACGAATAACATGCGCGAGTACAAGACCCACGAATGTCCATCGAGCTCGGGTTAACCATGGTGCACCAAGGACTAACAGTACTGCTGTTAGTAACCAGCGTTCTGTATTCTGTCCACTAAAACCTTTCAAACATGCATGGGGGCCATGTATCATTCAATAATCATAACATTTTCAATGCAACAATTTCCATTAAAGTCATTCATAATCATGAAACCTCCCCAGCATGAACATTTATGATAAATCATTCAAAACATTTTGCCAATGCATATGAACAAGTATGCAATAGTGAAATGTATATTTTCAACATTTAAAACCATGAATTCATATACTTGCTTTTTCGTAAATCATACTAAAAATCAACTTTTGATTGAAATGTCAAATAACGAAATATATTTCAAAATTTTTTTGTTAGGGAACGTTATTCACTCACCTGTGATTCTCCAATATAATTTACTCTTGCTCTATCCTTCGGATATATTTTCTCTTGAATTTCCTAGATTTCCAAAATAATATATTCTATCAAAAAAATACCCTTCATCATCTTAATGCCAATACTATTATTGCCACAACCACACAAGTCCCTAAACATTCAAATATCCCAACAAACCCTTATTCATATGCTTATGTACATACATATATATATACATATCCACAATTCAGCTTTATCCAAATACAACATCCCACAGAAATGCTTTTATCTCCTTATTTCCCCTCTTTTCAAAACAGCCATCAACACACATATATATACACATACCTGATTTCCAAAACAGTGACATATATATATGCATCAAGACAGCAAGCCAAGGTAAATTCATTTAGGCCTGTATAAATATTCCTATACAGTGACAATGCAAATAAAAATAGCATGCCCAACTCATTTTCTTCCTCCTTTCCTTTCTGTTTTCATCTAAACATAGCAACGCAACATTTACCCAGTCTGTAAATTTCATTTTTTTTCCTTCCTCTTTTTCCTTCTGTTTTCTCAAAACAGAAACCCCACGCATACACTGCAACACACACAGCAGAGTCCACATCTTCTTCCCTTCTCTGATTTCCATCTCCAATTTCTCTTTTGTCCACAGCACACACACAACGCCACTCACTTCCAAAACAGAAATAGAAAACAATTTCATCTACACACCATTCAACTTCCCAAAACAACTACTCAATGCATAAACATAATCAGACATCAGCATTACCCCACAGCAAACAGAGAATAGCAGGAATCTACAGGCATAGCCACGGCAACAGGGGAGAAGAGAAAGAAGTGGAACTTACCACTTGACTCCCAGAGACCAACAGGAGAATGATAGATTCAAACTTCACAAGCTACCTCCCTCTGTCACTCACTAAATTCCTGAAACAGAGGAGCGATGGCGACACAGCATCGGCAAGTGAGTTCTGCAGATCACAGTGACCGCCCAAAAGAAAGAAAGAATAATTTGAACTGGCGTGAGGTTGAAGGAGCTTACCAACGTTACCCACACCGCCACAGAATAACCCACGGTCACAGAAGGGCGGAGATCAAAATTCTGGAGTTGCTACAGTGCAACTTCCACCGAGTCGCGACGACAGGGGATCCTGCTTCACGATGCCGACGATAACTACCAGGGTGGTTGAATGTGGAGGAAGATGAACCCACGGCAGTGGAAACTCACGACAGCCGTTCAGAATTTCCCTCAGATCTCAATCTCTCTGAAATCTCACTGCCGACAGAAGTTGAAGGAATTGGGAAGAAATGCCATGGCTTAAAGGAAACAACGACGATCTGCCGTGCCGTGTACTTCCCTTTCGCACCGATCACCAACTCCGCTCTTCCCCCACGCCTCCGCTTGTGTCGCCTGCTCTGAAAATGGGAGACGCGTCTTTGCACAGAAGAGAAAAGAGGAAAGGGAGTCGGGCATATGAAGAAATTCAGAGGGGCAAAAAAGTAATTTCACGGCTGAAAAATTTAAAAGAAACCCTCACCCCTGCAGTCGCGAGGAATCGAACCAGAGACTTCAGGTTCCAACCACTCAGCTAGCCTTGACTCTTGTGAAATTTCTGCACCATATAATATATATTCCTTACTAAAATAATTTCATATCTAGCATTTTTCTAGGGTCATTACATTATTGTGACATCCTTAGGTTGCAAAGCCTGGGATTAGTCCCACATCGGTTGAGGAGGAGAACGAAGCATGCCTTATAAGGTGTGTGGATACCTTCCCCCACAAGACGCATTTTCGGGTTGAAAAGCCTAAGAAGCAAAACCCTGCTCTTGCTTGCGACTCCCAGGAGATGCTGGGCGTAGGTAAACAGGGACAATATCTTGTGGAAGGGTGATGGGCTGGGCTGTCACAGATGGTTTCAGAGCCGGACCTTGACCGATGGCCAGCGAGGACGCTGTGCCCCAAGGGGGGATTGTGACATCCTTGGGTTGCAAAGCCTGGGATTAGTCCCACATCGGTTGGGGAGGAGAACGAAGCATGCCTTATAAGGTGTGTGGATACCTTCCCTCACAAGACGCGTTTTCGGGTTGAAAAGCCTGAGAAGCAAAACCCTGCTCTTGCTTGCGACTCCCAGGAGATGCTGGGCGTAGGTAAACAGGGACAATATCTTGTGGAAGGGTGCTGGGCTGGGCTTTCACAGTATATTTATAATTATTATATAATATAGAGTCTGCCATATCTGCATGTTAGGCTCATAAACTCAAGAATAAGCATGAGGTTGAGTAGCAGTCTTAGAAATGCCTTGAAACACTACCACTAAAAAGGGGAAGTAGCGTTTCATAAACGCTACCTATATCAGTGCCACCTAAGAATTAAAGCATAGACTATTCTATATCTTCCAAGCATTCGCGTAGCTCTAAGATATGCTTGCATGAATCAAAATATAACTATTACTATATATCTAAATTAATTATTTTTTAATTCAGAGTCTTGGATATAGACATTTTTGCATAGAATTCATAAAATCATTTAAAGTTTCTGCAATAATTTATGTTCCTGAGTTTCAGGATCCAAACAAATAAACATGTAGTTTGGGAATGAAAATTCTTCAAATTACGTAACTTTTAATGTACGACAATACTTCTACATTAACAATATCTTATTTAAATATAAAAGTTTTGGGGTATAAATATAAGAAAAACACTACACATTGTCATGTGCCACTGAAAATTTCCTTTTTCACTATCATTAAAGTTATTATCATTAAAATTAGGTATTATTGAATCATTTGTTTTAACAAACCTTGAGAGGGGCTTATTAATTGCAAATTGACAATGTACTCCTCTAATCCTATTTATAAGGAATTTTTAACATATTTTGTATATACCAAGAAAAAACTTAAACTAACCCTATCTTAAAATTTAATAATTTTTTAAATTTATCCCTATTTAATATACATTATATTCTATAAGAATAAAATCAACACAATAATAAATTAATAATAAAATTATACATTCATAGAAAAATTTTCATAATGCCACTTATAAATCGGACTAAAAAATTATTTCTCCCTTTGACATATAAACAGGACTATAGGAGAAAAGATTAAGTTAAAAGAATATAAGAGAAGACATAATGTTTAAGTTTTTAGTGACTCTTGTAAAGAGTCAAAAGAGCTTTTAAGTTCTACATAAAATCTTGTCATCCATACCGGTGTTTACCCATTTGATCTTTTTAGAATTATGGTTCAGCTAGTCATGCTCCTCTCTAGAAGAGACAATGATGAAGCACTTAAAAGAAGAGAGCAAGAGAGCCATTTTTCAATTGACTTGGGAACTCATGCATGGCTTTGCAATTGAAAAATAAAAAACAAAGAAAAGATCGTAACGAGAACCATATATTTAATTAAATAATGGAACTTGCGCGATCGTGGAGCACGAGAGCACGTTTCCGTAGTTGTTTTACAAATTGCTTCCTAATTAGATTGTCTATAAATAGCACTTGAGAAATGCATAATCTTCATCCTTGGCTTAGTTTACAGGTTATTAACTTACTCCTAACCCTTTGAAATAAAAGATGAACATGAAGCCCTTTATGTTGTGCCTCTTCTTCGCTATGCTGCTCATGTCTGTTACTGCAAGGCCCCTAACTGATAAACAAGCTTCCAATAAAGAGACAAATGGTAATTGATATATATATATATATATATATATGATATTAGTAATCCAATTACTAGTACTTACATCATCAACTACAAATAATACATAATTTATATATAAGTACAGTACCTGCTTCTACAGCTGATCAAGAATGGAGGCTACAACGATAGAGTTTTCAATTTTTTATGATATTTTTTTTAAAAAAAATACTCTAAAATTGTATAATTTCTTTGTAATTTAGAGTATTTTATTTGGAGAATAGTAAAAAAAATTAAAACTGCACCATTTTATATCTATAAGATATCAAAATTTTACTCATTTAATATAAAATCAAATTATCGAATGAAAAAATTTAAGTGTTTCAAAGAGTTATTGATTCAATTGTAGCTATTGGTTCCCGAAAGGTTAACAATCGAAGGAGTGAAGATTTAAGTGGCCCTATTAACAATCTGTCATGGATGGGCCAGAGAATAGTGATGATACGGCCCATATTGTAGCCCATAATACAGAAGACTCAAATGACAAAATGAATATTCTGGAAGAAGGTGCTGAACAGCCACGTAGGAGCAACCGTATTCGCAGGACCACATAGAAAATTCAAGCGAGAGAGAAGCATAAGGCAAAGTCGAAGGCAGCGTAAATGGGGAAGGATGATTTCACAAGAATCTTCTCTTTGCTGGTTTCTATTTCGCTCTGAAATTTTTTCTGCCCTTTTCTGTAGTATCTGTCATAACAGCATTTTCATTTCAGTGTTTACTTCTATATGCAATTAAGAATTCTCTGTAATCGTACTCTCTTTTGATTCCATATTAATACAGAGATAGATTGCATTGACAATTTAAGAGTATAACATTGGTGCTTTCATTCAACCTACTTCCCTTGTTATGGCTAATAACACACGATTGCAGACGATGAATGCAAAGATTCGTAGTTTGGCTGAATCATTGACAGCATCGGAAAGAGCTCAATCCACTAAAATGGTAGACTTTCAAAAGTTGTTAGCGGCTAATACTTCCAAGCTCGAGAGTTTTGAACATTCTTTAGCTACATTGCCTCATTCGGTCGATACGCCAAAGGGAGAGCCCATTCCCAAAAGACTAGCCTGTTAGGAGGAAGAACCCTTTGAATTTATAACCCCACTCTACTTGTGAGGCTCCCCGATGTGGGACTCATAACAATGTCACCCCCTCGAAAGCCGACGTCCCCGGCGGCTCCACTCTACGGCACTTCACTCGGCCTTCTGCCGGTCAGAACCCTCTGTAGGTAGCCCTCTCTAGTGAGTCGACTCTCAATGAAAGCACCAATGAGATGAGTATAAGCCCAAAGGGAGAACCCATTCCCAAAAGACTAGCCTATTAGGAGGGAGAACCCCTTAAACTTATAAACCCACTCTACTTGTGAGGCTCCCCGATGTGGGACTCATAACACAATCCTAGAGCCATAAATAAAGGATGCAACAAAAATATAAAACAAGTTACAATCTAAGAGACCGTGTCAGTACATAAAAATAATTTACCAAACGTTATGCTTTCTTTGTACATCTACTTAAAAAATGGCTATATTAATTTCAAAAGGCTGGTGTTATGAGTATGGATAAGTTCATACTCCCTCCGATTTTTTTTATAAGTAACATTTTCTCTTATAAGGATGGTCCTATATATAAGCAACAATTTGTATTTGTCTAAAAATTTAATGCACTTTTTATATATATACCCTCCAATTAATTACATGTCTCTCTCCCACTCATTCTCTTTTATATCTTTTTTTACTCATTTTCTCTCACCCATCATCCTCATAAATAAGGGTGTATATGGAAAACATATTGCATTTCTAACACATTTACTGCTTTTAATTAAAACTTTGATCTACGTGATTTGAGCGATACTTTATTATTGTTTCATTTAGGCTTCCAATGTCATAGATTTTCCATGACCAGCACTATAAATAGCAGTTAAGAAATGCATAATGTGCATCCATCTCTATTACAACTAAACTTACTCTTGAACCTTGGAAGCAAAAGGTGAATATGAAGCCCTTTACGATGTGCTTCTTCCTTGCCATGCTACTCATGTCTTCTACCGCCCGGCTCGTAACTGATCAGCAGCCTTTTAGTGAAGAGACAAAAGGTAATATATATATATATGATCTTATTAATCCCAATACTTCAGCTTTCATCATACTCTACAAATGATAGATAATTTTAATTTTTTGATATTAAAAGTTGTGAATTAGCTACTCAATTGCATGGTATACACACAAAGATGGCTTCATACTTGCTCAAGGTGTGTTTGGGTGTTCTGGGAACTCAAGCACAGAGGCTGGAACCTTTGATGCAAAATTGATGTAGGACGGGTAATGGGAAATAAGGAAATAGAGAGAATAGATAGAGATAGAGATATTAGAGGAGGGAGAAGGGAAACTACTCAATACAATTAGTGCTCAATATTCAATTCATAGTCAAGGCCTAGAAAGCAAATGTGTTAATGTCCTATTTATGGCTTCCACCAAATCCTATGAATTAAATGCGGAATGTTCTAAAGAGCCTACGAATTAAATGATAATAAATGTTAAAAAGATACAATAAATCATAATTAAAATCAAATATCTTAATCAATTATTATTCCATATCCCATCACATACTTAATTTAAATGAGGGGCATTTTAAGAAAAAACATTAAAGGAAATTCAAATCAAATTGAAACTAGGTATGAGAATGTAGATACCTATCAAATTAATGAGAATTTAGATAATATTTAAGAGAGTTGGATCCTAAAACCATAGGGAAGAGACAACATATAGCTTTTCTCCAATTACTAGCTTATTATATTAATCCACTATATTTCATATGGTTGATATATTTCATACTTTGAAGATATTTAAATTCATATGAAATTGATAAAACATTTGTTAGTGCTAGATTCTGGTTATTAGATATATTCTTTATTGTCATGTTTAATTGCAACTTGGTTATATAAACTATACTATTGTAATTTAAACAAAACACACTTGCAACAACGTCATTTATTTGTAACTTGACGTAGCAAGTAACATCTAATGTCGGTTAGTATAAATAACTGACATTGAAAGATTACTTACCTTGTCACTAGGCTTTGTTAAGTGACGAAACTTCAAATGCCTCTAACGCATAAAAATTCAGAGAGAAAAATATAAATGCTGCTTTCTTGTTATCCTAGATTTGATCCATCCACCTCTTGAACCCTCATGAAATTACGTACTAAAAAATTACTCCAATCAATTTTAAATATGTAGAAGCTAGTTGGGAGTTAGATTTGATTTTAAATGTAAGACATCATTCTATTTTATCTTCTATATTTATTTTTCTCTCAAACTACCTTATTGATACTCCCACAATAATAATAATTAAATTCAAATAGTTACAATATATATTTTTTATTTAATCAAGGGTATAGTCCCTATTGAGATTTATATAATAAAAGGCTTTTATCTCTTATAATAATTACGTTTCTTTAGATTCGAATTTATGTTCTCCTTATAGAGTTGAGGTCGTTTTCCTCAATAACAACTTGTTAGTCACATGAAATAATTTTCATGCATGTCCATATATGTACAGTACCTCGTTCTGCAGCCAATCAAGAATTGAAGCAAGTTGTGATGGAGCCTGTATCGGCCATTCCCAATCTCTTGTCTGTAACTAATATGCAACCTTCCAAAGGTGCCTCCGTACTTGCTTCTGCAAATGATAAAGAATTGAAGACAACCATCGATGATCAAAATATAGTCTATTGTAAAGCATTGTGCTATTCGCTTGAGATTGGTGTCTATTGTTGCTAATACTAATGAACCTAGAAGACATGGAAGTGCCTAAGAAATAAAGCATAGACTGACTCTCTCTCTCTCTCTCTCTCGGCTGAAGCATGCGTAGAAGATATAGAGTACGTAATATATATATATATATATATATATATATATACGTAGAAGCTCTCTCTCTCTATGTATTCATGCGTAGAAGCTACATGAATACATACGTAATATATATATATATATATATATATATATATATATATATATTACGTACTCTATATCTTCTACGCATGCTCAGCCACGTATGTATTCATGTAGCTCAGATATGCTTTTTGTTGTTCCAATTGAGTATACGGGTTGCATGAATAATAATATAACTATTACTGTATATCTAAATTATTGTGGACAGATTTTTGGAAGTTTCAGTTTTATCAATAATATGAATTTCTTTTGGCCAAGAAAAACTATAAAATAAAAACTCTGGAGTAGTTTGTGTAGTGATTTATATATATATATATATATATATATATATATATTATTTCCAATGTCTGAGATTTTCCATGACCAGCACTATAAATAGCAGTTGAGAAATGCATAACGTGCATTCATCTTTGTTACAACTTAACTCACTCTTAACCTTTGAAACAAAAGATGAATATGAAGCCATTTATGATGTGCCTTTTCCTCGCCATGCTGCCCATGGCTGCTACTGTGAGGCTCGTAACTGATCAACAAACTTTCAATGGAGAGACAAACGGTAATTTATATATTTGATATTACTAATCCCATAATACAACTAATAAATAATTTGAATTTTTTATATTAAAAGTTGTGAAATAATTACTCAATTGTGTGATACACACACACAAATAAAGCATAGACTTGAGCAATCAACCTAGAAGACATGGAAGTTAAACATTCACTTATGTATGCCTTTAATTTTGTGTTTAATATATTAGATCTTAGCATTTAAGAGGATATACATATTGTATGATTGGCGATCATGTGCCTACAATTTCACAAGCAGGAGTCTAAGTAGAGGGTTTAGATTAATGATGCAGTGCGCTATGCTTTCGGAGTTCATGTAGACAACTTTATATAAGAAGAAGTACGTGGTCCATATCCGGAGCTTACAAGGAATGAATAAACTAGAGGTACTTTCAACGTCACAAATGATGGAAATAAGCCAATGTTAGGTGTGCAAAGGATTCTAAATTGTCTCTTTTGATCAAATTGTATTACATGAAGTGCTTTTGTAGCATTACTAATAAGACGTTGTCGACGCTTGTTAGAATTATTGGGAGACGCATTCACCAATGTGGAGATTCCACTTCATTTGATGAGGCAAAAAAATTATTAACAAATTGGGGTTAATTGGGGTTGAACTACGTACGAAGATTGATGCGTTCCTAAATTATTGCACCTTGTATTGGGAAGATATCGTGGATAAAGAGCTTTGTAAGCAATGTAATACATCTAGGTGGAAGCCTATACAGAAGGGAAAAAAGAAGGAGAATAAACTTGTAGAGATTCTAAAATACTTTCCTCAAATGCCACCCTTGCAAAGGTTATATATGTCATCCAAAACAGCAAAGCACAAAAGATGACAAAATATTCAAAAAAAAAATATTGATAGTAAGTTAAGATATCAAGAAATACTAAACTATTAAGCACGCAATTTATAGGGATTATTATAACAGCTATAAATACAATAAAAATCACTATAAAAAGCGTGTTTTTGTAGTGTGAAGTGATGGCTGGCATGCACTTAAATAGACACAATAGAGAGCACAATTTTAGTGTCATTTCAAATTACTTTCTATGCCAATTATTTTTTAATATGATGTAAAAAACACTTACTACACTAATTGGATAAGCAACCAGCGGTTGAAAGCTTTTAATTTTAAATAAATAAAATAATTTAAATTACTTTTTTACCCTAGTTCTTTTTAATTGATGTAGAAAGTGTTTTACAATAATTAAAAGTCACATACCTTATTTACTTAAATTACATATTACCCCGGTTGGATGACTAGCCCTTGTAGAGTCATGATTATTTCGATATTTAAATTACTATACCACAGTTGGATGAACAACCAGTGTAAAAAGTCATAAACCTTATTTACAAAAGTCTTACCTAATTTAGTTATAACTATTGGTTCCATGAAAGGTTAACAATCCAAAGAGTGAAGAGTTAAGTGGCTCTATTAACAATTACAGAGCCAAAAATTAAAGATGCAACAAAAACATAGAACAAGTTACAATCTAAGAGACCTTGTCAGTACATAAAAATAATTTACCAAACGTCATGCTTTCTTTGTACAGCTACTTAAAAAATGGTTATATTAATTTCAAAAGGTTGGTGTGATTGGTATGGATAATCTCATACTCTCTCCTATCTTCTTTATAAGTAATATTCTCTCTTATATGGTTAGTTCTATTTATAAGCAACAATTTGTATTTATTTAAAAATTTAATGACTTTTTAAATCTATACCCTATAATTAATTACACGTCTTTCTCTCATCTCTCATATTTTTTTCACTCATTCTCTCTCACCCATCATTCTCATAAATAAGGGTATATTTAAAAAATAGATTATATTTCTAATATATTTATTACTTTTAACTAACACTTTAATCCGCGTGATCTAAGTAATACTTTATTGTTTCATTTAGATTTTCTTGTCTTAGATTTTTCATGACCAGCACTATAAATAGCAGTTAAGAAATGCATAATGTGCATCCATCTCTATTACAACTTAGTTTACTCTTGAACCTTTGAAGCAAAAGGTGAATATGAAGCCCTTTACGATGTGCTTCTTCCTTGCCATGCTACTCATGTCTGCTACCGCGAGACTCGTAACTGATCAGCAGCCTTTTAGTGAAGAGACAAAAGGTATAATATATATATATATATGATCTTACCAATCCCATTACTTCAACTTGCATCATCAACTACAAATGATAGATGATTTGGCTTTTTTGATATTAAAAGTTGAGTTAATTACTCAATTGCATGGTATACCCACAAAGATGGTTCATACTTGCTTAAGGTGTGTTTGGGTGTTCCGCATAGAACCAATATTAGATGCCTCATTAAACTAATGTCAATTGTCTTTTCCGGAGTAGTGCATATTTCCTACTATATTTCATATAGTTGATATAGTTCAAACTTTAGAAGATATTTAAATTCAAATGAAATTAAAATTAGGTACGAGAATTGTTGGAGTAGGTAGATAAATAATACGAGATGATGGGAAGTAGTTATTAGTCATAAACAAGAAACCACAATAGTAAGGGGAAACGACATTACTCAATAACAACAAAAATGCTTTCCCCGTTGGTTAAAATAAAGGGAGGAAGAAAGAGAAGGTGTTGACATAATTGTAATTAAAATGTTGCTCATATTCGACCAAAATAAAAAGATGTCGTTGGTCCTTAAATGAAATAAAGTGCTTAATTTGAATAAATGTGACATAATCTCTATAAAAAATTACTTATAAAAAATTATATTATATATTTGTCTATAAGTTAAGTAAATTTATTTTAAAAAGGTGATAAATACTCATTCAATTTCTAAATTTAAGAGTTAGATGAGTAATCTATTTTAATTCTAAATATAAGACAATAATATATTTTATCTCTTAAAATTATAATTTCTCTCAAATTATCCTTCTATGATTACATATATTGAAGTGGTTTTATTAAGGGTAGTTTAAATGTATATAATTAAAAATGATATTTTAGAAAAATCAACACATAATTATTATAAATAATTAACTTAATTAATTTCTTTAATCTATCCAAATTTATATATTAAGGACCGGAGGTAGTATATGAGACTAAATGGATAAGATCTTATGTATTTATAACAAAATCTAATTCCCTAACTAGCTTTTATATTAAGAAGGGAGAGCATTATTTTATCATTTTACGTATTTTTCAATCTCTTTGATTTTCCATGATATGACTCTATAAATAGCAATTGAGAAATGCATAATGTCCATCATTCACTTATTTTGCAAGTTAACTCACTCCTAAACCTTGGAAACAATATGAAGCCCTTTATGCTATGCATCTTCCTCGCCACGTCAGCAATCCAATTATTGCTACTTGCCTCGTACACCACAAATAATAGATAATTTGAACTTTTTGGTATTAAAAGTTATGAAATCTCATGTTTCTAATTTTAGGAATAACACAATCAGTTCACCGAACTTTGTAAATTTGCAAACGTGATCTTAATTAATGCCTCTAACACATAAAAATTCCGAGAGAAAAATATAATGCTGCTTTCTTGTAGTCATAGACTTAATCTCCATCCACCTCTTGCCTCATGAAATTACGTTTTAAATAATTGCTCCAACCGGTCTTAAATATGTAGAAGCTAGTTGGGAGTGGTATTGAATATTAAATATAAGATATCAATCTATTTTTCTTCCATATTTATTTTTTCCTCTAAACTACCCAATTGATACATATATTTTTTATTTAATTAAGGGTATAATTCCTATTGAAATTTATATTGTAAATGGTTTTTATTTCTCCTGACAAGTGCTCTTCTTAATATTTAAACTTGTGTTTTCCTTATAGGGATGATGTCACTTACTACCTCAACCAACAACTTGTTAGTTACAAAACATATGTTAAGCACAAGTATTTTAGGAAGATTATATTATATTTATTACAATTAACTAATTTACTTAACATCTTTAATTTACTTAAATTAGTTAACTTTTACATTGACAAGTATTAGGGTATAATTTTTATGCATGTCCATATATGTGCAGTACCTCGTTCAGCAGCAAATCAAGAATTGAAGCAAGTCGTGAAGGAGCCTGTATCGGCCATTCCCAAGCTCATATCTGTAACTAATATGCAACCTTCCAATGGTGCCTCCATACTTGCTACTGCAAATGATAAAGAATTGAAGACAACGGCCGATGGTCAAACAATAGTCCGTGGTGGCTGTGTAAAATTGTGCGGTTCGCCTCAGACAGGTTTCTATTGTTGCGAATGGTGGGTATGAACCCAGAAGACATGGAAGTGCCTAAGAAATATAAAGCATAGACTAGGACTATATATATATATATATATATATATAAGGAATAAAGCATGGACTATGTACTCTCTATATCTTCCATGCATGCTTCAGCCACGTATGTATTCATGTAGCTCAGATATGCTTTTGTTGGAGCAACTGATATATATATATAGTTTGTGTAGTGATTCATATATATATATATATATATATATAGTCTTTCAAAAGTCAGAAATAATAAATATGGTAATGTCAAATTCAAAAATGGAATTGAAATTGATTAACGATGAATCATTTTTAAGATGACGATCATTCGCTTTACCTCAAGAAGAGAAGGGTTAATTTAATTGGTTAAGACTGGTCTGTGAAAAACATTATACTAGAGCATCTCTTATGTCCTCATCTACCGCACAATTTATAATTCAATAAATCAGGTCACAAAGAATAAATTAAAATTTATTTAAAACATGAAGACTTAATTACAAAACTATGAACATCAAATTGAAAATTAAATAAAGCTACAAGAACCATAGATATAATTTTACGTTACTAAAAAGCATAAAAAAATTAAGCAAAGAGATATTATTGAGCAAGAACCTAAGATAGAATTGGATGACCTCTTTGCTAGGGGTGTTCATGGGCAGGGCTGGGCAAGGCAACCCCCCTGCTCAGTACCCCGTTCAAAAAAAGTATGAGCTGCATTTTATAACCTGATGCCAGGCCCTGCCCAATAAAAGCCCTAACCATTTTGGGCTGGGTATAGGCGGGCTGGGCGTGCACAAGTTGTGATGCCATGCTCATGTTGTGGAAAAAAATCTGCAATTATAAACTTCTAAAATAATATCATATTTATATGTCTTCAAGAGTTAAATAATATCTATAATCTACTAAAAATAAGGTAACAAAAAAATAATAATTAAAGTCTTGAAATTCATTGCATATAAAAAAAAGCCTTGAAGTCTAAATAGTTTGTAATTACAACTTTACATCAATTTCCCAAATATTGACAATGATGAAGTATCTAAAAAAATAAAATAAATAATTATAATTTGTAATATAATCATATTATAATTAGTAAAATTAAAAAAAATTAATATAGTTATACATATTAAAAGACGTAACTTATTTACTTAACTACTTATATTTCTAAAATGACCATTTAGTTATTAGTAACTATAATATTCTCCCTTCAAAGTGTAGCATCTAGGGAGAAAAGTAAAAAAATAAAAAAGAGGTGCTCATGGGTAAGGCAGGGCAACCCCCTGCCTAGTACTCAGCCCAAAAAAAGCATGGGCTGCATTTTACAATCCGATGCCTAGCCCTGCCCTATATTTATCGGGCTGGGTATGGCCTTTTTTTCGCAGGCTCGGGTGGGTATACCGGGCCACGGGCTTTATGAACACCCCTACTCTTTGCCATCTCAATAGTCCCAGAAATAAAATAAAGCTCATCTCTGCAAGCAACCATGCTGATGTACAACAAATGAGAAAAGGCCAAAGTTCAATAATTAAGATAATGATTTGAACCAAAATAACTTAATTATTATCATAAAATAATTATTAAAACATAAAACAGATTTAATAAAATTATAAACTTCTCTGCACCTTCCATATACCCCATAGAACATACATGAAAGAGACCATTCTTTTATAAATTATACATAGATTTCTTTCGACTTTCCCCTAAACTATGAAGCCATATCGTCTGTTCGAATAATACAAACCTCTTAAATTATTAACAAAAATTACACAATTCTTCAGCCATACCCAAACTTTATTATAACAAAGATTGAATCACACAAACTTATCTAGAATGTTGTTAAAGTTTCACAAAACTTTCTTTTTAATTTCAAAATATAAACAAATTTTTCTTGAAAATAAAATAAATATTTATGTAATATTAAACAAATATGGAAAATAGCTGTATAATATATTCCTTTTAACTGTATAATATTACACAAAACTTTCTTTTTAATCTCATCTCATTGACCTTGATGGAACATCTCTTCATGATGGTTGTGGGGAAGAATAACATCTGGCACCTCCTCAAGGAAAGTGATAAATCACCACCAAAACATAAGTTCACCATGTCAAAACGCATGCGCATAATTTCAATTTTTTTTATTTAACTAAAAGTATAATCATTTTCAAGGTTTGTAGAACGTAAGAGATTTTACCTCTCATAATAAATATATTTTTTAATATTTAAATTTGTATTCTCTTCTTTACAAAAATAATGGCATTTATCACATCAATCAATTAACTTGTTGTTGGGGATAATTACAATTTTGATACCAGTAGATAAATTTAATTTTAGTTTAGGATCAATAGATTCTAAAATTGCAGCAAGTGTTTTCTACAACAATTCGTTCTGGAAAATCCTAACAAAATATCATTTCAATTTCAAAATCTCAAATTAGGAATTACAATAAAAACTTGTTATTATTTGTTTTACAAAAGTAGTCCATAACTTATAAAGTTTAATAAATAAACTAATTTAAAATTTTAAAATTTAAATGTTTTTTTTAGAATTTTCCTATTCTTTTATCAACAAAGTTAACAATCTTACATCTCATTTATAAAAATATTATTAATTGTACTTTCTACATCGTCCTCGTGATGAATGTTGTAAAAGTTCTAGTGTAGAAATTAAATAGTTTTTTATCATGGTCATATGAGACAAATGCAATTTTTTTACCAATTACTTTAAAAAAAATTCTTTTTTTTTAAACTTATCTCTTGGCCAAATGCAGTTTTGTTCTAAAGATATAAAGTTATTTTTTCACAATATTTTAAACTTTTATTACTTTAGTTTAAAATTTAGTTTATTTATATAAACTAATGAACCTTCCAAACATAAAGTTTCTGCAAAAGCTGTTGATACACACAAATATGGGGAAAACCATCCAAGTTAATTAAGATTTGATCTAAATTCAAGGTTCCTTTTTTGGATATAATGTTTAAAGAGATAAACTAATTAAAGAACTTTCCAAATAAAAACCTTTCAGTAAACCTAGCTTAGAAATCTTATTAAACAAGGATTTGCATAATGAAATAATTGAATTTGTTGCTTAGACAAAGTGATGGAAGGATTTTTTATTTTCTGGAGTAATTATTAATCTTTAACGTGATTTAGAGAATAAATTTTGTTGAATGAATGTAAAATAATGTTTTACCTTGCCTCAACCATTGTGTGTGTATGTGTCAATCCATATACAACCATGGTGCACTGCCTAGCGTGCAAATAAATAGATTTTAAAGTCATTTCAAATTACTTTCTACAGTATTTGTTCTTAAATCATATGTGAAATAAACAAACTTTTAATTTTAAATCAATTAAATAATTCAAATTACTTTTTTCCCCAACTATTCTATTTAATCGGTGTAGAAATTGTTTTATGAAAATCAAAAGTCACGGACTTTATATAACTAATAAGGTAGAGTGACGATTATTGTTATGTTTGAATAACTTACTACACCCTTTTTTAATACAACTTTTTCAAAGTTACATCTTTCGGTGGCAGCAAAGAAATTAAAGAGGAGGCACAACGGTTCAAAACTATAATTGAAATATTATACTTTCTAGCCACTTGTGATGACACTTGAATTAGATGTTTTTCATCGGTTCTGTTCATATTATTAAAATAAACACTTCAGATGTCATATTACCAAAAAGAAAAATCCATGAAAAGAAAATGAAATGGTAAAAAAAATCATGACACATAAACTTTGCAACTCATTTTTTTTTCTTGAGGAAACGTGTTAAATTAAAATCAATCAGTGTTAATCACTATCACCATATGTATATATTTACAATTTTTGATACATTGTTCTGTTTATAAGCATGGTATGCCTCATCTCAAACACTATATAACTAGATGGCTAAATAATTATATAATTAGTAAATAAGTGTTATATTTTGTATAAATGTTTAGACAAGATATACTGATAACGTTATTTTTCATACATACATACATATATATAATTAAATATAAAATTGACAACAAAGTTATTATTTATAAATAATGGGGAAAATCCATGGAAGGGGAAAAAGTCTCGTAACAAAAATTAAAATTGAAATGCACGTGATTGACTGAGTTTGAGTCATTGTGCTTGCTTGTGACTATATCTTACATATTTTTATTCTTCTGATATTTTTTTACCAAAAAACATATATTTCTGATTCTGATGGCTTTCTGAACTCAAGTATATGCAAAGTCTCTCAGCTTGTCACAAACCTTATTTACGAAAATTTTACCTAATTTAGTTATAACAATTGGTTCATGAACGGTTAAGAATTAAAAGAGTGAAGATCTAGTAAAGTGGTCTTCTTAACAATCCCAAAGGCATAATAATTATGGACGCAACAAAAATATAAAATGAGTTACAGTATGAGAGACCAAGTCAAAACATAAAAATAATAGATAATTTGATTTTTTTATATCATAAAGATGCGAAATAATTACTCAATTGCATGACACACACACACACACACAGATGGCTTCATACTTGCTTCTGCATATGATCAAAACTGCATGGCCCAATAGAAGAGAGAGCTTGTTTTAAATGGTGCTTTGTACCTCCAAATCGTCACGTGTGTTGCGTTACTTGAGCTATCAACCCAGAAGACATGGAAGTGCCTAAGAAAGACTAAGATTATATAAAGAATGAAGCATGGACTCATGGACTATGTATTCTATATCTTCCATGCATATTCATGTAGATGTGCTTTCATGTACCAATTGATGCAAGGTGTATGAATCAAAAAATAACTATTACTATATATATCTAAATCAAACGCCAATTAGTATTAAGTTCAACATTAACTTATGTATGCCTTTAATCATTTTCATATTTGCCAATTATTCAAGGTGAAGGACAAACTTTTGCATGCGGTTGATTTTGAAAGGAATTTCTTGTTGATTCGGAAAATGGGAAAGAAATTTCATGGCTCATTGTATTTCAAAAGTTAAAAAAGAAGTATCAGTTTTATAACTAATTTATAGATATTAAAAAAATTAATTATTGATCACGAATATAAAAATAATGGATTAATTCTTTAAGAAAACAGGAAATAGACTTATTAACAAATAAAAAGAGAAAAATAAAACATTTTTTAGTTCACTTCTTGTTAATAAGATAGATTTTATTTGTATTCTCCAAAACTATATTTAAATTGTAACCCCTTATAAATTGACTCCTTAATTAAGTCTTTTTAAAAAAAAATTCAAAAAAATAACTTGAAAATCCATAAGAAATTGTTTTTCTTTTTCTTTCTTTCTTTCCAAGTTAACTTGGCTTACATATATATATATATATATTGACTGGTTTCTATAGTTACTCCAGCTATAACCTTCTCAAACTCTATTTATCACCGCCCCATACCCTTGAGCCCCTTGCCTTTGCTGTATATCATGGAAGAAAAAGGGGTGAAGTTCAAAGAATCTCAGCAATGACAATAATTCTTCATATATATACATGTACATATTCACAAATAATGTAAAACAAGCCATATCCACAACCAATCAACATGGTTTTAATCAAATATATATACAACCATTCACTACAGTGCTTCCAACCATCCCAGATGGCGAGAAATATCCATGCATCACAACATATATACAATCAACTAATAAATATGATTAACAATCAATGTATGTACGCCAAAATAGTGTCCTGCATTAGCAACTATTAGCCCCTTATATAGATTTTAGGGACAAGATACCAACCATCCTAGATGGCGAGTAATCCCCCACGTTTGCATTTGTCTCTACACTTAGAATGTGTACCCTATGGTATATAAAAATATGCGCACAGAATAACACATATACATATATGAAAATAAATTATTATTACCTAGATCTCTTTCTTTCGAATTTATCTTTTCAACATTTCTTTCCCCCCTTGGTGGGTTCGGACAAATATTAAAACTTATATAATTATTTATGTAAAGTTTATACGTATTTAAACCTTAACCAAGGCTCTTGTATAACAAACACTTCTCTCACAACCCAACACTAATCCCTTACTTTCTTGTTTATTCACTTCCCATTTCAACTTAATTTCCATTCCTCACAAAATAGTGGCATTAATCTAAATTTCAGAACTTAAACATTCACTTCTATAAGGTCCAATGGTCCTAAATAAATATCAAACATTAATTGCTTACTCCATTAGAATAATTGAGGTTACTAATTGCTCATCACTATTACTCTTATGTTATCTCTTAAACCTCAACTTTACCCTTTTATTCTAATGGTTACAATATTACTGTAGTACCATTATCCCATATAAAAATCTCTTCTGAACTTACAGGATAATATCACCTCTAATATTTTCATAACTCACATATTCCCTTTTTAACTCTATTAACTTCTTGATTCCAAACTCATCCATATGGCATGCATAATACCACAATATCCTATACATATGTATACCCATTAACAACTCAATATATATAAAATAAAATCATACAGTAGCACGGCATCTTCTTTCTTCTCGCAAGCTACATATACATGCTGCAACACCATCATCTTCAAGCTACATACACGCATAAGCACAATGGCGTCCTTCTCTCTCTCTGTTTTTTTTTTTCTTTTCTAAACTAAACCATATCAGCAGGAACCATCAACGTATATACATATATATATACATATGCTGTCAAAACAACAGCTCTGCAGCAACAAATTGTCTCTCCCTCACCTCACGACATCAACCCATTTCTACACTTATCTCATACATTACTTTAACCATAACCTCCAGTAAGCTTTCCAACAACATCGCCCATCAAAACTAAGATTTTTCAGTTTTAAGAGTTCCTTCACAATGATCATAAATCAGTATGCATGTGATAACTCTAGCTACTAAAAGTCTTATTTCTACAACTAATCTTGATTTCTTAGCCTAATTCCTTTGTTCTTCACTTTCTCTCTCAAGGACCCCCAAATTCCAGCCACCATCAACTCCCAAAATATCCATTAAATAGAGAAAATAACTATGGAATATAAATCTAGGCTCTTATCTTTGCCTATAAGTGGTGTTGCATGTAGGATCCACCTTGCTCTTCTCCCTTTTCTTCCTCCGTCTCTCTCTCTCGGTCTCTCTTTTCTCTCCACTGTCACACTCTATTTCTCGCGTCTGAACTGAGGAAAGAAGAAGATGCTGATGAATGAATTGGATAGAGAGAGAGAGAGAGAGAGAAGGGCCTGATGGTTTTAACAAAAGGAAACACGGGTGAGGGTGTCATGTGTCCTTGGGTGTCCATGTGAGTAACACATAGTCTTTGGGTTAATACAATAAGAGTCTATCCCCACTTTAATTTTAGCCTCATATCATACTACTTTTTAATTTTTTTGAGCACTCTGAGTTTTCTAAAAGTTACACCATATGTGAGAATTCAGATCTTTTTTTTTCTAACTTTTCAAACCCATAATATAATTCTCCTAAAATTTTTAAGGCAAACGATAACTTCTAATTATTTTTTTAAAATTTTTCAAAAAAATAACCTTTTAAAAATCTGAAAATTCCATCTTAATTTATTTAAACTATTTTAAGGAAATATTCTCTTCCATAATTTTTTACATACTTAAAATACCGTTTTCATAATTTTTTCTCATTTCTGAGTCCTCAATATTTTTCTAAGAATTATCTATTCTTTTATTATTTCCCTGAAATTCCTCTTTAAGCCTGTTTAATCTCAAAAAAATATTCTTCTCTTCTAAAATTTTCTAATTATTTCTTTACCCAAAGTGTAAGATGTTACATGAATATCATCCATATGTATTATTATTTATAAAAATACAAGTTGTAAACATTTAAATAGTGGAGCAAAATTATTTCATATATTAAAGATATTCGAAAAAGATCAATAACAATGAATAAATTAAAAATTATTTAAAACATGCTTGAAGAGTTAATTACAAAACTATAAACATCAAATAGAAGATTGAATAAAGCTACAAGAACCATAGATATAATTTTATCTGTTATTAAAAAGCATAAAAAATGATGAGGCAAAGAGATGTTTGTCACTATAAAATGTTGAGCAATAAACTGATAATTGGATGACCTCTTATCATCTCAAAAGTCCCAGAAATAAAATAAAGCGCATCTCTGCGTGCAAGCAACAGTGTTGATGTACACAACAAATGGAGAAAAGGCCAAAGTGCAACAATTAAGATAATAATTTGAACCAAAATATAACCTAATTTGAAATTTTTGTATACCATACATAAACATTGCCAGTTGCCACCTTTTCATGATGATGCGTTGTTCAATTCCTAACATTTGTCCTTGACTCAATCCTTGTATGTGGCGACGTATGAATCCATAGACATGCATATACTCCTCTTGTCTTTAATAGATGACATAATTAGGGAATTAATCTTGATCATAAATATATGACATTTGTTTCCTATATTTATCAACTTGTTTAAATTGCCACTCTTGATACTGCATTAACAATAATCAAATAAGTGAGGGAGGGAGTTAAATACGATAATAAGAGTGTTTTAAAAAAAATAACATATTAATGGGTCCTATATTAAAGAATCAAGGAGTATTTTATATTTGACAGAGAAATTAATTATGTATTCCCTTCATTAGATTCCCAATGTCTCCCATTTTCATGCATATGATCAAATCTATAAATAGCAGTTGAAAATGCTTGATATGAATCTATCACTATTACAAGTTCACTCCTAAGCCTTAGAAACAAAAGATGAGTATGAAGCCCTTTGAACATGTTTGTTAGGTGAGAAATGGAAGTGGGGAAGTGGAAGTGGAAGTAGAATCTTCCACTTCCCTCGTTTAGTATGAAAGAAGTGACTTCCACTTCCAACATTTTGAGCTATTTCAGTTTCATCAGAAAAGTTGAGAATTAAGATGATGGAAGTGAAAGTAAATTTTTTTAGACTATTTTACCCCAGCTAGAAAATTCTTGGATAACTTTAACCCTTCCTAAGTTATGAAAAAAATATTTTGGATCATTTTACCCTAAGTTATAAAAAATAATATACATAAATTCCATATTCATTTCCATCCCACCAAACAAACTTTTAAAGCCCATTTCCAGCCTAATTCTACTTTCAATTCCACTTCCACTTCTACTTCTATCAAAAACTCTTCCATCCTACCAAACGTACAGTTTATGTTTTTGTGCTTCTTCATCGCCATGCTTCTCATGTCTACTACTGCTAGGCACGTAACTGATCAGCAGTCTTTCAATGAAGAGACAAATGGTAACTTATATATATACATATGACACTAGTAATCCCTTTACTACTACTTGCATCATCAACTACAAATAATAGATAATTTGAATTTTTTGATAATCTGTACAATCAGCTCATCGAACTTTCCAGATTTGCAGGCAGGCATGATCTTCATTAAGGCCTTCGTTATCATTTTTGGCAGTGGAACTTGTTGTGATACTTTTTAGTAATAATCACTTTTTTTCTTTATGACCGCATAGTGATTCTCCCAAGATACTAACTATCTCATTCGCAGATGATCAAGAATTGAAGCAAGTTGAAGCGAAATGTGAGAACGGCATATGTCGCCTAGCACTCATGTCTACTACCACAAGGCCAGTAACTAATCTGCAGCTTTTCATTGGTGCCTTCATACTTCCTTCTGCAACTAATCAACAGTTGAAGATAATTACCGGTGGCCCAGTAGTAGGCAAAATCAGTTGTAGCAAATATTGCATCGAAGCCCTCTTATCTATTGTTGCGCTGATGCTTGAGCTATCAACCCAGAAGACATAGAAGTACCGTAGAAATAAAAGTGTGTGTGTGTGTGTATTTAGAAGGAATAAAACATGGATGACTACTCTTCTATATCTTCCATGCATTCATGTAGCTCCTTGAGATATGCTTGTTGATTGTTGCTTCAATTAACTAATTATTATTTTATAAATTTAACTTGGTCAAGTCTGTTATCCCATGTAATTCAACTATCTCTCCCACTTTCCCACTTTCATTTATTTATTATTATGTAATATTTTTTCTACTTTTCTTAATCACCAAGTTATTGTATGCCTATATATGAGGCTTCTATTTTAGTCAATAAATATAAGTCAGTTGATACCTTTCATCTATTATATTCTCTTCCACCAATATTAGTGGTATCGGAGTCCCATTCTATCCAGTGTGTAATAGAGTGAAAAGTGAGGTTTAGGTCTATTAGGTATTTGAGTGAAACACTTTATGGTTGAGTAGAAACTTTTTTTGCTTCTTTTAAGTGTCCATAATAAGGGAAACATGAGAGAGAGGGATTCAAAAAAAGAAAAAGCAAAAAGCTTTGAATGAGAATTTTATTTCTTCTTCTTCCTCTTCACAGCCACTCATACTGATTTTCACAGGTGAAAAGTATGAGTTTTGGAGTATAAAAATGAAAACTTTGTTCATGTTTCAAGATCTTTGGGACTTGGTGGAGTTTGGCTTTGTGGGTCACATTGATCCAGATAATGAGGCTACAGCAAGATTGGAAAAAAAAGAATGATGCTAAAGCTTTGTTCTTCATTCAACAAGCTGTTTATGAGACAAATTTTTTCAATGCAGTAGTAACTCGTCATTGGAGGCTTAGCAAATTTTGAAGGAGTTTCAAGGTTCTTCAAAAGTAATTGTGGTAAAATTTTAGACTTACCTTATGACTTTAAAACTTTGATTAAGAAAAATGATGAATCTGTTAAGAATTTTTTATCTAGAGTATCTTCTCTTGTTAATCAAATAAAGTCTTATGGAGAAAATATTTCTGAAGAAATTGTTGTTGCAAAAGTTTTAAGGAGTCTTACTCCAAAATTTGAACATATTGTTGTTGGGATTGAAGAAGCACATGATCTGTCTGATTACTAATTTGATGAAATAATGAGTTCTTTGCAAGCACATGAAGAAAAGAAAAGGCATGAAGAAAAGGCTTTTCAAGTGAAGGCAGAGACAAATGATAACTTTACTAGTCTTGATTATGGCAGACATGGTAGAGGCCATGGAAGAGATGGAAGACGCTAAGGAAGAGGTCAAGGCAAGTGAGGGTATAATGAAGATAAGAAACACTTTTAATGCCATTACTGCAAAAAGTTAGGTCACAAAGAAGCTTTTTGTTACAAGAAATAGAAAGATGAGAACAATCAAACTAATTTTATAGAATAGGTAGATGCTAAGAGTAAGCTATTTATTGCCTTTTTTTATGAAAAAGATAAAGATAAAGATGTTTGGATTTTGGATAGTGGTTGTTCAAACTATATGACTAGAACAAAGTTGTTGTTTAAGGAGCTTGATGAGTCTCAAAAATCAGATGTTACCGTTAGTGACAACAAGCAGATTCAAGTTGAAGGTAGAGGTACTGTTAGCATTGAACCCAACCAAGGTAATGCTAAGATCGTTCAGGATGTGATGCATGTTCCTAGTCTATCCCATAATTTTCTTAGTATTTTGCAACTAATGACTAGTGGATATTCAATTTTGTTTAATGATGGTTGTTACATCATTAGAGATAACAAATATGAATAGATCATAGCTAGAGTTCCAATGGCTAAAAATAGAATGTTTCCTTTAGATGTTTCAATGCTTGAAAAGTATGCTTTAGTTGCTAGTGGTAATAATGAGACTAGATTGTGGTATTTACGATATGGGAACCAAAATATCAATGGTTTGAAGTTATTGAATTAAAAGAAAATGGTTTTGGTTTACCAAAACTTGATTCTCTTGAATTTTGTGAAGGGTGTGTCTATGGAAAGCAAAGTAAAATATATTTTCCTGTAGTTAGGTTTGGAGAGAATATGAATGTCTTTAATTAGTGCATGCTGATTTGTGTGGGCTTATGAGCATGAATTCTCTTGGTGGTAGTTGATATTTTTTTACTATTTACAGATGATTACAGTCGTATGTCTTAGGTTTATTTCTTAGAAAACAAATCTGAGGTTTTTGAAAGGTTCAAAAAGTTCAAATTTTTGTTGAAAGGAAAAGTGATATTCTATAAACACATTACGAACATATAGAGAAGGTGAATTTGTCTCTAACTGCCTTTAGGAATTTTTGTAAAGAAAATGGAATTTGCAGGCAACTTACATCACCACTTACAATAAAACAAAATGGTATTACTGAAAGGAAGAATCGTACTATAGTAGAGATGGCCAGAAACATGATAAAAGAGAAAGATCTTCCTATTTATTTTTGGGCAGAAGCTGTTGCAACAGCAATACCTTCTTAATTTGTCTCCCACAAAAGCTGTCAATAATCAAACACCATATAAGGCTTGGACAGGTAGAAAACAAACGGTAAGCCACTTTAACATTTTTGGTTTTATAACTTATGTTTAACTAAGACTCATTCTCACAAGTTTGATGAGAAATCTGAAAAATATATTTTTATTGGCTATTGTTCTAAATCTAAAGCATATAAGCTATGTAATCCAATAAGTGGCAAAATTACTATCAACAAAGATGTAGTATTTAATGAAGGTGCAAGTTAGGATTGGAGTCATAAACAGGTGCCATAAGAGATTCTTATAGAGGTTCCACAAGAAGAAGCACAAGAGCCACTACTTGCAGCATATTGTATCTAGTGGAAACTCTTCATCATCTCCTAAAAAATCTTCTGCTACACTGAGAAGGTCAATAAGAGTCAAAAAGCCCAGTCCTAAATATACTACTGACATATATTCCTGTCAATTTTCTTTTACTATTTCAAATCCATTATATTATGAAGAGGCGGCTGAAAAGGAAAAATGGCAGAAAGCAATGGTGGAATTAGAGTTGAATTCCATTAAAAAGAATGAAACATGGGAGATGGGGGATTTACCAAAAGGTAAAAATGTATTTGGCTTGACATGGGTGTATAAGACAAAGTTTGCTATAGATGGAAGCTTACAAAAGCACATATCTCGTCTTGTGACAAAGGCTATGCATATCAATATGGTTTTGATTTTGAAGAAACTTTTTCTCTAGTAGCTCGATTTGAAACTGTTAAACTTGTTTTAGCCTTGGCTGTACAACTACAATGGCCAGTCACTCAATTTGATGTCAAGTCAACATTCCTTAATGGGATTTACAAGAAGAAGTCTATGTAGCACAACCAGAAGGTTTCATAAAAGGTAATGAAACAAAGATATACAAGTTGAAAAATACATTATATGGTTTAAAGCAAGCTCCCTGAGCTTGATATAGCAGGATTGATGGATATTTTTAGAAAATGAGGTATTTAATAAGTGAAAATGAGGCCACCTTGTTTGTAAAGAAGGAAGGTAATGATTTCATCATTATTTGTCTTTATGTTGCTGATATCATTTATACTAGCTTCTCTACTGCTCTTGTGGATGAATTTAGTCTTAAATGATGAATACGTTTGAAATGTCAGATATGGCTTTATTGCACTATTTTCTTGAGCTTGAAGTTCATCAAGCTAAAGATGGAATATTTCTTTCACAAAAGAAATATGCCAAGGACCTTCTCAACAAATGTAGCATGCTTAAATGCAAACTTATAGCTACCCCTGTGAATGTAAATGAAAAATTATAGCAAGAAGATAGATGAGAAATGACAGATACAAGAAGATTTACAAGTTTGGTTAGAGGGCTAATTTATCTTACTCACACTAGACATGATATTGCATTTTATGTTAGTCTTATTTCCAAGTTTATGCAACAACCTTCAATAGTTCATTATGAAGCTACAAAGAGGGTTCTGCGCTATATTGCTTAAACTTTGGAGTATGGCATTTGGTACCCTAAAGTTCCTAATTTTAGGTTGTATGAGTATACAAATAGTGATTGGGGAAGTCACTGAAAGATAGAAGAAGTATTTAAGTAAATGTTTTCACTTTAGGTTCAGGAGTAATCAGTTGGAGCTTAAAAAAAGCCATTGTAACATTGTCAACCTTAGAAGTAGAGTTTTATCCAGCAACTTCGCCTGCTTGTCAAGCTATTTGGCTAAGAAGAGTGTTAGTAGATCTTCAAGAAGAACAAGAGGGACTAACAGAGAGATATTATGTGATAATAAAACAACTATCTTTATGATAAAGAATATAACATGTAATAGCATAACCAAGCATATGATATTTGTTATCATTTCATTCATGATCTAGTAGCAAAGAAGGAGATGGTATTAGAATATTACAGCACAAGAGCAGTTAGCTGATATTTTAACGAAGGCTTTAACAAAGGAGAAGTTCTGTTTTCTTAGGGGATTACTTGGAGTGTGCAGTTTTGAAGAGGGAGAATGTTGATTGATGCTTCAATTAACTAATTATTATTTTATTAGTTTGAATTGGTCAAGCCTATTTTTCATGTAATCTGACTATCTCTTCTACTTTCCCACTTTCATTTATTTATTATTATTTAATATTTTTCTGCTACTTTTCTTAATCACCATGTAATGACCCTAGAAAATACGTAGATAAATAATATCATTTTGATAAGTATATATTATTTCTTGCAATGATATCATTAAAGGAAGTTGATGGTTGAGTAGTTGGAGATAGGGCAATTGAGTGTGAGGTACTTGTTGAAAATTGTGCCATAGGGACCAATCATTGTATTATGAACATTGCTAATTTATGAATTTCTTAATTATGTTATCATATTATTTGCATATTTATTGTGATGACCATCCTTGGATAACTCATGATCTTATCATAAATGTCCCTGGTTAGTCATCTATACGGGAGCAGAGATGAAATAAGACCAGTATGACTTTGAAGATGTATAGAGATATAAATCAAAGTCATAGGCACATGTAAAAGTATAAGGTGTTGGACCAACCAGCTATGAGAGAGCTCATGGGTTAAGTCATAAACTTCTCTCATATACAAACTATGTCACTATGCCATTTGATCTGAGATCATCATGGATTCCTACATGACAAATGCTCAGCTTTGACCTAATCAAAAGTCACTTTTGACCGAGTGATCATAAAGACTATGTTCGGGCTCAGTGGTTTTTCATGTGGAGGAATGTGAATGGTCAAAATGGAATTTGTCCCTGACATTCGTAGAAAGATATTACTGGGCCCCTCGATGAGTGAGTCTGAGAAATGTATGGCCATACTATAATAGAAAGGTAGTTCCATTTCAATAGTCAGATTACTCAGGGATCGAGAAAGTAACGGTCAGGATCAGGAGGATGACGTTCTCCATGCCTCATCCATGACCAAAATATCGTGTGACAAAAGGGACGTGATATGGTTGTATGAAAGGTTACATCGTTCATCGATCCTCATATGATTTGGGTAGTCATGATGTCTTGCTAGAGACCGCTTACGACTTGTGGGTCAGTATAGTAACTGGCCCACTGCCAACTTCAAATGGGCCTATAAGGGCGCACACAAAATAGCCCAACACGAGCTGTGATGTCCAGATTCATTGAATCTAAAACATGTCCAGATTCAATGAATAATCTAGGTGGATATATATTTTTTTATATATATATAAAAATTCGTATATATATTATATATAATATAAGAGACATTTGCAAGATTTAATTTATAAGGATAAATTAAATCTCTATCACTTTTGAATTTGAATTTAAATTGATATGATCTATTTAAATTTATTATTTAAATTGATGTGATATCTCAAATTTGATTTATGACACTGGTGGAAAATGGGCAATCGAAATCCCCATTTTTAAACCGGTCCATGCGGAGACGGTTTTAAAAAAATGAGTGGTGGCATTTTTGTAAATACAATGAAATATTCACACCGTATTTACTCATGAACGATGTGGAAATATTTAGTCCGGTTTAGATTTTTACTTTCTACAGTGTATTTTATAGAGACCGATGTGGAAATATTTTGTCCGGTTTAGATTTTTACTTTCTACAGCATATTTATATTGACCGAGGTGGAAATATTTAGTCCGGTGTCTGTTTTATTAAAAAATTAAATTTTTACACCGGTTTTAAAATTAACCGATTTAAATATAAACACCCGGTACAGCTTCGTCTTATCCGCCTCTTCAGTTTCCTGTCTATGCTTTCCCCGCTCGCTTTCTTTATTTGTCAGACCGTTCATTTCACTTCTTGGGTTCCCAACGTTTGTAGTCATTATGATAGAAGGCCAATTGCATTCTTCTATATTCTTATTGATCATGAACGTTAACCATATATATATGTATACCATTCTTCTGTTTTATTTTCTTTTCATCTATCTGACTCCTCCAATGGCCTCTTCCTCAAGCACGCCTCCTTCTCCTTCCAACAAAAGAAACAGAGATGACTTTGAAGACAAACATCCTGATCCTCACCCTTCTGTTCCTTCTCCTCCTCCCCTGGTTGTGACTCTGATGGAGAGACTTGAGGAACTCATACTGCGCTTCAATGGGCTGGAGGACTCCGTGGAAGAACTGAATCGCAAAGTTGACAGACTGAAAGCAAGTTTCAAGGATTTTCGCTCAGAAGTTCGCCGCCATCAACCCCGTGATAGCTTCTTTAATCCTGTTGATCTCACCCAATCTGATGACTCCCAAAACTCCGAGTCTGATGAGTAGTGAAAGATTGCAACTTTTATATATCCTGATGTATATATTTTTTTGTGTAAAAGTTGATGACATGGCTGGTCTCTGGAGGAAAAAAACTGATATAATTTACACCGGTCCATATATATTGACCGGTGTAAATTATATTATAAATAAACTGATATATTTTACACCGGTCCATATATAGTGTCCGGTGTAAAATATACTATAAATACAACTTTTATATTTATATCTACACCGGTGTAACATTTTGTCTGGTGTATATTTTCTTATTTTTTTCCCAAATACTCTTTTATTTGGTATATTTCTCGCGCCTTCCATCTCTCATTTTTCCCTGGTTCGCGCGTTAAGACTTCTCGGCGCTTCACGGACGGTGAGTTTTGTTTTGAACTCCTCTCGCGAACTGAAAATTTATTCTCTCCATGCATTAGCTGCATCGTAATGGTTTAATTTCTTGTTTTCTGCTTTTCTAGTTCTTATAGTCTTCCACAAATATGGATCGTAGTTGGATAAATACTAAACGAACAAGTGTTGAGTATGCTGAGGGGGTGAAGGGGTTTTTGGATTTTGCTAAACGGAATGGTGATGATGACAATGGAAGGTTTTATTGTCCTTGTGTGAGTTGTTTGAATGAGAGGAAACAAAGTCCTGCTGATATTTACACTCATCTAATTTGCGAGGGGCTTTGCAAGAGTTACACGGTATGGGTATGGCATGGTGAACAGGTGGAACAGACCTTTGACGATGACATGGATACTGATGATAGAGTAGAGGACATGATTCGTGATGTTGGAGAAGATGCTTTTATGCGGTCACACGCATATGGTAATATGTGCAATGATGCAGAAAAGCCTCTATACCCAGGGTGCAGAAAATACAACCTGTTGAATGCAGTGTTGAGATTGGTAAGTGTGAAAGCTCGGCATGGGTGGAGTGACAGTAGTTTTTCAGAATTGCTTGACTTGTTACAGGACATGTTTCCTGAAGAAAATGCTTTACCCAAACGCTATTATGATGCGAAGAAAATAATAGGTCCTTTAGGCATGCAGTATAGAAAGATTCATGCATGCCCAAATGATTGCATATTGTACAGGAAAGAGTTTGAAGATGAGGAGAAGTGTCCAATATGTAAGACACCAAGGTACAGATCAAACAACTCTCCTGCCAAGTTGTTATGGTATCTTCCAATTTTACCAAGGTTTAAGCGACTTTTTTCTAATGAAGATGATGCAAAGAAATTGTTATGGCATGCAAATGAAAGGATTAATGATGGAAAGATTCGTCATCCTGCTGACTCTTTGCAATGGAAGAAGATTGATGACTTATTTCCCGAGTTTGGCAATGAACCACGAAACCTAAGGCTTGGACTTAGTACGGATGGAATGAACCCTTATAGTAGCTTTAGTAGTATCCATAGTTCATGGCCCGTCCTTCTGGTGATTTACAACCTATCTCCCTTGCTGTGTATGAAACGGAAGTATGTAATGTTGTCCATGCTGATCTCAGGACCAAAACAACCGGGAAATGACATAGACGTTTACCTAACACCCTTGATTGAAGATTTGAAGAAGCTATGGGAAGGTGTGGATGTCTTTGATGCTGTTAAGAAGGAGGTCTTCAATTTACGGCCTTGATCTTTTGTACAATTAATAACTTTCCTGCTTACGGAAATTTGTCAGGGTATAGTGTTAAGGGCCATAAACCATGTCCGATTTGTGAGGAAGGGACTTGCTACTATCAACTTCGTCATGGAAGAAAGACGGTCTACCTAGGTCATAGGAGATTTCTAAGACAAGCCCACCCATACCGTCGACTGAAGAAGAAATTTTATGGCAACCAAGAATTTGAAAATGCTCCAAAGCCATTGACTGGCGAACAAGTTTATGAAAAGGTGAGAGACATCAATGTCACTTTCGGTAAGCTTACCAAGAAAAGTGAGAAAAATGTATGGAAAAAAAGATCTGTGTTCTTTGAGCTTCCTTATTGGCGACATCTTCATGTAAGGCACTGTCTTGATGTGATGCATGTGGAGAAAAATGTGTGTGACAGCATTGTTGGAACACTTCTCAACACACATGGTAGTTCCAAAGACGGTTTGAAGGCAAGATTGGATTTAGAAGAAATGGGAATACGGGAGGAGTTACATCCGAGGCCAGATGGTGAGGGGAGCTATCATGTTGAAGAGACTAATATTTTGTCCAAGGATGAGAGAAGAAGTATTTGTGAGTGTTTGCAAGGAATCAAAGTTCCCTCTGGGTACTCATCTAATCTTAAGAGGATTGTGTCCATGAAAGATTTAAAATTAGTAGGCCAAAAGTCTCATGATTGTCATGTACTGATGCAACAATTACTCCCAGTGGCTGTTCGAGGAATCCTTCAAGATGAGTTGAGACACATTGTAACCCGACTTTGCTTTTTCTTTAATGCTATATGTGGCAAAGTCTTTGAAACTGAAAGGTTGGAGGAATTGGAGCACGAGGGTTATGTTATTTTGTGCCAGCTTGAAAAACAGTTTCTTCCTTCCTTTTTTGACATCATGGTACACCTCATCGTTCATCTAGTGCGAGAGATAAAACTGTGTGGCCCTGTATACTTACGATAGATGTACCCATTTGAAAGATACATGAAAATCCTTAAAGGGTATATGAAGAATCCAAATCGGCCCGAAGCATCCATTGTTCAAAAATATGTGGCCGAAGAAGCTATGGATTTTTGTCAATAATACCTGTCTAAAGCAAGACTTATTGGTCTCCACAAACCCATTGCCACACAGGGGGTCAACGCGGAATGTCAGTGAGGAGTGTTGATCGTAATGAACTGCAGCAAGTACACTTACACATCTTGAATAACATTGATGAAGTTCAAGACTATATTGCTGTTCATAAAGATCTTGTCCGGAAAACAAATAATAGGATGACAGAGCAAAGGCTCATTAGAGAACACACCAAATCTTTTGCACATTGGTTCAAATTGGAGGTTGAAAATGAGGATTGTGTTTCTGATACAGTTAGATGGTTGGCATGTGGTCCTGAACATAATGTGATCTGTTGGAATTCATTTGATATCAATGGGTATTCCTTTTATATGAAGTCCCTAGATGATAGAAGTAGCGTGCAAAATAGTGGTGTTATGTTAGTGGCTGAAGCTATGCATTTCTCTAGTTCAAAAGACAACAATCCTAAATTAGCAGCCATCCCTTATTATGGCGTTGTTGAAGAGATTTGGGAGGTGGACTACTCCAAATTCAAAGTTCCCGTATTCAAATGCAAGTGGGCTAATGTAAACAACGGTGTTATGGTCGATCAGTTAGGATTTACACTGGTGGATTTGAATAATATAAGTTTTGGGGATGAGCCTTTCATTATGGCAGACCAAGCAAAGCAAGTGTTCTTTATCACTGATCCTCAGAATGAAAGATGGTCTGTCGCGCTCCAAGGGAAAAGTGTTGTTGACAATGATGATTCTTTTTATGAGATCCCTTCTTTTTCAGTAGGTTTACCACAATTAAATGAAGAAGAAGTGGATTCTGATTAATTTCTATGTGTTTTTTGTTTAGTCTAAACATGCAATTTTAAGTTTCTTGTAATGATTGCGTATATGATTTTGATGTAATAATAACAGAGACAGATTCTTGTTCTGATAAGAATGTTGTGACGCTAAGGATGGGATGATATAAGGTGGGGAAGTTGGAAAAAAACTACAACATTTAACACCGGTCTTAAGTGATATCCGGTGTAAAAAGGCATGTCTGACAATTTGTAAAATAATTTATTGTTCGATTTTACACTGGGTTATACTTTATCCGGTGTTATACTTATCGATGTTTATTTTTGACACCGGTTGTTAAAATTAGCCGGTGTAAAATGTTTCACTTTTACATCGTTTATGTTTTGACCAGGTTAGAATGATTTACAACCGGTGTTAAATGTTTATATTCATTTTTTTAACCCGCCTCTTGGCGCGATGACCTTCAATCTTCTCCTTTCTCAGATACTCTTTTTTATCGCCGCTCGTCGTGCTCTGTGGTTCTCGCGAGGCTTCTCCGTGCTCGATCAGTCGTTCTTCTCTATCACCTCTCTCGTTCTGCTATTCCGTAAGTGTACGTGTTCTCTGCATTTTTTTCCCTGTGTACGTGCGATGCCGTTTTTATGTTCGTTTAATCTAGGTTTTCTATTTTTCCTGATGAATGCTGGCACATCTTTCCATTCATAACTGCTAAAGGAACAAGTTTTGTGTATTCTGACGGGTTGAGGGAAAAAGGGTTAAGTCTGTTTTCAATGTTTTTGATGTTATTATTGCGTACATAGGAATATGGAGGATAAAGTTACTCAGATTGAGGCTGGCGATGCTCTAAGCGCCACTAAGCAAAGGAAGGGCAGAAGTGCGACTCGTTTGAAAGATATTACGAAGGACAGGATAGAGGGGAAACTGCTTCCGATAGAGTTTGACAGAAACTGGAACCCAACTGGTGAACACAGGACAAAGTACGTAAGTTTTGTCAGCCTCCTAGCACGCAACAAGCCTAGCATCACCTATTTGACTTGGGATGCTGTGGATGATCGCGTGAAGAATCAAATTTGGGACACTATCCGGCTATAAGAACTATCTAATATTGCATGCAGAGCAATACCAAATACACAACTATTTGTTGATTACTCTGCTTTCAATGGCAAACATTGCAGCTCACTTACGATGTGCCCAACAATGAGTTCTTGAAGAAGAAGACGTTGTCTTATTGCTGTGAGCGTTGGAGGGCATTCAAGACACAACTAGCTCGTCAGTATCTACATGGACAGGACAGAAGTGGCCATCCTCAACCTTCTCCATGCAGCAAGTATCAATTCATTGACGAAGCTGCGTGGGAACAATTTGTTAGGAATCGGACCACGCCAGTAGCAATGGTGAGTGTATCCTTTTGTATGTGGTTGCAGAAAACGTATCAGAGTATCATATGTATTGATTTTAAATACTTCATGTCTTGTAGGAAAAAAGAGCAAAAGCGATTGAATACGCCCTCAAGAATGATTGCCCCCACACAATGTCTCGAGGGGGTTACGCGAAGGCAGAAAGAGAGTTGTTGGGGGCCAAGAGGAAGAGGTTAGAAGAAAATGCTGGGTCGGATCCTAGTGTTCTTCTTGACCCCCCCTCTCCGATACGTCGTGAAGAAAAATGGTTGTACGCTCGCCAAAGAAAGAGCGGAGCTTTTACAAGCGACAATGCTCGCATGATTGCTGAAAAAATTGTAAGCACTACTTGCATTATTTTGTGATAGTAGACTATATATAATTATATCATTTTCCTTATGTTTGTTCTTTCTATGTTATAGAGTGATCTTAAACAATAAGAGTCCCATGGATCCTTCAAGTCAGATGGTAGGAATGACATCTTGACTGTTGCCACTGGGAAACAAGAACATGGGGGCCGTGTCAGGGGAGTTGGAAAAGGTGTGGGTATAAGAGATTACTTTGGAGCATCTCAAATACGTTCCCCACATGTGGTGCCGAGGGCAGAGTTGGCATCCTTGCTCTCCACCATAAGGGCAGAGGCTAAGGAAGAGGCTTGGATAGAGGCTAGGGCACAAGTAGAAGCTTCAATTGAGGCGCGATTACAAGAGGGGTTCGCAAAGATGAAGGAAGAAATATTGTCCATGATGACATCAAGGCAGCAAGAGCCAACTGATCCCCTCCCGCCCTCAACTGCAGTCCGTCCAAGCACTAAGGGGAGTTGTTGCTTGCCGCTGTCAGAGGATGCAGAACATTGTGATCTATATGTTGAGGATCCTCTTAGACGCTTAGTGGCACGTGGCTCCATCCATAGCCTAGGGGCAACTACTGTTCACCACGTCCGTATTCAGGACGATCAATTAAGGGTGACAGTTGAAGCCGTGCTAATTGGAGATGCTCTTGTCCCAATTCCCACTGATGAGGTGAAGACAGTGAGCCAAGCAAAAGGGACTTTCATATTGTGGCCAAAGCATCTTGTTTCGGATCACGTCGCCTCATCCCCCGACCAACTTCCCACCCCTCCCGCTTTGAATGCCATGCAACGTGTGATCCTAATGGCATATGACAAAACGTTCTATGTGGACGCGTTGCCTATGGATTCAGTTGTGGGCGACATGGGGGCACCGGCCTTCCTGGACCATGCGGACGTCAAATCTCTGATCACTCCCAAGGAAGAACTGACCTCCGGATGCATCCAAGTGTTTTTGATGTAAGTATAATTTAAATGTAAATATATGTAATAACAAAGTTCAAGTCTTACAACTAATGTCGTGCATGCATTGCCTGTAGGTACATGCAAGCTGAGTTGGTTTCCTCCAAGGGCAAACAAAAAAAGTTCGGATTCCTATGCCCACTTCAGATTTATGCTAAAGGGACCTCTCAATCTTCGAGGCTTGCATACATTTCACAGAGGCTCGGTGAAACTGATATTGATTGTTTCTTCGCACCATATATGCATGAGTAAGAATAATAATGTTTCATTTTATTTTATATATACTAGTTTTGTATTTGCTTAATTATAATACTCATTCTCTTTTAACTAATCTCTACAGCAATCATTGGCAACTTGTCATCCTATGTAAGCATAGCTATAAAGTTTTCTTCTTATGCTCCCTCCATTACAAGCCCTCGGTGGATGTCAGGAAGATCATGAACACGTACGTGAGTTCTCTTCTATACACAACGATCTGTGTGATAAATGGGTTACTAACTTGTTAACTTTGGTCATAGGGCTATGAGGACATTCGCAGTTGCAAGGGGCCTTAAGCACGCTAATTTGGTGAGGGACCCTGAATGGATCACACCGATGGTAATAAAAGTATATTAGGTGTTAGCTAGGTTCCCCGTTTTGATGATGAGAAATAATTTTTATCTTGTTAACATTACAGAGTCGAAGGCAACCCAGAGAAAGCAACTTGTGCGGCTTCTACATAGTCAGACACATGGTCAATATTATCTTGGCAAATATGATTGACCTAACTGGGGAGGTAAAATTGTATTTTGAATGTTCATATTACTTAATTGTCAATAATCTAAATTAGTAATGCCTTAATTTCTTTGATTTTGATTTCATATTTCAGATGTTTGAACAACCTGATCCATTTCCTGACCAAGATATTGAGGACCTGCGTAATCGGTGGGCAGAGTTTTTTGTTCAAATCCTTCCTTCTCAATAGTATTTGTCTTTCACTGAATACATTTTTCTGTTCAAATTGTAGCATTTTTGTATTGCGTTTTATTCAATGAATAATATAATGAGCAATTGAATTATATATGTCTCTGGCATCTTGAACTGATGATGATCGATGATTGAGTCATATATTACATTTGGGCAGTTTACTTCTGAAGCTTCAGGCCAATGAAATCTATCAAATATAAATTTAATAACATCTACATCGGAGGTATATACCCACCGGTGTAGTAACAACATATATAAATTAAATTTCATAACATCTACACCGTCCCAATATTCAACCGGTGTTAAAAATTGAACAATCTACACCGTCCCAATATTCCAACTGGTGTAGATGTTAAAACATAATACACCGGATGTAAATGTGAACCGCTTTAACATGAAGACCGGTGTAAAAAAGTCTACATTCAACACACCGTCCCATATTTAACCGGTGTTAACATTTGAAAAATAATACACCGGATGTAAATGTGAACCGATTTAAAATTTAGTCCGGTGTAAAAAATTATACATTCTACACCGGTAACAGGACCGGTGTAGAATGTATGACTTTTTACACGGTCCGTTTCTACACCGGTTGTGTGTGCAATGTTGAATGCCATTTTCAACCTGTGTTGAAATGCTTTTTTCCAGCTGTGTGAGAATGAATCAAATATAATTCTGTCTTATCTTTATTTTAAATTAAGTGAATAGGTGAATTAAATCTGTAGGACGGATTTAATATAAACCATATTTATTTAATTAGTTTCTTATCAAATTATGCAATCTATGATATTGTATTAATTTTATAATTAATATAAGATTAATTATAAAATCCAACTCAGTCAGAACACCGATAGCATCCTATATATTTGATATTAGGGGCTAAGGTTTTGAGAGAGAGTGATAAGGAGGCTGCAAAAGGTTTGCAGATAAGAAACGGCCAAAATAGAGATGGTGAGGATGGAATCTCGAGAAAGCCCTAGAGGGACAAGAGGCACTAGCATGTCGTTCGTGATTGGAATGCTGTTCGTGTGAATACAGGTAGAGGAAGCCGATCTAAGTTGTCGACTTCTTGCGATCGAGAAGAGAGCACCAGGTACGACGAGTCGTGACGAGTAGACACTGAGGTCGCGACCATACAGGTGTCCTGAACGTCAGAAAATCGAAAAGAGACTACTAGTCACAACTAGAAGCTGAGGACGTCGCGACTGAAAACGCCAGAGACTTCCCATCGCGATGAGAAGCCGAGGACATTGCGACTAACAACTCCAAAGATGACAAGTCGCGACGAGTGGACACTGAGGTCGCGACCATAATTGGAATACCGAAGGTAGCACTTCTTACTCCTTGACTTAAACACACTTGATAGATCTAGGCAAGGAATGGAAAATTTTTTAAAGTTAATTTCGCTACGTGTCTTCCAATTCCCTACAGTACTGAGTTCAAATCCTAGCTCTAGCTAGAGTGCAATTTCATTTTTTCTGACATCACGTAAAATGACTAAAATATCCCTCTGTCTATTTTAACATCAGTAAACTCTTTCTTTCACATTTTTTCGGTCAGGCAGTGATAGAGAAAGAGCAGAGAAGCTTCGCAATGCCACTTGAAATCTGTCATCACCATGACTCCATCCCCTTCTGTCATTCAGCTGCTGTCACCAGTGACCTTCGTCGTCACTATGAAGGAAATGAAGGTGGAAGAATAGTTGGTGCTAAGACTGTGAAGCCTCATTGAATCTAAAACTGTGTGTGGTAAGTTTATGGATCTTTCCCTCTCTTGATGGTGGCTGTTAGATTTGGCTCTCTATTGTGGGTTGAGATTTTTATCACAGAAGCTTGTTTAATTTTTGTTTGTTTTTGCTGCTATTTTTATGACATTAAAGCTGGGTGTAGTGATGGTGGAAGAATAAATTTGTGTAATATTGTGGAGCTGTCGTTGATCCTGAAACTGTGTGGATAATTGTTGTTTTGTTCTATCGAGCTATGTGCTCTGTGTGGAGGTAGAAGGAAAAAGGGAGTTGCATAAAATGAAATTAAAGTGTGTGAAGTTGGATGGAAAATTTTAATTAAATGTTTTGGTCATTGTAATAAGGTAAAAATGGATTTAAGCCATGCTTCTTTGGGTTTAAATTTATGTTGGAAAAATTAGAGGGGAAAATGAAGAGAAGAGTCAGAAGATCAGCTTGTGTTTATATATTGATTGGTGTTTGGAAGAATTGTTGAAGTATGGGTATTGAGCTGAATTGAAGAATATGAAATTTGGATAAAGATTTGAAAATTTTATATGGCTACAAAATTTGAAACTTTCAGAGTTAAAGTAAAGGTTGTGGTAAATCAAAGGAAATTGGTATAAAAGTGGAGAATTTTATTTCCTGATGGATTATGGAGTTTGAAAAGTGTAATAAAAAGAGCAACTCTTGGGAGCTTATTCATTATTGATACATGTTATATGTTTGGAAGAAAAGAAGCTTATGTGGTTAAGTGTCCTATTTTCATGAATAAAAATATTTGGGATATATAGAATTATAATAGTATGTTATGACAACTATTATAATTGAAATTTGAGTTTAAATATTAATGATTTATTTTTGAAAAATCTAGGAAAGTAAAGAGAGAATATTATTTTGAAGCATAGAGTAGGAGTAAATTATTGGAGTATTGCAGGTGAATGAATAACGTCCCATGACTATAATATTTTTAATAATACTTGATACATTTTATTTAAAGTATCAATTTTTAAGTATGATTTGCCAAAAGCATATTTATGAAAATTATATCGTCGTTAATTGATATATGAATGTTTAGTTGAAATAACAATGAATATTACTTAAATGTTTTACACACCTTATTACAAATTTGTCTGCATGAAGATTTAAAGAAAATTTGTGTAATAACTTTTATACTGGGGTCCCTGATTACGAAATATTGTTTATGAGATTTTAGTATTGAAAGATCTTGTTCTTTATCAATGTTAAACTGACCCTATGCATGCTTGGAAATATTTTTGAGAGAACTGAATATAGAACGTTAGTTACTAATATCAGTACTGTTAGTCCTTGGTGCACCATGGTTAACCTCGAGGTCGCTTGATATTCGTGGGATTCATTCTCACGCTTGTTATTCGTGGGTCTCATACCTACGCTTGTTTTCGTGGCCTCATGCTATGCTTGGTTAGTTACCCTCGTGGACTGTGTGTCCACGTTTGTTTTCGTGGTTTCAAGCTACGCTAGATTGGTTAGTTACCCTCATAGACTTTGTGCCCACGCTTGTTATTCATTCTGTTGAAGTCCTATAGAAAAATAAAATTTAAGGATTATCATTTTACACTGATTTCCTTAAGATGTTTTACTAGTTATTTGGATTGATTTGATTAATTATTTTTATATAGTTTCATTTTTACTATATTCTTATATTTTGGAAATTGAGATTTATCATCAATCATTATTATGCAAATTCAAATTTGTTTAAATTATTCTTTCAGTATTGTATTTATATTAATGGGATGTTATTTATCGATAGATTATTTTGGCCTCAGATAATAACGTTGACATTGCACCTCCAGCAAAATAGAGAAGATTCTCATGGCTAATCAAAATTTGTAGGTGCTCCACGTAATCTATAGGAAGGATTCCTGTCCTCTCTTGTATTTTCATGAGGTATAAATAATTGTATATAATATGATATTTATCATTTTGGAAGGTATAAATAAGTTCATATATAAAAAATAATAAAATGATTTATGCATGTCTAGGATTATTATTATATTAATTTTGATATTTAAAGACCTATGAAATATGAATTATCACATATTATGTGTCTGTCACCCCTATATTTTGGGGTGTCACTCACCAAGTCATTGTATGGCTATATATGAGGATTTTATTTCAGTCAATAAACACAAGTGAGTTGATGCCTCTTATATATTATATTCTCTTTTGCCACCAATGATTTAATTGTAACAACTTATTTGAGTTACGAATAATAATATATCTATTACTATATATCTAAATTATTGTGAATACATACAATATAGAGTCTGTTATATCTGCATTTTAGGCTCATAAGCTCAAGAATAAGCATGAATTAAATAGGTTACTAAGCTCAGTTGAGTAGCAGTACTAGAAATGCCTTGAAACACTATTACACAAAAGGGAAAGTAGCGTTTCATAAACGCTACCTATATCGGTGCCACCTAAGAATTAAAGCATAGCTATTCTATATCTTCCAAGCATTCACGTAGCTCTAAGGTATGATTGCATGAATCAAAATATAACTACTATATATCTAAATTAATTATTTTTTAATATAGATTCATCGTTGGATATAGACATTTTTTCATAGAATTCATAAAATCATTTAAAGTTTATGCAAAAATTTATGTTTCCTGAGTTTCAGGATCAAAACAAATAAAATGAGTTGGGAATGAAAATTCTTCAAATTACGTAACTTTTAATGTACTAGAAATCTTCTGCATTAATAATATATTATTTAAATATAAAAGTTTTGGGGTATAAACCTTTGAGAGGGGCTTATTAATTGCAAATGGATGATGTACTCTTTTAGTCCTATTTATAAGGCATTTTTAGTATATTTTATACAGGCTAAGAAAAATCTTAAATTTTATTAATTATATCTTAAAATTTAATAAGTTTTTAACTTTATCCTTATTTAATATACAATGTACTATATGAGAATAAAGTCAATACAATAATAAATAAAGGATAAAATAATACATTTATATAAAAAATTTCATATTGCGACTTATACATTGGACTAAAAAATTCTTTCTCTCTCTTACCCATACATAGAACTAGAGGAGTAAAGATTAAGTTAAAAGAATATAAGAGAAGACCTAATGTTTTAAGTTTTTAGTGACTCTTGTAAAGAGTCAAAATAGCTTTTAAGTTCTAAATAAAATCTTGTCATGCATACAGGTGTCTACCCATTTGACCTTTTTAGAATTATGGTTGAGCTAATCATCCACCTCCCTAGAAGAGACAATGACGAAGCACTTAAAAGAAGAGAGCACGAGAGCCATTTTTCAATTGACTTGGGAACTCGTGCACGGCTTTGCAATTGAGAAATAAAAAAACGAAGAGATCGTATCGAGAACCATATATTTAATTAATGGAACTCGCACGATCGTGGAGCTCGAGAGCACGTTTCGGTAATTGTTTCACAAATTGCTCCTTAGATTCCCAATGTCAATAAATACCACTTGAGAAATGCATAATCTTCATACTTGGCTTATTTTACAAGTTATTAACTTACTCCTAACCCTTTAAAATAAAAGATGAACATGAAGCCCTTTATGTTGTGCCTCTTCTTTGCTATGCTAATCATGTCTGTTACTGCAAGGCCCCTAACTGATAAGCAAGCTTCCAATAAAAAGACAAATGGTAATTTATATATATGATATTAGGAATCCCAATACTACTACTTACATCATCAACTAGAAATAATACATAATTTATACATAAGTACAGTGCCTGGTTCTACGGCTGATCAAGAATGGAGGCAATTTGTTGCCCAACGATGCAGTTTTCAATTTTTTATGATATTTTTAAAGAAAAAATCACGCTAAAATTGTGTAGTTTCTTTTGTAATTTAGAGTATTTTCTTTGGAGAATAGTAAAAAAAATTAAAACTGCTCCATTTGATATTTATAAGATATTAAATTTCACTCATTTTATATAGAATATAATCATCAAATAAAAACAAATATTTAGGAAGTTGGGGAAATTTGAAGGCATCAGTTGACATCCCAAATCTATCTGATCAGTTGACGTTGTCGAGTGTCTCGAGGTCCCAATCAAGATCCAAGGTGCAATACAGTGCAACTCGAGTCATCTCACTTTGGGGAGCCTTTGATTATTCCTAAGCTAACTAATATTTAAAATGCAATGAAAACTAGGGTAAATCATTGTTTAGGTTTTGATATCGAATACAACTATCAATTGTAATGGAAATAAATCTTTCTGGGTTTTTCAATATAAGAGTGAATGAATGAAATCAGTTTTGGATTAATGGGATGGAATGGTCTTGGAAATTGGGATTCAATGGCTATCCTTTCTCAATTAAAGATAATTGGGAGTTTGAAATTGGGATTGTAAAAGGAATTTCAGTTTCACTGGGAAAAAACAAAGAATGGAAATTTCATTCTTTCATTCAAGTTGAAAATTCTTTTTTTTTTGGGGGGACAATTTAAATTTTCTGATTTTTTTTATTATTTAGGTCGTTTCCTTCTCAAACAAATAAAATGTCACTTTTATTGTCTTTTCTAAAAATAAAATCTAGCTACTAAATATGTTGTCTTTTCTGTGAACCGGATCTAAAATTTAAACCGGATGCTAAAATATTTATATTTTTTAAATTTGAATGAATTATCATTAGCTAGTTTGATCATATTGAGTGACAAACCTGCAGGAACCATACGTACCATATGCAACAATAACTATCTAAGCACGTTGAGTGTTGAAATATATCACATGTATAGAGTTAGAGCCATGTGAAGGGGCCACAAACGTCATTTTATCTTCCATCTCTCAAAATATTGGATAATTCTCGCTTTAATTTTCATCACTAACGTGTGTTTATAAGTAGTAGTTGAGAAATGTATAATCTTCATACTTAGCTTATTTTAGAAGCTCACTCACTCCTAAACCTTTGAAACAGAAGACGAATTCTTTTGTTGCCCATTTCCAATCTCCACTGTGGCCTGAAAGTTGAGGAAAATGATTGCACATCTACATCGAGAGGTAAAAGCAATGTTGTTGAAGCTAGCAAGCATGGACTATTTTGTCTTCCATGCATTGCAATTTGTCTTTCTATGTTTTGTTAAAGCACATCATACTACTACAAAACAGAAAATTTGGGACAGATTTGTGGCAGATTTGCGACGAACATAGTATTGATCGGTGCACCACAACAAATATTTTTAAAACAGAATTTCATATAGCGTCACAAATTTGTCGCATATCTCTGAGACTCTCACGAAACAATTTTTTTTTTTTTTGAAAATTTGCAATGTAGTTTTTTGGCGTTATAATTTTTTGTGTCAAATTCATCTCAGATTTTCTTCTTTCTAGTAATATTTTTAATTTATTTATAGAAAATTTAAATTAAAATGAGAAATCATTAAACGCTAATTAATTTCAACATTCTTATACATGAGCTTTAATTTTTTTGTATTTCATTTTAACATTGCCAATTACTCATGGTCAAGAAAAAATCTGCTTGAGGTTGATTTTAAAAGGAATTCCATGTCAGATTGCGAAAAGAGGAAAAAGTTATTTGATGCATTCATTCTGTTTCAAAATTAAAAACGTAACTACTTGTTGCATATTGTTTTCACAAATCATACAACCATCTCCTTCTTACTTGTTGCTTCTCACAATTAGCAGAGCAGCGCATTATGTGAAGATATATACTTTATATATGTAAACATTTTCAGCCATTAAACTTGAATTATAATATTTTATAATCAATGAAACATGTTCATTAGTAAACGTATATAATCATTAAATATTAAACTTGAACAATTGTAACCAAGCTTGGAAAGATGGCTTTACATCTGGACTTTCATAACTCATCCATTTATTTAAAAAATCGTTTTACAGTCATTTGCATGCCACTGTCATTTACGTGCTTCTGAAGGTATAAAGCACAAAATATAATCATTCTAGTCTTCTTCATTAGTTTACATTGACATAACATTTTCTAAAATAGAAATCCTAATTAGATCAGGAGACATATTCATGCTTCTATTGTCTTGCTTCATGCTTGATCTTGTTTTAATAAATTAAACACATGATAACACTTTAAAATACGCAAACCACATGTCATATTTCAATAGCCATACAAATTATAGTCGTAATGATATTCATGAAACATACTTATATACTTGATGAACTTCGTTTCAACATTTCATATATAGTCAACTTATTTCATGTTGACATTAAAGAGTAAGGGACATGTTAACCATTTAATCAATTATGAAGTATGAAAGAAAATTACTATATGAAATTATTAACTACCGCTGAATTTGTTTAACTTCCAACTTTTCATTTCACAACGGCCCTCCAAGGTCTTGGGGTTTTTATTTTTCTTTCCCTCACAATCATATGTTTATGGGAATAAGACAATTAAGAATGTTGTGAGCAGGTGAGCAGGTGGATCTAATAACAAGTTAAAAGGACACCTAATCTATTCCTAAACCCTTTCTATTATAAATTGTTACAAGATATCTAAGTCATAGACCTCTGAAACAAAAGAGGACCGCTACAAATGTTGTGACTGTTTGTATTTAATTTGTAGTGTTAGAATATAAACATCTCATGCACAATATAATCAATCCAGATTGTGACATATATAAGTATAAAATCTATATGAGATATAGTGAAAGACTTAAAATTACCTTTCGCCATTAGCTTTATTAATATGAGAAGAACTGGAATTCAATACAGAAACCTGTTAATCAGAAAACACCATTGGATAAACAACAGGTTCTTTCAGCTGGTGATTAGGCACAGTGATGGCAACTTATGTATTGCCGTCACCAGTTAGGAACCTTCAAGTGTGAGTAGAGAAAACGAGGTTATTGCTCTAGGACTTAGGAACTATTGCACAATAAAACTATGAATTGTTAATTTCTACCATTAGAAAATTAACCTTAATAAACTGAGTCAATAATCCACCTTGAACTGGGCCCAAATGACTACTGGCCACACTGAGAAATATTTATTAATTATCCTAATTAATATCTAAATAGTTATAATAATATTAATAAATATCTCACATTCTCTCACTTGGCCAGTATACTCAATGTCATTACCCTGTCCAGGTAAACTGATGTCATACTACAAGAATCACGGCGATAAATCCCCTTTTATCGAGTATTACTTTCCATGTATTACAGATAGCACCATCACTTAATAGGTATCACATTATACATGAACTCAATGTTCATTTGGATACTATCTTAATGTTTATCAATTTCAATCACACAAATGTATACAATCATAATTTGAAATGATAAACCACAAAATCTAATTTCATTGCTTATATCTCCACTAGTCAAAAGAAGGATGAAGTCCCATATGAGGTACATGTGTAACAAAAATGTTTGGCTTCAATGTATTGATGCGTTCAATAGAAACTTGGCTGTCTTGAACTCTTTCTCTCAAGCAAAGGAATTTAAGTTCGACAAACTAGCTTCAACTCTTATTCCTTTGTTGTTCACTATGGCTACTACACCTGTGTTATCACAATACTTTTTGATTGGCTTAGAGACTGAATCCACAATCTTAAGCCTAGTAATGAAATTTCTTATCCAAATAGCTTGTAAACTTGCTTCAAAATACGCAATGTACTTAGCATCACCGGTAGAAGGAGCTATTTGAGTTTGCTTAACGCTTCTCCATGATATAGCTCCTTCTGCCAATAGGAAGATGTAACCAGATGTAGACTTGTTTGTGTCTACGCATCATCCAAGATATGAATCTGAGTATCCAATTACGTCCAGATTGTCTATTCTCCTATATGTGAGCATGTAGTGTTTAGTGCCTTGTAGGTACCTAAACACCTTATTTGCAGCTGTCCAATATGCTTCCCTAACATACCCACAGCAAAAGCGATGTCAGGTCTTATACAAACCTGTGCATACATCAAGCTTCCCATCGCTGAAGCATATAGGACCTTTTCCATCTGTTTCCTTTTAAACTCAGTTTCAGAACATTGTTTTAGGTTGAATTTATCTCCCTTTTCAATAGGAGCCACGTTAGATGAGCAGTTTTGCATTTTGAATCATTCAAGAATCTTGACAATGTAAGCCTCTTGAGATAAGCCTACAAGACATTGGGTTCTATGTCTATGGATCTTTATTCCAATGATATAAGATGCATCACCCATGTCTTTCATGTCAAAACTCTTGAACAAAAACTCCTTCGCCATACGTAATAGTCCCAGATCATTGGTAGCAAGTAAAATGCCATCCACATACAAAATCAAGAATATGATCCTACTTCCACTAGCCTTGTGGTATATACAGTCATTCATAATGTTTTCAACAAAACCAAATGATGTGATCACTTCATGGAACTTCAAGTATCACTGCCATGAAGCATGTTTCAGACCATATATTGATTTCTTTAGCTTGCATACCAACTATTCTTTCTCTTCTGCAACAAACCCCTCAGGCTATTTCATGTAGACTTCTTCCTCTAGTTCACCATTAAGGAAAGTAGTCTTTACATTCATTTAGTGCAACTTCAGATAAAAAATGGCAACTAATAACAATGATAGGGAATGAATCTTTCTTATAAACAGGTGAAAAAGTTTTACTGTAATCGATTCCTTTCACTTGAGTGAAGCCTAGTAACAACCTAACCTAGTATATATCAGTGTTACCTTGTGAGTCTCTTTTGGTTTTGTAAACCCATTTATAGCCAATGGCCTTAGACCCACTAGGCAATTCTACAAGTTTCCAAACATGGTTATTTGCCATGGTATTCATTTCATCAATCATAGCATCATACCACAACTTAGAATTCGTACTCTTCATGGCCTGAGTGAACGTTAAAGGATCATTCTCAACACTTACATCACAGTCATCTTTAGCAGAATACACTACGTAGTCATCAGGTAATACTGGTCTTCTTTCTCTAGTTGACCTCCTTAATTCAACCTCTTAGGTTGATCCAGGTTATTGAATAAGGATATCCTCTATCATATTTTGTGGTAGTTCCACTTGTGTTATAGGTTGACCATCCAATATGTGTCCATCTTATTCAACATCGTCAACTTGAGCCACAGGGTCTACATCACTTTCAATGTCAATCCCAACAGTGGGATGATTATTAACTATTGGCACCCCTCATGAATGATGTTAGTGGTTCGCTCTATGTGATCATCTAGTGGACAATCACTCCCCCTAATCACATCATTTTAGAAGGTGGAGGACAATAAAACTTATAACCCTTAAACCTTTCTACATAGCCTACAAAGTAAGCTATAATGGTCTTGGGGTCCAACTTCTTCTCCTATGGATTATACACTCTTACTTTAGCAGGATAACCCCATACCTTGCAATGATTTAAACTAGGTTTCCATCCTTTCCAGATTTTAAAGGGTGTCTTGTGTAACATCCCAATTTTTATCTTTATATTTAAGTAAAATTTAAAATATTATTTATCAATAATTTAAAAATATTATCTAATTAAATTATTATATTTTAATATTTTTAATAAAATAGGATATAATATATAGATTATCTTATTTTTATCTTACGTAGAATTTTATGATTTGATTGTTACTATTAGTTAGAAATTTATTAGAATTTAGATTCAGATTTAGATATATAATTTTATTTTAAAAATATGATTTAAATTTTAAAATACCTGATAGAATTTTGATAAAAATAATAATAATATACCTATATCTTTGATTAAATATACATATAATAAATATGTATTTATACTATAATAATATATTTTAAATTTTAAATTACTATATCTAATAAGATTTTAATAAAGATAAGATATGAATTTGAATTTTGAATTATTATTATGGCTTTATAAATAGAGCTAAAATCCTGAGTTATTCCTCAAACTTGATTATTGAGTCAGCTCTTCTCTTTTTAGTCCTCTCGCTCAGTCCCTTCTCTATTCCCAAAGAAGGTAACCACTTTCTACTCATTATGTGTACTAATATGATGTTTATGAGTGTTTTGATATATATAAATCTATTGATATTGATATAATTATATTGAGAAAACTTATTTGATTATTTTTATTGAAAATAGTCTTGTGGGACTTAAAGTTTAATTTAGAAAGTTTGAGTTGAGATTAGAAACTGATTATATCTTGGTATTGAAATTTGAAGAAAGTTATTATCTTAAGAAAAACTCTTTTGTGATATTCATCAAGCTATTGAGATTTTGATTAATATGATTATTTTGAGAATTATGCATTGGGAATGGGTGATGATGGAGTTGTGTTTTTACCACATGGTATAGTCACCATTAGAGCTCGATGGTTGACTTTTATCCCACCAGTTTACTGAGGGACGTAGCCAACCTGTTTACCGAGGGGCTGCGACACCCCCACCTGTTTATCGAGGAGGAATGGACCCATGGTCCAGTCAGGTGCTTTATGGATTTTAGCCTATCCATATCACTTGATCGGTTAGCTGTTCGAGGGGTAGTTACCACTAGCTCATGGGTTCGGTCGGTGGGAATAAGGCGGGTCAGTTGGTTTGAGAGGAGAAACTTGGGTGGGTTATTCATTTGACTTTATTATAATAATATGTTATTTTATATATATTGTATTTTGTGATCGGTCCTACTTGACGTCTCATGAGCACATGTTAGTACTCATGATGAGTAGAATTGCTAGTTACTGAGACATTAGTTTCACCCTATTTTTATAACATTTTTCAAGTGATAATCTCATCTTAGGACCCCAAGGAAAATTTCAGAGGCTTGATTAAAGCTATATTGATTGTATAGCCTTCTCTTTTGAAGGTATGTATAGAATACTTGTATATTGCCACAATATGTTTTATTTTATATACTCATATATTCGATTACTTTATTTATATTTTAAGAAAAATATTTTTATAACTATGGTAGAGTTTCTTTTAGATTTTAGTTAAACTCTTTTCTACCATGATTAGCTCTTTTAAAATAAAATAAATTTATTTATAATATTCTTTTTAAATTATATTGGGTACAAAATATGTCTAAATAATTAATAATACTTATATTTTAGGAGGATTTTATATCTTGGACACTGCTTTTGTTGGAACCCTGTTTAATATGTATGCGGCTATCTTGAGTGCTTCCTTCCACAGGGAAGGTGATAGTTTGGAGCTACTCCTCATGCTTCTAACCATATCCAGCAAGGTTCTATTTCTTCTTTCAACACACCATTCATGTTAGGTGATCTAGGCATAGTATATTAGGCTACTATACCTTGCTCTCGAAGAAAATCAGCAAATGAACCTGGTGCTTGTCATTCACTAGTGTATTTGCCATAATACTCACCACCATGATCTGATCTTGCGATCTTGATTGGTTTCCTAATCTATTTTTCTACTTCTACTTTATATTCCTTGAAAGCATCTAGTGCCTCACTTTTTTATAAAGCATGTAGACATACATGTATCATGAGTAATCATCAATAAAGGTGATAAAATACTTTTAACCATGCGCAATCAAATCAAGGCAACAAATATCCATGTGTATAATTTCTAGCAATTCAAAACTTCTCTTAGCCCCTTTATGTAACTTATTGGTTTGCTTTCCCCTTATGCAGTTCACACAAAAATCAAATTCTGAATAGTTCAAAGATGGAAGAATTCCTTCTTTGTTTAACCTTTTGATTCTGTCAACGGAGATATATCCCAATCTCCTATGCCACAAGCTATAACAATTCTCATCGATGACACTTCTCATAGTACCATGCGAAACAAAAAAAAGATTGAGGCGAATTAGAAATAATTTTAAATAAGCAATCAATCATAACTAAATTCGCAATCAAAATAGAATCTTTTGTCAAAGTCATAAGTTTCTTAGAAAGAACTAAATGATAATCAAATGGAATAAGTTTTGACATAGAAATCAAATTCTTTTTGTAAGAGGGAACATAAAAAACATCATAAAGTTCTAAAACATGATTATTCGAAAAAGTTATGCGAAAAGTTCCAACAGCTTTCATAGGATCTCCTCTCCCACTGCCTGAAAGGACAGTATCCTCATTTGGATGTACAAGCCTACTTGATAGAAAGCCTTACATGATAGTCAAAATGTGGATCATAGTGTCAATCCACCAAGTGTCATCATTAACACTAGAAAAATTAGATTTAAAAGTAACACACGATGAAAGAATACCTCTCATCTTCATTATATGTTGCCTCACACCTCAAATAACTGTAAGCCTCATAACACATAATTTAGACATGATGGTACCACCCATCTGCTTGTCTATCAGCTTGAATTGCTTATCTAAGGCTTTCAAATATCCTTTGGCTGTGTTGCACTTAGGGGCTGCTCCCCTGATGCTTCTAGTGATCCTTTATTGTATAAGCAAAAGAGATAAGCGGTTACTCCGCTCCCATATATTATACCTTTCCTTTACTCTCTGTCATCGGAGGCATCATCAGGTCTCAGAGGTTTTTCATATCTCAAGGCATAATCAAAGTCCAAGAAACTAAGATGCGGCAAAACATCATCTCTCCAATAAGTATAGTTAATGCTACCATCTAAGATTATTTTGTTGCTTACATCAGCCATAATCCTAGGGGTAGCAATTGGATCTGTAAAATGAAAATAGACAAATGTACAAATAAGCTCACAAGTAAGAGCTTGAAGCAATCATAAGTCACTATACCATGTATGCATGCTTAGTACAAATGTAGCATGCAAGCAATATAAATACATATCACCAATGTCTACTGTGGGCAAAGGCATTAGCATAGCATGTATTTATCTCAAGTGATGAAATTATAATGCATTTGTACTTTTTCAATACCTATGGGTTACTTAGAAAATAACAAGGCTATTATATCATACCTTAATTAAATGTATAATTATGAGATATCTACCTATGGGCAAAGATAAGTCATAGTTGTACATTTAATTACAAATGATATTTCAAATCCATATGTGATTAATGAATGCATGCAACAATTCAATAAACAAGGATGTTGTGGTTACTCCTCAAAGAATTGCACGCTAATCTCAAATATCATTCATGTGCATTGAAAATCCAAATATGCACAACTTAATGGAGCAATTAATTATCACCCTAATTAAATATACAATTATGAGATATCTACCTGTGGCTAAAGATAAATCACAACCATACATTTAATTACAATTGATATTTTAAATCCATATATGATTAATTAAAGCATGCAACAAAACTCAATAAATAAGGATGTTGAGGTTACTCCTCACAAAATTGCATGCTAACCACAAAAATCATTAGCGTGCATATAAATCCAAATATACACAACTTAATGGAGCATTTAATAAATTAATTTAATCAAAAAATATGACTAAATAATTTAATTTAAATTCTTCCATTATTTCATGCACCAAAAAAATATTTAATAAATTAATTTCAACTCAAAAGGTTTTTACAAAATTAAATAGTTAATTTAATTGCCCAAGGAGAAGTTAATATACAAAATAGGCAATTAAATAACATATAAAATTAAAATTTGTAAATATCTTTTTCAAATAAAAAATCAATAATGGAGAAATTAATTAAAAAGACATGAATTAAAAAAGAATAAAATATTCTGGAAAAATAAATTAAATGGCCCAAAATAATTTTCTAGAAATAAAACCCAATGGCTCTAACTCAAAAGGTCCAAAACAAAGCCCAAAACTATTTTCCAGAAACAAAAATCCATGCCAAAAAATGTATTTCCCAAGAGCATTTAAAAAAAAAAATACTGTAGGCCCAAAAATGTCAGCCCAACATGCAACAGTTGTTTTTTTGGTACGGCGGCCCAAAAACAAAATTAAAGAAACGGTGCGTTTTGGCTAAGGCAAAAACGCACCATTTCGACCATCTTCATGCTGAGTCAGGTTGACCTAACCCGACTCAGTAACCTGTCCTACTGCAGAATTGCAGCTGCCATGACAGGATTATAGGAGACGGCGCCGACGACCTTTCAGCAGGTGATTTCCTGCAGTTTAGGCTGTAACGTCGCATTCCAGCCCTCGGTGACCTCTCACGGCGGCTCCTCCTCCAGTAACGGCGACGCCGATAATCTTTACGACGGTCACAATGACTCATTCTCCATTTTCTGGTGAGCTCATGGCGACCTTCGTGATGGTCACTCTCACCATCATGGCAAAACTAGTTTTCTGACGACTCTAAGCGTGTTCTGTGACTCGACTCTCACCCTTAAACATACAGAACAAATGTTCAAAGGATTAATAAAAATTATTATATCTAGAGTTTATATATCCCTTATTCTTTCCCAGATTGTTACTAATAAAGATTATAAATTAACAAGTAAGGCAAATGTGATCTTGAACTTGGCTCTAATGCCACATGTTAGAATATAAACATCTCATCAATCTAGATTATGACATATATAAGTATAAAACCTATATGAGATGCAGCGAAAGACTTAAAGTTGCCTCTTGCCATTAGCTTTACTGATATGAGAAAAACTGGAATTCAATACAAAAACCTGTCAATCAGAAAACATAGTTAGATAAACAACAGGTTCTTTCAGCTGGTGATTAGGCATAGTGATGGTAACTTGTATACTTCCGTCACCAGTGGAGAACCTTCAAGAGTGAGTAGAGAAAACTAGATTATCGCTCTGGGACTAAAAAACTATCGCACGATAAAACTATGAATTGTTAATTTCTACCATCAGAAAATTAACCTTAATAAAATGAGTCATTAACCCACCTTGACTGGGCCTAAATAACTACGGGCCACACTCAGAGGTATTTATTAATTATCCTAATTAATATCTAAATAGTTATAATAATATTAATAAATATCTCACATGTAGCTGTTGGAACCACCACTACATTCAAAAGTTTGAAATTTAAAAAGTTCGCCCATCATCATTTCGAATGTCTCTGTTTCACTTTTTTTAAGCTTCTTTGTTCATTTTACACCTTCCAACTAATCTACTCATCAATGGATTATAATTTGTTAGCTGTGGACGTTGATAGTCAGCTTTGGTTGATATTTTACTTGTGTGACAAATAGTTTTGCCATTTCTAAATGTCATGTTACTAATAGGCAATCGATCATGGATAAATATGCCTTGTAATGCTCTGCAATATTTGGCTAGACTATACTCATTCTTAAATTTTGTTAGCGCTGAAGTTCCATGTCCAAATTGCAATTTCAAGAGGTAGCACTCAAAAGTAGTATTCATATAGCATTTACTAGCACTACAAAAAAATTGATTTTTAGCGGCGACTTTTGTCCCCGCTGAAAGGGCAAAAGTCATCGCAAAATACCTTTAGCAGCAATATTTTGTCGTCGTCAAGTTGTCACCTATAAGACTGTCGCCTATTCGCATTAGATTGTCGCCACTGAAAGTCCAGAATCAGCAGCGACAATATGTTGCCGCTGAAATTCCAGAATTAGCCACGACATTAAGTCGCCGCTAAAAGTCCATAATCAGCGGCGACAATGAAAGTCCAGTGTCGTCGCTGAAAGTAGAGGGTTCTACGGCGACGGCTCTATCGCCGCCTAAAGAGCATTCTGCAGCGACAGAACTGTCAGCGCCTAAAGTTAATATTATTTTTAAAAATTTTTATATAATTTCTGTGATATAAAAAAATATAATTTAATAACAAATAATAAATGATAAATAATTAAATAAATCAGAATCTAATAACATTGATAAATATTTTGATCATCGTATACAATATCAAATTAGTTCAATTACTTAAACATATTTAAAATTGAAATAAAATTATTTAGTTTATACATAAACTTTATATAGAATGACCAATACTATGACTAGAAGAAGTAGGCGCATGTTGTTGCCCCTTCTACATCAAGGCAGCCAATTGAGCTTGTATACTTTGCTACATTTGTTCCATTAGTCTTTGCTCGAAATGCACACGCTCTTGTTGCATCTTTTCACGCTCTTCTTCCATCTTTGCATGCTCAGCCTCTATTTTTTCTCTCTCCTCTTGAAATTTATCAAACTCTTCCTATAATTGGGCACGCACACTCTCAACAACTAAACTATTTTGTAGATTGAGGGTGATTTCTCTTCCTTGAAGGCTCCGCTCAATACCCTTTCCCTCTTACATACCCTGACCTCTCACCAAGAACTGTCACTAATATTTCTTCTGACGTCATTCGAGCATCACTCTCTAAATCTTGGTCTTGTTGTTGAGAAAGCTCGTGCATACGACTCTATCATAAAAATATATAAAACTATTAAATTAAAAATAAAAATAAAAATAAATCAAAATAAAATATTAAACAACAATGTGTACATGAAGCTGTTCAGAGTGTGCGTTAGCCCATACTACTTGTCCATCTAATGTCTTCCTAGTATGCGTTATCTCCCACAGCTGGTCAGGAGGGATAGGTTGTCCAGTAGTAGGATCTCTCTACAAAATAATAACATACAAGAAAAAACAAAGAATATATTTTACAAAAAAAAGGATTGAAAATTTAAATTATAGAAGTGATAGATTGAACTTACTGTAGCATATTCAATCTCTGCAAATGATCGAGAACCACAAGTATGTTTAATCATTTGTTTTTCTCGATTTATCATGTTTCTTGTACTTTTGTTCTACAACAAAATGTAGTAAGTAATAAGAATTTAATAATTGAAACAAAAAATATAATTTATTTAGAAGGATAGTAAGATACCTTAAATATGTAAGACTTAAAGTATATTAATAATCACTCCCAATCTTGAAAACTAATAGTTTGAGGAGGATCAGCCAACCTATCCTCATCAGTCTCATATTTCTTGTAGTGAGAACACATATTGTTCTTCCAATTTCTGAATGTATTTTGTAAAATAATTGATATAGCAATATGAAACTTTTCTTCAGTAATTGCATCAGCAGGTTCAAATTTATCCTGAAACAAATAATCATAAACACTTTATACAATGAAATAAATAAACTAAAATAAGTATAAAAAGTTGACATAAATAATACCTTGATTTTTAAAATCATATCATGACCATATTTTTCAAAAATATTTTTTCAGCTACCTCCACCATCCCTGAAAGAGATTGTGGTTCTAAGAGTTAAACCACAATAATTAGAAAAGTCTCTTTCTTCTGGACTGATTGCTCTTGACATGGAATCTGAAAATTTGACTCGAATCTTTGCTCCTTGTGAAGTCCTCAAATTAATGTTAATAGACTTATAAACTCCTCTGGCCTTGTTGATTGTAGTAGAAGAGCTTATCATTAAAATTTAATTACAACAATTAAATGTTACATGCGATGTAAATCAATTATTATAAATTTGAAACAAACTTACTTGCACTACTATTTTGAGTATGGGGAGTAGTATGAGAGTTGATAGGCATTTTCTCAAGTTGTTGTTGCAGTGATAGCGGTGAAATAACAGGTCTTGATTGAGGTGTAGAGCATGTACCTCAGCTATTTATGTTGTCACTAGATGTAACAGAAATACCTTTCCTACCTCGACCTCTCTTTAATACTAACATATCCTACAAAAATATACATTTCATTTAAGAAATAGCAATCAATCAAACAAGAATCAATGTAGATATTAATAAAATCTACCATATCAATTAATTTCATTCAATTGAATCTTCTATTGCACTATCACTTAAACTAATGTCTTCTGATTCATCTGTTTCTTCTATTTTAGTTTCTATGTCACTTTCTTCTTCAATATCGCTATCAAAGTCGTCAAGAAGATCCTCTTCAGCACTAAATCTAGTATTAATGGCATTACTTTTTGTATTTGTGATGGTTCTCCTTGAGCTAAGGGCTGCGTTTGTCCATCTTCTCCATATAAGTTAATGATAATATCATCAAGTTGTGTAGGACTTGCATGGTAAACATTTAAGTCTACCACCAACTGTTCATAAGGTTCTGTGTCAACCATAGGATCATGGACCCCACTATCATCAATATCATTGTCAGCTAGTACATTAAACAAGTCGCGTGGATTTGTTTTGATAATAACGAGCCAACCGGGTGCAACAATGTCATCCATATAGAAAACTTGCTCAGCTTGAGATGCTAGAATAAATGGTTCCTCTATTTGTAATGAATATCGCGTGTTGATACTTATGACCCGTACTTATCAACCTTATATCCTTTGTCATAATGAGCAACATCCCACTAATGGTACTTAAACAAATATACTTTTCGGTTGCCTATGTAAGACAACTCATAAATATGCTCTAACACACCATAATATTCTTTGTCAGTATTAGTGTCATCACCCTTAGCCAGGATACCACTGTTTTGAGTTTTTTTTCCTGTTGCATGGTCTTTTGTGTGAATAAAATCCATTGCCTATGAACATGGAATAACGATTCACAATCGTTAATGGACCAATTGATAAATTTATGAGTTCATCACTGACATGGCTTATAGATAATGATGTCACCTTTGAGGACAAAAGTCATGTGTTAGATAAATTACATATAAATGTAATTCCTAAAAATACTAAGGTTGAAAATGTTATAACTTACTCGTGAACGAAACCATTGAGGAAACTCATATTGGCTTTGCTCACTCCTTGATCCATAGGCTTCAAGCTTTGTTGTATATTCCCTACAAATTTTCATAGCAATAAGAAAAAATTACATTATGACAAATAAATTTTCTCTTTAAGTCAAGCAACTTACTCTATAAATGTCCAAACTTCTTCACAATTTTGTAGCACATACATTCTTACTTGACGGTATTCTTCATAGGGAAGAGAAATTGACTCACAATGTCCCCTAGCTTGACCATTTTTCTTAAATATTGTAAACTCAGGGTTGATATCATCATTGGTATCATCATTCCTACGTGGCACATTAAATTTTGTAGGAAAATCTTTCAAATATCTTGAGCAGAACATGAGACTTTCATCTGCCAAGTATCCTTCTGCAATTTATTCTTCAAGCCAAGCTTTATTGCGAACATACGATTTTAGTGTCCACAAATACCTAATGCATTAAAATTAATTAACCTTCTATAATTATGAATTATAAATATATAATGATATTGACGCATGTTACCTTTCTATTGGATACATCCAACGATATTGAACTGGTCCAGCAACTTTTGCCTCCCCTGCCAAGTGTATTGGCAAGTGAACCATCACATAAAAAAAAAGCAGGTGGGAAGATCGTCTCCAACTTGCATAATGTCAATATTATCTGACTTTGGAGTTTGTCAAGTAGTTCACACGTCAAAGACTTCGAACAAAGATTTTTGAAAAATCTTCCCAACTCTATAATTGTTGCAATTGGAAATATCTCTTGCAACAACACATGGTGATCATGACACTTCAAACCAAATAATTTTCGCTCCTGAATTTGACACATCTTAAAATATTGGATGAAAAAGAATCAGGGACTTTTAAGTTAGCCAAGAATTGTAAACAGGATTGTTTATTTTCAGGGGACAATGTGTAAGGAGCAAGAGGAATAGAAATACTATTACTATCTTCAACTGGGTGCATATCACTCTTAATACCCAAGTCCATCAAGTCCTATCTACTTTTAATTGTATCCTTCATCTTTCCAACTAAATCCATCACCATACACATAATGTTATGAGAAACATTTCTTTCTATATGCATCACATCAAGATTATGTCGTATTAGCAAGTTCTTCCAATAAGGCAATTGAAAAAAAAACTTTTTTCTTCCAATTGTAAGCATTATTATGTGTATGACGCTTTCACTTTGTACCCTTCCCAAATGACACATCACCAAAGTGTTCTAGTTGCGTAAGTACTTCATCTACGGTCAATAGAACTAGTGGATCTATATGCTCTTCCTTACCATTAAATGATACCTTATTTTTACGCCATGGGTAATTTTGTGAAAGAAAGCGCCTATGGCCTATGTAAGATAACTTGCTCCTTATCGAAGTACAATGCGTGTCTTTGTGACAACATGGACATGCAAGTTTACCTTTAGTTGACCACCCTGAAAGGTTTCCATATGCGGGAAAATCATTTATAGTCCACAAGATTACTGCATGCATGATAAAATTTGATTAAGAATATGCATCATACGTCTGTACCCCTATTTCCCACAATTGTTTCAGCTCCTCAATCATTGGTTGGAGGTAAACATCTATTTCATCACCTGGACAATTTGGACCAGGAATAAGAAGTGTCATCATAAAGTACGGGCTTTTCATACAAAGCCATGGTGGCAAGTTATATGGCAGGAAGACAACAGGCCATATACTATGATTAGCACTCATATTCCCAAAAAGTTGAAATCCATCACTTGCTAAACCCAATCGAACACTTCTTGGATCAACAGAGAAGTTAGGGTGTTGGTGGTCAAAGTGTTTCCAAGCTAAAGAATCAATTGGATGTCTCAGTACATCATCATTTGAGTGTTTCTCCTTATGCCACCTCATTTCTTTAGCTGTATCTCTTGACATATAAAGTCTTTATAGCCTAGGTGATATGGGAAAATGCCTCAAGACTTTATGTGGAACCTTCTTCCCTTTCTGTTTGTTTAACTTCCATCTAGGCATCTGACACTTAGGACATGATTTTTCATTTGTGTGCTCTCCTCAATACAATATGCAATCATTCTCATAAGCATCAATTTTATGGTAATGTAAACCTAGATCGCGAATTATCTTCTTAGCTTCATAGAATGAGTCTGGCACTAAAGCCCCTTTAAGGAGAACTTCTTTTAACAAGCCCAACAACACATCCATAGATTTATTACTCCAATGGTTAAGGCACTTCACTTGAAGCAACTTTACAATAAAAGAAAGTTTAGACATCTTCACACAACCTGGATAAAGTGCAGTTTTAGCATCTTTTAATAAGTCAAAGAACCTTTTAGTCTAAACATTAGCTCTTCCCTCTCATGGTCGCTAGTATTGGTATAATCCACACATGGAACTCCATATGCATCACATACTATCCTGACAAAGTTTTCATTATCAGTATCATTTTGTAGGTCATGACTGAAAGTTCCACAATCTGTCTTAAATGTTCTAATTTCCCCATGCAACTCCCACACGTTGTAACTGTTCCAGAAACCCTTACTCAATAAGTCTGTCCTAACATCTCTTCTCGCTTTAAATATAACATTCATGCATCTTTTACAAGGGCAACGTATTTGATTTACCATGCCAGGTTGACTAAATGCCCATTCTAGAAAAGCATCCACTCCTCTAGTATATGATAGGTTACCTCTGTCTTTAATATGTAGCCAACTTTTATCCATTTATATTCCCTAAAAATTTCAAATTTCAAATCATATTAAAAGGGTGACATAAAAGAGTCTAAATTGAAATTTCAAATTTCAAATCAGATTAAAAGGGTGACATAAAAATTTCAAATTTCAAATTTCAACTTTTAGCAAACGCAAAGTAGAAAGAATGATTTCTCGGTCACATTTGACCATTCATTCGCTGGATGACATAAAAGGGTCTAAATTGAAAAAAGTGGGGCCTACAACATATTCTATTTGGGAATCTTTAACTCAAACAAGTGGTATAGCTTATCATCATTATAAATGGGAATGTTTTGTTTTTGCTTCTATTTATAAAGATAGAGAAGAAGGGATAGTAAGAAAACTTAAGGTACGATGAAACATAAGGTATATAATATGAAAACTTAAAATGTAAGGTAAGAAAACTTAAGGTACGAATACATCATATTAAGAGGGAATCCAAGAATGTATATAATATGATAAAATGAATGTAAGTCTTAGGTGAAGAAACAAGAGGATATGAAGTGGAGACATTTGGTTTCATTTCGAATATTAGTTTCATATACAGATTATTTTTTTATATAAAACTTAGACATTTCGAGGGATTGAACTGTAATGAAGCCTCTTCACTAAAGAATAGAGAATTTGCAACAGAAAGCTTTACAACTAGAAAATCATTCAATCAAAACACGAGGCATCTGTGAGGAATAACTATAATGTGTATCCATATATATTGACGATGATAGATTTTTGTCTAACTATAAAAAGAGAAAATTGAAACCGTAGTCATAATGGGAATACTAGTGAAGGGTGTAACGATATGGATAGTTTCAAGAGCAGTGATATTTTTTAGTGTGTCTCCCTTTGTTGAGAGTATATACTTAATTATGGTATCTTTTTAATTATTCTTGCACCAATACTTAAGATATGATTAGTTATATACTCTGCTATCTTTCTACAAAATGTTTAGGTATAGCTTTGTAATACAAATATACCTCTTTGAACCTACATTACATAAAATATAGAAAAAAGTCAGCGTAGCCTAACCATTGATAACTCTGTTATTTCAAACAGTATAAAACAAAATAGAACAGAGAAACTTAAATGGTCATGTTTACTGGTTGTTGTCGGTTCAGGCTGTGAATTATGGGAAGTATAAGAGTATCTGGGATTAAGCAGTTATGGGAAGTGAATGAAAAAAGCAGGGGAAGAAGGAAATACTCAGAGGTACAATGAATTTTGATGAAAACCATGATACAATTGTAACACTCATCTGACCATTAGCAAATGCAAGAGCTAAACTGACAAATGAAGACAGATCAATGAAAGAAAAAGTAGAAGGCAAGAACAAATTTCTAGTAAACAGAAGCTCCCCTCTTCGGTAACATTCTTCAGAAATGTGTGACATCATATAGCAACGACATTTGGAGATTAAAGCTTCATTCCACGTTTTTAAGCTTCATTAATTACTTTATTAGAGATTTAATCTCAAAAACCCAAATTTAAATATTTACAAACCCTAAAACGTATCGCCACAGTAAATCTACCAGCAACCCTACTGTTGAATGATTTTGGTTCGGTTTGAAGTCAGAAAACTCAACTACTTACTCATTTTCATTGAATCAACCAAAAGCTACTCAAAATCTTGACTTTAATCGGTGACCCACCCCACAATCGAAAGAAAACAGACGAGACAAATTGAAGACAGACTCGGAGAACTCACCTCCGATGGCCGACAACGTCACAAGCTCAATCTCCGACCTGTAGTCACTCCTCCAATGTCACAATCCTCTGGTCCTTCCCTTGTGCTCTCCCTCTCTCTCCCGCTCTCGATGTTTCTCGTGTTCTCTGAAGCAGGACACTCAGCGATGGTGAGGAATAAAGAAGAGAAGGGGAAACCTAGCAAATTATTAAAACGTATCAGCGGCGACAAAATAAAATCGCCGTTGAAATAACTTTAAGCGGCAAAAAAACAAAGTCGCTGCTGAAACTGACTTTCAGCGGCAACTTTCTTGTCGCCGCTGAAAGTTTTAATTTAACCTAATAATTTTACAAATAATTCTCTTAAAATATTAATCATATTTTTCCTCCAATAGCTTCTTCAACTCATTAGAGAATTTTTATAAAATATTTTAGGCAAATAATAACCTATAACTATTTTTCTTGAATTTTCTAAAAAAATAAGTCTTTAATTCCCAAAAAATAGCTATGAAATCATTTGGGTCTCTTTTGGGAAAAAAACTCTTTCATAATTTCTATGCCCCCAAAATACTTATTTTATAATTTTTTCTTAACCCCAAAATATTTTTAATAATTATTCTTTCCTTTTTTATTTTTCTAAAATTTCACTTTTGAGACTTTTTAATTTCAGAAAAACATTCTTAAACTCAATAATACCTTCCAAATTCTTTTTATACAAGTTAGAATGTTATATAAAATGTAGTAATATAGGGCATATGTAACAGTAACTAAAAATATATATACGTTTGTATTTTACGTATATTATTTCTCCTTATCTCTCACACCCACATCTCCCTCTCTCTATCTCCTCCCCCACATTATCTCTAACACACACATATAGATGATGAACTCACATTGACATATATTTACAATATCTCTCTCATAGATATATCCCTGTTTCATCCCTTTTTTCACATGCATCACATTAAAATTGAAAGTTCTGAGCTTCTGCGGCGACAAGAAAGTCGCTGCTGAAAGTCTATTTTCAGCAGAGACTTTTTGTGTCGCCGCTGAAAAGTCGTAGCCAAAGGTATATTTTTTTGTAGTGTAGTGAAACCGTTCCAATGAGGCTATACGTATTGGGTAATGCATGGTGAAAGATGCAGTAGGATTGATGATGTCATGCTTGCAATTTCACAAGCAGGAGTCTAAGTAGAGGGTTCAGATCAATGATGCAATACGAGATGCTTTCAGAGTTCATGCAAACAACTTTACACGAGAAGTACAAGGTCAATATCCGGAGTTCGCAATGAATAAATAAGCTACAGTTTTTTTTTTGACCTCATGAATGATGAGGAGAAGCCTTTATATATTTCGGGTGTGTGAAGTATTCTAAATGCCATTTTTATCAAATTGTATAACATCAAGTGCTTGTGCGGCATTACTACCAAGGCAATGTCGATGCTTGCTAGAATTATTGGGAGATGTACTCACCAATGCCAAGATTCCCACTTCATTTTATGAGGTTAAAAAGATTATTAACAAATTACGGTTAATATATATTGAACTACATGAAGCTTGATGCGTACCTAAATGATTGTATATTGTATTGGGGAGATAATGCAAACATAGAGGTTTGTAAGTGCTGTAATACATCCAGGTGGAAGCTTGTACATAAGGGAAAAGGAAGAAGAATAAACATTTGTAAAGGTTGTATATGACATCCGAACGGCCAAGCACGTGAGATGGAACAATGTTAAAGAGACTACAATGTTAAAAAGACTGCTATGGGTAAGTTAAGACATCTACGAGATGCCAAACTGCTAAGAACATAATTTTAGTGGTTATAAGCAGTACAAATGCAATAAAAAAAAACACTACAAAAAGCATGTTTTGTAGTGTGGTGCAAATGTTGGCGCGTGAACAAATAGACATGATGACAAAGTGCACGAATTTAAAGTCATTTATAATCACTTTATACACCAATTGTTCTAAACCGGTTTAGAAAACACTTGTTACACTGATTGGACAGCAAGCTGGGGTGTAGAAAGTTATTAACCTTAAGTAAATTAAATAATCTAAATTACTTTTTACACCAACTATTATGTTTAACCAATATAGAAAGTGTTTTACGAAAATCAAAAGTCGTAAACTTTATTTACTTAAATTGCTTACTACCCAAGCAAAGAGTTATTGATTCAGTTGTATCTATTGATTCCATGAAAGGTTAAGAATCCAGAGCAGAGTTAAGTGGCCCTATTAACAATCCTAGAGCCATAAATAAAGGATGCAACAAAAATATAAAACAAGTTACAATATGAGAGACCACGTTGGTTCATAAAATAAATTTACCAAAGGTTGTTGCGATTGGTATACATAAGCTCGTATCTAATAAAATTTAAATTTAAATTTCTTATCTAATACTTTCTTTTTTTCATTTATATTTCCAATGTCTGAGATTTTCCAAGACCAGCACTATAAATTGCAGTTGAGAAATGCATAATATGCATTCATCTTTGTTACAACTTAACTCACCCTTAAACCTTTGAAACAAAAGATGAATATGAAGCCCTTTTTTATGTGCCTCTTCCTCGCCATGCTGCCCATGTCTGCTACTGCGAAACTCGTAACTGATCAACAACCTTTCTATGGAGAGACAAACGGTAATTTATATATTTGATAATACTAATCCCATTAATACAACTTGCATCATCAACTACAAATAATAAATAATTTGAAGTTTTTTTTTATATTAAAAGTTGTGAAATAATTACTCAATTGTGTGACACACACACAAGTAAAGCGTAGACTTGAGCAATCAACCTAGAAGACATCGAAGTTAAACATTAACTTATGTATTCTTTTAATTTTGTTGCATTTCATCTTAACATTGCTAATTATTCAAGATGAAGGAAATAAATGTATAGATATTAAAGAAATTAAAATTAAGTTAATTATTTATAACAACTATGTGTTAGTTTCTTAAAATACCTTCTTTAATTAATCATTATCCCCACTGATAAAAATCCCCTTTTATATATACATATATATAATAAGTGCTTCAATTGAATATTTTAAGTTAAACATATATATATTAATTAGAGATTTTATCACTTTTATTGGGTATTATTGCAGTAGTTGTGATTAATTAGTGCTTTAATTAAATATTTTAAATTAATGAAAAAAGGTCATTTTTTGTGTATTTATTGCTTTTGTTATTTCATTTAAGTTGTATGACAAATAGTTTGACAATTTCTAAATATCATGTTGATCATAGTAATGGATCGATCATGGATAAATATGCCTTTCACTATTCCGTGATATTTAGCTGGACTGGACTCATTTTTGGATTTTCTATGGTTCACATTAGCGTTGGAGGTGAAATTCTTTATCCACGTCCGAAATACAATTTTAAGAGGTGACACACGAGAGTAGTAATCAGGCAGCATTTAAAAGTGAAATTGTTACCATTAAATTAGTATATTTTCTAATTTCTTGTATTAAAATATTATATAAAATAAAAAATCTATATTAATAAATTTAAAACATATAATTAAAATAACTGCCAAAATATTTATTGTGCTTAAATATATTAGATCTTAGCATTTAAGATGATATACATATTGGGCAATGCATGGTGAAAGACGTAGTCTGATTGGCGATGATGTGCCTACAATTTCACAATCAGGGGTCTAAGTAGAGGGTTTAGATTAATGATGCGGTGCGCTGTGCTTTCGGAGTTCATGTAGACAACTTTACACAAGAAGTACATGGTCCATATCCGGAGTTTACAAGGAATGAATAAACTAGAGGTTCTCTCAACGTCATAAATGATGGAAGGAAGCTTAGGTGTGCAAAGGATTCTAAATTGTTTTTTTTTTTTATCAAATTGTATCATATCAATTGATTCTGTAGCATTACTAACAAGACGTGGTCGACGCTTGTTAGAATTATTGGGAGATGCATTCACTAATTTGGAGATTTCACTTCATTTAATGAGGTAAAAAAATTATTAACAAATTGGGGTTAATTAGAGTTGAACTACATGAAAATTGATGCGTTCCCAAATGATTATATGTTGTATTAGGAAGATATATTGCGCATAAAGAGCTTTGTAAATAATGTAATACTTCTAGGTGGAAGTCTATACAAAAGTGAAAAAAGAGAGAGAATAAAATTGTAAGTAGTTTATAGAGGTTATAATCGTTATAAATACAATTAAAAAAAAACTATAAAAAGTGTGCTTTTGTAGTGTGATGTGATGGCTGGCGTGCAATTAAATAGATACAATAAAGAGGACAATTTTAAAGTCATTTCAAATTACTTTCTATACCAATTATTTTTTAACATGATATAAAAAACACTTGCTTCGCTAACTGGATAAGCAACCAGCGGTTGAAAGTTTTTAATCTTAAATAAATAAAATAATTTAAATTACTTTTTACACTAGTTTTTTAACTGGTGTAAAAAGTGTTTTACAAAATTAAAAGTCAAAGATCTTATTTAATTAAATTACATATTACCCGGTTGGATGAGTAGCCATTGTAGAGTCATGATTATTTCGATATTTAAATTACTTAATATACCACAGTTGGATGAAAAACCGGTGTAAAAAGCCATAAACCTTATTTACAAAAGTCTTACCTAATTTAGTTATAACTATTGGTTCCATGAAAGGTTAACAATCCAAAGAGTGAAGAGTTAAGTGGCCCTATTCACAATTCCAGAGCTAAAAATTAAAGATGCAACAAAAACATAAAACAAGTTACAATCTAAGAGACCTTGTCAGTACATAAAAATAATTTACCAAACGTCATGCTTTCTTTGTACAGCTACTTAAAAAATGACTATATTAATTTCGAAAGGTTAATGTGATTGGTATAGATAAGCTCATACACCCTCCGATATTTTTTTTATAAGTAACATGCTCTCTCATAAGGGTGGTCCTATATATAAATAATAATTTGAATTTGTTTAAAAACTTAATACACTTTTTGCATCTATGCCATCCAATTAATTATATATCTCTGTCCTATTCATTCTTTCTCATCTTTTTTTTCCGCTCATTCTCTCTCACCCAACCTCCTCATAAATAATGATATATTTGAAAAAAAGATTTTATTTCTAATATATTTATTACTTTTAACTAAACTTTAATCGCGTGATTTGAGTAATATTTTATTGTTTCATTTAGATTTCCAATGTCTTAGATTTTCCATGACCAGCACTATAAATAGCAGTTAAGAAATGCATAATGTGCATCCATCTCTATTACAACTAAACTTACTCTTGAACCTTGGAAGCAAAAGGTGAATATGAAGCCCTTTACGATGTGCTTCTTCCTTGCCATGCTACTCATGTCTTCTACCGCCCGGCTCGTAACTGATCAGCAGCCTTTTAGTGAAGAGACAAAAGGTAATATATATATATATGATCTTATTAATCCCAATACTTCAGCTTTCATCATACTCTACAAATGATAGATAATTTTAATTTTTTGATATTAAAAGTTGTGAATTAGCTACTCAATTGCATGGTATACACACAAAGATGGCTTCATACTTGCTCAAGGTGTGTTTGGGTGTTCTGGGAACTCAAGCACAGAGGCTGGAACCTTTGATGCAAAATTGATGTAGGACGGGTAATGGGAAATAAGGAAATAGAGAGAATAGATAGAGATAGAGATATTAGAGGAGGGAGAAGGGAAACTACTCAATACAATTAGTGCTCAATATTCAATTCATAGTCAAGGCCTAGAAAGCAAATGTGTTAATGTCCTATTTATGGCTTCCACCAAATCCTATGAATTAAATGCGGAATGTTCTAAAGAGCCTACGAATTAAATGATAATAAATGTTAAAAAGATACAATAAATCATAATTAAAATCAAATATCTTAATCAATTATTATTCCATATCCCATCACATACTTAATTTAAATGAGGGGCATTTTAAGAAAAAACATTAAAGGAAATTCAAATCAAATTGAAACTAGGTATGAGAATGTAGATACCTATCAAATTAATGAGAATTTAGATAATATTTAAGAGAGTTGGATCCTAAAACCATAGGGAAGAGACAACATATAGCTTTTCTCCAATTACTAGCTTATTATATTAATCCACTATATTTCATATGGTTGATATATTTCATACTTTGAAGATATTTAAATTCATATGAAATTGATAAAACATTTGTTAGTGCTAGATTCTGGTTATTAGATATATTCTTTATTGTCATGTTTAATTGCAACTTGGTTATATAAACTATACTATTGTAATTTAAACAAAACACACTTGCAACAACGTCATTTATTTGTAACTTGACGTAGCAAGTAACATCTAATGTCGGTTAGTATAAATAACTGACATTGAAAGATTACTTACCTTGTCACTAGGCTTTGTTAAGTGACGAAACTTCAAATGCCTCTAACGCATAAAAATTCAGAGAGAAAAATATAAATGCTGCTTTCTTGTTATCCTAGATTTGATCCATCCACCTCTTGAACCCTCATGAAATTACGTACTAAAAAATTACTCCAATCAATTTTAAATATGTAGAAGCTAGTTGGGAGTTAGATTTGATTTTAAATGTAAGACATCATTCTATTTTATCTTCTATATTTATTTTTCTCTCAAACTACCTTATTGATACTCCCACAATAATAATAATTAAATTCAAATAGTTACAATATATATTTTTTATTTAATCAAGGGTATAGTCCCTATTGAGATTTATATAATAAAAGGCTTTTATCTCTTATAATAATTACGTTTCTTTAGATTCGAATTTATGTTCTCCTTATAGAGTTGAGGTCGTTTTCCTCAATAACAACTTGTTAGTCACATGAAATAATTTTCATGCATGTCCATATATGTACAGTACCTCGTTCTGCAGCCAATCAAGAATTGAAGCAAGTTGTGATGGAGCCTGTATCGGCCATTCCCAATCTCTTGTCTGTAACTAATATGCAACCTTCCAAAGGTGCCTCCGTACTTGCTTCTGCAAATGATAAAGAATTGAAGACAACCATCGATGATCAAAATATAGTCTATTGTAAAGCATTGTGCTATTCGCTTGAGATTGGTGTCTATTGTTGCTAATACTAATGAACCTAGAAGACATGGAAGTGCCTAAGAAATAAAGCATAGACTGACTCTCTCTCTCTCTCTCTCTCGGCTGAAGCATGCGTAGAAGATATAGAGTACGTAATATATATATATATATATATATATATATATATATATATATATATATACGTAGAAGCTCTCTCTCTCTATGTATTCATGCGTAGAAGCTACATGAATACATACGTAATATATATATATATATATATATATATTACGTACTCTATATCTTCTACGCATGCTCAGCCACGTATGTATTCATGTAGCTCAGATATGCTTTTTGTTGTTCCAATTGAGTATACGGGTTGCATGAATAATAATATAACTATTACTGTATATCTAAATTATTGTGGACAGATTTTTGGAAGTTTCAGTTTTATCAATAATATGAATTTCTTTTGGCCAAGAAAAACTATAAAATAAAAACTCTGGAGTAGTTTGTGTAGTGATTTTTATATATATATATATTATTTCCAATGTCTGAGATTTTCCATGACCAGCACTATAAATAGCAGTTGAGAAATGCATAACGTGCATTCATCTTTGTTACAACTTAACTCACTCTTAACCTTTGAAACAAAAGATGAATATGAAGCCATTTATGATGTGCCTTTTCCTCGCCATGCTGCCCATGGCTGCTACTGTGAGGCTCGTAACTGATCAACAAACTTTCAATGGAGAGACAAACGGTAATTTATATATTTGATATTACTAATCCCATAATACAACTAATAAATAATTTGAATTTTTTATATTAAAAGTTGTGAAATAATTACTCAATTGTGTGATACACACACACAAATAAAGCATAGACTTGAGCAATCAACCTAGAAGACATGGAAGTTAAACATTCACTTATGTATGCCTTTAATTTTGTGTTTAATATATTAGATCTTAGCATTTAAGAGGATATACATATTGTATGATTGGCGATCATGTGCCTACAATTTCACAAGCAGGAGTCTAAGTAGAGGGTTTAGATTAATGATGCAGTGCGCTATGCTTTCGGAGTTCATGTAGACAACTTTATATAAGAAGAAGTACGTGGTCCATATCCGGAGCTTACAAGGAATGAATAAACTAGAGGTACTTTCAACGTCACAAATGATGGAAATAAGCCAATGTTAGGTGTGCAAAGGATTCTAAATTGTCTCTTTTGATCAAATTGTATTACATGAAGTGCTTTTGTAGCATTACTAATAAGACGTTGTCGACGCTTGTTAGAATTATTGGGAGACGCATTCACCAATGTGGAGATTCCACTTCATTTGATGAGGCAAAAAAATTATTAACAAATTGGGGTTAATTGGGGTTGAACTACGTACGAAGATTGATGCGTTCCTAAATTATTGCACCTTGTATTGGGAAGATATCGTGGATAAAGAGCTTTGTAAGCAATGTAATACATCTAGGTGGAAGCCTATACAGAAGGGAAAAAAGAAGGAGAATAAACTTGTAGAGATTCTAAAATACTTTCCTCAAATGCCACCCTTGCAAAGGTTATATATGTCATCCAAAACAGCAAAGCACAAAAGATGACAAAATATTCAAAAAAAAAATATTGATAGTAAGTTAAGATATCAAGAAATACTAAACTATTAAGCACGCAATTTATAGGGATTATTATAACAGCTATAAATACAATAAAAATCACTATAAAAAGCGTGTTTTTGTAGTGTGAAGTGATGGCTGGCATGCACTTAAATAGACACAATAGAGAGCACAATTTTAGTGTCATTTCAAATTACTTTCTATGCCAATTATTTTTTAATATGATGTAAAAAACACTTACTACACTAATTGGATAAGCAACCAGCGGTTGAAAGCTTTTAATTTTAAATAAATAAAATAATTTAAATTACTTTTTTACCCTAGTTCTTTTTAATTGATGTAGAAAGTGTTTTACAATAATTAAAAGTCACATACCTTATTTACTTAAATTACATATTACCCCGGTTGGATGACTAGCCCTTGTAGAGTCATGATTATTTCGATATTTAAATTACTATACCACAGTTGGATGAACAACCAGTGTAAAAAGTCATAAACCTTATTTACAAAAGTCTTACCTAATTTAGTTATAACTATTGGTTCCATGAAAGGTTAACAATCCAAAGAGTGAAGAGTTAAGTGGCTCTATTAACAATTACAGAGCCAAAAATTAAAGATGCAACAAAAACATAGAACAAGTTACAATCTAAGAGACCTTGTCAGTACATAAAAATAATTTACCAAACGTCATGCTTTCTTTGTACAGCTACTTAAAAAATGGTTATATTAATTTCAAAAGGTTGGTGTGATTGGTATGGATAATCTCATACTCTCTCCTATCTTCTTTATAAGTAATATTCTCTCTTATATGGTTAGTTCTATTTATAAGCAACAATTTGTATTTATTTAAAAATTTAATGACTTTTTAAATCTATACCCTATAATTAATTACACGTCTCTCTCTCATCTCTCATATTTTTTTCACTCATTCTCTCTCACCCATCATTCTCATAAATAAGGGTATATTTAAAAAATAGATTATATTTCTAATATATTTATTACTTTTAACTAACACTTTGATCCGCGTGATCTAAGTAATACTTTATTGTTTCATTTAGATTTTCTTGTCTTAGATTTTTCATGACCAGCACTATAAATAGCAGTTAAGAAATGCATAATGTGCATCCATCTCTATTACAACTTAGTTTACTCTTGAACCTTTGAAGCAAAAGGTGAATATGAAGCCCTTTACGATGTGCTTCTTCCTTGCCATGCTACTCATGTCTGCTACCGCGAGACTCGTAACTGATCAGCAGCCTTTTAGTGAAGAGACAAAAGGTATAATATATATATATATATATGATCTTACCAATCCCATTACTTCAACTTGCATCATCAACTACAAATGATAGATGATTTGGCTTTTTTGATATTAAAAGTTGAGTTAATTACTCAATTGCATGGTATACCCACAAAGATGGTTCATACTTGCTTAAGGTGTGTTTGGGTGTTCCGCATAGAACCAATATTAGATGCCTCATTAAACTAATGTCAATTGTCTTTTCCGGAGTAGTGCATATTTCCTACTATATTTCATATAGTTGATATAGTTCAAACTTTAGAAGATATTTAAATTCAAATGAAATTAAAATTAGGTACGAGAATTGTTGGAGTAGGTAGATAAATAATACGAGATGATGGGAAGTAGTTATTAGTCATAAACAAGAAACCACAATAGTAAGGGGAAACGACATTACTCAATAACAACAAAAATGCTTTCCCCGTTGGTTAAAATAAAGGGAGGAAGAAAGAGAAGGTGTTGACATAATTGTAATTAAAATGTTGCTCATATTCGACCAAAATAAAAAGATGTCGTTGGTCCTTAAATGAAATAAAGTGCTTAATTTGAATAAATGTGACATAATCTCTATAAAAAATTACTTATAAAAAATTATATTATATATTTGTCTATAAGTTAAGTAAATTTATTTTAAAAAGGTGATAAATACTCATTCAATTTCTAAATTTAAGAGTTAGATGAGTAATCCATTTTAATTCTAAATATAAGACAATAATATATTTTATCTCTTAAAATTATAATTTCTCTCAAATTATCCTTCTATGATTACATATATTGAAGTGGTTTTATTAAGGGTAGTTTAAATGTATATAATTAAAAATGATATTTTAGAAAAATCAACACATAATTATTATAAATAATTAACTTAATTAATTTCCTTAATCTATCCAAATTTATATATTAAGGACCGGAGGTAGTATATGAGACTAAATGGATAAGATCTTATGTATTTATAACAAAATCTAATTCCCTAACTAGCTTTTATATTAAGAAGGGAGAGCATTATTTTATCATCGTATTTTTCAATCTCTTTGATTTTCCATGATATGACTCTATAAATAGCAATTGAGAAATGCATAATGTCCATCATTCACTTATTTTGCAAGTTAACTCACTCCTAAACCTTGGAAACAATATGAAGCCCTTTATGCTATGCATCTTCCTCGCCACGTCAGCAATCCAATTATTGCTACTTGCCTCGTACACCACAAATAATAGATAATTTGAACTTTTTGGTATTAAAAGTTATGAAATCTCATGTTTCTAATTTTAGGAATAACACAATCAGTTCACCGAACTTTGTAAATTTGCAAACGTGATCTTAATTAATGCCTCTAACACATAAAAATTCCGAGAGAAAAATATAATGCTGCTTTCTTGTAGTCATAGACTTAATCTCCATCCACCTCTTGCCTCATGAATTACGTTTTAAATAATTGCTCCAACCGGTCTTAAATATGTAGAAGCTAGTTGGGAGTGGTATTGAATATTAAATATAAGATATCAATCTATTTTTCTTCCATATTTATTTTTTCCTCTAAACTACCCAATTGATACATATATTTTTTATTTAATTAAGGGTATAATTCCTATTGAAATTTATATTGTAAATGGTTTTTATTTCTCCTGACAAGTGCTCTTCTTAATATTTAAACTTGTGTTTTCCTTATAGGGATGATGTCACTTACTACCTCAACCAACAACTTGTTAGTTACAAAACATATGTTAAGTACAAGTATTTTAGGAAGATTATATTATATTTATTACAATTAACTAATTTACTTAACATCCTTAATTTACTTAAATTAGTTAACTTTTACATTGACAAGTATTAGGGTATAATTTTTATGCATGTCCATATATGTGCAGTACCTCGTTCAGCAGCAAATCAAGAATTGAAGCAAGTCGTGAAGGAGCCTGTATCGGCCATTCCCAAGCTCATATCTGTAACTAATATGCAACCTTCCAATGGTGCCTCCATACTTGCTACTGCAAATGATAAAGAATTGAAGACAACGGCCGATGGTCAAACAATAGTCCGTGGTGGCTGTGTAAAATTGTGCGGTTCGCCTCAGACAGGTTTCTATTGTTGCGAATGGTGGGTATGAACCCAGAAGACATGGAAGTGCCTAAGAAATATAAAGCATAGACTAGGACTATATATATATATATATATATATAAGGAATAAAGCATGGACTATGTACTCTCTATATCTTCCATGCATGCTTCAGCCACGTATGTATTCATGTAGCTCAGATATGCTTTTGTTGGAGCAACTGATATATATATAGTTTGTGTAGTGATTCATATATATATATATATATATATATATATATATAGTCTTTCAAAAGTCAGAAATAATAAATATGGTAATGTCAAATTCAAAAATGGAATTGAAATTGATTAACGATGAATCATTTTTAAGATGACGATCATTCGCTTTACCTCAAGAAGAGAAGGGTTAATTTAATTGGTTAAGACTGGTCTGTGAAAAACATTATACTAGAGCATCTCTTATGTCCTCATCTACCGCACAATTTATAATTCAATAAATCAGGTCACAAAGAATAAATTAAAATTTATTTAAAACATGAAGACTTAATTACAAAACTATGAACATCAAATTGAAAATTAAATAAAGCTACAAGAACCATAGATATAATTTTACGTTACTAAAAAGCATAAAAAAATTAAGCAAAGAGATATTATTGAGCAAGAACCTAAGATAGAATTGGATGACCTCTTTGCTAGGGGTGTTCATGGGCAGGGCTGGGCAAGGCAACCCCCCTGCTCAGTACCCCGTCCAAAAAAAGTATGAGCTGCATTTTGTAACCTGATGCCAGGCCCTGCCCAATAAAAGCCCTAACCATTTTGGGCTAGGTATAGGCGGGCTGGGCGTGCACAAGTTGTGATGCCATGCTCATGTTGTGGAAAAAAATCTGCAATTATAAACTTCTAAAATAATATCATATTTATATGTCTTCAAGAGTTAAATAATATCTATAATCTACTAAAAATAAGGTAACAAAAAAATAATAATTAAAGTCTTAAAATTCATTGCATATAAAAAAAAGCCTTGAAGTCTAAATAGTTTGTAATTACAACTTTACATCAATTTTCCAAATATTGACAATGATGAAGTATCTAAAAAATAAAATAAATAATTATAATTTGTAATATAATCATATTATAATTAGTAAAATTAAAAAAAATTAATATAGTTATACATATTAAAAGACGTAACTTATTTACTTAACTACTTATATTTCTAAAATGACCATTTAGTTATTAGTAACTATAATATTCTCCCTTCAAAGTATAGCATCTAGGGAGAAAAGTAAAAAAATAAAAAAGAGGTGCTCATGGGTAAGGCAGGGCAACCCCCTGCCTAGTACTCAGCCCAAAAAAAGCATGGGCTGCATTTTACAATCTGATGCCTAGCCCTGCCCTATATTTATCAGGCTGGGTATGGCCTTTTTTTCGCAGGCTCGGGTGGGTATACCGGGCCGCGGGCTTTATGAACACCCCTACTCTTTGCCATCTCAATAGTCCCAGAAATAAAATAAAGCTCATCTCTGCAAGCAACCATGCTGATGTACAACAAATGAGAAAAGGCCAAAGTTCAATAATTAAGATAATGATTTGAACCAAAATAACTTAATTATTATCATAAAATAATTATTAAAACATAAAACAGATTTAATAAAATTATAAACTTCTCTGCACCTTCCATATACCCCATAGAACATACATGAAAGAGACCATTCTTTTATAAATTATACATAGATTTCTTTCGACTTTCCCCTAAACTATGAAGCCATATCGTCTGTTCGAATAATACAAACCTCTTAAATTATTAACAAAAATTACACAATTCTTCAGCCATACCCAAACTTTATTATAACAAAGATTGAATCACACAAACTTATCTAGAATGTTGTTAAAGTTTCACAAAACTTTCTTTTTAATTTCAAAATATAAACAAATTTTTCTTGAAAATAAAATAAATATTTATGTAATATTAAACAAATATGGAAAATAGCTGTATAATATATTCCTTTTAACTGTATAATATTACACAAAACTTTCTTTTTAATCTCATCTCATTGACCTTGATGGAACATCTCTTCATGATGGTTGTGGGGAAGAATAACATCTGGCACCTCCTCAAGGAAAGTGATAAATCACCACCAAAACATAAGTTCACCATGTCAAAACGCATGCGCATAATTTCAATTTTTTTTATTTAACTAAAAGTATAATCATTTTCAAGGTTTGTAGAACGTAAGAGATTTTACCTCTCATAATAAATATATTTTTTAATATTTAAATTTGCATTCTCTTCTTTACAAAAATAATGGCATTTATCACATCAATCAATTAACTTGTTGTTGGGGATAATTACAATTTTGATACCAGTAGATAAATTTAATTTTAGTTTAGGATCAATAGATTCTAAAATTGCAGCAAGTGTTTTCTACAACAATTCGTTCTGGAAAATCCTAACAAAATATCATTTCAATTTCAAAATCTCAAATTAGGAATTACAATAAAAACTTGTTATTATTTGTTTTACAAAAGTAGTCCATAACTTATAAAGTTTAATAAATAAACTAATTTAAAATTTTAAAATTTAAATGTTTTTTTTTAGAATTTTCCTATTCTTTTATCAACAAAGTTAACAATCTTACATCTCATTTATAAAAATATTATTAATTGTACTTTCTACATCGTCCTCGTGATGAATGTTGTAAAAGTTCTAGTGTAGAAATTAAATAGTTTTTTATCATGGTCATATGAGACAAATGCAATTTTTTTACCAATTACTATAAAAAAAATTCTTTTTTTTTTAAACTTATCTCTTGGCCAAATGCAGTTTTGTTCTAAAGATATAAAGTTATTTTTTCACAATATTTTAAACTTTTATTACTTTAGTTTAAAATTTAGTTTATTTATATAAACTAATGAACCTTCCAAACATAAAGTTTCTGCAAAAGCTGTTGATACACACAAATATGGGGAAAACCATCCAAGTTAATTAAGATTTGATCTAAATTCAAGGTTCCTTTTTTGGATATAATGTTTAAAGAGATAAACTAATTAAAGAACTTTCCAAATAAAAACCTTTCAGTAAACCTAGCTTAGAAATCTTATTAAACAAGGATTTGCATAATGAAATAATTGAATTTGTTGCTTAGACAAAGTGATGGAAGGATTTTTTATTTTCTGGAGTAATTATTAATCTTTAACGTGATTTAGAGAATAAATTTTGTTGAATGAATGTAAAATAATGTTTTACCTTGCCTCAACCATTGTGTGTGTATGTGTCAATCCATATACAACCATGGTGCACTGCCTAGCGTGCAAATAAATAGATTTTAAAGTCATTTCAAATTACTTTCTACAGTATTTGTTCTTAAATCATATGTGAAATAAACAAACTTTTAATTTTAAATCAATTAAATAATTCAAATTACTTTTTTCCCCAACTATTCTATTTAATCGGTGTAGAAATTGTTTTATGAAAATCAAAAGTCACGGACTTTATATAACTAATAAGGTAGAGTGACGATTATTGTTATGTTTGAATAACTTACTACACCCTTTTTTAATACAACTTTTTCAAAGTTACATCTTTCGGTGGCAGCAAAGAAATTAAAGAGGAGGCACAACGGTTCAAAACTATAATTGAAATATTATACTTTCTAGCCACTTGTGATGACACTTGAATTAGATGTTTTTCATCGGTTCTGTTCATATTATTAAAATAAACACTTCAGATGTCATATTACCAAAAAAAAAAAAAAATCCATGAAAAGAAAATGAAATGGTAAAAAAAATCATGACACATAAACTTTGCAACTCATTTTTTTTTCTTGAGGAAACGTGTTAAATTAAAATCAATCAGTGTTAATCACTATCACCATATGTATATATTTACAATTTTTGATACATTGTTCTGTTTATAAGCATGGTATGCCTCATCTCAAACACTATATAACTAGATGGCTAAATAATTATATAATTAGTAAATAAGTGTTATATTTTGTATAAATGTTTAGACAAGATATACTGATAACGTTATTTTTCATACATACATACATATATATAATTAAATATAAAATTGACAACAAAGTTATTATTTATAAATAATGGGGAAAATCCATGGAAGGGGAAAAAGTCTCGTAACAAAAATTAAAATTGAAATGCACGTGATTGACTGAGTTTGAGTCACTGTGCTTGCTTGTGACTATATCTTACATATTTTTATTCTTCTGATATTTTTTTACCAAAAAACATATATTTCTGATTCTGATGGCTTTCTGAACTCAAGTATATGCAAAGTCTCTCAGCTTGTCACAAACCTTATTTACGAAAATTTTACCTAATTTAGTTATAACAATTGGTTCATGAACGGTTAAGAATTAAAAGAGTGAAGATCTAGTAAAGTGGTCTTCTTAACAATCCCAAAGGCATAATAATTATGGACGCAACAAAAATATAAAATGAGTTACAGTATGAGAGACCAAGTCAAACATAAAAATAATAGATAATTTGATTTTTTTATATCATAAAGATGCGAAATAATTACTCAATTGCATGACACACACACACACACACAGATGGCTTCATACTTGCTTCTGCATATGATCAAAACTGCATGGCCCAATAGAAGAGAGAGCTTGTTTTAAATGGTGCTTTGTACCTCCAAATCGTCACGTGTGTTGCGTTACTTGAGCTATCAACCCAGAAGACATGGAAGTGCCTAAGAAAGACTAAGATTATATAAAGAATGAAGCATGGACTCATGGACTATGTATTCTATATCTTCCATGCATATTCATGTAGATGTGCTTTCATGTACCAATTGATGCAAGGTGTATGAATCAAAAAATAACTATTACTATATATATCTAAATCAAACGCCAATTAGTATTAAGTTCAACATTAACTTATGTATGCCTTTAATCATTTTCATATTTGCCAATTATTCAAGGTGAAGGACAAACTTTTGCATGCGGTTGATTTTGAAAGGAATTTCTTGTTGATTCGGAAAATGGGAAAGAAATTTCATGGCTCATTGTATTTCAAAAGTTAAAAAAGAAGTATCAGTTTTATAACTAATTTATAGATATTAAAAAAATTAATTATTGATCACGAATATAAAAATAATGGATTAATTCTTTAAGAAAACAGGAAATAGACTTATTAACAAATAAAAAGAGAAAAATAAAACATTTTTTAGTTCACTTCTTGTTAATAAGATAGATTTTATTTGTATTCTCCAAAACTATATTTAAATTGTAACCCCTTATAAATTGACTCCTTAATTAAGTCTTTTTAAAAAAAAATTCAAAAAAATAACTTGAAAATCCATAAGAAATTGTTTTTCTTTTTCTTTCTTTCTTTCCAAGTTAACTTGGCTTACATATATATATATATATATTGACTGGTTTCTATAGTTACTCCAGCTATAACCTTCTCAAACTCTATTTATCACCGCCCCATACCCTTGAGCCCCTTGCCTTTGCTGTATATCATGGAAGAAAAAGGGGTGAAGTTCAAAGAATCTCAGCAATGACAATAATTCTTCATATATATACATGTACATATTCACAAATAATGTAAAACAAGCCATATCCACAACCAATCAACATGGTTTTAATCAAATATATATACAACCATTCACTACAGTGCTTCCAACCATCCCAGATGGCGAGAAATATCCATGCATCACAACATATATACAATCAACTAATAAATATGATTAACAATCAATGTATGTACGCCAAAATAGTGTCCTGCATTAGCAACTATTAGCCCCTTATATAGATTTTAGGGACAAGATACCAACCATCCTAGATGGCGAGTAATCCCCCACGTTTGCACGTGTCTCTACACTTAGAATGTGTACCCTATGGTGTATAAAAATATGCGCACAGAATAACACATATACATATATGAAAATAAATTATTATTACCTAGATCTCTTTCTTTCGAATTTATCTTTTCAACATTTCTTTCCCCCCTTGGTGGGTTCGGACAAATATTAAAACTTATATAATTATTTATGTAAAGTTTATAAGTATTTAAACCTTAACCAAGGCTCTTGTATAACAAACACTTCTCTCACAACCCAACACTAATCCCTTACTTTCTTGTTTATTCACTTCCCATTTCAACTTAATTTCCATTCCTCACAAAATAGTGGCATTAATCTAAATTTCAGAACTTAAACATTCACTTCTATAAGGTCCAATGGTCCTAAATAAATATCAAACATTAATTGCTTACTCCATTAGAATAATTGAGGTTACTAATTGCTCATCACTATTACTCTTATGTTATCTCTTAAACCTCAACTTTACCCTTTTATTCTAATGGTTACAATATTACTGTAGTACCATTATCCCATATAAAAATCTCTTCTGAACTTACAGGATAATATCACCTCTAATATTTTCATAACTCACATATTCCCTTTTTAACTCTATTAACTTCTTGATTCCAAACTCATCCATATGGCATGCATAATACCACAATATCCTATACATATGTATACCCATTAACAACTCAATATATATAAAATAAAATCATACAGTAGCACGGCATCTTCTTTCTTCTCGCAAGCTACATATACATGCTGCAACACCATCATCTTCAAGCTACATACACGCATAAGCACAATGGCGTCCTTCTCTCTCTCTGTTTTTTTTTTCTTTTCTAAACTAAACCATATCAGCAGGAACCATCAACGTATATACATATATATATACCTATGCTGTCAAAACAACAGCTCTGCAGCAACAAATTGTCTCTCCCTCACCTCACGACATCAACCCATTTCTACACTTATCTCATACATTACTTTAACCATAACCTCCAGTAAGCTTTCCAACAACATCGCCCATCAAAACTAAGATTTTTCAGTTTTAAGAGTTCCTTCACAATGATCATAAATCAGTATGCATGTGATAACTCTAGCTACTAAAAGTCTTATTTCTACAACTAATCTTGATTTCTTAGCCTAATTCCTTTGTTCTTCACTTTCTCTCTCAAGGACCCCCAAATTCCAGCCACCATCAACTCCCAAAATATCCATTAAATAGAGAAAATAACTATGGAATATAAATCTAGGCTCTTATCTTTGCCTATAAGTGGTGTTGCATGTAGGATCCACCTTGCTCTTCTCCCTTTTCTTCCTCCGTCTCTCTCTCTCGGTCTCTCTTTTCTCTCCACTGTCACACTCTATTTCTCGCGTCTGAACTGAGGAAAGAAGAAGATGCTGATGAATGAATTGGATAGAGAGAGAGAGAGAGAGAGAGAGAAGGGCCTGATGGTTTTAACAAAAGGAAACACGGGTGAGGGTGTCATGTGTCCTTGGGTGTCCATGTGAGTAACACATAGTCTTTGGGTTAATACAATAAGAGTCTATCCCCACTTTAATTTTAGCCTCATATCATACTTCTTTTTAATTTTTTTGAGCACTCTGAGTTTTCTAAAAGTTACACCATATGTGAGAATTCAGATCTTTTTTTTTTCTAACTTTTCAAACCCATAATATAATTCTCCTAAAATTTTGAAGGCAAACGATAACTTCTAATTATTTTTTTAAAATTTTTCAAAAAAATAACCTTTTAAAAATCTGAAAATTCCATCTTAATTTATTTAAACTATTTTAAGGAAATATTCTCTTCCATAATTTTTTACATACTTAAAATACCGTTTTCATAATTTTTTCTCATTTCTGAGTCCTCAATATTTTTCTAAGAATTATCTATTCTTTTATTATTTCCCTGAAATTCCTCTTTAAGCCTGTTTAATCTCAAAAAAATATTCTTCTCTTCTAAAATTTTCTAATTATTTCTTTACCCAAAGTGTAAGATGTTACATGAATATCATCCATATGTATTATTATTTATAAAAATACAAGTTGTAAACATTTAAATAGTGGAGCAAAATTATTTCATATATTAAAGATATTCGAAAAAGATCAATAACAATGAATAAATTAAAAATTATTTAAAACATGCTTGAAGAGTTAATTACAAAACTATAAACATCAAATAGAAGATTGAATAAAGCTACAAGAACCATAGATATAATTTTATCTGTTATTAAAAAGCATAAAAAATGATGAGGCAAAGAGATGTTTGTCACTATAAAATGTTGAGCAATAAACTGATAATTGGATGACCTCTTATCATCTCAAAAGTCCCAGAAATAAAATAAAGCGCATCTCTGCGTGCAAGCAACAGTGTTGATGTACACAACAAATGGAGAAAAGGCCAAAGTGCAACAATTAAGATAATAATTTGAACCAAAATATAACCTAATTTGAAATTTTTGTATACCATACATAAACATTGCCAGTTGCCACCTTTTCATGATGATGCGTTGTTCAATTCCTAACATTTGTCCTTGACTCAATCCTTGTATGTGGCGACGTATGAATCCATAGACATGCATATACTCCTCTTGTCTTTAATAGATGACATAATTAGGGAATTAATCTTGATCATAAATATATGACATTTGTTTCCTATATTTATCAACTTGTTTAAATTGCCACTCTTGATACTGCATTAACAATAATCAAATAAGTGAGGGAGGGAGTTAAATACGATAATAAGAGTGTTTTAAAAAAAATAACATATTAATGGGTCCTATATTAAAGAATCAAGGAGTATTTCATATTTGACAGAGAAATTAATTATGTATTCCCTTCATTAGATTCCCAATGTCTCCCATTTTCATGCATATGATCAAATCTATAAATAGCAGTTGAAAATGCATGATATGAATCTATCACTATTACAAGTTCACTCCTAAGCCTTAGAAACAAAAGATGAGTATGAAGCCCTTTGAACATGTTTGTTAGGTGAGAAATGGAAGTGGGGAAGTGGAAGTGGAAGTAGAATCTTCCACTTCCCTCGTTTAGTATGAAAGAAGTGACTTCCACTTCCAACATTTTGAGCTATTTCAGTTTCATCAGAAAAGTTGGGAATTAAGATGATGGAAGTGAAAGTAAATTTTTTTAGACTATTTTACCCCAGCTAGAAAATTCTTGGATAACTTTAACCCTTCCTAAGTTATGAAAAAAATATTTTGGATCATTTTACCCTAAGTTATAAAAAATAATATACATAAATTCCATATTCATTTCCATCCCACCAAACAAACTTTTAAAACCCATTTCCAGCCTAATTCTACTTTCAATTCCACTTCCACTTCTACTTCTATCAAAAACTCTTCCATCCTACCAAACGTACAGTTTATGTTTTTGTGCTTCTTCATCGCCATGCTTCTCATGTCTGCTACTGCTAGGCACGTAACTGATCAGCAGTCTTTCAATGAAGAGACAAATGGTAACTTATATATATACATATGACACTAGTAATCCCTTTACTACTACTTGCATCATCAACTACAAATAATAGATAATTTGAATTTTTTGATAATCTGTACAATCAGCTCATCGAACTTTCCAGATTTGCAGGCAGGCATGATCTTCATTAAGGCCTTCGTTATCATTTTTGGCAGTGGAACTTGTTGTGATACTCTTTAGTAATAATCACTTTTTTTCTTTATGACCGCATAGTGATTCTCCCAAGATACTAACTATCTCATTCGCAGATGATCAAGAATTGAAGCAAGTTGAAGCGAAATGTGAGAACGGCATATGTCGCCTAGCACTCATGTCTACTACCACAAGGCCAGTAACTAATCTGCAGCTTTTCATTGGTGCCTTCATACTTCCTTCTGCAACTAATCAACAGTTGAAGATAATTACCGGTGGCCCAGTAGTAGGCAAAATCAGTTGTAGCAAATATTGCATCGAAGCCCTCTTATCTATTGTTACGCTGATGCTTGAGCTATCAACCCAGAAGACATAGAAGTACCTTAGAAATAAAAGTGTGTGTGTGTATTTAGAAGGAATAAAACATGGATGACTACTCTTCTATATCTTCCATGCATTCATGTAGCTCCTTGAGATATGCTTGTTGATTGTTGCTTCAATTAACTAATTATTATTTTATAAATTTAACTTGGTCAAGTCTGTTATCCCATGTAATTCAACTATCTCTCCCACTTTCCCACTTTCATTTATTTATTATTATGTAATATTTTTTCTACTTTTCTTAATCACCAAGTTATTGTATGCCTATATATGAGGCTTCTATTTTAGTCAATAAATACAAGTCAGTTGATACCTTTCATCTATTCTATTCTCTTCCACCAATATTAGTGGTATCGGAGTCCCATTCTATCCAGTGTGTAATAGAGTGAAAAGTGAGGTTTAGGTCTATTAGGTATTTGAGTGAAACACTTTATGGTTGAGTAGAAACTTTTTTTGCTTCTTTTAAGTGTCCATAATAAGGGAAACATGAGAGAGAGGGATTCAAAAAAAGAAAAAGCAAAAAGCTTTGAATGAGAATTTTATTTCTTCTTCTTCCTCTTCACAGCCACTCATACTGATTTTCACAGGTGAAAAGTATGAGTTTTGGAGTATAAAAATGAAAACTTTGTTCATGTTTCAAGATCTTTGGGACTTGGTGGAGTTTGGCTTTGTGGGTCACATTGATCCAGATAAGGAGGCTACAGCAAGATTGGAAAAAAAAGAATGATGCTAAAGCTTTGTTCTTCATTCAACAAGCTGTTTATGAGACAACTTTTTTCAATGCAGTAGTAACTTCGTCATTGGAGGCTTAGCAAATTTTGAAGGAGTTTCAAGGTTCTTCAAAAGTAATTATGGTAAAATTTTAGACTTACCTCATGACTTTAAAACTTTGATTAAGAAAAATGATGAATCTGTTAAGAATTTTTTATCTAGAGTATCTTCTCTTGTTAATCAAATAAAGTCTTATGGAGAAAATATTTCTGAAGAAATTGTTGTTGCAAAAGTTTTAAGGAGTCTTACTCCAAAATTTGAACATATTGTTGTTGGGATTGAAGAAGCACATGATCTGTCTGATTACTAATTTGATGAAATAATGAGTTCTTTGCAAGCTCATGAAGAAAAGAAAAGGCATGAAGAAAAGGCTTTTCAAGTGAATGCAGAGACAAATGATAACTTTACTAGTCTTGATTATGGCAGACATGGTAGAGGCCATGGAAGAGATGGAAGACGCTAAGGAAGAGGTCAAGGCAAGTGAGGGTATAATGAAGATAAGAAACACTTTTAATGCCATTACTGCAAAAAGTTAGGTCACAAAGAAGCTTTTTGTTACAAGAAATAGAAAGATGAGAACAATCAAACTAATTTTATAGAATAGGTAGATGCTAAGAGTAAGCTATTTATTGCCTTTTTTTATGAAAAAGATAAAGATAAAGATGTTTGGATTTTAGATAGTGGTTGTTCAAACTATATGACTAGAACAAAGTTGTTGTTTAAGGAGCTTGATGAGTCTCAAAAATCAGATGTTACCGTTAGTGACAACAAGCAGATTCAAGTTGAAGGTAGAGGTACTGTTAGCATTGAACCCAACCAAGGTAATGCTAAGATCGTTCAGGATGTGATGCATGTTCCTAGTCTATCCCATAATTTTCTTAGTATTTTGCAACTAATGACTAGTGGATATTCAATTTTGTTTAATGATGGTTGTTACATCATTAGAGATAACAAATATGAATAGATCATAGCTAGAGTTCCAATGGCTAAAAATAGAATGTTTCCTTTAGATGTTTCAATGCTTGAAAAGTATGCTTTAGTTGCTAGTGGTAATAATGAGACTAGATTGTGGTATTTACGATATGGGAACCAAAATATCAATGGTTTGAAGTTATTGAATTAAAATAAAATGGTTTTTGGTTTACCAAAACTTGATTCTCTTGAATTTTGTGAAGGGTGTGTCTATGGAAAGCAAAGTAAAATATATTTTCCTGTAGTTAGGTTTGGAGAGAATATGAATGTCTTTAATTAGTGCATGCTGATTTGTGTGGGCTTATGAGCATGAATTCTCTTGGTGGTAGTTGATATTTTTTTACTATTTACAGATGATTACAGTCGTATGTCTTAGGTTTATTTCTTAGAAAACAAATCTGAGGTTTTTGAAAGGTTCAAAAAGTTCAAATTTTTGTTGAAAGGAAAAGTGATATTCTATAAACACATTACGAACATATAGAGAAGGTGAATTTGTCTCTAACTGCCTTTAAGAATTTTTGTAAAGAAAATGGAATTTGCAGGCAACTTACATCACCACTTACAATAAAACAAAATGGTATTACTGAAAGGAAGAATCGTACTATAGTAGAGATGGCCAGAAACATGATAAAAGAGAAAGATCTTCCTATTTATTTTTGGGCAGAAGCTGTTGCAACAGCAATACCTTCTTAATTTGTCTCCCACAAAAGCTGTCAATAATCAAACACCATATAAGGCTTGGATAGGTAGAAAACAAATGGTAAGCCACTTTAACATTTTTGGTTTTATAACTTATGTTTAACTAAGACTCATTCTCACAAGTTTGATGAGAAATCTGAAAAATATATTTTTATTGGCTATTGTTCTAAATCTAAAGCATATAAGCTATGTAATCCAATAAATGGCAAAATTACTATCAACAAAGATGTAGTATTTAATGAAGGTGCAAGTTAGGATTGGATTCATAAACAGGTGCCATAAGAGATTCTTATAGAGGTTCCACAAGAAGAAGCACAAGAGCCACTACTTGCAGCATATTGTATCTAGTGGAAACTCTTCATCATCTCCTAAAAAATCTTCTGCTACACTGAGAAGGTCAATAAGAGTCAAAAAGCCCAGTCCCAAATATACTACTGACATATATTCCTGTCAATTTTCTTTTACTATTTCAAATCCATTATATTATGAAGAGGCGGCTGAAAAGGAAAAATGGCAGAAAGCAATGGTGGAATTAGAGTTGAATTCCATTAAAAAGAATGAAACATGGGAGATGGGGGATTTACCAAAAGGTAAAAATGTATTTGGCTTGACATGGGTGTATAAGACAAAGTTTGCTATAGATGGAAGCTTACAAAAGCACATATCTCGTCTTGTGACAAAGGCTATGCATATCAATATGGTTTTGATTTTGAAGAAACTTTTTCTCTAGTAGCTCGATTTGAAATTGTTAAACTTGTTTTAGCCTTGGCTGTACAACTACAATGGCCAGTCGCTCAATTTGATGTCAAGTCAACATTCCTTAATGGGACTTACAAGAAGAAGTCTATGTAGCACAACCAGAAGGTTTCATAAAAGGTAATGAAACAAAGATATACAAGTTGAAAAATACATTATATGGTTTAAAGCAAGCTCCCTGAGCTTGATATAGCAGGATTGATGGATATTTTTAGAAAATAGGGTATTTAATAAGTGAAAATGAGGCCACCTTGTTTATAAAGAAGGAAGGTAATGATTTCATCATTATTTGTCTTTATGTTGCTGATATCATTTATACTAGCTTCTCTACTGCTCTTGTGGATGAATTTAGTCTTAAATGATGAATACGTTTGAAATGTCAGATATGGCTTTATTGCATTATTTTCTTGAGCTTGAAGTTCATCAAGCTAAAGATGGAATATTTCTTTCACAAAAGAAATATGCCAAGGACCTTCTCAACAAATGTAGCATGCTTAAATGCAAACTTATAGCTACCCCTGTGAATGTAAATGAAAAATTATAGCAAGAAGATAGATGAGAAATGACAGATACAAGAAGATTTACAAGTTTGGTTAGAGGGCTAATTTATCTTACTCACACTAGACATGATATTGCATTTTATGTTAGTCTTATTTCCAAGTTTATGCAACAACCTTCAATAGTTCATTATGAAGCTACAAAGAGGGTTCTGCGCTATATTGCTTAAACTTTGGAGTATGGCATTTGGTACCCTAAAGTTCCTAATTTTAGGTTGTATGAGTATACAAATAGTGATTGGGGAAGTCACTGAAAGATAGAAGAAGTATTTAAGTAAATGTTTTCACTTTAGGTTCAGGAGTAATCAGTTGGAGCTTAAAAAAAGCCATTGTAACATTGTCAACCTTAGAAGTAGAGTTTTATCCAGCAACTTCGCCTGCTTGTCAAGCTATTTGGCTAAGAAGAGTGTTAGTAGATCTTCAAGAAGAACAAGAGGGACTAACAGAGAGATATTATGTGATAATAAAACAAATATCTTTATGATAAAGAATATAACATGTAATAGCATAACCAAGCATATGATATTTGTTATCATTTCATTCATGATCTAGTAGCAAAGAAGGAGATGGTATTAGAATATTACAGCACAAGAGCAGTTAGCTGATATTTTAACGAAGGCTTTAACAAAGGAGAAGTTCTGTTTTCTTAGGGGATTACTTGGAGTGTGCAGTTTTGAAGAGGGAGAATGTTGATTGATGCTTCAATTAACTAATTATTATTTTATTAGTTTGAATTGGTCAAGCCTATTTTTCATGTAATCTGACTATCTCTTCTACTTTCCCACTTTCATTTATTTATTATTATTTAATATTTTTCTGCTACTTTTCTTAATCACCATGTAATGACCCTAGAAAATACGTAGATAAATAATATCATTTTGATAAGTATATATTATTTCTTGCAATGATATCATTAAAGGAAGTTGATGGTTGAGTAGTTGGAGATAGGGCAATTGAGTGTGAGGTACTTGTTGAAAATTGTGCCATAGGGACCAATCATTGTATTATGAACATTGCTAATTTATGAATTTCTTAATTATGTTATCATATTATTTGCATGTTTATTGTGATGACCATCCTTGGATAACTCATGATCTTATCATAAATGTCCCTGGTTAGTCATCTATACGGGAGCAGAGATGAAATAAGACCAGTATGACTTTGAAGATGTATAGAGATATAAATCAAAGTCATAGGCACATGTAAAAGTATAAGGTGTTGGACCAACCAGCTATGAGAGAGCTCATGGGTTAAGTCATAAACTTCTCTCATATACAAACTATGTCACTATGCCATTTGATCTGAGATCATCATGGATTCCTACATGACAAATGCTCAGCTTTGACCTAATCAAAAGTCACTTTTGACCGAGTGATCATAAAGACTATGTTCGGGCTCAGTGGTTTTTCGTGTGGAGGAATGTGAATGGTCAAAATGGAATTTGTCCCTGACATTCGTAGAAAGATATTACTGGGCCCCTCGATGAGTGAGTCTGAGAAATGTATGGCCATACTGTAATAGAAAGGTAGTTCCATTTCAATAGTCAGATTACTCAGGGATCGAGAAAGTAACGGTTAGGATCAGGAGGATGACGTTCTCCATGCCTCATCCATGACCAAAATATCGTGTGACAAAAGGGACGTGATATGGTTGTATGAAAGGTTACATCGTTCATCGATCCTCATATGATTTGGGTAGTCATGATGTCTTGCTAGAGACCGCTTACGACTTGTGGGTCAGTATAGTAACTGGCCCACTGCCAACTTCATATGGGCCTATAAGGGCCACACAAAATAGCCCAACACGAGCTGTGATGTCCAGATTCATTGAATCTAAGACATGTCCAAATTCAATGAATAATCTAGGTGGATATATATTTTTTTATATATATATAAAAATTCGTATATATATTATATATAATATAAGAGACATTTGTAAGATTTAATTTATAAGGATAAATTAAATCTCTATCACTTTTGAATTTGAATTTAAATTGATATGATCTATTTAAATTTAAAATTTAAATTGATGTGATATCTCAAATTTGATTTATGAGAATGAATCAAATATAATTCTGTCTTATCTTTATTTTAAATTAAGTGAATAGGTGAATTAAATCTGTAGGACGGATTTAATATAAACCATATTTGTTTAATTAGTTTCTTATCAAATTATGCAATCTATGATATTGTATTAATTTCATAATTAATATAAGATTAATTATAAAATCCAACTCAGTCAGAACACCAATAGCATCCTATATATTTGACATTAGGGGCTAAGGTTTTGAGAGAGAGTGATAAGGAGGCTGCAAAAGGTTTGCAGATAAGAAACGGCCAAAATAGAGATGGTGAGGATGGAATCTCGAGAAAGCCCTAGAGGGACAAGAGGCACTAGCATGTCGTTCGTGATTGGAATGCTGTTCGTGTGAATACAGGTAGAGGAAGCCGATCTAAGTTGTCGACTTCTTGCGATCGAGAAGAGAGCACCAGGTACGACGAGTCGTGACGAGTAGACACTGAGGTCGCGACCATACAGGTGTCCTGAACGTCAGAAAATCGAAAAGAGACTACTAGTCACAACTAGAAGCTGAGGACGTCGCGACTGAAAACGCCAGAGACTTCCCATCGCGATGAGAAGCCGAGGACATTACGACTGACAACTCCAGAGATGACAAGTCGCGACGAGTGGACACTGAGGTCGCGACCATAATTGGAATACCGAAGGTAGCACTTCTTACTCCTTGACTTAAACACACTTGATAGATCTAGGCAAGGAATGGAAAAAATTTTAAAGTTAATTTCGCTACGTGTCTTCCAATTCCCTACAGTACTGAGTTCAAATCCTAGCTCTAGCTAGAGTGCAATTTCATTTTTTCTGACATCACGTAAAATGACTAAAATATCCCTCTGTCTATTTTAACATTAGTAAACTCTTTCTTTCACATTTTTTCGGTCAGGCAGTGATAGAGAAAGAGCAGAGAAGCTTCGCAATGCCACTTGAAATCTGTCATCACCATGACTCCATCCCCTTCTGTCATTCAGCTGCTGTCACCAGTGACCTTCGTCGTCGCTATGAAGGAAATGAAGGTGGAAGAATAGTTGGTGCTAAGACTGTGGAGCCTCATTGAATCTAAAACTATGTGTGGTAAGTTTATGGATCTTTCCCTCTCTTGATGGTGGCTGTTAGATTTGGCTCTCTATTGTGGGTTGAGATTTTTATCACAGAAGCTTGTTTAATTTTTGTTTGTTTTTGCTGCTATTTTTATGACATTAAAGCTGGGTGTAGTGATGGTGGAAGAATAAATTTGTGTAATATTGTGGAGCTGTCGTTGATCTTGAAACTGTGTGTATAATTGTTGTTTTGTTCTATCGAGCTATGCGCTCTGTGTGGAGGTAGAAGGAAAAAGGGAGTTGCATAAAATGAAATTAAAGTGTGTGAAGTTGGATGGAAAATTTTAATTAAATGTTTTGGTCATTGTAATAAGGTAAAAATGGATTTAAGCCATGCTTCTTTGGGTTTAAATTTATGTTGGAAAAATTAGAGGGGAAAATGAAGAGAAGAGTCAGAAGATCAGCTTGTGTTTATATATTGATTGGTGTTTGGAAGAATTGTTGAAGTATGGGTATTGAGCTGAATTGAAGAATATGAAATTTGGATAAAGATTTGAAAATTTTATATGGCTACAAAATTTGAAACTTTCAGAGTTAAAGTAAAGGTTGTGGTAAATCAAAGGAAATTGGTATAAAAGTGGAGAATTTTATTTCCTGATGGATTATGGAGTTTGAAAAGTGTAATAAAAAGAGCAACTCTTGGGAGCTTATTCATTATTGATACATGTTATATGTTTGGAAGAAAAGAATCTTATGTGGTTAAGTGTCTTATTTTCATGAATAAAAATATTTGGGATATATAGAATTATAATAGTATGTTATGACAACTATTATAATTGAAATTTGAGTTTAAATATTAATGATTTATTTTTGAAAAATCTAGGAAAGTAAAGAGAGAATATTATTTTGAAGCATAGAGTAGGAGTAAATTATTGGAGTATTGCAGGTGAGTGAATAACATCCCATGACTATAATATTTTTAATAATACTTGATACATTTTATTTAAAGTATCAATTTTTAAGTATGATTTGCCAAAAGCATATTTATGAAAATTATATCGTCGTTAATTGATATATGAATGTTTAGTTGAAATAACAATGAATATTACTTAAATGTTTTACACACCTTATTACAAATTTGTCTGCATGAAGATTTAAAGAAAATTTGTGTAATAACTTTTATACTGGGGTCCCTGATTACGAAATATTGTTTATGAGATTTTAGTATTGAAAGATCTTGTTCTTTATCAATGTTAAACTGACCCCATGCATGCTTGGAAATATTTTTGAGAGAACTGAATATAGAACGTTAGTTACTAATATCAGTATTGTTAGTCCTTGGTGCACCATGGTTAACCTCGAGGTCGCTTGATATTCGTGGGATTCATTCTCACGCTTGTTATTCGTGGGTCTCATACCCGCGCTTGTTTTCGTGGCCTCATGCTATGCTTGGTTAGTTACCCTTGTGGACTGTGTGTCCACGTTTGTTTTCGTGGTTTCAAGCTACGCTAGATTGGTTAGTTACCCTCATAGACTTTGTGCCCACGCTTGTTATTCATTCTGTTGAAGTCCTATAGAAAAATAAAATTTAAGGATTATCATTTTACACTGATTTCCTTAAGATGTTTTACTAGTTATTTGAATTGATTTGATTAATTATTTTTATATAGTTTCATTTTTACTATATTCTTATATTTTGGAAATTGAGATTTATCATCAATCATTATTATGCAAATTCAAATTTGTTTAAATTATTCTTTCAGTATTTTATGTATTTATATTAATGGGACGTTATTTATCGATAGATTATTTTGGCCTCAGATAATAACGTTGACATTGCACCTCCAGCAAAATAGAGAAGATTCTCATGGCTAATCAAAATTTGTAGGTGCTCCACGTAATCTATAGGAAGGATTCCTGTCCTCTCTTGTATTTTCATGAGGTATAAATAATTGTATATAATATGATATTTATCATTTTGGAAGGTATAAATAAGTTCATATATAAAAAATAATAAAATAATTTATGCATGTCTAGGATTATTATTATATTAATTTTGATATTTAAAGACCTATGAAATATGAATTATCACATATTATGTGTCTGTCACCCCTATATTTTGGGGTGTCACTCACCAAGTCATTGTATGGCTATATATGAGGATTTTATTTCAGTCAATAAACACAAGTGAGTTGATGCCTCTTATATATTATATTCTCTTTTGCCACCAATGATTTAATTGTACCAACTTATTTGAGTTACGAATAATAATATATCTATTACTATATATCTAAATTATTGTGAATACATACAATATAGAGTCTGTCATATCTGCATTTTAGGCTCATAAGCTCAAGAATAAGCATGAATTAAATAGGTTACTAAGCTCAGTTGAGTAGCAGTACTAGAAATGCCTTGAAACACTATTACACAAAAGGGAAAGTAGCGTTTCATAAACGCTACCTATATCGGTGCCACCTAAGAATTAAAGCATAGCTATTCTATATCTTCCAAGCATTCGCGTAGCTCTAAGGTATGATTGCATGAATCAAAATATAACTACTATATATCTAAATTAATTATTTTTTAATATAGATTCATCGTTGGATATAGACATTTTTTCATAGAATTCATAAAATCATTTAAAGTTTATGCAAAAATTTATGTTTCCTGAGTTTCAGGATCAAAACAAATAAAATGAAGTTGGGAATGAAAATTCTTCAAATTACGTAACTTTTAATGTACTAGAAATCTTCTGCATTAATAATATATTATTTAAATATAAAAGTTTTGGGGTATAAACCTTTGAGAGGGGCTTATTAATTGCAAATGGATGATGTACTCTTTTAGTCCTATTTATAAGGCGTTTTTAGTATATTTTATACAGGCTAAGAAAAATCTTAAATTTTATTAATTATATCTTAAAATTTAATAATTTTTTAACTTTATCTTTATTTAATATACAATGTACTATATGAGAATAAAGTCAATACAATAATAAATAAAGGATAAAATAATACATTTATATAAAAAATTTCATATTGCGACTTATACATTGGACTAAAAAATTCTTTCTCTCTCTTACCCATACATAGAACTAGAGGAGTAAAGATTAAGTTAAAAGAATATAAGAGAAGACATAATGTTTTAAGTTTTTAGTGACTCTTGTAAAGAGTCAAAATAGCTTTTAAGTTCTAAATAAAATCTTGTCATGCATACAGGTGTCTACCCATTTGACCTTTTTAGAATTATGGTTGAGCTAATCATCCACCTCCCTAGAAGAGACAATGACGAAGCACTTAAAAGAAGAGAGCACGAGAGCCATTTTTCAATTGACTTGGGAACTCGTGCACGGCTTTGCAATTGAGAAATAAAAAAACGAAGAGATCGTATCGAGAACCATATATTTAATTAATGGAACTCGCACGATCGTGGAGCTCGAGAGCACGTTTCGGTAATTGTTTCACAAATTGCTCCTTAGATTCCCAATGTCAATAAATACCACTTGAGAAATGCATAATCTTCATACTTGGCTTATTTTACAAGTTATTAACTTACTCCTAACCCTTTAAAATAAAAGATGAACATGAAGCCCTTTATGTTGTGCCTCTTCTTTGCTATGCTAATCATGTCTGTTACTGCAAGGCCCCTAACTGATAAGCAAGCTTCCAATAAAAAGACAAATGGTAATTTATATATATGATATTAGGAATCCCAATACTACTACTTACATCATCAACTAGAAATAATACATAATTTATACATAAGTACAGTGCCTGGTTCTACGGCTGATCAAGAATGGAGGCAATTTGTTGCCCAACGATGCAGTTTTCAATTTTTTATGATATTTTTAAAGAAAAAATCACGCTAAAATTGTGTAGTTTCTTTTGTAATTTAGAGTATTTTCTTTGGAGAATAGTAAAAAAAAATTAAAACTGCTCCATTTGATATTTATAAGATATTAAATTTCACTCATTTTATATAGAATATAATCATCAAATAAAAACAAATATTTAGGAAGTTGGGGAAATTTGAAGGCATCAGTTGACATCCCAAATCTATCTGATCAGTTGACGTTGTCGAGTGTCTCGAGGTCCCAATCAAGATCCAAGGTGCAATATAGTGCAACTCGAGTCATCTCACTTTGGGGAGCCTTTGATTATTCCTAAGCTAACTAATATTTAAAATGCAATGAAAACTAGGGTAAATCATTGTTTAGGTTTTGATATCGAATACAACTATCAATTGTAATGGAAATAAATCTTTCTGGGTTTTTCAATATAAGAGTGAATGAATGAAATCAGTTTTGGATTAATGGGATGGAATGGTCTTGGAAATTGGGATTCAATGGCTATCCTTTCTCAATTAAAGATAATTGGGAGTTTGAAATTGGGATTGTAAAAGGAATTTCAGTTTCACTGGGAAAAAACAAAGAATGGAAATTTCATTCTTTCATTCAAGTTGAAAATTCTTTTTTTTTTTTTGGGGACAATTTAAATTTTCTGATTTTTTTTATTATTTAGGTCGTTTCCTTCTCAAACAAATAAAATGTCACTTTTATTGTCTTTTCTAAAAATAAAATCTAGCTACTAAATATGTTGTCTTTTCTGTGAACCGGATCTAAAATTTAAACCGGATGCTAAAATATTTATATTTTTTAAATTTGAATGAATTATCATTAGCTAGTTTGATCATATTGAGTGACAAACCTGCAGGAACCATACGTACCATATGCAACAATAACTATCTAAGCACGTTGAGTGTTGAAATATATCACATGTATAGAGTTAGAGCCATGTGAAGTGGCCACAAACGTCATTTTATCTTCCATCTCTCAAAAATATTGGATAATTCTCGCTTTAATTTTCATCACTAACGTGTGTTTATAAGTAGTAGTTGAGAAATGTATAATCTTCATACTTAGCTTATTTTAGAAGCTCACTCACTCCTAAACCTTTGAAACAGAAGACGAATTCTTTTGTTGCCCATTTCCAATCTCCACTGTGGCCTGAAAGTTGAGGAAAATGATTGCACATCTACATCGAGAGGTAAAAGCAATGTTGTTGAAGCTAGCAAGCATGGACTATTTTGTCTTCCATGCATTGCAATTTGTCTTTCTATGTTTTGTTAAAGAACATCATACTACTACAAAACAGAAAATTTGGGACAGATTTGTGGCAGATTTGCGACGAACATAGTATTGATCGGTGCACCACAACAAATATTTTTAAAACAGAATTTCATATAGCGTCACAAATTTGTCGCATATCTCTGAGACTCTCACGAAACAATTTTTTTTTTTTTTGAAAATTTGCAATGTAGTTTTTTGGCGTTATAATTTTTTGTGTCAAATTCATCTCAGATTTTCTTCTTTCTAGTAATATTTTTAATTTATTTATAGAAAATTTAAATTAAAATGAGAAATCATTAAACGCTAATTAATTTCAACATTCTTATACATGAGCTTTAATTTTTTTGTATTTCATTTTAACATTGCCAATTACTCATGGTCAAGAAAAAATCTGCTTGAGGTTGATTTTAAAAGGAATTCCATGTCAGATTGCGAAAAGAGGAAAAAGTTATTTGATGCATTCATTCTGTTTCAAAATTAAAAACGTAACTACTTGTTGCATATTGTTTTCACAAATCATACAACCATCTCCTTCTTACTTGTTGCTTCTCACAATTAGCAGAGCAGCGCATTATGTGAAGATATATACTTTATATATGTAAACATTTTCAGCCATTAAACTTGAATTATAATATTTTATAATCAATGAAACATGTTCATTAGTAAACGTATATAATCATTAAATATTAAACTTGAACAATTGTAACCAAGCTTGGAAAGATGGCTTTACATCTGGACTTTCATAACTCATCCATTTATTTAAAAAATCGTTTTACAGTCATTTGCATGCCACTGTCATTTACGTGCTTCTGAAGGTATAAAGCACAAAATATAATCATTCTAGTCTTCTTCATTAGTTTACATTGACATAACATTTTCTAAAATAGAAATCCTAATTAGATCAGGAGACATATTCATGCTTCTATTGTCTTGCTTCATGCTTGATCTTGTTTTAATAAATTAAACACATGATAACACTTTAAAATATGCAAACCACATGTCATATTTCAATAGCCATACAAATTATAGTCGTAATGATATTCATGAAACATACTTATATACTTGATGAACTTCGTTTCAACATTTCATATATAGTCAACTTATTTCATGTTGACATTAAAGAGTAAGGGACATGTTAACCATTTAATCAATTATGAAGTATGAAAGAAAATTACTATATGAAATTATTAACTACCGCTGAATTTGTTTAACTTCCAACTTTTCATTTCACAACGGCCCTCCAAGGTCTTGGGGTTTTTATTTTTCTTTCCCTCACAATCATATGTTTATGGGAATAAGACAATTAAGAATGTTGTGAGCAGGTGAGCAGGTGGATCTAATAACAAGTTAAAAGGACACCTAATCTATTCCTAAACCCTTTCTATTATAAATTGTTACAAGATATCTAAGTCATAGACCTCTGAAACAAAAGATGACCGCTACAAATGTTGTGACTGTTTGTATTTAATTTGTAGTGTTAGAATATAAACATCTCATGCACAATATAATCAATCCAGATTGTGACATATATAAGTATAAAATCTATATGAGATATAGTGAAAGACTTAAAATTACCTTTCGCCATTAGCTTTATTAATATGAGAAGAACTGGAATTCAATACAGAAACCTGTTAATCAGAAAACACCATTGGATAAACAACAGGTTCTTTCAGCTGGTGATTAGGCACAGTGATGGCAACTTATGTATTGCCGTCACCAGTTAGGAACCTTCAAGAGTGAGTAGAGAAAACGAGGTTATTGCTCTAGGACTTAGGAACTATTGCACAATAAAACTATGAATTGTTAATTTCTACCATTAGAAAATTAACCTTAATAAACTGAGTCAATAATCCACCTTGAACTGGGCCCAAATGACTACTGGCCACACTGAGAAATATTTATTAATTATCATAATTAATATCTAAATAGTTATAATAATATTAATAAATATCTCACATTCTCTCACTTGGCCAGTATACTCAATGTCATTACCCTGTCCAGGTAAACTGATGTCATACTACAAGAATCATGGCGATAAATCCCCTTTTATCGAGTATTACTTTCCATGTATTACAGATAGCACCATCACTTAATAGGTATCACATTATACATGAACTCAATGTTCATTTGGTTCCTATCTTAATGTTTATCAATTTCAATCACACAAATGTATACAATCATAATTTGAAATGATAAACCACAAAATCTAATTTCATTGCTTATATCTCCACTAGTCAAAAGAAGGATGAAGTCCCATATGAGGTACATGTGTAACAAAAATGTTTGGCTTCAATGTATTGATGCGTTCAATAGAAACTTGGCTGTCTTGAACTCTTTCTCTCAAGCAAAGGAATTTAAATTCGACAAACTAGCTTCAACTCTTATTCCTTTTGTTGTTCACTATGGCTACTACACCTGTGTTATCACAATACTTTTTGATTGGCTTAGAGACTGAATCCATAATCTTAAGCCCAGTAATGAAATTTCTTATCCAAATAGCTTGTAAACTTGCTTCAAAATACGCAATGTACTTAGCATCACCGGTAGAAGGAGCTATTTGAGTTTGCTTAACGCTTCTCCATGATATAGCTCCTTCTGCCAATAGGAAGATGTAACCAGATGTAGACTTGTTTGTGTCTACGCATCATCCAAGATATGAATCTGAGTATCCAATTACATCCAGATTGTCTATTCTCCTATATGTGAGCATGTAGTGTTTAGTGCCTTGTAGGTACCTAAACACCTTATTTGCAGCTGTCCAATATGCTTCCCTAACATACCCACAGCAAAAGCGATGTCAGGTCTTATACAAACCTGTGCATACATCAAGCTTCCCATCGTTGAAGCATATAGGACCTTTTCCATCTGTTTCCTTTTAAACTCAGTTTCAGAACATTGTTTTAGGTTGAATTTATCTCCCTTTTCAATAGGAGCCACGTTAGATGAGCAGTTTTGCATTTTGAATCATTCAAGAATCTTGACAATGTAAGCCTCTTGAGATAAGCCTACAAGACATTGGGTTCTATGTCTATGGATCTTTATGCCAATGATATAAGATGCATCACCCATGTCTTTCATGTCAAAACTCTTGAACAAAAACTCCTTCGCCATACGTAATAGTCCCAGATCATTGGTAGCAAGTAAAATGCCATCCACATACAAAATCAAGAATATGATCCTACTTCCACTAGCCTTGTGGTATATACAGTCATTCATAATGTTTTCAACAAAACCAAATGATGTGATCACTTCATGGAACTTCAAGTATCACTGCCATGAAGCCTGTTTCAGACCATATATTGATTTCTTTAGCTTGCATACCAACTATTCTTTCTCTTCTGCAATAAACCCCTCAGGCTGTTTCATGTAGACTTCTTCCTCTAGTTCACCATTAAGGAAAGTAGTCTTTACATTCATTTAGTGCAACTTCAGATAAAAAATGGCAACTAATAACATAATGATAGGGAATGAATCTTTCTTATAAACAGGTGAAAAAGTTTTACTGTAATCGATTCCTTTCACTTGAGTGAAGCCTAGTAACAACCTAACCTAGTATATATCAATGTTACCTTGTGAGTCTCTTTTAGTTTTGTAAACCCATTTATAGCCAATGGCCTTAGACCCACTAGGCAATTCTACAAGTTTCCAAACATGGTTATTTGCCATGGTATTCATTTCATCAATCATAGCATCATACCACAACTTAGAATTCGTACTCTTCATGGCCTGAGTGAACGTTAAAGGATCATTCTCAACACTTATATCACAGTCAACTTCAGCAGAATACACTACGTAGTCATCAGGTAATACTGGTCTTCTTTCTCTAGTTGACCTCCTTAATTCAACCTCTTAGGTTGATCCAGGTTATTGAATAAGGATATCCTCTATCATATTTTGTGGTAGTTCCACTTGTGTTATAGGTTGACCATCCAATATGTGTCCATCTTATTCAACATCGTCAACTTGAGCCACAGGGTCTACATCACTTTCAATGTCAATCCCAACAGTGGGATGATTATTAACTATTGGCATCCCCTCATGAATGATGTTAGTGGTTCGCTCTATGTGGTCATCTAGTAGACAATCACTCCTCCTAATCACATCATTTTAGAAGGTGGAGGACAATAAAACTTATAACCCTTAAACCTATCTGCATAGCCTACAAAGTAAGCTATAATGGTCTTGGGGTCCAACTTCTTCTCCTATGGATTATACACTCTTACTTTAGCAGGATAACCCCATACCTTGCAATGATTTAAACTAGGTTTCCATCCTTTCCAGATTTTAAAGGGTGTCTTGTGTAACATCCCAATTTTTATCTTTATATTTAAGTAAAATTTAAAATATTATTTATCAATAATTTAAAAATATTATCTAATTAAATTATTATATTTTAATATTTTTAATAAAATAGGATATAATATATAGATTATCTTATTTTTATCTTACGTAGAATTTTATGATTTGATTGTTACTATTAGTTAGAAATTTATTAGAATTTAGATTCAGATTTAGATATATAATTTTATTTTAAAAATATGATTTAAATTTTAAAATACCTGATAGAATTTTGATAAAAATAATAATAATATACCTATATCTTTGATTAAATATACATATAATAATAAATATGTATTTATACTATAATAATATATTTTAAATTTTAAATTACTATATCTAATAAGATTTTAATAAAGATAAGATATGAATTTGAATTTTGAATTATTATTATGGCTTTATAAATAGAGCTAAAATCCTGAGTTATTCCTCAAACTTGATTATTGAGTCAGCTCTTCTCTTTTTAGTCCTCTCGCTCAGTCCCTTCTCTATTCCCAAAGAAGGTAACCACTTTCTACTCATTATGTGTACTAATATGATGTTTGTGAGTGTTTTGATATATATAAATCTATTGGTATTGATATAATTATATTGAGAAAACTTATTTGATTATTTTTATTGAAAATAGTCTTGTGGGACTTAAAGTTTAATTTAGAAAGTTTGAGTTGAGATTAGAAACTGATTATATCTTGGTATTGAAATTTGAAGAAAGTTATTATCTTAAGAAAAACTCTTTTGTGATATTCATCAAGCTATTGAGATTTTGATTAATATGATTATTTTGAGAATTATGCATTGGGAATGGGTGATGATGGAGTTGTGTTTTTACCACATGGTATAGTCACCATTAGAGCTCGATGGTTGACTTTTATCCCACCAGTTTACTGAGGGACGTAGCCAACCTGTTTACCGAGGGGCTGCGACACCCCCACCTGTTTATCGAGGAGGAATGGACCCATGGTCCAGTCAGGTGCTTTATGGATTTTAGCCTATCCATATCACTTGATCGGTTAGCTGTTCGAGGGGTAGTTACCACTAGCTCATGGGTTCGGTCGGTGGGAATAAGGCGGGTCAGTTGGTTTGAGAGGAGGAACTTGGGTGGGTTATTCATTTGACTGTATTATAATCATATGTTATTTTATATATATTGTATTTTGTGATCGGTCCTACTTGACGTCTCATGAGCACATGTTAGTACTCATGATGAGTAGAATTGCTAGTTACTGAGACATTAGTTTCACCCTATTTTTATAACATTTTTCAGGTGATAATCTCATCTTAGGACCCCAAGGAAAATTTCAGAGGCTTGATTAAAGCTATATTGATTGTATAGCCTTCTCTTTTGAAGGTATGTATAGAATACTTGTATATTGCCACAATATGTTTATTTTATATACTCATATATTCGATTACTTTATTTATATTTTAAGAAAAATATTTTTATAACTATGGTAGAGTTTCTTTTAGATTTTAGTTAAACTCTTTTCTACCATGGTTAGCTCTTTTAAAATAAAATAAATTTATTTATAATATTCTTTTTAAATTATATTGGGTACAAAATATGTCTAAATAATTAATAATACTTATATTTTAGGAGGATTTTATATCTTGGACACTGCTTTTGTTGGAACCCTGTTTAATATGTATGCGGCTATCTTGAGTGCTTCCTTCCACAGGGAAGGTGATAGTTTGGAGCTACTCCTCATGCTTCTAACCATATCCAGCAAGGTTCTATTTCTTCTTTCAACTACACCATTCATGTCAGGTGATCTAGGCATAGTATATTAGGCTACTATACCTTGCTCTCGAAGAAAATCAGCAAATGAACCTGGTGCTTGTCATTCACTAGTGTATTTGCCATAATACTCACCACCATGATCTGATCTTACGATCTTGATTGGTTTCCTAATCTATTTTTCTACTTCTACTTTATATTCCTTGAAAGCATCTAGTGCCTCACTTTTTTTATAAAGCATGTAGACATACATGTATCATGAGTAATCATCAATAAAGGTGATAAAATACTTTTAACCAGGCGCAATCAAATCAGGGCAACAAATATCCATGTGTATAATTTCTAGCAATTCAAAACTTCTCTTAGCCCCTTTATGTAACTTATTGGTTTGCTTTCCCCTTATGCAGTTCACACAAAAATCAAATTCTGAATGGTTCAAAGATGGAAGAATTCCTTCTTTGTTTAACCTTTTGATTCTGTCAACGGAGATATATCCCAATCTCCTATGCCACAAGCTATAACAATTCTCATCGATGACACTTCTCTTAGTACCATGCGAAACAGAAAAAAGATTGAGGCGAATTAGAAATAATTTTAAATAAGCAATCAATCATAACTAAATTCGCAATCAAAATAGAATCTTTTGTCAAAGTCATAAGTTTCTTAGAAAGAACTAAATGATAATCAAATGGAATAAGTTTTGACATAGAAATCAAATTCTTTTTGTAAGAGGGAACATAAAAAACATCATAAAGTTCTAAAATATGATTATTCGAAAAAGTTATGCAAAAGTTCCAACAGCTTTCATAGGATCTCCTCTCCCACTGCCTGAAAGGACAGTATCCTCATTTGGATGTAGAAGCCTACTTGATAGAAAGCCTTACATGATAGTCAAAATGTGGATCATAGTGTCAATCCACCAAGTGTCATCATTAACACTAGAAAAATTAGATTTAAAAGTAACACACGATGAAAGAATACCTCTCATCTTCATTATATGTTGCCTCACACCTCAAATAACTGTAAGCCTCATAACACATAATTTAGACATGATGGTACCACCCATCTGCTTGTCTATCAGCTTGAATTGCTTATCTAAGGCTTTCAAGTATCCTTTGGCTGTGTCGCACTTAGGGGCTGCTCCCCTGATGCTTCTAGTGATCCTTTATTGTATAAGCAAAAGAGATAAGCGGTTACTCCGCTCCCATATATTATACCTTTCCTTTACTCTCTGTCATCGGAGGCATCATCAGGTCTCAGAGGTTTTTCATATCTCAAGGCATAATCAAAGTCCAAGAAACTAAGATGCGGCAAAACATCATCTCTCCAATAAGTATAGTTAATGCTACCATCTAAGATTATTTTGTTGCTTACATCAGCCATAACCCTAGGGGTAGCAATTGGATCTGTAAAATGAAAATAGACAAATGTACAAATAAGCTCACAAGTAAGAGCTTGAAGCAATCATAAGTCACTATACCATGTATGCATGCTTAGTACAAATGTAGCATGCAAGCAGTATATAAATACATATCACCAATGTCTACTGTGGGCAAAGGCATTAGCATAGCATGTATTTATCTCAAGTGATGAAATTATAATGCATTTGTACTTTTTCAATACCTATGGGTTACTTAGAAAATAACAAGGCTATTATATCATACCTTAATTAAATGTATAATTATGAGATATCTACCTATGGGCAAAGATAAGTCATAGTTGTACATTTAATTACAAATGATATTTCAAATCCATATGTGATTAATGAATGCATGCAACAATTCAATAAACAAGGATGTTGTGGTTACTCCTCAAAGAATTGCACGCTAATCACAAATATCATTCATGTGCATTGAAAATCCAAATATGCACAACTTAATGGAGCAATTAATTATCACCCTAATTAAATATACAATTATGAGATATCTACCTGTGGCTAAAGATAAATCATAACCATACATTTAATTACAATTGATATTTTAAATCCATATATGATTAATTAAAGCATGCAACAAAACTCAATAAATAAGGATGTTGAGGTTACTCCTCACAAAATTGCATGCTAACCACAAAAATCATTAGCGTGCATATAAATCCAAATATACACAACTTAATGGAGCATTTAATAAATTAATTTAATCAAAAAATATGACTAAATAATTTAATTTAAATTCTTCCATTATTTCATGCACCAAAAAAATATTTAATAAATTAATTTCAACTCAAAAGGTTTTTACAAAATTAAATAGTTAATTTAATTGCCCAAGGAGAAGTTAATATACAAAATAGGCAATTAAATAACATATAAAATTAAAATTTGTAAATATCTTTTTCAAATAAAAAATCAATAATGGAGAAATTAATTAAAAAGACACGAATTAAAAAAGAATAAAATATTCTGGAAAAATAAATTAAATGGCCCAAAATAATTTTCTGGAAATAAAACCCAATGGCTCTAACTCAAAAGGTCCAAAACAAAGCCCAAAACTATTTTCCAGAAACAAAAATCCATGCCAAAAAATGTATTTCCAAAGAGCATTTTTAAAAAAAAATACTGCAGGCCCAAAAATGTCAGCCCAACATGCAACAATTATTTTTTTTTTGTACGGCGGCCCAAAAACAAAATTAATGAAACGGTGCGTTTTGGCTAAGGCAAAAATGCACCATTTCGACCATCTTCATGCTGAGTCAGGTTGACCTAACCTGACTCAGTAACCTGTCCTACTGCAGAATTGCAGCTGCCATGACAGGATTATAGGAGACGGCGCCGACGACCTTTCAGCAGGTGATTTCCTGCAGTTTAGGCTGTAACGTCGCATTCCAGCCCTCAGTGACCTCTCACGGCGGCTCCTCCTCCAGTAACGGCGACGCCGATAATCTTTACGAAGGTCACAATGACTCATTCTCCATTTTCTGGTGAGCTCATGGCGACCTTCGTGATGGTCACTCTCACCATCACGGCAAAACTAGTTTTCTGACGACTCTAAGCGTGTTCTGTGACTCGACTCTCACCCTTAAACATACAGAACAAATGTTCAAAGGATTAATAAAAATTATTATATCTAGAGTTTATATATCCCTTATTCTTTCCCAGATTGTTACTAATAAAGATTATAAATTAACAAGTAAGGCAAATGTGATCTTGAACTTGGCTCTAATGCCACATGTTAGAATATAAACATCTCATCAATCTAGATTATGACATATATAAGTATAAAACCTATATGAGATGCAGCGAAAGACTTAAAGTTGCCTTTTGCCATTAGCTTTACTGATATGAGAAAAACTGGAATTCAATACAAAAACCTGTCAATCAGAAAACACAGTTAGATAAACAACAAGTTCTTTCAGCTGGTGATTAGGCATAGTGATGGCAACTTGTATACTTCCGTCACCAGTGGAGAACCTTCAAGAGTGAGTAGAGAAAACTAGATTATCGCTCTGGGACTAAAAAACTATCGCACGATAAAACTATGAATTGTTAATTTCTACCATCAGAAAATTAACCTTAATAAAATGAGTCATTAACCCACCTTGACTGGGCCTAAATAACTACGGGCCACACTCAGAGGTATTTATTAATTATCCTAATTAATATCTAAATAGTTATAATAATATTAATAAATATCTCACATGTAGCTGTTGGAACCACCACTACATTCAAAAGTTTGAAATTTAAAAAGTTCGCCCATCATCATTTCGAATGTCTCTGTTTCACTTTTTTTAAGCTTCTTTGTTCATTTTACACCTTCCAACTAATCTACTCATCAATGGATTATAATTTGTTAGCTGTGGACGTTGATAGTCAGCTTTGGTTGAAAATATTTTACTTGTGTGACAAATAGTTTTGCCATTTCTAAATGTCATGTTACTAATAGGCAATCGATCATGGATAAATATGCCTTGTAATGCTCTGCAATATTTGGCTAGACTATACTCATTCTTAAATTTTGTTAGCGCTGAAGTTCCATGTCCAAATTGCAATTTCAAGAGGTAGCACTCAAAAGTAGTATTCATATAGCATTTACTAGCACTACAAAAAAATTAATTTTTAGCGGCGACTTTTGTCCCCGCTGAAAGGGCAAAAGTCATCGCAAAATACCTTTAGCGGCAATATTTTGTCGTCGTCAAGTTGTCACCTATAAGACTGTCGCATATTCGCATTAGATTGTCGCCACTGAAAGTCCAGAATCAGCAGCGACAATATGTTGCCGCTGAAATTCCACAATTAGCCGCGACATTAAGTCGCCGCTAAAAGTCCATAATCAGCGGCGACAATGAAAGTCCAGTGTCGTCGCTGAAAGTAGAGGGTTCTACGGCGACGGCTCTATCGCCGCCTAAAGAGCATTCTGCAGCGACAGAACTGTCAGCGCCTAAAGTTAATATTATTTTTAAAAATTTTTATATAATTTCTGTGATATAAAAAAATATAATTTAATAACAAATAATAAATGATAAATAATTAAATAAATCAGAATCTAATAACATTGATAAATATTTTGATCATCGTATACAATATCAAATTAGTTCAATTACTTAAACATATTTAAAATTGAAATAAAATTATTTAGTTTATACATAAACTTTATATAGAATGACCAATACTATGACTAGAAGAAGTAGGCGCATGTTGTTGCCCCTTCTACATCAAGGCAGCCAATTGAGCTTGTATACTTTGCTACATTTGTTCCATTAGTCTTTGCTCGAAATGCACACGCTCTTGTTGCATCTTTTCACGCTCTTCTTCTATCTTTGCATGCTCAGCCTCTATTTTTTCTCTCTCCTCTTGAAATTTATCAAACTCTTCCTATAATTGGGCACGCACACTCTCAACAACTGAACTATTTTGTAGATTGAGGGTGATTTCTCTTCCTTGAAGGCTCCGCTCAATACCCTTTCCCTCTTACATACCCTGATCTCTCACCAAGAACTGTCACCAATATTTCTTCTGACGTCATTCGAGCATCACTCTCTAAATCTTGGTCTTGTTGTTGAGAAAGCTCGTGCATACGACTCTATCATAAAAATATATAAAACTATTAAATTAAAAATAAAAATAAAAATAAATCAAAATAAAATATTAAACAACAATGTGTACATGAAGCTGTTCAGAGTGTGCGTTAGCCCATACTACTTGTCCATCTAATGTCTTCCTAGTATGCGTTATCTCCCACAGCTGGTCAGGAGGGATAGGTTGTCCAGTAGTAGGATCTCTCTACAAAATAATAACATACAAGAAAAAACAAAGAATATATTTTACAAAAAAAAGGATTGAAAATTTAAATTATAGTAGTGATAGATTGAACTTACTGTAGCATATTCAATCTCTGCAAATGATCGAGAACCACAAGTATGTTTAATCATTTGTTTTTCTCAATTTATCGTGTTTCTTGTACTTTTGTTCTACAACAAAATGTAGTAAGTAATAAGAATTTAATAATTGAAACAAAAAATATAATTTATTTAGAAGGATAGTAAGATACCTTAAATATGTAAGACTTAAAGTATATTAATAACCACTCCCAATCTTGAAAACTAATAGTTTGAGGAGGATCAGCCAACCTATCCTCATCAGTCTCATATTTCTTGTAGTGAGAACACATATTGTTCTTCCAATTTTTGAATGTATTTTGTAAAATAATTGATATAGCAATATGAAACTTGTCTTCAGTAATTGCATCAGCAGGTTCAAATTTATCCTGAAACAAATAATCATAAACACTTTATACAATGAAATAAATAAACTAAAATAAGTATAAAAAGTTGACATAAATAATACCTTGATTTTTAAAATCATATCATGACCATATTTTTCAAAAATATTTTTTCAGCTACCTCCACCATCCCTGAAAGAGACTGTGGTTCTAAGAGTTAAACCACAATAATTAGAAAAGTCTCTTTCTTCTGGACTGATTGTTCTTGACATGGAATCTAAAAATTTGACTCGAATCTTTGCTCCTTGTGAAGTCCTCAAATTAACGTTAATAGACTTATAAACTCCTCTGGCCTTGTTGATTGTAGTAGAAGAGCTTATCATTAAAATTTAATTATAGCAATTAAATGTTACATGCGATGTAAATCAATTATTATAAATTTGAAACAAACTTACTTGCACTACTATTTTGAGTATGGGGAGTAGTATGAGAGTTGATAGGCATTTTCTCAAGTTGTTGCAGTGATAGCGGTGAAATAACAGGTCTTGATTGAGGTGTAGAGCATGTACCTCAGCTATTTATGTTGTCACTAGATGTAACAGAAATACCTTTCCCACCTCGACCTCTCTTTAATACTAACATATCCTACAAAAATATACATTTCATTTAAGAAATAGCAATCAATCAAACAAGAATCAATGTAGATATTAATAAAATCTACCATATCAATTAATTTCATTCAATTGAATCTTCTATCGCACTATCACTTAAACTAATGTCTTCTGATTCATCTGTTTCTTCTATTTCAGTTTCTATATCACTTTCTTCTTCAATATCGCTATCAAAGTCGTCAAGAAGATCCTCTTCAGCACTAAATCTAGTATTAATGGCATTACTTTTTGTATTTGTGATGGTTCTCCTTGAGCTAAGGGCTGCGTTTGTCCATCTTCTCCATATAAGTTAATGATAATATCATCAAGTTGTGTAGGACTTGCATGGTAAATATTTAAGTCTACCACCAACTGTTCATAAGGTTCGGTGTCAACCATAGGATCATGGACCCCACTATCATCAATATCACTGTCAGCTAGTACATTAAACAAGTCGCGTGGATTTGTTTTGATAATAACGAGCCAACCGGGTGCAACAATGTCATCCATATAGAAAACTTGCTCAGCTTGAGATGCTAGAATAAATGGTTCCTCTATTTGTAATGAATATCGCGTGTTGATACTTATGAACCCGTACTTATCAACCTTATATCCTTTGTCATAATGAGCAACATCCCACTAATGGTACTTAAACAAATATACTTTTCGGTTGCCTATGTAAGACAACTCATAAATATGCTCTAACACACTATAATATTCTTTGTCAGTATTAGTGTCATCACCCTTAGCCAGGATACCACTGTTTTGAGTTTTTTTTCCTGTTGCATGGTCTTTTGTGTGAATAAAATCCATTGCCTATGAACATGGAATAACGATTCACAATCGTCAATGGACCAATTGATAAATTTATGAGTTCATCACTGACATGGCTTATAGATAATGATGTCACCTTTGAGGACAAAAGTCATGTGTTAGATAAATTACATATAAATGTAATTCCTAAAAATACTAAGGTTGAAAATGTTATAACTTACTCGTGAACGAAACCATTGAGGAAACTCATATTGGCTTTGCTCACTCCTTGATCCATAGGCTTCAAGCTTTGTTGTATATTCCCTACAAATTTTCATAGCAATAAGAAAAAATTACATTATGACAAATAAATTTTCTCTTTAAGTCAAGCAACTTACTCTATAAATGTCCAAACTTCTTCACAATTTTGTAGCACATACATTCTTACTTGACAGTATTCTTCATAGGAAAGAGAAATTGACTCACAATGTCCCCTAGCTTGACCATTTTTCTTAAATATTGTAAACTCAGGGTTGATATCATCATTGGTATCATCATTCCTACGTGGCACATTAAATTTTGTAGGAAAATCTTTCAAATATCTTGAGCAGAACATGAGACTTTCATCTGCCAAGTATCCTTCTGTAATTGATTCTTCAAGCCAAGCTTTATTGCGAACATACGATTTTAGTGTCCACAAATACCTAATGCATTAAAATTAATTAACCTTCTATAATTATGAATTATAAATATATAATGATATTGACGCATGTTACCTTTCTATTGGATACATCCAACGATATTGAACTGGTCCAGCAACTTTTGCCTCCCCTGCCAAGTGTATTGGCAAGTGAACCATCACATAAAAAAAAAGCAGGTGGGAAGATCGTCTCCAACTTGCATAATGTCAATATTATCTGACTTTGGAGTTTGTCAAGTAGTTCACACGTCAAAGACTTCGAACAAAGATTTTTGAAAAATCTTCCCAACTCTATAATTGTTGCAATTGGAAATATCTCTTGCAACAACACATGGTGATCATGACACTTCAAACCAAATAATTTTCGCTCCTGAATTTGACACATCTTAAAATATTGGATGAAAAAGAATCAGGGACTTTTAAGTTAGCCAAGAATTGTAAACAGGATTGTTTATTTTCAGGGGACAATGTGTAAGGAGCAAGAGGAATAGAAATACTATTACTATCTTCAACTGGGTGCATATCACTCTTAATACCCAAGTCCATCAAGTCCTATCTACTTTTAATTGTATCCTTCATCTTTCCAACTAAATTCATCACCATACACATAATGTTATGAGAAACATTTCTTTCTATATGCATCACATCAAGATTATGTCGTATTAGCAAGTTCTTCCAATAAGGCAATTGAAAAAAAAACTTTTTTCTTCCAATTATAAGCATTATTATGTGTATGACGCTTTCACTTTGTACCCTTCCCAAATGACACATCACCAAAGTGTTCTAGTTGCGTAAGTACTTTATCTACGGTCAATAGAACTAGTGGATCCATATGCTCTTCCTTACCATTAAATGATACCTTATTTTTACGCCATGGGTAATTTTGTGAAAGAAAGCGCCTATGGCCTATGTAAGATAACTTGCTCCTTATCGAAGTACAATGCGTGTCTTTGTGACAACATGGACATGCAAGTTTACCTTTAGTTGACCACCCTGAAAGGTTTCCATATGCGGGAAAATCATTTATAGTCCACAAGATTACTGCATGCATGATAAAATTTGATTAAGAATATGCATCATACGTCTGTACCCCTACTTCCCATAATTGTTTCAGCTCCTCAATCATTGGTTAGAGGTAAACATCTATTTCATCACCTGGACACTTTGGACCAGGAATAAGAAGTGTCATCATAAAGTACGGGCTTTTCATACAAAGCCATGGTGGCAAGTTATATGGCAGCAAGACAACAGGCCATATACTATGATTAGCACTCATATTCCCAAAAAGTTGAAATCCATCACTTGCTAAACCCAATCGAACACTTCTTGGATCAACAGAGAAGTTAGGGTGTTGGTGGTCAAAGTGTTTCCAAGCTAAAGAATCAACTGGATGTCTCAGTACATCATCATTTGAGTGTTTCTCCTTATGCCACCTCATTTCTTTAGCTGTATCTCTTGACATATAAAGTCTTTATAGCCTAGGTGATATGGAAAAATGCCTCAAGACTTTATGTGGAACCTTCTTCCCTTTCTGTTTGTTTAACTTCCATCTAGGCATCTGACACTTAGGACATGATTTTTCATTTGTGTGCTCTCCTCAATACAATATGCAATCATTCTCATAAGCATCAATTTTATGGTAATGTAAACCTAGATCGCGAATTATCTTCTTAGCTTCATAGAATGAGTCTGGTACTAAAGCCCCTTCAAGGAGAACTTCTTTTAACAAGCCCAACAACACATCCATAGATTTATTACTCTAATAGTTAAGGCACTTCACTTGAAGCAACTTTACAATAAAAGAAAGTTTAGACATCTTCACACAACCTGGATAAAGTGCAGTTTTAGCATCTTTTAATAAGTCAAAGAACCTTTTAGTATAAACATTAACTCTTCCCTCTCATGGTCGCTAGTATTGGTATAATCCACACATGGAACTCCATATGCATCACATACCATCCTGACAAAGTTTTATCAGTATCATTTTATAGGTCATGACTGAAAGTTCCACAATCTGTCTTAAATGTTCTAATTTCCCCATGCAACTCCCACACGTTGTAACTGTTCCAGAAACCCTTACTCAATAAGTCTGTCCTAACATCTCTTCTCGCTTTAAATATAACATTCATGCATCTTTTACAAGGGCAACGTATTTGATTTACCATGCCAGGTTGACTAAATGCCCATTCTAGAAAAGCATCCACTCCTCTAGTATATGATAGGTTACCTCTGTCTTTAATATGTAGCCAACTTTTATCCATTTATATTCCCTAAAATTTTCAAATTTCAAATCATATTAAAAGGGTGACATAAAAGGGTCTAAATTGAAATTTCAAATTTCAAATCAGATTAAAAGGGTGACATAAAAATTTCAAATTTCAAATTTCAACTTTTAGCAAACGCAAAGTAGAAAGAATGATTTCTCGGTCACATTTGACCATTCATTCGCTGGATGACATAAAAGGGTCTAAATTGAAAAAAGTGGGGCCTACAACATATTCTATTTGGGAATCTTTAACTCAAACAAGTGGTATAGCTTATCATCATTATAAATGGGAATGTTTTGTTTTTGCTTCTATTTATAAAGATAGAGAAGAAGGGATAGTAAGAAAACTTAAGGTACGATGAAACATAAGGTATATAATATGAAAACTTAAAATGTAAGGTAAGAAAACTTAAGGTACGAATACATCATATTAAGAGGGAATCCAAGAATGTATATAATATGATAAAATGAATGTAAGTCTTAGGTGAAGAAACAAGAGGCTATGAAGTAGAGACATTTGGTTTCATTTCGAATATTAGTTTCATATACATATTATTTTTTTATATAAAACTTAGACATTTCGAGGGATTGAACTGTAATGAAGCCTCTTCACTAAAGAATAGAGAATTTGCAACAGAAAGCTTTACAACTAGAAAATCATTCAATCAAAACACGAGGCATCTGTGAGGAATAACTATAATGTGTATCCATATATATTGACGATGATAGATTTTTGTCTAACTATAAAAAGAGAAAATTGAAATCGTAGTCATAATGGGAATACTAGTGAAGGGTGTAACGATATGGATATTTTCAAGAGCAGTGATATTTTTTAGTGTGTCTCCCTTTGTTGAGAGTATATACTTAATTATGGTATCTTTTTAATTATTCTTGCACCAATACTTAAGATATGATTAGTTATATACTCTGCTATCTTTCTACAAAATGTTTAGGTATAGCTTTGTAATACAAATATACCTCTTTGAACCTACATTACATAAAATATAGAAAAAAGTCAGCGTAGCCTAACCATTGATAACTCTGTTATTTCAAACAGTATAAAACAAAATAGAACAGAGAAACTTAAATGGTCATGTTTACTGGTTGTTGTCGGTTCAGGCTGTGAATTATGGGAAGTATAAGAGTATCTGGGATTAAGCAGTTATGGGAAGTGAATGAAAAAAGCAGGGGAAGAAGGAAATACTCAGAGGTACAATGAATTTTGATGAAAACCATGATACAATTGTAACACTCATCTAACCATTAGCAAATGCAAGAGCTAAACTGACAAATGAAGACAGATCAATGAAAGAAAAAGTAGAAGGGAAGAACAAATTTCCAGTAAACAGAAGCTCCCCTCTTCGGTAACATTCTTCAGAAATGTGTGACATCATATAGCAACGACATTTGGAGATTAAAGCTTCATTCCACGTTTTTAAGCTTCATTAATTACTTTATTAGAGATTTAATCTCAAAAACCCAAATTTAAACATTTACAAACCCTAAAACGTATCGCCACAGTAAATCTACCAGCAACCCTACTGTTGAATGATTTTGGTTCGGTTTGAAGTCAGAAAACTCAACTACTTACTCATTTTCATTGAATCAACCAAAAGCTACTCAAAATCTTGACTTTAATCGGTGACCCACCCCACAATCAAAAGAAAACAGACGAGACAAATTGAAGACAGACTCGGAGAACTCACCTCCGATGGCCGACAACGTCACAAGCTCAATCTCCGACCTGTAGTCACTCCTCCAATGTCACAATCCTCTAGTCCTTCCCTTGTGCTCTCCCTCTCTCTCCCGCTCTCGATGTTTCTCGTGTTCTCTGAAGCAGGACACTCAGCGATGGTGAGGAATAAAGAAGAGAAGGGGAAACCTAGCAAATTATTAAAACGTATCAGCGGCGACAATAAAATCGCCGTTGAAATAACTTTAAGCGGCAAAAAAACAAAGTCGCTGCTGAAACTGACTTTCAGCGGCAACTTTCTTGTTGCCGCTGAAAGTTTTAATTTAACCTAATAATTTTACAAATAATTCTCTTAAAATATTAATCATATTTTTCCTCCAATAGCTTCTTCAACTCATTAGAGAATTTTTATAAAATATTTTAGGCAAATAATAACCTATAACTATTTTTCTTGAATTTTCTAAAAAAATAAGTCTTTAATTCCCGAAAAATAGCTATGAAATCATTTGGGTCTCTTTTGGGAAAAAAACTCTTTCATAATTTCTATGCCCCCAAAATACTTATTTTATAATTTTTTCTTAACCCCAAAATATTTTTAATAATTATTCTTTCCTTTTTTATTTTTCTAAAATTTCACTTTTGAGACTTTTTAATTTCAGAAAAACATTCTTAAACTCAATAATACCTTACAAATTCTTTTTATACAAGTTAGGATGTTATATAAAATGTAGTAATATAGGGCATATGTAACAGTAACTAAAAATATATATACGTTTGTATTTTACGTATATTATTTCTCCTTATCTCTCACACCCACATCTCCCTCTCTCTATCTCCTCCCCCACATTATCTCTAACACACACATATAGATGATGAACTCACATTGACATATATTTACAATATCTCTCTCATAGATATATCCCTGTTTCATCCCTTTTTTCACATGCATCACATTAAAATTGAAAGTTCTGAGCTTCTGCGGCGACAAGAAAGTCGCTGCTGAAAGTCTATTTTCAGCAGAGACTTTTTGTGTCGCCGCTGAAAAGTCGTAGCCAAAGGTATATTTTTTTGTAGTGTAGTGAAACCGTTCCAATGAGGCTATACGTATTGGGCAATGCATGGTGAAAGATGCTGTAGGATTGATGATGTCATGCTTGCAATTTCACAAGCAGGAGTCTAAGTAGAGGGTTCAGATCAATGATGCAATACGAGATGCTTTCAGAGTTCATGCAAACAACTTTACACGAGAAGTACAAGGTCAATATCCGGAGTTCGCAATGAATAAATAAGCTACAGTTTTTTTTTTTTGACCTCATGAATGATGAGGAGAAGCCTTTATATATTTCGGGTGTGTGAAGTATTCTAAATGCCATTTTTATCAAATTGTATAACAGCAAGTGCTTGTGCGGCATTACTACCAAGGCAATGTCGATGCTTGCTAGAATTATTGGGAGATGTACTCACCAATGCCAAGATTCCCACTTCATTTTATGAGGTTAAAAAGATTATTAACAAATTACGGTTAATATATATTGAACTACATGAAGCTTGATGCGTACCTAAATGATTGTATATTGTATTGGGGAGATAATGCAAACATAGAGGTTTGTAAGTGCTGTAATACATCCAGGTGGAAGCTTGTACATAAGGGAAAAGGAAGAAGAATAAACATTTGTAAAGGTTGTATATGACATCCGAACGGCCAAGCACGTGAGATGGAACAATGTTAAAGAGACTACAATGTTAAAAAGACTGCTATGGGTAAGTTAAGACATCTACGAGATGCCAAACTGCTAAGAACATAATTTTAGTGGTTATAAGCAGTACAAATGCAATAAAAAAAAACACTACAAAAAGCATGTTTTGTAGTGTGGTGCAAATGTTGGCGCGTGAACAAATAGACATGATGACAAAGTGCACGAATTTAAAGTCATTTATAATCACTTTATACACCAATTGTTCTAAACCGGTTTAGAAAACACTTGTTACACTGATTGGACAGCAAGCTGGGGTGTAGAAAGTTATTAACCTTAAGTAAATTAAATAATCTAAATTACTTTTTACACCAACTATTATGTTTAACCAATATAGAAAGTGTTTTACGAAAATCAAAAGTCGTAAACTTTATTTACTTAAATTGCTTACTACCCAAGCAAAGAGTTATTGATTCAGTTGTATCTATTGATTCCATGAAAGGTTAAGAATCCAGAGTGAAGAGTTAAGTGGCCCTATTAACAATCCTAGAGCCATAAATAAAGGATGCAACAAAAATATAAAACAAGTTACAATATGAGAGACCACGTTGGTTCATAAAATAAATTTACCAAAGGTTGTTGCGATTGGTATACATAAGCTCGTATCTAATAAAATTTAAATTTAAATTTCTTATCTAATACTTTCTTTTTTTCATTTATATTTCCAATGTCTGAGATTTTCCAAGACCAGCACTATAAATTGCAGTTGAGAAATGCATAATATGCATTCATCTTTGTTACAACTTAACTCACCCTTAAACCTTTGAAACAAAAGATGAATATGAAGCCCTTTTTTATGTGCCTCTTCCTCGCCATGCTGCCCATGTCTGCTACTGCGAAACTCGTAACTGATCAACAACCTTTCTATGGAGAGACAAACGGTAATTTATATATTTGATAATACTAATCCCATTAATACAACTTGCATCATCAACTACAAATAATAAATAATTTGAAGTTTTTTTTTATATTAAAAGTTGTGAAATAATTACTCAATTGTGTGACACACACACAAGTAAAGCGTAGACTTGAGCAATCAACCTAGAAGACATCGAAGTTAAACATTAACTTATGTATTCTTTTAATTTTGTTGCATTTCATCTTAACATTGCTAATTATTCAAGATAAAGGAAATAAATGTATAGATATTAAAGAAATTAAAATTAAGTTAATTATTTATAACAACTATGTGTTAGTTTCTTAAAATACCTTCTTTAATTAATCATTATCCCCACTGATAAAAATCCCCTTTTATATATACATATATATAATAAGTGCTTCAATTGAATATTTTAAGTTAAACATATATATATATTAATTAGAGATTTTATCACTTTTATTGGGTATTATTGCAGTAGTTGTGATTAATTAGTGCTTTAATTAAATATTTTAAATTAATGAAAAAAGGTCATTTTTTTGTGTATTTATTGCTTTTGTTATTTCATTTAAGTTGTATGACAAATAGTTTGACAATTTCTAAATATCATGTTGATCATAGTAATGGATCGATCATGGATAAATATGCCTTTCACTATTCCGTGATATTTAGCTGGACTGGACTCATTTTTGGATTTTCTATGGTTCACATTAGCTTTGGAGGTGAAATTCTTTATCCACGTCCGAAATACAATTTTAAGAGGTGACACACGAGAGTAGTAATCAGGCAGCATTTAAAAGTGAAATTGTTACCATTAAATTAGTATATTTTCTAATTTCTTGTATTAAAATATTATATAAAATAAAAAATCTATATTAATAAATTTAAAACATATAATTAAAATAACTGCCAAAATATTTATTGTGCTTAAATATATTAGATCTTAGCATTTAAGATGATATACATATTGGGCAATGCATGGTGAAAGACGTAGTCTGATTGGCGATGATGTGCCTACAATTTCACAATCAGGGGTCTAAGTAGAGGGTTTAGATTAATGATGCGGTGCGCTGTGCTTTCGGAGTTCATGTAGACAACTTTACACAAGAAGTACATGGTCCATATCCGGAGTTTACAAGGAATGAATAAACTAGAGGTTCTTTCAACGTCATAAATGATGGAAGGAAGCTTAGGTGTGCAAAGGATTCTAAATTGTTTTTTTTTTTATCAAATTGTATCATATCAATTGATTCTGTAGCATTACTAACAAGACGTGGTCGACGCTTGTTAGAATTATTGGGAGATGCATTCACTAATTTGGAGATTTCACTTCATTTAATGAGGTAAAAAAATTATTAACAAATTGGGGTTAATTAGAGTTGAACTACATGAAAATTGATGCGTTCCCAAATGATTATATGTTGTATTAGGAAGATATATTGCGCATAAAGAGCTTTGTAAATAATGTAATACTTCTAGGTGGAAGTCTATACAAAAGAGAAAAAAGAGAGAGAATAAAATTGTAAGTAGTTTATAGAGGTTATAATCGTTATAAATACAATTAAAAAAAACTATAAAAAGTGTGCTTTTGTAGTGTGATGTGATGGCTGGCGTGCAATTAAATAGATACAATAAAGAGGACAATTTTAAAGTCATTTCAAATTACTTTCTATACCAATTATTTTTTAACATGATATAAAAAACACTTGCTTCGCTAACTGGATAAGCAACCAGCGGTTGAAAGTTTTTAATCTTAAATAAATAAAATAATTTAAATTACTTTTTACACTAGTTTTTTAACTGGTGTAAAAAGTGTTTTACAAAATTAAAAGTCAAAGATCTTATTTAATTAAATTACATATTACCCGGTTGGATGAGTAGCCATTGTAGAGTCATGATTATTTCGATATTTAAATTACTTAATATACCACAGTTGGATGAAAAACCGGTGTAAAAAGCCATAAACCTTATTTACAAAAGTCTTACCTAATTTAGTTATAACTATTGGTTCCATGAAAGGTTAACAATCCAAAGAGTGAAGAGTTAAGTGGCCCTATTCACAATTCCAGAGCTAAAAATTAAAGATGCAACAAAAACATAAAACAAGTTACAATCTAAGAGACCTTGTCAGTACATAAAAATAATTTACCAAACGTCATGCTTTCTTTGTACAGCTACTTAAAAAATGACTATATTAATTTCGAAAGGTTAATGTGATTGGTATAGATAAGCTCATACACCCTCCGATATTTTTTTATAAGTAACATGCTCTCTCATAAGGGTGGTCCTATATATAAATAATAATTTGAATTTGTTTAAAAACTTAATACACTTTTTGCATCTATGCCATCCAATTAATTATATATCTCTGTCCTATTCATTCTTTCTCATCTTTTTTTTCCGCTCATTCTCTCTCACCCAACCTCCTCATAAATAATGATATATTTGAAAAAAAGATTTTATTTCTAATATATTTATTACTTTTAACTAAACTTTAATCGCGTGATTTGAGTAATATTTTATTGTTTCATTTAGATTTCCAATGTCTTAGATTTTCCATGACCAGCACTATAAATAGCAGTTAAGAAATGCATAATGTGCATCCATCTCTATTACAACTTGATCTACTCTTGAACCTTTGAAGCAAAAGGTGAATATGAAGCCCTTTACTATGTGCTTCTTCCTTGCCATGCTACTTATGTCTGCTACCGCGAGGCTCGTAACTGATCAGAAACCTTTTAGTGAAGAGACAAAAGGTAGTTTATATATATATGATCTTACTAATCCCATTACTTCAACTTGCATCATACTCTACAAATGATAGATAATTTTAATTTTTTGATATTAAAAGTTGTGAATTAATTACTCAATTGCCCGGTATACACACAAAGATGGCTTCATACTTGCTTAAGGTGTGTTTGGGTGTTATGGGAACTCAAATATGGAGGCGGGCACCTTTCTCTGATGTTAAATTGACAATAAGGAGGAAGAAACCAGACGAAAAGAGGGAAAATGAAAACAACTTAATGCTCAATATTCAATTCATAATCAAAACGTGCAAAGAAAATGTGTTGAGATCCTATTTATATACCTCAACCTAATCCTATGAATTAAATATGGAATATTTTAGAAACCCTAAGAATTAAATGAAAAATAACAATCCATAATAAATGCTAAAAGATAACAATAAATTATAATTAAAATGAAACATCTCTAATTTCTGAAATAGTCAAATATCTTAATCAATTATTATTCCATATCCTATCACATACTTTATTTAAATGAGGGGCATTTTAGAGGGAAAACATTAAATGAAATTCAAATAAATTTGAAACTAGGTATGAGAATGGAGATACCTATCAAATTAATGAGATTTTAGATAATATTTGAGAGAGTTGGATCCTAAAACCATATGGAGGAGACAACATATAGCTTTTCTCCAATCACTAGTTTATTATATTAACCCACTATGTTTCATATAGTTGATATATTTCATACTTCTGAAGATATTTAAATTCAAATGAAACTGATAAAATATTTGTTAGTGCTAGATTCTGGTTACTAAATATAATATTTATTGTTTTGTTTAATTGCAACTTGGTTATGTAAACTATATTATTGTAATTTAAACAAAATATACTTGCAACAGCGTCATTTATTTGTAACTTGACGTGGTAAGTAACATTCAATGACGAGTAGTCTAAATAGCCGACATTGAAAGATTACTTACCGTGTCACTTGGCTTTGTTAAGTGACGTAATTTCAGATCCAATGTCAATTTTACCATACAACCGACATTGAAAGTGGCTTACGACATCACTTTTTAACCGACGTTAAAAAGCCAAGAAATAACATCATTGATTTATATATTGCTCATAGAACCAATATTAGATGCCCCATTAAACCAATGTTAATTGTTTTTTCTGTACTAGTGCATATTACCTACTATATTTCATATAGTTGATATAGTTCATATTTTAGAAGATATTGATGGGAAGTAGTTATTAGTCATAATCAAGAAACCGCAATAGTAGGGGAAACGACATTACTCAACCAAAAAAAAAAAAAAAGATGCTTCCCACGTGTTGGTTAAAATAAAGGAACGAACAAAGAGAAGGTGTTGACATAATTGTAATTAAAATGTCATTGGTCATGTTTGCCCAAAATAAAAAAATGTCGTTGGTCCTTAAATGAAATAAATTGTTTAATTTAAATAAATGTGATGTAATCACTATAAAAGTTGCTTATATAAAATTATATTATATATCTGTCTATAAGTTAAGTAAATTAATTTTAGAAAAAATGATAAATCTCCCTCAATTTTTAAATATAAGAGCTAGATGAATAGTCTATTTTAATCTTAAATATAATATCCCAATCCACTTTATTATCCAAAATTATATATATATTTTTTAAAATATCCTTATATGATTATATATATTGAAGAAATTTCTATTGAGGATAGTTCAAATGCATATGATTAAAGAGTATATTTTAGAAAAATTTACACACAGTCATTACAAATAATTAATTTAATTAACTTTTTTAATCTAATTAAATTAGTATATTAAGGACTAGAGTTAGTATATGAAACAAATTGGATAAGATCTTATATACTTATAACCAAATCTAACCGTCTAACTAGTTTTTATATTAAGAAGGGGGGTATTATTTTATAATTTTATGTATTTTTCAATCGCTTTGATTTTCCATGATATTACTCTATAAATAGCGATTGAGAAATGCATAATGTCCATCATTCACTTATTTTGCAAGTTAACTCACTCCTAAACCTTTGAAACAATATGAAGCCCTTTGTGCTATGCCTCTTCCTCGCCACGTTAGTAATCCAATTATTACAACTTGCCTCGTCCACAACAAATAATAGATGATTTAAACTTTTTGGTATGAAAAGTTGTGAAATCTCATGTTTCTAAATTTAGGAATGACACAATAAGTTCACCGGACTTTCTAAATTTGCAAACGTGATCTTAATTAATGCCTAAAACATAAAATTTCTTAGAAAAATATAATGCTGCTTTGTTGTAGTCATAGATTTGATCTCCATCCACCTCTTGAACCCTCATGAAATTACGTTTTAGATAATTGCTCCAACCAGTCTTAAATATGTAGAAGCTAGTTGGGAGTTAGATTTGATTTTAAATGTAAGACATCAATCTATTTTATCTTCTATATTTTTTCTCCCAAACTACTCTATTAATACTCCTACAACAATAGTTATAATCAAATTCAAACAGTTACAATACATATATTTTTTTATTTAATCAAGGATATAATCCCTATTGAGATTTATCTCGTAAAGTGTTTTCATCTTTCCCGATAATTACACTTCTTGGATTCGAACTTATATTTTCCTTATAAGGGTGATTTCGCTTGCCACATCAACTAACAACTTGTTAGTCACAAGACATATGTTAGACACAAGTATTTTAGAAAGATTATGTTATATTTATTATAATTAACTAATTTACTTAACACCCTTAGTTTATCTAAATTAGTTAACTTTTATTAAAGAGTATAATTTTCATGCATGTCCATATATGTATAGTAACTCGTTCTGCAGCAAATCAAGAATTGAAGCAAGTTGCGATGGCGCCTGTATCGGCCATTCTCAAGCTCATATCTGTAACTAATATGAAACCTTCCAATGGTGCCTCCATACTTGCTTCTGCAACTTATAAAGAATTGAAGACAACCACCGGTTGTCCAACAATTCTCCGTGGTATCTGTATAAAATGGTGCGGTTCGCCTGAGACTGGTTATTGTTGCCAATTGTGCGTATGAACCCAGAAGACATGGAAGTAAGAAATAAAGCACAGAATAAGACTATATATATATATATAAGGAATAAAGCATGGACTAAGACTATATATGTATAAGGAATAAAGCATGGACTACGTACTCTATATCTTTCATGCATGCTTCAGCCACGCATGTATTCATGTAGCTCAGATATGCTTTTGTTGTACCAATTGTGTATATGGGTTGCATGAATAATAATATAACTATTACTATATATCTAAATTATTGTGGACAGATTTTTGGAAGCTTCAGTTTTATCAATAATATGAATTTCTTTTGGCCAAGAAAAATTATAAACTAAAAAATCTGGAGTAGTTTGTGTAGTGATTTATATATACAGTCTTTCAAAAGTCAGAAATAACCAATATGGTAATGTCAAATTCAAAAATGGAATTGAAATTGATTAACAATGAATCATTTTTAAGATGACGATCATTCGCTTTACCTTAAGAAGAGAAGGGTTAATTTAATTGGTTAAGATTGGCCTGCGAAAGCGATTATACTAGAGCATCTCTTTTGTCCTCATTTACCGCACAATTTATAGTTCAATAAATCGGGTCACAAAGAATAAATTAAAAAATTATTTAAAATATGAAGACTTAATTAAAAAACTATAAACATCAAATTGAAAATTAATTACAGCTACAAGAACCATAGATATAATTTTACGTTACTAAAAAGCATAAAAAATTAAGCAAAGAGATATTATTGAGCAAGAACCTGAGATCGAATTGGATGACCTCTTTGTCATCTCAAAAGTCCCAGAAATAAAATAAAACGCATCTCTGCAATTAACCTTGCTGATGTACAACAAATGGAGAAAAGGCCAAAGTGCAATAATTAAGATAATCATTTGAACCAAAATAACCTAATTTATCAACCTAATTTTTATCATAAAATAATTATTAAAACATAAAATAGATTTAATAAAATTACAGTGATGATAATAATATACTTGATCATAATTCTCTTCCTAGTATTCCTAGTATTACATATGTATCCTCTTATACTAAAGACGATAGTGAACATGTTGTGCATATTGAGCTATACGTGAGTACTAATATTGACTTATCTTGTAATTAGAACTTGCTTGAATATTCTTCTCCCCTTGCATGCACATAAGGACAATAAAGTTCTTAAAGGAAATGCTAATAATGATACCTCACATACATCCTTTCCACGTACTTATAGTGATACTTCACCTTGCATGAATTATATTGAATTATCTAGGATGCTAGCCACGTTGCATGAATATGATGGAGTTGATAATTATGGCATTATTCTAATTTCTAATAGTTCTTAAAAGCTTCTTGAGGAAGGTGCTTTTGTTGTATTGCCAGGATCCACGAAATCATATGATGAAGTAAATGTTACTACAACAATTGAGGAAGTCACTCTAGTACAACAAAATGCCATAATAAAGAAAATTAGGCATAAGACCAAGCCCACACCATTGCAAATCATGCCTACTATTTAAGAGGATGAAAATGAGGGTGCTGATAAGGATGAGATATTATCATATGATTTTCCACCTGATAAAGAAATAATCATTGATGATTATATTCTAATTCCTCCACTGCTGAAAAATAGGCTTTTTAAAGCCCCATTTTTAAACCGGTCACTGCGGAGACGGTTTAAAAAAAATGACCAGTGGCATTTTTGTAAATAAGATAAAATATTTACACCGGTTGTAAAATATGACCGCTGTAAAAAGTAATGACCGCTGTAAAAAGTTATGACCAGTGGCATTTTTGTAAATAAGATGAAATATTTACACCGGTCGTAAAATATGACGGCTGTAAAAAGTCATGACCGGTGGTATTTTTGTAAATAAGATGAAATATTTACACCGGTCGTAAAATATAACCGCTGTAAAAAGTAATGACCGGTGGTATTTTTGTAAATAAGATGAAATATTTACACCGGTCGTAAAATATGACCGCTGTAAAAAGTCATGAGCAGTGGTATTTTTGTAAATAAGATAAAATATTTACACCGGTGGTAAAATATGACCGTTGTAAAAAGTAATGACCGCTGTAAAAAGTCATGACCAGTGGCGTCGATTTTTTACGATTCTCTATCTTCACAAATCATATCGTCGTCCCTGGAGAAAACTAGACAAGGGAGAACACATGGTGACAGGAAGCTCCACCTTCGTAGCACACCGTCTAAAGCTCGCCGAAGAAGAAGACCTAGATATGCGATGACCCATACCTATGCTCGTCGTTCTCTATTATTGAAATCAGTCGTTGTAACCTCTAAAACTCCCCAAAGAAGAAGATCTAGATCTGCGATAGTGGGTGTCTATTTTTTTGTTCCTTTCTTTCTCGATTTTGTTTAAATATATTTCTATTCACTTTTAACTGGGTAAGTCGGAGGAATTGTGACGATGTTTCTGTGATATCTTTAATTAGGTAACGGTGTTTCTAGGTTTTCGTTTTTATATATATATTTGGGTTTTTGTCTCATTTATTTCTGGGTTCTGTTTAAATATATTTTTGTTTGCTTTTGAGCAGGTAACCAAAAGGAATTGTGACGATATTTTTGTGATATCTTCAATTAGGTGACGACGTTTATGGGTTTTCATTTCTGCGCATATATCTACATTTTTGTTTCTTTCGTTTCTGGGTTCTCTAACTTTTTCTTTTTTTCCTCTTTTTTGTTCTCTGCTTACATTTTACAGGTACCTATTCTTCTTCATCACTCTCCTCCTCCTTCAGATTTATGACGAAGAAGAAAATAATTTCGGATCTAGACTTTTTTTATTCTGATTTTTTTTTTATTTTGACATTACTTTTTAAACCGGTTGTATGAAATAACTGATTTAAAAAAAACTGATTGTTTACACCGGTCATATACAACCGGTGTAGAATATTAAACTTTTTACACGGGCTGTTTCTACACCGGATCAAAGTCCGGTGTAGAAGTCTATTTTCAACCGATTTAGAAAGCCTTTTTTCCAGCCGTGCTCATGTTGAAGTCAAGACTCTTATTGAAGGGAGTCTTATTGATTTTATTAGATATGAGAAATACTTGTATTCTTATATGTCTTATAGTGTTTTCATATCTGGTGTCTTGATTATTAACCTTACATGCTTGAAGGCTTTCCACGGCTTCAAGTACTTTGATTATTGTCCCATACTTGGAGTTAGAAAAGGTTCTGCTTGTAGTTTGTTGAATCTATTGTAGGTACCTCACTTAGGAGAATTGTATAGTGATCAACATATTCTCTATATTGTGATGTATCCACAAATTGACCCTAAGCCGCCACCACAAACTATTAGAGAAAGTTGTGTAGAGAAGGTACACTTATGTGAGAGCATATTCTTCATCACATATGAGAATTTCAATTTCAAGAGCCTCAAGTGGCATAAAGGCACTAGATTGTCTGTTTCCTTATCTTATCCTTCTATATATCTTGAGCTTTATTGTTTGAGATAACTGTGGGGTGGAACAATCCCAATAGTAAAAGGTAGAATAATTTAGATTTCTTGCTTTATGTATTTTAATGATTTCCAATAATAGGTTGTATTTTAAGGATTTATTAGTTTTATGTTAGTTTTTCTTTGAATAAATCTCCCCTTTAGCACATAACCCTTTAACCATCTTCCTTTCTCCCTTTGATATATACTTTAGTGTTGCGTTGAGGACAACGCATGGTTTAAGTGTGGGGAAGGGAATTAATTTGATTAACTGTTTGATTGAGCTCTTGAAAATGCCTATTTTTAAATTTTTTTTTACACTTTTGCTTCTGAGCACTCTTATTTTAAATTAAACTATCATTTTGATTAACTTGATACGTATATGAATCTTTCAAATCTACTGTTGATTGTGATAGTTCAGTTAGTTAATATTATGATATTTATCCTAGAAATAGGTAATGTGATGCATTGAGAACAATTGAAGTCTTTAGTGAAACTCTATGAATAGGAATGAAGAGAGATAGCCCTGTTAGAAGGATTCTCGACCTTAAATTCATAAACTAAGTGAGTACCTCCTGCACTAATTTATATTCAAAACTTGTATTGGTTTTTTTATCTGCTGTCTAACTCATGTGCAACTTTTTAAATGATTGAGGCCATCATATTCTAAATTCCTTTTATCTCAAACATAAGACCATTACACATTATATCTATAGTCACCCCTTTTGAGCCTATCACTTTTTTCCCCCATCATTTTTATAGAAAGTCATATATGCATGAATATCTTTTCGAAATAAGATTTTTATTCATATCAGAAAATCATTATTATTATATTGTGCTACATCTTTTATATACAAGGTGCCAAATAAGAAAAAGAAAAGAAAGATAGTACAAGAAAAATACAAAAAAAAAGAGAGAGAAAGGAAGAATACACCATTATCAGCTCTTATTAGTACAATTACCATCCCTACATCTCTTATGATATGAATTCATGTTATCTATTCATTATTACATGCATATACTACTTTATATTCTTTATATTCTATTCCACGTGGCCTATTTCTAACATTATAAGACTATAAAGATTTTTTGATTAAAAAATAAACATATAATTGATGGCAGAGACTTAAAACTATTACAAGCATATGGTAGGGAGCTAGTACAGGGAGGTTTGAGTGAAAGAATCCCTATAAAGGTGAGATGAGTGAAACAATTTTATTCTTGAGTGTACGATCTCTTCTATCATATTCCTTTGTCTTAATTGTATTCATAGAGATTGATCTTATTACATTTATTATTGTGTGATTATCGCTGACTTGAAGGATTTGATTGATTGTATTATTATTCTTGTATTCGAATTTGATTAACTCCTCTACTTGTTTTCAGTTATTTATCAGGATGTTTTCACAGCTTTGCCCTGGAGTGCAAAGGATTAAGAGTGAGGGAATTTAATAAATCCCTATTTTATCATATTATTTCATACTTATTTCAAGGAATTTTTCATGTTTAATAGGCATTATTGTAGTAGTTGTGGCTATTTTGTGTTTTAATTGATTATATGAATTAAATGATTAAAAACTTCATTTTCTTGTGTTTTTATTGATTTTATTATTTCTCTTGATTAAATTGATTTGTATGAAGGTATTTTGCTTTTATGTATTTCAAAAAATTAAGAAAAATAAATAAATAATGACTAGAATCACATCAACTATTAAAAAATTATACTATATTAAAAGATAATAGATAAATATGTTATCTTTTCCTATTTTCTTATTAATTATTTTATCTCTTTTATCTGATTATTTTTTATTTGAATTGTTTGTAAGATATTTGAGTTGATGAAAAGATTATTTTTGGAGATAATGGAAAAGTGATACCTTGGAAGGATACTGAAGATAAATAGAGATTATCATTATTTTTTAAAGAGCTAATCAATGAAAAGTCACACATGTACAAGGAGAACACCAAAGCTATAGTCTAAGCCTATAAAAGGAAGACCTTGGAGCTGTTTAGAAGACACCAATTACCACTACCATCACAATCATCTTCTTCATTTTGTCCACAATTTTATCCCTTTCTTTCTAAATTCTTAAGGAGAGATGTAGTGGTTTGAGTTCCTGTGCTTTAGAGTAGGAGTTGAATAATTTTATAATTTGATCTTTCTTCCTTTATGCAAGTTTAATTTGATATTTCTTCCCTTATGAAGTTTATGACTTTCTAGGTTTCAGTTTTGAGATTTGTATATCTTGGATCTAGAGTTTTAGTTGAGACACATGTGTGATCAAACTCTTGTAATTTATTATTTCAATTTATGATTTGGTATTCTTTATTTAATATATTTAGTTTCCTCTTATAATTATTTATGTTGGGTTCATATGTTTAGTTATAGTGTTTTCAGTTCAATATCTATATTAGAGGAACAAAATCATTTATTGTTTAATTTATCATATGCTAAGTGGAGCTTTTAAATAATCATTCTATGTATAATTATGGATTTATGATTATGACCATGACGATTTTCTAGAGTTCTACATGTTAAAGACTTAGTATATATAATTATTATAACTCTGATATATTATTGAACGATGTATATATAATTATTATAACTCTGACATATTATTGAACGATGATAGTCACACATCAATCCTTGAGAGTACTCGTCTTCAGATTGATAATATCCTCCATTTGTCTGGCTTTTATTCTCATTATTTTTTTAGAAATTCTAATTAATCAAGCTATCTTCTACTCCTTCTTCTACGCATACTTAATAATCTAGATTTAAGCAACGTATTGACTCTACGTAAATAATATGATCTAAGTTAACTTCTATACTACATAGAGATTAATTTAGTAAATAATTTGAGCGCTATCGACAAGCGACACCAGGCTCCAAACTCAAAATACTCATATAAAAATCAAGGTTAATCAATAAACTAAACCGATTAAACTTTACTATTAACTAATATAAGCATAACCCATGCATCAATTCACAATTCAAACGGTAATAATGTAACATTCAAAATTTTGATAAAAAGAATTTATAAGGAATTATTGAGGTAAAAAGTATTATTTCTGAAATTAAAAAGTCTCAAAGAGAAATTTTAGAAAAAGAAAAAAAGAAGAAAGAATAATTATTAAAAAAAATTAGGGCGCAAAAAAATTAAGAAAAAATTATAAAAAGAGTATTTTGGGGATTTAAAAAATTATGAAAGAGTTTATTTTCCTAAAAAAAGCTTAAATGATTTAATAGTTATTTTTTGGAAATTAAGGGCCAATTTTCTTAGAAAATTCAAAAAGAAAAAATTAAGAGTTATTGTTTGCTTTAATTTTTTTAGAAAAATTATCTTATGAGTTAGAGAAGCTATCGAAGGAAGAAAATTTTTATTTGTAAGAATTTTCAAAAGTTTTAGAAAATAAGAGAAAAGCTAAAAATGGGTATATGGTAAATGCTGAAGTGTCTCAAGCAAATTATCCATGGGGCCTTTCCTTAATAAAATACCTATCCTCCTCACGTCCTGCTCCCCCAACTTATCAGACCTCCTTTTCTCTCACTTAGCTCCACTGCTTTTTTCATTCTCTTCTGATAACACAGAGAGCGAGGGAGTGAGAGAGAGAGCACTGGAGAAGGACCTGGGAGCGTGCGACGCGAGTAGACCAGATGAGAACAGAGGACTTGCGACGCCGGAGACCGAGCCTGTGACGCCATAACACCTGAGGTGAGATCTCCTACTTCGTCTTCATCGACGTCTCCTCTATTTTCAAGTTTTGGATTAAAGACAAGATTTTGAGTGGAATGTGATCGATTTAGTAAGAATGAAAAAGGATTTGAGCTTTGTAACTTGAATTGGAACCAAAATTGTAGGCTTTGGTCACTGCATGTGTTGGTTCTCTAGTGGAGTTTGATTTTTCAAAACAAGGGGTAAGATTTCGGTTTTAATAGCTTAAGCACTCTGAAATTGATATAAAATCGTGGACTGCATGTAGTATTGGGTTCTGTTTTAGTGATTTTGCTTGGTTGGTTGTTGATGGCCAAACAAGGGGAGCTTGCGATTCTGGTTTTGCAGCTTCAAGTTCTATGAAATTGGGGTTGCTGTGTTGGGTATCTTGTTTTGGGTAATCGAGTTTGTGTGCTGCTGTTAGGACATTTTTTTAAGGTTTATAAGGTGATTTTAGATACATATGCGTTCTGTGGTTGCTAAAGTAGAAGACAAGGTTATGAACATGATATATATATATATATGTGTGTGTGTGTGTGTGTATGAAGCGCAGGTAAAGGTTTTGTTTGAGAAAGGACATCTTGTTGAACCTTAAAAGCCTAGTTATTCTATAAAATGATGTTGGAAAGATGTTTGAAGGAAATTTTAAGGAATTGAGTTATTTATTTTGTGTTAAAAGGGAGAGGATTTCGAACCCAATGCTCTCTGTTCTGGTGTGTAGCATTGGGTTTAAATAGGAAGAGAAGGAAAGAACACGAAACATACATGTATATTCTGACGCACGTGTGTGATCTGCTGTGGTGTAGAGGTGAATTGTTTAGGTTATGAATCTGTGCAAAAGTTCTTTTTGACACTTCCTTATAGTAAATAAGTGTCTTAACTATATAAATCATGGTTAGGACATTTAAATGATGATTAAATTGATAATTATAAATCTGGAAAGTTAAGGATTTTGAAGGAAATACACAATGTACAGATTATGTAGTTTATTAAGTTGTATCCAAGACAAGATCTTGAAGCTTGATTTGGAAATTTAATATATACATACATACATACATATATATATATATATATATATATATATATGCATACCGTATGTGTGTGCATATGAGAGTGTTAGGTGATGAAGTTGAATTGTTAGAAATTACGTTTAACGTTCTAAATGATCAGAAACCATTCCAAATGGTGAATTGTGAATAAAGACATTACCAAGGTGATTTAAACATTGCTTTAAATCTAGGGATGCGTTTCGTGTTAATGGAGTTGAATTTCATTAAATATTTCTCTTTTATCTTTTTGGTTAGCCTGTTTTAAGGGCAAAGAATTGGACTTTTAATTGAAGTTTGGTACTTCACAGAATTTAAAGAGGCAAAGGTGAAAGGTAAATATAACAAGGAAATCTTTAAAGAAGAAAGTACACAAGTTGAAAGCTAAAGTAAAGTGGAAAGATTTGGAAAACTAATAACAAGTGGTTTAAAGTTGGGGAGTGGAAGAGAGATTTCTTATGCCGTAGTCATCTACCAAAGTTTAAGTATTAATCTTTCCTACTGGAATAATTAATAGGAGTTGACATTTGCTTGAGCCACCAAGAGAACAAATAAGAAAGAATGCAAGAGAAGGTAAATTGGAAGAAGGGACTCTAGGTAATAACACTTTCTTTTCATATCTGTATGTGTGTTGTTCTACATGTTTGTTTGTGCCATAGTGACACGCATTCCAAGCGTAGTGATATGCGCAAGCATGGGGATACGCGTTAGTGTGGTTGACATGTTGGATAGCATAGGGTATTGAGTTCGCCATCCGAGATGGCTGGAGCTTGTCCTAGGAATCTGCATTGTTATATGAATTTCAGAATTGACTAACGGTTGCTAATTTAGGGCCTTGTTCAAGGAATGTGCATACATTTGATTGTGAACCATGTTTGTTGGTTGATTGATATATATACTGTGATGCATGGGTACTGAGATGCCATCTGGGATGGTTGGTTCTTCTACCGAATGAATATATGTATATTTGATTGAGACTATATTGAATAGTTATGGATATAGCTTGTTTTGCATATTTTGTGAATACTTACATGTGTATATATGAAAGACTGTTGTTATTATAGAGATTCTTTGAATCTCACCCTTTTTTTTTCCCCATGATACAGCAAAGGCAAGTGGCTTAGGGGTAAGGGGTAGTGATAGAGGAACTTTGTGAAGGTTGAAGCTGGGGTAGCTATATAAGTTAATTATATTTTGATTGAGTGAATTATATTTTTGATTAAGTCGGGTGCGGCTTATATATGTAAGCTTGTCTATATATACGTGAGATATGAAATATGTAATCTTCCATAGAGAAAGTACAAATTCTTATACGAGACAAGTGAGCGCCATCAATACGGATGGCCAAATGGTGGATTAATATTAAGGTTCAATTTACTTTGAGTATAATCAAACTTTTTAAATGAGGATTGAGGATTTAAGCTAAATTTGACTTTGAAAGAAGAATTAGTTATGAATTTTCTTTTTTTTTTTTCAGAAAATCCCATTTCTTTAAATAGGAAAAGACCTTTGGTAACAATAAAGTTTTTAAACTTTGGCTTTTTGTGGAACTGTTTGAAGTTATTTAAGGAAAAATCCTCTCAAAAAATCATTAAGAAAAGTATCAATTTATAAGGTGGAACAAATAATGTCATTTCCTCTAGTATCCCTCTTTTTATTTGGGACTTAGGGTGCCAATAGTGACATTAAAAAGGGCATAGGTTAATCATAAGGTCCAAAAGAGCGAGAGGTAGGATCTAACAAGGGAGAACTTAAATTATCATCGGGAAAATTTAGAAGTGAATTCAAAGAAGAAATCATAAGCACAAATTTATATATATATATATATATTTGCTGTGGAAGATAACATACAGTTATATTTAAAGGATAAATAAAAGGATGTTAAACTATAAAAATAAGGGATGAGGTATAAATTTGTTTTAGAAGGTTTTATCTCAAAAATTTGGTAGGTTCATTATTATCCTAAAAATTTTAAAACATAGTAATGTTGTTTTATTCTATTAAAAAATTAACATTAAATTTTAAAAAATTAATATTGATTGTTAATATTTTTAATATTAAAGGTAACATCACTCTATTTAATCATTGTTATTAATATAAGAAAAATCTGGTTAGATTTTAAACTATTTTAAATTTCTTTTAGTATCTTGAAATTTGTTTTTACATCCAAGTGGATTCTTTCTTAATAATAAGAATCACAATAATAATAATCATAGTAGTAATAAGTTAAGGAAATTGAGTTTAAATTTATGAATTCTAAAAACTTATATTAATAAACTAAACCTATTCTCTCCCCCATTCTCATCCAATATTTTCTCTCAGCCGCTAAACCTCATCGCCTATCATCTCATATATTATTCTTTCTTTGTCTATTCTTTAATGGGTAGCTTTAAGAGAAATTTTTATAAAGAATAAGTGGTTTAAGACTTTTCTATTCTCTCTTCCTCTCTCCCTCTTCTTTTTTTCCTATGCATCACCTTTCTCAATTATGGTATGTTTGATAGGATAAAAGAGTTTTTGATAGAAATGGAAGTACAAGTAAAAATGGAAATAAAAGTAAAATTAGGCTAAAAATATGTTTTAAAAGTTTGTTTGGTATGATAGAAATGAGTATAGAATTTATGTATATTTTTTTATATCTTAAGGTAAAATAATCTAAAATATTTTTTTTATAACTTAGGAATGGTTAAAGTTATCCAGGAATTTTATAATTGGGGTAAAAATGATCTAAAAATTTCACTTTCACTTCTATTATCTCAATTATCAATTTTTCTGATGGAACTGAAATGACTTAAAATATTAGAAGTGGAAGTAGAAGTAGAAATAATTTCTATCGTACTAAATAAAGGAAGGAGAATCTATTTCCACTTTTCTACTTCAACTTCCTACTAAGCATGCCCTTAATTCTTCCTAATATAGTTGTTTGATCAAAGCTCCCCTTCCCCGAGGAATGGCCAGTACGTATTGGAAATTTCACATTTAAAAAACTATTAATAATGGTTGCGCAAATTCAGATGGTTCGGCTACTATCCAGATTGCTTTAGCTTTCAGTTTTTAACTAAACAAACAAGTTATTCTCCATGAACTCGGATTGGACTAATTCAATTGAATGATGAAATCTATTCGAATACATCTTAAAACAGTGATTCTCACAAAATCCTAGAATAACTCCTCAGATATATGTATTTCATATAACACAAAATCAATTAAAATAAGCTAATCCAAATGCACATTATATATATAATTTCTCTCTGTTCGGTGTTTTTTCTATTCATTTAATTTTTATTCATCCTGGAGCCAACGAGTATACACCTATTTATCATCACTCACGTTAGTAAATTATGAATACACACATGTTATGTTTAAATGAAAATTAATATTTGGGGAATTTTAATTCTAAGGAATTCAATAATATATATTATACATATCATAACTATATATATATATCTAATAAATTGAGATTAGAAATCAAGATTTAGAAATTTGGGAATTTCTGTAAATTAAAGTGTTGCATGTACTTGACTACTCAAATGAATTAATTAGATTATAAAGGAATAAGGAATTGAAAAGTGGAATTGCAGTTATAGAGTAGCTTTAATTCTTTTTAGGCTACTTTTATAGTAACTTTAGAATAGCCTTAAAATAAATTTTAGTAGTTTTAAGTGGTAAATTAATGTTTTGTATACCTGTGGTTCTTGCGAACTTTCACTGAGAGCTCTTATGGCTTGAATTTTTTGTGACTAATTGTGAGTTAATGGAGAACAAGTAACTCGGAGCTTTTTTATATATGTGACAACTTTGTTATGAGTAAATGTATGGATTTAAATGTATAAAACTTTATATGGTTAAGCATGATACAGATAAGTTGTTGATACTGTGAAACTGTAAAAGGATATGATTGTGTTATGTTTCTGAGTTACTTGAATTCTCTTTCCAAACATGCTTTTTATCATAATTAGAAGGGATAACAAGTATAGACACATAGACCATGAGGCTAGCTAAGCAACTGTAGTTAGAAGCCAAGGAAACGATCGTAGATATAGTACACTAGGATGAATAATCAATCAAGCATGGCTTGAAGCTACAAAAATAAGCGTTGACACACAATTCACAGGAGTAAGCTACCAAGCGTGACTCAAGGCTACAAAACAAGTGCATGTACAAGATCGATGGATAACAAGCGTGAGGATGATGCCCATAAATTTTAAGATAGCTTTGTGTTAACCATAGTATGCCAAGGGCTAATAATACTTTTGTTAGCAACTAGTGTTATGAATTTAGTCCTCTCAAAATCCTTTTTCAAACATGCGTATGGAGTCAATATATAGGGCTCGTTTGGTTTAATTCCCATATCCTTAGATATGATAATGTAATGCAATGCGATGCAATGTTTAATACGATCAATATGTTTGGTTTGTACTAATAGGGGTTGGTCCGAGTGGTAAGCGGCTCGGTATAGTTTAAGCGAGGTCTCGAGTTCGAGCCTTAGTGTATGCAGAAAATCCTCGTTAGGAGACTCACCCACCATAGCCAAGTGCGATATGTGGGTCAAATTCGGATGTAGTCGGGGCAAAGTTCCGGTGAACCGGGGGGGCAACAAAAAAAATGTTTGGTATGTTATTAAGAAGATTGAGCAAAAGTCTTTGTACTGAGGGAGTTTTTGGTTTTAATGAATTTATCACTTTCTTGATGGCAAAAAAAAAGCAAAAATTTATTTTTATATTTAATCAAACAAAAATAACTATGAAAAGTCTAATGCCCCTCAATAAAAGAAATTCCTTCCTTCCTAGATTCATCGGGGCCGTTGGTGAAAGTAGTGACGATTGTGGAGGATGTGACTCCTTCCTTCCCAAATTCATGGGCGGCATTGTGGAGGAGTTGGTGACTGTGGGGGTGGTGGCTGTGGCTGTTCGTTATTTAGTTTCCGAAAGCATACAGGTGGAAAGTATAAAAAGTTATTGCTCCCATAGAGATTAAGGCAAAAAGAGAGTGTATTCTTGCAAATATGTTTTCAATTAAGTTGAGGAACCAAATGTTCGTTAAACCAATAATTTAATAAGTGAATTGATGTAAAATTAAAGGGCTAATTGACTAAAATTAAATTGAAAATCTTACTTCAAGATAAAAGAGAGCTCTAGGGTTATCTACACTATTTTTACTCTATGAGCCTTAATAAAATTATCTTTCAATCACAAGCAATGAAAGTATGTATTTGTCAAATGGTTCAAAACACTTAATTAAGCTCTTTCAAGTCAAAACTAAATACTATTTTCCATTAAAATACTCAATCTCTTGAAATTAATGAAAACTAAGTTATTATGCCAACCCTTTTCTTGACAATAAAAGTTTGAAACAATATCTCTATTTTAAATAAGTTTAACACTTAAATTAGTTTTTTCAAGTCTAACTCAAGTGAACAAAATAACTCCATAGTGATCAAGCATCAAGAATAATTAATAATAGATTAAAATTAACACATATAAATTATTACTCATAAAAAGAGATAAATATAAGGTTCAATCTATAAAATGGTTTAAGATAACCTTATAAATGAAAGATTTCGATACTCATAGTCTTAAAAGGAACTAAACCAAACAAATAAAAAAATCTGGTCCACTACAAAACTATGTCAGAAAATGAAATGAAAAGTAGAAAAATCAAATGTTATATCTTGACGAGACCAATATTTCATATTCATTTCATATCATTTTAAGGTCATTTTATAGAGTATTTGAGCTTCAATTGCATATCATTTGATAATATTGAGTCCTAGGTGCATGTATGTGATTTTGTGCTTAAAATGGCATGTTGGTAATTTATTTGTGCTTTACAATTTTGATTCATTTTCAATATATTTAGTATTACAAAGTTTTGATCTTAATTGTAGGAAAGTGGAGATTAATCAAAGTTAAAAGCAAATTTGAAGAATGCTAGAGAAGGACCTAAGGAAAAGTTGTCAAAGGACCAAAGAAGTACTAAGGAAGGACACAAATTAATATCAGAAAAGGACCCAAGGAAATTGCACCTTCATTAAATATGTTCCTTTTAGTCGCAACTAACAAGTCCTTTGGTTGCAACGAATGGTAACAGAATTTGTAGATTCGTATTTTGAGTTGAGATTTCGTCTTGGATCTAACTCTAACCTTAACTCTCTCATTTGTGCCAACTTCCTACCATAAGTTTTGGTCCAAACCCTCAATATTGAGCCACCAATTCATTCATTCACTCTTTACACAATGGGAAAACCCTAGCACTAACATTCTTTCATCTTCTTCACTTTCCACCATTCCCTTCCACTTTCCTTCGCTTCTTCTATGGATGTTGTGTTAATTGAGATGGTGGTGACAACACCTACTCTTATGTGTGACTAGAGAGCTTGGGCTTAAGTCCTAGGACTTAATGGGCTATAATTTTGTTCCAATCTATGTTTTCTCTATGTATTTTGATTTCCTAGATCTAGGTTGAGTTAATTTATGTATTGAGATTAAGAGTTGTTCTTTCTGAATGATTCCATGGATTAATTATTGTAATTGGATTGGTTTTAAGCTTTTGATCTAATATTTTTTATTATGCTCGTGACTACTCCTTTGTATAAGTGCATTGATGGATTTGCCCTAATATTTCTGTGTTGAGTGTGATTTCATTGTGTATTTGATTGAATTAGTGTTGTGGCCAAGCACTTATTCATGGAAAATTGAATTAATCATTTTGCAAGTTAATTAACTCCCATAATTAATTGAGCTAGGTTAGTCTAAGCCATTCCCAAAGAGGCTTTCGTCATATCACATCTTTTAAACTAATTTCCATCCCACTTATTTCCAAAAAAAAACCAAAAATATCTATTTTCATTGCATTGTCCTTAATTGTCTTCAAATGAATTCTCAAAACCCCCATGTTTTATTGCTTTCAATTGCATTTAGTTTCCTAAGATATTTAATAAGGCTCTCTAGTGAAATGATCCAAAGTCGTACCATTATAGTGCTTCTCTTGGTGAATTTATGATCTTGACCCCCAAGGCGAACAAGGACACAGTCAAATCAATGACGCTTTACCAGGGAGTCATTTTTACTCCCTAGGCTTCTAAGTGTTAATTGAGATATTGATAAGGGGTTTTGAGCCTTTTAGGATTAGTTTTCATACAAATTTTAAGGAAACCCCACCTAAGATCTTATTTTCTTTTGATTTTACATTTTACATATCATACATGTGCACTCTTGTAGCCTACACATCCGCTCTAGCACATTCACTTCTTTTGGTATGCTACTTGCTTGATTTGATTTGAGGATTGTGTTAGTTGAATTTGGTTGTTGTTTTATAATCACTTGTTGCTAATTTTTCTTTAGTGATTCAACAATTTCCCTTGCTATATTTGAATTACTTTGCTCATACTTGTGTTATTACTCTGCTTTAGATTGAATTGAGAGCGTATAGATACTAAAATTTAATTGTTTGCTATCAAATTGAGTCGTTGCTACTATATGTGTGTTTGCATTAAGATTTTTGGAGCATTAAGCTTATTCTTGCATGCATACCCACGTCTCCACATCAATTTTGAGTTTTAAGAATCTTTCATGTGCATACAAAGTGTTTTGGAAATAATTTTGGAGAATTGTGCTTGAGTGTAAGGAATTCATGTTTTGAAACTTCACTTGATTTGGAACAATTTTGAGCTTAATCTTGTTAATATCATACTTCAAAATGTTTCCCAACTTGTTTTTGAAGTTTTCAAAGAGTCCTAAAAGTTTATGAGCAAAGTGGTTTGAGTTTGAACACTTAGTATTTCTCTATGCTGTTATGATTTTACAGAATTTCATCTTTGTGATTGTTCATCACAACAAAAGTTCCTCTGTTTTGTGAAGGTTACTCTATGTGACCATTTGTCATGATGAGCCATTCCCTTGGTCGCAACTAATTGCACAGAATTTCTGAATCTTGTTCTTCTTTCATCTTTTGCTTGATTCTTCATTTCCCATATTAATTTTTTATACATTCTTTTGAGTGTATAGACATCTTAGATTCTATACACTTCATACATATTTGCATTCATCCATTTTAGCTTGAATTTTTGTTTCAAGTTCTTTTTATTTCCTTGTTTATTCTTTTTCTTTTATGCATAGGAGGTCTAAATCTTCATAACCTTTTGACCCAGAGATTAAGAGATCCCTTGGCAAGATAAAAAAAGTGTTAAGGGTAAAGGGGATTGGCGAATTAATTGTTAAAGAGGAGTCATTTCACAAGAATCTAACCTTTTAACTAGTAACCTTGAGACTGAAATTGAATTTGATCTTAAAATTCCTTTTAATATTCCCAACACGGCTGAGCTTAACCCTAATGATAGGAATGGGGCTAATGTCAATGAACCTAATGGGCATGAAGAAAATGAGGTTAATCCTAATGGTGGGCATGGGCATAATAATGTAAAGGATAATAAGAGTGTTAAGGAGATCAATCATTCAAATGTCAATTATGATGCTTATAGCTTCTATACTAATAAAGTTAATTTTGAGATTAAAGGAGTTTTACTTGCGGCCTTACCTAAGTTTAATGGCTTTTCAAGTGAATGTCCACACCGTCATATCCAAACCATGGATATGGTTTGCTCATCTATGAAGCCTCAGCATGCCAACCTTGATGATGTTTTGAGAAGGTGTTTCATTTTATGCTGGAGGGAAAAATTGAGGAATAACTATATAATCTGCCTCAATATTTCACTACATTGATATGTGATCAATTGAAGGGATCATTGCTTGAGCAATTCTTTCCTACTTCCAAGACTATAAAGCTCAAGAAGGAGATCACTAACATTCTTCAACATGAAGATGAGTCCCTATATGAGTAATGGACAAGGTTCATAGGTTTACTAGTTCGATGCCCATACCACAATATCACTAAGGTTGATTTGGTAGATCATTTCTATGATAGACTTCTACCTCACAATAGAGTGTCAATCAATGTATTGGCTAATGGTTCACTAAGAGACATGACTCCACAAGTTCGTTGGAATCTTTTGCAAAAGATGGCAACCAATGGCCAACAATTTGAACACCTAAGGAGAGTATCAAAGACCTCTTCAATAGCTTCCTGAGAGATACTTGCAGAGATTGCATTATTGGGAAACTGAATAGAGAAAAGGATGACCACTCTTAAAAATATGGTTCATCTTAAACAAGTGAATTTTGGTTCTTATAACTCTTGCCAAGCTTTTGTAGCTTCATCTTATGAACATTACAAATCGGCTACTTATATGTCTAGTGTGTGTCCTAACCGATATGCAGATTATTCTACTATCTAGTAAGGGAGATCTAATTAAAGGTGGGATCGTTATTCTACTACTTATAATGAAGGGTGGAAGCAAAATCCACTTATAATGAAATGCTCATCAACTTAAGTGGCTCCCTATATATCCAATCAAGGACAATTTGTACCTCTTCAAGACAAGCATGAAGCCAAATTGGACTTGATATTGAAAGGCGTGCATGAACAAACCTCTAGAAGTGATTCTCGATTTAGTTCTTTGGAAAGTAAAATGGAATAATGGGAAGCCAAGAACAACGATTTTCAATCTTTTGTGACTGATATTTCTAATGACTTGAGTAAGATACAATCTAAATCCGGTGATATTCCTTTTAATCTCGTGATCAACCCAAAGGCCCTTAATGCCATCATACTTAGAAGTGGCAAAAAGGTAACCTTTGCTAAAAAGGTTGATGATGAAAAAGACATTGGTGAAGAAATCGAAGCTGAAAGCCCTCTTATAAGCCTAATAAATTTGAAGCACTCTGAAAGTACTAAGGAGAAGCAATCGAAGAAAGCTAGTGATGAATAACGACCTCAAGTGGAGTCACAACCACTTCTGAGAGAGGTTGTTGAAAAGGATTCAACCAACAAGATAACAAAGGAGCATGATGAATCTAGTGTACTTGGAGCCTCAATGCAAAAAAGTAAAGAGGTAAAAAATTGACTTACCCTTTCATAATTCATTCTTGAAGCAACAAAAGAAATTGCATAAGTAAAAGCTTGATAAAGACATGCTTGATTTGTTTATTAAACTTGAAGTTAATATTCCCATAATTGATTTGATTGAAAGAGTACCTTAGTACAAAAAGCTTTTAAAAGAGTTGTGTAACAAAAAGAGTCAATTTCAAATTTTTGATAAAGTGCATGTTGGGTCAATTATTATTGCATTGTCCACGTTTTATTTTCCACCCAAGTTGACTAATCCTTGATCATATAGCATTCTATGCACCATAGGAACCACTACCATTCATAATGCATAGTTAGACTTAGAAGCTGCTACAAACGTGCACTACTAGAAAAAAATATCTTTAACATTGGTTGAATGGGCTTTTAAGACCAGATTTGTGTTCAGTATTAATGCGGCCAATGTAAAAAGTCATGCACTGTTTACACTAGATATACATCCGATGTAAAGTTTATATTGGTTGTGCTTATAAATGGTGTAAAGAGTGGGCATCTAATTTATAAAAAATTTCATACCCTTTAGACGGATTATTGTTATAACCGATCTAAAGAGTGAGTATTTTTTATAGTTTTTATCCATATAAAATGTTCTGATAACATAATTACAACATAATTATGTATCAATATAAATTCAATAGTAAATCTAAATATTCCAAAATGCAATTGAAAATACAATATAAATTTCAATTAACATACAAAGTAATCAAACAATTACTCATCAATCTAACAAAAGGATATATATCAAACTTATTAAAAATACACTTACAAGTTAATTGTACTATCTTGTGCTAATTTCATCCCAAACCTTCATACTTTTCCTCATATATACTCATCAAATCTTCCACCAATTTTTTCTTGAAAATATTTTTTTTGCTTGCTTGTTTTATTTTCAACGCCTCTAAAGGAGTTAAATGATTCTTGAGTGTTGGATCTCTTAGATATAATTTAATCGTCGATGCCTGCTTGATGCTAATAGCTGGTTCTTTTGGTGAGCATAACTAATGTTAATGCCCACAACCTAAGATTGGGTGTTACATTCATTAGTCTTTAACATTTCAGTCCTTCTAACGCTAAAATGGAACAAGGCTCTATCATATCTCTTTATCCATATGGCCAAAGGAATATTCCTATTCAATGAAACCAAGTATAGCATAGTTGATTTCAAATTTACAAACCATATTTCATATGCTTGATTTTATGATCGAGTGAGATGCTACTGGATGGCCAAAAACCAAACTGAAGACCAATAATAAGGTACTATCTGAGAAAATAGAATTTATCTTGGTGAGTTGAGAATTAAGATCGCTAAATTAGAGGATGAAAAATGTAGGGCTGAAGATTCTTATAAGGAGAAATTTGCAAAGCTAAATGAATAACTTTTCATTGTACAATTTAGTGACCGTTTAAATGAGTGAAGCATTGATACAGGTAAAGGGCACCTGATCGATTTTAAAGGCTTCTAACTTAAATATATATACACATATGTACTTAATTAAAGCCTTTTAAAATCCATCAAATCACCATTTTCTTGCATCTACCCTTAACTCATTCATACCTGTTGAATTTTAGAATGAAAATTAGTTCATCAGCTTGACAAATTTCTCCTTTTAAGTCTCTTGAGCCTTGTGTTTTTTTATCATCCAATTCAGCAGTTTCTTTTCATAACTCATCATTACTATTTTCAATTTTCTCGATAAAATCTTAATATTGGCTTTCAGTTTGGTGTCTTGCAAACCAAGAACACCTTACTCGATTATAACTAACCATACATAACACATTTTTTGTAAATTAGATATCAACTAACTTATACTCAAATTCATTAAATAAAAATCTTCCCCAACCATATGAATGAAATGGTATGGCATCATCATGTTCTATTTTTAATCGTAGAAAAGATCAAAATTACTAAGTTTAATAAACCTAGCACCCAATCCAAAAGTTGTGACCTTTAACTTTAGCAATACTCACAAAAGGAATCAGGCATCACCAGCAAGTAGTTGTTATGGTTGAAACCATTATCGTTAGATATCTAACACTCAACAATCATTTAAGTTCTCTCAGAGTATGGAAATAAGGAAATAAAAAAACTTGGAAAAACAAAAAAGGAGGAAGGTCCGATAAGTATATAAATATATATGGGTGTAGGGTTCATCAAATTGACTAACTAAAAATAAAATAAACAGAGAAATAACAAGTTTGAGATAAAACACCATTCAGAAGCAAGGAAACTATATTTTCGGCTATTAATTTAAACCTTAATAACTTAAACAACATAATGCAAGCAAACTTGTAGAACTAGCACAGATTGAACGAAAGAAACATAGGATCGAGTAAAGACAGAACCTTAGCAACTTGAACAAACTCAATGCAAGCAAGTAAGAGAGCAAGGAAGGAGACAATCACTTATAGAAAAAGATGGAGCATGATAGCATCGATGGGAGAGATGCCGTATACGTAGAAGAAGAGAGCGAGAGAACCCCATGATAGTAAGAGTGTAAATGCCATGGGAAAATGAGGAGTGAAGTGGCACCAGATAGAATTGCAAGGTTATAATTAGGTCATAAGATTTATATTAGACATACCCACAAACTGGTATATATAAAATTCTTTAAGATTTACATTGGACGTACGCACAAGCTGGTGTATATAAAATTTGATTAAACCAAAATTAATATTCTTTCCTCCTGATGGCCATGCCATTATTATTTTTATTATTGCCTAGATTAATATTAACATTTAAATTAAAGATCAAGAGACTAAAATAATAGTTTATATACTTTATATATATTAATGTGGCCTACCAGGGGCCATGCCAAAAATACATATATATTTATAAATTAAAAAAATAAACCTAATAAATAAAAACCTAAACACTAATTAAACAAAACCTTAAACTAAGAATCTTAATAACTTAAAAAAAAATTAGTCCTCCTCATTATTGGAAGAGTGGTGGTGGTGGAGATGGTGAGTAGGGAAAGGTAGGTTAACGAGAGATGGAGCCCTTATGTAAAAGTTTCCTTTTTATGCCATATATTGAAACAAAGAAAGGGAAGAAGAGAGAGATTTGAGACTTTATATTTCCACTGTGCCTACTTATAGCTAAAAGTGCCAAAGTGAAATGATGCGTACGTTGAGACTTCCAAGAGACGACTAATTACTAATTAGAAGCGTTAGAACATGGAAGGACTCTTGGAGAGAAAACATTCTAATGAAGTAGGAATGTTCTAGACCGATTCAAATAAAGAGCCGATATAAAGAGCAAAATTTACATTGGCTCAACAAAGAGCCAGTGTAAGAATATAGACAGGGTTCTATTAAAGTTGGTGTAAAGAGTTTTTTTGCACCACCTATAGGAGTGTCTAGGGTAAAGAGTATTCTATATTTATAGAAATGCCACCAGTCACATTTTTTACATCATCCCCGTGTGTTTTGGTGTAAATAAGGCAGTGTTAAAGATATTTTTTCTACTAGTAATAATGACTAAATGAATGAATGATGCCCTAGGTTTAAACAATAGAAAACCTACTAGGACAATTCTTTAAATGGCCGACCAAACTATGAGATACCTTTATAGGATACTTCAGGATATTTTAGTTAAGGTTCAGGACTTGGTTACTGACTTTATTGTTTTAGACATGTCCAAGGATTATTTTGGAAATTGTCCACTTATATTGGGAAAACCTTTCATTATTACTACTGGTACTATTGTAGATACTAAACAAGGGTTAGTTACTATGAGTATGGATAATCATGAGGTGTATTTTGATTTTAATAGACCCATTAGGCATGAGCATATGCATGGTTCTTTGCTTGGTGTTAATATAATTGATACTGAAACTGAATTAGCTTCTAATGAACACGTATTATCTTTTGTTCATGCAGATGAATTTTATTTATCACCCTCTTCACCTTCATTTTGTTCATCATCCTAACCTACATAACCAACCTTCATATCCCTATCTATATGAACCACCTTACAAGCCCTCTTATTCCCCTTTATTATACATTCATAAACCATACTTGAATCTTTCCCACCACATCCCAAATCACTACTCAATTATTACCATGAATCTTTACACACACCATATACCCCTTCATACCAACAATTTCAACCACCTTTTGATGAATCTCCATTCCACCCTTATTTTTTGACTTAAGAGGATAAGATTGATGAGATATTGAGAGTACTACATAATAGCTTTACCAATCCAACTTCTTAAAACAACCAAAAATTGGACGCCCTAACAAGAAAGATAGAGAAGCTAGAAAAGGACACTAAGGATTTGGAAAAGAAGGCTAAGAGTCTTCTAAAACAAAGAGTAAAGAGGGAGGCTTCCCAAAAGACACTTCATCTAATCTAACTACACAAGATTGTAAGGTGAAGCAAGAACAAATTCAACCACAAGAAGGGATAAATGACATACTAGGTAACTCTCCTCCTATTCTTAAGGAGGTTGACCCCTCTCTTGTTGCTACTTTATTTCCTGAAGAAGTTTCTAAGGTTGATATTGATAATGAGGTGGATGGGGATATCTTTGTTAAATCTCCTCAAATGTTTGAAAATTTAAATGCTATTTCTAGTAGTACTACTTTGGTTAGTGATGTTCCTTGCACTATCATTGCTTCTATGCATGATAACCATATGTCTTTCCTTAATACTAAGCTTGTTGATGATTTTGTTTCAAGTAAAGTGTAAAATGCATCTTATAGTATTAGAAGTGTTGTTAGTCTTAAGTATGATGATATTGAGAATGTTGACTCTTGTTTAGGTGTTGTTGAGCATTCTAAATGAAACATTCTACTTTTACCCCTTAGAGTATGTGTTCGAGAGTGATTAGGTGTACAGAAGCTTTACTTAGGCCCAAAAATTAAAATTTTTGTATTTAGGTTTTCTCGGGTACTGTTCATTGTTCATTTCTAGATTCAACTGTCCAACTTAGAAAAATATAAATAATTATACAAAAATTGTAAGAAGATGGTTTGATTCTCTATTTAAAGCTATTTAAGGGAAAGTATAAATATGGAGTTTTACTAGACCGATCAATATAGTTAATTCATTAAATATTATTGTTTATATGGTCAATTCTAAAACTTCCAGTTTTTATACCTCAACTTTAGAAATTTATATCTCCTTGCATACACATCCAATTAAGGTAAACTACCTATGATTTTGAAAGTTGGATGTGTACTACATCTTCACCAAATTTTATGGTCAGATTCAGCCATTTACTATGTCAAACTAGAGTCAGAACAAAACTGCTCTAGGACTTACAAAATTGTCTTTCTAACTTCTTTCTTTAATTCTCTTTAATTATTCTAGCATTCTTGAGCCATCATCTTGGATTTTCATAATTCATATACTCATATAAACATGCCATAATTGTTGTACATAATTTCTACACATTAATTGGCACATTACACAATAATTGCATAATTGGAAAAATCATACAACTCATGTTAGAACATGTCGTTTTCTACTTTTCTTCTTCCATTCATTGGCTCTTCTTCATGCATACATCTTCCATCATGCTTGACCCATATTATTTGGTTAAGGGAGAGTGAGATTCTAGGAAATCTCAGTAGTGAATCATACCTTCTATGCATGCAACTATATGCTTGAAAGATAATATGCTTGGTTTCATGAACTCATGATAACATTATGACATTCATGCATGCTTCTTGGTTTCCTATATCATACAAATTGCCATAGTACATATGGAACCATAACATCATTAATTCATACATGCTTAACCTATTCAAGTACATCAACTAAGATGTTACATAAGCATAGCACATAAGCACACAATGAAAGGTAAGTTTACTACCCTATACATAAGTTTTTCTCTTATTCTTGAACTTGTTCTATAAACTTTCCAACCATGTAGAATTTTGGTAAATCTCATAAAATCATCTTCTTGGATATTTCAAGCTCCTATACATAGCTACATTGATCAAACAACTCATTATGACCAAGAACTTACATCATAGTCAATACTAGCTCTCTTAACCTCTTTCTCTTGATTTTAATTAGTGTTTTAGCTTTCTAAAAATTATTCTCATAGGCCAATCCTACACAATTTGTCATTAGAAAACCAAATATGAGATTGGATTTATTAAATTCATACTCCTTCCCCATTAAACTGTGCTTAGTCGAGAGGTTACCTTCCTTGGTGCCAAAATTTGACTTTTGATTCCAATGCTTCTAACTTCACTTTCTCAACTTGATTTCATATAATTTTTTATTCTAAACCTATTGGAAGCCTTAGAATCAACAAAATCATATCCTAGGGTACAGAACTAGTCAAGACTATGGCACTCCTTATGGCAACCAAATTATGAAATTCAATTAACTACAGCCTAGAACCACTTGAATCTTACTTTTTCTATCCTGTAAACATATATCTATCATTATACTTATTGTCACATCCTAATTTTTAGGCCTAGAAGCCTAGAAAAAAGCCTAAAATAGGTCAGCTTCCAACCTCTTTGAGCAGAAGTCCTAGACACATATAGAGGGTTTTTAAGGACTAGACTACAAATAGAGGAAGTATAGGGACTAAAATGCAAATAGAGAAGTTCCTAGGGGAAAATATGTAAATAAGTTAGAGAATCCATAAGATCCCTTGAGACTCAAAAAGAGAAAAGAGATAGTTACTGGCATAAGAGGTAAAGACCTGAAAGAGATGATTTATGAAGTTGAGCCCTAGCAGGGGCAAAACTGTAATTTTAGAAAGTTTCAAGCCAAAAGGGGTAATTATGAAAATATGCAGAAAAATTTCAAACATTGGGAAAGGAGGCATATAGGCCTTTTATGAAGGGACATGACAGAAATACCCTTAAAGTAACTGTAATGAATTTTTTAGTATAATTGCTCTATTTTATGTATTTGTCTAGATATGATTATTTAAGCCTTGAGGAGGCCTCAAAAATGTACGTAAAAAAAGAGAATAAATAGTTAAGAGACTAAGAAGTTTATAAAAGTATTCTCATCCCCAACAAGTTAGCAGTGTGATCTGTGTAAATTAAGAAAGTTCAAAGAGACTAAAGTATAAACTATAAAGATTCTATGAATAAAAGTTAAGTTAGTGACAAGTTGAGGGAGCATAAGTGTAATTTGAAAGAATTAAAGGATATAAGTGTCATTCTTAAGAAAGCCAAGGACACATGTAATTATGGAAATATACCCGAAAACCAGAATTTAGTAGAAGATAGAGGGGATTATTCTGAGCCGTTTGATAGGTGTTAGAATTCTAATTTGAGACCCTGATGAATTGAAATGAATTTTCAAAGAATTAAAGTTACAGTAGAAGTTCCTGGGTAATGTTAGATCAGATATCTAATAAAGGACATAAACCTAGACAGGAAGTCAAAGAGGGTTACAGGACTAGAGGACCAGGGCTAAGAAATGATCATGAGAATACATAGGGAAACTCTAGCAAAATGATTTCTTAAGCCAAAATCTTGCAATCCAAGAACCAATTGATCAAGTTTAAAGGTAAGATTTTCTCCTAAGTCCTTAATTTTGTAGTTGGGAGGATTAATTGCTAGATTAAATGATTAGAAATTATTTTATTTTCCCATACCTGTTGTTGGATGAAATCTGGAACAATAAGGGAAGGAAGAAATTGATGTTAGAAATAGGCAAAATAAGTTGTAATAGATAAGATTCAAGTGGTTCTAGCTTATAATTGATTGCATTTCATGTTTTGGTTGCTTAAGGTATGCCATGGCCATAACTAGTTCTGAACTATAGGATATAATTTTGATGATTCTAAGGTTTCCAATAGATTTAGAATGAAAAAATATATGAAACCAAGTTGAGGAAGTGAAGTTGGAAGTATTGGAATCAAAATTAGTATTTTGGCACAAAAGAAGACAACCTCTCGGCCAAGTGTAAATCATAGGGAAAGAGTGTCAGTTTGATAAATCCAAACTTATATTTGGATTCCTCATGCAACATTGTGTAGGATTGGCCTATGAGAATACATTTTAAAAAGCTAGAACGCTAATCCTAAAATCAAGAGAGTTAGTCTTGATTATAATGTAAATTGTTGGTCCTAATGAATTATATGATCAATGTGGATGTGTTTAGAACCTTGAAACATCTAAGAGAATAATTTAATGATGCTGGCATAAAGTCTTTATGGTTGGGAAACCTAGGGAGCAAGCTCAAAATAAGAGGAAAGCTTATGTACAAGGTAGTAAACTTACCCTTCATTGTATACTTATGAGCTATGCTTGTGTGTAACATGTTTAATTGCTTACTTGAATATGTTAAGCATGTATGGATGAATGATGTTTATGTTTTCATATATATACCATGGCCATTTGTATGATATAGGAAACTATGAAGCATACATGAATGTCATAATATTAGCATGAGTTCATGAAAGAGCAAGCATGTTATTTTTCAAACATATAGTGGCATGCACCAATGGTATGATTTACTACTAAGATTCCTCATAATCTCACACATCCCTTATCCAACCATAATAGGTATTTGAGCATGTAAGATGTATGCATGAAGAAGAGCCAATGAATGGAAGAAGAAAAGTATATAATTATATGTTCTAGCATGTAATGCTTGTTGATCCATTTATGTATATGTTACGTAATATGCCAATTTATGTAATGAAATTGTATATAACAATTATGGAATGATCACATGAGTATGTGAATGTACGAGAAGACAAAATAATGGATTAAGCATGCTAGAATAATTAAAGAAAGAAAGTAGGAAAGCAAATTCGTAGGTCCTAGAGCAGTAAGTTTCCAGCTTCAGTTTGACCTAATAAATAAATGCATTAAACCATGAAATTTAGTGAACATGTAGCACACATTCCAAGATTTAAATGCATGGGTAGTTTTCCTCAATTGGATGTGTACTTTAAGAGAAATGGATTTTTAAATTTAAGGCTTAGAATCTAGAAGTTCCAGAAATGACCAAATGCACAGTAAAATATAACGAATTAATTATATTGATTAGTCCTATAAAACTCCAAATTTATATTTTTACCTTAAATAGCATTAAAAGAGCTTTAATTAGAGACTTGAATCACCTATACACAATTTTTTTAAAATTAATTATGATTTTTTAAAATTGAACTACCGAATCTAAAAAGTGAATAATGAATAGTACTCAAGGACCAATTTGTAAATTTTTAACTTTTGGGCCTAAGTAAAGCTTCCGCATATCTAATTGCTCCTGAGTGCATACTCCAAGAAGTAAAAGTAAGGATGTTTCACTTGCTTCTTTCTAAAAATTTTAGATTCAATTAGCAGCTTAATCACAAGATTTCTAGCTTTCAAATCTATTAAAATTCCTACCCAAGCTCAAGAATATAAACTACTAGAAAATCAAGAGCTAGAGTAGTCATTTTACCTTGATTGAAGCTTGAATCTTACTCTCTCTCTCTCTCATCCATGATGCCTTCCTGTTTCTCTCTTCTTTCTAAATTTGTATAGTGTTTACCCTTGGTTTCCATGCTTGGATGGCACTTGAAGGGAGAGGGGTATTTATAATGCTTCCCTTGCTAAAATGCTCTCCCAGTTGCATAAAATTACAAGATTAAATGGATGGTCAAGATTGAACTATCTAACCTTCTTGCGTCATCTTCTCCTCCTCTTACATCATCATCATTCATCACATGTGGCATCATCTTGAAGGAGGGACAAGATAAGATTGAATATTGGCCCTTGATTTCTCTTGACCAACTGGATTGTATCACTTGTCTCTACTTTACTTGGTTCACATTTGTTTGGATTTTTTTATGGCCTTCTGCAACTTAGAAAATTCTTCTGTCTACTCCATAATAATCCTTTAATTATAGGGATTTTTTTTTAATTTTCTTGAGCCAGAACTCTTCCTTTAACCATTTCTTTTTGAATTTCTTGTAAAATGTCTCTTATCGACATCATGAGCTTTTAGTATTTTTGCAGCTCATACTCTTAACTTTTTAGGAATGAGACTAATTTTATAAACTTCTTTAGTCTCCTAACTATTTATTTCCCTTTTTAACGTACATTTTTTAGGCCTCTTGATGGCTCAAATAATCATAATTAGATAAATACCTCAAACTGAGCCATATGCTAAAAATTCTATTAAAATTTTCTCTAGAGGTATTTTTATTATTTTTCACCTCAAATGGGCCTTAATAAGTCATTTCCCATTTTATGGGATTTTTTGAAATTTTTGTGCACTTTTCCATAATTACCCCTATTGGCCTGAAACTTCTTGAAATTACGATTTTAGCCCTACTTAGGGTCAACCTCATAAGCCATCACTTTGAGATCTCTACCTCAACCTTAGACCTATAACTAACCTATTTTCACTTTTTGGGTCCTTAAAACTCTCCTAGAGTCCTTAACTTTATTTACATATTTGCCCTATGAGCTTTCTCTATTTGCACCTTAGTCCCTATACTTTCTCTATATGAAGTTTAGTCCCTAAAAATCCTCTGTAAGTTTCTAAGACTTCTACTTAAAGGGGCATGGTAGCCTACCTATTTTAGGCTACTTTGTGGATTCTAAGCCTAAAAATTGGGACGTGACATTAAAGTTGACTATAGCTTAGTTGATTCTATCTCTCTTGATCCCATTAAATCAATCAATTTTGAAAATGTACAAGGGAAGGATTCATCAATTTTTTGTGAAAAGATTGTAAATGTCAATGAATCCTTGAAACAGGTTCTATCTTGTGATTTGTCACCTGATATGGGATCATCTAATGCCAGAGGTGATGTTGATTATTTTATTTCTCCTTCTTCCATTCTTTTACCTTCAAACTATTGTGTATGTCAAAATGATATGGTATACTCCAACAACTATCAGTTGGACTCTTTATCTTCAACTCTACATACACTTGAGTATTTACAAAATCAAACTTCCTGCTTAGTTTTGATTGCTATGGATCTTGTTGACTTTATTGGTTGAGAAGAACATGTCATCGAATGACCTTGATACTACTTCTTTCCATATTTTTAAATATTTTGATTTAAGTGGTATTTTTGGAGTATGTACTGCTGTTGTTTTGGTTGATTTTTTGCAGGCCCACAAATGGAAAGGATTTTCTAAATTAACCCTAAGAAGGACAAAGATGTAGTTACTCCTGATTTTCCTCTCTAGTTACAAGGCACCATGATAGTAAGGTTGTCTCTTTCCTCACTCACTCTTCTACTTGTTTTGCATTGTATTATGCTTTATTGTTTGGATTAAGAGGATAAGTGTGGGGGAGAGATTGGATCCATTAGTAAAATATAATTGTTAGTTTTTCATTTCTAGTTAGTTTTCTATTGAATAAATACTCTCTTTTGTGTTCTTTGACTCATGCCTACTGCTTTTGTTTACTACACTTCATGCTTATGTTTTTTATTGGGGATAATGTGAGGTCTAAGTGTAGGGGAAGGGTTGCATGTGTTTGAACTCTTAAATAGTTTTTGACTTGGTTTCTATTTGTTCTCTTTGGTGAAAAGTTTTAAAAAATTTGAAAATTTTGAATTTTGATTTTTTGTTAGGATTTTTACAATTTTTTCCTTGATTTTGTTGATCTTGAGTCATAAACCTTGTGATTTTAGGGTTGTTTGTCTATTTTTAAGTTGTGGTCTTGGATTGCATTGCATAACTTAGGAATTTTGTTGTAGCATTTATGTAAGCTGACTTTTTGTATCATTTCGTCATAATGAGATGACATATTTATCGTGATGAAATATGTATTCTTTTTTGTTTACTCTCTGTGTCCTTTAGTCGCAATAAGGTTAGCTGTTCATCACAACAAAATGGCCAGAATGTATATTTTGAAGTTTTTGATGCTATTTTGTTTTGTTATGCATTATATCTCTTATACCAAGTAGGTTTCACCATTTGCATAAATATTTTTATGAAAAGAAATGAACCTACACTTGAATTTGAGTTCTTCTTGCTTTTTGAAGAGTTTTACCAAGTTCTTTATTAAAAAAAATGTAGAGTTTTACACCATTTGAATTACGTGTAATGGTTTGATTGTTCTTGTTTAGAGTTAGCACTTTTCAAGGATGATTTAATGTTTTTTGATCATTGTGATGACCTAGTGTTCTTTAAGAATAAATTTAAGAGATCTAACCCTAGTTGGAAGGACTTTTGGGCCTTTGTTTTGTTTCTCATCTGTGTGTTTGTCCACCTACTCTAGTTCTCTCTAGAACTTGTTTGGTTTATCTCTAAAGCTAATGTACATTATTTGATTGAAAGTGATAGGGACATTTATTTCATTACCCCACTTTTCCAAACACAAACCCATGCACTTCAACCATTGCTAGCCACTTGAGCCTTAATTTCCATTCAATCCATTGATTTTTGCAAGTACCAATGTGTAATGACCCTAGAAAATACTCAGATATGACATCAATTTATTAAAGTATATATATAATTTCTGGCAGTGATATAACAAGAGGAATTGGATGGCTAAGTGGTTAGAGACAGTGCAGTTAAGCTTAAGGTGTTGAGTTCGAATCCCAGCTCCAGCTAAAGTGAAGTTTTATTTTCTTCAATCATCATGTGAAATTACCAAACTACTCCTCTTATTATTTATTGCAGAAAAGAACACTTCCTTCTCCCATTTGCTTCAGTTGACAGTGAGAGAGTGAAACAGCTGAGAAGTTTCGCGAGTTCCTGAAGCCATTGCCACCGTGACTTCATCTCTTCCATCATCAACGTTGCTGTTACAGGTTCTGTGTCATCACAGCAGCTGTGGTCCTCTTTGCTGTTCAGATCTTGGCCGTAGGGGGGAGGAGCTTGGTGTCTACAGTGTCGTCTTGTTCTGTCAGCCTCTACAGTCCAAGCTGCTGCCACGAACGCCATTGACGTACACATCGTTGCTACTGTCACGAGCCACCGTCGTGCAGTCACAAGTCCACAGTCACGACCGTCGACTTGCACGCCTTGTTACTGTAGCAACCTCATATCTCCGATGTTCTTCTCTATTGCTACTGCGGGATGAAACTTTGCGGGGGTGTGTGGTAAGCCAATCATCTCTTACTCTCCATGGGTTGTTTACAGCTTTAAGCTATAAGTTTGATGTCCTTTTACTCTCTGGTTTCGGATCTAGGAAGGAAAGGAAAGTGAAAGAATAGTTGGTGCAAGGACTGTGGAATTTCTGTTGGATTTGAAACTGTGTGTGGTAAGTCTATGGTTCTTTCCCTCTTCTGTTGGTTTTAGGCTCTCTATTGTGGGTTAAAATGTTATTACAGAAGGTTGGCTAATTGCTTAGTTTTGCTGCTCTTCCATTTGACCTAAAGCTATATGTAGCAAAGGTGAAGAATGAATCTGTGTGTGTGCTTGTCGAGCTGTGATGGGTGTGAGGGAGAAGGTTGAGTGTGTGTGTGCTGTGAGACCGTGTTTGGATAGTATGTATGTATATGTATATATATGGCGATGATGCTACAAAAAAAATAGAGAAGAAGATAAGATGAGGATGTGGTTGTTGCTGATATATATATGTATATATATGGAAGCTGAATGTATGTGCAGATGGTCTCTATTATAGGAAGAATTTTTTTTTTTAATTTTGCAGTGGGTTTGGTTTGAGTCTTGGAGGGAGAATGGTTGAACTAAAAGCTAATAGAAGTTAATTGTTGGAGTTGAAGGGGATAGGGAAAATGATGATTATATGCTTACATGATGTGAGAAATTGGATTTATATTTGGAACAATTGTTGAAGTATTGGTGTTGAGCTAAATGAAAGAATATGAAATTTGGTAGAGATTTTTGAAATTAATTATGGTTATAAAGTTTGAAAACCTTCAAAGGTTATGATTTCATATTTCAAGTGATAAATAAATAATATTTAGTGCAAGAGAGGTGCATGGTATTTATTGATGGAATGTTTTACTTTCAAAAAAATTTGGGAAGTTAAGAAGAGAATATTGCAGGTGAATGTATAACGTTTTATTAAAAAAATGATAGTTTTAATAATACTCTGTTATTTGATATGTTTTAATTAAAGTGTCAATTTTAAGTATGAGTTAATAAAAACATGTTTATGTGAATTAGTGGCTCTGATTATTATTATTGATTTTTCTTTCAATTGGTTTATGATACGATCATGTTTATGTATGAAAATGATAAAGAAAGTTTTGAAAGACATCTTTTGAGATTTTATTTTGATGTTCATGCTGGGGTGTTGTGATTATTTAAGCCTAAATTGACCCCACGCATGCATAGAAATATTTTGAAGAGGATTGAATACAGAACGCTAGTTACTAACAGCAATATTGTTAGTCCTTGGTGCACCATGGTTAAACCCGAGCTCGATGGATATTCGTGGGCCTTGTACTCACACCAGATATTCGTAGGATTTATTCTCGCCCTCTTATTCGTAGGTCTTGTACCTGCGCCTGTTATTCGTGAGTTTCGTATCTACGCTTGTTTCATGGCTTCAAACCGCGACGGATTAGTTAGTTACCTTTGTAAACTATGTGTCCACGCTTGTTTTTGTTCTGTTGAAGTTCTAAGGAAAAAAAATGTTTTGAAATTATGATTTTAAATGGATTTCTTTAAATAAAATGTTTTACTGGAAAATTTGTATTTAATTAGAAAGTGTTATTATTTACATTTAAATATGTTGAAATTGTTTCTTTTTGCACTTTAAATTATGTTTTTGGGACGTTATTCACCGGTAGATTATTTTAGCTTCAGATAGTGCTATTGACCCTATTCCTCCAGCTGAGCAGTGAAGAGCCTCATTCTGATCCGAAGCATTGATTCTTTTGGTGTATCTACTTATAATATAATTATAGACTTATGAAATACTTGTATTATGTTGTTTAAAGTTTAAATGCTCCACCTAATCTATAGATAAGGTTCTGATTATTTTAAAAAATATTTGCATGTGATTTGAAACATTCGTAGTCAGTTGTAGGATTTTTGGAAAGTCAGTTATACAAAGACAATTCTGTCAAAATTCCTACAAATGACTTGCCTTTTGATTAAAATGGAATATACATTATGATTATTATTTTAAACGTTCTAATTAAGGATTAAGGATTAAGGATTACGGGGATGACTTGCCTTTGCTGAGAACTTCAGCTATGGTTAAGATAAGATAATATTGGAATGGAGATGGCTAGTTTAGAGTATGAATTGTTGACAGTATTTTAGCCTTTATAACATATTGTGGCAGCTGATCAAGAATTTTGTTTTTTTTTCTAAAGGCTGATCAAGAAACTTGATGAAACCACGGCGTTGAAACAAGACTATGCACTGGGCTTCACCAACTGGAGCAAAAATTCAAGAATTGGACTTTTACAATTTCGACCCAATCAACATGCTTCAATACTATGATAACTTTTAGAGAAATACTTATATAAAAAAAAATTATAGAGAAATAATGAGAAAAAAGATAAATAATGGTATATATTATTCAAGAGCAATATGATTATATAACTATTGAAACACACTTGGATTTATACACAAATCTATGGGATTTTGTGGGGAAAGACCCAAATTACCATCTTTTTTACTATGATGAGGATCTCACTATCTTACACATCAAATCTATGGACTAAAGTCCTTTATATAGAACACTAAGGTCATCTAGTAATAAAGTAGTTAGCACCAATCACCTAATTAATTTAACATTCTAATATCCATTTTTTCCTAATGCAATCATAATTACCATTGCAAGCCAACAATAGAGTTGAACCAAATGGGCTCTATATGTTTTTTAATGAGAGAATTGTAAGTTTTAAGTGACTTTAAGTATGATAGATTCTTGATTTAAAAAAGTAATTGACCATGTCTTGAGTGAGTGAACTAAATAATACATCTGATTTATGTGGACTATTGAGGTTTTGAGCCTAATGTGTTCTCCTTTTCATATGTGATTGTTTCATTTTGGGCATATTTAATTTCTCTCTCTAAAAATATATTTTTAAAAAAGTCTTATACATGTTTGCTTCCCTTCCACGCACTTTATTATTTATGCCCTTGAATCCAATGTAGAAAACACTTAATACACCAATTGGTTAAACAACGGTGTAAAAAGTTATTAATTTTAAATAAATTAAATAATCCAAATTCCTTTTTACACCAACTATTCTATTCAACCAATGCAAAAAGTATTTTACGAAAATCAAAAGTCACAAACCTTATTACTTAAATTAATTACTACCAGGTTGGATGAGCAACCAAAGCAGAGTGACAGTTATTGTTCTGTTTGAATTACTAATTACTACACCTATTGGATATGAGCAATTGCTGTAAAAAGTCAAAAGTCAGACACTTTATTTATGAATATCTTACCAAATTCAGTTATAGCTATTGATTTCATGAAAGGTTAAGAATCCAAAGAGTAGTGAAGAGTTAAGTGGCCATATTAACAATCCTAGAGCCAAAAATTAAAGATGCAACAAAAATATAAAACAAGTTACAATCTGAGAGAGAGCATGACGGTACAGAAAATAAATTTACCAAACATCACTCTTTCATTGTACAACTACTTAAAAAATGACTATATTAGTTAACGAAAGGTTGTTGCCATTGGCATGGACTACTTCATATATAATAAAAATATAAATTTCACACCCATATTGAGAAGAATAATCATAAATCCTGAAACTAGATACATGGTAACAAGATCCAGTAAATAATATAAAAAATATACAAAGTTCAATTTTATATTTAAAACTTTCTTGTTTTATTTAGATTTTCCATGACCAACACCATAAATAGCAGTTGAGGAATGCATAATGTGCATCCATCTCTATTACTAAAAGCTCACTCACTCCTAAACCTTTGAAACAAAAGATGAATATGAAGCCCTTTATGATGTGCATCTTCCTCACCATGCTGCTCATGTCTGCTACTGCAAGGCTCTTAACTAATCAACAGCCTTTCAATGAAGAGACAAATGGTAATACATACATACATACATACATACATACATACATACATACATACATACATACATACATACATACATACATACATACATACATACATACATACATACATACATACATACATACATACATACATACATACATACATACATACATACATACATGCATGCATGCATGCATGCATGCATGCATGATATTAGTAAACCCATTACTACCACACAAAAAATAACTACGTGATCCCCACACAAAAAAAAGATATTACCTCTGTTCTTTAACATATAAACTAGTTAGAGAGTTAGATTTGATCATGAATATAAGACCTTAATCTATTTTATATTTTATATTTATTATTTTTTTAAAATTAAATTACCTAACTTATAAAATGATATATAATCTAATATTATTTGTGAATATTTTGGAAAGATCATGTCACATTTGTTATAATTAAATGATTGATTTAATTTTTTTAATCTACTTAAATTAATCAGTTAGCTAGATCTTATATTAAATACTGAAGGGAGTATTAATTAAATTTTTCATGCATATTCATATTGGTATAGTACCTCGTTCTGCAGCTCATCAAGAATTTAAGACAACTAAAGGTGGCCCAACAGTAAGCGAAAACGAATGTAAATTTTGGTGCCGACCTCTAGATCAAGTTTTTGTTCGTTTTTGTTGCAAATAATGGAGCTATCAACTCAAAAGATATGAAAGTGCCTAAGAAATAGAGCAAAGATTAAGACTATGTAAGGAATAAAGCATGCCTTATATTTATGTAGCAAATATGCTTTCATTGTACCAAATGATGAAATTTGCATGAATAAAAATGTAACTATATTATTATATATCCAATCAAATGCAAATTAATATTAAGTTCAACATTAACTTATGTATGGTTTTCAATTATGTTGTATTTTATTTTAACATTGCCAACTATTATTCAAGGTGGAGGGGGGAAATATGCTTACTGGATTTTACAAAAAATTCCATGTTGATTGCTTTTTCTGACAAAATGATATTAAATAAATATAAATATTTACAAATTACATACATATATTTAGAACACCAATCTAAAAACTAAAAAAACTTAAGAAAATAAGGCATGAATCAATGCAAGTATTTCTTGCTAAGTGATAGTCAACAAGGGAGAGGATTAAGCAAGAATATGAACCTAATGTTCCTTGACATAATAGATTGTGAGAGGTGATTTGGATTTAGCTTTTATCAAGCTAAACTTATGGATACATAATAATGAGGCTCTTAGACACTTGGAAAAGAAAGCAAGGCTTGTTATTGATTAATTTCTCCATAAGAATTCGTTTAGAGATGTACCCGATAATAGATAATCCTATGATAATAGTACTTATTCAATCTTTTATATTTGTAGTTTGGGAAAAGGGGGAAAGGGAATTTCATGCCATCATTCTAGTTTAAAATTAAAAAATAATCATTTATTCTCTATAGTTTCACAACTCATGCAACCATCTCCTTCTTATTTGTCGCTTCTCGCATTTACTAATTACTTTGATCACAACATTTAAAGGGAAAAGGGTGTTCAATGTGATTCAACTATCCACCACTAGATTAAAATAGTAATTCTACCGCAGGACTTTTATGCTGGTTATTGTGGAGATATTGTAAAAAGTGTTATTAGTGACATTTTTATAAATAAGATACAAAATTATTAACTTTCTATACCGATTGCTTATGGAACCAATGTTAAAAAAATATAAGAGAATTAGAGGAAGTTAGTGGTATAATTAATATAATTTCAAAAAAAAGTGGTATAATTAATATAATTTCCCCATTTTACCTTTCACTTATATTTGTAGGTAATTAAAGTACCTTTTCCACCTGATGACTTTTTAATATGAGCATTTTTTAAAAGAAAAAGTTAAAATGTGGCATATTTAAAATAGTTAACCAACAAAACCAATTTTTCTTGATATTAGAAGAATATTTGACAGAGGGAGTAAAATACAAATAATCATAAACAGTGACTTTCATGTGGACCAATGTTCAAATAAAATAAGAGTAAAGATGCATCCAATACCCTAAAGTAATTTTGAAGAAGCAATTAGTACTCTAAAGTATTTAAGGGTACAATTAACACCCTGAACTCATTTTGGAGGTGCGACCAACACCCTAAAGTATTTAATGGTACAATTAGCACTATGAATTAATTTTGGAGGTACGACCAGTACTCTAAAATATTTAAATTAGTACAATTTTGCCCATTCACTAACAAAAATACTAACTTTCGTTTGATACATGTCACTTAAACATTTTATTTTGACATATTATTGTTTAAAATGTCATATGTGTAATATTATTTTAATAAATTATACTAAATAAAATATAAAATTTTTTAATCTTAACATATAAATTATATACAATGTCAATTTTAGAATTTATTCAGTACTCTTATTTAAACAATATGACACATGTGACTTTTTAAATAATAATGTGTCAAAATAAAAAGCTCACGTGACATAGATCGAATAAAAATTTGTGTTTCTGTCAGTGTAAGGATAAAGTTGTACCAATTTAAATACTTTAGGGTGTTGATTGCACTTCCAAAATTAGTTTAGGGTATTAATTACACCCTTAAATATTTTAGGTTGCTGGTCACACCTCTAAAATTAATTTAGGGTGCTAATTGGACTCTTAAATACTTTAAGGTGTTAATTACTCCTTCAAAATTAGTTTGAGGTGCTGGATGCATATTTACCCATAAAATAATTAAAGAATAATTAGCAAACAAACATCGACTTCCTTGCGGACGATTGCTCCAAAATCAAAATTCAGAAAACACATTAGTGGACTAACTTACCCTTGAGAAAACACAGTAGGGCCCCCCCTGCTTTGTTTGAGGTCCTTAAGTGCCAATAAATATGAGGAGGAAATGACCAACTTACCCTTGTGTTTAATAGATGAGAGAGAGGGGAAAATTAGAAAAAGAAAAATCAGAAAGAAAGCGACTCAATTTGGGCGCGAAACATTTTATCCTCCCCTACGTTCTCCCCTGCATCCATCAATCACCGTAGGTTCTGCCGGAGATCCAATCCGTTGGCAGAGGCAGGGAGGTAAGTTGTCTAAATGCCTTCTGGGTATTTGATTGTTTGGTAGAGGTGATTGTAGCTCTATTGACTTTTGCCCTAACTTTCTTTCTTGCTGCAAGAAACTTCCAAATATAGTGTGATTTCGTTAGCTCTTCTTGTCTCCTCCATTATCCTCCTATTCATTATATATATATATATATATATTAATGTTTGTTATACTACTGGATGCAATAATCTAAATTTATTCTTGGATTGTAACGTCATTTTTATGGCCCTATACCAGGAATGGTAATTGGTACCATTCAATACGGGAGAAACAAGAACGAGAGATGGATTCTCGTTGTGATGTAGAACATATGAATTGGTAGGATTCTGTACGGCATCATTGAGTTGAGAAGAACCAGTAGTCGAAATTACATGGTTAGCCATGGCGGAAAGCAAACGAAATTAAGAAAGAATATAAAAGAAATCTGATACCATAATACTGATTGTGACCAGAGAGTAAAGAAAGATAAACTTGAAGTGGGAGAATAAGAGAGAGAAATGGATCAGAATCAGTTGTCTTATTTATTCACAGTGAGTAGCCAACTAATACACAACTGCACAATCTGAAATACTTAACTAGTTTAGTTAGAAACTAACAGAATATTAATTATTCTTAGCATCTATCGCTTTGAGACTGAACGGTTATAGCACTATTGGTTCTTGATATAATGAACTGATGAGTCTATGAATGAAAATGTCATCATCAAATATGTTATTGAATTTGGAATTTTGATTCTATTCTATTGAAAACTTTTCAACTTTTACAACAGTATATTTTGAAGGAAGCTTGGCAAGATGGTTCTTGGTTTAACTTTATAAAGCACTAGATTTTTATCAAATTTTGGTTTGGCATTGGAGTAGACCATGCTTTTCTGAAACTTGATTGAACTCATTCTAACTATATTAAATATGATGAATAGATTATCAAAAGAAATATTATTAGAGATATTTGACGTTAAAGTTATATTATTGCATATGTATATTAAATGTGATGAATAGATTACCAAAAGAAATATATTGCTTCTTCCATATAGATATTGGGAAGATTGTCCCTAATGAAGGGAGGATTCAATATATTGGTGGGAGAGCAAATGGAACAATGGTAAGAGAAGGACTGTCACTTATTGAGCTTAGAAGAACAATATCTTCATGTCTTGGTGGTCAATGTGAAGGATTTCAGTTGAATTGCACATTGTTAGAATTAGATCAAAACAGTGTTATAGACATAAAAGATGATGAAGGAGTGCAAATCTAGTACAATTCAATAATAAATGTGTATATTTATATATAGTTGAAGATGTAAGTGAGTTGATAGATGAAGGACAACCCATGATGATTTCACAACGGGTAAGTTACATGAATGTTTAAAAGTGTTTTGAACTTGTTGGGAAGAATTGGTTATTCATTGATAATAACTCATCAAGTTACATTCTTAATTAGCTCATTCATTTTTTGTGACATTTTATCAAACAATTTATATGCATTAACAGTACAAATCATAAAATAATATCTAAAAGATGCTTCTTTCTCTGGTGTATCTGATCAGGTACTTCATATGCAAAGTAGAAGGATTTCAAAAGGGAGAAGATATGACTAAGGAAAAGATACTAGAGAAATGCGCTGCCAACAAAGAAGTAAATATTTCAAAAACCATTATTAAGAAATAATACCTAAAAGGAGCTTCATTCTCTGGTGTATCTGATCTACACTAGCGCTGCCGCCAATCTCCTGAAATGCGCCTCTACCACCACTTCCAACGAACTCCGTCGATCGTCATTGCTTTCAGTCACTCTCCTCTCACTTGTCTTCTCTGTCGTTAAGTTTGCTTTTGCTCTTCACCTCTAAACTTTGTCTGCGATTTCTTTTTAATCTCCACTGTCGCCACCGCCAATCTCCTCAAATGCTCCTCTACCACCACTTCCAACGAACTCCGTCTACCATCGCCACTTATAGTCACTCTCCCCTCTCACTCATCTTCTCTGTCGTCAAGTTTGCTTTTGCTCTTCACCTCTAAGCTTTGTCTACTATTTCTTTCTAGGTTTTTTAACATTTTTTCGGGATGTTCTCTTTTTCTCATTAAGAGTAATTTCGGCCTTTCTACCTCAAACTTATTGACACTAACACACTGTTTGGTAGGAGGGATTTTGGGGAGAGGGGAGAGATTTTTTTCCCCTTCCCTTGTTTGGCTTAATAAAAATATTAGGAGGGAAAGGAAAATTTTAAACTTTTCCCTTCCCTCAATGGCAGAATATCCCCTCCAAAATTAAGGGAATTCGGAGGGGAAGAATAATATTTGTACATGATCAGACTAATTTGCTCATGAGTTTTTTCAACATCGTCTCCTCTAGTTGCTTCATCTCGCTAGCCGCTCTACTCTTCCACTGTCTCCCTTTGTTACTGTTCCCCACTCTATTGAAGGTTAGGACTATTTCTATCAATCTTCTTTTCCCTTCTTTCTCCTTTTTTTAATTGTTGGGTTGAGATTATTTTCGTTGGTGCGTGTTCATGAAATTTCCCTTCTTTCTCCTACTTTTGTTGCATGCGCTCTACTCTAGCATATTTTGAACATTGGGCCTTTTTCGTTTGGCTATCTTTATGGCTTCTACTACTGTCTCACACTTCTCCCCAACCTTTTCTGATTGCAATTTATGCCTTCCCTATTTTTTTGGGCCGATAGTTTCCCTTGGATTTGGATTTTAAAAAACGTAAACCGAAATGAAATTGTATTCAAAGGTACTATTCCACCTGTGAAGAAGATTCTACATGACCAATGGTAGGAAATGCGTTGGACACTTATGGCTTGCCTTGTTTGTCTTGTTGTTCAGTATTGTGTGGCTCAGATGTATAATTATAAGAAGAAAATTACTTATAGTATGAGTTCCACAAGAGAAAGGGTATGTGAAGAAGTGATGTACAAGATCACTTGTACTTCCAGTGATGGTCGAGATATTGTTAGAATGAGTCCACAAGCTTGTTTAGGATTGTGTGATATGTTAGAAAGAGATGGTTGCCTCAAGCCCACACCATACTCAAGTGTGAAAGAACAAGTTACTAAAACCATTTACATCTTAGCGCATAAAACAAAAAATCGTGTGGTTAAGTTTTGGTTTAGGCATTTTGGTGAAACAGTTAGCCATCATTTCCATAGTGTGTTAGGTGCTATCATTGAATTAGAAGATAAATTCCTTCTACAATTAGATGGCTCTAAAGTCCCTCCTAAAATTCAGGTTAATGACAAATTTTACTCATATTTTAAGGATTGTGTTGGGGCCATAGATAGAACATATATACGTGCAAAAGTACCTATGGTAGATGCACCTCATTATCGAGGTAGAAAGGAATTTTCTACCCAAACCGTGTGGCTCAAGAATTTATTGATTTTGTTGACAACTAACCTCCCATAATGAAGTCACTTTAGAGAATTTTTCAATTAATATGAAAAATTCCCCTCTTGATAACCATTCTCCAGAAGCAAATACAGCAAATACTGAGAGCAATAAGAGGACAAAAAATAGTGGTACTAAAGACAAAGATCCTTTCCAAATACATCTAATTACAGAGAAGATAGAATTCATTGCAAATGCTATGAGTGAAGGGAATAGAATATTTAAAGATAGATATGCCCCACAAATTTTAGGGGAAGAAACTTTCAAGATGATTGTTGATGCTGGATGTGAGGAAGACAAGATCTCCAAATTTATTGCTCCCTCATGAATGATATGGCTAAGCTAAGGGCAGTAATTCAATGTCTACCTCTGTTGCGCAAGCAAATGATTATGGATATGGTTTTCGGTTCTTAGTATGTTGTTGCTTTGAAGGAATACTATCTTTTGTTATAGGCATTTTGTAAACACTTATTTGTCATGATGTCTATGTTATTTTGTTAGCCATATGATGCCATTTTATGATATTCTATGCCATGGTCAGTAATATTTTGCAGGGCCATATGATAGCATTTGATGATATTTTATGGCATGCCTTGTGATTTTTGTAAGGCTATATGATGGCATTTGATGACATTGTATACTATGTCTTATGATATTTTGTTATGTCATATAATCAAGTTTATAATTATATTCATTATCTTCATGTTGTGAAGACTGGTTTGGTAGCCTTGGAGTTTCTTTCCATAGTCTATAGAATGAGTGTTGTGAAGTTTCCAGTTCTATACTGTGAAGTTTCACACTTATGATAGCCTCCATGAGATTTCCTGGTACTGAACTGTGAGGTGTCACACAACAAATTGTAGGATGAAAAGCATATATATAATTATAATTATTTCAATTATTATAATTTTATATGTATTAGTATATATATATATAACATAGAGCTAGTATAAACCTTGTAGAATTTATTTAATTTCGATAAATAATAATTTTAATTTCATATGTTAAATGTTATTTATAATTATATTTTATTAAAATATTCTACAATAACAACCAACTTAAATAATATAAGGGTAAATTTGTCCATACAAAAGTATTTTCCCTCCCCTTCACTCCTAAACTAAACAAGTTAACATTAAAATCCCTCCCCTTCTCTCCCTTTATATTAATCTAAACAATGTAATATTAAAATCCCTCATATTTCCTTTCCTCCATTTCCCTCCATTAAAATTCCTCCCCTTCCCTTTGTTCCACTGAGCCAAACACAATGTCAAGGACCTAAACTGAGGTCCCATTTACCAATTAATTTGTCAAATGAAGATTTATCCCCAATTTTTCCTTAAAAAATGATAGAATAAAATTTATTTATTATCAAACTATACATAAAAAATTATGGTGATTATACTCGTCTCTTTGCATATATAATGTGTAATATCGTTTATTGTAATGTTATTAATAGCCGAAATAAAACTAACTAAAATATTTCAGTTCGGTTCGGTTAATGCTGCTTTTTTTGCCAACCAAAGAACACAGGAAAAAAAGCACCAGCAACCACTAAATTGAGGAAGAAGCAACAAAAAAAGAAAAGAAAAGTCAAAGGTAGTATTTTTCAGCTATGTTTACCACTGCAACGTCGAACTCCAGTAGGGATAGCATGAGATCCACCTCTACTTGATCTCTAGATTCGGAGAATCTTGTAACTGCGAAGACAAAGTGTTCTCAAATAGCGAATTTATCAGTAGAGAACGAGAAGAGGAGGAGGAAGAAGAGAATGAGACAGAAACAGTGATTAGTGAGGAAGGAAAAAGAAAGAGAGGAAGCAACCATGAGCGAGATTGTGAGAGCAATGCAAAGATGGCGGCTGTATGAGATTGAGGGACAAAGAGAGAGAGACTGAGAGGTGCATTCAGGGTTACAGGTTTATTAAGCTTATTATAATATATTGATTAAGCATAAATATATAATATTATAATATAAAAATATATATTATAATTTTATCTATTAAACATGAATATATTATACACGTATTTCGGTTTTCAATTTTGACCAGATTTTTTTCTAACAACCAAACCAAACACCGAAAACCGAATTCTTAGAAAATAAAAACGTCCGAAAACCAAAATAACTAAATCGAAAAACCGAAATTGAGTTCTGTTCAATCCAGTTTTCAGTTACGATTTGGTTTTACTCACCCCTAGTCCTACCCAGTGGGTGTTAAAATACTGATGGTTGGCATCCTAACTTTCTAGATTTTTTGCTAGTGATTTACAAGTCTAACTTAATTGGAACGTTTTTTTTTTTTTTTTTGGATTTAGACAACAGGCGTTGCCTGATGAACCTGGGGATCAAATCACCTAGTGCCCCTAGATCATTAAGTAATTTCACCATACACCAAATTTTGACATTAATATAATATTATGAAATTTGACACTGATATTCTAAAATTTAATAGTAACGGAACTTTGGGTATTATTGCCAAATTTTGAAATATCAGCCTCCGATTTCAGAATCTCAATGTCAAATTTCAGAATATTAATGTCAAATTAGTTAAGGATCTTCAATCCTTTGCTGAAATGTCAGAATCTTTATGTCCTAAATCAAAATCAAATTCATATTTTTGTCTCAAACTGTAATTGTCCCAAACACATACCAGTTTGAAAATAAAATAAAAGGTAGCTAGTGTTGTTTCCGAACTCAACACTTTCATGCCATTTGCTGCATCCAGCGAGCGTTTAGCTAGGAACTTAGTTTGACCATTTTATTCTCTATCAATAAGCTGGAGAATTAGCACTCCAATCCCCACTAATCAAGTCCAGATTTTATTGATATAGATCAAGGTATCCATCGTTGGTAGAAGTGACTAATCCTCTTATCGTAGGACCTCCACTTAAGAGTAAACGGCTGACTATGATATGCTTTCCATGCCTAAGGGTAGAATTTGAAACCCCGCCACTTAATTAAAAGATCAAGTGAGGTAACCACTAGACCATATCTACATGGTTATCATAAATATTAGATTTCAATTGCTGGATGGCGCCCATTGAAGGACTTGGTTACATTATCCCAAGTTCTCTTAAGTCCCAATACGTAGCCCTGTAACTCAGCAATGAGTGCATCTCCATAATCCAGCTTAAACAAAAAAGCCTCGACGGATCATTCTTAATCACCCAACCGCAAACAAGTTTATCATTGATAGGTTAAAAAGCTCCATCAACTTCAATTATAATTTTATTCTTCAAAGTTGTTGGATCTATGTTCTCTTGACAACGAAGATTAGCCAAAATCATAGAACCAACGAGTTTGCTCAATGCCAAGGTCATGCAACCTGATATGAGTTCGCTCAAGAGAGTTGAGTTGACGGGTAGTCCCAGAGTGAATGTGAATTTGTTCGTTATGTCCTCTCCAAATAAGCCAGCAAATAAAAATAAACAAACCCTTCCAATAGCTTCCATGTCCCAAATTGTTTCTCATAATAAATTGTTTTTCATTTTTTTAAAACCAGATTAATGTTAGCATTTATACAAAAGAAAAGCCAATTTAATGATGATAGAGTTTGAAAAGAGAGGGATTACATTTCCAAATAGTAAACAACTTATATATAAGGTTTCTCTTTAAAGAATTAATGTTTAGGATATGTTTAAACTAGTTTGGGAACGTTAGAGTGATTCAAGTTCCACAGATAACTTATGAAATTACCCAACTAATGGCACTGGTTTCACATTAAAATTCAATCATACGCAAAAGTTATGCATTCAAACAAAAAGTAGTCAAATTTCATACTCAAATAACATATTAAGCCACCATGATAAGACCCAATATTACCTTATTAATTTATGTCATTTCACAAGTTTTTATAGAGTTTATTGAGCTTAAATGCATGTTTTGACATAATTTTATGGCAATTTGGGTTCTAGATGTGATTTGTGCGAATTGTGATTTTAGGGGTAAAATAGTAATTATTCTATTAAATTGAGTTAATTATATTAATTATGAGAATATGAGATATTACAAATATTTCAATTTGCATTTCAGGATAAAGTCAAGGTTAATTTGGAATGCCAATCAAGGACCTGAAGAAATTACACACAAGGACCAGCGAGATTTTGGAATAGCAGAGAAGGACCAAGGGTAGAATTGCAACTCTTTAAGTGGTTGTGTAGTTCACAGTCGCGAGCGTGTCAGGATAGCAGTAGAAAAGCGCAGCTTGTCATTTTGGCCATTTGGAACCCCGAATCCGAGACCTACTCGTGCAAACCGACCTAGAACCCTCCTTACTCGACTCTACTCTGATTAAAAGTAATTCCTAGCCTCCAAAGAACCCTAGGCCATCACTTCTCACTCTTCCACCTACACTAATCGGCATGTTCACCATCTCCACTTAGTCCATCTTATTTCTTCCTCTTTCTTCCACTTCCAACAAGATATTTTGTCCTTTCTCTTTCTCTCTTCCATGGGTGAAGCTTCATTGCTGCTAGTTGGAGCTTGGAGCATTGCTATGAGGAGATAAAAGATCCAACTCTTAGGATTGGGAGCTTGGCTTGAGTTCTTGAGCTCATTGGGGAGTTTTTCTATTCTTTCCATTAGCTTTCTCATTGCATTTCAATTTTCCTAGGTTTGGTTGTATGGATATTGGATTTGGTTAATCTAATATTTTTTTATGATTAAATGTGGTACCTTGATTAGCATGGTTGGTCTACTGTGCTCAAGTTGATTATGCCATCATTGTTGTCTTGCCATTGGCTCATTCATGAGGGGTGTTTGATGTAATTATGGGTCTTTGGGTCCAATGTCTCATCGACAAGTTAATTCACCTATGTTTGATTGGTTAATCAAGAAAATTAAGAAACTAATTTTCAATTAAACTCCCATATCTAGTGTGTACTATGATTGCCTAAAACCTATTTCCAAGAGATCACTATCATTCATTCTTTCCACATCCATTCCAAATTTTTATTAAAAAGATAAAAAACAAGTAGTTTAGGCCATTTATGCCAAAACCCCCCTTTTTACCTAGTCAGTTGCATGTTTTGTCACTTAGTTTACTTTGGAACTAATAATTATGCTCTTCAAAATGAACAACCTGAGTTGTGCTATACTGCATAATTTGATACTATTTTTCTGTAATAGACTCCAAGGTGACTAAGTAAATTCTCTATCAAGTGGCGATGTTATCAGGGAGCCATTAATTTGGTACCTTGGTAAATTGAGTGTCAATCTTGTATTGACCAAGTCATTCATGTGATCAAGTTGGCCTTAGATAGTTTTTGTTTGCTTTTAGTGTTTTGCACTTTGTTCATAGTTATTGTGTTTTTAAACTTTGCATAGAAAATTTTCTGGAAACTAAAACAAATATCTTGATTTCATTGAGTTTTGTTCATTTTCATACTTTGTGTCTCTTGCCACGGCAAAGGTCTATGATTTTCCCCTCTCATGCATTCTATGTCTCTCGTCGTAGCAAGCAACATAATTTGGTATTATTTTTCCATGATAGACCCTAAAGCAACTAAGGGCATGCTCTATCAATTGGCACCGTTGTGCTCTATCACAACAAAATGTAACTAAATGTCATTTTACAAAACTTGGACCTAGAACCACATCTGATAGTAAAAACTAAACTCATTTCAATCATTAATATCAGCCCAAAACGCAATACCTTAGCATTTGACTACTCTTGTTTTTTTTAATAAAAGGCAAAATGATATCATTAGGTAAATAAATAGTCCTTTCGGTCCTAATTATAAAAGCTAATTGACTTATTTTGGGAGATTAAGGAAGTCAAACAAATAAGTTAGTTATGATCAAATCCAACACCTTAAGATGAATTCATATTTATATACTCATCAATCTACCCAAATTAGTCAACTAGCTCTTATATTAGTTATAATTAACTTATTTATTTGGTTTCCTTAATCTATCCGAAAGAATTAACTAACTCTTATAATTAGAATATGAGGTAGTAATTACATAGTATAGACAATATAGGACAAAAATATTTGTTAGTCAATTCAAGGAAAAAAAGATAAAGATATCACTACTAATGAATTTTAAAATATGACTCCTCATACATAAAGATTATAGAGACATAGAAGTAACCTAAGGCAGAGTTCGCATAAACCTATAGTTGACGGCTATAAGGCAAACCGACACGTATATTTGTCAAATAGTTTACAGTTAGACACAATAACTATTATATATTGTTTTTATATTTGAATTAAAAAATAAAAATATGAGTTGACGGTCCTTCATATACAATTGTGAAAACAAATATATAATATATTTAATAGTTCTTATGTAGAAACGTTACGTATTTTAATAGTTGACAGTCGCTATACCATAACTGATATAGAGTATTCAAATGATCTTCTTCTTCCTCGTTCGATCGGCATGACAACCAAGCAACTTAATTTAAATTTCATTTACCAACTTCCAATGTGATTCGATGGTTCAAAGCAATCACTTCCACTCTATTTAATAAACTTGTATTTTCCTACTTTTCTTTCAACTCCTTCGGTAGCTAGGGTCATCATTTTCTTCTCTCTTTGCTTGCCACATAAGACGCTAGAGAGCTCATTCTATTCGGCAACCATTCCATCACCCTCCTTCTCTGCCTCCACCACCTCCTTTACCTCATCCGCATCCTCATCAACTTTAAGCTCTTGTTCATATAGTGTCTTGCATCAATCGATCCACGAGGAGGCTTACCAGATATGCATGGAATGTGAACAAGATCTTTAACCTCGTGATTGAGCAGAATGGTGAAGTTTAACCTTTATAAGATACTGCATTTAAGGTTGAAGATGATGAGGCCTTTTTAGGCATTGAGGGGGCGGAGGAGAAAACTAGTGGTGATGAAGATGACATGTTTCATTTTTGTTTCTATGTTTCTTGTAGAAAAAATATGTAATTAATTTGGCAGAAGGGAATAGATCTTAATTTACAAGTTGTTTAAAAAAACATGAACCATAATAATTGATGGCTCTCTAACAACAACTATCACATATTTGGTATTGTGGATGGTTCTAACTAAATAACTGACAACAAGATATTGGGTTTATTTAAAGGTTTATTATAAAGAACCGTCAAGTAAAGGCTAACGTTCAAGTTACTACATTCACATATCCATGGTTCAATGTATTCCAGTTACCACCACTACTAGAAAAAAGGCCTACAACTGCTGTTAAAAGTGACCTTTCACAGCGGTTTTTTGACCAGTGTGAATTCTACAGTCGTTGTAAGTCTATTTTTTAACTGCATTAAAAAATCGCCGTGAAATGTCTATACTTTTAATGGTGGTTTACAAAAAAATCGCCTTAAAATGTCTATACTTTTAACGGTGGTTTACAAACAAAGCCGCCATTAAAGGATTCATTTTAATTTTTTTTTCTTTTTAATGTTTCATTTAATTTTCCCTTCAATACTGCCCTGCATTTACCATAATCAAGACAAACTATAGGTAGCAAAGTAGGAAGTAAGCAATGCAAAAATCCAAATTAAATGTTAATAAATAGTAATAAAGTAATTTGAATTCTTAATCATGTATGTAATGAACCAAATATTGTAAAATCATATATACACTGGAATGGATGATTGATTTAAGGCATGTTCAGTAGTAGAGTTTTTCCAAATCATCCATCATTGAGTGGATTAACTTATCTTCATAGCTCATGTTATTCTTGAACATCTGCAAATTAGAAGTAATAGTAAATACTCAAGATGTGAATAAATTGAAAAAGTCGCTAAATATTGATCACTTCATACCTCATGTAAGTTATCTGTGATCCCTCTCAATGATGTCTTGCATATAGCAAATTATATAACATTTGTACTTAACACTATCAGGTTGACGGTAGTACTAAGAAAATGGAAAAACACAAAGCACATTAGTGACTAACTTTATACTTGATAAATTTATGAAAATTGAAACAATGTCCATACTTCGTCCCTAATATTGGGATATGTGTCCTTTAGATGCTCCCCCATCTTAGTGCCTCAGAGATAGTCCTTTGCAAGGTTCAACTTAAAGTCTCTCTACCGTTCATTGTATTGCTTTAAGATACAATGTTTCATGCTTGAAGTGGCAGGAATATCAAAATTTGGCTGTGTTGAAGTACAAAAAACAAATAAGATAAAGCTTCAATAAGGGAAAAAATTATCAATAACTAAAGTAGATAGGTGGAACATAGAATTATAAATGTAACAAAATGTTCTCCTAAATCATATTCTTGTCTTTAGGGTCGACCGCCTTCTAGTTTTCATTCGCGATGCTAATCTTAGCACGTACTATATGACTAACATAGTTGTTATACAATGACCCATTTTCACCAGTTGCCTTCATGTTAGGATCAAACTCCACTGGCAACTTCGTGGGATGTGTCCCCTCATCTGTCTTAGAGACCTATTTCATATAGGTCGGGCCTCTTCCTCTCTTCTTCCTTTGCTAACTAAAACCTGAATCATCCATGCCCTATTAAAAAAATAATAAATAAAGATAAGACTATGATACAACTATCTGGCAACAGAAAATTGACCATTACCTAATATACATGTGCATTATTATTATGTTCTTGCATTTTCACCTCGTGAAAGAGACAAAGACAACTATATAATAAGTAAAAGTTGGATCACTCGGCCAGATACGAGTTGAGGAATCTAAACTTTTTATTTTAAAAAAACAAGGAACTTTTGCCACCACATTCTTCTCAACTGTATATTCCATAATCACAAAACCCTTGGACGGCTCTAATACTCAGGACAACCTAAAAGATTCTTCTTCTTCTACTACATTTGCCTTAACAAATACAACTATGTAACTCAACTCTTAAAGCACAGAAAAGTCACTCACAAGAACTAACATACTTGCACAACCAAAATGCGCCTCACAAAACTCTTAACTTAGTACTACTACTATTAAAATTAATAATAAAGAAGTTAAATGGTGACTTACAGCTTTGAAATGAGAACAACGACAGAGGGAGGTAAAGACAATAGAGTGCACCAAAAATAGGTGGAAAATGACAAAAAATGTATTGTGTCCAAGTTTGTGGTGGTAGAGCAGAGCCGGACCACAATCGGTTGTGTAAAAAGTAAATCTAAAACTCACCGGAGATTAGGTTTTTGAATTTTTCTTGGGCTTTTTACGGCGGTTTTGATAAAAAAAACCATTAAAGATACTTTTAATGGCGGGTTTTAATAACACTATAGTTAAAAGTCTGACATTTACCACTCCAAGTGCTGTGAAAGACTTTATACAGAGATTTTATTAAAATCGCCGTTAAACTAGTTACAAAATATTCTAACTAGCTTGAGTATTCTTTAGAAAATATTTTGACTGACTATTCTTTATATTTTGAAAGTTTTATCATCCCATCCGCCAGCGCCAAAAAGGATCAAAGGAAAAGAGATGAAAGAAAGGTGTAGCCTTTCAATCAGATGAAACAGAGTCATAGTCTGAGTTTTGTGAGTCATCTGGGTCATCTACAGGGTGGTGTAAGTGCCACTGGCTACGTTGGCGGCAGAGATTATAACAAAGACTATCGAACCTTTCTTGAAGGTTCTCTAAGATATTATTGGCCTTTCCTCATGATGATTAGAGATGTTGGGAATCAAAGAGGCAAGAGACGTACACTTTCTTTCTGCAGATAGGGTATGAAAAGGCAAAAGCGGGAAAGTAGGGGAAGTCATAATAATTGACTTATAACAGCATTTTTTAGAAAAACTGCCGTTATAAGTGCTCGGTGTCATTTTTAACAGCGGTTTTATGAAAATTTGCCTCCTAAAATTTATAAAATATGGATTTATTTATGAATTTTCCACCGCCTTTTTTACAGTATTTTTCCTTTTAACTGCCATGAAGTAGCACCGCGATAAGTATTTTTTCTAGTAGTACACCTTTCACGCATCCTTGGGAAACCTCATTCACCCCTACAATTTAAACTCGTCTCTCTAACTAAATCTTCATCATTAGTTCTCTCTCAAATAGAAGAAAATGTTGAAACGCCAAAGATCTTAGTATTCTAGTCAAGCCCTTCCTTTGCTTCCTGTCGATAAAACGCTCCTCAATAGGGTTACTCACTTGGAGCAATGCTTGATTAAGCTTAACAACAACTACTACAAATTGAATAAGAAGGTGAACCTCCTTCTTGATCACCAAGGGATCGAATATGATCTCACTTCGGATGCTTCCGCTCCTTCCTCAGGTAATGAGGATGACGATGCAGAAGATTAAGTTTTTAATTAAATTTGTGTTCTTCTCATCTCATTCTTTGTATTGTTTTTTCTTTCCATTTTCTTATTCTGTTATTTATTTTTCTTTGTCTATGGTGACAATGTGGCCTTATAAAAATACATACAATACTTAATGGTTCATTTAAAAGAATGGTTAACAAAAATATTAGTTAACAGTTTTACATATGGAACTGTCATCTTATATTTTTTTCTTAAATCTTTATTGATGGTTCATTCTCAATAATGGTTAACTAAATTATTAGATAATGGTTTTTCATATGGAACCATCACTTATCTTGTTCTGGTTTCGAAATCTTTATTAATGGTTCCTTCTCAAGAATGGTTAACTAAATTATTAGATAATGATTTTTCATATGGAACCGTCACGTTACTGCTATTTTTTAAACCTAGCATTTTTTAAAATCTTTATTCATTTCCAACATAACTCTCTACTCACTCATTCCAAGGGTGCACTCTCCCCACACCTCTGGGTACTCTTTTCCGACAAGACCACCACTATATAGCATGCTCTAAGTTGGTGGGTTCATTGCTATCGTCATTCTTAATTCGTGGTTTTAGGGTTTATGGTCGTCATTTGTCACTGTGCTCATTCTTTGCTTTTTCATTCATGCGCTCTATACCAAAACCTCACGGCAACATATTCTCCGTGTTCTAGAAGTTATTTTTGAGTTGGTTATATCGAAGTTTATATGTTTGTTGTTTGTTGGTTAATGAAATGTACTACGGTAGGTTTATTTGTCTGGTTAGTTTTAGGTATTAGGTTATTGACCCTAAATTAGTTTTGGCAACCAAGTTAGTGGAATGCATTAGGTTCTGTTATGGTTCTAAGAAGTGGTTACTCATTCTTTTTATGCTTGTACAGGTAAATATGACTTCTGATAGTGCCTCTAGTACTGACCATATTCCAAGTCTTAACCCCCTAATAATGATCAAACCGATGCTACAAAGAAAATGGTATACATCAAGAGGGATCCTTGTGTTATAAAGGAGGTTAAAGAAGCAAGGAAAAAGGGGAAGAAATTGCCTATGGAATGGAATGACAAAGGTGTGGCCACTGACCCTCCAAAGTTCAAAAGCTATATTGGACCAGTGGCAAGACAGAATGTTCCTATCATTTTGTCTGACTATAGGCAAGCAACACAAGCAATTAAGGAAATAGTTTGGGCTTAAGTATTGGTAAGATATATTAAGCTAATAAGTTCATATTTTCTTATTAATATAATCAGGATACCTCACCCTAACAAGTTGAATTTTGTGTGTTATAGTTAGGATTTTATATAGATGAAAATTAAATTAAGTTTGTTCTCAGGAAAGCTGGGAGGGCACTAGGCGCTTTCTAAGCTTTATGACGAGAAAATGTTTGAGGGATTCCTATTATACTGATGAGTCAGAGCTTCCTCTCCTTTTATGGGATGTGATTAAACATGGTGATTGCACTGCTTTTGTAAGGTCACGTAGAGAGGAAGCATTCAAGGTAATATGTATTCATAATTCTTAAGTCAATAGTATTTAATGTAACTCTTGAGCTAAATTTTACATGTTTTCATAGGAATTAAGCCAACAAAACAAGGAGAGTGTGAAGAAAAACCAATATCCCTACCAGAAAGATCAATTGGGGTATGCAAGCCTTCAAAAACTGGTTAAAGAGAAGGAGTGACCAGATGTACCCAATGCTATAGGTATTGGCAAGGCAAAATAAAGATGACATTATTGACAATCCACGTGTGAAGGAGGTTACCGACAAATTGGTAAGTATTAATAATCTTGATTAAATAATAAATTGTTAGTCTACATATATATATTTACTTAACAATATAATGATGGTTGCACAGGAGAGCATGTCCCAAGAAGTCTCACAAAGCAAGCGTCACTACTAGAAAAAAGACTTTTAACAGCGGTTAAAAGTGACATTTCATGGTGGTTTTACAAGCTCGTGAATTGTACCGCCATTATAAGTAATATTTAACAGCGGTTTCAAAACTGCCGTTAAATAGTATACTTACAATAGCGATTTTGATGTTAAAATTCCTTTATAGTGTAATACATTAACGACGGTTATATTATTAACCACCGTTAATGTATAATTTTCCAACGGCCGTTAGTAGTCATTTTTTTTTATTTATAATCTTTACACGGTGCTATTCCTTAAAACCGCCGTGGAAAGCTTTTTTTTAAATCATTTCTTTTATTTATCATTTTATGCCACCCTGCGTTTAGTATAGTCAAGATAGACCAATTAATTCTATGCATCAAAGTATGAAGTCAGCAATTCTAAAATCCAAATGGTCATACAATCATCCAAATTGGTAAACTTTCAATGAACCTATATATCTGTACATCATATATAAAAGAAGGAAATGGTTGAAGATGAATCTTAAACAAGTTAAAAGACAATTGCAGGGATCAAAATATTAACCAAAAATGTACTTCACCACATTTACAAAACAATAAGTAAATGTAAGAACTAAGAATATTAATCATGCAATGAATTAAGTAATTAAAGGGACATTTATTACAACAGAATAAACTAATTTTCTACTAGTTTGTATCCACCCAAATTCCTTCATAATGATCATCCCTAACAGCATATTCATTATCTTCCAAATCAAACTCTGTTATCGTTAAAGGTCCAACAGTTATGAAAGCGGGGTTTCGTTAAGGTTGAACCCTGAGTTACTATCGTTACCAATTGCTTGCCTTTTACCTTAGAGCACAATGGAAAGATCTTTATTTGCTAGGTCGGTGACATAAAACACTTAAATTGCTTGACTTACAGATGAATAGCTCATCTAGGTATCCAACTCTCTGAAGATTGACTGAAACAAATCCAAATTTCTCATCTACTTAGATAGAATTACTATTAATCCACTTATATTTAAAGATTGACACTTTAAACCTGGAGTAACTAACCTCCCATATCTCTTCAATCACTCTATAATATGGCATGGATGCCAATGTTAGCCTTTTATCTTTTAAACTAGCAAAATACATCACTTCAGCCACTACCATAACCCCACTGTTCTGTATTGTACTTTTGTCATCTTAGGCTTTTGTGTAAAAAGAGTAGCTATTTATGTCATATCCTTCCCAACTCACAACCTCAAAATGAGGCCCTGCAGTTAGCCTTTGTATTGTCTCAGAAGGATTGTTATTCTTTAACACTTCTTGCTTGAACCATTCTGCAAAAGACCTATTGTGCTTATTAGCTAGTTGCATATCACTCTTTCTTCGGTTCATGTTCCTGAGCATATTCTTGTGAGCATCCAAGTATGGTAGAACTTCATCTTTATTGTTCAAAATATAAAGATGTGATTACATCACCAATTTGCTAGACATGCACTTCACTTTGGCACCACGAGTTCCCCTGCTTTTTCTCCTCTGGTCATCGAGATTGAGGAAGTCCAACTGCCTTTAATCCAACAAGATATGAGTTACAAAACTCAATTGCCTCCTTAGCTATATACCTCTCAATAATTGATGCCTCAGGTTGATAAGAATTTTTAGAATACCCTTTAACTTATCCCATCACATATAAGATGATCTCTTATATCAGGAATAGACAATCCATTACAGTTGAAACAATTGACACAAGGATAGAAGAACAACCCATCCCTTTTCTTCAAAGCATTCCTCTGAGCAAATTCAAGAAACATTTATATCTTATCTTCATATTCCTTAGTAGTTCTCTTAGCTTTCATCCAACTATGATCCATTATTCCCTTAAATGTAAACAATCTCAAATGGTAACTAAATCCATCAAATAAGAAATAAATATAAACCAATATTTTGTATAAGTCAGTTAACAAACAAATAAAATAACAGAACAATTGACAAAAAAAAATAGATTCAAAAAATTTGACAAACACACCCACAAATAAATAGGAACTAATGTAACAAACAAAAACTACAAAGATCATGTCTTCAATACAAGGATGATGGCCCATAAGATGTATTACAGCTTATAAACAACAAACATCTGAAATAGCAAGAAAAATAAGCGAATAATGAAGTTAAACGTTGACTTACGGCACTGATGTCGTAGAACGATGATAGAGATAACAGAGAACGACTTTATCGACAGAGATAGGCACCAAAAATAGGAGAAAAATGTCAGGAAATGAATTCGTGCAAGTCTCGTCGTTTGGTAGAGCAACATAACACATAAGGCTGTGAAAATGTGAGACTAAAAATGTACTCCGCGTGAGGGATTTTAAAAATTCGCAAAATTTTACAAGGAGGTTTTACACTAAACGGCCATAAAATTGAGTTTTAACGGCGGTTCTTAGTTGAACTGTCGTGAAATGATAATTTAACGGCAATTTTGTATAAAAACTGCCGTTATAAAGTTTTACAAATGTGACTTATTTACAAATATGCCATCGCCTTTTATTTTACAACATTTTTTCCATTAACTACCATGAGATAGCATCGTAATAAGTATTTTTTTCTAGTAGTGCGTTCTGCTGAGAAGGATATACTAGAGATGCATTGGCCACTCCTAACCACCCTAGTTTTCTAAGGGGCATCAGCTTTAGAGTATCCAAGCAAGGTTATTTTGGAAAGCGGCAAAAGCCCAAAGGGTTACCAATGAGTAGTTTCAACAGTTACTTCTAGTAATCTCAAGGTTGGAGCAGCAAGTTCAAGCCTAACATATTATCATTTATTAATACATGAAGGGTGAGACTCCTAGAAAGTTGGTGGGGGAAAGTAGCCCAAGCACAAAAGATAGATGCACAATCCAATCTCAGAAGCTACCTGAGGGTGAGGCGGACGTTGACTATTTAGTATACAGCCATAAACACCATACGGTTGTGATGGATCACATGTACAATATACATGGGAGACCATGATTCATAACGTGTCTCTCCCTACTAAGGGTAGAGCTAAAGATCCCCAAGGACTCCAAGTATTCCCTTCCTGTGCCCACTCCAGATGTAGATAGTGGGACAAGTTGTGGGTAGCTTTATTGCATGGTCTGACTATCTTCTTGTCATACCAAAGCAACATGAAAGGTATACTTATTAGTTTTCAGTTTTGGCTATTTTATTAATATCTATACACTATATTTTGCCAATTGAAATGTTGCTCATCAGCATAAGAGGAGGAAGAAAATTCTGTGAGATTCTAGCCATAGATCAATGTCATGTTTTCAAAATGAGCTTGCCCAGCTATCTCCCACTGTTGATTCAAGATTCTAGATTTGTCTAGAGGAACATGGGAAGATGGTCACCACCGGATGGCCTGAGGGACAATATTATCTAAAAATTCCATTTGAGACATAGATCTAGGCATATAGGATTTTGTCACCTCGTTGGTCGTCTCATATATCATCAATAAGGATATGTCAAGCACTTCTCCCTATAACATCAATATATGGTAATTCTTCAACCATGATTGGGTACTTAGCTCTCAGAGCATTTATCATATTGAATTCTTTGTTTTGGCATTTAAGGCACCTTCATAAGGAATACGTAGTCCCTCATGGCCTCTTTGACAAGTTCAAGTTCATCAGCCCCCACAAATTTAATGCCTTGAAAAAAAACGTGAAGCAAGAGTTTCTTCACAAGAAAATGAGGGAACTAACAGATGACCTCATTGCAAGGGCACTGCCTAACAAGAGAGACACTATCTTCTTTGCATCCTTTTGCCTAGGGTGACTATAGTACTCAAATTTCTTAAATTCAATAGTTTGTCAATAGTTGCTAATATTTCTCTTTCCGTTTGTTGTATACCTAGGTCATATAAGATGCTCATTGTGTTACATCCCTTTAGGCAAAGGATTTGGTACTTAGATTCTTTTCATGGGCATTAGACCAATCGACCATATATGGTTCATTATTTCAACAGGTAAGTTGAATATGTTTTCTTCATATTTAACATAATTTTTGTTTATGTATTATTTATGGCAATCACAATACCTTTAATTTTCATTCTTTTGTTAGCGCCCTTTGCTTGTACGCCACGTACGCCACACATCTAAGGCTCAAGAGCCCCTAGTCAAAGGAGGTAACTTTGATATTGCCTACACTTGGAAGATAGTCAACGAACATATAAATACAATTCAACCAAATATAATTTATTACATATAATATCTTTCACTAATACCTTTTAATTGTGGTTTATTTTATAGTGCCCAAAGCAATCATATAAAATCGAACATTATGGCTACTGCATCATGAAGTACATGAAGGATATCATCACCCATAATGCCGTCCCCACAATTATTCCTACTCAAGTATATATAATGAAAGTTAAAACCTATATACACATTTAATTAAACGTAGATTTATTAGGTTATCTACATTTAACTAGCTTGTTTGTTTGAACATATTACAATATTTCTCTTATGTTTATTGTGAGAAATATTTGCACGCTCAAATGGAAGAAGTCATGGAAAAGGTGGCTATGGCTATTTATTGTCAGTGGGCCCCACTGCATTAGAGAAATGTATTTATTCTGTGTTGGCCTGGATAGAGTTAATTACATTGCATAGATAGAATTAATTTGTATAGATATTATATTAATGTAGATAATTAATTACTTGGTTTATACATAATAGTAGTTGCTTTTGATTTGTATATTCTGTAATGTATTTGTAATTAGGGGCTGCTACAGAAAGCAGAGCATCCATTTAAAAAAGTCACATAATTAGATGACGGTTAATAGCCTAAATCGTCAAATACTGTCAAAACAAAGTGACAATTTTACCTTTGGAACTGTCATCCGTCCTCTATGATCCTAAATAGTTGACAGTTGTAAACATCAAATTGTCAAGTAAATATTATCCAGAGGCCCATAAGACAACACTAGGGGTATCTTTAATTCACGGTTGTGGTTTTGCAACCGTTAATTATGATACGCTATAGTTGATGGTTTAAAACCGTCAACCATTTACGCCAAACAATATATGATGCAAGCAAAGGTGACGGTTTTGAAACGTCAACTATTAATAAAATTAACCGTTAACTGTGAACAATTATGTAGTAAAGAGGCTAATCTCAAGGAAATATGTGAGAAGTCAATCCTTTTGAGGTGAAAGCATTCTCTTGTTTGGCGCATTCCTCTTGTCATATTTATAAGGCAGAGAGAGAATGTATATTTCAATCATATTTATAGGGTAGAGAGAGAAATTTTTCATATGAATATATCATTTTACCCTTTATTTATTATTATAATGACTTTGTTTCTATGGGCTATAAGTTGGAAAGTTGAATTTTATGGCATGTTAATGAAGTTTAAGGTTTTTCTTAGTATGCGTTAAATATGCTGGAAGTGACTTATATAAAACTAGAGGAGTATCTAGTAAAGAATAATACGAAGGCATTGAAGGAGAAAACAACTGGTAGAGCTCCTTTTTTTTCCAAAGAGAGCTGCTTAATCGGAGTTCTAAGCCAGCAAATGATAAGATGACAATATGTATTTCTGTTCCTTTTATATTTATGTGCTTAGCAGGAGAATAATGGGTCAATGAGATAAGTGCCACAGGCTTGCTAAATCATAGGCTAATGCATAATACCATCATTTAACTTATTATAATAGGTCCTCAAGAAAACTCTTGTGAAACAACACGTGGGATCAGTTATAAATTTCTAAAATGGCACAATGTGTTGGATAAGGTTAGTAGTTGAGAGGAGGGTGAATTGGGTGTCTAATAAAAAATTAAAAAAAAAACATTTGCCCAATAAAAAATGAACTGAAGTTTCTCAGTTCTTGCAGTAACTGAATTTAATGAAGTGATATTTATAGGTTTAAAAGTTGTAGCAATTAGAAATACCACAATAGCCGATGCAAATGAAGAGACGTTCGTACCAGAAAAAAAAGTGCTTTTCACCTATTACATTTAAGTGTGGGTTTGGAAGTTAGGTTCGAAAATTGATTTTGGGTAAAACTTAAGTTCGAGAAAATTTTATAAAAATAACCATTTTTGTTCAAAACCTCGGTTTGGGCCACACCATGGTTTCAGAAAAGTTGGTCAGAATAGCTTTTGAAACAGTAAAAGAACTTATGAACTACTCAATTACTATTTTACCCTTACTTTTTCTTACACTATCTCTCCTCTCTCTTCTATCTTTTCTATCCTCTCTCCTCTCTCCTCTCTCCTCTCTTCTCTATACCCTCTCTCCTCTCTCCTCTCTTCTCTATACCCTCTCTCTTCTCTCCTCTCTACCTTCTCTTCTCTCTCCTCTCCACCTACTTTCCTCTCTTCTCTATTCTTCACCCTCTTTTCTCTCTCCTCCTTTTAATAAAATCATACAATTTTTAGTAATTTACCAATACAAAAAGTCATTTTGAAAATAACTATCCAAACACTTATTTTTTCAAAATCACTTTTCCCCAAAATCTATTCTTTCCAATATCTATTCTCCACAATCTATTCTCAAAAGCTAATCCAAACGGGCCCTTAGTGCCCACTTGATTTGGTTTGCCAAAAGTGTGCTTTGGGCCCAAAAGTTGTCACGCAGCCATCAAATGTTAAAAAATACTTCTGAATAAAATTATAATTTTAGTTCTAATCACAGTATTTGGAGAGGCATCCTAACTTCTGGGTTCTTAGGTTTACGTTTGAGGGTAATAGACGGCTCACCCTACCCGACATTAGTATCGCCTAGGAAGAAGGGAGATTTCGCCCTGCCCTTAGATCATGGAAGAGCCTAACCCCTTTTCAAAAATTTCTTTTACCAAAAAAAATATTATAGTGTTGAGATTTTAAAATTATAATTTCAGATAAACTTGTGGAACTAACTTTTGAGTAGAGTTTAAGGCTTTTGTGATGTGTAATGACCATTTTGCTCTTGTCTTTTTCTCTATCATTTTCCCCATGCTATTTATAGTAATTTACCTACCAAAAAAGTCATTCTGGTAATAACTATCTAACTATTTACTTCTTCAAAATTTTTTTTTTTTTCAAAAGCTATTCTCCAGAATCTATTATCCATAATCATTTTTAAATCACTTTTCTCCATAAACTCTTGTCAAGAAGTTAAACCAAATTTCTTAATGTTTTCAACTTTTGTTAACGCTTTAAGCATGTTGGTTAACGCGTTAGGTATGCAGCAAAAAAAAGTGCAATGGCTAACACATTAACTAGAGAAGGAAGTAAAATCAAACTCGCTAATGCATGAAGAGCAATAATCAACGTGTGAATTGGAAGTCCGAGGCAAAATTTGGTTTCTGCAAAATGGTTGATGGTTGACTCATTAAAGAGCATGCTTATCACATTAAGCACATTTTGAAAGCAATTAAATTCTAATCCAAACTTTTTTCTTGAAAACTGGTTAATGTGTGAAGAGTTGAGGCTTACGCATCAATAACATGGAAGCTCACATTTGGAATTTTAAAAATGAACTTGTTAACTAGCTAAGTGAAATGATTCACATGTTAAAGAAATTCTAGAGGCAATGTAAAGTTATGAACTTTGGTTAACGCAAAAAACAACCTAGTTAATAAGTTAATGAAGAAACAAAGGCAATATAACTTCTCTAAAAACTATTTAACACGTTAAGTGCAGTTGTTAACTAGTTAAACACATAACAAAAGCAAGACCTAGTTAAAATTAATTTAGTTAACATGTGAATGATCATGGTTTATGCGTTAATCAGAAACTAATGGATGAAAAACATTTTGAAGCATTTCCAAACCGTGTAAAACATGATTTATGCAGATTTTCTTCTTTGAAAAACCTTTGAAAACTATTTTCTTTTCATACATAGTGCAGAGCTCTCTAATACTCATTCACTAGGATACTAGAAGACAAAAGTAATTAAAATTAGTCCTAAGTCTTTTCTTTTATCTCTTTCACTTAATCGTTGTCATCAATATTCATTTTGTAACATTCCAAAATTTAGATAAAAAATAATTAAAAAAATTTAGAGAATAAAAATATTATTCTTAAATTAAACAGGCTTAAAAAGGAATCTCGAAAAAATGACAAAAGAAAAGATAATTTCTATAAATATATTGAGGACTTAGAAAATTAGGGAAAAATCATGAAAATAGTATTTTAAATACCTAGAAATTATGGAAGAGAATATTTTTCTAAAAGAAGTTTAAATAGATTAAAATGAAATTTTCATATTTTAAGGGTTATTTTCTTAAAAAATTTAAGAAAAATAGTTAGAAATTATTGTTTGCCTTGAAAATTTTATAAAAAATATATTATGGGTTGAAGAAGTTATAAAAAAAAATGAATTCTGGCATACTGTGTAATTTTTAAAAAATTTATAGTACTCAAAAATTCAAAAAATAATCTATATAAGTTTAAAAATTAAATTGAAGGATAAATAGATTCTTGTTGTGTTAACTTAAAAGGCTAAGTGTCATTAATTTAGACAGCTAAAGACACATGACACTCTCTCATTCACCCACTCCACGTGGCCCTCTCTCACTTACCCCTCACCACCATTACTTGCTCTTTTCTCTCATTTCGATCGCCTTCATCTGCATAGGAAAAGAGAGAGAGAAAGCGAGTGAGAGCGAGAGAGTGAGGGGGAGAGAGAGTGAGGGGCGGAGGGACGAGAGACAGAGGAGGTCACTGACGACGGAGGAGTGACGGCGAGCTAGAGAGAGACAAAGCGACGTCGATCTAGAGAGAGAGAGCACGATGCAGTACAACGACTGAGGGCCTCGGAGGAGCAGATCTTGCATGCAATCAATGACTCCAACTGAGGTAAGTCTCCTCAACGTCCTTCCACCATTTTTCCGGCGATCTACATATTTTGGGATTTTGTGCACTGTAGCTTCAGAAAAGAAAAGAACAGAGGCTTGCTGTTGGGTAATGGGCACTGGTTTGTGTAAAATAAGTTTGGTTCAAATAGGAAGTTTGTATTAGAGCTGAGATGGATGCTTGTATGAGGTTGTCTGTATGTGTTGCGCCAGCATGTAACTCGAGTTGGGGTATTAAGGCAGTAGAGAGTTGTTGAAAGCTGAAATATAATGGAAGAGTAAGAGAGATAGCGAGGTGGAGTGAAAAATTTTGGAACAGGTGTTAGTGTGTATTGTCGGATGCCACTGGAGCTGAACGTTAAGTAAAATACTTGCTATTGTTGAAGTACTTCAATAGGAAACAAGTGTCTAAACTATACTTGGGTTACGTTTCAAGGTTCCTAATTAAGTTGTGACTTGGAATAATGAGTTGAGCTCATAGGTATTTCAAGCTATTAAAAAGAGAATATTGTTCAAGAATGATTAACTATATTTTATTGTGGAATATGGAAATTCCAGATTATATAGATATATATTGAGACTTGGAAAAAAGATAAAAAGTTAAGTAAAATGGGCTAATCAATCCTATAAGGTAGAGTTTGAAAAGAAATTGGATTTTTAAAGGAATTTATTTAAGTTACAAATAATAGATGAAAAAGTATTAACCTACTCGTATGTATACACTGTTGATATTGTAATGAACACATGTATATTTATAAATATAATTGTGTTTATTTTTTATCAAGATGACCAGTTATTAATAGGGGAGTAAAAAGGGAGGAGTGATATATTATAAGTATTTGAGTAAGGTAGTTACCTACTCTTATTGAAATATGAACATAGGATTTAACATATGCCGGGAGCCACCACTTAAGGAAAGGATGAAAAGAGCTTTGGAAGAGAAGCAAGAAGGTAATAACACTTTCTTTTCATATTTGTATGTGTGCTGTTCTGGATATTTGTTTATGCTATAGTGATACGCATTGTAGGCAGTAGTGACACATGCAAGCGTGGGATATGCGTTAGTGTAGTTGACATGCTGTATAGTATGGGGTACTGAATTCGCTATCTGGGATAGCTAGAGCTTGTCCTAGGAATCTACATTGTTATATGAATTTCGGAACTAATTGATAGTTGCAGGGCACTGTTTAAAGAATGTACATACATTTGACTATGTATTACATTTGTTGGTTGATTGATATATATGCTGTGATGTATGTGTACTGAGATGCCATTTGGAATAGTTGGTTCTTATATCGAATAAATATATATATATATATTTTATTGAGAATATATTGATTAGTTATATATATGACTTGTTTTGCATGTTTTCCGAATATGTACATGTATAAATATGAAAACATGTTATTATTATTGAGATTCTTTAAATCTCACCTATTTTTTTTCCATGACATATAGTAAGAGCAGGTAGCTCTAAGGGCAATGACTGTTATAAGGAGGGATAAACTGGTGGAAGCTGGAGTATAAATTATTATGTAATATATAAAGTTAGTAGTCTTATATATAGATATATTCTTTTTGGAGAGAGCCTTGCATGGCTCATTTAAAGTTTATTAGTGTATATGTATATATATAATTTTGTAATCTCTAATTTCTAAACTCGGGAAGCGGAAACTCTATCGCATAGGTAATGCCATCACCGTAATGACTGTGGATGAATATATGGGTAATATATACATATATACGTATGTTAGATGGAGATGAAAAAAATAAAAATTGAGAAAATTTTAAATTATCCAAGAAATTCTATTTCCAAACTTTTAAAAAGGTAAAAGAAAAAAGTAAATAATGTTTTCCCAGTATCAAAATTTGAGGTAACTTTGACTGCATGGATGAAAAAGCTAAGGTATTACACATTTGATCCGTAAAAAATAACATTTTTTCTAGTTTGATTATCATCAAAACATAGGTATTCAACAAAATTCACTTCTAGTAATTAATCCTCTAATTTTACTCATGATTTCAATTTAATCTCTTTATTTTCTATATATATTTTCAATCCTTCAACAGACTAACGCCATTAATTTCATTAAAACAAAATGTCAATATTGCTATTTCAAATGTTGACGGAGAATTTTTAGATAATGATATTTTAATTTAATTATTTTTGTTTTTAAAATTAGATCTAATATATATATAATATTTGATAATATGTTGTCCGCATTTAAAATTGTAACGCGGACACTTTCTATTGATAAAACTAATAATGTTAGAGTTAGATATTAAAAAACCATCCTTTATAAAATATCAAACTAAAATTTGAGATAAAATAGAGCATAAATGTATGTCTCCTAAATTTAGCTAGTAAATTTTACACGAAAATATATAAAAAAAAAATCTCCCACAATATTGGAAAAAGTGTTTTTTTAACAAATTCTCCCACAATATTTTAAAGTCAAATTGTTGACTTTCAAATTAAAGTCAAACTTATAAGTTTATAATTCCTTCTAGTTTTGCATATTTTTTGGAAGACTTATAGTAAATATAGTAGGATAAAAGTATTTTTAATAAAAATAAAAGTAAAAGTAGAAATAAAATAAAATTAAAAATAAATTTTAAAATTTTATTTAATAATATAGAATTGATGTATATTTTTTTATAATTTAGAGATAAAATTATTCAAAATATTTTTTTTATAATTTAGAAAAAATTAAAATTGTTTAAAAATTTTATAATTTAGGTAAAATAGTTTAAAAAATTTTACTTCTATTTTAACCATATCAATTCTTAACTTTTTTGATATAATTAAAATAATTTAAAATATTAAAAATATAAATGATTTTTACCTTACTAAACCAAAAAAAAACAAGTAGAAGATTCTATTTATAATTTTTCACTCCTATTTTCTTCTAACCAAATAGGATCGTTAGTAATGATAAGTGAAATTCGGACCCCTTATTAATTAAATGTATTTGTAATTGTAATTTTCTCTAAATTTGATCTAACTTGGAATTTTCCTGTTTTGTATAAAAATAAACCAAACACGAGCGGTTGTAGGGGCGGGGCGGGGCCGGGGATAGCCAGTTAAACCCACCTTTGCTTCATCACTGATAGTACTCGCCGCCGCTCCTTAGCCGCCGTCTTCAGACTCTTCACTCCCACGCTCCCCCGGCCATCGTCATCGTCATCATAGTCGTCAATTATCTAGCAATGTTAATGGCTGGTTCGGCTTTTATGGAATCATAGTTATGATATCTTCAGTCATTCAAATTTCCATAGAGTGTTTTGTGTTGTTGAAAAGTTTCGATTTTATTCCCTCTTCTTAACCATGCTTTCTCGCCTAATACCCAAGCCCTCCCATTTCCGACGCTTTGTGTTGATTGCTTCAAATTCTATCTCACATCCCCAGCCTCATTTCACCTATTCTGCCAACACCCCGAATTTTCGTACTTTCTCCAAATACTTCTCCACCAATGGGGACAATAACAACAATGGCAGGGACCAATCTTCTACCGGTGGATGGAAAGATTTCCGGGAGAATGAGGATAAGTTTGAAGCTATGTTGAGATAGCGGAAGATTTGATGGGTTTAATGAGGGGGATGACGGCGCTAAGGCCCCAGCCAACAGGGACCAATGGTGGTTAGAAGAGAAGTGTCTTGATAATCAAGATGAGGATGCTATATTTACAGGGCTTGACAAGAAAACTGACGAGAAGGGTGGTGATTTTGGTAACCAGCTATGGCATGGAGAAGAGCACCTGAAACCGTGGACCTTGCGGGAGGAAGGCAAAGGTGTGTTTAATTTCCAGGATTTTGGAAGCAATGAGGCTGAATTCAGGTCTGATAGTAGTCTTGTGGAGAGTGAGAAAATTGAGAGTCAGAGAATTGAGGATCCTGAGAAGCTTGTGGATGAAGAGAAACAGTTGACTACCGTTATCAAAGGTAAATTAGAAGCCTTTTCTGCACATGAGAAGAAGATTCGTACTGGCAGTAATGCTAATTTAGTGGGTGATCAGTGTTTCGTGTTTTGGTGATCGTAAGTATACATAGTGTTGAAGCGAAAAATGGCTAAGCAATGGAACGACAAGTAATATTTATTTTGTATATTCAATCCTCACTTGGTGAACTCTTATATTGTTGCGTTTTCTTATGGAAACTTATTTTGTCATTTTAGGAGTGAGCACTGCTATACTGACGAGTTCCTTTTCTTATTATAAACCAGTCTTGAACCAATCCTACTGAATGGTTTTTAGAATTGAAGTGGAATGTCGCTTAGACAACTCCTAGTGCTTCCACTTGCTCTGTTTGAAACAATCTTGTTTTGGGAAGACTCTGCTTTTTTTTGTTCATGTGTTTCAATCATATTTCCTTTTGTTTTGGGCTTCCACGCTTCTAGCTGTGTTAGTATAGAAGAGCCTAATGACAACGATAAAATTATAGAATGACAGTATCAAAATGTTAAGGACTGAATATATGTTTACAGGTGCCACAGCTTTACATAGTTTTGCTGATAGTTAGTGGCTGGACAGAAAGCTGGCATCTATTTGGTTAATAATTACATCCAAATCCATTGATGGTGAATAGAATGAAGAATAAGTTCAGTAGTAAAATGATAATGCACAAAATTGCTTGTGTTATACTGGTGAAACTTAAGTAGTTGTTTTCCTTGCTACTGGGAGGACTTTTCATGTATGGAAGCTTGACAGAGTCAGCAAAAGAAAAGGGCTTTCAAAATAGTGTAACTACTATATTCAAGGCCTTATTTCTTCTCTCTCTTTTTTTTTTTTTTTTTTTGCTTGGAAAGGAAGGGTACTGATGAAACCAGCCCTATAGATCCCTATAAAAAGAAAATATAGCACAAAATAGGAGGAAATACAGCGATGAATGCACTAAATAGTGTATTTAATGTATGCAAATAAAAATCTCCAACTTTGAAATCAACCAGCACTGAATCATAAATTCTTTTTTTTGTTCCATCAATAGTGTAGTGGTTAATGAGTCGAACCTTAACAATTGGATACTTCTATTAAGAATGTGAAAGTGATAGTTTAATGATGCTTAATTAAGGAAGCGATATATAGGAAAAATCACTAGCAGTGTCTCATCATATTCTGTGAAGTGATGATGATTTTGAAGAGAGAATGATTTAAGGAATTCATCTTGAGTAATTGAGTGTAAAATTTGGTTAGGACAGGTGGCTGTTCATGGTTTTCTTTCTATCAGCTATTATACTTCTTCATTTTCACTTGGGAGCCAAATACTGGACAACCATCAAATTAAACTGAGATGAGGATGTTGCGGTAGACAACACATAAATTGAGATTAGTTCAAGGAATGCCTTTATTGAGAATATGACATATATGCAGTGCGATTTGAGTAGGGATTTCTGTTAGAACTAAGCATTGCATATTTGCATTGGTGAAAATGATCCAACTTTAAATATGATGTGGGGTATGGCTCACATATTGGATGCATCTTTTAAGGGGCTTGTACCTGGGAAAAACATAATTTATATTCATTTGCTGGATAATCTAAGAATTTAATGTTAGGATTGTTCTTTGTCTAATCTTTTTGATGATAATATCACAACTGGGGAAGAAGAAAGTCAAAAGCTCTAGATTATTGTCCATTGTCTTATATTTTATGTACCTAGGTTTGGCTGGTAGCAGTTGGATCAACTCAGTTTCTGTTTATTTTTCATTTTTGCCTTTTTTCTTTTCTTTTTTAATACAATTTGCTCACTGAAGTTGCATTTTTTTTGGTTATTTATATGATACAAAGATGTTACTTTCATTATGCATACACATTGTGTAAAAGACACGTTATGTTTATTTAGTCATTGATCATGGAAAGCAATGCCACTTTCCTAATGTTTAGAGAAATTGTAAAGTTTATATATTATTATTCTAATATTTGCTATTACAGGACCCAATCGTGCTTTTGGTGATCTTATTGCTGCTTCTGGAATTACGAATGAAATGATTGACAGTTTGATGGCACTGAAGGACTTTGAAGGTGTTGATGGCTTGCCACCCCTTAGAGTAATAGAAGACATGCGCTATGAAAAGAGTATTAAAAAATCTACTAGAGCTGAAATTGAGCGTCAGAAACAGGAGGAAGCTGCAAAAGCAAGAGTGAAAAAAGTAGATGAGAAAGGACGTGCCTATGGAACAGGAAGAAGGAAGTGCAGTGTAGCCCGTGTTTGGGTTCAGCCTGGTGATGGTGAAATCATAGTTAATGATAAAGAATTTGATGTCTACTTTCCTATGCTTGAACATTGGGCTACTCTATTACGGCCTTTCTCTGAGACAAAGACATTGGGGCTTTGGGATGTCAATTGTACTGTGAAAGGGGGTGGTGTTTCAGGTAAGGTTAATGACTTATAATTACATCTTCTGCCTTGCACTTAAATTCTCAATGATTCTGTTGTTATATCTTTCAGGTAAGGTTAATGACTTATAATTACATCTTCTGCCTTGCATTTAAATTCTCAATGATTCTGTTGTTATATCTTTCATCTCCTATTTTTTTATTCATTCATTATTCGTTTTTGGACAAGAAAAGGAATTTATTAGAAAACTGCTGGGCAAGACAACCTCCTATGAGAGAAAATAGACAAAAAAGGGCAAAGAAAGAAAATAAGGAAAGCAAAATTGAACTTAAGTAAATAACAGTTCAGCACAAATCCCTCCAAAAAAGGATTATGAATAAAACACCAAAAGAAAGCAAGAGGTAAGACCTCTTCCCCATCAGTCATTGAGTGTAGTTGAGATACCTTTAGAAGTTCTAGATTTTCTTTCAAACTAAACACACTAAATCACAGCAAAACCTACATAGTGGTACAAAACTTTGTTAACTTTATTTCTACCCCAAATTATATCAGTAAAAAGTTTATCCAAATTTTCTGGACAAACCCAGGTCTGGCAACAATGTCAAACAACTAATTCCAGAGAGAAGTAGGCATACTGCAACGTAAGAAGAAGCGTCTAAATGTTTCCGAGTACTGAGTTGTCCCTACACATAAATCAAATGTTAGGAGAAGGTGCCCTGTATGGTCTTTGAATCTGCAGCGTCCCATTGTCCAAACAAAACATTTCACTTTGAGGAGAGTTTCTGATTTCCAAACAAAAGTCTCGAGAAGAAACTATGAATTAAAAAAGGATTTAGAAGAGAGAACATATGACGAACCTATAGTTAAACTTTCCAAACTCTACTATCTAAGTATGAACAAAGGCATATGGGCTCTAAAATAAGTAATCTATAAAATATGGTTTTAAAACTAATATAATTCTCATTTGTAGTAACTAAAATATTATTATTCAGTTTTATTTTATTAAAATCACTTTTTCTAGAAAACTGTAAATTGTTTAGGCTTGAAGAATGGCATCTAGGGTTTGTTTAGCTGGCTGTAGATTTTTATTTTCAAGTCACATTTCGAATATGTGAGGTGAGGATATCTTTTTGTGAATATATAGGTAGATCATCATTGTTTTTAAACTTTTTGTGGATAAAATTTTGGGGGGAAACTGCTGTAGAGGGTTGGGAAGTTTTTAACCTCGTGATGATGCTGAACATTCATCAAGACTTGCTTAAGGTATACTATAGTGAATTTTCTGGAAATTTGGGTCTGTTGTGAGATAATTATCTATAGATATTTGATTCCTAGATAAGTTTGAGGTTGAGGTAGTGATCTCTGTTGAAGTAAGTATGCTTGTAGTATCAATTAGGTGTGACACTTAGAGAAGAGATAATTTAGAGTAAGAAATCAACAATTAAGCGAGCCAAAGATGTGAATGAAAAGTCTAAATTGTTTTATGGAGTGGCTACAGCTAGTTGGAAATTTGGTTAAGGAATTGCTGCTTGAAAATAGAAGTCATATTATGAATGTACATCATTGCTTAAATTCAATTTTCTTCAGCTAGTATATACAAGGCAATTCCTCTGGTAAACATTTCATTGAAGCCTTGGGTTGGGGCCTGATTCCTCAAGGCAGCTCAGTTGGAGAAATCCGTTGAGGAGGAAGAAATAGGAAAGTTATTGGTTGGGTGGATAAAGACATGCCCTTGGCCTTTATGGTTTCACTGTGGGTATTTTCCAAAATTGTTAGGACATTCTTAAGTAAGATGTAAAATGATTGTTGAGTTGTCATAATTGTAAAAAAAATCATTAGCGAATTACCTTCAGTATACTGTGGGTGCTTGATATTTACCAATTTGGTTTATTGGACAGATGTGGTTGAGGCAGAAGGATTCATTGTCCCTATCTCTGTTTATTTAAGTGGTTGAAATGTTTTGACTCATTTAGTGGTAGGCAGTAGGATTTATCAAGCATGAACTTTTTGCCATTATTAGAAGATTCCAATTAAAAATGAAAAGTTTCTGATGTATTACATCATTCTTCCTGTTGGTTTTCTTCCAAAAAAATATTTATTCTAATTGAATTATAATTACATTTGTGAGGTTTTGAAAAATTACAAATGATTCCTCAAACGAAGATGATTTACAGACTTTTCTTTTGTTAAAAACAAATCAAATACCTTTTCTAAGGTAAAAATAGTTAGTTTGGATATTGATACTCAATAGGATTAATACGAACGATTTGTTGTATGGTCACATGTCTATGAAAGTCCTTTGACCTGATAGTTATATCACGTCTTTCTGGGTAGTACTAAAACAACTGCTCATCTTTTATAACAATGTCCTGCACTTATTTATTTGTGGAACCAATTGTTTGGAAGTTTTGGAGAAGTCTATTTAAAAAAAAAAAAAAAGATGACCAAGCACTTGCTTCAACTAGCAAGAGGGTTGTACTAGGTTAACTAAAGGTTTCGAGCTTGAGCCTCGGAATGCAGCCATTGTTTTTTTTTTTTGATACAATAATGCAGCCATGTTAAATACTTGGTTCTAGAGCTTGCCACTTGAAAAGGTGCTATCTAACTCGATCCATATTAATCCGGGCATGTAAAAAAAACAAAAAAAGCTTTTGTCTCACGGCACAAGCAAGCACGCTCTTTTTCAAACATGCGGACATTGGCCTTCACACAATCTTCTATGATCATACTTTGACTTTTTTTTGGGCGGAAGTATTTCCTACGGTCCTACCACTATTTTCCTCGGCACCATCACTTTTGGTTGCAAGAGAAGAAAAGATTTGGCATTTTCCCCTTCATGTACATATTGCATTCTTACCATTGTAAAAATTTGGTGGGCAACAATCATGATATATTGACATATTTCAGCTATCTTGGCCCTTTACCAAACTATCTACCTGAAATTTTAAATTTGACATTAAAATAAAATACTTGAAGTAGCAATAACAAACTAGAGGATGTGCGTATTGTAACAGGAGTTGGAATGTCTATGGGATAATTTTTCAAGGCATTTAATTATCTGGCAGTTTATATCCTTTTCTCTAAAACATCTGCCGTGTGTAACAATTTGTACGTAAAAAATGTGTTGTGATAACAGGTCAAGTTGGAGCAATACGGTTGGGGATCAGCAGGGCTTTGCAAAGCTGGGAACCAGACTTGCGTCCCACACTTAGAAGTGGTATAACTACTAAGCCTTCTTTCAGTTGCTTTATCATGCTATGTTTGCTTCAACACATCTTAGGCGAAAGATAAAGGATATATTTCTCTCCCTTCCACTTGGAGATAGCTAAATTACTCTAACCTGGCCAGTATTATTTTAAAAAAATAATTCACCCTTCTATTATAGAAAATTTATTCAGCTCTCACTCAAAACCAATGAATAGGCCAACAATTAAATCTAGGGTAAAAGTGTATTCAGTACCTTAAAGTAATTTTGGAGGAGCAATTAGCACTTTAAAGTATTGAATTAATTTTGGAGGTGTAATCAGTATCTTAAAGCCTTTAAAGGTTCAATTAGCACCCTGAATTAATTTTGGAAGTGCGACCAACACCCAAAAATATTTAAATTAGTGCAATTTTACCTTTTCGCTAAAAAAATACTAACTTTCGTTTGATACATGTCATATAATTTTATTTTTAATTTTGACATATTGTTTAAAAGGTTATATATGTAATATTGTTTTAATAAATTGTACTAAATAAATCATGAAATTTCTCAATTTTCACATAGGAATTATATAAAATATCAATTTTAGGGCTTATTCAGTACTCTTATTTAAACAATATGACATATGTGATATTTTAAATAATAATGTGTCGAAATAAAAAGCTCACGTGACATGGATCGAACAAAAATTTGTATTTATGTCAATGGAATTCTACCAATTTAAATAATTTAAGGTATTAATTACACTTTCAAAATTAGTTTAGGGTGCTAATTGCACTCTTAAATACTTTAGAGTGTTAATTGCTCCTTCAAAATTAGTTTAGGATGCTAGATGCACATTTACCCTTAAATCTATTACCAAAATACTTTCAATACAATAATTAATTATTTTATTAAAGACATTAAAAAATGTGTTTCTTAAAAATTTATTTAGTATTATTTTTTTATTCTTAAATGATGAACTTAATTTATAATAAAATTTGTCACATGTAAAAGTGCTGATGTTCATTAGATATTTATTCAAGATCCATATTATTGTCGAAATCAGATATCACCAATTATTTTCTTTTAATTGGTTAAACTTTATTATTAAGAAATTATTTTGTCTATATATTATTTGCTTTATAGATTTTTTTTTTCTGAATGAGTTAAATTTTGCTTAATTCAGATTTTTTTTCGTTTTATACATAGAAATATTTTTTATTTTATGGACTTGAGGGTATCTTGATTAAAATGGTTTTATTTATGAAGCTTTGTATAATTTTTAATAATAATGGGGAGGATGTAAGTAGCCAGCTATGAGAGAAAGGAAAATAATTCCTTAAAGAAAAATACTTTTCCATCGTAGAGTTAGAGGTGTGTTGCTGTGGGTTTACCCCCTTTGCTTCATTATTATTTTGATCCCTCAATCAATTTATCTGTTTCAATTTGACCTGCTAACTTTTTGTATAAATTTAGTTACTTAACTTTGAAGTTTTTTTTTTCATTTCCCTTAATGATCAGTTGATTTTCAATAATGTTCTAGAATATTGAGGGTGGATGTAAGGATAGGGATAAATGTGGCACGAATTAAAAGTTAATGACCCAAATTGGGGAAAAAATAAAATGGAAAAGTTAATGAACCAAAGTAAAACAAATTCAGGGATCAATATAATGGTCAATCTTTTTTCTTCTCTAATTTTTTGAGGGGATTTGAAAGAGATATTGGACTTTAGAAATAAGAAGTTATTTTTCTTAGTTTTTTTTTAAATGCAATTACCTGAGATCTGGCCTTGTATTTTTCTTCATGAATCAATCATAACTCTATGGTGCCACCATGATGATGTGCTAATTTAGTTTATTTTTGAACAGCTGGTTTCTTGACTAGAGATCCTCGTGTGGTAGAGAGGAAAAAGCCAGGAAAGGCGAAAGCAAGAAAAAGTTTCCAATGGGTCAAGCGTTAAATAAATACTTGGAGCTTCTTTTCTTCATGTACCATACATTTTGTATGGAAAATCTTGCTTCTTTCAATAAACTGGCCCAAAATTCAATCATCCTGTTCACCTGGGATAGAAAGAGACATTAGGATTTATTTAGTTTTGGAATGAAACATATGATGTCCCGCACCAAACTAACGAAGATTTCAAATGGCGATTCTGTTCTTGCTTTTGGCGTGTCATTTCTAAATGAAATATATATACTTTGCTGAGGTTTTGAAGAAATATAATTTCTTCAAATGTGGGTAATTTACAAACACTTTGGGCTTGTTTGGTTCAATTCATGGGAAGTTAAATATATATCTAGATTTTATAGCTGGGGAAGGGGTGAAACATGTGACTATTTGAAGTGTATTCGATCCCTAAGAAGTATTATTTTGTTGTAGTTTCAGTCGCGATATTTGGGAAGGTATTTTAACTCTTAGGTGCTTAGGGTTACGTTTGAGAGTAATAGACGATTCACCTTGCCTAACATTGGTATCGCCTAAGAAGAAGGGAGATTTCACCCTGCCCTTATATCATGGGTGAGTCTAATCCCTTTCCAAAAATTTTTATACTAAAAAAAAAAATCTATAGCCTTTTCCTAAATTTTTGTATATAAAAAAAAAAAGATTCTATAGATGTTAAGTCTATTAAGAGGATACTTGTGCTTGTTAAAAAAAGAGGGGGGAAGGGGGGGCGTTTGGTTTGCACTTTCTAGTAGGGATATTCATAAAGCCCGCGGCCCGGTATATCCACCTGAGCCCGCGAAAAAATAGCCCTGCCCAGCCCGATAAATATAGGGTAGGGCTGGGCATCGAGCTGCAAAATGCAGCCCATACTTTTTTCGGGCTGGGCATCGGGCAGGGGGGTTGCCCTGCCCTGCCCTGCCCATGAGCACCCCTTTTTTTTATTATTTTTTATTTTCTCCGTAGATACTACATTTAGAAGGGAGAATATGATAGTTACTAGTGACTAAAGGGTCATTTTAGAAATATAAGTAGTTAAGTAAATAAGTTGCATCTTTTAATATTTATAACTATATTAATTTTTTTAACTTTATTAATCATAATATGATTACATTACAAATTATAATTATTTATTTTATATTTTTAGATACTTCATCCTTGTCAACATTTGGGAAATTGATGTAAAGTTGTAATTATAAACTACTTAGACTTCAAGATTTTTTTATATGCAATGAATTTCAAGACTTTAATTATTATCTTTTTGTTACCTTATTTTTAGTGGATTATAGATATTATTTAACTCTTGAAGACATATGAATATGATATTATTTTAGAAGTTTATAATTGCAGATTTTTTCCACAACATGAGTATGGCATCACAACTTGGGCATGCCCAGCCCGCCCACGTCCAGCCCGCCCATGCCCAGCCCAAAATGGTTAGGGCTTTTACCGGGCCGGGCATCGGGCTGCAAAATGCAGCCCATACTTTTTCTGGGCAGGGCACCGGGCAGGGGGGTCGCCCTGCCCAGCCCTGCCCATGAACACCCTACTTTCTAGTATGAAAAGCCATTCCCTTGGTAGGGCCCATTACAACGAACGTGGGAAAGGAGATTACTTTCTATGAATCCTTGGTTGGACCTCTTTACCTCTTCACGCATCATCATCTCCATGCCTTCCATCACTGACACATCGTTCAATGAGACCATCTCCTCTGGTAAACCTACTTTGCAAGCTTACTTCCTCTTTTGGTGAACCTCCTTCCTCCATTGGTGAAACCTCCACCTTCCTCTCTTTCCTCATTTTCCTTCCTCACCTTCGAATAGGGAGCTTGAAAGAGGGAATTCTCTGATATGATCTATATGATTTGGAAAGATAGATAGTCTTTTTTTCAATTCCACCATATTCGATTGTTCCCTTGTTCATTCGTCTTCTCTAGTTCTGATTGTGTGTTTGTCTTCTCTAATCGTTCATCGATCAACCTCTCTCAAGTTTTATCATTTGTCTATCTTCTCCTATTGTTCGTAACCCCAATCGTTCGTTTGTTCCCTCCTTTTGCTCGTTCATACCATTTCAGTCATTCATGCCAACGGTGTTCTTCCAAGTCTATTTCACATTAAATTTAATTTTAATGAAATAAAAAATATATGTTTTAAAGATTATCAGGATGATACCAAACATGCTCATGGTACTTATCGTTGTATACAAATTGATCAATTGGATATGAATTTAGTAACAGTTTGTAATCTTTCTAATATGCAGTATAGTTTAATTTCTGTCAATCGTCGTACACCTTCTCCATTGGGAATCAAAGAATGATGAGTTTATGTTCTTACATAATTAAATACCAATTAATAAATGAATAAAATAAGTTCTTTTATATTTTAAAATTAATTTAAAATATTTTTTTGTTTTAACCTGCAGCTGCAGTTAAAGCCATAGAAAATACTAAAATGGTGCGTCAAACAACATAGGAAAATTACTCAGAGGTCCTGTGGAAGCCATTTCATTAATAAAAAGTCCCAAGAAATGTTTGAACTATTATAAAGTCCCATGCCATGGGACATGTGGGTTTTAAACGAATCTAATTATGAATTTATCAAATTACTCTCACTAATTAGTTTAGTTGGTAATGTATATCCCGATAGTTATTAATGTAACTAGTTTTATTGTTAATGGCAAGTGAGTAATACATGTTAGCATTAATTGTTAATACATGCCGTGTCAAATGTTAATATAACTATTTTAGTTATCAATGACAAGTATGTAGTGCATGTTAATATTAATTGTTAATACATTCCGTGATAGTTGTTAATATAGTTAATTTAGTTGTCGATGATAAATGTGTGGTGCATGTTGGTATTAGTTGTTAATACATGCCATGATATTTATTAATATAGCTAGTTTAGTTATCAATGATAAATTTGTGAACCTTAAAAAGATCTGATATAAATTTATATTTTACACTATTTATTTTAATTTCTATTTAATTAACTTCTAATTTCACATCCACTTAATGATATTTGTTAGATTTTCAAAAGTTAATTTGATATAAAGATATAAGGAGAATTGTCAATTTTAACATCCTCATTTGTCCATGCTTTCACGTTAACTTATTAACGCAGACACTCTTTACTTATTGCACATTGACTCGTTATTTACATGCTAAAAGTTATACACACACTCCAATAACCTTAACAAGTGAGCGAAAGGAAAAGATGTCTGATTCTGAAGTTCTAGAGTAGGAGAGAAAGGAAAAGATGTCTGAATGATACTCTCATTGATGTGCATAATGCAAATACATAAGAGTTATATACTCTGGTTTATATAACAGAATAAAATCACCCTATTATATTTAACAAGCAAGTCAACATCAGGTTGCCCCTCTCTTGTAACAACTCGAAAATTCTGCACTTGTTTTTGTTCAACTTGAAGCTCCCAATCATCATTGATGGGAAGAGGAGGCCGTGGCAAATCATCATCATATCCATGGGCAGGTTTGAACAAGGAAACTAAAGATAACCAACCCCATAACTGTTTGAGTTCAAGGATGAATTATTCTGATAGAAACAGTTATTCAAAAGTCAAACAAGTGTGCAAAAGTTTCCAACATAACCAGCCCCATAACTGTTCAAGCTCCTTTGTCTTTAGTCTTCACAATCTTCTTACCCTGCAAAAACAATCAGTTTCATCAAACAGTAGACGCAGCCAAATGACAAGTTTCCACCAAGAAATAACAACTAACAATGCAGTGGTCTCACACTAATTGACATGACCTCCTAAATCTCCGATTAGTGTTAGCTTCACCATAGTTTTGTTACCATACTTTTATTTAAATTAACAGCTGCCCTCAACATAATTGTAAATCATTATTCACTTCCCTAACTTATATAATTAACAGCTAACAAATCCGTTAGAAAATATACGAAGTGTGGGTTCAACAACAGATAAAACTGAAATGCTTGGCTATACAGCATCGATTGACCATTACTAAATTCCCCAAAGCATACAAGAAGAGAAGTTTAAAACTTTGGTGCATGAGCTCCATTTTAATTCAGTATATTGCAGAGTATATAAAGAAAAATGCTGCAATACTCTCCTTTATGCATAAAACCACCCCACCTAGAGAAGCAAAATCTAACTCAGTTTTTTATTATACAAGGCAAAAGGAAAACCCGCTGAAGATTATTTTTTGGATTGAGTATTTGTTATATGAAATCTAATTAAAGTTTAAGGTTTACCATAAAATGTGTCTTTTATTATGAGATGCTATCCAATTGATTATGAGAAAAGCAAATTCGGTCCACAATGGCTTCTTTGACTTCTAATTGCGCTTTCGTATGATTTGATGTAATAACGATTTTCCAACAAATGATAAGTACTTAATATGACAAAACAGGGAAAGACTTGGCTTTGCCTTACATTAGCTAAATCTCTCAAAAACAAAACTAATCCACAATTCTTCCCAATCGTAGACCAAAATTCAGATTAAAAGCATAGACAGATAGATGACACTAGAGAAGGAATAAAAGGGATGATCAAGAAAGATCCGTACCTAAGAAAAACGAAAGGAGTTTGCTTCAGAAAGGGATGAGCAGACCAATGGAGACGAGGATGAGCTTCAATGTGACAACGACAATGAAGAGATTCAATGTGGACGATGAAGAGTTTCGATGGGCCAATGAGATCTCTGCGACGAGTATAGCTTCAGGCTTACTCGTACTAGGACGTCAAGTCCACTTCTCTCCACTATTATAGCGACGAGGAAGGTGAAAAGCTTCACCGGATTTTGCTTCGATTGAGAGGGAAGAGAGAAGAGTTCGATAGCTGAGTTAGGATTCAGTGAATAAAAGGGACTTCGAATCTATTAATAAGGGCAGGGCATCATTTTACAATTGGAATATTCACCCCAAGGTCTCGTAAGATTTTACAATAGTTTAGACATTTTGTGAGATCTTTTAAGTAATAAAATGGCTTCTATAGGACTTGTGAGTAATTCTCCCAACAATATACCATCTCTGGGCATATTTCAAACAAAAATTCATATTATATCATAATTTAAATATATTTTCAAATGACATATATTTCTTTTTCGCCAACATACTTTCTTAAATTTATTGAATTATGAATGAAAGATGTTTTTTTAAAGAAATATGGGGAGAATAATTCGCAAAGGGATACCAAGAGTACCAAAACTGTGTAAATTTTTGCATGAGAAAACTACATCCTCAACTATTTTTATTAAGTTAAGCACCTTCATATTCAAAAAAAAAAAAAAAAAACCGCATTGTTCACAACGATATGACCAATATTTAAGTAGATGGTGCTCCCCGTACGTTGCGTGGAGAGCTTGTCCGACTAAGATAGAAATATTCAACTTCAAATGTTCAAAATCTATTCAAAAGGAACATAATCTACTTTTTGTAATTATAATAATTAATTAAAAACAATTATACATATAAAGAAGAAGTTACTTTCTTCATGTAATTGTACATATGAAGATACGACTCATTTGGAAGAAGTTACAAATCAACCATGAATTGTAGAATTTGGTGTCATTCAAGCCAATTTGGCAAAATCATATGATTTGAACATTCAATGAAGCTATAAAAATACCAGATATCATCTGGCAAAGTTTGTTCATCATGACCTGATGATGCTATTTGACTGTAAACTGTTCTTCTATTTATTTCTTATTTTTTTCAAGAAGCAGCTAACCCTTGGTGAGAAGTTTAGATAATTAGTGTTGTCAGTGGCAGCATCTATGGAAGAATTGATATGGCAAATGGGACTTTTGCATTAAAATCTTCATGGTCGTGCTATGCCTTGTGCTGTATGCGTGGGAGCTCTGAAAATGGTGGTTTACAGCTAAGGAGTCCACCTTAGTGAACTTTGCTGAAAGAAGCAAATTCCACGTCTTAATTTCCTTTTTGTTACTGCCTCCAGCCGTTGGCCTTCGTAGATTTTTAGAGGCAAATGTATCTTAAGTCCCTGTGTGTCAAATTATTGGTAAAATTTAAGAACCTCCATTAGACAGTCATTCGTGATACTCTGCAAAAAATAACAAAGGGGTTTTCTATATTAAATCCCCAGAGAATTGCTATGTCATTTGCCTTAATATAAACTTGAAGAAGTCAAGGAGAAAGTTTCCTTGCTAAGCTCGTTGTTGCAGGTGGAAGCATAGTTGGAAAATCATTTGTTACAGTCCAACTAGAATTTGGACTGGTTGGCTAAGGTGATGATGCCAAATGCTGTGGAGCTATTGATGCTGGTGAAGGGACAGGTGGCAGTGTCAGAGGGTCATGACATTGTGGGTGCGAACAAAAGTACAAGACCAGCTGGTTTCTTACTTCCATGTTGGAACTCTTGGAGGCCATTCTGGTATCACAACCACTTTTAGTAAGCTGTCTTCCGTATTCTATTGGAAGGCACTGGGACATGATATGAGGGACTTTGTTCATAATTGCTGGACTTTTTTCGATGTTCAAACCCCGAAAATCCTTCCCCCCACCACCACCCAAAACAAAACAAAAAAATAATACCAAACAAAGGGATCTGCTCCAGCCATTTACTGTACTAGAAGCCGTCTAGTTTGAACTCTTAAATGGCAGGAAGTATTAATATCTACTTTAATGGTCTGACCAATTCTATTACCGTGAGTGCTTCCTCATCATAGTACTCCAATAACACTTTTGGCATCCTCACCCATCCTGCAACCTTATCAATATTAGCTTTCTCTGGCTTGAACATGGGTTCCCATGATTTTATAGTAAGATAATGATCATAAATAATCTATGGTCTCGCTGTTAATGCACTGAAATAATCTTCCCTGTTAGAGAACTTAACCACAAAGAAACCACGCCCAATGTTTATGAGGCTAATGACCCATTTCTTGGCCCATAGAGCTTGCAGACTAGTATTTAGAGCCTTATACCCAATATTTCTATCCAGCAATTTCACAATAACTGCATTCCTCCACGCCTTATACAATCACCTCTTCATTTTTCCTAAGAAGGAAAAGGTCAGGAAATTTCTTGTCAAGTCTTCAGTGGTTTTGACAAGTGGTTCCTCTTCCTCCTTTCCCATTGTGTTACTAGGACTATCTGACATATAATCATCTGAGAGTAGTTCTCCATTTTGATCAGCAGCATCTTCTTGATTCTCACTTTCTCCATCAATAACTTTCAGCTTATCAACAAATGAAGACTTCCTCTTGTTCCCACATTCTCTAACGTTTCCTAGCTTTGGCCATTCTCCTTGTAGTAAATTTTCATCATGTTTTGTCCCACCATTCTTAATCTTTTTGGAACTCCTCATCAGAATGTCATCTTCCTCCTCCGTTGGAGGCACAGCAGAAGAAGCTTTAGCACCAGAGAGAAGTTTCGCCATTAGCTCCGGTCGAGAAACTTTTAATTGAGAGACACTTTTGGTTACTCAATAAAAACTCCCCCCACAATCTCCGTTTTCCCACACATCTCTTACATTCTCGAACCTGTATATCAAATGACTTTGGTATCTAACCATATGTCTATCAAATACCTCAAATCCTTAATATAAGATCTACTTAAAAAATTTGGGTAAAAAATTAGTTAAATTAATTATTTATAATAATTGTTCGTTAATTTATTTAAAATATCATATTTAATCATATGTATTTGAACTACCCTTAAAAAAACTATTTCAATTTGTACAATTATATAGAGGTACTTTTGGGGAAGATTATAATTTTAAAAGATAAAGTAGGTTAGAGTTTTATATTTAGGACTGAAGGGAGTATATACACATAAAGTTATTCTTCATCATAATCCTTAGGGAAAAGTAGTACCATTTCAAGCTTTTCCTCAACAGATGAGGAAAACAAATGTAGATGATACATAGTTAATGATCACAACTAGACTGCGCATAAACGCTTCAGCAACGGTGCGAACTTGAATATTCACCATCAGAAACTTTATACGTCCAACAAATGGTGTCAATTACATCATGTTTTGCAGCACTAAGCATACGACTATGCTCCACCATTCATTTGAACCTGCATGAATCTGGCTTCTTTACTATGAATGACAAATCTATTTCATCATAAAGGAAATCTTCCGCACATAAATGATCTTGAATGTGAAACCATGAGGACACTTCATTACCAGTAGTAGTTAATATGCGAGTAGATTGCATAAAGAAATCCAGCTGTGATAAAAAAAAAAATTATATTCATGCATGTTAGATCAAATATATTAGAAATTCATGAGATTCAAATAACTCTCAACTTGTCTTGGCAAAAAAAAAAAAAAAAAACACTCAACTTGTGAATCCCAAGTTATAATTCCTGACGCTGAAATAGTAAAATTTGCATCTATCGCCTGAGTCTTCAATTCGGCATTGAGCCTGTAACAAAAATTTAGCATGATATAGGATTATAATGACTAAAATGTGAAAGAAATAATAGTGAAGAGAAATAAAATAAACCTGAAAGTCCAATTGCTCAATAAAATAAATGAGTTAATACATGAAGAATTAAAAGATTAACTTTCTCTATAAAAAATGATCTTTATTTTGCCAATTTGGAGCTTTCTTTAATAGATCATCCGTATATCTTTATATTTAAAATCATGTCAATATTTACTAAATAATTACTCATTTAAAATATAAGACCTAATTAAGAGTATTATTTTTAATCATAAATATAATATCTTAATTCAATTTGTCTCTTATATTTATCTTTTTTTCTTAAGCTAAAACTAATATACCTAATTTATAAAATAATATATAATTTAATATTATACAGAAATATTTTAAGCCTATCAAGTCACATATATTATAATTAAATAATTTATTTAATTTTTAATCTATTTAAATTAGATAAATAGCTTATACATTAAAAAGTAGGAATACAACATATGTACTAGTTTGTAGAGGTTCAAAGTCTTTAGAGCTGGTCGCCTACACAATTATTAAAATGCTTATGGGATATAGAGAGTCTTGAGAACTTTAAGACCTTTGAAGCAGTTCCTTCACAAAAATTTGTCTTGCAGGAATATTATTCATTATTAGCCACCAAACAAACAAATCAACGTCAGATCAAAGCATTAATGCTGCAAATGTTATGCCCCCATGATACAACGGAATGGAATCACGATCCCGTGGAATGAATCCTTATATCCCAAGGATCAGAAACCCCAAACCAAACTCCTATTTTCAGCGTTTGAAAGGACAACAAAACTCCTAAATAATCCTTAGGCAAGTTTTTAATTTTCCCCCCCTTTTTATACAAAGGCCACGGAAAATAGTGCAGAAATAGAACGAATCTCTATCATATTTTTCCGGTCTTTAATGTAAAATATATTTAACTAATTTAATTATTCTTCAACAGATTATGCCATATCACCAAGAATCAATCAAGGAACCTAATTCTTTAAATATTAGAATAATATCGTATACTTTAAGATCAGAATAATATTTAGGTTTGAGGAAGAAAGAGAATTAAAAAATATGGCCTATAACTTTATTCTTTTTGAATTCTTTTGGAGGATCCGAATGATATCATATTTTAAATATTATTTTTGATCTTCCAAATGATATCATATATTGAGTATCCGAATGATATCATATTTTAAATATTTTGAAACCTAAAATATTACTTTTTTTATTAAAAATTTTAGGTAGTTCGGTATTAGTCTTTATCAAGAATTGGGTATATTTATAAATAAAAATTGAATTCATATCTTTATAAGATATAAATATATTTTTTTTATGATCTATGCTCTCTCTTATTAGTATCTAAAATATTGTTCTGGTCTCGAAGAATAATTTGAAACTGATTGGGCTACGGGACCGAGATATTCGGCATTACTTATTTCTTCGTTAACCTAGCTATATATATGACCATTCACACACTTTATATTGTGTTTCCATTTATCCAAGTCAGAAGCAATCAGGTACCTTCACAGCTTCCTCTACGGTTTGCTCACTTTTTTAATTTTAATTTGTTTTCTCTGTTTTTGATGCAAAGCGTTTCTTTTTCCTTCTGGAGATGCAGTTTTTTTAATTAACATTTCGCCAACGGAATAACATACTGTTAATGAATCCTTCGACACTTTTCCAATTTTTCTTTTTCATATAGGGATCTTTGAAGCGTTTCATGATTCATGATAAACGGAACAAGAAAGGCTTATTCTTGAAATAAGGAAAACAATCTATGAATTGATGGTCCAGAAATTATTACGTAAATCTTTTATAGGATAAAAAGCAGTTGTAGTCTTTATTATTTTATTCGTTTAATTAATTCAAATTTAAATTTAAATTCGTGCAATTTTATTTTAAAACAGAATTATACGATTTTAATAAAATTAATATTTATATACAGCTGCAGGGTATAACTATGGTAGGTGATTACTCAACAGGTTTAAGAATTTCTCAATTTCACCTCACTGGTTTTCTTCCTGTATTTTTTGGTTATCTTTTGATAACATATAATTTTATAAGTTATCTAATATTTTTTATACTTAAATTATTAATTTGATGCATATTTTTATCTTGAAATAATTAAGATATGAATATTTAAAAATAAAATAAGATTCTTTAATACTTATAATTTATTTTGGTGTAAAGATGCAGGTAATGTCATGAAGAGTGACGCCTCAAACAACACAATGTCTCCAGGTACATCTAAAAAATCATGTTATATTTCAATTGTGTTTTGCTTTATTGAAAATTGATTTAGGAGTTTTAATCTTGTTACATTAATAATTTTAAAGTGAATGTTACTGAAAATATATTTTAAATCATCCATGAATTTCTAATGCTATCTGGCAATTGAGGCTACCCTTCTCTTCTTGTGTTGTGATTTGAGGGAGCCTTTATAAAAAATATAAGTTTTTTTTGCCACCTTATAAAAAATATAATTAACTGATTGATAATACTAGTTAATTAATTGCTATCTTTTTATTTTGTCGTTGTGATCTTTAATTGTTAGATTTTTTATGTTTTCTCAATTAATTTATTTGTTTTAGGCATGGACACCGGGTCCAATGGTCCATCCAAGGAGGATCCAGCAGAAACCAAATTTGTAGCCTCAAGCCCCAACCTACATGTTGTAGCTGTACCTGCAGGTAAAAATATATATACTTCTTCTTCTTTTAGTTAGAAAGAAACATTCAACCATAATAATAAAAATTCTACAGGCCAACATATTAATGCTGAAAATATGCTGAACGATTTGAGGAATTTTATCTCCGAAGTACAAGAGAGTCAAAAGGAAGTTAAAAAATATTACGCAGAACGTCTGGTGTTAATGAAAACTAGAGGTAGGTCTTTTTTTTTTAATAAGCAAAGTAGCTCTACTTAATATAATATTCTTTCTTATTATGTTTTTTGTATCTTACGTATCTACTTATTTATGTTTCAAGGGAGAACAGAGGATGACCTAAATACATTGTTAGATGATCTTATTCAGAAGCTCACAGATTTGGTTACTGACATAGAGGATAAAAAGAACACATTGGAGGGGTTGAAGTCTCCTCAAATGGCACCACGGTTGGCCGAGGTGGAGGGCTTAGAGAAAATATGTATTGATTTCATTGAGGAAAGTCACGCAGAGCTTATAATTCTCAAAGTCCTCACGGAAGCAAGGCGGAAGAGGGGACACAAATTTAAAATTTGAAATGCTTTTTGTGAATAATATCTTGTGCTTGTTCCTCTAGCTTTAACTTAAGTAGAAATTGTTTCGCTACTCCAATCCTTTTGTTTGCTAGCAGCTGACTGTCTTGCTCATTTTAGAAATGATCTAGCAAGACTATGCATTCATATGATGATTTATTTACAAGCATAGGCTACGCACAAGTGCTGATTTGTTTGTGTTTCCGTTAGTGCATAAGCTCATGGATGTATTAAAACTATCTTGACAAGTTATGCAAGAGAATCAGTTTTTAGCAATAGTTCATCAAATATCAGATTCGTGCCTAGGCACAAACATGAAGCAACACATCAGCAGAAGGGGTTATTGCCACTTATGCCTCAAGGGGTGTCCATTCAGTCTGTCAACTCAGGCCTTGCCATTGGTGCCTAGATTAGTGCTACAATGAGACTATTATGACTTTTTTTTTGTTACATCAATAAGATTTGACCCCTAGATGTTTACCCCAGAGCATTCTTTAACAAACCATTCTTCAAAAAACATTACCCTCCTAACACTGAAAAGGCTAAACAGACGATTTATTGTTTTATTTATCTTGGTTTTTGCCAGCACTAAACAGAGAATGTTACCTGATAATTAGAAGATGAAGTAACGTTATTTTATGAAACATACATACGTAACACTCAAGTAAATTTTGTTCCAAATAAGGAGCATTCAGAGTTGCTTTCTACACTTGAAGTGGAACAACTCCCAAGAGTAAGCAGGTGCCAGTAGATCAGCATACTTTTAAAGGGCCAATCAGAAGGCATGTCAAAGCCTAAATCACAATCTTAAGTTACAAGCATATAGAGAAAAAGTTATTACCACGTGATGCCAGAGAAGCTCTAAGATCATCAAAATTGATTGCCTCGGAGTATGGATCCCTTGACAAAGAAGGAAATTTAGTTACACAGAACAATTTTCATTAAATCCAACATAACTCTGTCCTTGGTGTAGACAGAACCAGGCTGACATGATCTGTAAGTATCGTGATGCAGAGGTCTCTAAGTATATATTAAAGTTACTCCCATCACAATCATACTTAGTCTTTGGCATTAAGTGGATATGATATTTCTGAAGATGGTGTTATTTTTCTTCTTACACTTTTAAATTTAGTGGGAAAAACTGCAACTTTTTGAACTTCTTATTTTTATTTGGCTGGAAAAGTTTTTTGAACTATAATACGTAAATTCTTTTGTTAATTGTGTATAAAAGGATTAAGTTTAGTGTTAAAATGGACAACACTTGGAAATGGATTTGCTGACAATTAATTATTCTTTAAAACCAATTAGAAAGGAATCCATTAGTTTTTGAACAGGATGATATCATGCCAGCTTAAGGGACCCCCAATGAAATTTTCTGAGACTTTATCCCTGATGCTACTTTGTACTTTTGATGATGTGGCATCACATTCCATGAAACTGCCCTCATCCTTTGGCTTTGATTGGTCTAAACAACCACCATCCTTCTTAGCATCTGACTGACTTTTTTCCTTTGACTTAACAGCAGAACCACTTATATTTAAGGCATGAGTAGAGTGAAATAAGCGGAAATCTACATTATAGAGGTCATATGACAATAAAAATAAAAGTGCTGCATAGGAAATATTTTCATTAGGCATGAAAACTTCCAGCACTTTTAATCTCATTTGTAATATCACCAGCTTTCACATGTGCAAGCTGCAAACAATGCATGATCACCCGCTGAAAGATTCCTTCCCCTCCAGCCTTTTGGACAGCGCAAACATCACCATTAGCATTTATTGTAGCAGTCATTCGCCCATTCATCACAGACTCTTCATAGAGGGTTGGGTCTATCCCCTAGAAAGCACCATTTGAAATTAGATAGATATTGTATATCAAACTAGCATTGAGACAAGCATACATAACTGAATCTATCTATATATATATATATCATAGCATAATATTCTCATTACTGAAAACTCCAAAGGTCACAGCAATAGGAAGATGGTGCACAATCAAAGGAAGTGGCTCCCGAACCTGTCAATTAATGCTCATTAATACAGTAAAAGAATCATAAAAGTAGATAAAACTGGTAATTATTCATGAAACATTGGCATCCTAAAGCAAACATACTATACTTTATTGGAAACCAACTCCATTAAGTAGTGGAGGATAAAAATAGATTAAAAATATATGATATTAATTATTGGTAAGTTAGGAATTATAGCTATGTATAGAACAATAAACACTTTATCTTGGAGGGAATTCAACCGCTAAACAGTAAAATCAAATGAGTTTCCAGCTTACTTGTATAAATAACAGTGGAACCTAACTAAACAATCCTTGGAGTCAAGGATTGCTACATGATCATAATGCACTTCCATGGTGAAACTTCCCCACAAGCTGGGAATTTTTTTAACAATATTTCGCATCAAAATATCAAAAAAAAAAAAGAGGAAGGTTTTTAAATTTTCCAATTAGTAAATATTTATTCTTAAAATAAAAGCCAACCTCTGGCGGATGCACAACAACTTGCTGACCATCCTCTCCTCCTAATGTGCATTCAGGCCTCCGAAATGTCAAGAGAGCAGCCAAAGCAGCAATGTTGGCAGCATCAACAAGGTTTCTATTCCCAACAAAAGAATTGCACATATTTAGCATTAGTATCTTCAAACGGTTGGAAATAAACTCAGTTGAGCTGATTCAATTAAACTACTAACTATTAAAATAAGAAAAAGGGGAGAAACAAGGTGGACAATATACAAAGAAAATTGAACTACAGCTCACCCTCCATTGTCTAGTATATGGATATTAATTCAAACGCTATTTCCAGAAAGAACACACAGTGATTCAGTGTCTACAGCCCTGCTTTCCCTGCAGATTAACTTCGAATCTTCAGATAAATTAATGTAAACAATAAAAAGAACAGACAATGGTCTATAATTTAAACAGAAGATGAGTTTATTTCTCCACATAAACTTCCACATGAGTAAGGACTGAATATGTGTTTACAAGTGCCCCTGCTTTACATCGTTTCGCTGATAGTTAGTGGCTGAACAGAAAGCTGGCATCTTTTTGGTTAATAATTACATCCAAATCCATTGATGGAGAATGGAATGAAGAATAAGTTCAGTAGTAAAATGATAATTCACAAAATTGCTTTACAAAATTGCTTGCTACTGGGAGGACTTTTCATGTATGTAAGGTTCATAGAGTCAGAAAAAGAAACGGGCTTTCAAAATGGTGCAACTACTATCTTCAAGGCCTTATTTGTTCTCTTTTTGTTGCTTGGAAAGGAAGGGGTTCTGATGAAACCAGCCCTATAGATTCCTGTAAAAAGAAAATATACCCCAAAATAGGAGGAAATACAGTGATGAATGCACTAAATAGTTTATTTAATGCATGCAAATAAAAATCTCCAACTTTGAAATCAACCAGCGCTGGATCATAAAAATTCTTTTTGTTTGTTCCATCAATATTGTAGTGGTTAATGAGTCGACCCTTAACAATTGGATACCTCTAGTAAGAATGTGAAAGTGATAGTTTAATGATGCTTAATTAAGGAAGCGATATATAGGAAAAATCACTTGCAGTATCTCATCATATTCTGTGAAGTGATGATGATTTTGAAGAGATAATGGTTTAAGGAATTCATCTTGAGCAATTGAGTGTAAAATTTGGTTAGGACAGGTGGCTGGTCATGGTTTTCTTTCTATCAGCTATTATACCTCCTCTTTCTCACTTGGGAGCCCAATACTGGACAACCATCAAATTAAACTGAGATGGGGACGTTGCGGTAGACAACACATAAATTGAGATTAGTTCAAGGAATATAGAAGAGGTGGGCCTTTCTTGAGAATATGACATATGTGCAGTGCGATTTGAGCAGGGATTTTTGTTAGAACTAAGCATTGCATATTTGCATTGGCGAAAATGATCAAACTTTAGATATGATGTGGGGTATGGCTCACATATTGGATACATCTTTTAGGGGGAGGGGGTTTTGTAGCTGGGAAAAGCATCATTTATATTCAAGATAATCTAAAAATTTAATGTTAGGATTGCTCTGTCTAATCTTTTTGATGATAATATCATAACTGGGGAAGAAGAAAGTCAAAAGCTAGATCTTTGTCCATTGTCTTATATTTTATGTATCTAGGTTTGGCTGGTAGCAGTTGGATCAACACGGTTTCTGTTTATTCTTCTTTTTTGCCTTTTTTCTTTTCTTTTTTTTTTTTAATACAAATTTGCACACTGAAGTTGCATTTTTTTTTTATTTTGGGTTATTTATATGATACAAAGATGTTACTTTCATTATGCACACACATTGTGCAAAGGACACGTTATGTTTATTTAGTCATAGATCATGGAAAGCAATGCCACTTTCCTAAGTTGTATGAATAGAAAAAAGTGTTACTGAGAGATATAAAACCCACTTTGGAGCCACAGAAATAGAATTGGGAGTGAAACTGAAAATACCCCTAATTTGTTACCGTGGAACTGGGTTGCTCATGGAACACTGTTCCATAAAAAACTACGGAACTTGGTTCCCAGCTACCAGTTCAATGGAACTCGAAAATGGACCAACTTTGGCCCACGACGGATCTGGCATGGTGGTGAGCAAGGACAACAAGCGAGTATGGAATGGCTTTTAAAAAACAATCTCTTTCGTTTGCTGGATTTTAAAAAAAATAATTATGAAGGTGGAATTTTAAAAAATGACTGTAAAAAAATTAGGTAGAGGGGTTCAGCCAGAAGCTGAGATCTATTTATGGAGAATGCTAATTGCCCCAAAAAAATATTTTAAAATGCTAATTACATAACTAATTGATATAAAGTTAATGTAAGTTTAGGATTTAACAAATTATACTTGTTTTCAAGAGTTGAATTACTAGCAACAATGCAATGGAATTGGGAGTGGAACTTAAAATACCCCTAATTTAGTACCATGGAACTTGGTTCCTAGTTACCAGTACCAGTTGTGGGGATTCAAAATAAAAAATAAAGAATGCCAAAAACAAAAATAAAAAAAAACAAGAAAACAATTTTACAAAACATCTAAAATTTGTTTAGTTTTCTTACTTTTAAAAAAAATATTTCAAATTTTTTGAAAAACAATTAAGTAAAAATAAGTTGCCAAATATTTTTTTAAAAAGAAAATTGTTTTTAAAAATAGAAACAAACATGCCTATTTATCTGAGTCGGAAAAAGATTTGCTTAATGCTTACACCCTAGAGAGGGAGGAATTGACTTTTGACTTTTTTGGTGATATTTAATTAAATTAGATATGTATAGCCCCTTATAAGGTCGGGGTAGCTGAGATGAGGATGTTGAGATAGATATGTGGACATACAAGAAAAGATAAGATTCGTAATGAACAAATACGGGGAAGAGTTGGAGTGGCATCTATTGAGGAGAAAATGGTAGAGAACCGTCTTAGGTGGTTTGGACACATACAAAGAAGGCTAAGCCAGTGAGGAGGATAGATCAAATCGCATGGAGCCCGGTTAAAAGGAATAGAGGAAGGCCAAAGAGAACGCTCAACGAGGTCATTGAGCGGGATCTCCTGGTCAATAACTTAACCAAGGATTTAATTTTGATAGAGCACAATGGCGTCGTATGATCCATGTAACCGACCCCATTTAATGGGATAAAGCTTTGTTGTTGTTGTTGATGTATAGCCCCTTATAATTAATATAGAACTTGAGAAAATGATACTGTTTATACCTTGTTTTTACGTATATACTTCCTCCGGTCACAGCATTTTTTCTTGTTTAATTAACCGTTGAAGTAGCTCTGCGAAAACGAGTTCGAGCCTGCCATGGTGAACACTTAAGCTCTTCCAATGCCTCATTTTCATTCAAATCCTCTGCAAACCTTAAAAACTTTGAGCAACTAAACATATGGATATTCTTTGTAGCTTTCAATAATTTCCGAAAATCACTTGGAAGGCCTTCCATGTTTTCCCAATCCTCTAAATTCATAATAGCAAGACCAATTAAATTGACCAATGATTGTAACAGTTCAGATATAGCAATCCCTTTTAAATCAAGCTCCAATAAACGTTCCATACCTCACCAAACTCAGGAAGTTTTTCAACTTCTGAACAACCAGAGAGAACAAATTTCTCTAGGCAATTCATCTCCAATTTGGTTGGAAGGTTGCAACCTTTACAATCAACAAACAAGATTCTTGTGATTTGGATTGTTGAATGACTCAAATTAATGAACTTCATACTTTGTAGAAACTGCAAAATAAAAAAAATAATAGGCCTTCAAAAATCAACAACTGGCTAGCTCGTGATACATGCATCAAATTATAGACAAACAAATTTAAGCAAAGGACGTTACCTAGTTACCTGAGTTCCTCCTGTCCAAAGTTGTTCTAAAAATTTCAGTTCCTACCGGTAATTTCTTCTTTAGATGTAGTAAAACATTACCGATGATGTATAGAGTTCCAGCCAGCTGAGTTAGCAACTTCTGTTAAAGCGTCCCTCCATTTGCAAATTTTGTCATGAGCAAATTCCTGTTCATGCTTTAAAAAGGCTTCTGCAAAACTTCCTCTTCGATGACGAATATCAGACGGATCTATATCACAAAAGATTGGAAATTTCTTTCTTAGAATCAAGGATCTTTACGAGTTCAGCTAAACACCATGTTGAATTAGAGCATAGTTTTTAGAGAGGACAATAATTGCAGAGAAAGATTCTTTAATTGCTTGAAGCAAACTTGGTTGGATAACTTGTCCTCTTTCAAGCTCTTCCTCATCTCTAAAAGTTATCATCAGTCCATCGCTTTGCAAAGGAGCATATAAGTGGTGTATAGAACTCTTACGAGCTTCTCCTAGAAAACTTAAAAACACACCATACTTGTGTGCAGAGCACAAAAGCCGAAAGTCCAGGGCGTTGAGATGCTCAGAAACAGTCTCATCCAGTTCCTCCACTCTGAAGAAGAGAGACCAGAGTTGTCGAGAGATGCCATAAAGATGTTCAAAGATGGCTGAGAGATAATCTGGAACTGGGTTGACAGTCTCATCCAGTGCATTTTGAGTGAGAGGCGAAATGATTAATGCTGAAGCTGTTGATTTCGCAAACGGCGGTCAAGATGGCCCTAAATTGATGTTGGCCATTTACGCTGTAAATGGAGACGGTGCAAACAATTGAAATGAGAGAGATTAGAACCACTTTGTTGAGGGCTCCAACGTCCCAGGTCAGATAAAATGATCAATCTTGGGCGTGAATGGAAATATATATAACGCTTACTTTTGGGAATAATAAACTTAATCTGTTCTGCATTAAACATATGTCTAAGCTATTAATATCATGTTCTGCGCATTAGCTCCACCTACAACTAATTGTTTTTCAATGTTAATAATATAACAACCATAGATACATAGTCACCCTGATGCCACTTTCCCTCTTGACTTTATAATTCCTAGAAACCTTTGTTTCAAATCCTTTAAGGCTAACTTAGGTGGATTGGGAGGGATCTAGACAATGGTAGATGGGTCAAATCTACTGATTGCTGTCCTCAAAAGATATAAACCAATAAGTTAAAAACCATTTGCAAGTTGTAATGAAAGATTATTGTTCTTTTTAACTTCCTAAGGACATACGGAGAATCAGTGGGAAGCATAGAGTCTCGTACGTCTTGCTCATTCCAATCAAAGGCTAAGGTTTAGAAAGAGGAGAGTGACATGCCAGAACGCCAAGAAAGGACCGACAAAAGAAAGCAAAAAGATAACCACGTACAAAACATCCTCACTGCAGCAAGAGATGAAGACGGCTACGAGTTAACTTCGACAACGCCGTGCCGGTGCTCACACTCAACCACCCGCATGTTTCAACTCAAGTAAACATTATTTATTCCAAAACATCAGTGAGCCCATCAAAGTTGAGTTTTTTTCAATAATGTTGGTATGCAAATAGGGCTTAGACATCGCATGTGTCTGCCCTAGTTGAACTTCAGATGAACCATCCTCTCTGCAAAACCCCCCATAAAAACATTCAGAAGCATGAAAAAAACGAAAAAATAAGACCAGCTTGAAACAGAGTAGAGTGTGCAAGAGGAAAGTAATGTAATTGCATGCCAAACTTGATAGTGAGCTTACGGTAGTCGAAGGGACGGCGACTCCGAAAGCAAAGCTGTTTCAATGAACTTCTTTTCATTTATTGTCAAATGCAAAGCATTAGCCAACCTCTGCTCCATTTCAGTTAACCCTATAAATGATTATATCAGGAAAACAATTGAGTCAGCAAAGTTGAAGCTGAGTGCATGAAGGTCGATGCCGCGACGGCGAGACAAGAGAGAAGACAGTGTGCGACGGCAGCGGCGTTGGGAGAACGGTATGTGTGAAAGACGAGTACGGCAGAGGAGGACTGTGGACGCAGCTGAACATGGAGGTCAGTCGGCAGAGGGAAGAAGAAGAACGGCGGCGAGGGAGAGGGCAAGCTGAGGAATGCTAGAGACCAGCGAGGACGAGGAAAGTATTTGGGGATTGTTTTTCATCGAATTACCCTAATGCCATTAATGTGTTTTTTATTTCTAATTAGTTATTATTGATAAATATCTAAATTAACTAAAATCTTAATTATCCATTATTTCATATCTCATCACATCAAAATATGTATATAAGGAAGAAATAACTATCTCGATCCCATAACCTATTATAGAGTAGGGGCGTGCATCGATAGGGCTGGACAGGGCAGTCCCCTGCCCGGTATCCTGCCTGAAAAAAGTATGGACTATATTTTGCAGCCAGATACCCGGTCCTATCCGATAAAAACCCTAATCATTTTAGGCTGGGTATAGGCGGATTGGGCATGGGCGGGCTAGGCATACCCAAGTCGTGATGCTATGCTCATGTTATGAAAAAAATCTGCAATTATGAACTTCTAAAATAATATCATATTCATATGTCTTCAAGAGTTAAATAATATCCATAATTCACTAAAAATAAAGTAAAAAAAATAATAATTAAAATCTGGGAATCCATTACATATAAAAAAAAAGCCTTAGGTCTAAGTTTGTAATTGTAACTTTGTATTAATCTCTCCAATGTTAACAAAGATTAAGTATCTAAAAAAAATAAAAAAAATAATTATAATTTGTAATATAAACATACGATGATTAGCAAAGTTAAAAAAAGAAAAAATTAATATAGTTATAAATATTAAAATATACAACTTACCTACTTAACTACTCATATTTATAAAATAACCCTCTAGTCACCAGTAACAATCATATTATCTCTTCTAAGTATAGCATCTAGGAAAAAAAAGTAAAAAAAATAAAAGAATGGGTGTTCATGGGCAAGGCAGGGCAGGATAGCCCCCTGTCCGGTGCCCAGCCCGAAAAAAGTATGGGCTGTATTTTGTAACCCGATGCGCTGCCCTACCCTATATTTATCCGGCTAAACAGGGCTATTTTATTGCGGGTTAGAATGGGCATATCGGGCCGTAGACTTTATGCATATCCCTATTATAGAGCATATTGTTAATTGACTTGAGAAGAAAAGAATAAATTTAAAAAAAGAATTAACTCATAATCTATAAAATCGTGAGTTTAAATCGCACTATTAATATAACGATTTTGTCAGATCTATAAATATCTCTATAAATATTTTTTAAATTTAGAAAAATATATTAATTTTAGTAAATTTTCAGAACTTAACTCACATAAATTTTTTATAATAATAAAAAAATATTTAAAAACTATCCCATCATTTTCGAGTCATTCTTCAACAGATTGTGCCATATCATCAAGAATCAATCAAGGAACACAATTCTTTAAATATTCGAATAATATCATATACTTTTAGACCAGAATAATATTTAGGTTTGAGGAAGAATGAGAATTAAAAAAATCTCCTCTAGGGCTATAACCTAAGTTTTCTTTTTGAGGATCCGAATGATATCATATTTTAAATATTTTGAAACCTAAAGTAGTTTAGTATCAATCTTTATCAAAAATTATGTATAGTTTTAAAATTTAAAGAGCAGTATAGTGGACTTATAAAATTATCTATTAAAAAAATATTTATAAATAAAAATCGAACTTATATTTTTATAAAATACGAATATATTTTTTATTATTTATATTATTTTTTATTAGTATTAAAATATTATTCTGGTGTGGAAGAATGATTTGAAACTGATTGGGCTACTGGACCGAGATATTTTGCATTACTTATTTCTTCCTTAGCCTAGCTATATATATGACCATTCACCCACTTTATATTCTGTTTCCATTTATCCAAGTCAGAAGCAATCAGGTGCCTTCACAGCTTCCTCTACTGTTTGCTTACTTTTTTAATTTTAATTTGTTTTCTCTGTTTTTGACGCGAAGTGTTTCTTTTTTCTTCTGGAGATGCGTTTTTTTAATTTAGATATCGCCAACGGAATAACATACTGTTTATGAATCCTTCAACACTTTTCCAATTTTTCTTTTTTATATAGGGATCTTTGAAGTGTTTCATGATTCATGATAAACGGAACGAGAAAGACTTATTTTTGAAAAAAGCAAAATAATTTATGAATTAATGATCCCGAAATTATTACGTAAATGTTTTATAGGATAAAAAGCAGCTCTAGTCTTTATTATTTTATTCGTTTAATTATATTTAAATTCATGTAATTTTATTTTAAAAAATAATTATACGATTTTAATAAAATTAATATTTATATGCAGCTGCAGGGTATAACTATGGAAGGTGATTACTCAGACAGTTTGTCGCCTTAAGAATTTCTCAATTTCACCTCAATGATTTTTTTTTTCCTTTTTTTTTGGTTATCTTTTCATAAAATTTAATTTTATAAGTTATTTATTATTTTTATACTTAAATTATTAAATTGCTGCATATTTTCATCTTGAAATACTTAAGATATGAATATTTAAAAATGAAATAAGATTCATTCATACTTTTAATTTATTTTGGTGTAAAGCTAGCTGCAGGTAATGTCATGAAGAGTGATGCCACAAACAACACAACGTCTCCAGGTACATCTAAAAAATCATATTATATTTCAATCATGTCTTGCTTTATTGAAAATTGATTTTAGGAGTATGATGATGGGAATATGATGACACATAGTCCTATTATATGAAATCTACTCTTGAAAACATAGCTCTGGCAATATGATGGGGGAAAAGGTAGAGCACTAAGATAATATTTTGTGATAGGTTATTATATATATAGGAGCATTTCTTTCTTTTTATTGATAACCTAATGCATGTAGTTCTGTTCAACATGAACATCATATTATTTTATTTGTTATTTGTGATAGTGTAATTAACAATGGATAATTTCCTTTATTCGTACAAGGTAATGGTTTATAAAGTTATAATAATTTGTTCTAGAGGACTTTATTTTTACGTTTTAAATTACATGAAGAAAGTATTTTCATCTTTATATGTATAATTGTTTTTAATTAATTATTATAATAAAAAAATGGTTTATGATCCTTTTGAATAGATTTTGAACATTTAGATGATGAAAATTAAGGAAATAGAATTTGCGGAGATATAACGTATAAAATTCGATTACGATTTTGTCCGCTTTGTTTCATGTTTTCGTCTGGCTGGACAATTGAGAGACGTACGGTCTTAGCGTATATACCCTAAAGGAGAAGAGGAACTGAGGAAGGAATGCGACACCACACACGCACGCACACGAGGGGGAGATCTGAACGGGGCAAAACAAAGAACACAAAAGAAACCCCGTAGCATCTCCTCCACCCCCAAAAACAGCGATTTTATTAAGTATTGTTTTGACCTTGCATGCAAGCGCACCCGTCATGGCAAAGGCCTACATTGAGTAAACAAGTTTAAAGCAATACAACAAATACCTAGCCTTCTCTGTAACTTCTCTATCATTTTTTTAGTTCAAATAAGAAATAATACCCCAGAAATAGATCTAACCCAAAGTGAAAACAAGTATTCAGTTCAATTAGAAATAAAAAAGTTTGGTGAATGGAAATCTATAAATATAAATATAAATAATAAATGAGAAAAAACTTATATAAAATTAGAAATGGTAGAAAATTATTTACATATGGAAAGAGAAGAGATAAAAATAGAAATATTATTAAGATTTAACAAAAGAGATGAATTAAATATCTTCTTGGGTCCTGATTGATTAATTCGAATAACTTTATACTTATAAGTATCCTTAGGTACCCATCTTAATGTCTTGTAAATTATTTTCCTCTTGTGATAAAAAGAAGAGATAGTGTGACCCTTACGGTTATAGTATGTGCATTTAGCAAAAATTATTAGAAGATTGAACGGAACTTCTAAAATAAATTATGTACATTTTTTTACCATTCCTCTTCTTCCTTTTCTTTTTATCTAGAGTTAGATCATATCAAATTCTAGATTTGTCATAAATACACCTCTGACTTCCAAGAATCACTTTAAGCATTTCACTCTATTTGGTAAATCTTTCAAGAAATCTGGTTAACTCTTGACTCTTTTTCTCCACTTCTTTACATTTTGTGTAGGTTTGTATTGATGCAGATTGAAAAGATTAAGCATTATTGTCAATTTATTTTTCTAACACATTTACTCTTTTCTTAGGGCTTACCAACTCTTTTGCTATTTTTAGCAATTCAGATCGTAAACCATTATATTTAAATAATAGTTCATCATAGGTAGATTCACGATTGATTACCTCATCAGCATCAGACTCTTCTTGTTCTTAGGCAATAAGGTTGATCTTCATCTTCGGATGGTAAGCTATCTCCCTAGATAGATGTAACTAGAGCCTTTCTCCTTTGATATTTGTCCTTCTTGTTTTCTTTGTCCTTTCTTGATAGTTGTGGACAATCAGCTTTAATGTATCCAGGCTTCTTACATTCAAATCATATAATATGATCCCTTTGTTTATGAAGTTGAAGGAAAATTATGCTTTGACTGAATTTTTTCCCCAGCTCTATTCTTCTAGACACCACAAAAAATGTGTTTTGTAACGCTTCATTTTTGCCTTTGTAGCAGTTTAAACTGCTGAAACAATATTTTATAACGATTTACACAACCACTATAAATTCATGCGATGCAGATAGTATTGTAACAATTAAGGAAAATTGCTACTCATGAGAGTCAAAACGCTACAACTATTTATAGCAGTGTAAGAGATTTTGTAGCGGTTTAGAAACCGCTACTAACTTCAAGCGCGTAAAGAAAAATTTCAGCGTGACGCCAAAATTTGTAGTAGTACTATAACTGCTAAAAATGTTCAAAATTCGATAAAAAATAACAAATTCCGTTTTAAGTATATATGTAGATATATAGATAATTTATTAAATTTGATAGGTCAAAATTTTATTATGATAATTAAGTATATTATTTAGTTGTATTATATTATATAATTTGATATATTTTATTTGATGATATATAATTAAGATAAAGAAAACGTACAAATTGATATTAGGTAGCTAAAAAGTTATAAAAGTAGATGAAAAAAGATATAAAAGGTAGTTGGAAAGTTTAGAAAATATGATATATATTTAATTAAAAAGATCCACTAATTTCTATAAAAAGAATCTGAAAATAAAAGAATACACATGTTAATAAAGAATAAGTATAGAAATCTAAAAACATAAACTTATAAATTCAAATGATCTTATCACATGTGAACAAAGAATTAAATAAAGAAAAGAGGAAGAAAGAACACAAGAGGAGAAGAGGAAGAAGAGAGGAAGGAGCTAGAGTAAGAATGGGAGGAGTGGAGATATTTGTAGACATCGGGTGGAGTTGGAAGCAATTTTGTGGATATTTGTAGCTGTTTAAAACCGCTACAAATGTGTCCCAATGAGTTCGCTTGTGGGAGAAAAAATTAAATTTTATATTTAAAACTTTATAGCAGTTTTGTAGATATTTGTAGCTATTCTAAACTGCTACAAATGTATCTCAATATGTGAATTTCATATTTGAAATTTTGTAGCAGTTTTGTGGGCATTTTACTGTTTGATAGTAAGTTTAAAAGGGGCGACAAATTTCAATTTAAGAATTGGAACTTTGTAGCGGTTCATAACTGTTACAAAATGAAAACGTTCACTGACTCATGCAAGTGACCTCAATCCACGGGGAATTTTGTAGCAGTCCCCCACTCTTCTCGACTTCTAACGTGAATATTTGTAGTAGTTTGAAACACTACAAATGTCATCAAAAAATGTTGCACGAAGTTCACGCCAAATGGCGCCAACTTGGCACTATATTTGTAGCGGTTATAAAACTACAAATGTCACTATAAAATGGGCGTCATTTTTACACCAGAAGGCGCCTACAAATGTCATATATGACACTGTTCAAGGTCAAAATACTATAGAATTATAACTGTTTAAAGTCAAACTGTTACAAAGTTAAGCATTTATAGCGGTTCTTTATAACCGCCGTAGCTCTCAAATTTTTTTTGTAGTGAGAATTTTTAGAATCTCTTGACAATGAGACCCATTTCATCATCTTCCAACTCATCATCTTCTTCATTGATTTCCTGAGTTTTAAGAGCAATCCATTTATGGTTCTTCTCCTTCAACTTCTTCTTGTATTTCTACTTGTTCTCATATTTTAAGCTTCCAAAAAGTGTAACAACCAATCGTATTAATTCTCCTTTAGTTTTCTCTATAGCTATCACTTTTGTTTCACACCTTTTAGTGTGTCCATCAATTTTTTTTTACTTGATCCTCGTAGTTATATGTCTTTCCAAGTGGAATCAAGTGGTTCATGAGATGGGATAACCTGACTTCCATATCTCTTATGCTTTCTCATGAGTTCATATGAAATAATTCAAACTCAGTGGTAAGTGTGTTGACTCTACTTTGCTTTACTCCCAATATTCTTTCATGAGCAATTTCAAGTGCATCGTACATCTCCTTTGTTGTCTCCATACTTGATATTATAAATTACTCTTTTTGACTTACATCACATGTTATGAGTATGTTGATAGTTTTATCATTTAACATAATTTGTTTTTTGTCATCATTATCAAATTTGCTTAGAATTTTAGGAATCCTTCGACCATCTACTACTTTTATCAGAACATAATTTTCTTTTTAAATTATATCTCATAATCCATACTCTAAAATTTTGATGACCATCTTCATCCTCATCTTTCAGAAGGTAAAATTTTCTCCATTGAATCTCTATGGCTTTGTTGTAAAAAATATTTCTAGTAGTACACTATCACAAAATCCTGCCATTTAGATCTTCTCTTAAGATGATTATGTCTTTTTTCAAGAGACATGCTCTAATACCAAATATTGAAATGACAGTTTTTTCTAAGAGGGGATGAAATAGGTAATATTAGACCTGCTCTGATACCAAATAAAAATTTTTAAAATGCCCACCAATTTTCTTTTTTTTCTGCTTATAAGTATCTCGAAAATGTTATGTTGATGCTAAGCTTCCAGCTATTGCTTTAATTTTTTCTTCTCTATTTATTTTGGTGTTTTTATTTGTGTAAATATTTCTCTGGATCTTTAGCATACTTGGGTGTATATGGTATTGACTTATTGTTTCATCTCATTCTCTATTTGTATCTTTTTCATTCTTTAATGATCAAAATTATATTGGGTATCTCAAAATGTATATTTATTATTTAAACATTTTTAAAATGTTCACCAATTTTCTTTCTAATTTTTCCCTATTCAAATCATTTCTTATTTCTTCATTCTTTAATAATCAAAATTATGGTTAGTATCTCCAAAATGAGTATTTCAAAATCAAGTTGATGCTAAACTTACATCTATTGATTTACTTACATGACAAGGTAACATATTGAAAAAATGACTATGATAATTATAGATACGATAACGTGCGTCTAGAAAACATCAAGATCATGTTTCTCCATTTTTATAAAAATATTCTAAGAATAAAAAGAATTGTAAACATAATAAAAAATTCATGAATCTATCTTGTAAATGTAGCATACAAACCCATGAATTCATCTGATATTTTTCTTTTTTGTTTGCAATTTTAGCTTTTCATAGTATTTAATTTAATGATTGATATTTTATGTGTATTTTAAAGTTGCTAGCAATGAGAGCGAAGGTAGTACCTCCACCACTGCTTGAGGGCCAAGTACCCATCAAGTTTATTTTTACATATAGCCAAGTTACCAATGCAACTTGTTTTGTGTTTTAAACGAACTTATTTATAATTTACTTATTTTAAACGGCATGGCCATTGATACTACTATTAAGTTTATATCCACATCCACTGAAGGTTTTTTGTAGACAGAATTTCTAGAATCTCTTGACCATGAGGCTCATTTCATCATTTTTCAGCTCATCATCTTCTTCATTACTTTCATGAGCTTTAAGGGTAATCCATTTACTGTTATTCTCCTTCAACTTCTTGTATTTCTGCTTGCTCTCATATTCTAACAAGTTTTTAAAGAGTGAAGCAACCAATCGTATTAATTCTCCTTTAACCTCTTCTATAGCTATTACTTTTATTTCCCACCCTTTAGTGAGTCCATCAAGAATTTTTTTTACTTAATCCTCATAGCTATATCTCTTTCTAAATGCAATCAAGTGGCTCATGAGATGTGATAACCTTACTTCTATATCTCTTATGCTTTCTCATGAGTTTATCTGGAACAATTCAAACTATTTTGCTTTACTCTCAATCTTTTTTCATGAGCAATTTCTAGTGCATCCCATATCTTCTTTGTTGTCTCTAGATTTGATACTATGAATTACTCTTTTTGACTTACAGCACATGCGATGAGTATGTTGATAGTTTAATCATTTAATATAATTTATTTCTTATCATCATTATCAAACTCGTTTAGAATTTTAGGGATCCTTTGACTATCTGCTACTTTCATTGGAACATAATTTTCTTCTTAAATTATATCCCATAATTCATACTCTAAAGCCTTGATGAACGTCTTCATCCTCGTCTTTCAGAAGGTGAAGTTTTCTCCATTGAATCTCTATGGCTTTGTTGTAAAATTTTCTTCTAATAGTACCTATCACAAAATCTTGCCATTTAGATATTCTCTTGAAATGATTAAATTTTTTTAAAAGATTTACTCTGATACCAAATGTTGGAATGACAGTTTCACCTAAAATAAATAGAGAAGGAAAAATTTAAGAAATAGCTGGAATCTCAGTATCAACGTAAGCATTTTTGTGATACTCATAAGCAGAAAAAGAAAAAAGAATTAGTGGGTATTTTAAAAATTCTTATTTGATATCAGAGTAGGTCTAATATCACCTAATTGACCCCCTATTGGGTAAAACTGTCATTCTAATATTTGGAATCAGAGCAAATCTCTTAAAAATATTTAATCATCTCAAGAGAAGATCTAAATAGAAATTATAATTTTGTCTCTTAAAAAAATTAAATCATCTCAAAAGAGAAACATTAAACCCTAGTAATAAAGATTTTACAGGTCAACATGTTAATGCTGAAAATATGCTGAATGACTTACGGAATCTTGTCTCCAAATTGCAAGAGAGTGAAAGGAAGTTAAGAAACATTATGCGGAATATCTGGTGTTAATGGAAACACTAAAATAAATAGGGAAGCAAAAATTTAAGAAATAGCTGGAAGCTCAGTATCAACGTAAACATTTTTCATATACTCCTAAGCAGAAAAAGAAAAAACAATTACTGGGTATTTTAAAAATTCTTATTTGATATTAGAATAGGTCTAATATCACATAATTGACCCCCTATTGGGTAAAACTGTCATTCTAATATTTGCTATCAGAGCAAATCTCTTAAAAATATTTAATCATCTCACGAGAAGATCTAAATAGAAATTATAATTTTGTCTCTTAAAAAAATTTAATCATCTCAAAAGAGAAACATTAAACCCTAGTAATAAAAATTCTAGAGATCAACATATTATTGCTGAAAATATGCTGAACGACTTGCGCAATCTTGTCTCCAAATTGCAAGAGAGTCGAAAGGAAGTTAAGAAACATTATGCGGAATATCTGGTATTAATAGAAACACTAAAATAAGTAGAGAAGAAAAAATTTAAGAAATAGCTGGAAGCTCAGTATCAACGTAAGCATTTTTTATATGCTCATAAGTAGAAAAAGAAAAAACAATTAGTGGGTATTTTAAAAATTCTTATTTGATATTAGAATAGGTCTAATATCACCTAATTGACCCCCTATTGGGTAAAACTGTCATTCTAATATTTGGTATCAGAGCAAATCTCTTAAAAATATTTAATCATCTCAAGAGAAGATCCAAATAAAAATTATAATTTTGTCTCTTAAAAAAATTTAATCATCTCAAGATAGAAACATTAAACCCATAATAAATATTCTACAGGTCAACATATTAATCCTGAAAATATGCTGAACGACTTGCGGAATCTTGTTTTCAAATTGCAAGAGACTTGAAAGGAAGTTAAGAAACATTATGCGGAATATCTGGTGTTAATGGAAACACTAAAATAAATAGAGAAGCAAAAATTTAAGAAATAGCTGGAAGCTCAGTATCAACGTAAGCATTTTTTATATACTCATAAGCAAAAAATGAAAAAACAATTAGTGGGTATTTTAAAAATTCTTATTTGATATTAGAATAGGTCTAATATTACCTAATTGACCCCCTATTGGGTAAAACTGTCATTCTAATATTTGGTATCAGAGCAAATCTCTTAAAAATATTTAGTCATCTCAAGAGAAGATCTAAATAAAAATTATAATTTTGTCTCTTAAAAAAATTTAATCATCTCAAAAGAAAAATATTAAAACCTAATAATAAAGATTCTACAGGTCAACATTTTAATGCTGAAAATATGCTGAACGACTTGCGAAATCTTGTCTCCAAAATGCAAGAGAGTCGAAAGGAAGTTAAGAAACATTATGCGGAATATCTGGTGTTAATGGAAACACTAAAATAAATAGAGAAAAAAAATTTAAGAAATAGCTGGAAGCTCAGTATCAACGTAAGCATTTTTGTGATACTCATAAGCAGAAAAAGAAAAAAGAATTAGTGGGTATTTTAAAAATTCTTATTTGATATCAGAGTAGGTCTAATATCACCTAATTGACCCCCTATTGGGTAAAACTGTCATTCTAATATTTGGAATCAGAGCAAATCTCTTAAAAATATTTAATCATCTCAAGAGAAGATCTAAATAGAAATTATAATTTTGTCTCTTAAAAAAATTAAATCATCTCAAAAGAGAAACATTAAACCCTAGTAATAAAGATTTTACAGGTCAACATGTTAATGCTGAAAATATGCTGAATGACTTACGGAATCTTGTCTCCAAATTGCAAGAGAGTGAAAGGAAGTTAAGAAACATTATGCGGAATATCTGGTGTTGATGGAAACACTAAAATAAATAGGGAAGCAAAAATTTAAGAAATAGCTGGAAGCTCAGTATCAACGTAAACATTTTTCATATACTCCTAAGCAGAAAAAGAAAAAACAATTACTGGGTATTTTAAAAATTCTTATTTGATATTAGAATAGGTCTAATATCACATAATTGACCCCCTATTGGGTAAAACTGTCATTCTAATATTTGCTATCAGAGCAAATCTCTTAAAAATATTTAATCATCTCACGAGAAGATCTAAATAGAAATTATAATTTTGTCTCTTAAAAAAATTTAATCATCTCAAAAGAGAAACATTAAACCCTAGTAATAAAAATTCTAGAGATCAACATATTATTGCTGAAAATATGCTGAACGACTTGCGGAATCTTGTCTCCAAATTGCAAGAGAGTCGAAAGGAAATTAAGAAACATTATGCGGAATATCTGGTATTAATGGAAACACTAAAATAAGTAGAGAAGAAAAAATTTAAGAAATAGCTGGAAGCTCAGTATCAACGTAAGCATTTTTTATATGCTCATAAGCAGAAAAAGAAAAAACAATTAGTGGATATTTTAAAAATTCTTATTTGATATTAGAATAGGTCTAATATCACCTAATTGACCCCCTATTGGGTAAAACTGTCATTCTAATATTTGGTATCAGAGCAAATCTCTTAAAAATATTTAATCATCTCACGAGAAGATCTAAATAGAAATTATAATTTTGTCTCTTAAAAAAATTTAATCATCTCAAAATAGAAACATTAAACCCTAATAATAAAGATTCTACACGTCAACATATTAATGCTGAAAATATGCTGAACGACTTACGGAATCTTGTCTCCAAATTGCAAGAGAGTGAAAGGAAGTTAAGAAACATTATGCGGAATATTTGGTGTTAATGGAAACACTAAAACAAATAGAGAAGAAAAAATTTTAGAAATAGCTGGAAGCTCAGTATCAACGTAAGCATTTTTGTGATACTCATAAGCAGAAAAAGAAAAAACAATTAGTGGGTATTTTAAAAATTCTTATTTGATATCAGAGTAGGTCTAATATCACCTAATTGACCCCCTATTGGGTAAAACTGTCATTCTAATATTTGGTATCAGAGCAAATCTCTTAAAAATATTTAATCATCTCAAGAGAAGATCTAAATAGAAATTATAATTTTGTCTCTTAAAAAAATTTAATCATCTCAAAAGAGAAACATTAAACCCTAGTAATAAAGATTCTACAGGTCAACATGTTAATGCTGAAAATATGTTGAACGACTTACGGAATCTTGTCTCCAAATTGCAAGAGAGTGAAAGGAAGTTAAGAAACATTATGCGGAATATCTGGTGTTAATGGAAACACTAAAACAAATAGAGAAGAAAAAATTTTAGAAATAGCTGGAAGCTCAGTATCAACGTAAGCATTTTTGTGATACTCATAAGCAGAAAAAGAAAAAACAATTAGTGGGTATTTTAAAAATTCTTATTTGATATCAGAGTAGGTCTAATATCACCTAATTGACCCCCTATTGGGTAAAACTGTCATTCTAATATTTGCTATCAGAGCAAATCTCTTAAAAATATTTAATCATCTCACGAGAAGATCTAAATAGAAATTATAATTTTGTCTCTTAAAAAAATTTAATCATCTCAAGATAGAAACATTAAACCCTAATAATAAAGATTCTACAGGTCAACATATTAATGCTGAAAATATGCTGAACGACTTGCGGAATCTTGTCTCCAAATTGCAAGAGAGTCGAAAGGAAGTTAAGAAACATTATGCGGAATATCTGGTTTTAATGGAAACACTAAAACAAATAGAGAAAAAAAAATTTAAGAAATAGCTGGAAGCTCAGTATCAACGTAAGCATTTTTTATATGCTCATAAGCAGAAAAAGAAAAAACAATTAGTGGATATTTTAAAAATTCTTATTTGATATTAGAATAGGTCTAATATCACCTAATTGACCCCCTATTGGGTAAAACTGTCATTCTAATATTTGGTATCAGAGCAAATCTCTTAAAAATATTTAGTCATCTCAAGAGAAGATCCAAATAGAAATTATAATTTTGTCTCTTAAAAAAATTTAATCATCTCAAGATAGAAACATTAAACCCTAATAATAAAGATTCTACAGGTCAACATATTAATCCTGAAAATATGCTGAACGACTTGCGGAATCTTGTTTTCGAATTGCAAGAGAGTGAAAGGAAGTTAAGAAACATTATGCGGAATATCTGGTGTTAATGGAAACACTAAAAGAAATAGAGAAGCAAAAATTTAAGAAATAGCTGGAAGCTCAGTATCAACGTAAGCATTTTTTATATACTCATAAGCACAAAATGAAAAAACAATTAGTGGGTATTTTAAAAATTCTTATTTGATATTAGAATAGGTCTAATATTACCTAATTGACCCCGTATTGGGTAAAACTGTCATTCTAATATTTGGTATCAGAGCAAATCTCTTAAAAATATTTAATCATCTCAAGAGAAGATCTAAATAGAAATTATAATTTTGTCTCTTAAAAAAATTTAATCATCTCAAAAGAGAAACATTAAACCCTAGTAATAAAGATTCAAAGATCAACATATTAATGCTGAAAATATGCTGACCGACTTGCGGAATCTTGTCTCCAAATTGCAAGAGAGTGAAAAGAAGTTAAGAAACATTATGCGAAATATCTGGTGTTAATGGAAACACTAAAAAAATAGAGAAGAAAAAATTTAAGAAATAGCTAGAAGCTCAGTATCAACGTAAGCATTTTTGATATACTCATAAGCAGAAAAAGAAAAAACAATTAGTGGGTATTTTAAAAGTACTTATTTGATATTAGAATAGGTCTAATATCACCTAATTGACCCCCTATTGGGTAAAACTGTCATTCTAATATTTGGTATCAGAGCAAATCTCTTAAAAATATTTAGTCATCTCAAGAGAAGATCTAAATAAAAATTATAATTTTGTCTCTTAAAAAAATTTAATCATCTCAAAAGAAAAATATTAAAACCTAATAATAAAGATTCTACAGGTCAACATTTTAATGCTGAAAATATGCTGAACGACTTGCGAAATCTTGTCTCCAAAATGCAAGAGAGTCAAAAGGAAGTTAAGAAACATTATGCGGAATATCTGGTGTTAATGGAAACACTAAAATAAATAGAGAAAAAAAATTTAAGAAATAGCTGGAAGCTCAGTATCAACGTAAGCATTTTTGTGATACTCATAAGCAGAAAAAGAAAAAACAATTAGTGGGTATTTTAAAAATTCTTATTTGATATCAGAGTAGGTCTAATATCACCTAATTGACCCCCTATTGGGTAAAACTGTCATTCTAATATTTGGTATCAGAGCAAATCTTTTAAAAATATTTAATCATATCACGAGAAGATCTAAATAGAAATTTTAATTTTGTCTCTTAAAAAAATTTAATCATCTCAAAAGAGAAACATTAAACCCTAGTAATAAAGATTCTACAGGTCAACATTTTAATGCTGAAAATATGCTGAACGACTTGCGGAATCTTGTCTCCAAATTGCAAGAGAGTCGAAAGGAAGTTAAGAAACATTATGCGGAATATCTGGTGTTAATGGAAACACTAAAACAAATAGAGAAGAAAAAATTTAAGAAATAGCTGGAAGCTCAGTATCAACGTAAGCATTTTTGTGATACTCATAAGCAGAAAAAGAAAAAACAATTAGTGGGTATTTTAAAAATTCTTATTTGATATCAGAGTAGGTCTAATATCATCTAATTGACCCCCTATTGGGTAAAACTGTCATTCTAATATTTGGTATCAGAGCAAATCTCTTAAAAATATTTAATCATCTCAAGAGAAGATCTAAATAAAATTATAATTTTGTCTCTTAAAAAAATTTAATCATCTCAAGAGAGAAACATTAAACCCTAATAATAAAGATTCTACAGGTCAACATATTAATGCTGAAAATATGTTGAACGACTTGCGGAATCTTATTTTCAAATTGCAAGAGAGTCGAAAGTAAGTTAAGAAACATTATGCGGAATATCTGGTGTTAATGGAAACACTAAAACAAATAGAGAAGAAAAAATTTATGAAATAGCTGGAAGCTCAGTATCAACGTAAGCATTTTTGTGATACTCATAAGCAGAAAAAGAAAAAACAATTAGTGGGCATTTTAAAAATTCTTATTTGATATCAGAGTAAGTCTAATATCACCTAATTGATCCTCTATTGGGTAAAATTATCATTTTAATATTTGGTATCAGAGCAAATCTCTTAAAAATATTTAATTATCTCAAGAGAATATCTAAATATAAATTATAATTTTTTCTCTTACAAAAAATTTAATCATCTCAAAAGAGAAACATTAAACCCTAATAATAAAGATTCTACATGTCAATATATTAATGCTGAAAATATGCTGAACGACTTGCGGAATCTTGTCTCCAAATTACAAGAGAGTCCAAAGAAAATTAAGAAACATTATGCGGAATATCTGAAGTTAATGGTGACTAGAGGTAGTTCTTTTTTTTTTTAATATGAAAAAGTAGCTCTACTTAATATAATATTTTTTCTTATCATAGTTTTTGTATCTTATATATCTACTTATTTATGCTTCAAAGGAGAATTGAGGATGACATAAATACATTGATAAATGATCTTATTTAAAAGATCAAAGATTTAATTACTGACATGGGTCCTGCCATGCCTACGATACCAAATCAAAAACAATTGCTCTATTAAAAATTATTATTTAACATATCATATGAGCTTTTACAATTTCACCAATTTTTAGAATATATACATGTTTATATAAATAGAGCTGCAAGCTTACTTTTGATTGAGCCATGTGGTTGCCTCTAGTTGAACCATGTGATTACTTTTTGATTAAACTATGTGGTCTTCTTCCCCATGAGATAATAGTTTTTTTTTTTTTTTACAATAGACACTTCATTAATAACTATATATAAAAAGATACATATAAAATAAGGGTTAAAATATACTCTTAATCCTTTAAATTTATAAATTACATTTTTAATCTTTTAAAGTGAATTGACACAATTTTATAAGTTAGGATATAAAAATAATAAATTCGATAAGTAAACTCATAAGTTTAACTAAGTTTACTACTAGCATAAATTTAAGTGTAAATTAACACAATTTTGTAAGGTAAAGATATATAAAAAAAAAAAGTAAAATTAGAGAGTAAACTACAAAGTAATAATTTTTTTTAAAAAATAATTTTTATATATAATATCCTAGATGGGACAGGCTCCATCCCGTCCCGTGTTCCGTCACAATATGATTGGGACCGAGACGGGCCACTGGGATAGAACAATGGTTAACGCCCCTGCCTCTAAAGATTATTTCCCCTATTTATTTAAAGAAATTTTACTATGGTAAAAACATAAATTTATAAGAGGAACATACAGAGCAAATTATATTTCCCCTATTTATTTAAAGAAATTTTACTATGGTAAAAACATAAATTTATAAGAGGAACATACAGAGCAAATTAAGTACTCTAGTCCAAATCAATAAACTTCTTACAGGGTAGCGAGGGATAAAAAAAAAGTGAACAAAATCAATATCTTCCTTCACTAAGTCTGAGATCATCCAACAATCTGTTTGCCGGCATGAGAAATGGCCAAGGAAAAAGAAGCGGACAAAAATAATAAAAGCCAATACATTCAAACTTTACAACACACAGTAAAATACACGTAAATTTAAATATAATTTTCATATAAATATATATTGTATAACTTCATTTTCTCCATAATAATGCATCACACAATTATGTGGCCTTTGAGGAGCACATTACCAACACTACCTTGTACCGTTAGAGGAATGTAATCATTGATATGAGAAATGCTTATGTGATTAAAAGCATGAAAGAGTTCCTGTAAAGTTTTACCAAAAAGCATTTTCCAGATCACAATTTTTACTTCAGATAGGAATCCCCAATCCCAAAAACCAAATATGTAACATTGGTAAACAAAAAAAAAAAAACTTCTCTCTTTTTTTCACTCTGGCATCAAAAAGCACATTGTTGCAATTTAGTGGGGTCGAAACATAACCTACCTGCGTACCTAAGTCGAAATAAAATTCTAAATATATAAACTGGCTAACATGAAACTGGGAGAATTCCTTACAGACCCCAAAGATGATAGGGCAACATTTAATCCACCCAGTAGCAGGGAGCTTGTTAGCTTTAAGGAATGGCCCAAAATCTGGCAAGCGTTTGCTGGCTCCTATCATCAAATCACTTCCAGACTTAAACCAAGATAAATATCTATCCTTGAGTCCTGTGGTATCTGAACAAATCCATAAACAGAATTTTGTTGATAAAATGATGCAAAGAGAGAAAATATGCCACACGTTTTACGTTTTCTTTTTAAAAATGTTTTGCTATTTGTCCCAATAAAGAGAAAAATGCATGAGAAAAAATTACTCAAGGTAAACGTTAACATATCATGCAGAGCAAGAGAAACTACGCCTCATTCTTTCATTTCAACCACAGAATTTAACAAGCATTGTCAATTATCTAAAATACAAATAAGGTACCAGGATATGCATTAACTAAGTGAACTAAAACTGATTGCTCAAAAACTATATGTTACTGTGAAAAAAAAAATGTAAATGAGATGCCTAGTTGCTAATTCCACCAAAACAACCCTCCTAATTTTGAGCACAAAGCCAGAAACACTTTAGTGTCAACAGAAAGGGGATGGCCTCAAGAAACAAGAAAAAGAAAAAAAGAAAGACGGACTTTTGGGTACAAAGGAACAAAATGATAACAATTGAATAATTGGTGACACCTTTAAGCATGAAGCAGTACTTTCATCACGGAAAAAAAAAATCAAAGAGTCTTCATTATCCATTAATTTTTATGTAGCCGTCAGGGTTTTCTTCCCAAAAAGAATGAGAATTTCCAAGCAAACATTTAGACAACATACATTGTAAGAGGTAATACGTGAACTGACAACGGCTCATCTAACTTTCATGGTTAGAGGCAGGTTTCTTCTTTCTTCTCTTGTTCTTGGGCTTCACTGCATCTTTCAGAGTCATGCCTTCAATCTTTCGCATGGCAGTTGAAGTTGTGTTTACTGTTGAAGAATCTGGTTTACTATCTTGTGGTTGTTCCTCTAGCTTAACTTCAGTAGGCATTGTTTCACTACTCGAATCCTTTTGTTTGCTAGCAGCTGACTGTCCTGCTCATTTTAGAATGATCTAGCAAGATTATGCATTCATATGATGATTTATTTACAAGCATATGCTACGCACAAGTTCTGATCTGTTTCTGTTTCCTTTAGTGCATAAGCTAATGGATGATATTAAAACTATCTTGACAAGTTATGCAAGAGAATCAATTTTTAGCAATAGTTCATCAAATACCAGGTTCTTGCCTAGGCACAAGCATGAAGTAACACATCAGCAGAAGGGTTTATTGCCACTTATGCTTCAAGGGGTGTCCATTCAGTCTGTCAACTCAGGCCCTTGCCATCGGTGCCTAGATTAGTGCTACAATGAGAGTATTATGACTTCTTTTTTTTTTTTTGTTACATCAATAAGATTTGACCCCTAGATGTTTACCCAGAGCATTCTTTAACAAACCATTCTTCAAAAGCCATTACACTCCTAACACTGAAAAGGCTAAACGGACGATTTATTGTTTTATTTATCTTGTTTTTTGCCAACACTAAACAGAGAATGTTACCTGATAATTAGGAGATGAAGTAACATTATTTTATGAAGCATACATATGTAACACTCAATCAAGTAAATTTCGGTCAAAATAATGAGCATTCAGAGTTGCTTTCTACACTTGCAGTCGAACAACTCCCAAGAGTAAGCAAGTCCAGTAGATCAATATACTTTTAAAGGGCCAATTAGAAGCCATGTCAAAGCCAAAATCACAATCTTAAGTTACAAGCATATAGAGAAAAAGTCATTACCACGTGATGCCAGAGAAGCTCTAAGATCATCAAAATTGACTCCCTCGGAGTATGGATCCCTGGACAAAGAAGGAAATTTAGTTACACAGAACAATTTTCATTAAATCCAACATAACTCTGTTCTTGATGTAGACAGAACTCAGGATGGCTGAACTCCAAGTATCGTGATGCAGAGGCTTCTAAGTATATATTAAAGTTACTTCCATCACAATCATACTTAGTCTGATATAAATTGGATATGATATTTCTGAAGATAATGCTATAAACTGTTTTTCTTCTTACACTTTTAAATTTAGTGGGAAAAACTGCAACTTTTTGAACTTCTTATTTTTATTTGGCTGGAAAAGTTTAACTATTATACGTAAATTCTTTTCTTAATTTCTCTCTATATGTATAAAAGGATTAAGTTTGGTATTAAAATGGTCAACACTTGGAAATGGATTTGCCGACAATTAATTATTATTTGAAACCAATAAGAAAGGAATCCATTACTTTTGAACAGGATGATATCATACCAGCTTGAGGGACCCCCAATGAAATTTTGTGAGACTTTATCCCTGATGCTTCTCTGTACTTTTGATGATGTGGCATCACATTCCATGAAACTGCTCTCATCCTTTGGCTTTGATTGGTCTAAACAACCACCATCCTTCTTACCATCTGACTGACTTTTTTCCTCTAACTTAACAGCAGAACCACTTACATTTAAGGCATCAGTAGAGTGACGCTTAATCTTCCGAAGGGTTCTTTCCGTGTTGTATGAATCAACCTACACCAGTTTCATTTATAACAAAAAGGAATAAGCAGAAATCTACATTATAGAGGTCATATGACAATTAAACTAAAAGTGCTGCATAGGAAACATTTTCATTAGGCATGAAAACTTACAGCACTTTTAATCTTAGTTGTAATATCACCAGCTTTCACATGTGCAAGTTGCAAACAATGCATGATCACCCGCTGAAAGATTCCTTCCCCTCCAGCCTTTTGAACAGCGCAAACATCACCATTAGCATTTATTGTGGCAGTCATTCGCCCAGTCATCACAGACTCTTCATAGTGGGTTGGGTCTATCACCTAGAAAGCACCATTTGAAATTAGATAGATATTGTATATTAAACTAGCCCTGAGAGATGCATACATAACTGAATATATATATATATATATCATACCATAATATTCTCATTACTGAAAAATCCAAAGGTCACAGCAATAGGAAGATGGTGTACAATCAAAGGAAGTGGCTCCCGAACCTGTCAATTAATGCTCATTAATACAGTAAAAGGATCATAAAGTAGATATAACCGGTAATTATTCATCAAACATTGGCCTCCTAGAGCAAACATACTATATTTTATTGGAAACCAACTCCATTAAGTAGTGGAGGATAAAAATAGATTAAAAAATATGATATTAATTATTGGTAAGTTAGGAATTATAGATAAGTATAGAACAATAAACACTTTATTCTTGGAGGGAATTCAACCGCCAATGAAGTGGGATTAAAATTAAATAGTTTGGCATATTTTGTTTCATTTAAATTATGTATTATTTCATTAACTTTCTAGGAATATATTTTTAAGTGGACATAAGGACTGAAATATTTTGTCAATATTTCTCTACTATTTTACATTTTTTTAAATTTATCCTTAGGACTCTATATAAGGTGCTTACTAGTTAGGCATAAGTATTATCATTACTAGAGTTCTACTGTTTCTCCCTCCTTTCTTCTATATCTCTCACACTCTCTTCCGCCTTATTTCTCCTTCTCTCTCATTTTCTTTATGCCTGCCACTGGCCCTACATCATAAAGCTTTTTGTTTCAATTGCAAATCAGGATTATATAAGAAAAGCCAAAAAAAAAAAAGGTAACATTAAAAAGACAACGCAACAAATTATAAAAGAGAACAGCCATAAAAACATTGCAAGGTTTATACAAAATATACTTCAAACAGCAAAATCAAATGAGTTCCCAGCTTACTTGTATAAATAACAATGGAACCTAACTAAACAATCCTTGGAGTCATGGATTGCTGCATGATCATAATGCACTTCCATGGTGAAACTTCCCCACAAGCGGGGTGTTATGGGACGGAGTAATGACCCAAGTCCCACATCGGGTAGCTTAGGCTGCTCGCTGGGGTATATAAGTGGTGTGGTTCTTCCCCCTTACGAGGCGCCTTTTGAGGGTGGGTTCCCCACTCCGCTTTGTATCATAACAGATGGTATCAGAGCTGGCACCGGCCTCTGCCCGGGTGGCTCCGTTGGCTCGTCCCAGCGGCGACTTCTGCCCGGCGTGGACGCCGGCTCTTCCGGGGAGGGCCACTGTTATGGGACGGAGTAATGACCCAAGTCCCACATCGGGTAGCTTAGGCTGCTCGCTGGGGTATATAAGTGGTGTGGTTCTTCCCCCTTACGAGGCGCCTTTTGAGGGTGGGTTCCCCACTCCGCTTTGTATCATAACACGGGGAATTTTTAACAATATTTCCCATCAAAAAAACAAATAAAGGAAGGTTGTTAAATTTTCCTAGTAGTAAATTTTATTCTTAAAATAAAAGCCAACCTCAGGCGGATGCACAACAACTTGCTGACCATCCTCTCCTCCTAATGTACATTCAGGCCTCCGAAATGTCAAGAGAGCAGCCAAAGCAGCAATGTTGGCAGCATCGACAAGGTTTCTATTCCCAACAAAAGAATTGCACATATTTAGCATTAGTATCTTCAAACAGCAGTTGAGCTGATTCAATTAAACTACTAAATATTAATATAAGAGAAAGAGGAGAAACAAAGTGGACAATATACAAAGAAAATTGAACTACAGCTCACCCTCCATTGTCTAGTATATGGATATCAATTCGAACGGCCCACACCAGCTTTCCAGAAAGAACACACAGTGATTCAGTGTCTACAGCCCTGCTTTCCCTGCAGATTAACTTTGAATCTTCAGATAAATTAATGTAAACAATAAAAAGAACAGACAGTGGTCTATAATTTAAACAGAAGATGAGTTTATTTCTCCACATAAGCTTCCACATCAGTAAAAATAGAACGAAACACCATCTTATGCCTTTACAAGTCTGCATATGATTATGAAGCTAATCAATTCCTCCTTACACAATTTCTAAATGAGATTACACTAGATATATTAAACAACAAAAAGGTGAAAAACTAAGACAACAAAAATCACCTTAAACCACGGTCTATAATTCGCCCTAACTCAACAGCAAACTCGCTGGGACGACCAGTCTCATATGAAGGATCAGCCATGGGTGAGAACTCTGTGTAGATTGAAAGGGACCCTTCATTAGGCCTGTCTCTGTAAGGCTGAACTAACTGAGCTGTTACAAAAGTCATCACATGTGTCTGCCCTAGTTGAACTTCAGATGAACCATCCTCTCTGCAAACAACCCCCCCCACACACACACACATAAAAACATTCAGAAGCATGAAAAGAACGGAAAAATAAGACCAGCTTGAAACAGAGTAGAGTGTGCAAGAGGAAAGAAATTTAATTGCCTGCCAAACTTGATACTGAGCTTACGGTAGTCGAAGGGACGGCGACCATCGACTCGAAGCTCCGAAAGCAAAGCTGTTTCAATGAACTTCTTTTCATTTAGTGTCAAATGCAAAGCATTAGCCAACCTCTGCTCCATTTCAGTTAACCCTATAAATGATTATATCAGGAAAACAATTGAATCAGCAAAGTTGAAGCTGAGTGAATGCAGGTCGATGCCGCGACGGCGAGACCAGAGAGAAGACAGTGTGCGGCGGCAGCGACGTTGGGAGAACGGTATGGGTGAAAGACGAGTACGGCAGATGCGGACTGTGGATGCAGCTGAACATGGAGGTCATACGGCAGCTCAGGGGAAGAAGAAGACCGGCGGCGAGGGAGAGGGCAAGCAGAGGAATGCTAGAGACCAGCGAGGACGAGGGAAGTATTTGGGGATTGTTTTTCATCGAATTACCCTGATGCCATTAATGTGTTTTTTATTTCTTATCATCGAATTACAGAAAACGACGGTGGAGAGATACGGATGCCTACTTTTCATTATAACTTACCAACCATGAGATTAGCATTTTCGGCAATACCTTTCCAAATCCCAGATACATTGTATCGTCTCTTGATGATTGAAGGTGAATTAAGATCAATGTATTTTTTTTTTTCAAAATGGAATCAAACAAGGATAGGGACTCAAATGAGATAATCCTCCAAACCTGTTTAGTTAGTGCTTGATTGACCACTTTAATTGGTCTTAAACCTGGTGGGTTGAAACAGAAATTCTTTTCTAACAAAGTGAATCTTCTTTATGTTACCAAAGCAACCCCAGAAAAAGTTAATGCAGCATGAATCAATTCGGTCACAAATGTATTCCGATAATTTAATACAAGAGAGCACATGAATATTAGAAGTCACAAGGATTTGTGAGCTGAGATGCCTGAGATAATAATTTTGCTTGTCAAGTACTTGTTCTTTCAATAGAACCAACAACTTGTTCGAAAATAACCGATTTACTCCTCATGGATCAATTCAACTGATGACATTAGAAAGCTTCCCATTAAACTGGATTTGATGTTGCACTGTGGAGGCACATTGTTGTATCAAATCGATCTATTTGTCTGGAAAATGCATTAGTTTCGTTATAGCATCAACAAAGTTCCAGGAGGGTCTATCAAAAGCTTTGGAGAAATCAATCTTTAATGCTGCAATTTTTTCTCCCTTCTCGTGCAGAATGGACCTGAGATAATATATCAACTACTGACAAAATGTTATCAAATATCAATCTCCCTTTAAAAAAAAACACATTGGTTAGGAGCTATAACCTTATCAAGAATAATCTTAAGCCAATTACTAAGAACCTTGTACTAGATTTTATAAGCCAGGTTACAAAGACTAATTAGCCTAAAATCTTTAAAAGATTAAAGCTTGCTTGTTTGATTTTAGTTTTAGTTCTTATAGTTTTAAATTATAGGTATTTGTCCACGAAATAATTTAAATTTTTATTAAAATATAGAGACTAACGTTTTAAATAGAAAAAAAATTTAGAGGTCAAAACTTATGTTTTAAAATTATAGGAACAAAAATAAAATGAGGACAAACGATAAGAATAAAAAATTGTATCAACCTAATATAAATTAGCAAATTTTAGTAGTTTAAAGGGTTAATATAATATTTAGTCATTATAAATTTTTCTCATTTTAATTTTGATCTCTATAATTTTAAACTATCGATTTTTGTCCTTAAAATTTCTTTCCGTATAAAATGTTTTTAGATTATTTTATCTTTTAAGGGGCCAAAATTTATTATTTAAAATTTTAGGGACCAAAATTAAAACGAGAACAAATTATAAGAACCAAACATTATATTAACCATAATTTAAATATGTAAAATATAATATTTAAAAAAATTATGTGATCTTAACTTTAAATATATATATCCAAATATTGTTGAATTATTTCAAGCCGGAAAGAACGCATTCAAGACTTAATGTCATATTTGGGAAAAGTAGATGTTCGATTGTAATATTGTATTTAAATAATTAAATGCAAACGATGGGACAAACAAAGGTCCAAAATTTCATAACCGGCTATTTAGATAGGATTTAAAAAAAAATTTATAAAAAAAAGAGTTTATAGACAACTCATAGAAAAAGATTTTTAGAGAAGAGTTTATGAAAAAAAAATGATTATGAATAAATAAGTGTTTGGATAGTTATTTTTAGAATAACTTTTTATATTGGTAAATTATCAAAAATGGTATGATTTGATTAAAAGTAAGAGAGATGAGAGAGGTAAAAAAAAGAGAGGAGAGAGGAGAGAGAGTGTAAGAAAAAGTAGGAGAGAGGAGAAGGGGTTTAAGAAAAAGTATGAGAGAGGAGAGAGGGTGTAAAAAAAATAGGGGTAAGATAATAATTGGATAGTCTATAAGCTCTTTTACTGTTCAAAAAACTAGTTTTAATAGCTTATTTAAAATCATGATTTTGTCCAAAAGTACTTATGGATAAATATAGCTGTTTATTTTAAACTTTCTCCAAACCAAGATTTTACCTAAAAAAAATTTTTAAAACTATAGTTTGTCTCCAATTCAAACATGTCCGTAGACGCAATAGCTTCGTGTGTGTATTTAGAATTATATATCTTCAACCTAAACGTTAAAGAATCAATCAATCCCCTTGCTCAACAACACACCCCTTCCTCCCTTTGAACCAAAAATAATTAATTGTATTTAGTAGTAACAATAACAACATACTTTACTTGGTAGAGTAACTTATATAAATTACATAATACCATTATATTCTATTAAAAATTAAACACAAAATCTATATGCATGTATGGGTGTGCGTTGGGTATTTTCAAATAAAGTTAGATAACATGTTCAACATCAATTTTATCAATATAAAAAAATATATGTTGAAATTGAACTTAAGAATTAGATTTTAAGTAATTAATTTTCAAATAAAAACTTAGTATTAGTTGTATTGTTTTGTGTTAAAACTAGAGGGGGTATAATATAATTATTATAATAAAAAACGGAATTTAAAAATTAAAAAAATGACATCTCATTGATGATTGGAGGAAACGTGGGTTGGGTCGTTAAGGAGAAAAAAAGAGAGTTAAAAGCAATTGTTTTTTAAAAAAATATTTCAGTGATAATGGTTTGCTTTGGAATTACGAAACGTTATTTTAAATCATTAAGGAGAAAAATAACAAAATTCTTTTAAATTAGAAAATGTTATTAATGAAAAATAAAAAATAAAACTAAATTGGAAAAAAAAAATCATCAAATGAGGCAAAGTGGCAAACCTACTAGAAGTGATTTCCATATGAGGGAGAGGAGGAGGCAAAATTTTACCGAGAAAAGGCGGCAAAGTGAGGAAGGTCTCAAGACTCGATTTCTTCATCTATATCATCATTCCAAAATGTTCTTTGCTCTATGAAGTCGTTGCTTTTTTTTTTTTTAAATTTTGTTTTATGTGTTGGTGAATTTTCGGATACATATATTATTGTTCCTTCTTGCCCACGCAACGCCTTCACCCATGGAATAGTGTAGAAACTCTGATTGTTTTGCATTATCCGTTTTTGAATAGAGATGATTATTGCCTTGTTTGATTCACTTTTCCTCTTATTCCCACTCTATTTTAGAATCTTCGCCGGTATCTAGTAATGGAGGCTACCCCAAAAGAACCACCCACAGAAGCTATGGAATCTTTGTCTTTGTCGAATTCAGAGACGCAGAATCATCATATGGCACTTCAAATTCAAATCCTACTGATCAGTAAATTTGCTTGACCACTGTTTCCAATTTCCACATTGTAGTTGTTGTTATTCTTACTTTAACTCAATTTTCTGAAGTGTTGTACGTAGATTGACTTTGGAAGAGTGGTTTCGGATCGTCAGGAGCGTTGGGGAAGAGCGCATTCAAGAAGATGAGCTCCTAAATTTGCTGGCAAATAAGCCTGAGCCTGTTTGCTAGGATGGGTTTGAACCCTCTGGTCGCATGCACATTGCTCAGGTACCCAATTTTGTCGAATAATCGACCAAAGTATGAATTTGATTTTAATTTAGTATCAAAAGATTCTGAAATTTTGGAAGAGGACTAAAGATCCTTAACTAATTTGACATTAATATTTCAAAATTTGGCAATAATATTGCAAAGTTGAGTTCCCGCTGAATTTTAGAATATCAGTGTCAAATTTCATAATATTGTTGTCAAATTTTGCTTAATGATCTTTGGTCCTTTACTAGAAATATTAGTGTCAAATGTTAAATTTTAGAATATTAGTGTTAAATTGAAGAATGTCAGTGTCATATTACTTAATGACCTCTGCGCATTTACTGAAATTTTAGAATCTTTTGAACCCAAAGTGAAATTAAATTCATCTTTTGGTCTCAAATTGTAATTATCCCTTATATTAATCCATCACACTTGTACAGGGAATCACGAAGACTATAAATGGGAACAAGCTGGCATCTGCAGGGTGCAGAGTTAAGATATAGATTGCTGATTGGTTTGCAATGCAAAACAATAAAATGGGAGGAAATTTGGAAAAAATTGAGGTAGTGGGCGGTTATTTTATTGAAACTTTTAAAGCTTCTGGGATGGATGCAGATGGAGGAAAGGTAGAGTTTTTATGGTGAATACTCTTAAAAGGTTAAAGAGGTAAATGTTACTCCCTCCAGTCCTTAATATAAGAGTTAGATTACTAATTTTCATATATTAATGAAATTAGTTATGTTAGTTATTTGTAATAAATGTGTATCGATTTCCCTAAAATATACTTTTTAATAATATGCATTGTAAGTTTGTAACTACCCCACGATAGAAACTCCCTTAGTGCAATCAATAGGGATATTTTGGGGAAAATTATAAATTTAAGAGATATAAATTGAGGCCTTATATTTAGGATTATAGTAATTCCCTTATTTAAATCATATATTTAGAACTGAAGGGAGTAGTTTGGTCTAGTGCATTCAGACACTTAAGTAAATGATCTATTTAGTTTCCTACATCTAATCTAAGTTATTATTTGAAACTACAGGTGTACTAAAATCATGGGTTGAAGTGAAGAAGATGAATTAACTGGAGCCCACGTCCCTTATCCATGCATGCAGTGTGCTGATGTATTTTTTTCTCAAGGTGCACTTTTCATGTTTTAGTAAACATATCAAGGTGCCTGCTTCCATTACAATATTAAGTCACTATAGAATTAAATTAAACAATGTTGTGTAATGGATTTTTTCTTTTTTTTAAAAGAGCTGTTTTCCCATGTATAGATTCCTAATTATTACTGTTTTAGAAGTGATCATTGCATTTCAAGATCATAATTACACTTTTAGATCCTTACATGCCTTGTGTACAATTATTATATGATTAGTAATTTATGTTTCTCCATGACTCTTGAAGGAGAAAAATGGAAATTGCTAGATATAAATGAGTTACAGTTTATTTAGCATGCTGCTTGTTTTCATTCTGGCATTAATTATCATGAAATGATTGGTCTGCATTCCTTCATTTTTCTTTTTTATCTCTCATTATTTCCCTTTGGTGGTCATTATTTCCCTTTGGTGGTTTTATATAATAAACTCATGGATGTTGTTATATTTCATGCATTATTCATCTTTGATGTTCTCTTCTGAAACTACATTTTCTGTGATCACATTAAGAGGAGAACAAGCCTATCATCTCGTCACACCGTACCTATATATCATTCTCTTTTCCCTTCCTGAGCAGTTGCCTATTTTGGTTGGATATATCTTTTAATAATAATTGATTTGCAGATATGTTACCTGGCTTACAGCAAGGGCAAGAGAAAATGTCGAAAAGTGATCCATCTTCTTCCATATTCATGGATGATGAGGATTTAATTAAGTAATTATAAGTGGGTTGGAGGGTGTTAATTGAATTGTTAATTTAGCATATATTCACATTCTGACATTTTAACTTGTTCGGATAATATAGGCTTAAGTGAACTTGAAGATAAAGAAAGCTTATTGTCCACCAAAGATTGTGGAAGGAAATCCATGCTTGGAGTACATTAAGTATCTTATTATACCACAGCTTAATGAGTTCTCAGTGCAGTTAATGGTGGAAATAAGTAAGTTTTGCTGCATTTTGTTGAAATAATTGGTGCTTCTATTACTTGTAATCTTGGTAATTACCACTTGAACTATTTTGGTTTCCATGAGTGTGTTTTCTCACTGCATGGGTTTTGAACAGTTCTCAAGATTTATCATCTGTATTCTTGTTTTTAACATAAGACATTTAAGAACTTTGAGGAGCTTATTGCTGACTACAAAAGCGGGGAGCTACATCCAGCTGATCTTAAACCAGCTTTGGCAAAGTCGTCGAATAGAATTCTGCGGGTAAATTTTGGTACCCAATTTTTGAAAACAGTTACAAATTTTTCAACTAGGTTGTATGAGTATTATCTGTTTTTCAAACAGAGTTAACTTTATATTTTTGCAACCATATATTGATGCCAAGTTCTTGTGCTGAGATAGATAGAAATATTTACTATAGAGAGAGAGAGACCTATATGGTCTGCTATCTTGGGACAAATAGTAAGTATTAACTTTAGATGGGGGGCTTCGACTTGTAGAAAACTTTTGCAAGAAGACATTTTCTGTTTAGAGAATGAGTTCATGCAGCAGCAGAGAACTTGGGCTGTTTAAAATTAAAGCCTTCTCTCTCTCTCTCTCTCTTAAAAGAAATAAAAAGAGAAATATTTGTTCTGTAAACCTGGGACATGTAATCTGTATTTCCATTTTGAGAATATGTGAAAATGCATAGCTTTTACTACTTCTCCTTTTAGTTTCGGGTGCAAGCTAAATCCTTGTTTGTTTATATGTGCAGCATGTCAGGAAACACGTCAAAAAGAACAGCTATGCTAAAGATCTGCTAAAAAGGGTCAAGGTAAGTGATAGAACCTCTCAATATGGAATCCCAACTATATTTGATCATGTGTCAAATGATTTCGGGTTGTGTATTTGTTTATTATGTTATCTCTTTTTCATCTTTCTCCTTCCTTCTTTTAATTTGTAGAATATCTCAACACTAGAAATGGAGGCTACCCCAAAAGAACCACCCACAGAAGCTATGGAATCTTTGTGTCCAATTCAGACAAGACAGAATCATCTGGCACTTCAAATCCAAATCCAACTGATCATCAGTAAATTTGCTCGACCACTTAACTTGCGAGTTTCAATTTCCATGCAGTTGTTATTATTACTTTAACTCAATTTTTTTAAGTGTTGTCTGCAGATTGAGTTGGGAAGAGTGGTTTCAGATGGTGAGGATTGTTGGGGAAGAGTATATTCAAGAAGATGAGCTCCTAAATTTGCTGGCAAACAAGCCTGAGCCTGTTTGCTGCGATGAGTTTGAACCCTATGGTCGCATGCACATTGCTCAGGTACCCAAATTTACCAGATAGTCTGCAGTTTTCTTTACTTTCATTAATCCATCATTAGAATATATTGGCTTAAGCTATTTTGATAGAAGACAAACCTAACATATACCTGATCCACTAAAAATCTAAAATTGAAGGTGGTTAAGCTGACATTCTATCACTTGTACAGGGAATCATGAAGACTATAAATGTGAACAAGCTGACATCTGCTGGGTGCAGAGTTAAGATATTGATTGCTGATTGGTCTGCATTGCTAAACAATAAAATAGGAAGAAATCTGAAGAAAATTAGGGTAGTGGGCCGTTATTTTGTTGAAATTTATAAAGCTGCTGGGATGGATGTAGACGGAGGTAAGGTAGAGTTTTTATGGTCAACAAATGAGGCTATTGCAAGAGCTCATGAATACTTTCCTATTGTATTGGATATAGCTAAAAAGAACAGTCTTAAAAGGTTAAAGAGGTAAATGTTAGTTTGGTTCATTCAGATTCAGATGCTTAAATAAATGCAATTATCTATTTGGTTTCCAACATCTAATCTAAGTTAATCTTTATTTCTGTCTTCCAAACTACAGGTGTAAACAAATCATGGTCGAAGTGAAAAAGATGAATTAAGGGGAACACAGATCATTTATCCATGCATGCAGTGTGCTGAGATAGTTTTTCTCAAGGTGCACTTTTCATGTTTTAGTAAACATTGAAGGTGCCTGCTTCCACTATAATATCAATTCAATATATTAATATTAATTAAGTTATGTTGTAATGGATTTTGATTTTTTTCTTTTTTGAAAAGAGCTGTTTTCCCATGTATAGATTCCTAATTATTACAGTTTTAGAAGTGATCATAGCGTTTCAGGATCACAATTACACTTTTAGATCCTTAAATGCCTTGTTACAATTATTACGTGATTAGTAATAGTAATTTTTGTTTTTCCATGATTCTTGAGGGAGAAAAATGGAAATTTTTAGATATTAAAAGGGATATCAAATGAGTTCCATTTTGCTTGAAACAAGTTAGTGAACGTTCCATTAATTTCTCTTAAATTAGGTTGACATTTGCCAATCGGGAATGGATCAACATAAAGTGAATGTACTCGCTAGAGAGTATTGTGATGCCATTAAGCGCAAGAACAAGCCTATCATCTTGTCACACCGTATATATCATCCTTAGCTCTTTTCCTTTCTTGAGCAGTTTGGTATTTTGGTTGGATATATCTCTTAAAAATAATAATTGATTTGCAGATATGTTACCTGGCTTACATCAAGGGCAAGAGAAAATGTCAAAAAGTGATCCATCTTCTTCCATATTCATGGATGATGATGAGGTAATTAAGTGTGTGGAGGGTGTTCATTGAATTGTTCATTTAGCATTCTCATTCTGACATTTCGACTTCTTGTTTGGATAATATAGGCTGAAGTGAACTTGAAGATAGAGAAGGCTTATTGTCCACCAAAGATTGTGGAAGGAAATCCGTGCTTGGAGTACATTAAGCATCTTATCATACCAAAATTTAATGAGTTCTCAGTGGAGCGCAGCCCAGAGAATGGGGGAATAAGTAAGTTTTGATTTGCTGCTGCCTTTTTGTTGAAATAATTGGTTTCCATGAGTGTGTTTTCTCTCACTGCCTCAAGATTTATCAGCTGTATTCTTGTTCTTAATATGTATAGGACATTTAAGAGCTTTGAGGAGCTTATTCCTGATTATGAAAGTGGGGAGCTACATCCAGCTGATCTTAAACCAGAATCAGCTTTAGAAAAGTCATTGGATAGAATTATGGAGGTAATTTGTACCCAAGTTTCAAACATAGTTAACTTTATACTACCTCCAGTATTAATTATAAGAACTATTTGACTTTTTTAGATAGATTAAGGAAGCCAAATAAATCAGTTAATTATAACTAATATAAGAGTTAGTTGACTAATTTGGATAAATTGAAGAACATATAATATGAATTCATCTTAAGGGGTTAGCTTTATTCATAATTAACTGATTTATTTGGTTTTTTTAATCTACTTAAAAAAGTCAACTAGTTCTTATAATTAGAATTGGAGGTAGTATTTTGCAACAATGTTCTTGTGTGGGGATAGATAGAGAGAGCCCTATGTGGTCTGGTATCATGGGACATGTAATCTGTATTAACTTTGATTTTATGTCTTTTGGCAACAAGACGTTTCCATTTTGAGAATGTGTGCAAACGTACAGCTTTTACCTTCTCTCCTTTTAATTAATGTTTGGAATGAGGGAAATAAAGGGAGGGGAGGTGAAATTTTAATAAGTTCAATTTAGAAGAAATGGACAAGTAAAATTAATTAAAAGCTTTTAACCCCACTTCTCCAATATTTTTTTTTTAAAATCAAACTCATTAAAATTTTCATATAGCTTTTACTTGTTCTCCTTTTAGTATGTGGGGCAAGCTGAATCCTTGTTTGTTCATGTGTGTATAGCCTGTGAGGGAACACTTCGAAAAGGACAGCTATGCTAAAGATCTGCTAGAAAAGGTCAAGGTGAGTGATGGAATCATACAAATTTGAAATCCCAATTCCAATTAACCTAAATTTTTCTTTTCAAATTAATATCATGAGATTATAAATAGAATTGAACTCACAACTTCCTATTTACACAGGGAGCGCTCTCATGCCTCTAAAATTTATTTTCTATATTTATTATTTTTTTTTAAATTATTCCTATTGATACTCTCTCAATAATAATCAAATATAAAAGGGAAGGAAGGAGCATGTTATATTAACTAATTTAATTTAATCAAATTATTTAAATAAATTTTATATTAAGGGCATGAAAATGAAGAGTACAACTTTAGGATATGGATGTTATGATAAAAGTTAGGTTTAATGAGTCTCTCAAATCGTAATATAAATATATAATTTTCAATATGGATTACTAAATGTCAATATACTCTTAATCATTTTGGAGCATTTCAAACAACAACAAAAGTCAGTGATATAAATGTTAGAATATGTTTACTTATTGTGAAGTACAAGATTATGGCTATTTTTTAGCCTTATTCAACTTGGGCAATATATCTAGACTGTCCAGGCTATTCATTTGGCTAGAAACCTATGTTGCACAAATATTGGTAATGCCTTTTACCAACAACAAATACAATTATGTTTTCCTTTTGCTCTTTGCTGTCTTTCTTTAATTTTGTTTTCTATACTACTCTTGAACATCTGCAGTTAGACAATTAGATTGTAGTTTTCCTTTTCCTTCTTATCCTCTTGTAATTTAACTTTATTATGTTTATAATATCATTTTGCCTTATTATAAAAAAAAATAAAAAACCAACGCATACAATTTTTTTTTACAACTTTAGGATATGGATACTATGAAGAAAGTCCGGTTTAACAAGTCTCTCAAATGTAATATAAGGATACTATCTCTATTCTTTAATATAAGAGTTAATTAATTTTTTTATAGAGATTAATAAAACTAAATAAATTAATTAATTATAACAAAATCTAATGTCTCAAAGCGAATTCATATTATATACTCTTTAATCTATTTAAATTAATCAATTATCTTTTATATTAATTATAATTAAACTAATTTATTTAATTTTTTTAATCCATCTAAAAATGTCAATTAACTCTTATATTAATAAGGTATCATAATTTTCAACGTAGACTAAATGCCATCCTTCATCTTTATTCACGTATACTCTTAATCATTTTTGGATCATTTCAAACCAAAAAAAAGTCATGTGATATAGCTAGAACGTTTAGAGTTTGAGATTTCCCGTGTGATTGGGGCCCTGTTCATCATCTATTAATGTTTTTAATGGAATTGGTGCTTGGTGTGCGGGCTTACAGAGTCACCAAATGGCATACACTGATTTGGAACTTCGACTTCGGTTCATTTATTGACTCAACAGTCTTCTTCGGTTCACTTCTAGATTAATTAATTAATTAATTGTTTTCTTGTTATTAACGACATTAAATTACTTCGCTAAACATAATAAACATAAAACCGTTTATTCCTTAATAAATTATTCCAAAGCAATTCAGATTTATCAGTCACCAAAATACATAAATATATCATAAATTGACCATCTCATTATTTTGTGGATTAATTCTTCAATTTTCGCTGCTGTTCTCTGGTTGTCATCTACATCTACATTTTTTTTTCTTGAAATCTAGAGTGGTTTAAAAAAAAACAAATTTCGCAAGGGTATTTGAGCCTCTGACTCTTTTCACAAAACAGATACACATATTTACGTGGGCAGGATATAACACATGCCCATCCCACTTCTTTTTCTAATTCTACTTCCTTTTTTCACTCCCACTTCTTTGAAAAAATTCTCCAAACATCAAACAGGGCATTAATTTATCTTAATAACACTCACTTTCATTTCATGAATAGTACTTAGACACTAATTAAAAGAACAAAAGATGCCCTATTTTACATCTCCTGCCTAAGACTTATGCCGCATTGGATTATCCAAGCAACACCAACACTTGTTGCCTCATTGAACCACGTCACTATCGTTATATATATGAAAAATCTGCTCAATGGTCTTACCCATTCTAATCTCGGAGGCACCTTGGAAAAAGATACACATTCGCTACTCCATTCCTTTTCCAACCGCTCTTTTTATATAACTGATGCACTATTAATATCCCATTTCCCGGACCCTTTTCTATTGACTTTAGCTGTGTAGCTTCTTTCGTTTTATATATAATTGATCTTTTTATAAAAAAAATAAAGAAAGAACAAAAGATGCACCTTTTAGGCATTAAGAGGCCAAGATTTGCCGGGCAATCCTATAGACTTATTGACTCCATGCATGCAAACTCTCTTGCTCCATCTTTTTTTTTTTTTTTTATTTAGACATACACCACTAACGGCATGGAATTACAAACGAGATCAAACCTGTAACATTATTTACAAGGGAGCTTTTATGACAACAGACTACAAGGTCATTGCCTCTCTTACTCCATCGTTCTCAACAACGAAGTTTGGAAGAGCCACAAACAGTTTGGATCTTATTTCCATAGTGCACTTATCAACCATCATAGGAGCCACAACCAAAGGCTCCCTTGTCTGCCAACCTTGTGAAGTTAAGCAAGGTAATCAATATATAGTAGAGGCATGGGCCTGTTTCTTGTCAAAACCAGCAGAAGGATGTTTCACAAAGTATGGGTTCTGAAGAAAACCAAAGTCACACAGAAATCAATTATATATACAACGCACATGTGACCATATCACAAATTATAAAAGCACAGATTATTGCAATCACCCTTGTTCTTCCTCACTTTTTAACAATATGTGACCTTAATATGCATAAAATTACAATTAGCTACAGGTGATTTCCCTAAACAATTCCTAGGCAAGCAAGAATGAAAATGGCTCTTTAACAAGCAAGTTAAGACATTTTGCACGGAAGTTGGGTATAATATTGAAAGTAAAGAATATTAACAATGCTTAAAGTGGCTATGATTCTCATAAATCCAATCAAGATTTTCAGATCCTAAACATTTAATAGATGGTTTAGAGGACAAAATAAGCCTCGCAACAGCTAACCACAGCAACATCTGAGTTATACAAGTCCTCCCCTACATTTTTTTCCTAGGTGGATCACAGAATATATTATTTCGTTAAAAGATTTATACAAGACAATCAGGAACTTACACCAGGGTACAAGCTGCACAAAGCAAGTTATATAATCATCCATCTGCAATCAAAGATAGGGCCAACTTAATAAAATGTTTTATTGATTTGTCAGCACAAATATTTATCAACTACACCCAGAAGTGCACTTCCCATGGGAAGTACATACGATGTAGATATTAGGTAATGCAAAATTTCATGCTAATCTAACTATCTCTTATTAGGCATTTCAATAAAATTACAAAAAGTAAAAAAAAAAATCAAAAAAACCTAATTATATGATATTGAGCTGTTAAAGTCATATACTCACAATGTTATTGATATTCTCTACTTCTAATTGAGAAAATGAAAGTAAGGGCATAAGTTACTGGATATAAGCTTTTCCGTAATATAAAAATCCAGTCCAAAGTATGCATCTTGAAAACAAATTTACTTCTTTAACACCAAGGGCTACAAAAGTTGAAAACTAAAATGCATGATGCTAACATTTGAATTCAATGTCAGTTGCTGTTTCTACACTCTCACCTTCAGCTGATGATTCTGTCTTACTCTGCTTCTGCGAACCGACTACAAATGAAACTAGTCCCTGCAAACCAAAATATAACACATTAAGCTTTATAACTACAGCGATATTCACATTCTGGAGAGTTAATAAAACATACGCATTCATCTATCTAATGCTGTCTAATCAAAACCATAAAGAATGACATTGGTAGAAATGTAAATATTAAAGGATAACAGTACATATATTTACAAGCAATCTAACCAAATAAATTCACTAGAACTAAAAGTCTAAAACGCCTAATGTAATTAAATTACTGGTGAACGAGACAACCTAGCCTTTAATCATCAGATATCTATATCTATATATCTATAAAACCTAAAGTATTCACAAGTCATTTCTTGCGCATCACAAAAGGCTTCCTTTGTTGTGTGGTGACCAGCAACTAGCAGATGCTCCGGGTGATCTTTCTTTTCATACATTTATTCCAAAAAAGGCACTAACTTCTTTGAACAGAACACTGAAAGACACATTCCATTTTGAATTCAGAGAGTCATGGTTCATGTATAAGATACTTATGAAATCTGTTGATTTCAAGATGTATTGTACAATTTGTATGTAACCATCAAGTAACCAACACTATCTGTATATGAAGAACAATGGGTCAAAAAGGTAAATTTATATATACCCTACATCCACGATTTTGAAATTTCTCCATCTAGGATGTTGAAATTTCTCCATCTAACAGCTTTATAATTAACATCCTTCCAACCTAAACTCTGCTCTTCTAACAATTCAAAGCAATAAAAGAATACAACAGAGCTCCATATATACATATTCCATCTTCTCAAGCCATATATATAAGTAGATATATACATAAATATTCTCATCTTTGCTACTACCAATTCTCAGCTGTTACTTGTCAGTAGCTTCAAAATCGAACCCTAAATTGTATAAAAATAAGACTCTACTAGAATCTAAGTAGCTTGGATACTCCACAATGATGAAACTGAATACAAGCCCCCCTTGTACATGACTGCATTCTACAAACGCTTCCAAAATCTTAACAGTGAAATTTTGAAAGGATGTAGGTAATTTTGTAATAATCACGATTTCAGGACTCAGGTTGCTATGAAGTAGTGCTTGGAGGAACAGGGATATAGCACCTCATGCTTTTGGGACAACTATTTCTACTTCATTCATCTCAGAATGGGAAAAAGCTATCATATAGAATTATCTTTAACAATAATAAATTAGCTAGGACAAGATTCTCAATGCACTTACCAAGTTTTCATGATAAGATCTCTTCAACAGAGAGGTTCCTAGTCAACTTCAATAATATTATCCTTTTGTTGTGCCTCTCAAGAGCATTGAGTATGTAAAAGCTAAGCAAAAGAGGGTCATAGAACTTTAATCCTAGGCCTCACCCTCATCCAACACTTCTTTTTACACCATCTTTTTACAGAGAGTAATTGGCACATCCTCACATCAGTTCAGCAAACACGGAACAATAATAACATGGCATAAATGGAAATGCACCAGATAAGACTCCTAAATCAAATATGACTTAGCAAGAAAATTTACTTACCAATATTTTATCAATCCATCCCAGCCACACGTTGCTACCTTACTTTGTTCCAAAGGGTGCCACTCACATCCAATGCAAACACCTTCATGACACTTGAGAGTCCTGAATACTTTGCAACTCTTCCAATCCCAGAACCAACACTTACCCTCCCCATCTCCAGATATGACAAAGCGCCCATCTGGGGAAAAATTCACCTGACACGCATATCCAGCAACAATGTGTCCAGCAAACCTCTTTTTCTTGTTAAGTTGGAACTTCTCCCTAGTGCTGTAGATAAGGATCTGATTATCCAAGCTTTGTGCAGCAAGCCAATTGGAGTTAGGATGAAGGGAAATGGATGGCATAGAGTGCATGTGTGGTTCGCTAATGTACTTAATAACCACAGGAATACCAAATTCCCATACTCGGAGAGACTTGTCATCACTGGAAGTAACAAATCTCCTGTTGTTATCAACAAATGTGATGGTATTCACAGCCCCCAAATGCTGATCATACTCTTGTGTTATTTGCCCAGTAATCATATCCCACTGAACAATCTTTTTATCACTCATACCAGCCAATAAAACATTCTGCTTATCTTCATCAGGATTAAGCTTGACCACATAAGGGATTTTCCCAGTTGAGAAAGTTGATATCACTTGACCTGTCTCCGTATCCCAATACTTGATATTTTATCATAACCAGCACTCAAAAACTTAGTCCCATCGTTACTAAAACAAATATCTCTACCCACTTTGGAATGGCCCATATACGTTCTCATGCATTTACCAGAATTGAACACATCCCAAATCTTTACCTTTGTATCCATACTTGCTGACAGAATCAAATGTCCATACTTGGGGAAGAACCGAATAGCAGATACGCCCTTGGTGTGCCCACTCCATGTATGTACAAGCCTTTTGGGAATATAACAATGATCATTACTGGACTTTGCATCCTTAGGAGGTGCAATCCAAGACCTACCCTGGTAATCTCTTTCCTCCTTCCCGTGAAAAGTACTCTTATCTTTAACAACCTCTCCTTTCTCACCTCCAAATCCACTCTTTTCTTCTCCTTTCTTCTTGGCATACTCTTCTGCATATTTCTTCTGCTCCTCAGTTAATTCAGTTTGCAACCCCTCCTTTTTACCTGCCCATGGGCTCTTCTTATTCTTCAGTAACCACGTATCAGTGGCTGCGTTATCAACCTCAATCATGTCAACATCATCTCCCTCTGCATCCTCGTTGTCCACTGATTCTTTTTTCTTTTCAAGCTTTCTCCTCTTCTGTTCATGCTGTGGTATGTTGTAGACTGAGACCCCATCATTCTTCTGCAGCGACTCCAAGTCCCCAACATAATTATATCCAGCAGAGGCTGATGGGTCAGCAGCATATTCAAACTTGTAGAAAGTATTATACCGCTCATCAAAGACAAAGGGCTCAATAGAGGCATCTTCTACAAAACCCAGCTTGTGATTGCGCATACCTTAGGCAATGCCGTCCTTGGCATATGGATGCGCAGGGCCATGAAGAGGTGCCCATAGCTGATCGTAGGTGGGGTTGAATGGGACAACATGCTGAGTGGGATCTATGGGTTTCGAAAGAGTTCGATTGGCTTGACTGATAGTGAGGGCAAGCATAGTGTCATCGACCTGGGGAGCAGCAGATTTGGCAGGAAGAAGGCGAGGTGGGGAGGATTCTGGGGAGGAATTAGAATTTTGTTGGCCATGGTTATCAGATTCGGCTGATCTGTCATTGTTTTGATCTGCATAGTACTGAAGAAGATCCATTTAGGTGTTGGTGATGGAGGAATGGGAGGAACAAATACAGTTGGAAGAATTGACTTGAATTGTAAGTTATGAAGAAGCTTAAGCAGTACAAAACACAAGCTTGTAGAGCGAGAAGCTCCAGCTTCTGTCAAGTCCCTCTAGTGAGATCTGCTTCTTCTCTTGCTGTTCTTTTTTATTTCTCCTTATCCTTCTCATGCTACTTCTGTTTTCTTCTCTTGCTGCATCAGGATCTTTACCACTGGTCAAGGATCTCCAGATAACTCTGATCCTCCTGCTTCAAAGGAAGAAGATTTCATTAACAGAAATGTTACAGAGCCTGATCAACCTATGGAACTTCACACTGATAACTCGAAGGCAGAAACATCAAAAGTCGATGACAACAATCTGATTAATGAAATCAAAGAAAGATATCAAGGCACCAATATCATATAAAGATTCTCTAATTGGTCACCACGGGTGCTATGGAATCAGTGAAGCAACTGATACACTCACTTAGATGAAATGCTTATGGAAGAAATTGAAAAGGAATGGTCACCTTCAGAAGAAACCAAGAAGCTCATGGGACATTATCCTATGGTTCCTATTTCTAATGAAGAATTGAGGAATCTTTGTCAGCCTTGGAAGGATGCTCTGGTTATTCTACTCTTGGCATCAAACTTAATTGAATGTCTCTCAAACCCAGGTTGGCAAAGATGCGAAATCTAAAGATTTTGAATTGATTGATCTGGTTAACAATTTACATCGTGAGAACCAACAATCCTACAGACTACCAGAATTATCTCAATGGAGGACCATGGGTGATCTTTGACCGTTGTATCCTGGCACAGCGCTGGTAACCCAATTTCAATCCTCATAAAAACCATGGGTAAAATTGATCTCTGGGTTCGTCTTACAAAAATTCCATCACAGTGCTATGATAAAGAAATACTCAGGAGAATGGGAAATTGTATTGAAAGAACCTTAAAAGTTGACAACAACATTCTCACAGACTCAGGAAAAACGGAAAGTGGCAAATTGTTGAAATTCATTTGAGAAAGAAACTTGTTCCCAGATTAATTATTAGAGACGAATTATACAATTTGAGTATGAGAATTCATAGAATGTGGGAGTTCAGATCAATCAACGTGGCCAGCAGCAGGATGACTTCGAAGAATTATGTATCCAAGCACAAAAATAAGCATATTAAGACACAATGGAATTCATAAAGATAGACTCTTGTAGAACTGAAGAGCAACTCTGTAAGATAAGGAACTTAATTAATCAATTCTCGGCTTTGGGCTTTGATTCTTTACATGTTTTTTTTAACATTTGGTAACATTATATAACCAGTGTCACTGAAAAAAGAGAATTCAAAGTTTTTTTATGCTTTATTTATTATTATAACTTTTTTTTCCCAAGGCTTTCGGTGATGACCGATAATATTGGAAGTTTGGTAAATAGAGAAGGAGGGGGAGGAGGAAAGAGAACAGAAACGATATAGAGAAGGACAAGGAGAAGGTGAAGTGAAGATTACCAGAGCTTTCTTCTCCTTTGAAGCTTGACACTTTGTTGACTCCAAGCCCTCCAACAACCCTCTTCGTCTCTTCTATTACGTCTCTCTCCTTCGCCGATTACTTCTCTCTGCTCACGAGCCCTAGCCCTCTTCTTCTTGTGCCATGCGTTCCAGACAACAGAGCCTGTTGTGCGTTGTGTTGTCTAGAATAGATCGATCTCTATCTTTTTTTCTTTTAACGTGGCTTTCTATGTAAAATGCCTAGTCAATAGTCATTCATTAAAACGATCACAAATATATATTTGTCATTTATAATATATATACACACACATATATACCCACCTGTGTGTATATTTGTCTTATATGGGCGGATTCCTCCTTTTGCTCTTTTAAACCTGATTATCCCTAAACTCAGTTACAATATTTATATAGGTTAAGATATAAATTTATTTTGAAATGTTTCATAAAGGAGAAGATTTTTCAGACCAATTTTATCCCAAAATTTTTAAATCATAATAATATTATTCTAACCGTTATTTAAAATTAAATTTAATTATTTTTTAACTAATATATTGACGTGTTATACCTATATAACATTTATTTTATTTTTTATTGGGTTAAAGTATAAATTTATTTTAAAAAATTTCACTCAAGTTCAATTTCATCAAATATATTGAGCTAATCAATCCATGTGTCATTTACTTTATTTTTTCTAAGTCAGATTTATAAATAAAAAAAAAACTAAAAACATGTATCCCTTTAAGCTTCGTTATTCACAGAGTATCGGTATCGAGAGACCATACTTTCGATTTGGCACAATTTCTGAGCATGAAAATAAAACATAACAAAAATATAGAAGATAATATATATGATGGTGACTCACTAAGAATTCTTAAAAAATGTGAATGATGGGTCAATTTTAACAATAATAACAAGCATATGCTATCTTATAAGTATGAGAAGATAACATGTGGGATTATTATATTTTATTTTTTTAGAGACTGTCAGAGTATAGTTTGTTGAGAGTAATATTTTGATAATAAAGGAGAGCTTATGAAGTGACATGTGGACTTGCTAACTTAATATATTTAGTCGAACTAACAGTTAAATTAAACCTAGATAACGATTAGAGTAACATTGAATTTCAAAGAACTTTCAGATACCCAGCATTCTTGAATAAAAATTTTCGAGATAACTTGTATCTTAACCCAAAATAAAAAAGAAATGAATGTCACATGGACATACCACATTAGTATATTAGTCAACTAACAGTTAAACTTAATTTTAGGTAACAATCAGGGCGACATTGTTACGATTTAAAATTTTTTGAATAACATTACTATTAAAAAACTTTCAGATATACAGTATTTCTGGGTGAAAATTTTTAGGATAAATTTATACTTTAATCCTATTTTTATATTATATAATTATAAACATTAATATCAATCAATATTATATATCTATAAATCCCAGTTTCATCAATTTGATTGGTTCACGTAATCGTTCTAATTAATCCCTTTAATCATCAAAGTAGATGTGTCATTCAATTTGCCTTATGCCACCGAGGAATTAGAGCCCGTTTGGTTCAATTGCAGACATCCTTGTACTACAGTGCAGTGCAATGCAATGAAAAGGACATTAATATTAATCATTAGGGTAGCGTTTGGTATGTTATTTTAAAGCAATGCAATAAAATTGGGTAAAAACCTTTTTTATCTCGTGTTAAAAAAACCCTTCCTCAATGTCCATTGTCGATCAACATCTAGTCAAAATTCATGCACAAAGCAACACAAATCAAAGACAAAGTGCAAAACAAAGTAAAGATTTGAAAATAATTGCTGGCGTGGTTCAGAGATGAAGAGATATGAAAAAATAGATCTAGGAATAAGGACCAACACTGTTAGTCATTGAAATTTAAAACTGTTAAATAAGGACCAACACTATTGCATTATCAGCTAGACAGTGAAAGCCATGCCTGAAACATCTTCTCCTTTAGTCTCCTTCCACCATAAACCCCCATGTTTAAAACTAAGCTTTCATCTCTTCTTCACTCATCCCTCAACATCTTCTCCTTTCCCACCATTCTCTTGACTTGTAAATGGCTCCCATCTCCTTTCCACCTCTCCATAACATCTTCCCTTAGTTGCAAAAGTCATCATCAGCCTCTTCTGTCATCTCCACAATCATCTCGAGAGAGACATTCAAGCAATCAACCGAATCTACGTAAACATATGATAGGACCTACTTGAAGCTCTATAGCATAGGAGGGAGCCATAGCTTGACAATGGCCCAACTCACTCGTCAGCTGTATAACTTCAAATGGGTTCTATCATCTAATCTCATGGACTAATGAATCAAATTGCAGAAAGTTGAATGACCTAATAAAAAGAAAAAGAAAATTTAGAGATATAATTCAAAACTAAAAAAACTATCATGACTTTATGTCAACTAGGAAAATCTTAGAGAGAAAAATTGGGAGAGAGTTTTTCTCATTTTACATTTTATATCATTGTGTACAAGACTTTATCGTGAGTTCTTATTTATAAGCCTCCAATCATTAAATAGAAATACATAAATTATATGTATCTATGCTAATATTATAATGTACAATTTTCAAAATTAATGAATCTTAATATATCTAGTATATGTGAGTGCTCTTGTATTTAAGATAGAATGAACTTGTTAAATGAACGGGAGAGGATTTAAGATGATGGAGCCATTATAGTTTTTCCTTGCTTGTTAAATGAACTTGTATCTCATCTTAATATATCCTTACTTGTTAAATGAACTTGTATCTAAGCTTTTCCTTGCTGATATGAAGCCTTTATAGTTTTTTAAATTTGAATTTTATCTCCAAAGTTTTTTTATTAGGCCATTCAACTTCTACCATTAGATTCATTAGTCTATGAGATTAGATGATGGAACCTACTTGAAGTTTTGCAGCTGACGAGCAAGTTGGGCCATTGTCAAGCTTGCCTCCCTCCTATGCTATAGAGCTTCAAGTAGGTCCTATCATATGTTTACGTAGATTCGGTTGATTGCTTGAATGTCTCTCTCGAGATGATTGTGGAGATGGCAGGAAGGAGATATGAGCCATTTACAAGTCAAGAGCATGGTGGGAAAGGAGAAGATGTTGAGGGATGAGTGAAGAAGAGATGAAAGCTTAGTTTTAGACATGGGGAATTTATGGTGGAAGGAGACAAGAGGAGAAGATGTTTCAGGCATGGCTTTCGTTATCTAGTTGATAGCACTTTCTAGCAAAAGAATTTAACATTGTTTGTCCTTGCTTAATAGTTTTAAATCTTAAGAACTGACACATCTATTGGTAAAAAGTTAAATAATTGAATAAAAAGGGAAAAAAAATTGAGGACCTGATTCAAAATTAAAGAAGACTATAAAGATCTTCGTGTTAACTTTCCCTAAAAAATATTCATCTCATCGTATACATAAAATATATTTAATTAATTTAATTAAATTAAAAAAATTAATTAAATTAATTATTGTAATATATTTTTTTAAAGTATCATGATTATTTTTTTTAATTTTCTCTTTTATTTTTTATTTAATTATTATTAAAAAATATTAATATAAATAATTTAAAAAAAATTAATAAATTTAAAAAATATATTTTATGTTTAAAATTAAAATTTATTACCCAATTGAATTATATATTTATAATCTGAAGGAGTATGAATTTTCTTCTTTTTCAACCTAACTTATTTATCGCATGCATCCATGCATCATTTCAAAAACTATTCGTAATTTGTGTTTCTTTTATCTTCAAATTTTATCAGGCCTTTTGTTTCCTTATCCTTGTGTTTGGTTATCTTTTAGTGAAACAGTTCATCCGTTTGTTCCCCACCTTGATTTTCGCCTTTTTAACTTTTTAAGTATGAATCCACGCAACAGGAAACTTCTATTTTCATTTGGTATTTTGCATTTCTTGTTTCAAAACGATTTCGTTTTCTTCTTCCACATATTATTTTCGCCTCTTTTACTTTGAGTATGAATCTGATGCAAGAGGAAACTTCTATTTTCATTTGGTATTTGCATCGTGTTCTGGAACCTAGATCTCGTTGTCACCCGTTGTGCTCTGGAACTCATCCATTCGCCACCATTGCCAGATCGAATGTGTAAACAATGACGATGTAGTTGTTGGACCAAGATCGAAGGTAGCGGTGAGAGAAGGTCGATCGAAGGTTAAAGATCGAGGGTCCCACTGCGCTGCGACGACAAGGAAGGCGAGGAAGAAAAGGTTGATCCTTCTCTGAGCTTGATTCGCCGCCGTCATTGGTAGAGGTCGCCGCCGCCGCCGTCGGATTCTGAGAAGAGAATGAGGAAGGGAGGAAGGAGAAAGTCGGGATGGGGGAATCAAAGAGATGGGGAAGGGTAGTAAAGTAAATTACAAAACTTAGCCTTTTTTTTTTTTAATAATGTAGCCCCACAACAAAAATAAAACGGTTTTTGTTATAAATATTAGATATATGTGTGGAAGTACATAATCCGCAATTAGTATTTCTCTTATAATTTTAGTATTTCTCTTATAATTTTATCTTCTCGTAGAATCATAAACACATAATTTTTCTAATGAATAATTTGAGAAGAGTTTTCTATCGTTAATGTCATTATATTCATATTTATTTCTTTATAATTTTAAGTTTAATTTTTAATAGTTATGGTCTATAAATAGAAATCATACATAAGATATTTGTATAAATATGAATATACGAGTGAATGAACAAGATTATCTTATTTTCCTTCTCAATATCTTATCTTGTTATTTCTTTCTTTTTTAGCTTTTTTTTAACACGTTATCAGCATAAATTTTTTATAAATTCATTTATTCTTATACCATATATAATAATACCCTATATTATTTTTCTTTTATTTAATTATTTTTGTACTAAATTATCATGTGCAATTTTTATTTTCTATACACCTGATTTGTATTATGTTATTCTCTTATGTATTTTTTTTATTGTTATTTTCTGTACATTTTAATTTTGTTATCAAATTATGTGTTTATTTATCATTTTTATTTCACCTAATTTTTCCTTTGTCATATATTACATAATAGTATTATATATGATTATATAATATCATTTATATATTATGAATTTATTTGTTGTTTATATTTAATTATGAATTTAAATTTATTTAATTCAGTTCTTTATAATATTATTTTTGTCTTTATTTAAATTATTGTATAATTATCTATATTGCGATACTCCTTCTCTAATATATATTGATTTATGTATCAAATATTTATTTATTTTATCCGTAGTGTTGTTACAGTTTATGTGATACATATTTATATTGATAATTATCCCTTCCTCCCTTTATATATATTAATTTATATTTTGATGTATTTATTTATTTATATTTTGTCTTTTTTTATATATGTTGATATTATAATTTCATTTTATTAAATGGCTAATAGCTATACTACTTTTGTGATTAAATGACCAAAAATTATATCACCTTTGATAATTATTTTTTGATAGAAGATCATCTTGTAGTTCTTATAGTGTGTATTATGGATAGATGTAGCTCTCAGGCTGTTTTGTAGTGAGAATTTCTAGAATCTTTTGACAATGAGACACATTTCATCATCTTTCAGCTTACCATCTTCTTCATTGTTTTCCTGAGATTTAAGGGCAATCCATTTAAGGTTATTCTCCTTCAACTCTTTTTTGTATATCTGCTTGCTCTCACATTCTAACAAGCTTCCAAGGAATGTAACAACCAATTGTATTAATTCTCATTTAGTTTCATCTACAGCTGTCACCTTTATTTCCCACTCTTTAGTGAGTCTATCAAGAATTTTTCTTACTTGATCCTCTTAGCTATATTTATTCCCAAGTGCAATCAAGTGGTTCATGAGATGGGAGAATCTGATTTTCATATCTCTTATGCTTTCTCATGAGTTCATTTGGAACAATTCGAACTCAATGGTAAGTGTGTTGACTCTACGTTGGTTTACTCCCTATGTTCTTTCATGTGCAATTTCGAGTGCATCCCACATCTCATTTGTTGTCTCCAAACTTGATACTATGAATTACTCTTTTTGACTTACAGCACATGTGATGAATATGTTGATAGTTTTATCATTTAGCATAATTTATTTCTTATCATCGTTATCAAACTCGCTTAGAATTTTGGGAATCCTTCGACCATCTACTACTTTCATCGGAACATAATTTTCTTTTTAAATTACATTCCCTAATCTATATTCCAAAGCTTTGATGAATGTCTTCATCTTCATCTTCCAACGGCTTTATTGTAGAATTTCTATCTAGCTAGTAGTACACTATCACCAAATCCTGCTATTTATATCTTCTCTTAAGACGATTAAGTCCTTTATCAAGAGACCTATTCTGATATCAAATATTGGAACGGTAATTTTATTTAAGAGAGGGTAAATTGGGTGATATTAAACCTGCTCTGATACCAAATAAGAATTTTCAAAATGCCCACCAATTTTCTTTTCTTTTTCTGCTTATGAGTATTTCGAAAATGTTTATGTTGATGTTGAGCTTCTAGCTATTGTTTTAATTTTTCCTTCTCTATTTGTTTTGGTGTATTTGGTTTGTGTATATTTCTCTAGATCGTTGGCATACTTATGTGTATATGGTATTGACTTATTGCTTCATCTCATTCTCTATTTGTATATTTTCATTCTTTAATGATCGAAATTATGTTGGGTATCTCGAAATATGTATTTATTGTTTAAAGATTTCTAAAATATCCACCAATTTCCTTTCTAATTTTGCCCTATTCAAATCATTCCTTATTTCTTCATTCTTTAATTATCGAAATTATGGTGAGCATCTCCAAAATGAGTATTTCAAAATTAAGTTGATGCTAAGCTTCCATCTATTGATTTACTTACATGACGTGGGTCTAAAAAATATCAAGAACATGTTTCTCCATTTTTATAAAAATATTTTAAGAATAAAAAAAATTGTAAGCGTAATCAAATATTCATGAATCTATCTTGTAAATGCAGCATACAAACCTATGGATAAGCAGGATTAGAGCAGGGAAAACGGGCTGAGCCCGCGGGTTGAGCCCGTTTTATAAGAAAAAGGGGCGGGTTCGGGCTGGCTTGCTGCTCAGCCCGCCCCGCATCTAGCCCGTTTATTTAACGGGCTAGGCCATTTTTTTTTTTTTGTTAATTAAAGTCTAAAGGCCAAGGGTTAGGGATTTGGCCATTTGGGGGAAACCGGGAAAGGGAAGGGAAGGACGAAGGAGCTGCGCAACCGAAGGACTGAAGGAGGCGCATCATTAGGGATTCAGGGTCGGCGACTCGGCGTCGGCAGTGGCACAGCACAGTCACAAGCTCACGGCACAGCACAAGTTCACTTCTTCAGTAGTCACTCCCCCACGAACTTGAACTTGAAGCACTCCCTCCCATTTAGTCTCCCTCTCAGACCACATTTTCTTCATCTGGGTCGCTGTGCTGATTCTTTGGCTGAACCACAAAGGGGAAAATTTTGGAGCTTTTATGTCTCGGTCTGAAGAACCAGCTGATCCAATCTGGCTCCAGCTGCTATTTCCTGGAGCAAGTCACTTACTTGAGGAAGAGAAACTGCGTGGCCCCTCATTTTCACGGTCACGAACCTCTCCACCCGTGGCCCCTCACACTCCCTTGCTGCTAGGATTGTGGTTAGTTTTTATTCTCTCATTTTCACGGTCAGGAGCTCACGGTGGTCCAGTCGTGCGTCGCCAGTCGCCATAGCCTCACGGAGTCACGGTGATCCAGTCGTGCGTCGCCAATCGCCATCAGCACGCGGCTCTTCTTCTTCACTTCTTCCGGATCCTTCAGCACGCGGCTTCATTTACTGTGGTAACCGCAATATCTCATGTATTTATCACTATTAGCACTATTAAGTGAGAGGCAGTACTTGTTCTTTGTGTTTGTTGAAGCAAATTAACCTAGGTTGTCTGTGAAATTTCATTTTGATTGGCTTGGATCGTCTGATCAAGTTGTCTGAATACTCTTGTCGGAATTGTGGATCAAGTTGTCTGAATGCTCTTGTCTGAATTGTGGATCATTGTATAATATTGGTTTGTTGTCAATGCTTCTGGTTTTTGCAATTCAATCTTGAATGTCTGTAGTAGCTACAGGGTGCCATGTAACTCACCTTTTGCAGCAACATTTGACCAAATGCAAAGAGTAGGTTTTTGGATAATTGCTTTTGCCTGTGGGATAATTGCTTTTTTTGGATGAAATTGTACAGTCTCATTAACCAATGATCATTTTTTGGATGAACAAAAACTTTAGTCACTCGCTGCATTGGGCCTGTTGTTCTTTGTATGCTGTGAATTAATGTTGCTGTCATTATTTTATATCGTGATTGACTGATTGTTGCTGTTCTGTACTTTGCCCTGCTGCAGGATTCCTTGTCATTAGGTATTTTTCTTTTTTGTTTGTATTTTTAGATTTTCATAATATTTAATTTAATTACTGATATTTTATGTGTATTTTAAAGTTGCTAGTAATGAGAGCGAAGGTAATACCTCTACCACTACTCGAAGGCTAGGTACCCATCAAGTTTATTTTTACATATAGCCAGATTACCAATGTAACCTGTTTTGTATTTTAAACCAACTTATTTATAACTTACTTATTTTAGACCGCATGGACATTGATATTGCCGTTAAGTCTACTTCCACATCCACTGAAGGTACTACTAACAAATTTTTATTATATTATTTCCCCCGTTCCTAATTATATGAGCTAGATAGGATGTTAGATTTATTTTTAAATATAAATTCTAAATTTATTTTATCTTCTAAAATTATAATTTTCCTTCGTTCTTAATTTTTTTTTAAAGTTTGATTACTATTTTTGCTTGAATGGTGTGTGATTGGCTATTATATTTCTGCCCTCATCATTTTGATTACTAGCGACTCATATACTTTGGATGGTGTTGTAGCATGACGTTGCATTTTTTATGTATTGCTTTTATTAATCTCTTTTTGCTATTATCAATTTATGATGCATGATCTGGTAAATGACTTGGCTTGATTTGTGTTTGGCATTTTGGAAGCTTGAGCTTAAATCATTTTTCGCTAATCATTGGTTTGTGAATTTATAAGCTATTGACAGAAGCAATCAATTGCGCACTTTATTCACTCTAGGCAACACTTTTTCACCATCATAAATTGCAAGATGAAATTGGAAGCTCACAAATTGCAAGAGTGTCATCATTGTCATGCTTCAATGGCTTGGAGAGTTGCCTTAGTCAATTGGATTACAAAGGAATCTTCAATAAGTTAAAAGATTATGATATCAACTACGCATATTTCAAAGATTACCACAGCCTCCCACTGTAATATCTCAATTTTTATTTTAAGATTTAAGTAGCATTAGAAGAAATTAATTTTTAGTAGATAAAATTTTTATTTAATTATCTAAGTTAAGATAATTTATATAAAATATAAAAATAAATAAATAATTATTTATAAATTAAAAGTTTAAAAAATAAATAAAAAAACATAATAAAAGAAAGAGAATAAGAAAATAATAACAATAAAAAAAAAGAAATAAGAAGCAGGAGGAGTTTCTGCTTAAAAAAATAAATAATAATAATAATAAAATGGATGTAGCCCACACCTTTTTATAATATCTAAACTCATACACACACAAACAGCGCAGGCGTCCTTTCTTTTCTTTTCTTCTTCTTCTTTTTCGTTTGTTCTCTACGCGATTTCCATCTCCAGTGCCTCCATTGATCAACCTCAGATTCCTTTGAGCTTTGGTTTGTTCTCATAAAATATTTTAACTATCATAGTTATTTCTTAATTATTTTCTATACCAAGTGAGTTCTTTAGAAATATAATTTTTGTTAGAAGAAAAATAAATTGGAGGATTAGGGTTTAAAATAAGTATGAACTTTTAACAAATGAGAACTATAGAATTGTAGAGATAAGCGAATATTTGCATTTAATCGGTTTAGAATTTTCTATTTTGCATTATTAAGAGATTTAGAATTAGGGTTTAAATGTTAGAGAGTATAGATGATTTAATATGAAAGTTTTGTTAAATTAATTTGGGTTTAATGATTGGGTTATATTTATTGGAAATATAATTAATATTTAATCGGTTTAGGTTGTTACTAGAGCTTGTAAATTGAAAATGAGTATTTTGTGAGAACCCTAAGTTAGAGAAATTTGAGGATTTCGGTTGAATTAAATAATTATGGGTTAATTGATAGTGCAAAGGAGTTATTGAAATCTAAGAATGGCGCGATTTAATATTGAAATGAGGATTTGGATATTGTGAGTAAGATTTAGAAATTAGAGGTAAAATTGGAAACTTTGGACTTATGAAATTAAATTTATTATTTGTGTAGCAATTTGATTGATGATAAAACTCAAGGTTTAGTATATTGTGTTAATTATAAGATAAAAAATTTGAGAATTTTATATAATTGGAGGATTTAGTGGTTAATTTAATTAAATTAAAATTAGAGTTTGATTGGAAATTATAAATTATGATTTTTGAGGTTGATTATGAAATGTGAGCATTGGAAATTATGTGTGAAACTTTAAAGGTTATAAATTTAGGATTTTTGGATTGGTTAAGGGGTTTAATATTAAATGAGAATTTATATAAGTAAAATAAAGTTGAGACAATATATAGCATTATCATTAGAATAATAATTTAGAAAATACATGTGTGATTGGGATAGAGAAATTAAGTTATGATATTGAATTAAATTTTTTTAAATAAAATAAAGTTAGAAGAGAAATGTGAGTATTTATTTAAGAGTATATGTTATGTCAAATTAATAACTTATTGATGAACATTTATATAAATTATGTAGATTAACTAGTAAATTGTGACCTAAACATGTGCTCCTCATCTGTGGTATTTTTGTTAGCTTTGGAGAGAGGTAATCACTTTCTACTCATTGTGTGTGCTAATATAATGTTTGTGAGTGATTCATATATATAAATATGATGAAATGATTATATTGAGAAAAATTTGATTGTTGATTTTATTAAAAATTGTCTTGTGGGACTTAAAGTAACTTGGAAAGTTTAAATAGAATTTAAAAACTGATTATATCTTGAGATTGGAATTTGAAGAAAGTCATTTAATTTAAGAAAAACCCTATTGTGGTATTGATTGAAGCTATTGTTTATTGAACTATTGAGATTTTGATTATTATGAATATATTGAGAATTATGCATTGGGGATCGGTGATGATGGAGTTATATTTCTACCACGTGGTATAGCCTCTATTGGAGCTCGATGGTTGGCTTTTATCCCACCAGTTTACCGAGGGACTTGCCCCACCAGTTTATCGAGGGGCTCTGACACCCCCACCAGTTTATCGAGGGGGAATGAACCCATGGTCCAGTCTTGTAATTGTGGATTTTGGCCGATCCATAACACTCGACCGGTTAGCTTTTTATGTGGCCATTCATATGGTAGTTAACACTAGCCCACGAGTTCGGTCGGCAGGTATAAGGCGGTTCGGTTGGTTTGATTGGAGGAATTAGGGTGGTATTTCTGTTTGGTCATATTATAATAATGTGTTATTTTCTATCTCGTGTATTTTATTATCTGTCCCACTTGACATCTCACCAGTACATGTGAGTATACATGATGAGTATGATTGTTGATTACCAAGATGTTTGTCTCACCCCGTGGTTATTAACATTTTTCAGGAGTTAGTTCAGTTGCTGGTTCTCACGGGAAGGTGCCAGAGGCATAGTGGTATTATTTGACCTGTATAGCACCATCCTTATTGTTTATGTGCTGAATAGATATAAATTGTCACTATAGGGCATACTTTTGTTTATACTTTTACAATTTACTATTCTGATGAGCATACTATATATGGTGTGCTGGTAGAAGGCCGGAGGCCTATCAAGATTATGCATGTGAAATTTGTGGATCTACAATAACTATTTTGCTATATTAATAGTATTATTCAGTATTTTGTTTGTGTTATGGGCTTTGAGGTTATTTACCCGGGTTCAACGCTCGAAGGCCCCTTTCAAAAGTTTGGAATTGATAATTATGATAGTGTTGGAAGAGTAATTTGGTATTTCCAATCATAGTTTTTAATGATTAAGAAAAATATTTTGTAATTATGGTAGTGTTCATTTTGGAATCTTTGTAAAACTCTTTTCTACCATGGTTAACTCTTTTGAAATTAAGAAACTCATTTATAAACTTGGTTATTTTGTAGCCAATTTTGATAAAAATGATTTCAAGTGATTAATTATTACTATTTTAAGGAAAAAATTTCACCCTCTGAGTGTAATCTTGATCCACCTATGCCTCCAACAATGAATCCATTTTCTCATGATCATTCTTCCATGAACCCTTGATCTCAATTCTCTAATAATAGTTATTTGATAATAAAAATAATTGCTAATAAAAATTATGACCCATATATCAGAACTTCAGTTCATCAAATTGTCTGAAGTTGATTGCCCGATTAGATTGGAATCCCTAATTATATGTATGATGTGAAGCACCTGGACTTTTAGGTGAAATACATGAAATGAAAACATATTTATATGACTCACTTGAGGGGGGATTATTGGTATACAAGTGTGAGCCAATATTGGATAAAATTCTGCTAAGATCTGCATAAAAGTCTAATTGATCTCCCAAAAATAGATGTCATATTGAGATTATAAATCAGTCATATGTTATTAAAACTGAAAAGTTCATTGTTGGCTATAGTAAATCAGAAGTTTATCGATCCAAACAAATATATTATTTTCATGATTTGTTTGATCATAATAGACCATATATATGATATAATAAATTATTGAACATTATGTATTGACACCCATTGAAGAATCAGAAGATTCTTCATAAATAGCTAATATATTATAAAATTTAAGAAATCATAGGTGTTACTACTAGTTATTATTTGAAATGTATTTTCTACATTTTTAGAAATATATCAAAGTCATATTAAATAGGCCCATTCAGAAGTATGTAAGCCATACAAATATTTACTAAATTAGATAGATGCATCTATAAGATGATTACATGTGAAATTATTATGAGTTTACAACCATAAGTTTGCAAGATTCTTTGAATAAATATAATTATTATGTTGAGTGTATAATTTTTAGAATATGATAATTATTTATTAATATCTTCACAAGTAACTGGATCAATACTTATGAGAGCAATATTTCTATTTTAATGTTGACATATTTGATTTGATATATTACAACACATACACACATCAAGCCAATAAAATTCTCACAATAAAAATGACTTTTGGTCAGTAGTCATATATTTTAAAATACGTAATATTTATTGAAATATTGATCAACTACAATACACATAGATAGATATTTAAAGAAAGTTGTGATTAATATTGGGTAAAAACCTCCTTCTTGTTTGTCTCTAAATAAAACACAAAAATGTTTCTAAAGGAAACAAATAGATTTAGGAGACTTATACTATATGATTAGTTGATTGTCATTCGACAAAATTTTCTTAACATGAGGGGAGAAATTAAGTAGTTGGAAAGGAAAACATGAGGAATGCATCATTACTATCAAATGTAGATCCTCAAATATAGTAGTACGAAACATAAATTTATCAAATATTGCATTAATAAGATATTACAAAATATCACCCATATGTGATTACTATTCTAAATGAGGATTATCAAATTTCATATTCCAGCTAAAAATACTCAAATTAATATAGATCAACATGAGACATGTTCAAAGCATGAAAGGCTAAATAGTTCCAAATATAATATTACAAATATTGGAGCATATAATTAAGATGATCATATTAAAGATGCAGGTACTCCAAAAGAGTGTTAAGACATAACTACTTGCAAAAATCTTAAAACCGGTTTAGGTACTTGAAACGTAATAAAGAGAGCTCAATAAGTTATGTCATAAAAATGGAACCAAAACGATAAAGTTATCAACAACAGTTTTGATAATAATATCACGTGATCAAATGAGGATCTTATAAATAGATCTGTCATATGAAGTAAACAGAAAAAAATGTTTAGCCAAAAGGAAAAGTAAAAGGGCAAAGACTCAATAAAAATAGAATTATATTATTTCAATATGTGAAAATTATGGACATACAGTCCAAACAACTGAAATATAAAGTATAGAAACATCCACGTGAAAATAATTTTTTTTACAAAAGCTAATGATGATTATGATGAGAAATATTATTCTGTAGTGGAGGCAATAATTTTTGCATATATTACTACTCTAGCAGTATAAGAAAACAAAATATGTGTCTAATATATATTGTTATAACCTATGCATATGGCTCACTAAATAGTAAAATTTACATGATAAACTTTTAAGGATTTAAAATACCTGAAGCATATAAAACAAATGTATAGAGTTGAATACCCAATGATTTCATAATATTTATTTTGTCCATGAAAATATATTAAATTTAATAGACCAAAAGTTATATATATTTATTCTATTATATTTACCTATTGTGTTGGCATTACATGTGATTTTATTGGTAAAATTAAGTTCTTGTAGGTACAAATATATATTAGAGAAATATACTTACAAATATTATATGATGTCAATATATCATTCATAGTTTAGCTAAAAAGAAAGAAATACTCAAAAAGTATTAAAAATAATCCACTTAAGAAAATAGTACACTCTATTGATAAAGTGATGTCCATAAGCCGATGTTATTATGAGGGGATAAAAATGATGTGGTAATAAGGACAAGTAAATGTGATATTATTATTAGGGAGAGCAAATATTATGCTGTACTCTTTTTCCTTAACTAAGATTTTATCCCACTGAATTTTCCTAGTAAGGTTTTTAACGAAGCAGCTTCAATATGTATTATGTACTCTTTTTTCTTTACTAGATTTTTGTCCTACTGAATTTTTCTTAGTAAGGTTTTAACGAGGCACAATACTTGTCATGGACATCCAAGGGAGAGTGTTATAAATATTACATATATATGTGGATATCCATAACCCTTAGCTCTTGGGATTCCTCTTAGAATTCTATCTTCTCTTAATATCACAAACCCATAACCTCCCTAATGAATGACTTGAGAGGAGTTTCTTATTGTTGATGTCATTACATTTATATTTATTCCTTTGTAACCTTAGGTTTAATCTTTAATAGTTGGGCCTATAAATAGAGGTCATATACAAAGTATTTGTATAAGTATGAATATACAAGTGAATGAAGAAAACTCTCTTATATCATCCATTCTCAATCTATTGTCTTGTTATTTTTTTTCTTCTCTTACTTCTTCATTTTTCTCTCATTTTTATAATAGTTTTAATATTTCTACATCCATTTTCAAACATGATAGTTGTTTTGGGATTGTGTTTGTTTGGGCAATTTAAAACATAGATATATTAGCCTGAAGATAATAGAAAGCTCACTCTGTCTGATATTAGTATCACATAAGAAGAAGAGAGATTTCGTCCTACTCTTAAATTATAGGTGAGTCTAACCCTTTTCTAAAAATTTATGTAACAAAAAAAACATAAACATATTGTTGTTCCCAAGAAATCTCTATGCTAGGTATATAATATATATATATCACATAATGTAAATATATAATAAGCATGAATCTTCATTTGCATCATTATAATTGACACAAATCATGGGACTATCATATGCTAATTGCCAAATGACTGCATCAGGATAAAACTCGCAATAAATTAACTCTCTTTTAGAGACACGCTCTACTTCTGAGTGATGTAAGAGAGAATCACTTGGTAAATCTCTTTTTCTACTTATGCTGTCAATACAATTTTGCATTAGCTTTCAATTTAATGCACAAAAAATTCTTATTGATGATAAGTCATAAGATCGAATATTTATTTTCTAGACAACTATATTATAAGATAATGATAGAATGGTTGTTTAATAATGGTAGTTTAATTAAACATGTGTCGTGTCATTTGTTTCTAACGTTACATGGTTATAATTGAGAAAATATGACTAGTGATTTTTCCCCCAATGGTATCGTTAATGTATAGAGGTTGAAGCATAATCACTTACAATAGTTCAGTAATATTTATTATACATACATATCTTCATTTTTCTCTATTTTTCAGAACTTTTCAAGTAAAAATACTTATCAATATGCTACTCCGGTCCTTAATATAGAACTTATCGCTCTAGTCCTATATATAAACATATTTTAGCTAAAAAATTTAGTTCTTACTATGAGCCCACTTAAAAAAATATTAATGAGTGTCTTCCAATTTTACTCCTATGAAAAATGGAGAGGAAAAAAAAGAAGTGAGAAAAAAATGTAACACAATACTCATTCTTAAATAAAGGTAAATTTGAAAAATAAATCTTTAAATCTAAAACATATTAAATAAATTAACATTTTTTGGTATGCAAGAATTAGTTAAAATGAACTTATATATAAGACCATAATGGTATGGTATTTAACTAATTTGATTACATTAAAGAAGTTAGTTAATATAACATATATTTTCTACAACTCTCTGATCATTTTCTTTAACTCCCTCTCTCCTTCTCTTACTTGACTATTATTGGGAGAATATCAATAGAGTTAATTTAAGAAAAAGTTGATAAATATAGAAAATAAGTTTTATATTTAGAACTAAGATCAACTCCCTAATTAGATATTATATTTCTACTCAATATATTGACCAAGATAATTAAATATATTGCATCATAGATACAAGTATATTCATGTGGCCACATACTTGTTTCAAGCCACATAACATCCTTAGATGAACATTAAATTAAACGCAGCAAAAAGAAAGGGAAAGCCAGAGTCTACAAGGAAGCTGGAAAACCACATAACATAACCAACCCCTCTTGCTTTGCAGTCCAAGCTCATCTCAATTGCAACAATGAGATGCATAAATAACACTTTGGGCAGAAAGCAAGCAGATGGACTCAGGATTTCCTAGCTAGTAATTCACAAGTTATAATATTATCCATTGATGAAGCAGACCTTCCAGCACCAATCACAGGAACTATGTTGAATATTGGCTCCTCACCACTTGTAATAACCTTCTGACCCATTTCGGCGAGTTCTGAAAGTGCATTGTTGAACAAGGTTGCTAATTCCTCTATGGATACCTCAAGGCTTGCTGGGATGTAGAATCGTAAATTCTGCACATGCAAGGATACGTTAGATTGTAAGATGATGACGACTCAGATCTAATAGGAGAGGAAGAAGTAGAATACAAGAAACTTTATTCCACTATGTAGAGTCAGCTACATAGATTACATGACACCATTATGGCTATCCACAATTAGATCATTAGATAAGTTATTAACCAAAATGTCTCACTCAATAACTTCATTCTCAAGCAAAAGGAGGAAGTAGAATAAAGCAGATATTTCCTTAATGTAAGGTCTGATTGCAAACTTGGTATGTGGACTTTAAACCATAATCAAACACCTCCCTGAACCTTAAAATGGCAAAATACCTCCTAAAGCAGTGTCTGGTGTTTTTAATTATACTTTTCCTTTCTTTCTTTTTTCTGTGGCTTTTTTTTTTTATATTTTTTTGGGTCGGCAGTAATGGTGCAGTATTTTGTTACATTTGAGGAAAATAATTATCATGTGAAAGTATGTACTAGCTTCGTTATTAAGCCTAGTTCAGAGGGATGAAATGTAGTTTTCCTATCATATAGTTTGCTGGTGCTCTTCTGCTAAATCAACTATTCCTATGGTGTATATTCCAAATGTCATGTGAAGAATGGACCAGATCTTTTGGATGTAAAGTAATACTCCCTCCGGTTCTTAATATAAGATATAGTTAGGGGGTTAGATTTGATTCTAAATATCTATTTTATCTCGCAAATTTATAATTTTTTCCCAAAATATCCCTATTAATTACACACATTAAGTGGTTTCAATAAAGGTTACTCATGATGAAAGATGACATTTTAGAAAAATTAAACTATATTTGTTACAAATAACTAACATAACTAACTTTCTTAATCTCCCCAAATTAGTTATCTAGCTCTTATACTAAGGACTACAGATAGTAATTTGTACCTGATAATCACATTTATCCATATACTTACAAAAATAGGGAAGATTTTAAGGAGCAAGTATAGTTCACTAAGTAAACAGAACGTTCAACTTCAAAATATGATATGGAAGGTCAGGGAAGTGAAAGAATCAAATTTTAAATGGTATGCTAGATTCAAAGGAGGAAACTGACCATTATATCCTCCCAGGCGAAAGCATTGTCTGTCATAGCTTTGTCAAGTAGATAGATCAAGAACTTTGAGATTTTCTTCATATGTGCCTTGGAGACAGAAATTTGACCATCGTTGACATGATCAGTCGGAAGGGATTCAGAACATATCTTCACAGCCATCTCACTTGTAATAGACAATATAAGCGCACATATATTTGCATGAACCACACATTTCTGAATGCAAGAATCATGCCACCCCTCATGCTTGAAACCCCAATAACTCTCTCTATTTAAAGCAGATCTTTCCCTTATATTCTCAATTGTTGCTTCAGTGTCATCTTCAACATAAAGAATAGGCTTTACTTCTACATAAGCTCTGCAAAGCCAGAGGGTGAAACCAACTAAATGCATGGATTATGTGATGATGATAGCACAAAAATTGGATGGTGCAAGAATTCAATGGATAGTCCATTCCCCAGACCCGCTCCGTTAGAAAGGAATTAATATGAGACCAGACACAGATTATAGTTTTCAAACTATAAAATTCAACGATATTGAGAACACCAAGGTAGTACAAAACAAAACAAAAATTAAATCACAAGTAGCTTTCTTGTTTTAGTAAAAGAATAAAACTTACTAGGATGAGAAGAATCTACAACTAGCAAGATGGTAAGAATTCCTCAAAACACAATTCATGAAAAGCTCCAAACAATAAACAATAACAAGTAATGACCAGTCTCATTGCTCATCGGATAATGGGTTCTCACTAAAAAAGACCATATGCTAAGCAGCAAAGGGAAACCATATGGACACTTCTATCCATAAATTAATTAAAGACGGAGATAAGCCAGTGAAGATTCATGCATTCCTCTCCAAACCAAAAACAAAAATTCCCACAAACCAAGTCGAGAGCAACAGGATTATCTACCTCTTGGGAAGATCAGGAACAAGGACATAAAGGAAAATAGGATCGAATGCTTTATGCATATTTCCTTCCCTTGAAGGGGAAATCTTCATCTCCCTGAGGAAAGTTTCCTGTTTCTCCATAAGTTCATGTTTCTCCGATGATGAGACACGTTTAGAACAGTAAATAACAAATGCAATTGCAGATGTTGAAATTGAACATTTAAAGCACTTTGCCACTGCCTCACTGTTCTTAAGTGCTTGTTCCAGTTCAGCACTTGGGCCTCCACTGCAAAGATTCATCGTAGGAGGGTCAAGCCCCAGCTGCCCAGCCATTTGAAGTATACCCTCATGCAAGGTTGCCTGAGCAAAAGAATAGAAAGAACTGGAGTTAATTGAGAAAACATTTAAGATGTGATAATATGAATTACACAATAAAATATGAAGGAGACAAGTAAGCAGAGCAACCACTTTTCAGTGCATTTAAATTATTTAAATGATAAATTGCAATTTAATGCTTCTTGGTTAATATAAACAAGAGCATCAACAAATTAGTTTTAACTTTATGACACCCTTAAAATAATCAAAGATGCAGCCAAAAAATAAAAATCCATGTTCAAAGATTTAAATAATAAACAAGGAAAACATTTATCTAACTTAAATTAAGCAGAGTCCAAGCGGCCTCACCCCGTAAGGAGGAGAACACAAGTTCGAAACCCAGGAATCACACTTGTTCGGAGAGGTGAAAACCTTTTGCACTCTAAACCTTGAAAGGGATTATACCCTTGATTAAATAAAATAAAATATTAAGCAGAGTCAAGCTAAAATAAAAGTAGCAGTTCTACTATTTAGGGGTCAATGAAAATTGCAAGGAAAACTTCACACGCAGAGCTGAAGTCTCTAATCTCTCCGAATGAATTGTGATGCTTCAGCAGTTTAGCCACTGGACAGAAAAATACGCATGCCAAATTTTGGCCCGGAGCCGAAACATTTTAACAGCTGTTAAGTTTTAACTATTTTCAGTTGTCCTCATACTCAATTTAATAGTAATTTGCTACACTGGAATAAATACATGCATTCTTGCTGTTTTTTTAATACATGCAGATCTGCTGGGGACTACTATTACCTGGCTGTATGGCCCAATGCAACTAGGAGCCCAACAGGAAATGCTCTGCACATGCAAAACCTTTTTAGTTTGATTTTTTGTCACCATAACTTCAACGAATGCCCTACCCAGACCCACTTGTAGTAAAGGCATTTCAACTGTACTTCGGGATGGAACACCAAAAGGGCAATTTTCACGTGTTATGAACTTCACATATGTATCATTTGCCACAGAAAACTGAGCCATGTCATCAATGTAAATATGAACATAGAGGACGTTCTCCCAGCCAAAACCAAAACTCCCCAATTGTGATTCAATTCTCCCCAGAACAGCCCCAAGATCTTCCTGCAAACCTGCTCCAAGGAAATTAGTCAACATTCCTTATGTTAGAAAAACAAATTAAAGAGGAAGTGGAAGAGGCTACTGAAATAATTGAAAAAATGAGGAAAAGATTACGAATTAAGACCACTGCATGAATCTTGCAACCAACAACACAAGGAGAATGCACTCTTGTTTTTCGTTCTTGAAAATTGAAATTTATACTTTGAGCCATCAATTAGACCAACAACATTATCTATAGGCTGGCATGAGGGTTCACATCTTTCTAGTCTATCATGCACTTCGAATACATTTCCTAGTTTCTCCATCTTGTGTTCGTTGTCTTGTGATCTTAAAGGCCCAGCATCTGCCTTGTTTTCCAAATGGAATGCCAATGGGTGAAGAATTCCAACTGGAGCAATGGAATCTGAAGAGTGCATCACAACTTGATATTCATCAAGCATAATGCGAGCATTCTGAAATTTTAAAAATCATATCGCTGACAGAAGAAATTTGTAGAAAATAATTAACATGAATATATAAAAAAAAAAAAAAAGTAACAATATCATTGCTTTTGAGGGGATAATCACTTGGATCAAATGCATTTGAGAATAAAAGTTCCAACTATCTGAAGAACAGCATTAGATTCACCACATAGACTCCATAAATGTATAGTGGATTCCATAGACGACAAGAAAAGGGTAGCTGTTATGAAATATAAAAAATGTTGAATATTAGTTAATGTGAGTTATTATTAGGTAAATGTTGATTACTGTGATTAACCATGTTATATGTATATAGCCGTTAGGAGATCAGTTAGTGGCTGGAAAGGATCTACGCCCATATATAGGGCTCTAAACAACTATTGTAAACAGATTATGTCTTGATTAGCGGAGTTATCCAGCGCATTGTTCAGAACCTCTCTCTATTTCCATCTTCTCTGCTGTTCTCTCTCGAACCCCTCTACTTTTGCATCGTTCTTTCTATTTCCCTTCTCTTTCTCTCTCCTATCAGGCTCAAGAACCCCATCAATGGTATCAGAGTTGACGTTTCTTGGTATCAATCACAAAGATACGCACGGTGGATGATCTCAACCCGATCACAAAGGGCACAAGAAATGGAAGGCAGGGTGCAAGCCCTTGAACAAGCAATGATCGAAAACCAATAACTAAGGGGAATGGTCAATGAGCTTTGAGAAGACGTTCTTGGCATGGCAATCACGATGCAGGCCATAGCAAGTCGACTAGATGAACAAGCCTTGATCCCGCATGAAGAACAAGAAAATCCACGGAACAGAGCTGGCGAATAGGGCCATCCTAGAGATGGGCATTGTCAAACGACCCAATCGACAAAGATGGAGTTTCCAAGATGCACTGGGAAAGACATTCTTAAGTGGATCTTCAGGTGGGAGCGCTATTTCAAGTTCGATGAAACCCCAGAGGAGAACAAGGTGAAAATTGCCCCCATGAACCTCGACAAGGAAACTTTACAATGGCACCTACCACTTGATCGTTACTGGAGAGGACGATTCCCACCCTAGGATGACTACGTTTGAAACAATATTCAGCCCACCACTCGAGACTCCGATGGGAGATCTTACACACCTTTGGCAAACATGGCCTTGGGTGCAGTTTAACATCGAATTCGATAGAATTTCAGCGAGGTTGGATCTATCCAAGGAGTACCTACTCGACGCGTATATCTCAGCCTTGAAACCATAGCTCGAGGGACCCATACGGATGTTAGATTAATGTGTAAACCCAAGTGGGTTACGATGGAAGAGGATAACTTAGGTCTCTTCCCAAAAAATCTCATAGGTTATGGGATTAGTTCATCTACTTCAAGTAAAATTAAATTAGTGTGTAAACCCAAGTGGGTTACCATGATTGTAAAAGCAAGTTGCTCTATGATGGAAGAGGATAACATAGGTCTCTTCTCACAAAATCTCATAGGTTATGGGATTAGTTCACAACATGCGTGAACATGTTGCTCTTGAATAATACATATGATTCTTTATCAAGTTCCTTTCTTGCAAATGTTCTTGCCAGGCATCTAATAATGATGTTCTTCGTCAAGTTCACAACTTTGTCTTAATATCCAGATTTAAGATCCAATCAACTTCAGTTTAGTGGTTACTACTGGTTTAAGGATTCAAAATTCTGGTTCTTTTATAATGATGCTAATCACATCCAAGCTGCCTCCCAACTTAAGGGGGAGTGTTGAGAAGCACAAGTATTCAAGTTATAGATCCAGCTTGAGGAGGAGTGTTGAGATGCACTAGTTTAAAATTAATTATTAATTAATATTATATTTTGTTAGTAATTTAATTAATTATCTAAATTAATTTTGGATATTATTTAGGATTAGATTTGAATATTAAATTATTATATCTTAGAAGAATAAATCTGAGATATTAGGATTACGATAGATTCTAAGTTTAGCTTATTAGCTTATATTTTTGTCTATATAAAGGCCTATTTGTATTCTCATTCATTAAAAGATTAATAATATTTTGAGATTTTTTCCTTTTACTTTCAATCCTTCAAATCTCCACAAAGAAGCAAAAGACTTGTGGTATGAAGAGAAGATGCTACAAGACAGAAATTGTTGGAGTGGCTTCATGAGAGCCCCCAAGGTGGCCACTCAAGGGTTCATGCCACTTACCAAAAGGTTAAAAGCTTATTTTGGTGGACGAATCTGCATAAAGATGTTGAAGACTTTGTAAATGGATGTGATGCGTGTGCTTGTTGCAAATATGAAACAGTAGCAGCCCCTGGGTTACTTCAACCGTTGCCCATACCAAGCAAGGTGTGAGAAAGTATATCAATGGACTTTATTGAGGTACTTCCTAAATCTGGAGGGAAGGAAGTGATATGGGTTATTGTGGATCGGACAAGTAAATATGCTCATTTCTTGAGCCTTTTCCATCCTTTTTCAGCTTCGTCACTTTTCTCAACTCTTCTTGGATCACATGTACAAACTCCATGAAGCACCAATGGAGATCATTAGTGATCATGATCCTATTTTTATAAGTAATTTCTGGGAGGAATTCTTAAAAGTTCTTAAGATTGAACAAAAATTATCATCAGCCTATCATCCTCAAAGTGATGGTCAAACAGAAGTATTAAATTGCTGCTTAGAATCATACTTGAGGTGTATGTGTTGGGAAAGCCCTAAAGAATGGAATCATTGGTTGCCTTTGGCTGAGTGGTGGTACGACACTACCTTCCATACTTCAACTAAGGCTACCCCTTATGAGCTGTTATATGGTCAGAAGCCTCCTGCTTATTCTCCCTACATTCCTAGATCAGCTCTAGTAGAGCCAGTGGATCAAAGTTTTGAGGCACGAGAGCGCATGGTTGCTTTCATGAAGTACCATTTGCACAAATCAGCAAATACAATGAAGCAGAAAGCAGATAAGCATAGATCTGACCGAGAGTTTCAGGTAGGACAATGGGTGTTTCTTAAGTTACAGCCATATAGGCAAGCTTCTGCAGCAACTAGGAGCTCTCAAAACTTAGCTCCAAGGTTTAATGGACCTTATAAAATATTGGAAAGAGTAGGGTCAGTGGCTTATAAGCTTGATTTACCGCCAGCATCCAGGATTCATGCTACTTTCCATGTGTTGTTGTTAAAATGTTGTCCTGATCCAAGTGTCAAGCAGAGGCACCCTCCTCTTGAATGGCCAGCTGTGCCTAACATCAAATATCCTAAGAAAATTCTGAATCGAAGGATTGGCCAAAGGAAGAAAAGGATTATTACTGAAGTCTTGGTGCAATGGAGAGGGTTCCCAAAGGAAGATGCATCATGGGTCTCCCTCTATAACCTCCAAACACAATTTCCTGAATTCCAAGTGCCCAACCCTTGAGGGCAAGGGTTTTTTTTGTTAAAGGGGGGAGGGGGGGTTGTTATGAAATATAAATAGTTTGAATATTAGTTAATGTCAGTTACTGTTACGTAAATGTTGATTACTGTCATTAACCATGTTATATGTATATAGCCAATAGGAGATTAGTTAGCGGCTGGTAAGGATCTATGCCTATATATAGGGCTCTAAACAACTATTTATAAACAGATTATTTCTTGATTAGTGGAGTTATCCAGTGCATTGTTCAGAACCTCTCTCTATTTCCCTCTTCTCTGTTTTTCTCTCTCGAACCCCTCTACTTTTCCCTCTTTCTCTATCCTATCAGGCTCAAGAACTACATCAGTAGCAGACAGAGCCAGATGGCTCAATTACTCGCATTCAATCAAAAGAGTTATGCTATGAACTTACAATAAAGAGTGGGCAATCAAGTGTTAATGTTTCATACTCCCCTCCTTCCCCACAAACATTAATTCCATACAACCTGCAAAGGACAAAGAAAAGAGAGTTGCGAAACAAAAACATAAAGAGACCTCAAAGAGAAGAATTTCACAATTTGTGGGGAACTCTGACATACTCTTTCAATTTATGCAAATAAGAATTCAAGAAGGTTATTTCTTTGCCCAGATGCTTTGCAGGGACCAAACCCATTGCCGCAACCTAGTAGTTTATATAAAGCATTAAGGTCCAGAACAATAGTTATGATATAGAAGTTTCACACAGTAAATTAAAAAATAGATGGAAAGGGCCTTGTTTTCTTTTCTTGGCTGCATATCACTTGTATAAGTGGCTGCCCCATAATCAAAGCCAAAACCAGCATGATTTTGATGTTACTATATGGTAGTATTACACTTGGAACATTGCCAATTGATATTGGACAAAATATTCCACACAATCAAAAGAATTTAAGATGTCCCTAAGTAGCTGACAAGTACCAAAACGGGAAGAACACAGTAATTGCCTCTCATTTAAGAAGGAACAGAAAAACTTTAGAAGCAAAGCTAACCAAGAAGTTATACCTTCACTGTTATGGCTACAATTCCATTAGCAATCTGATCAAAACAAAAGTGCAATTACAGATATATGAAAAATAAGGCAAATTTATATACATAAATGAATACATGCATGTGCAACATTTACAATGCCATAACAATTTACCATTTCCTGGAGAAGCAATGATTGATCTTGTTTCCACAAGTATGCCAGAGAAACAAGGCCTAACCTTGAACAAACACTTTCCACCCGCAACCTCTGATAGTCGGATGCAATGGCTCCAGAGGAAACTGCCGTAACTGAGGGTATCTGTCGTTTTATTTCGCTTAACAAAATAAACATGTCTTCAACTTCATCACCCGGAGTTGGTCTGTATCCAAGCTCCTGATGCCTATCAACAAAATATCAATTTTAGATTAAGCATTATATGGTTATATAAATCCAAATATTTCGGAAGACTTGGAGAATGCAATTTAAAGAACATTGTGCTTTAAGAAAAATGCTGTTAGATGCAATGTTGGAGAGAGATCCTTGATTTTAAAAGTTATTGGCCCACACAAACTTGTTAATACAGATTACAGACACCAAAATAGACCAAAAAAAGTAATATTTCACAGTAGTTCAAACACACGCAGGATGAGATAATATCATTATAGCAAATGTGTAGCAAATCCCCCACAACAATACAGGAATCTAACATTAAAAGAAAATTCATCCCAAATTCACATGTGCATTATGCAAGGTAGTCATAACATATGTTAAGAGGCTGCTCTCCTCCTACTGCTAAAAAAATTGAACAATTCTATCTTCTTATAAATAAAATAACTAGTTTAACAACAATATTTCAATAATAAGGCTTGCTTGCCTTGTGGATCCTTTTATTCGCCTTCGAAACAATGGCAATCCCATGCATTCAGCATAGCTGATGATTATTTGGTGGCCAACCTGAAGTGAACATTGAGTAGCCAATCCTCATTGTCACACGTGTAAGGAAAATACACACAACTAGTAAACAAATGTCCACGAAATCTTGAGATGATGTCATAAGAGGGCTGCCCTAATAGTGAATTTTCTGTCACAGTATTATTAGACCAAAGACTAGATAACTCAAAAATAAAGTTACAATTAGTGTAATTTATTTTACAATCAGCACAATAACATCAAAGAGCAAGATGCTCATATAGGTAAAATTTCTAGACAGCACGGGAAAATTTTAAAATCTCCACTTCCTAATCTTCAGTTCAGTCCAGCAAACTCTTAACCACGTTACCAGGATTATATAATTTCTAGGCCACCCTACATTCTGAACACGTATTACACTATAAACCTTTATAAATACAAAGCAATGCTGATAAACATATTACAATAAGATATAACAGCATTAGTTAAGCTTATCTGAGAGTTATGGAAAAAATACTATCTATAATCTAACTTTATGGAATAAGAAATATAGTTATAACTTTAGCAAGGCAGCTTTCTAACTACATTATTGATTGATCCTAAGACTATTGTGCGTTCATGACACTAGTTCATACAGACATCTTTTGAAGCCCAAAGTGCTAAAGAAAATTATATTTTCAATGTTTTCTCTTCTTTTCATTTTTAATAGAATCCTTACAACACTATTAAATGTACCCAATCTTAGAATTGCTTTATGCAGTAAGCAAAGAGGAAAAGGCAAATAAGGCTTACAGTTTGATACATGTAGCTATCTAGCTCGTCCACAGAACCATCATCAGGCATCAAATTTGCCAATGCAACAATCTATTGGAATACCAGTAACAAACCAGGTGCCAAAAAATGTAATGATAATTTGGACCAGAAACCAAGTGAATAAAACAGAAAATTTTCATTTCTAAATATGTAAAATAAAAACCTCATGGCCATATTTAATACACTCCATCATGGCATAACAACTGTCCTTCCCACCGCTAATAAGTGCTACCACCTTCATCTTTGCGACCAATTTTCTGTTGCAACAATAAGAGGTAAAAAAAGATAAAATGTCAGTTTAGGCCATGGCAAGATAGGGAATTGCACCGGAATATGCTGGGTTCAAGGGATGGAGAAGAATATAGTGGACTATCAAAATCACGACCAGGTATTAAAATTTCATACGCATAGCAAATCAACCAAAAATGTTATTAATTAGATAATTCTACTGAAGTTATAATAATGAGTCAGAATATATGCAATATGTATATAAAAGATACAAATTGTTATTAAAAATAATGTAACATACGAAAGGAAAACCAGTTTACGAACACAAGTCGCCAACCTTGCAAGTTTGTAAACTTATTTCACTTAATATTGATCAATATATATATATTCACATCAAAAATTGTTATTAGAATGCATCAGAAAGTAGAAAAGACAAATATAGCATACCCCAAATATTATAAATTAATTAATACCCCATTGACGAGTAACAACTGAAAAAGTGCTTCTACAGCAAAATTCATGCATATAACATGAAAATAATCTCACCAGTAAAGTATACAACCAAAATGTTTGTGATAATAAGGGTAAATCGACTGATGGTTAGCAGAAAGCCGAGCTATAAAATATATAGATTAATTCACCATAATAAACCAAACTAACAAAAAAGCAATACAACAAAATTCACCCCAGTAGCCATGGCAGCGTTGAGATAAATTTATTCATTCAAAATACAAATCAGCCATGAAAATTTGCAGGAGGAAATAGGGATGTCTTGGCAATAATCAAGCTTACCTATTGGAACTTTGACTGAAGCAGAAATGCGAGTGCAGTGCAACCTACAGAATCAGGAGTTGGAAGAACTTGGTTCGCTTGCTTGTAGAGGAGGAGGAGAGAGCGACGGCGTCGTGGAGAGGAAGCGCGGCGGCCACTATATGGGTGATAGAGAAAATGAGAGTGACGAGAGGGGGCAGGCCGGCAGAGAATGAGACGACGACGTTGGATTTTTTTTTCTTTTTTCTTTTTTCATTTTTTCCCCTCCTCCTCCTTTGTTTTGGGAAAATCCCAATTAAATCTTATCGAAATACTTAAATCCAATTTTATACCTATAATTTTGACAAATCCCAAATAACCCCTAGTCTCTGATTAGGGATTTTTAAATATTGTTAAAAGATAAAATGTTTTTGTATAGTTAAAAAGAAAAATTGAAGGTTGGTGTAAGAATGATTTTGTTTTAATAATATTTTAGAAATCAAATTTTTGTTTGATTATAAAAATAAACAAGAGTTTTGGATTTAATTAGCAATGTTAGGCATGTTTGTTTCCATTCTCTATTTTTTTATTCTCAAAATAGTTTTATAAAACTGTTTTTAAAAACAAATTTTAGAAACAAAAAAATAAAAAAATATGTTATGATAATTTTTCTACAAGCTTGTATAAAAATGTATTTAGAATAATTTTTTAAAATTAACTTTGAGAATTAAGAGAATGTGAAAAATAGAATGAAAAGTGTAATAACGACACATGAAGAGTCGGAATATTGAGACGACGTAGACAAGTAAAAAATAATTATTCTTATTATCAATTTAAATAATAATCAAGAGAGGTAGTTGGTGATGGTGGCAATTGTTAATGGTGGTCACCAGCAGTCAACAATAGTGACCATTGTCATCCTTGGTCAATAGTGTGTCACTTTTCTAAAAAAATACAAAAAAAATAAGAAAATAATTAAAAAAAATTGTATTTAAGTCTCATACAAAAAATTTAATTGTAAAAAAATTTTATGAAATCATCAAATTACTGTGAAGTCTCACAGGACTTAGGATTAATTTTCTAAATTGTGAAATGACAGAACTAGCACTAAGAAAAAAAGTCTCTATTGTTATTGTTAGTTTTTATATATTTTGATTATGTCAAAAGGGAATGAAGAATTAAGTTGTTTGATGAAGTAAAAAGTGTATTTAAAGTGATCAAAATTGTTTTTGTTCAAATGAAGTTAAAAAGAAAAATAGAATGAATTAATCGATTAGTCATTCAATTAATTATACTCAATTGATTAGTTAATCGATTAATATTATCAATTAATCGATTGGTTGTTAGATTAATGTAAATGCATCATTCTGTATTATAAAGAAATATTAATTAATTGATTAATGAGTGACTATTAGTTAATTAAGTGTTCTATTAATGTCAAAAGTTTACTTTCTGGAATTGAACAGGAAAGTGAATTAATCGATTAGTTAATGGATTAATTGTAATTAATAGATTATTTATCTGATTAATCTCTTAAGAACAGTTTTCAAATAAATAACAATGACTCTATTAATCAATTGGTTAATCAATTAATTTATATTAATCCATTAACTATTCGATTAATAAGTGAAGAATATATTTTGTAAAATTTAAATATGAATCCATTAATCAATTAGTTAATTGATTAATTAACATTAACATAGTTTTGAAAAACTTTCTGATTCAATTCTTCCAGAGACATTAATTGACTAGGCATTCGATAAACTTATATTAATCGATCAGTTAATCAATTAACTTTAGAAATTTCAAATATACTTCTATATTTGCATTGAAATTGATTTCATCTATTTCAAAATTTCATATGATTGATTTAAGTTAAAGAATGCTTATGTTTCTCATCATTATTCATGATAAAGCTTTTGAGAAACTTATCTCACTGACATTATATCATATATGCTTGAATAATTTGACCAATGTGATATTCTATTTTCTGTTTCACACATTAATTGAATCATTGATTGAATTAATTGATTAGGTAATCAATTAATATAGCATATTCGTTTTTGAAAAGACTATCTAAACATGATTATAAACTTGATCTTTCATTATAAGTTGTTTATTAACAGTTCATATACTTAACCAAAGTTTCAACGACTAACAAATCTGTTAAGGTTGAGTGTGTTCAAAAAAGGCTACTAAAATTGAATGATGAAGGCTAATCTTAACGAAAACTTTTTACTTCAGGTAAAGTATTAAATGCTTATCTACCCAATAGCATTTAACTATGTCTTCACTCAAACTGTTATAAATCTGAGTCTAATAGCTACAAACGAAGTAAATGTTATTTAAAGACTCGGCATTGAAGGAAGAAAACAACCAACTGACAAAACAACAACTTCTGAATTTATTACATTATCAGTTTTCTTCATATTATGTAACCCAACTTTATTGAGTTTCAATGTGCATCATCATATATACTATTTGAGAGAGATTGCGGATATTTTTCTTTCATTCATTCTGTTAGTTTAAGAGATTGATTCTCTTAAATTGGGATTATCACCTTATGGGGGAAATAAGGGAGATTGATTGAGTGAATCAATTATTATACTAAAGGCGCCAAGAGCCCACTGAAATCTTGGAGATAGTTAAAAATCTCATAAGACCTCTGAGAACGGGACATAGGACAAGAGTTTAGCCCGAATCAGAATAAATTGATTTGTATTCCCTCGGTGACATTTTTCTGATCTCTATTTTATTTATTCAATCATTTTCTTGCTATTTTTTGAGCTTAAACTTTCATTAAATTTTTAAAACACTTAACTCACCCCCTCTTAAGTGTATCTGTTTAGATCTAACAATTATTTTTTTGCCTTCCAGTTATTATTTCTTCCTCCAGGAGTTGCTATTCCTATTACTTGAATTATTATTTTTTTCTTTTTACTTGAGTTATTTTTTCACATAGGCAATTCCATCATTTTACAATTCGAAAAAATAATCCCATATCCCGTGAGATTTCATAGAAATTTGATCATTTTTAAAGATTTTTTTATAATTAAATTCTTTATATGGGGCTTAAATATAATTTTTTTCAAAATAATTTTACCAACATCTAAAAGTTATTCGTAGTTTTCTATTTTTAAAAACAGATTTTAATGTTTTTTGTTTTGGAAAACAGGTAAGTGAAACTAAGTTGCCAAACAATTTTTGTTTTTCTGTTTTTAAAAACAAAAACAAACAAGCCCGCTGCGTTTGATTCTAATTTTAGTTTTGATTATTAAAAAAAAGAGCAAACATCCCAGAACTGGAACGATGGACTCAAAGCATGAGACCAAAGTAAATAACTGCCCTTTTGATTTTGTTAATCTAAATATGTTAAGGAAAATTCGCCAAAAACCCTTTATTGAGAAATTAATTGGCCTATGGGACCTATAATCTGGGAGAGATATGAGGTTCTTTAGAATAAATAAATTTGGGGGGTGGGGAAGGCAAAATTGCCCTTGTAAATTTACCTTCTACTTGGTATTCCCCGGATGAGCATAGCAAAAGTCGAAACCAACCTTCAGTGGCGCCGAAGGATGTTATTGACGGTGGAAAGGTCCTTCCTCACTGTTCGTCGGCGTCAACTAGAGGCAAAGCAACTTTCCATATATTCTCTTGATTCTATGATCTTTCATCTTTCTATTTTTCATCTCTAGCCTTGATCTTCTTCTTGGTTTCGTTTATTTCTCCATCACACTCAAAACCCTAATATGTTTTGGTTAAATTCACACCTTTGCTTATCTCTCTACTTTCTCTAGAAAGGTTGCGGTTCTACCAAACTCTGTAAATTGAAAATCATTTGAGGGTTTAAGACAATTCTATCTTTTTTATATCAAGGAAATCACTTATTCTCCATCTACCTCTCTAGTTCCAACAAATTGGCAAGGTTGAGTCTCGATGATGAAGGGAGGTATTGATGTGCGAAGATTTCACGATGGAGGAGGTTATCTTTCATTTAGATTTCTCTATGCATTTTGTTTGGCTAATCCCTCATAATATGTAATATGAACCAATATACAACTATACAAGTCACCCTTATCTAACCATATTCTATAATATGCAAATGACCTTTCACAATATATAATTAAAATACAATTAGAACAAATATGTAAGTGATCTTCCATTATGTGCAATTAGCTTCTATCATGTATAACAACTACTTTCACAATATGTAATTAAAATATAATTAAACTAAATATGTAAGTGATCTTTTACTATATGCAATTAGCTTCTGTCATGTGTAATTAGCTTTTGCAATATGCAATTAGAACCAACTTGTAAGTGATCTTCCACTATATGCAATTACCTTCCTTCTTTTTCATCTATTAAACATGAATGGTAATTTGATCTTTTCCTATTTCACTTATTGACATTCCAAAACCTCAAGTTTGAGGTCCCATTAATCAATTAATTTGTTAAATGGGGATTTATCCCCAATTTTCCCAATATATTACCGTCACACGGTGGCTTCCCTTTAGGAAATGTATAATTAATTAAGGGTTGATTGAGAATATATATCTAATAATTATTAAAAGGATAGGTAATTGACAAACAGGTACAGTAGAGAAAAAACAAAACAAAAATGGTTAAAAAGAATAGCCAGCCTTAAGTAATCAAAACCGAAATCACAATCAAATAAAAAATTGATTGTTTGTTAATAAAATCTAAAATTCTTGTTTATTTTCAGAATAAAACAAAATTGATTTCTGAAAAATTGTTTTGAAAAAATAGGCATCTACCTTCAATTTTACTTTTTAACTATAGAGGGTCATTTTGGTCTTTTAATAGCATTCAGAAATCCTTAATAAAACCTCTCAGCCTAATTAGGAATTTATTAAAAGTGTTAAGACTAGAATTAGATTTAAGTATTTCGACAGGATTTAAGTGGGATTTTCTTCTTCTTCTTTTTGTTTGCTTTTATTATTATTTGATAGATTTCCCCTACTTTTGATGGAGGAGGATTCACATATAAGTTTATTTTATAAATTAAAAATAAAAATACATATGAAATAGATTTCCGTATGATAATATTTTCGTCTAACAACGTCTTTAATAGGTTTTTCTCAGTTTATTTAAGTTTGGATGACATTGATTGTTCGATTAACTAAATTTTTTTTAAAAATACCATATCATGTCTTAAAATAAATATAATAATAATTTATAGTAACAGCGTATTTATTTAGGTTTTATATTTTATTTTATTTTATTTTTATAATTTTATTTAAGTTTGATTTCTCAATAATAAAAGTACATTTACCAAATTGATTTTTAAAATGATAAAAATAGCTTTCACTTGCATAAGTCAAATTGACTTTTCCATAATTTTTAGGTTTTGTGAATGGGCTTTCACTTTCAAGAAAAAAAATTCTACCCAAACAAGCTTTTAGAGAACTTACTTTTTAAGAAGACTTTTTTTTTTCCTTTAACTAATGAGTGTTAGATCTAATAAAATATATTAATCTCTATAAAATAAAATTTAAATCTTATTTAAGAGAAGTGTCCACATTTAGTAGGTGAAATATCTCGAACAAGATTACTTTCTTTTTTTTTTGCCCATCTGATTCACCGAAACTTTGCTCTGACTACATTTGGATTCGACCCGCGTCGCGCACCTGGCTATAGTGGGTGAGTCTTCTAACAGAAATTTTTTACATACACCAAGACTCGAACTCGAGACCTCGGTTAAACGATATCGAGCCATTTACTATTTGGACTAACCTCTGTTAGTCAAACAAGATTACTTTTAATAGGGATATTTGTGCCTAAAATACTGATTTTTTTTTTTTTGATACAAGCCTAAAATACTGATTTCTTTTATGTTGGATGTAGTATCCAAGTTGGCCCATAGATGATTGCAGATACTTGGATATAAGGGAGAAAAAAAAAAACCCGTAGAAGACCATGGAGCAATTTTAAACACGAAAGGGAAATAGAATTTAGGGATGACAATTTACAGACAAGAATTTCGTAAAGTCAAGTGTAATAGTTAGAAATTCTAGTTGATTTTGCCTAGCAACTCAAGATTCCTGGTTATATTATTGTGATTTTCCCAAAAAAAATACGATTAACTAAATACTAATTATCCATATCCGCAAACAAATCTATGTACAGAGTTAAATAAAAATTAGAAAATATCAGAGAAGTATTTACAATCATTTTAAAAATTACAGTTTAACGGTTGATCAAATGCCAAATAAAGTCGAATGGACCATTTTTTGACTTGTTCCAACCAAAGGGATTACTGCATTGATTCTTTAAACCAAGGACACTATCTCCTCGTAACATGAAGGATACTTCAAACATTCTTCATGATTCTCACAACATAATTTCTTCAATACTTCTGTGAGCCAAGAGGTGACAATCAAATTAAGAGCACGTTTGAAACCGGTATTTTGGAAAGAAACACATGGTTTTGAACAAAAAAAATATTAAAACACCTCATAAAATTTAATAATTAATTATCTATGACAAAACCATGATTTTAAAATGTAAAACTATGGTTTTCTATGAAACAAATTTTTTCCACTTCTTCAAAAACTACCCTCTACTAAAATCACTTTTATCATTTTTTTTTCCAAAAGCTAATTCAAACATACTCTAAAATGCTCATACATTCCTAGGAAATGTCATTCACTTCTGTAAAATAAAAAACAAAAATATTCTACCTAGTTTCCATGCGAGGCTCTTTTTATTTGACAACCATACTGAGACGAATGAGATCAACAATATAACATCATACTCACTCATCATATCTAATAATTGTAGCCTCACACTATTTTAAGCACATGTCTAGCACTACAATACAAAGCATGCTTTGATCCTCTCATAATGGAAACCAAAATGAAATACCCCTTGAGACTTCACTCCAACTTTTTCTCTTCTTCATCCACTTGATATTCCTCATCGCCATCGTCATCAAGCTCACCATAGTCAACATCATCAGATATACGGCTTCGAGGCCATTGGCTGAGCTCAAGTTTAGTTTGCTCCTCATTTAAGAAGTCAATCCCATATTGCGTGTTGCGATGTTTAACCAGTAGCCAGCGAAGTAGACGGTCTTCCTTGTTTAGGTAATGCAGCTCCTTATTGATGTTGGGAGTAGCCATCATAGTCATTTGCATCATTTGACCCTACAATCATGCAAATGGAATGTTGCCAGCTCATTATGGCACAACTTTCAAAGATTAATCTATCTAGCCACCAGAAAACAGTTATTGGCAGGTTCATCAAATTTGAAAGCAGCGACAAACACTTCCAAATAAAATAGTTAAAAGAAAGAATGCCTGCATCATATTATAAAAGCAAGATAAATGACTAACCATGAGATCTCAGTACCATGTTTTAATTGATATGATATTAAAAAGCATCGTTCGGTTAATATTAACATTATCCTTAGACTCTTGGTTCCATGTAGAGAAACCACTTAACTCAAGAGCCTCTACTCTCTATTCCTCTGCTAATAATAGATTGCATCAATTCTAAGGTGGTCAGTAAGGGAAACAGTTGTTCCTCAAGAAAAATCCATCTCGCAAGATCAGTGTTAAATCTAAACAGAAAAACTGAGATGTAGTACAAGTTAAAAAGACTTGCATTATGCTTGGCATGCACTACTTTTAACAGGACCATAATCTCTAGCTATAAATCACAGTTAGGCAAAACAGTGCTTGAAAGAGCCTCATGATGAAATACTAAACATTCTATCCAATTTCAACTACAGACCGGACAAATTGTTAAATCCCACCAACTTGATTTGACATGATCGGCACCAGTGAAAATATTGCTCCCAATGATATTGTTATGGTCAGGTTTTGGATAGTTTTAGGCAGCAGACATGGTGACTGTTTTGGATAGGTTTTTTTCCCATTTTTTAGGTGGGGTGGGGTGGGGATACTTTTTCAGGTTTGAAAGAACTGCAATGGAAGGTGTGGGAAAATATTGAGGAGTGTTGGAGAGAATTTCTATTGTCAACAAATTAGAGAACTTCATTGCATTACTAGATACTAGATGCCTATTTGTAAAGTGCATTCCAGCATATTTAACATATACTATTAGTTCTTTATTCTGGTTTCCATCAATTTGGTACCAATGCAGTGATAGTCGGAAACAGAACATGAGTGGAATGTATATTTGAAGAGTTGTAAAGAGACTCTGGTGTAAAAGAAGTGAGATGGAAACTGTGAGAAAGGAAATAAGTCTAGTAAGTTTCTTGTTTTGGTGGAGAAGTTTGGAAAGTCTTTTGCTAGATTTAAGAAAGGAGTAGGCAGAATTTAGAAAGAATTTTGGTTGTGCAAATAATTGACAGGACAAGAGAAGAAATAGAAAAGAAGCCTAAGAAGAGTTTGAAATTGAGAGAAAGGGAAGGAACTTCCTAAAGACCAATAACTAGGGCCTCTTCAATCCCTAGATGATGGATCCAGTGGAAGGAACAACAGGAGAAGGAATTGAACAAGAGATCAACTTTTCCAGCCAACGCATGGAAGAAATCAAGGAAAAATCATCTTTTACTATTGTCGTGGGTGAGAGGGAATCAAGAAAATCTGCACCCATCTCTGTCTATGAAGGAAAGAAATGAAGAGAGAAAATACTGGAAATGAAAAGGGAGAACAAATTGTGGAAGAAAATGAAAATTCTAACCATGCCACAGGGTAATCATGGAGTAAACTTCCATAAGTGAAATAAAGTTAGAAGGGAACACCAAGGAGCAAGAGGTTATGGTGCTGGTTAGTATTCTGAAAGCTAATGGATTAAGTGATTTTAAGAAAATTAGAGCAAAGTCCAATTGGGAAGCAGCCATTGGTCACAACTTTGATTCTCGCCTTGATAGCCAGGCTAACCTTCAAGAACCTGATATTCATGGGATCTCATTTCCTTACCCACTATAATGTAACTGTTCAAGGTAGCTTTTATGCAATAGAGGATAGTTATGTAACCGTTAGGGTAGCTTTACGCAACTTGAGGGTGGTTATAGAACTATTATACTCAGTTTTTAGGTAGTTTAATTGGTAACTGTTTTGGAAGGTTTTGCCAGTAGTTGAGTATTAAAAGGATGAAGAGGGAAGGAGAGGAAAAGAATTATGAAGTATCTGAAATATTCTTAATGTCTTGAATAACTGGGGAAACTCATTGTCACTAGATTTGCCCATTTGTGTGTGTGTGTGTATTTGGATTTTTCACATATGACCCTAGTTCTGTATTCAGGACTCCATCAGAATTATCCTAAAACTGGTGGTTTGGCGTCAGCTACTTATCAATAACTTAGAAGTAGCTCTGACACTAAAAGGACACTAATAGGCAAAAGGGGGGAATCAGATGTGTCAGACTCATTAACTAAAATTAATCTTACAGGTTGGGGAATCATTTCATTAATTTTAAAAAAACAATTTAAATGAATTACATTATATCTTATTGCTAGTCTTCAAATCATATAACACAAAATGAAACGTCAGTTGCATTCTTGAGGATCAAAATAGAACTTCATTGCAAGTATGCAGTGCTTACAATGCTACAACAATATAAGTTATCTAAATACATATATTCTTAAAAGAAACTAAAAAAATGTAAAAAAATCATAGCAACATCATGGAATATCAAACCTCACCTGAAAATATCTGCCATCTAGCTTTTTAATACCATAGCCCAACTGAACTGTTCCAAAAGACTTAAGATCGGTGAGAACTCCATTTCTTCTATAAACATGTTTTCCCACCCTAGCAACCAAATCAATGATAGGTTCCCTCTTTAAATGAGGCTTGAATAGCAGCATACAATCGTAAAGAGGCATTTTTTTCCTACTTTGAGGGAGCCAAATCAGCTACGGATCTGCTTCACCAAGCAACCAATTAGCAAAGTCATATTACAAATTTCCATTTTCCAACTATCTAATCCAATATGAATTATCAATATCAAACACTTATAACTATTAAAACACACACACACACACACACACAAAGAGAGTTTAGATATATAAATGTCAATCTTGTACTTCTCAAAGAGCTAGCGTCTGCGCGCGCGCATCAATAATATTGTTCCTATCTCTTTTTTCCTTTTGTGCAAACTGAGACTAATTATCATATAAAATTCTTCGATATAATGAGTTTGGAAGATTGAGACCCATACTAAGCTGCTTCGGTTCCAATTCTATCATTATGGTTTACCAAATTCCATGATATAGGCAGAGTTCATTCGGTTTATCAAACTAAAGACAGATATGACCACATTTTCTATCTCAACCCATGGATCGGTTTCCTACTGTCCATGATTTTTAAACCCTGCATTGCATACGCATAAAATGGATATTTGAATATAGAATCAGATTCACACAGAACCAATAATAGGTATTCACAAGTGAAACTCACTAATGGATACCTTTGAAAAACTTTTGTGCAGGAAGAAGACGTATACAATGATCGAAATGGAGAAGAAAAACGCGAGAAGGGAAACAGGAGGTTAAAGGCGGAGGGCTGAAGCAAAACGCAAGACTAGATCTTCGCCGCGTCGGTTAGCCGCCGGAGGTTAACGGCGAAGGGCTGAAGGGAGAGGACAGAGACAGGAAGAGGACTCGCAGAGTAGCAGTCGAAGCCCAGAGAGGCCAAGAGTGAACGCTAGCACGATGAAATCAAGCAAATGGGCTAGGGCATCTATAAACGACGTAGTATTGCTATATCCCGCGTTCCCCGTTAAATTTTTTTATTATTATATAAAAATCCTACCTCCATTTCTTTTCTTTTTTTTAATGGTACTGAATTAATTCCTCAAACAATCCGAAACAATCAGACATCAGCGTCTGTAAAGCCATGAGAAAGGTTAGCGAGATGATCCGCCATTGACAAGCTTTCCCTAGGTACATGATTAAATAAAATTTGCCAATTCCTACACACTACTAATCCAGCATCATCCACAATAAGCGTGGGCTCTATCGCAGCCTCTAACATAATCCGACCAAACTTCAATCTTCCTGTACCCCTAGTTCCAACATATATCTAACATTGCATGATGGCAAGTAGTTCTGCTATTTTATTTTTTTTTACAAAAGCTTTCTGAAGGGTTAAGATCACCTATGATCTAAAAGTAGAGCGAAATCTCCTTTTTTCCTAAGTAATATCAATATTAGGCAGGACGAGTTATCAATTACCCTCAGATGTTAACCTAAATATCTAAGAGTTAGGATACATCCATAAACGCTGCGACTGGAACTATAATAAAATAGTATTTTCCAATAATCGAACACGCTCTAAATAGTTATAAGTCTCATCCTTTCGCCAATAAAGTAGTTTGGAGGAACATTCATGGGTTCACATGTAACCCCATATCCAGTTGTTTGCCTCCCCACGCAAAACTCCCCAACCATCACTGTGCCAATCAGTTAAGACCACAAATACCCATCGTCCTTAGGTTTAATTAGCGAAGGGGTGAGACATATGACCATTTGGAGCGTGTTCGATCCCTGGGGAATACCACTTTGTTGTGATTTCAGTCGCGGCGCTTGAAGAGGCATCCTAATTCCTAGGTGCCTAGGTTTATACTTGAGGATAATAGACAGCTCGTCCTGCCTGACATTAGTATCGCCTAGGAAGAAGAGAGACTTTGCTCTACCCTTAGATTGTGGGTGAGCCCAAACCCTTTTCTAAAATTTTTTATAACAAAAAAAAAAGAAGTTAGGATAAAAAATCCTACCTCCATTTCAAATATAAAAGTATGTTTTGATAAGTCTTATATAAGGTATTTTGCTAATTTTTAGAGGTCATTAATGTATTTTTGAAAATATTTTTAAGAGTATATTAAGATTATATATCTCCCTTTATTAATACTATTTATTTTTTTGGCCAACTTTACTAATACGATTCATTCTTTATGCATTGAAAGGAAGATAAAGTTAATTAAAAAATTTAAATATTAACTATCTAACTTTAGGTAAAAAATATCAACTATATTTTAAAAATTTTATAATACCCATTTCAGTTAAAAATATATTTAGGTCGACTCAATTTAGTAATTTCAATTCATTTGTTTGCAAGTCGTAAATAATAATCTCAAACAATAATTGTACTTTGATTTTTAAAAGATTTTGAACCCCACTTTAATAGGATTACTAATTAATTACTATCATGGGGTTTAAAATTTTTTAAAAATAAAAAAGGGCTAAAAATCCTTCAAAGATTAAATTTTAAATTTTTAATTATGAATAATTAATCAATTATAATATATTTTTTTTACTTCTTGTGCAGGGAAATCTCTAATTTTATATTTAAAACAAAAGTAATGATAGTAAAAAAAAAAAGTAAAGATTATCAACAATACCGTCAATCTTGCTGAGGGAGACCCATATTGAAAGTGGACAGAAATAATAAAACAACATAATTGAATACTTTTTGTTTAATATATTGAAGATAAAAAACAACAATTTATAGTTTATAGAGAAATATATAAATTACAAAAAGCCTATTATTTATGTGACATGATTATTTCTGTCATTTTAAATCTTATCAAGACAAATGAAAGTGTGCCAATGAATGTCATATTTATTTATAGTCACAAAAGAAAATATCATCTCCGTCATTAGCCTTGGCAAATTCTTTGGGAGTCATAACATAGCAACGGCCAAGGATAGATTCCATCAGCAATGGAATGCATAAACGTCAAAAAGATGAAAGCAAATCGGGAAGCTTTTTCAACTATCTTAGGCCTTGTTTGGAATCGCAGTAGAGAGAAGGAAAAAAAACAAGAAGAAGAAGCCATTGCATCTCAAGAAAGCTGCTTTTAGCTTACTTTTGTATTTTCATCAAGTTTTGATTCAAGATGGAATAAATGGGCTTTTGATGCAAAAGCCACGTTGCATAAAAAGCCAAAATTTAGTGCTTTCATATTAGATTCAAAGAACTCTACTCAAAACAAATATGTTGTTAGCCTCTTATTAAAGGTCAAGAAAGTTGTCATTTAGGACTTTATTTCTCCATTGTGGGGTTCTCAGATCAGCTTGTTTGCTCTTCAAGAGAGAGGTATGTTCTAGATGGAGGAATTCATCACCTGTTAATTGCAATCAAAAGTGAATGAAGTAAGGAGTATCATTTATTCAGAATGGGATATTGAAGTCAGATATGCATCCCAAGACATTATTCAGTGTGCAGATTTCTTAGCTAAAAAAGCTTATCATCTGAATGAAGATATGATCATGCAGATTCCTCATCTGGTTGCAGAGTTCGGTTGAAAGTGGACGTTTTGCAATAATTTGTTTGTTTTTCTCTTTTGAATGGTCTATAATTTTCAAGCTCTAATTTGTTCTTCCGAGAGAGAGAGAGAGAGAGAGAGAGAGAGGTATGTTCAAAATGGTTTTGCTAAATTAATCGGGCTATCATTGACTTCCATAATATGCAGTTATTGTGGTTGCTTGACACTATGTTCTAAGTTGTCCAAATTCTGTTAGAATATTTGAACATGTTTGACTTCTTGCTTTTTGTTATTTGTATCCTTACTGAATTTTCAAAATTCTTTTGGTTTTTTTTCCGTGTTATGCTTAGTCTTTTTCATCTCTTCACTTTCAGGAAAAGCTTTGTTTACTGCTATCTTATTGAATTATATATATATATATATATATAAAAACAGTTCATGTGCCGATTGTTTCAGTCCGAGTATTCCAGTTGTACCAAACGGCAAAGATCTCTAAGGTGTTGATAAAATTTATAGAGAATCTGACTTCATACAACACTTCTACTGAATTGGAGATTTCAAGTCCCCATGTGTCTCATATAGATATTAGATTCTTATTATAGATATCTAGGGAACATGGAAATTTAGCAAACCCATGTGCCTAACATAATTCTTAATTTTGCGTTAATTCTATAGATTTCTATTCTACCCTTCCGGTCCTTAATATATAACATATTTAATTAATTTGATTAGATTAATTAAGTTAGTTAAGTTAGTTAAATAATATATTTTTTTTTCTAAAACACCCTAATCATTTCTATTAACTCCCTCTCTCCTTCTCTTACTTGATTATTGTTGAGAGAGTGTCAATAAGAATAATTTAAGAAAATATTGATAAATATAAGAAAATATATTTTATATTTATGATTAAGATTAACTTCTCAATTAAATCACATATTAAGGATAGGAGGTAGTAGTAGTTTTAATAAGCAAATTCTTCCTTTAGTAAAGCTATTGTCTGGTTATGCTGATAAACTCGTCATGCAAGATAATGAAATGAGGGACTTCTTGAGAGTCATATATTTTATGCTTTTCAAGTGTGTTTTAGTTGTTGCTGATCATTAGTATGGCAAAGAAAGATTTCTTAAAGTTGACTTGGGGTGTTTAATAGCCTGATTCAGGGCACATATAGGTGAAAATGTTAAAATAGTTCCATTTAAATACAATCATATCTATCAATAGTCTTATTATCTAGTGACGTATAAAAACTCTTCTATTAGTAACTCTTTTGTCATTGGGAAGTTGCGAGTTCAATCTATTTATAACTTCAGACTATTAGTATCTATCCATTTAAATAAAACAAAATACTACCATACTCTCTTCCTGTATTCTCACAAATCTACAATTGCAGTAAAATCCTAGATGGTACACACATTGAACAACTTAACAGCAGCTGCACCAACTTTGGCCATTATACAATGTCATATGTTCAGCTGTTTATTTGTGTGTCAGCACTTGGATTCATATTCTATATAAGAACCCATGGACAACACAATACAAAACTTCAAGTGATTCTAGTATCATCCTAGTGTTTGCTTTTCTCATCATCATCTTCAAGTAAGTTGTCATTCAAGTTTTTTTGGTGAAATGGTGTGGACATTTGAGGATCTTCCCAGTCCCCAATTTCCCTTGATTGTTCTTGAACAGGTGGCAGGTTCTTGTTCTCTTTCTTGCTTCCCTTAATCATATAGCAAACAAAGTTCATTTTAGAGAGAGTACCAAAAAAGCTTGTTTATAAGTATATGCTATGATTAGAATGTAAAAATTAACATCGCATGTACCTTAGACATTTCTTCCTTCTGATTCAAATGGTCCTTCTTCCAATTACCTGACGATATCTGATTCGAAACTTCCCTGAATATTTGAAACACCTGAATATCTCCATTTCTGATGCTTGCTTCTAGCTGCAACAGAAATTACTTCACCAGTAAAAAAGAGGGCTACAACCTAAGAAGCACATGCAAAAACCCAAACACAAGACAAGACACACTACACGATCGGTTTCACAGCAGACCAACATATATACTATTTCCCGTCTTTAATATCAGAACTAGTTAGAAGTTGGATTTGTTCTTAAATACAAGAGACCAATCTATTTTGTCTCTCAAATTTATAATCTATTCTCCAAATAAGGAAATTATCCTTATCGATTACATATATTAAAGAGGTTTCCAATCTAAAGGTAGTTATGGAGATATCAACCCATATTTGTCACAAATAACTAACTTGACTAATTTTCTTAATTTATCCAAATTATTTAAGTAGCTCTTATATTAAGGATTGGAGGTAGTAGTATATTGTGTTCATGAGCAATTTGACTTAACACTCGTATCTAAAATAGGGGTCAAAACTGTAACAGACATAGGCTACAACATAGCTTCAAAATGGGTTAGTCTCAATAAAGCTCCATAATGTATTATCTTTTCCAAGTATGTGCATCAACTGATCTTAGCTTCTTGTTAAGCTAATATAATAGCAAGACATCAAGATTTGATTTGAAGTTATATTTTCTACAGCATATACAAAAATGTGTAAAAAGGCAATGCATGTGCAACCCAGGGCCATAAAACAAAGTCATTAGCTTGTACCTGAATGTGAATGATGCAGAAAATAACGCTGGCAATAGGCAGCCAGCTTTCTTCTGGCGAAAGTGATAGGTTTGACCTAATGAAACAAGCATTCACATCTTATAGTCACATTCAATAACAGTATCACGTAAAATTCAAATGCCACATTGGTCACTATTAGTTGAACAACAAAATGCAATGTGCTTTTATATTTTTTTTTTACTATTTATTTATTTAATTGCTAGAATGCAAGATTGTTCTATTTGTCTCTAGGGAACACATCAAAAGCAAGGACCCAAGACTCAAATTACAACGAAAATTCAAGATATCCCTTTTTTGGAGATGAGACTGATTGCCCAAAAAAGGAGCTCTTACAAAATGATTGGCAGTTTATACATTAAGGTTCAAGCATTCTACATCTGTAATATCGATTCTCAGACAAATAATTCACACTCAGTAGACCCTAAAATCCATCACAACGAAAGAATATGCCAAAGTAAAATAGAAGGTAGCAAAGGCCAGAGCAACTAATGCTTACACATTATTCATCTGTTAAATTTTAAAGTTGTTTTAATGAACAATAACTCAAGAAAATATATAAGTGTTTTGTGTATTGAAAAAGTATTAGTAGTAATAGATCAATTTGATATTATCATGTATTTTTTTCCAATGCATAGTTATATGATAGTACCAAATGATTTTGGTTTTATATGATGTATCGATGATAATGTATAATTGAACAGTCTTGTTTTTGTTCAAGAAAACATAATGTATTACATAGTAGCTAGTACCATAGATGACGTTCAATATGTCAAACTAACGAACACTTCCAAGTAAGTAAACATTTTATCATGCACATCAACAAAATGAGAAGGCCAAATAGATAACCTTCAATATGAAGCAATGAAAAGAATGAAGCTTAATCTTGAGATTCCAACCTTAGATAGGGGGCCAAATAGACAAGTGCATACACAGCATAACGTCTTCTTCCAGTGTCAAGCCATGCAAAAACCCAACTCTATCAACCAAAAAACATCAAGCAAGATGATTACAGTAAATTGGGGCTATCACAAAATTATGAGTAAACTTAGCAATACGATTTATTTCAGCACATGAATTAGTCCTCAAAGTTCTAATGAAATACATGTTTGTCCTTATTTGATCAAATGATATCTCACTCACACTCAATACGTGGATTACAATTTAAAAGAAATAAGATAATTCAAGTTCCAAGAGCTAAACTTTCAGTAATCAAATTGTATATTTTGTAAAAATAAAGAGAAAAGACATGGAACAGCAGATTACCAGCCAGTTAAAATATGGAATAAAACTAACAATCCCCATCACAGCAAACCTAGTATCAGTTCCATCAATGGTGGAATCACCATCCTCCTCATGTCGACCATCGGTGACAGGGAAAACCAAAGAAGTGAGCATACAAGCACCGATTGCGACAGCAAATGGACCATCATCAACGAGGTGAGCCCTGCAAGTTGTGTTTTTCCCGAGCTTAAACTTATTCTGCGATAAAAAAAATAAAACTGAGCCACAGAACTGGTAATAGAAGCGGAAACGAGATGGTGATGATTATTACCAGTTTGTGTTTGGGAACAAATGAAGAACTGAGAATTGGGAGGGAGGGAGAGAGAGGAGGGGGGAAAGTCGGAGAAGGATTGAAACGAGGACATGAATGGAGAGTGCAGGAATTCATAGGTGTGAATCTGAACTGAGATTAGTGGAACCATTCAAGAAGCCAATTCGAAACACGAGAAGCAGAGTCGCGTGAGAGTAGAGAAAGGATTTGAAAAGCATCTTGAGGCGCGTGCTGTTACCAGCTATGCGCTGTGCGCTCCAGGGGAAGCCTGCTGTATTTTCTTTTTCTTTCTTTATTTTTTTTTTGCCGACCCTCGTAGACATGCTTATCTAAATTTAATTTTTTCTTAAAAAAAATTAATGAGCCCAAGTTCTTATAATATCCTGTTTGGCTGGTGGAAAATCGGAGGAGGGAAAAAAATTTGAAACGGCAGCTGTTTGGTTGGAAGAAGAGATAGAAAGTGATTTTCTCGAGAAGTATGATTTTCTATTGTATAAAGAAAAAATAGGATACCATCTATTTTGATGGGATCTAATTTTACATCGACTACTACTCCAATAAACCAAGGACCCATTTACTTCCTGAAGCAATGTTGAATAGACGAAGGATGAGAAACTCAAAGCTAGAAGCTTGAGATGCAGAGGCGAAAGCAGCAACGATGACGATGATTCATGAACAAGACCTCTGAATAAGTTGATGGAAGACCCATCCAAATTTTGAAGTAAAAGGTGACCAACAAATGCTTCTGTTCTTGAATATGATCGTCGACAATAACAGATATTATGTTATCGTCATTTTATAGGTGGTATAATTCTATACTTGTTACTAGAGCGTTAAAAACCTATGAATTCACAAAATCTATAAATCTTTAAACTCATTTTTAGCTTCCTCTTCATCATCTGTCTTCATCATCTGTCTTAAAAATCAAATTTAAGATGGGTATAACTCTCTCAATTCAATTCTAAATATAACAAATAATCTATCATTATAAATTTTTTTGAGTTTAGTTTATAAAGAAATAAGGTCAATTTTAAAATTTATTATATTATGACATATCATGATTGAAAGAAAAAATAAATGTCATTGACAATACGTGATATCTTAACACCATTTTTAAAAAGTATATCTCTTTTATATAAAACTATTTAAAATTAAAATTAATACTCTTCAAAATATAGTTTTATGTGAAATAAGATTCACATTAAACAAATTCTTAGTTTAAAAGATATTTAAAAAATACAAAAAAATGTTAAAATTGGTGAAATATAGAGTATAATGTAAGTTAAAATGGATTTATATCATCCGAACTTATTTTCTCACTCCAAAAATTAATTTAAGTATAGTTATACATTATATTACTAAATCAAATGAATTTTTTTTCTCAAAATCGGTTTTGAGAGGTGGAATCAATTTTATTTATGCAAAATGAATTTAGCTACATGAAATTCTAAATTATTTTGTTTTGTTTTGTTTTGCCATACTAGAGAATTTCTAGTCAATCAAAATAATAACAGCACAAATTTGCAAAATTGATTAAAATCTAACGATGAATTCTCTAGCCATATCTCAGGCTCTGCTCTATGGTTCTAAACTTTATTTGGATAAAATATTCTATAAAACCATATCTCAAGCTCTACCGCTTATGGTTTTGTATATGTAAATTTGATGGATAATCAAAAGTTTTAAGAGATAAATTTATACATGTAAATTACTTTTTATTCATTTTATTTTTATTGAATTATTGTATTAATTATTGAATTTTAAAATTTAAATATGAATTTAATTAATATTTATATTTATATATTTAAATTAAAAACTTTCAGAATTATTTATGAATAATTTAAATTTTAAATCTTTTGATTTTTAAATCATATGAATTTGATTAATAAATACTTATTACGAGTAATATGGTCATTTTAATGTTTTCCTACTTAATTTTCTACTACTTTAAACCAACCAAATATAAAATTTTTCATCAAATAATTTTTATTTCTAATGCCTACCAAACATCCACTCAGTGCATAATTTTCCATTCCATTCTAACTCTTTCTATGAACGCCAAATTCACTTTATTTTTACTTAGATTTTTTATAATTTTTGAGTTCTTATAATTTTGTTATCCTTCTCAATTATAAGTACTCCCTCGATTCCTTAATAATATAAGAGTTAATTAATTTTTTTAAATATATTAAAAAATTAAATAAATTAAATAAATAAATTAATTATAATTAATATAGGAGTTAGTTGACTAATTTAGATAGATTAATTAAAGAGTATATAATATAAGTTTATTTTGAGAGGTTAATTTTGATTATAATTAACTAAGTTATTTAGCTTTATTAATCTACTTAAAAAATTCAACTATCTCTTATATTAAAAAGAGAGGTTAATATTAAATATTATGCTCATACTTTGTAAGAAAAAAAAACAGTGTTAGTAGCCAATGACATCATGACTCTCCTTAGATATCCAAATACACTTGAATTAATTTTATCATATGAATAGAAAAGAAAATACAAAGTATAAAAATCTGATTAAAAATGAGGGGAACCAAAAGGATTGACAAATTAATTTTTTTTCAAATTTTAATACATATGCAATGTAAAATCTCCATGAAAATTTGAAAATGGATGTTTATATATTATAAGTTAGGAAATCATATCAAATTATCACCAAAAACATGAGACCTGTAACTAGTTTAATAACATTTATATTCGTTTGATCATTTATATAAATGGCTTTTTAAAAAAAAGTTTTATCATTTAAAATTTAAGTCATTTTTTTGGCTAAAACAGGCAAGCCATCATCATTTTACAAAAAAATCGCAAAACATTAATAATTGCTTTGTTCAAATGAAAAGCGAAGTTTATATCGATATATTTCAAAATTTTAATTTCATTAAATTGCTTTTAGGCCTTGGATGAAATATCTCTAATTCCATGATATTTACTATAAATAATCTAGAAAGAATCTCATTTAAGTTTTACTTAAGAGAATTTATCTCAATAAAATTTTATAAAATTACTAAATTATTAACAAATATTTTGAAAACCCAAAGAGAAATATTTCAATTGTAAAATAACTATTTGACCCTCGTTTACTACAAAATGATAAGGGAGATAGCGTAAATAATAATTTTATACGTTATAATTGATAAATTAAATAACAGCGCATAATAACTCTATTTCTCTCATAATATTAAGTCTACATTATGAGTTGTAATTTATTTTCTTGACTTATTAATTGTAACACATAAAATTATTATTTATACTATCTCATTTGTCATTTTTAATGAATGAAGGGTAAAATTGTCATTTCATAATTAAAAATTTTCTTTTTGAGATATCATGGAACTTGTCAATAATTTAATAATTTAATAATTTTATAAGATTTTATAAAAATAAATTCTCTTATATAAAACTTAACTGGAATTCCCTTAAAATTCTATTAAAGGGACCACAACAATATCATCCCCCCAAAATGGGCCTGTTTGGTAAGGCCTTAAACCGCGATTTTAAAAGGGCTTTTGGCCCAAACCTCGGTTTGGAGAAATTTCAAAACAAACAGGCTTATTTGTCCATAAGTGCTTTTGGACAAAACCATGGTTTAAAACCATGGTTTTGAATAAGCTATTTAAAATAGTTTTTTCAAGAGTAAAAGCACTTATGGACTATCCAATTACTATCTTACCCCTACTTTTTCTTACACCCTCTCTCCTCTCTCCTACTTTTTCTTACACCCTCTCTCCTCTCTCCTACTTTTTCTTACACACTCTCTCCTCTCTCCTCTCTTCCCTCTCTCCTCTCTCCTCTCTTTTCTCTAACTCCCTCATCTCTCTTACTTTAAATCAAATCATACCTTTTTTGGTAATTTACCACCATAAAAAGTCATTCTAAAAATAACTATCCAAACACCTATTTATTCAAAACCACTTTTTTTCCATAAACTCTTCTCCAAAAGTCCTTTTCCATAAGTTGTCCATAAGCCCTTTTTTTTCATAAGCCCTTTTTTAAAATCCTATCCAAACAGGCCCAATATATTCTTTTCGAATCAATTTGAGCCTAAATGTAGAAAAAGCCAATGCTCATTTTATTTGATTACCTGCATTATTCCTTACAGAAACATGAATCACTTTTATCTTGTGAAGACTATTGTGGTATGGGGAGATAGGGAGACAGAAGAATAAGCGCTAGAACGATGTTGGAAAAAAGCGGCTGAGAAAGTGCCGGGGAGAGGGAGGAAGCTCTCCTAATTAGACTGGAGATCCATTTATTTTGAAGTTCTTTTTTTGACTAAATCGATGGTTGAAGAAAATTTCAGAGACTAAAATTTATATTATCCTCGTATTTTAATAAAAAGGAACGAAATTGAATTAAAGGATTATTTTATAAATAAAAAAGTCAATTATGCTTGAGAAAATATGGTGCCAAGCGCAGATGGCAACTTGTCATTGCCCATGCCCCATTCCAAAACCACGTCGTTTTATGTAGAGAGAGAGAGAGAGAGAGCAGTGGCCGACTGGTCGGTAATGTTATTAATGGAAAGAAGCCGCACGAAGAAGAAATTCTCGTCTCAGTTTGCACTTTGCCCTATCCGTGGGCAAGCACTAGGAGCGACCGAGGGAAGGGGAGAACTGGCTCTTCGAAGGAGGGAGAATTCTCCGCCGGTATTGAATTCTTCATCTCTTGTTCTGCCTTGCTATCGTGTTCTATGCTCATGTCCGATTCTTCTTCTTCTTCTTCCTCCCTGATTTTTCATCTCTGGTTCTTCTTTTTGTCTGATTTCTTAGCTTGTTGATTTATGATAAAGGAAACTACGGTATGAGGGTTTCTTTTGCTTCATAGTTTCCTTGATCGGTGAATGGAATGTGTGGAGTTTTTGGTATGCTTTGTTTGAATAAATGTTTCCTTACCACGAGGTTTACTTTGATTCTATCTACTTCTTCTCTTCTTCATAATTTGTATGATGAGTCTACAGTATACTTGTTCTTGATCACACGTTTCATCATCATAATTCATTAGAAAACAGAATTTAATATTATCACTTAATTTACCTAATTATTTTAAATTCAGGAATTGGATTGTAAATGGGAAGATTTGTTATTATTAGAAATTTACAAATTTAAAACTTTTGTTAGTTAAAATACAGCTCTGATACTCATTTGATTGTGCCTATGACATCTGAAATTAAGAGAGTATAAAGTGTTTACTGTATGCGTTAAATTAATCTGTTAAAGCTAATCATATATTACTTTGGAAGTACCATTTATTTTGTCTGATATGCTAGGGTGTTTCCCAAATGTGAAATACGTTCCTATCACAGAGCTTGTGAAACTCCAAATTTGTGCTGATACTTCAGTCCAAAATGCCCAAACTGGGCTCCTGATCATACAAAGTGGTGCACCATCGACTGAAAACATTTGCGAAGACGAGCTTAAATTAATAGAGAAGTCGAACTTGATTATTGGTATTTAGTTGCGATTGAGTAACTCTTTTTCTGACCCATGATTAAGATTCGTTCTTATCAGTTGTTTTTATTTTCTTAAATTTGTTCCTTGATTTGATTATCTGCGTTATAGATATTCTCATTGGTTCTGGTATTATGTTCATTATGTTTGGGGTAGATTTTCCTTGACAGTTTTACTACGTTAGAGTTACTTAATTGTGCGTTACAAAAGGAGCTTGTTATTGCATACATCACACTTTTTCTTGACTTTGTAATATCATGAATCGCATCACTTGTTTCATTACTCATAAGTTCTTTCTAGTATGTATTTAACTATAGTTATATATAGTTTTGTTTCTATACTCCTATTGACTTGTGGACTATGATTTCTGATTGAAGTTTTGACATGCCCATAATCATTTATCTGATGTTTGCATTTCTTAGAAGAGTAAAGATGTTGGCAGTTCTGTCTGTTTCAATTGAGCCTTTCCTCTGAGGTTGTGGGCTAACGTGTAACTGCTGAAAAATCTGTTTGGAACTCAAGCTCCTTACTTTTTATGGAGTGATTACAATTGAGTTTCAACTCTGTGTCTGTTTCTAATTGTAATTGTGTTAGGTTTTGGATTGGACTCTGAAAGGCTATGTGTAACTGCTGAAGAGTGAAAAATCTGTTTGGGATAAGTATACAAAGGAAACGTAAATATAAAAGTTTTGTGGATTTTACCCCCTTCTGTTGAGATGTAATTGCAATTTTTTCTGTGTGTGTATTAGTAGTCTTGATTGACATATATATAACAGGCTTAAACAATTTTCTTGTGCTGTATGTTTAAAAAGTAATAATAATTTGAGTTTCAGAACTGGTTCTTCATGTGAATTAGTGAACGCATGCTACAATGTAAAGCAATTACCAAATCTTAGGCATGCCTCAAAGTTCAAGCAGATTATATAATGAATTATTTATTGTTCACAAATTATTGCATGCATGATGTGGCCATTCATCCATTCTCTTTTTTAATCTCGTAACAAGTCATCAGATGTGAAAAGAGTTAGGCATTTGCAGCATGAGTTTAACTTAGTGTAGTTTGTTTTATATTTTATGATGTTACAGTAGCAGGAAATAGGAAGGAGAAACTGAACTTCAAACGGATCACCATTCTCCTTCTCCTACACCTTCTCTTGCTTTTATAGCATAAAGTCTGATTCTTCGACAATCTGAATTCCAAAGCCATCCTCATGGAAGGAGAAGCTGCTGACTTCCAGGACTGGGAACTGCTCCACAAGTCGGAGGATGATGCCCCACTCATGGATTCTGGTAATTTTGGTGGCATTGGAGTTGAAACTGATGGAGGTGTCTTGAGGCATGATTACTTCTCTATTGATGGTCAAAACAAAGACACCATGAATGTTTCAAAAGAGGCTGATGGGACTGAAGAGGGTTCCGTGGAGTCTGATAAACCTAGTTGGGTTGATCCTGCCCTTGACACTAGTCAATATAAGAGGAATAATCCAAGTGAGTTTTGGTCTGATTCAAGCAGTGATCGTTCTGAGGAGCAGAAGACTCGTGATTTGGATGTGACAAGTGAATTGGCTTTGGCGGAAATGTCGAAAAGTCATGCAGTTTCTGAAGGAATTGGGGAAATGGAAGCAAAGACTAAGAGTTCTGCTGAATTAGGGTCTCGTGATTTGAATGTGACTTTGGAATCAAATATTTTCAACAATTCAAGAAGCCAAGATTCCGGAAAAGTTGATTTTTTGGATAAGAGTTTGGAGAGGTGCTTTAATGATTCTGGCTGTGATGATTTGGGATCGCATGGTAATATGAATACTCTTGAGACGTCAAAGTCTTCTGATGGATTAAATGGTGATATGGATTCAGTAAAATCAATCCAAGAGCAGGAATGTTCAGTTGAGAGTAAGAGTATTCAAGTGGCAGAAATGAAATCTGATTTAACTCCAGGTGTTGCTGGAGAGAAGAGAAGAACCATATGGTGGAAAGTTCCCTTTGAAGTCATAAAGTATTGTGTTTTCAAAGTGAGCCCTGTGTGGTCTATCTCTATGGCTGCAGCTTTCATGGGATTTATTATCTTGGGAAGGAGATTGTATAAAATGAAGCAGAAGAGTCAAAGCTTAAAGCTGAAGGTTACCTTGGATGATAAGGTTTGTTGCTATATAAATAATCTGGATATCTCAATAGTTCTAATGGTATTGTTTTGCTGGCCTTGATGACTGAAAAAGCTTTATAATCTTTGCAAGATCTTTGTTGGTCGCAATATACTTCCTTGTTATTGTTTAGCATACACACAGGCACTGACACATATTACAACACGACAAAACTCGAATTATTTATGTGCAATGTATGTGTCATCTCATCTACATTTGTTGGACATGAATACAAATATAGCTCCACGTGCTTGTGTTTTATAAGCCTATATTGTTTTTTTTATTCATTTTAATCTTATTGCTGAATATTTTTTTGTTGGCAAATCATTGGTATTATCCATAGTTTTTTTTTAATTTATTTATAGTTATATTCCAAGTGAATGCGTGTTAGTACTTCTTGCATATGGCTTGTTGTTCGTGCCTTTAGATATATTTCTTTTGCTAGGTGGTTTTATTTTTTTGAGGGTGAGAAACAAATATGATCTCAGTTAAGCTTGTGTTATTTGTATTTGTATAATTCCTGAAATTTGTGTTCTACTTTGGAAGGTTGTCTGTGAATCGAGTTTCATGTTGATTTGTTGATGAAATGGATGTTTAAAGATGAATTGAACTTGTTGACGTACTTTTGATGGCAATGATTGCTCCGTGTATTTGTATAATCGTTGATTTTTTGGGTTCCAATGAACAATTTTGCAGAAGGTATCTCAGTTCACGAGTCGTGCTGCACGTCTCAATGAAGCATTTTCCATTGTGAGACGCGTACCTGTGATACGCCCTGCGCTGCCAGCTCCAGGGACGACTCCATGGGTTGTGATGAGTATGAGATGAAGGCCGTTAGTAAGTTACATGGCAATAAGTACAGTTAAATGCAATAATGGTTTGTAGTATATAGATACCTTCGCCTTTTATTTGGAAGCACATATTTGTATTATGTTTAATAGCTTTGAAATTCTATAGCTTTTCAGGTCCTTGTTGAATCATTCATGGGTTGCTTATATATTGTACAAATGAATAATATGTTTCTAGTGGGTAATCAGTGGAAAGAACAAGATTAAGTCAAAGGTTTATAGTACTTTAATAATATTACTATTTGTGGTATCTTGTACAGAACTTGCTGATTAGGCTGTTTTGTGATTTTGGTTTATTATTACTATTACTATTACTATTATTATTTTGAATGTAGAACTGAAATTTCATTCATAAGCAACGATCATCAATACAATAGGAAACCAATATAGAAGAAACTATAGCTTATCTTTCATTATTCATCCCCTTCAAAACATAAGGTGGGGAATGATCAGGTGATTTTAGTTTTAGGAGAAGATTAAGATGCTGTCTTGGGAGGGAATCTCTTTTAATTTTTTTTTTTAATTTTCATTTAGAGAAAATGCTTTAAAATAGTTTTTTGTGATTCAAAAACTTTTTATTACTCTTAAAGTTCTAAATGTAGGATCTAGTTTGAGGGATAAATTTTGGTCCTTTGATGTAAGCACTTTTTTCCCCATTTTATTTTTTATATTTATGATATTTAAAACTGATTTGTAGTGATATATAATCTATGTTATACGAAAGTATTTGAGAGGTAATATCACGTATGTTTAAATTAAATAATTTATTTAATTTTTTTATTAGAATTTAAGTGGTATATTCCGGTCGATAATTAGAGACTAATTTTTAAAAAAAATAGAGATCATACAAGAATTTATTTAAATTAAATAAATAATTTTTATATTAAAGATTAAGATTCGTGTTTTAACTTTACAAGTGATTGAACTTCACCTGTTTTACTGGCATCTTATTCCACCTTCACTGTCTAAAACATTTGTAATTGCCGTAAATTAGGAAAAGCTAGGTGTCACCAATATGCACATGGCTTAAGATATTCATGGTATTTGATGATTTGATTTGTAAAATCAATCTTTACGGTCCTATATAGAGAACCCCTTCCTAATAAGTGTCATTATTATTTTTATTTACGTGTTTCTAAAAAGTATTTTTTTTAAATATATATATTAATAATCATTCCATATTTTGTGCCCTTATTTATTTTTTAATCCACGTTTTGTAATATTTTTAATTAAAAAAAAAAATTATATAAGTTGGTTCCTCGCAGAGGACCAAATCCAGTTTTGATTTCTTTTGTGCGGATTTTTTTTAATGATGTTTTAAGAGATAACGATGCTCAGTTTTCAAAATTTTAAAAATATTAAAAAAATTGTCCAAAAGATTGGTCGATTAGATTTTTATTTGAATTATTAAATATTAATTCTAACGATTTTTTTTGTTCATTAAATTTATAAGCTAGCCAAGTTAAATAAATTTTCAATTGTACTGTGTACTGTCCAATCTTATATTATACATGGAGTTTTAGATTTGACATTTGTGCATTTGACCAACGTTAGCTGCATATTTGACTAATGAAAGATCGTTAGGCAAATTTAGGTAGGACTAATAATATGTTTCAAAAGTTGCATGACTTTTCGAAATAACAATAAATATTCTATATTTTTTACTTTAATATTCAATAGTCTTGCTTTTATACACCATTATCTTGCCAAGTGTGCACGTATATCACCCTTCTATTTATTTATTTTCTATAAAAAAAATCAAGTTTAATTTGTGTTATAAAAAGTATTTATGAATGAATCAATTTATGTGGTCTATTTAGATAAGAGTTAGAAAAAAGTTTATAAAAAAAAGAGTTTTAAAACAGTTTTTAAAAAATAACTTTTAAAGAATAATTTATAGAAAAATAGTGGTTATAAATAAATAAATGTTTGAATAGTTATTACCATAAGAACTTTTGTAATTGAAAAATTATCAGAAAATATATTATTTTATTAAAAATATGAGAGATAAGAGAGAGTGGAAAAGAAAGAGGAGTGAGGGTGGAGAAGAGATAGAAGAGAGAAGTAGAGGTGGATAAGCGAGAAGAGAGAAAAAAGAGGAGAAATGAGAGATAAAAGATATTATAAAAAAAAATAAAATTAAAATAGTAATTAGATAGTTTATAAAATCTTTTATTAGTCTAGAAATTAATCTCAATAACTCATCTAAAATTTTAGTTTTAAACTATGATTTAGTTTAAAATCTATTTTAGGCAAATATAAATATTTATTTTAAATTTTTTTAAACTAAAATTTAAGTCAAAAATTCTTTTAAAACTTTAATTTTAAGTTTTACCAAATAATAAATTATATATATCAAAAGCCTTATTTATTATCGAATGAACTTATATATATATTTTAAAAAAAATAAATTAAAAATATAAATACAAATAAGATAAACTTAAACTTTTGATTCATAAAATTTTGCTGAATTTTGATCTTAGGCCCTAGGCTTCAATTTTTATTCAACAATTCAATGGTTGCCCTCTTCTTCTGCAGAAAACAACTGAGCACATCTAAAATTAATAGGAATGCCCAAATACTTTCCTAAATCACTTGTGAGATAAACCTCACTTTCTGGCTAAGCTCGAAGGCTCTATTGAAATGTATGCTAAGCTCTTGGGTCGTACGATCGATCACGAATACCTAGAGAAGAAACTCCAGCAACTATGGGCAAAAGGGGGTTTTGGTGGTTTGTGTTTTTTTTTTTGTGGGGGGTGGGGGGTTGTGGTTCGCTAAGATACGACTGATTTTGGCATGGGGTTTTTCGTCGTTAACTTCTCAAGTGACATGGCGATCACGGGGGGCCGTGGTTATTGTATGATCATTACCTCGTGGTGCAACCGTGGAGGATTTTGAACCAGAAGATGAAAAGATCACAATAATAGCAGCGTGGATCCGAATTGCAAACCTGCCACTGGACTATTATGACGCAGGTATCCTTCATGTCCTGGGTTCGCAAGTGGGGAGAGTTTTGAAGATAGAAAAGAATACGACGAAACGTAAGAAGGGTCGTTTTGCCCGTATCTGCGTCGAGTTGGATCTCTCTGCTCCTCTAATTGCTTTGGTACTCATCAATGGAAAGGCAAAGGGAATCCAATACGAAGGAATTCATATCGTGTGTTTCTCTTGCGGAAGGTATGGATATGATATGGCTTACTGTCCACACAAGGTAATCGAGTTGAAGGGCATAAATGAACAAGGTAGTCAGAAGGCGCTAAGGAATGGAGCGTCACCGGACGTTGGTACAAGGAGAAGCAATACTGTGGATAAGGGCACCGGAGGTAGGGCGAACAACACTGACGGCGAGTATGATAACTAGATGCTTGTGCAAAGAACACGGCGACCCGTAGACCTGGAGTCCAGGATGGGAAGGCAAGTCAGGATCGGAGAGTATCTTGGCAATATCGCAATAATGGTGGGACTGGATCGAGATTTACTACGCAAAGTACAGAAGAAATTGAGACGCCGGGAATCAAGCATAATCAAAAGAGGAATCCGTTAATGGATATTACTAATGAAGGATATGAGACGCTGGCGGGGATGAAGGATAATAAATTTGTGGCCACTAATGTGGGCTGCCAGGTTGGGCCTGCAAGTAATAAGGAAGGTGTGGAAGCAAGCCATGAAATATTGAATGGGTCGAATACTATTGATAGCAAACATGTGAATGGAGGCGGAGTACTGGACCTGTACTCCACGAGATTCCTCGGCCTTCCTCGGATATATCCTCGAATCTTTATTCGGATAATACGAGCGCTGATGACAACCCGATCGACCCAGGAGCAAGACATGGGGCAAACTATTTCAGTTGTTCTAATCCATTGTCTAGCGTTGTTGATGATGAGCTGTTAGGTGAGGCTCAGACGTACAACGTTCATGCCTGATATCATGATGAGCTGTTAGGTGAGGCTCAGACGTACAACGTTCATGCCTGATATCTAGTCCATGTTTGCGCTCGCTTTTCTATTAATTATGGTGTTTATGGATTTAAACCTGTTAGTTTGGAATTCACGTGGCGTTGGTGGAAAGACCTTGGCGCGTTTGTTATGGGATCTGCTTAGTCGCTACAAGTTTGACTTCTTGGCACTTCTGGAACCGAGGCAAGGGGGTGATAGAGCCGTTACACTTGCAAAGCGGTTCAGCTTTAAAAATTTGGAAGCTATAGATGCGGTAGGCTTTAGTGGTGGCATATGGTGTTTCTGGGATGAGGGCATCAATTTCTCTGTTACTCACAGACATTCTCAGGTCTTACATGGCGTGTTTAATGGCGGCACAGACGACGCATGGGATTTATCGGTGGTGTGTGGACATCCAAATCAGGTGCAGCGTCGTGCTCTTTGGAACCAAATCCAGGATATTTTGAATGGTGGGGTGACGAGATGGTGTATTTGCGGAGATTTCAATGCTACCCTTAAAGAAGAAGATCGAGTTTCAACAGCTAGGGAACGAAGGGGCCCGGACAGGGAATTTGTGAACTGGACCCAAGCAGCTGGTGTTGTGGATATTGCTTTTCAAGGCCCTAGATACATGTGGAGTAGAGGGCGGTCATATAGCAGAATCGATCGTTGTTTGGCTAATGTGGCATGGTTTCTTCGTTTCGTGGAAGCTCATGTAATCCATCTTCCGAAGTTCAAATCATACCATTGCCTGCTCTTATTAAAACTTACTGGTGTTAGTATAGGTAAGCAAAATGACTCGCTCAGATTTTTCGCTTATTGGGTCACTCATGAAAATTTTTCGGAGGTGGTTAAAAAGTCTTTTGGCCAGGATTCGAATAGTTGGGAAGATAATATTCAGAGGTTTTAAAGTTCGGTTATTCAATGGAATAAGCAAGTATTTGGGAACATAAATCGGCGTAAACTAGATATTCTAAAAGAACTTGAGAAGGTGAATTGCTTAATGTCTCTAGGTTCATTATGGGAAAGCAAGCAGAAAGACTTATGAGTTCAATTGGAAAAAATACTTGACCAGGAGGAGTTACCATGGTTCCTACGTTCTAGATGTAATTGGTATGTGAATGGTGACCGCAACACGAGATATTTCCATACAGTCACTAATTATAGACGTTGGAGAAAGCATATTGGGGCTCTGAAGGGTGAGGATGGGGAATGGTGTTACGATAAGGAAGAACTTAAGAGAGTGCGGTCTACCTTCTTTCAAAACCTCTATTCGATTGATCAAGACTATAGTGATTACCTCTTTTCAGTAGTAAGTTCTAATCGCCTGGAAGCTCTTGGGTTTGGAGTGACTTCACAAGCAAGCTGTGTTTAGTATGGGGACGCTTAAAGCTCCAGGGCTGGATGGTTGAATCTATCAGAACCAGTGGGAGGTTGTGGGGCCTTCAGTTGTGAGGATGGTGTAACTTACATTTAATCAGCCGGATGAAGTGAAGCGTCTTAATGCCATTAACTTTGTATTGATTCTGAAGACATTCCACAAACTTTTCGGGATTTTAGGCACATTAGCCTATGCAATGTTATTTATAAAACTCAGACTAAAGTTATGGTGATTACAAAGAGTTATGCCCGAGGTGGTAGCTCCTAATCAGTGTAGCTTGGTCCTGGGGAGACAAAGCTTGGATAATATAATTTTAGCTTAAGAGATTATTCATTTGATGAGAAATTCGAAAAAGAAAAAAGGCTTCATGGCATTGAAGATTGATCTTGAAGGCGTATAATCATGTGAGATAGGAATTTGCTATAAAAAGCTTGGAGGAGTTCAAACTTCCAAGTAATGAGTCGAAAATTCATGAGAAAAATACAAGTGCGGGGATGATGTGATTGATAATAAACGAAAAGGATCTCTCGCTTTGAAAGGCATACGTGAAATTCGTATTATATGTATGTTTTTATTTAATAAAATTCATATCATTTTTTAGTCATTTTAACCCTAAACTTCCTTTTTCATTAAATAAGTTTTAGTTTTCAAACTAACCTTTTCATAAAAATTAATTTAAATATAAATTATATTATATCATTCGACTTTTGTAAAACTCATATTAAAAAAAGTTATTTCTCTCAAGGGCTAATCTAAACACATATTTTATATTGACATTGGATTTTAGCTTCTGCCATAGGAATGGATAACTTTTGTATCAAAAAAAAAACTTCCACTGTCAAATCACAAAAAAGCCCCCTCAATTTTTCTCTTCACCAGCATACTTCGTCATGGATTAGCTTATTGGGGAAGCGGCTAATTAGGAAAAGAATACTTCATGGAAGAGTGAAAAAGGAAATAAAAAAAGGGAGAGCTTAGATATGGAAATATTCGTCTGAAAGATCAGAGATTGGTGACAGAATAATCCATCACAAACGCACCGAGTCATCATTGCTCCACCAACGTGCACCAGCCGGGAATCGAACCGGGTCCTGTACCGTGGCTGGGTACTATTCCAACACCACCCACTGGTGCTTGTTGAATTGATGTCGAAAATTATACAATTTGAGGAATGAACCTGAACCTCCGGTAGTAAACCTGCGATGTCCGGTATGAGAGATTTAGAGGAAATGGGATGAGAGGAAAAATTTTCTTTTGAGTCGTGAAGGAATTTGGACGTATTTGAGATATAAACTAATTTATTTGGTAGGCACGTAATAACTTAGTCACTTTGACATATTCTATACTTCAAATGCACTCTAAAAAAAGGAGAGAGAGAGAGCATAAAAGAAAAAATGATAGGAGGAGAGAATGTGTCCAATAATAAAAAATAAAATTTTCAATTAAAAATTATGTAATCTCATTATTTTTTACCTTAATCCCACTAGCATGTATCCCGCGTATTTCCCATTCAAAATTCAAAACTCAAATAGAAGGAAAAATCCCTGGATAACAACCTAAATTTTTAGTTATTATCACATAAGTTTCATATTAAATAGATTTAGGTCTAATATACTAAAAATAGATCAGAGTCTAAATTCTAACAAGTTAGACTTAAAAAAATTAGGGCAATAAAGTTAAAAGTTTTTAATTAATTTTTTTACTATTTTATCTTACATATTTTCTTTATTAAAATTTTATAGGGAAAATGACAAAAAAAGACCATTTGAAATTTAAAAGGACAAAAAGGGCCCATGAATTTTCAAAAAGACAGATTGGGCAGGAGGTCCAATCTGTCATTTTCAAATTACTGTGCACAGTTGCAAATACCATTATTCGAGTTGCAAATACCATTAGCATAGTTACAAATACCATTATAGGAATTCAAATATAACTAGCAGAGTTGTAAATACCATTGAAAAAGTTGCAAATACTATTACAAGAGTTGCAAATACCATTGACAGAGTTATAAAAAATATAATTTCGTTTTTTATTTGCAACTCTTCTAATGGTATTCGCAACTCCTATAATGGTATTTGCAACTGTGAACAGTACTTTCTAAAATGACAGATTGAGCCTCCTGCCCAATCTGTCTTTTTCTAAATTCATGGGCCCTTTTTGTCCTTTTGAATTTCAAATGGTCTTTTTTTATCATTTTCCCAATTTTATAACTTTTGACTTTTGCATTTTTTTAAAATCCAACTCAAATTTTTTCTCCCCTCATTCCCTCTAAATCCCTCTTATCAAGTAGCCTTTTAGTTTGATTAGAAAGTGATTTTTTAAGAAAAAAATCAATCTTTTATTCCTTCAAATTTTTACTCAATTATAACTCAGTCATCTCATTGTGACTCGGTGTAACTCAATCCCTAAACTTTTGACCTGCCTACAACTCAAATTAAATTTTGTATTATAAGTATCAAATTATTACATATGTAAAGTTTAAGGACTGAGTTATAGGTAAGTTAAAAGTTTAAAGATTGAGTCAGACTAAGTTATAGTTAGAAGACTAAGTTATAACTGAGTCAAAATATGAATGATTAAAAGATTAATTTTTTTATTTAATATAATTATATGATTAGGTTAAATTAGAGTATTGTGAGATTTAATTAGAGATACTTCTTTCAAAAATATTTTCTAATTTCATATAGATTTGAAGTCAAAATATTGTGCTTAAATAATCAAAGCCCCCTCTACTTTATATTCACACTTATTGGTAGAAAGTGATCGTTTTCCATGGCCACTAAAATGGCAGAAACTCCACACCTGTATGTATCAACTTATCCTTCATGTCCTTGTATCGTAGCCTGCGCCATGAGAAAATTTGCCCATTTGTAATCGCTGAATTCCACACATGGATATTGACTCGGCATCTTCTTTTCAAAACTAATGATGTGTATGCTAAGCATATACCAAAACCCTACAAGAAGCCAAGAGGTCCAAGACTGACTTCCTTTTTCAGTTGAAAAAAGTTCAATTTATATATATACAAAGTAATGTTTTTAATTTTTATTTTAATTGATTTTTTAATATATCATCTAAATAAGTTTATATGACCTTATTTGAAATAATATTAGCAAATTGACTCTTTTTTAATATTATTTATTATATCCTATTAACAGATAAAATTTTGAGATTCATTGTTGTAGCGGAATTAGAAATTTGGGACAAGAGGGAAGAACCTTAATATGTTTTTCGTCAAATGAACAAATAAACTATTACCTCTAGTCTTTAATATAAGATCTACTTAAATAATTTAGATAAATTATAAAAATTGGTTAAGTTAGTTAATTATTATGATTGTGTATTAGTTTCTCTAAAATACCCCTTTAATCATATATATTTGACCTACCTTTGATAGAAACACATTAATATGTGCAATTACATAAGGATACTTGAGAGGGGAAATTACAATTTTGGGAGATAAAATGGATTGTAGCCTTATATTTAGGATCAAAGTAAACTCTATTTAATTCTTATATTTAGAATCGGAGAGAGAGTATAATATTAAAAATATAATAGTTTAAATAGGCAAGAGGTAAAGGGAATTTCGGCCAATGGGAGAGGCGGCTACCCCCTTTACTCCTCTCAACATAGGTGTCTTCTCTAAAAATAGAATTCGAGATCCAGAGAAATCTAACGGGGACTTTAACCATTCAAACTCTATATTAATACAAAAGCCACTTTTCTTTCAACTTACTTTTATAAACTGAGGTTGAGGGTAAATGTCAATTAGTTAAGAAATTTGTTCCGATAATATATTGAAAAAATCAATTTTAAAAGATTTAAATATAAAGAAAAGTTAAAGAGCCAAAAGTTAGAGAAAATTGCATCAAAATAAAAGCTATTTCTAAGCTAGAAGTCAGATGGCCACAATCCAGATCTAAACAAGATTATTTGAACTGAAAATGTTTTTGAGATTTGTGATAGATAAAATGATATCCCAACATAGCCATATGGTCCATCGCGCAAGAAATTAGGAAATAATTTTTTTTATATGAAAATTTTTAGAAAGGGGTTGAGCTCACTTACAATCCAATGGCAGAGCGAAATCTCCCTTCCTCCTAGGTAATACCAATATCGGGCAGAGCGAACCGTCTATTATCCTCAAGCGTAAATTCAGGCACTCAGGAATTAGGATGTCTCCCCAAACACTGTAACTAGAATCACGATAAAATTGTACTCCCGGATTCGAATTGTACCAACATTTATAAGCTCACAACTAGAACCTCTTTGGGTGGGACCATACACAAATTATTATTCTCCTTACACTTTCAACTCCACTAACCAACTCAACACCAATAACAATGTATTATATCCCAGCTTTGTTTTAATTCTTTGAATGTTTTGTCTAGTTGGTTTAATCTCCATTAAGAAAACTAGATGGGGCTTATGTTTAGAAATTTAAGCATTTTATTACTTGTCACCACCATGACTTTGATAATTTCAAGACATTCAATTTTACTCCTTTCGTTCCTTTTTACAGGATAAAATTACTTTTTTTTTGCCAACAATAAAAATACAAAATTTATATATGTTAATAAAATAATTTTAATTAATTTATGTTTTTGAATGTTTCTATCTATTCATTATGCCTCTTCAATTTCTTAACTTTACTCCAAGGTGGGTTAAATCTTTTTACTCATTGATTAGCGGCATTTTGTGAAAAAAAATTATTAATTACTCGTAAAGATTTGTAAATTGTCTTATTTATAAGAATACTACAATTCTAAAATTTTGTCTTATAATTAGAGACTCATGGAGTACTTTTGCTTTTTGCCTTGAACAGTCATCATCAAGTTTTCAAGACTGAACTTTTTTTGACACAGATCCCTCTTTGATTAGAACTTCAAACCATCTTTCATATGAAACATCCATTAATTATTTCAAAATTTATGAAAATAATCTATAAAAACATAAAATTTAAAAGAAATTATTTGATTGGACCTGTAATTCGTTTAGGAAAGAAATTACAGGCACATTGCGCTTTAAGAAAACCATTCTTAATGACATCAAATGTAAATTTAAATTGAGAGAAAACCATTTTATAAGAATCTATATTTCTTTTTAATTTTTAATTTGGTACCTATTATATTTTTTTTCTTTTTAATAAAACATTTAACTCTGTTCTATTAGCACAATTAATTTTTCTACTAGGGCTAACAATACTAATAGAGTAAAATTACAAGGTTAACCATACTATAGAGTAAAACTAAAAGATTTAATATGTGAAAAATATACACAGGTACTAAATTAAAAATTAAAAAAAAAAGTACATGAAGCTCAAGAATGGTTTCCCTAAAATTAATCACATCAAGCATGCAGAATTAGAAACCTCATAAAAGATAATGCCAAATGAAACATCCTCTTTGTACACATGAAAATTCTGGATTTCACTGGACAGGTTCTCTCTCTGTTAAAAGTGTACATCAATAATCTATTCATTTGTGATTCTCACAGTTTTCATGTCAACAACTACTAACTAACCAGAATTACAATCAACTGTTCACTGCCATACACAGTAATTTCATTTCATGGGGCAAACACTTGTTAGGATTGCTTCTCATTAGACTCACTATTTTCAATTTTGTTGTCAAAACCATGATATGGAGCTTCAACCATTGGCTTTGGGACCGGCCGCCCATCGAAATCCTCGGGGAAGAATTCGAAGTCTGGACCGAAGTTAAACCGGACCGTGCAGTTCGGCTCGTTGGGGAGAGTATACATTGAAGCAGCAGGATAATAGCGACCGCCATAAAGATCCTTGAAAGCTACTCCTTGGCATAACCCATTTTTGAAGAAAGATATCTCACTTCCTGCGCAGAGAATACAGTATTTAAACACACTGAATATTGATTATTGGTAAACGTACAGCATACAGCAACTGATGGTTCCCACTAAGCAATTTTTCAGTGCAAACTGAATTTTCAGTTGTACAACAGAATAGGCGACAATCACTCCCATTTACTAATCAGTCAATTCTCTCCACGAAATCAAATCAGGATCAAACCACAAAACATGTTAGTTTTCCACCCAACTAACTTAGACAAGAACAAGAAGTGGTGATTCTGGAGCTTACTATGTACTCTATAACACTAGAGCACAAACCCAATAAGATATCTTCCCTAAACCTAGTTTTGAGATATCAAACCACAATGAACAGTACTACTTAAGCACAAATTCCAACATCATCTTCAATTTTATGCCAATGCCAGCCCTAATCAGTACAGAGAAGAGAGAATATGGTATTATCTAGTCCCAACGCACTTCTATCAAGTTCCCGTAGATACCAGCTAGTCTGAGGAAGCACCTTTTTAGGCAAAAGAGCCTAATTAAATAAGATATTTTAAAAAAACTAACACACATTTATTATAAATAACTAAATTAACTAATTTCTTTAATATCTCGACTATCGCCTTACATTCAGGATTGGGGGAAGTAATAGTCAAGAAGAATAATTAAGAAAAAAAGCATATATCAACATGACCCAAGAACTTGAATTGCCCTATATGTATACCCATATAATCAGCGGGGTGATTTAGGAAGACTTTTAACTATTAAGAGATAGTAAATCAGAGCCAAATAAACTTAGATTAAATCTTAATTTAAATGTGATTTGAATTAATCCCAAAATTTCATCTCCGCATAACGCCGATATTTCAGCAATAATTACTAAAAAATAACACCCATTAACGTTTAAAAGACAGTTAAACTAGTCTAGATGGTGTCCATTTATGCTTATATAGCCCAATTTTGAGAAGTCAAGCACCTTCTACCAAATAAAATTGTTGATTGCTATCAGAGATACCGATTCAGACCCAATCTTTAGAGACAGGAGTGATAAAAGAGATTAAAGTCAAAGAACTTTACAGTCCCATGAATACCACAGGTTGTTTAGACAAAGTGGGACAGCCCATTATGAACAAGGGCAGATGAGTCCTTAATTGTTTGAGTGGTGTAACTAGAAAGAGAATGCCATGGGCATGGACGCTTGATTAGTGTCGCTCTGCCACTAGACCTTTCAAACCCATCGGAATTGTCTATTACAAAAACAAGGCAAATAAGAGCCATACATTTGTTGCCCAACATCAATGAACCTACATTTTACGTAGAGTAGTAATGGGGTACATGTTTACCAGACCCAAGAAGTACCCAGATCCCATACAAAGCAGCATCATTTTTCCCAAATCCATTCTTCACTGCCCTACTCATACATAGGGTAATCAAGACCAAACCAAGCAGCTGAAGAAAAATCTAATAACATTTCAGGAATAAATTATTAATCTACTACGGTTTTCCCCCACAAAAACATTTGTCCCTTAATTAAGACCTGAGAAGTAGGGTGCACATATAAAATATTCCAACATAACTTCCATAGGAAGACACAGATTCTCACAGGCATCAAGAGCTTCCAAATCATAACCACAGAAAAATAGTATTTGACATCCTAACCAACGGAACATTATAATTTAGGTTCCCTATGACTTTGTATAAGATGAACCCATATCACTAACAGCTCATGCACTGATTACAACATCCTCACATGTGGTTTACAACAACCAAATACTTTAACCTCATAGGTCTGGCATACAGTGGACCAGGCAGTGAGAGACACGTTAAGACAAAGCCTTAGGTAAGACAGCAAAGTTAGATCCATAGCCATCAAACCACAAATCACTGCACATAACATGATCTAATCATTCCCAGATAGCCTGAATATTTAAATGTTATCTGATAAAGACTGTAAATGAACCAATTTTTCTCTGGCATTATCTCCAAAATCATCATTCATTAATAAGCTACTGGATGTCTGGATCTGTTCAACTCTGGTATGGAAGTGCAGCACTTTCTGATTTTCTCATATTGGCTAAGCACCTACTTAAATCTACTATATCCTGAATTACCCCTGACATAAGCCAATTTGATTAGAACCCCACCCCCCAATGGATCAAACTTTCTCTCTTACCATCCTCTCTCTGCCTGTATTTTTTTTGGTTTAAATTAGCATGATTATCAACTTCTAAGGAAAAGTGTTTCATCTAGTTTAGCTGAACCCAGGTGAAACTTGACATTTTACTTGTATAATAGGTGCGGTTGCTCTCTTTGATGCAGTATCTGAATAATGAGTGAAAGAATGAGACAAAATAGATTTCAATAAGGTGGCAAAGCTGAGCAAGGTATCTAGCACAGACCCCTACTCACTAGTGAATCCACACATTTCATCTCATCAACAAATAAAACATAAGCTCTCACTATGCTCCACTATCAACAATTTTAGGCATCTTTGCTTACCCTTCCTAACAAGAGCATCCTCCTATCCCTTGTGAGTATTATAGAACAGCTAAGTATGGCCTACCATCTCTCAAGCAGAGAAGAATAGAACAAACATGAACCATAAAAAACAAAAGGCCCAATGAAAAATGGGCTATCAAGAGCCTAGCCTAAAGACTACCACAATAATATTTTCAGGGTCAGACTACCCACCAGCATATTTAGATCCAAAGTCCACTCCCCAGTAAGATATGTGAAAGCAATTAACTAACTGCATTAAACAGCCAAAAACCCAAACTGTCACTCAACTCACAAGTTCCTCATGCCATCCCAGTCATCCTCTTCTAGCACCATCTCTCCTTCAGCTTGAAATGAAAATATCTCAAACTGAATAGGAATATCATCCTCCTAACCAGTTTCACTTTGATCATCCACGAAGATACTAACTGCCTAAGAAAAATATTCAGTTGCACGTGATCTGATACAAACAACTTGCATGCTCTTCAAAATAAGGTTTCAAAATTTCCCATCTCTACCCACCACCTTCACTTGCCCCCAAAGTCTACATAATGCATCTATGGTAACTTGCTCTGAGTTAACTGAATAAGTTTGACAGAGCATCACACTAGGCATTTCGCCCAAAAGTTACAGTTTCTTCCACCTGCTCATTCATCAATAAGACCCAGATCAGATCCCAGGCGACCTTGAACATAAAGATATTTTTAAATAAAAACAATTCCACCGCACTCACAGCTTCATCTGAATCAGTACCAACTACTGAACCCTTCTCTAGGCAGCCATCTTCAGCAATAAAAACTTACCAGATAAAGATACCACACCCAGAAAAAACAGGAAGCAGTACATATAAAAATAAAAAATAAATTGATATATAATACATGAAAGCTCTCCATCCCTTTTAGAGAAGCCAGCATGCCATGATAATCATATCTACAGTTTTACATTATGCCCTATAATTGGGGGTAATTAAAAAAACTTGAAATTGCAGGATTGGGCAACGCAAACGCAAACAAATTTCTATCAAGCATGTATATGTTTTGTGGTTTTTGTCCCCTAGCTACTCCATTCCATTATCTAAAAATCTTCCAAGCATTAGATGACTTCCAACAGTTCCAGCTTTAGGGTCAGAAGATGACTTGATAATCAAGTGCTGATCCACCCCAAAATCATCCAAAAGATAAAACAAGAACCCCAGATATGCCATAAACTTAGATGCTACATGGAAAAGGAAAAGTGAGAACCCATTATGCTCAATATTCAATCCAAGCAGATCATTCACTTTCACTTATCATAGACCTTGCTTGACCACCATACCATTTTATTACTACATAATTGAACACGACTGAAGCATGGGGTTTGAGACATTATTATTGGTTGTTGGGTAAGGATGAACAAATGCCAATGGAAGGTGTAGCTTTCATTTGTCCAAAGCAAGAAGACTACGACCATGGTTTCAAAGGCATGAAGATAAAGCTCCAAGTATAAGTATACCACATAGTAAGGGATAAGAAAGGAAAACATTGACATTGGCTACTTGGAAATTTTTTGTAACAGGAGTTGACCCAATAATCACCGATCAGTCTATGAACACCTGAGTTCAGTATGCAAGACATTAACTAGCATGATAAATAACAGTTAATTTATTAGAAAATCCATCAATTTTATGTTAGGCGCCATTTAAAGTCCCAGCATTTGGAAGAAAGACAAAAACATCATGCCAATATAACATTCAACAATCACAATAGCAGCATAATCATCACACATGCAACTTTTAACGTCCATTTGGTATAAAATGAGAATGAGATGTAAAATGAGAATGGGAAGATCTCTTGAATTAGCAATATAATCAGAAACTTGAGCCTGCATAAGCTGCACCTCTGTTGCTTCTCATAACTTGCAGTTTTATAGTCTAGGAAGCATAAAAGCTAACATGGACATAAGACACAACACAAACATTGAGACAGAAAAAAAGTCAGTACCCAATTGAATCATAATGCATCGGATCTGATTTTATACATGTGTCCATCAGACATGCCTGTATGTCACATACAAATACTACCGTTCTTTTTCCAGAGTTCATGCACTATTTATTTATACAAAAGTGTCTCCTCTATATATTATAGTAAACACTGTTCACATTGAGAAAGTCTAATTTGATATTTACTAACCAAAAAGAAATTCAAATTTTCATTTTTTTTTATAATTTATCAAGAAAATTATGCTACCAGAATGATTCCAGCTATTTGGCTGGGGTGCAATACACTTGCATCAAGGTCAGAGGTTTAAGTTGGCAAAGAAGTAAAATTCATGCTATTGATGAATCAGCCTATAAAACAGATCCACAATCTTCCATCTACATAAAGATCCAAGTTACTACAATGTCAGTCCTTAATCAGTATTAGAAATGCATATCTTCTCATTCGGCTAGCCTTTCATTTTGACATCAGTAGTCTATTAAAAATCAATAAAAAATGCCTTGGTGCTTTTATCGCAGAAAAGAACCATGAAAGTAGGAGAAAATCATTCCCATAACGTCATAGGATTTGCTTGCCGTCCAACAAACTTAAGACATAGTTTAATTGCGAACCATTGCATAATCAATATAAATACAAAACAAAATGCCCATGAAAAAGTAAAGAGCCACTCACCAGGAACCACTTTGGGTGGATCTTCCTTCGCATCTGATCCACAAACATATCTTTGCCCTTTATACCAAACCAAATGTAGTGCCTTGGGTGCATACGTCGCTCCATCTGGCAAACTAATATAGAAACCAATAACATCACCTTCCTTGTACCCCTCTTCTCCATACTTCTCTCTCAATGCTTTATGTATCTTACTGCCATCAATATCCCTGTATCCAAAACTGTTCCCATCATACCCAACTGGTGCCTGCAAGTCTCCCTTCTCAGTTGACCATCCAAGGCGTGTATGCCCAGTTTCCCCCAACTTCACAACCTTTATCTCAAAGTACCATGACCCTTCAACAACTCCTCTCGTTGCTCTAACCATTCTATAACCCTTTGTACTCCCCGCACTCATCCTGTCCTCACTCAGTTCCACCTTCTCTGCTTTGTACACCTTAGACAAACAAATTTTCATGTCTGGAGTATCATCGGTTTTATCGGGGAACCTTGGAACAGGGGTGATAAGAACAGTATCCTCAACAGGGTTGTTGTTATTGTTAGTTTTACTCTTCTTCTTCCCTTTCCGAGTTGATTTTGTCACCCACACATTGTTATTTTTCTTCTTCGATTTCTTCGAACTCGTCCCTGTTCCAGACCCCGGCGTCACAGTAGCGGCATTACTCAAACCATTATTATTCCCATCAACTGCATCAGGCAATGCGGGCGATTCCTCCTTTGCAGTTTGAGTCGTAAGAGAAGAAAGCTGTTTCTGCTTCTTAGGAGGTGGATCTTCGTCTTCTTCCTCATTCTCCATTTCTCTCCCGGATTTTGGCGATTTCTTAGGGTCCCCAGAACCGTCGGACGCTGCTTCGTCCTCGGACAGCTCATCGGAGGGATCGGGCTCCAATTTGGCGTCAATATTTGCTTCAGTTGGGGTGCCTGAAGGAGTGCTTGTAGTAATTGGAGGAACATCTTGAGATTCGGCGTCAGTGGCACAGCCGGCGGCGGCGGCGGGAGCAGACAAGTCTTCTTCGTCCTCATCGTCTCTGTACATGGCTTGAAGGCTATCCATGTCGAAGAATTCTCACAGTCCCAAAGAAAAATGTAGTGAAAGGAGTTCGAGGTTGTCAAGTTTCAAACTTTGGATATGCGCGCTAGAGAGCTTTGGTTTGGCTCCAAAAATCAGACTGAATTGCTTCGGAGGAGATGACAGAGGGACGGAGAATGGAAACTGAGAGCTACGCTGTACTCAATAGATCAGTTTGGGCTGGGCCTGATAAAACCAGAGGGCCATACAACATTTTATCATTATTAATTAATAAAAAATCTTTTTTTTTATAAAAAAAAAAACAAAGCAAGAAAGAAAGAAAATAGTTATAAAAAATCGAAAATAGATATCAGGACAGAGACTTAACAAAATTTATAATGAAAAATATGTGTTCATATAACATTATAATTGGGTAGATGTAGAATTATGGTATTTGCTAAACCTAGATAATTTTTAGTTTTTATTATGTTATTTTTTATTAAAATCATGGGGGAAATCCTAATTAAATCTATTTGAAATACTAAAATTTAAATTCGCACCTATACTTTTAACAAATTCTTAATAAAGCTAGGGCATAATTAGAAATTTTTAATTGGTGTTAAAAGACCAAAATGGCCTTATGGAGTTGACAAGGAACAGAACCAAATCGGAGAAGGAAATGGGTTTAGTGTTCTCGGGCGAAGAAAGAAAACGTTAAAGCAATTCGTGTGAAAATGACGTGAAGAGAGAATCTAAACACTAGTTGTATTTCTTTTCAAATCAAGTCGTGGAATTTCGAGACAACAAATTGGTTCACAAAGATCACCGAACAAAATCATAAAACCCTATGAGTCTGTGATAATAAGAACAGATTGAGAGATAACAATACTTGGAAATGGACTTTACTAAATCACATTTTCCAGGTAACCAAACAGAAGAAACAAGAGAATCAGCATGGATATAGCAAAATTGTTATGGTCTACCTTCTTCTTCTTTTCAAACTGAGGGTATTTTGGTCTTATAACAATATTCATATATCTCTAATAAGATCTCTTAGTTTAATTAGGAATTTGATAAAAGTAGTTCTAATTATTTGAACAGGATTTAATTGGGATTCTCTATCAAATTATAATATTAGTTATTTGATTTAAAAAGATAAAAGGAAAATCATAAGAAAATAATTTTCAATTCTAAAATTCTAAGTATCGTAATATATAAAATGATATATTGATTATAAGTATCAATTTGAGATTTTAAAATTTAGGAAAAAGATAAAATTATCCTTGAAAGTATTTTAAGAAAAAAATAAAATTGAGTCAATTATTACTCATATAATATGATTGATAACTTTTATAATACTTTTGACTATCTTATTGAAGATGTTTACTAATCATTTAATAACTTAGTTGTAAGTAAGTAATTGGGTCAATTATTACTCGTATAATGTGATTGATAATTTTTATAATAATTTTGATAATCTTAGTGAAAATATTTACTATTCTTTTTAAAAACTTAATTAGAAGTAAATACTTTGGTCAATTACTATTCGTATAATATGATTGACAACTTTTATAATATTTTGATAACATCAGTGAAGATATGTATGACTTTATTTAACAACTTAATTGCAAATATTTACTTATTAAAACACTTTAAGGGGTAATTTTATCTTTTCTTCTAAATTTTAAAATAACATAATGATACTTGTAACCAATCTATCTTTTACATATTAGAATATTCTTTTTAAAATTGAAAAAGTATTTTCTAGTGATTTCTCCAAAGATAAATATGATATAAATTATCAAGGCTACTAATACAATACTGCTATAACCTTACTCTAAATCCTTGCCTATTTTTGGCACACACAAAAAAATCCTTGTCTATTTTTATACATTAATTAATTGATAGAAGATTAGCGGTTTTAGGATTTTACATTTCAGGATATTCTCGCAAAATATTATATAAAATACTAAAGAAATTGTATAGTAATTTTTTAGATGAAGCGTGTCATTTAAATTTTAAAAATAGTATAATGGGATATGAATAGTTTGGATATATCAAAATATAAATATTTTGAACAATTATCAGAAGAAATTATAATTCATACTCCTATTATTGAAAAGATATTAACAGTAATATAGGAAAAATAATATTATATATATGTATGAATTTGTGTGTATATTTGTATATATTTATCCATCTATCTTAAAATTGTTGGTCAAAAAATATCTATTATGAAATTCATAAGCTTATTTAATAACTTTAACTAACTCAATCTTAATATAGATTTGAGAATTTGAGAATTTAGATCTCTTTTCATCTTTTTCTCTTTGCTTTCTTAGATTACAAAATAAACAGATAAAATTCAATATTTTTATATATATTTTATAAATTATTATTTTTTATATTTTCATATTGTCTATAAAATAGGAAATAAAGATGAGAAGGGAATCAAAATCCTTGATCCCATTAGCGCCAATTTCTTCATATACGCTCACCCAATTAGCGCCTTTATTAGAACCCCAACCACATTGAAGGCTTCTCTGTTTCTCTGTCACTCGGTTTTCGTCTTCGGCATCGTACTTCTTCATCTATGTTGTTTATTCGGCATCCGGCGGCTGGCGGAAGCTTCCTATCTCAGCTCCGTCTTCGTCTCGGCCCACTCCAATTACATGTGAGTGTGCTTTTGTTTCTGCGCACATACATGTTCAAGCGTTTGCAAATTGAAATCTTTAGCTTATTATGGAAGAACAAAAGGGAATTTTTGCAGAAAAATCTTCAGATTGTTAAAGGCAAATTTTGGCAGAAAAAGTTAGATGAAAACCTAACTGCATGTGTGATAGGCCACTTAGCATAAATAGCTGGGTTACTTAACTATTTAGTCGTGTTTCGATCTCTGGACTATGTATGAAAAGTGTCTCATAATCAACACTAAAACTTCCTTAGAGTTTATCTATAGTGCGAGAGGATTAATTATTATTTCTAACGTAATCTATTATTTTTTTTTTATGATTTTATATGACCTTTCTTCCTTTTATCTCAATATATGAGAAAGTAGTCTGTTTGCATCTCAAAGTCTGCATACTCAACTGATTTTAATGTGATTCTAACATGCATTCTCTCTATAAATTTTTAGAAAAAAAAATTGAATCACGATGAATCCAAATCTGGAGGGAAGGCATGTGGCGAGTTGTCTTTGATTCGTGCTATTATACCTAGTTGGTCTTTTGCCTCGTTTGATACTGAGTTTCCCGGGACAATTTTTACCCCGAATGTTGATAAGCGCTCCTGCTCAAAGCTGTCTCCTGCCAGTAATTACATTTTCATGAAGGCCAACCTCGATGTATTGAGCTTCATCCAACTAGGTCTTACACTATGTGATTCTAAGGGGAACTTACCTCAGTTTGGAACTCAAAATGGATACATCTGGCAGTTCAATTTCTTTGACTTTGATGTTGAGCGATCATAGGGGATTTCTTCTAGGCTTTTCCGGTCTTTCATGTTAAAAACTGGGTTATTGTTTAATCACCACATCACATGGGTGACATTCCATAGTTCTTATGATTTTGAGTTCCTAATCAAACTTCCAATGAAGGGGCAATTGCCTCCTAATGTTTACTTGTTTGGACAGATGGTTGCTCGGTTCTTTGGACCCAACATTTATGACATAAAGCATATGATTAAGTTCTGCAATGGCTTATATATATGGTCTCTTAGAAAGAGGATCAAAGACATTGAACGGGGATCGTGTAGCTGGGAGATAGCTTGCTTACTCTATAGACGTTTATGTAGAAATTAATCTCATATGGGGAACAAATCCAAGGTTTTTTGGCGGTGATATTTAATTCTCTTTTTGGGACGATGACAAGAAAATTGCCAGAGAAAAATTTCAGTGCGGAATCATTTATTAAAAAAAAATCGAAGAAAAATTGATGGTGATTAACTTTATAAGAAAATACCTTATGATATTTAGTTTGTTAATATAAATATATTGATATGATTTCTTAGTCAAATTTGCTTTACAAAATGATTTGACCAACTTTATTCTTGGAAACATTTTAAGATGGCAGAATATTTTAGTCTAAAACTAATGGTATTATTTCTCATAAATATTAAATCCCATGACAATAGTCTCCCTCCATTTAAAATTTATAAAGTTAATATAAATATTTACCTAATTTTAATTTATATAAAGGATTTTAAGAAAAAAAATAGCTTAAAATATTATCTTTTCAAATGTATTATAATTTTCTTGGACCAAAAAAATTTATCATAAAATAAAATATTATCATAATATTAGTTATTTTATTTAAAAAGATAAATTTTATATAAATTATCAAGCCTACTAATAGAATGCAAGTATAACCTTACTCTAAATCATTGCGTATTTATATATATTAATTAATTATTTAATAGAAGATTAACGGTTTTAGAATTTTATATTTTTAAGATATTCTCAAAAAATATTATATATAAAATAATAAGGATATTTTATAATAAATGTTTTAGATTAAACGTGTCATTTAAAATTTACAATGTATTTCAAACTAAAAATATTATATATGTAAATATTTTGAAAATATATTCTACCTATCCTAAAATTGTTGATAAAAAAATATCTATTCTGAAATTCATAAACTTATTTAATAACTTTAAATAACTCAATCTTAACCTTTTTTTATGTTTTAATATACCAATCTTAATCTTAATATACTCTATATTTGATAATTCGAATCCTCCTTTCATCTAGATTAAAAGAATATTATAAAGCTATTCTTTTTTATTTTCAGATGGTCTATAAAATAGGGAAACAAAAATAAGAAAAGAATAAAAAAAACCTTATTAGCGCCAATTTCATCACATACGCTCCCAAAATTAGCGCCTTTCTTAGAACCCCAAAAGGTTTTAGGAAACTAACCGTCGCTCTCCCTGAATCCCAAAACCTTTTGGGGTTCTAAAAGGTTTTAGAACCCCAAAAGGTTTTCCTCTCTCAGCTCCGTCTTAGTCTCGCCCCACTCCGATTAGAGGTGAGTGTGGGTGTTCGTTTCGGCGTATATCTTGTTAAGTGTTTGCAAATTGAAATATTTAGCTTGTTACGGAAGAATTAAAGGAAAATTTTGCAGAAAAAGTTAGATGAAAACCTAACGAAAGATTTTTGCGCAGCTGCGTGTGTGTTATGCCACTTGGTATAAAAAATTGGTTGTTATTGTTTTTTTTGTGGTTTTATATGAAAATTTATGGCCCTCATTTGTCGTTTTTCATTATGACTGAAATATAAATAAAAAAAAATTTCTGGCTCTATAATTAATTAGCATTTGATTAGAAATATGGATAACGATGATGAATTGTTGTCTTCTTTGGTTTTTACACTTTTTATATGAGGTGTTTTCTTAATTTGTGACATTGAACGGTTTTTATATGCAAGAATTAAAGGAAAAATTTGTAGAAAAGTTAGATTCAAAACCTAACAAAACATAAGACTTTTGAGCAGCTGCATATGGGTGTTAGGCCTCTTAATATAAATATTTGTTCTGTTTTTTCTTGAGTTTTTGTATGAAGTTTTTTGGCCTTTAATTTGTTGCTTTTTATTATGACTGAAATATAAATAGGACTAACATTTCTGGCTCCATTAATTAGAATTTGATTAGAAGCAGAGATGATGAGGATAATTTGTTTTCAGGCGAAAGCTTTGTTTTGTCAGTTCATATATCATTTTTCTTGTAAGCAATGCCAGCCTGAATGTTCCTTTTATGGCTATATATGAGAAAGTATTCTGTTTGGCTTAGTCTCTGCTTACTCAACTTATTCTATGTTTTGGCAATTGTCACAGGGTTGAGAGAACAAATTGATCATAATGAATCCAAATCTAGATCCGAATGGAAGGACTTTTATTATTCGTGAAGTTTGGGCTTCTAACTTAGAAAGCGAGTTGTCTTTGATTCGTGCTGCTATACCTAGTTCCTCATTTGCCTCGTTTGATACTGAGTTTCCCGGGACAATTTTTGCTCCAAATGTTGAGAAGCTCTCTTAGTCAAAGCTGCCCCCTACAACTAATTACAGTTTCATGAAGGCCAATGTCGACGTATTGAACATCATCCAACTGGGTCTTACGCAATCTGATTCTAACGGGAACTTACCGCAGTTTGGAACTAAAAACAGATACATCTGGCAGTTCAATTTCTCCGACTTTGATGTTGAGCGGGATCGTCATAATGTTGAGTCCATTCAACTATTGAAGAATCAAGGGATTGATTTCTTGAAGAACAAGAAAGAGGGGATTTCTTCGAGGCTTTTCCGTGCTGCTATTTTAAACATGTGACATTCCACAGCTCTTATGATTTTGGGTTCCTAATCAAACTTCTAATAAGGGGACAATTGCCTTCTAATGGTTACTTGTTTAGACAGTTGGTTGCTCAGTACTTTGGACCCAACATTTATGACATGAAGCATGTAATCAAGTTCTGCAATGGCTTATTTGGTGGCTTAGAAAGAGTGGCAAATACATTGAACGTGGACCGTGTAGATAGCTTGCTTACTTTACACACATTTATGAAGTTGAAGGATATCTATTTTAATGGAAACCCTGGGTTTACAAAATTTCAAGGGATCCTCTATGGTTTTGAAGTCAAAATTATGGTACCAACTGTTCTGAAGCCTCAACATGCACTGCTGCATTTTCGGAGGCTCCAACATACATTGCTTCATATTCCAAGGCCAAAATTTATTAATCCCCATCCAGGATTGCTTGTGGCTCATTATTAATTTTTCATATTGTATATTTAGAAAAAATAGGACTAATTCTTTTATTCTTTGTATACATTCTCCCATTAATATTGTATAAAAGGTTACTTTGTGTAGATTTCATGTATAGCTTTACCATATTTTGTGATTGTCTTTATTCCTTGAGACTTTGACTATTTGAATTTGAAAGATGTACGTATTCACTATAAGGAAAACTTTATAAAGTAGGAGTAGCAGTATTATTTTTCATCTACAAATCAATTCACATGGGGGCAAATTGAACTTGTATTTATTTTGGCAGTGATTCAATATTTCAATTTGCTTTTCGGGATGATGAAAAGAATTTGTGGGGGAAAATTTCAGTGCAGTATCATTTATTATTTCTCAGAAATATTATTAAAAATATATAAAGTTAATATAAATTTACACAAATTACAGCGAAACTTATCTCTTTATTACTGCATTAAATACCTATATAGCTTCACTAGCCAATTATTTCTTTATCAGTTAACATATGAAATAGACTCGTATTTCATAAAGACAAGAGTTCGATTCTCTCTATTTTCGTGAGAACTCTTTTGGTAAGCTATCTCGTAAGTCTCTTATAAATACTCTCTGAGCCTTAGGAATGTATCCTTACCTTAGTGAGAGTCTGATGTTGAACCTATCTAAATTTTTTTGTATTAAAAAAAATTCCAACATATTATAGACTTGAACAAGTTTACAATTATTATTAATAAAAAAATTTAAGAGGGAATTACTATGAAGTTGTAAAGAAGGGAATTAATTATTACAAGGTTTTAATAATAACTAAGGAATATAAATCTGTTATCATTTCTTGCACTGGAACTTATCATTTCTATTACTTAGTTGTTAATAGATTTTTTATAATTAAATTTTTCCATTGGAACCTCATTGTAATTTCTTCAAATTTAAATTTATAGGAACCAATTAAAATAAATCATGAGAAATTAGCATGCTATATCTTCATGAACTAACATTAGATACTATAATATTCCCTCCGCTCCCTATAATATAAGATAGTTAGGGGTTAGATTTTATAAAAAAAATAGTTAGGGTTTAAATTTGATCTAAAATATAAGATCTCATTCTATTTTATCTCTCATATTTATTATTTTTCTATCAAACTAATTTATCCAGCTTATAAATTAGTATATAATTAAATGTTATACATGAATATTTTAAGAAGATTAAATCATATATATTATAATTAATTATTTTATTTTTTAATCTATCTAAATTAGTTAAATATATTTTATATTAAAGGTAAGAGGGAGGATCAGGTCAAGGGTCTCAAAAGAAACACACCTACACAATGATATGAGCGCATATCATAAATCTTAAAGTTGAACATTTAATATTTATAATGTTAGAATATTTTTAAAAATTAGAAAAGTGGGATAATAAAATTTTAATAAAGAGAAGATGTAAGTTAAAAGAATAAAAAAATTAAATAAATTTTTTTAATCCTACTTCTCTAATTTTTTTAAATTAGACTCAAAAAATATTCTCACAAAATATTATATATAAATACTAAAGAGATTTCATAATAAATATTTTAGATGAAACGTGTCGTTTAAAATTTAAAATGTGTTTAAATTAGTATATTGAAATATAAAAAATGTTAACTTTTAAAAGTTTAAATCATCTAAACTTTAGTCAGTTGTACATCACTTTTTTAATTTTTAAAAATTTAAATCAAGGACCCTAAACTTTCATGTTTTAACTATGAATTCCTTTCTATTAAAATTACTCTTGACATATAATTTTAATTATTTTTTAAATACTTAAAATACTTAAAAATTATAAAATATTAAAAATACCATTTTTGGATAAAAAAGTATAAAATATTTAAAAAATAATTTAAAATATTTATTTGACCATATCCTATATTTAGATAAAAATTTATAAATTATATGGTTTATAATAAAACATATAAAAATAATCATATGTCAAAAACCGTTAATTTTAATAGTATTTTTATTGACAAGGGGTTTATAATCAAAATATAAAAGGTTAGGGTTCTTGATTTTTAACTTTTAAATGTTAGTGAAGTGCTGTGCAAGTAACCTAAAATTGAAAGGAGTGTTATGTATTTTAGCCTTTAATAAATAACTCTATCTTAATATATGTTATCAAATTTTATTTTTTGTTTTTTTTTTCCTTTTCTTTCCCTTCATATCATTTCTATTATTAAATTAAAAAATAATAATTGAGATTTAATATTGGAGAAATCGTACCTTTTAAATTCTAAAATTTCAAAAAAGATATCTTAACGTGTAAAAATACAGATTTTTCACAAGTACAAATATGATATTTTAAAATTTGGAGATAAGGAGGAACTGCGTCTAAAATTTTTTAGTAGTAATATAATTATAATATGGTATTTACTGTTTAATAGTATTGATAATATTTATAATAATTTTAATTATATTTTATTACGATACTTATTTCTCTCATTGACAAATTAATTGTAAGTAATTAGATCAGATTTTGTGTTATGACTACTCGTACAACGAAATTAATAATTTTAGTAATAATTTTAACCACCTTCGTTACGATATTTACTATTCTTTTTAATAATTTAATTACAAGTAATTGAGTTAAATTTTGTATTATTGACTACTCGTGTAACAAAATTCATAAATTAGTAATAATTTTAATTACATTCATTACGATATTTACTATTCTCTTTAACAATTTAATTATAAATAATTAGATCAAATTTTATATTATTGATTACTCGTGTAATATAATTGATAACTTTGATAATAATTTTAACTATTTTTGTTATGATATTTATTACTCTATTTAATAATTTAATTATAAATAATTATGTCAGATTTTATATTATTGACTACTCGTGTAATAAAATTAACAACGTTAGTAATGATTTTAACTACCTTAATTACTATATTTACTACTCTATAATAATTTAGGAGTAATTCCTTCCTTTTTTTTTTTTGCCTAAATTTTAAAATTCTAGATTAATGCTTGTGACATGTTTATCATTTTATATATTAGATGCCTTTCGTATAATTTTAGAATTTACATGTTAATTTTAGGGATTTCCACCTCAATATTTTATAAACATTTTTTTTTCAGACTATAAGTATAAGAAAAGGAAATAAAGAAAAAAGATGAGAAGAGAATAATAAAAATCCTGTAACGTATATATTAGCGCCTTTCTCATAACCTCGCACGTGCCAATTTCATTACATAGAAACGCAGAAGCTTTTAAGAAACTCAGAAATTGACCGTTGCTCTCTCTAAAATCTCCCTTCTCTGTTTCTCTTTCTCTCGATTTTCGTCTTTGGCATTGCACTTCTTCATCTCTGTTGTTTATTCGGAAGCCGGCGGCGACTTCCTCTCTCAGCACCGTCTTCGTCTCGGCCCACTCCGATTAAAGGTGAGTGTTTGTTCGATTCGGCGTATATCATGTTCGAATGTTTTCAAATTGAAATCTTTGGCTAGTTCCGGAAGAATTAAGGGAAATTTTTAATGGAAATCCTTGGCTTGCAAAATTTCAAGGGATCATCTATGGTCTTGAACTCCATGCTATGATAACAACTATTCCAAAGCCTCAACATTCACTGCTGCATATTACAAGGCCAACATTTATTAATCTCCATCCAGTATTGCTTGTGGCTCATCATTAATTTTTCATATTGTATATCTAAAAAAACGGGACTAATTCTTTTATTCTTTGTCCGTTAATACATTCTCCCATTAATGCCTGTATGAAAGGTTACTTTGTGTAAATTTCATAGATAGATTTTTACCATATTTGTGATTGTCTTTGTTCCTTGAGACTTTGACTATTTGAATTTGTAAGATGTACATATAAGCAACCATCATTGTCAGACAACATTGGTATTTGCTTATTTGAGTTTTGATAGTTATGCTGTTAGATTGATTTTATGGATAATGTGACTTTGTTGAATCTGTTAGGCTTTTTACCATCATAGGGTGGATGCGAATACAATGGTCCTTTGATCTTAGATATTTTCGGACTTTGTTGTTTTGGATCACTAGATCATTCATATTCTCTATTATTATCTCTATTATTATCTCTGGTCCTAATTATAAGATTCAGTTGATTTTTTTTTAAAAATTTATTTTGAGATGATAGATTTTATTATAATTAATTAATTTTTTTATATTTATCTAAAAAAATTAACTGGAATTTAGGTAATAATATTCAGGAATCTTTGATGAACATCTACGTTGGGAAAAAGTCATTGTGCATTAATCAAGGGACTCTAACCCTATAGTTGTAGATATCCTTCACTGTTTTAAATCTTTCTGTAATCGGCCTATCCAATATTTTTCTTTCATCTCTGATAGACATAGGATCTTTTGGACTCTTGTCCTTTAGCTTCCTTTGACTTGTAATATTTATTATTGCAATAGAATTGTCTTTTTATAAAAAAAATCCTTTTTTTTAAATTGTAATTATGGTCCTTTATTTTTAAAACAATATGGAGAAGAAAAATAAATATCCATTTTTTCTACAAAAGATTATATATGCCACGACTACAATATGTTTTACTTTTTATTAACTTTTAAAGTAGGAGCAACATTATTATTTTTCATCAACAAATTAATCTCATATGGGGATGGCGGGGATTCAGTTTTCTTTTTGGGACGGTGAAAAGAAATTTGCCTGAGAAAAATTTCACTTCAGCATCATTTATTAAAAAAAATCTAAGAAAAATTGATAGTGATTAACTTTATAATAAAATACCTTATGATATTTAGTCTGTTAAAGGTATGTTATCAAGTTATTTAATATAAATATGAATATATTGATATGCTTTCTTCTCCAAAAATCCTTTCTAATTTTGCATTACAAAATCATTGGCAGAAAATAATTTATTATAAAGTTTATTTTGATCCCTTAATTTTATAAAGTGTTTTTTAATTCTTTAACTCAAACACTATTAACAAAAAATAGATATTAAATTTTAAATATTAGACAAAATATTTTCAAATGCTAACATATTAAGTTTAATTTTTTAAATAAAAATAATTATTACAAAAAATCATCATTTGAGAATTGACGTTCATAGAGTTAGAGATCAATTTAAAATATATTTTATAAAATTAAAAGACTATATTAAAATTCTATATAAAATTAAAAGATTAATGTGTACTTTTGTCTCAAATCATTTGACCAAGTTTATTCTTGGAAACATTTTAAAATGGCAGAACTTTCTAGTCTAAAATTAATGGTATTGTTTCTTACAAATATTATTACATACCATTACCGTAACAATAGTCTATTGCCATTGCTAACGAGAATTGATACAGATAGTAAAGAACATGCTTGTATCTCATAAGAACGCGAATTCGATTTTCGTTATCATCGTGAGGGCTCATTTGATAGGTGATCTCGTAAGTCCTCTGTAAGCGCTCTCTGAACTTTGGGGCTGTACCCACATAAACTTTTCAGTATATAAAAAAAATAGTCTCTTGCCATTTAAATTTAAAACATTAATATAAATTTACACAAATTACAGCGAAACTTATCTCTATGTCACTGCATTAAATACCTATATAGCTTCATTAGCCAGTTCTTGCTTTATCAACTCCAACATATTATAGACCTGAACAAGATTACAATTGTTATCAATAAAAAAATTCAAATTAATAGGGACCAACTAAAATAAATCATGAGAAATGAGCATGCTCTATCTTCATGAAACTAACATAAGATACTGTAATAACAGGTTAAATCCAAGTCTCATATGATAACAGGTTGAATCTTAAAGTTGAACATTTAATTTAATAAGGTGTATAACATGTTTGTTTTGTTGTTTGAAGATTTAATCCAAGTCTCATGTCCTCTATATTTTTAGAGGGACATCCTAAGATGATATTTTTTAACCTTTCTGATATGTTTTAGAAAAGTTGAGTTTTGATTACTCAAAGAATTTGAAGAGCCTTTAAGTTTAGGCAAAAATAATAAGAAAAATTAAACTCAGGCCCTATGTAAAATAATTTATTATTTAAAGGTCCCACAAAATTTCCAAACCATTTTTAATATGAAAAGACCTCTGGATGACGGATTTTAATTGTGAAATGATGCCCTTGCCCTCATTGTCAATTGTCTCACATTGAGTTGTTAACGATTGCCTCCACATTTATCAATTGTTTCACATTAAGTTGTCAACGATTGCCTTCGCATTTGTCAATTGTTTCACAATGAAGGCAAATGCATCATCTCACGATTGGAATCTGTTACTCGTAGATCTTTTAAAACTTGACAATAATTTAGAGATTTTGTGGGATCTCTAAATAATAAATTGTCTTACATAAGATCTGAGCATAATTATCCCAAAATACACCTTCGTTCATTTAACTTTACACAATCTCAATGTTTTATTTAATCATTTAATTTTATTAAATATCCTTTTAGTCCACTGTCCCTAAAACATTAGTTTAATTAACAACAAATGCCAACATTGAAAACTTTAATTATTGACAAAATATTCATAAATTCTAACATATTAATTTTAACGTCTTAAAATAACAATGTTTTGTATTAAAAAAAATAATCATTTGAGATTAAGGGTGTGTTTGGATTAGCTTTTGGAGAATAGATTCTGGGAAGAATAGATTCTGGAAGAATAGATTTTGGGAAAAAAGTGATTTTTAGAATTGGAGATGTTTGGATGATTAGTAGTAGAATCACTTTTTTTATTGACAATTTACCAAAAAGGACATCAACAAATATGATAATTACATAAAGTATAAATTTATATTTTATTGATTAAAAAATAATACATATACATATATAATAAAAATTGACTCTAGTCATTTTAATTTTTTTTTTCCGGCACAAAATGATACTTTTTAATTTAGAATTTATAGGATAACTGAAAAATTGATATATAAAAAAAAGAAGAGAGGCAGTGAAGAGAGGAGGCGAAAGAAAAATGGGTGTCAATGTGTGTATTTGGAATCAGGCGCACATGGGTGGAAAGAGGAGAAAGCGTACGGAAAATTCAATGCCCCAACTATGGCTGCCCCTCAGATTGTTCACAAACCATGGTTTTATAAGATAAAACCATGGTTTTGGTTCACAATTGATTCTGGAATAAATATTGATGTTTGACTGAAATTTTTGAAAACCATGGTTTGAGCCTTAAATTACTTTTCAAACGTGATATCAAACACACACTAACAGTGTTAGACTGTTAGGGTTAAGGACTTAAAATATACCTAATAAAATTAGGGTTAAAATTGACCAAATGTGTAAAACAAACAGATATAGAATGAAAAATAAAGCAGATATTAATCTTGGAGAATGCTATATGATATTCCTTTGCAACTTCAAGATTACAGTTTGATCTTTATAATGTGCTCACCCTCCATGATTTTCGCTAACTACCAGATATCACATATCCCACTATCGAAAATGAGCCTGAATACTAGGAGGCTACTAACAGACCTAAAAAATAGGAAACTAACAATGCTAAGAAAAAGGAGAGACGTGGACAGCCCCCACGTTCTGATTTAAGAGGATAAACAAAATGAATAGATAAGATGTCTCATGCATGAGCATCACGTGCAGCATGTCTCATGCATGAGCATCACGTGCAGCAAGGTTTGCACTAATTTGTGACACTCCCCCTTAGTGCGAACCTTCTGTCAACAACTCCGAGTGCAATTCGAAAGCTTTGGAACTTCGGTTTTATCAATGCTTTGGTGAATATGTCTGCGATTTGAGCATTTGTTCGAGTACCCACGAGTTCAACTTCTCCACTCAGTACTTTCTCGCGTATGAAGTGATGACGCAGTTCTATGTGTTTTGTTCTTGCATGAAAGACAGGATTTAGCGCAAGTTTGATGGCACTCTCATTATCACATCTGATCTGCACAGTATAGTCAGCATTGTGTGATGTATCCTTGATTAGTCTCTTCAACCAAACACACTCCTGAGCTGCCATTGTTGCAGCTATATACTCAGCCTCTGTACTTGACAAAGCAACTATATCTTGTTTCTTACTGCACCAAGAAACAACAGCTGACCCGAGACTGAAGCAATAACCTGAGGTTGAGTGCCTGTCATTCGTGTCTCCAGCCCAATCTGCATCAGTGAATCCACTTAGCACAAGACTGTCATGCTTTCTATACAGCAGACCATGTCCGACAGTTCCCTTCACATAGCGTAGGATCCTCTTGGCTGCTTCCAAGTGAGGAACTCTTGGATCCTGCATGAATTGAGATATAACTCCCACAGCAAATGCAATTTCTGGTCTAGTGATAGTTAAGTAGATTAAACTTCCAACGAGTTGTCTGAACCTTGTCGAATCTTTCAGCAGCCTGCCTTCCTCCTTTTTTTAATTTCAGATTTGGTTCCATTGGATTGGCCTTTTCTCTTGACTCCCCCATGTGAAAACGCTTCAACAGATTCATTGCGTAGGCTTTTTGAGACACAAAATATCCTTGGTTTAACTTTTCAACTTCTAAACCAAGAAAGCAGCCAACCTCCCCCAGGTTTTTCATATCAAAGCGAACAGATAGATTCCCTCTCAAGTTTGATATTTCAGTCTCATCGTTTCCAGTTATTATCATGTCATCAACATATAATAGCACAAACAAGTGCACACCTGATTCTGATTTAATGAACAAGCTAGAATCTGACTCAGATATTTTGAAGCCACAAAAGCTGAGGTATTGAGCAACTTTACCATACCAAGCTCGTGGAGCTTGTTTCAAGCCGTAGAGTGCCTTCTTCAAGCGACAAACATAATCTGGGAATCTTTCTGAGATGAAGCCAGGAGGTTGCTGCATAAATACTTCTCGATCGAGCTCACCATAAAGGAATGCGTTTTTCACATCAAGCTGCCACAGTTTCCACCCTTTAAATGCAGCAAGTGATATAATGGTTCTTACTGTCACCATTTTTGCAACAGGACTAAATGTTTCCTCATAGTCCAAACCATAATTTTGGGAGAATCCACGAGCAACCAGACGAGCTTTGAACCTATCAATGGAGCCATCAGATTTCTTCTTCAGTCGGAACACCCATTTGCATGTGACTGGTTCACAATTTTCTAGTTTAGGTACCAAGTCCCATGTTTCATTTTTGTTCAAGGCATCAATCTCTTCTTGCATTGCTTTCTCCCACTCTAGGTTTCCTTTTGCCTCCTCATAGCTCGTTGGTTCTTCTGTAGCCAACCCTTCTGTAAGGAAGCAGGCAGTTACAGTGCAGCTGTTGACATCATAGTCTTTTAAATAATGAGGTTGTCTTTTCTCTCTTGTTGATTGCCTGACAGTTTGCCCACTATTTTCTATGCTTTCATCTGGTGATTTATCCTCCACCTCCTTACTGTTTGGTGCTCGCAGATTTGTTTCAGAAAACAGATGCTCCAGATTGTCTTCATCATCGTCAGGAGCAACAAACTTGGGAGCAGGGAACTGTGTTGAAATTTCATCAAACACCACATCTCTAGAGATGGTAAATTTCTTTGTTGTTGGATCCATGCACCTCCAGCCCTTCCTGTAGGGATCATAACCAACAAACACACACTTCTTTGCCTTTGGGTCAAGTTTGGTTCTATTTCCTTTGGGAACATGAACATAGGATGTAGAGCCAAATACTCTAAAATAGTTCACATTTGGTTTTTCATCATACAGAATTTCAAATGGAGATTTCTGTGTACCTGGCCAAGGGGGTAACCGGTTTGTTACATGACACGCACACTGAACTGCTTCGGCCCAAAGTTCCCGTGGGAGATTTTTGTCATGTAGCCAGGAAAGACATACTGTAGTGAGGTGTGCAAGCTTTCTTTCTGCGACTCCATTTTGCTGTGGAGTGTCTGGGCACGTCATTTGACGACGGATACCATTTTTATCACAGAACTTGAGGAACTCTTCAGACATGTATTCTCCCCCATTGTCACTTCGGAGACACTTTATCTTGCTTCCGAACTCTTTTTCAACTGTTTCTTTGAATGCTACAAACTTGGATAATGCCTCACTCTTCTCCTTCAAAAACTTCACCCAAGTGAACCTTGAGTGATCATCGATTAACACCATGACATATCGTTGACCGCTGCAACTGAGTGTTCTTGTTGGCCCCATCAAGTCTGTGTGAATCAACTCAAGGATTGCAGAGCGTCGACTTGATGATCTACTGAAGGGTAGGCGATGGGACTTGCCAAATTGACAACCTTGACAGATAACTTCTTCATGAACATTCTTTAAGATTGGCATCCCATCTACTAACCTTCTTGATGAGATCTGCTGCAACATTTGATAGCCTACATGGCCCAACCGAGCATGCCAGATTGCAGCATTGTCAGTTTGGCTCGTCTTCTTTACATAAGCTTCTCCTGCTGACATAACATACAAGGCACCCTTCTTCTTGCCAGAGAAAACAATGTTAGCAGACACTTCCTTTACATTCTCAAGCACTTTAACATCCTTAGGACCAAATAATACATATTTTCCAGACTCAGTAATTTGAGAAACTGAGACTAGGTTCTTAGTCAAACCTGGAACATGATAGACATCCTTAAAGCAAAGAGAGCTTTTCCGCATTTAATCTTCCACTTGCGTCGTGACTCGGCATTCTCTGGAACATCAGGAGGGATTGTATCAGCACCAACCACCAACTCCCATAGATCCTGACCTTGAAGGTACGCCTCCATACACATTCTCCAATACTTGTAGTTGTTTCCTACAAGTTTCTCCATTCCGTTTTGAATACTTCCTCCGTTTGAAGCTTCCATGGTTGCAGGTCAGATGTAGCTCAGTTCACGGAACCTGGCTTTGATACCATAAAACAAACAGATATAGAATGAAAAATAAAGCAGATATTAATCTTGGAGAATGCTATATGATATTCCTTTGCAACTTCAAGATTACAGTTTGATCTTTATAATGTGCTCACCCTCCATGATTTTCGCTAACTACCAGATATCACATATCCCACTATCGAAAATGAGCCTGAATACTAGGAGGCTACTAACAGACCTAAAAAATAGGAAACTAACAATGCTAAGAAAAAGGAGAGACGTGGACAGCCCCCACGTTCTGATTTAAGAGGATAAACAAAATGAATAGATAAGATGTCTCATGCATGAGCATCACGTGCAGCATGTCTCATGCATGAGCATCACGTGCAGCAAGGTTTGCACTAATTTGTGACAATGTGCACTTTTACCCTCAAGCTTAAGATTCTTTTTCTAGTTAGGTTTATCTTTGGTGACTTATTTGAGAGGGAGGTGAGTGCAATTATTCATTCATATAAGGTGATGGTTTAACTTGTATCTTTTGTTATTTTATTTTCTTTATTTTCACTTTCATAATTTCCTTTTGTTCAAGATTTCAATATTAGTTCAATCCTTCTTATTCTGTTTCTTTAAATTTCTATAATGATTAGGGTGTGTTTGAAAACTTGTTGGCGTAGATCAAAACCACGTTTTAACCAAAGCGATGTGAGAGTAGTTGTGTCTCCAAAGTTATAAAAACCCACTTCAACGGGTTTTCAAACATAGGATTGTCATTTAAACATTTTATATCTATTCATTTCATCCCATATTTACATCACAACATGAAGCATTTCTTAGCAGAAAGGAAACCCAAAAAGAAACTCTTATCACAATGATATACATATATATATATATATGGTCTATTTTGAACCATTACTCAATGATATATGCTACTCGGGTCCCTATTATACGGTACCATCTAGAAAGAATGAGTGGTCATTATTATAAATCACCAAATGAAGTATTAATTCTAGTGAAGTGGTTGGAGATGTTTATAATATATAATTAAGAGGTATGTTCATGTCACAAGACAAAGATTCAAGGGCAGGAAGCTTGTTTTCTATGACAATATATGTAAACACATAACCATGTCAAAGTTGGGCTCAAGACTGGGACTCTGTAACACAAGGCAGAAACGCTTATCACTAGGGTAGCTGCTGGTCATCAGGAAGGTGGTTCTTAAGAAATTTAGCATCACTTTAATTATTTTGTTACTAGTTTTTTTTTTTTTTAAATGAGTTTTAGTTGTTTTGAGATTGGCATCATTTCAAGTTTCAAATAAAGGGGAAAAAATAACTGACCTCAAAATGTTGTTCCAAAACTGGTGCATGCTGATAAAGGGTAACGTATATCTTCTGAAGCAAAGTTAGAAGTACATCCACTTGATCACCAAGAAGATCAACCTTAATTTTAACAAATAATTAATAATACTTTAGTTTCGAGCATCAATCAATTTACTCCTCCGGTTCTTAATATAGGACCTAATCGGGGAGTTGATATTGGTCATAAATATAAGACTTATTTTCTATATTTATCAACTCTTTCCCAAATTGCCCTATTGCTACTCCCCAAACAATAATCAAGTAAGAGAAGGAGAAAGGGAGTTAAATTGTTACTTTATATGTGGAATCAAATTATACTAAATGCAGTTTCATATAGATTTATTAGAAATATAGATTTTCTGCAATTTTTTAGCTATAGTATATATTGAGCATGTACATCTATTAAAAGTATTGAAGGAAGCTAGATTTAAATTAAAAAGGATATAAGATCTGTCAAAGACAAACTGAATTACTTTCCTTAAGTTTAATTACATAACTAAATTAAAATTAGATTTTGTGTACAAAACATGAGTTGATCATGCTATACTGACCTCAAGTTCGGCTTTTTGGAGATTCTGGCATCTTCTAGTGAAGGCTGTCTGAAAAATCGATGTCTTGCTTCGCAAGCAATCAATCGACTCGGCGATTAATTCCAAACCATAGTTCATGCTTTCTAATCTGTATGCAAATTTTGCAGAAATTAAAGAAAGGCAAGAAGGCATGTAAATATGTTGGTGAATTAAGGAATGTGTGATATACCAACCTCCCAGTCTCTATCTCTAGCTTCTGGTTTACCATGCCCTCGAATTCTGTAAATGTATGCAAGAAGTTAAACAAAGGCGAGAAATCTGACATTGATTTCTCTTCTTCTTCTCGTGTCGTCGTTTGATCAAGATTTTTCTCTGAGTTGCATAATCTAAGGCCCAAAGTAGTCCCCAACTCAGTCAGAAGTGCCTTGCTTATGCCTAATTGTTGCAATGCTTTCTCTACCTTGTTAGTCAAGGAATAGAAAGTCTGCTCCTCCCCGATTATCAGATCCTCAAAGATCTCATGCTCGTGTAACTCACCACGTTCCGATCCCAAGTCGAGTTGCATGCTATGTTCCTTGATCTCTGATTTCGCGCTCAGCATCAAGTTCTCCTCCGCTTCAAAACAGTTCAGCAAAGACTCCAACAATATTTTAATCAACTTGTCTTCGCCCTGAACTTCATGTACTTGATCTAACATCATCATCATCATAGAGAGAGCACCTTGTTCCATGGTTTTATCTTGAACATGCTGTTGTGACTTGACTTCAATGATGGCCTCTTTCATTATTTCAATCACTATGAACTCATGTAATTGTTCCTTCATAAGGTTCTCTAAGTAGCAATTTTCTAACTCTATCTTCCATTCCATGAGCATGCATCTTAGTACAACCATACATATATCTTCCTTTAGAAGATTTTCTACGCTTTCAAATTCTAAATGATCGATAAATTTATCTCGAATTTCGTCTACTCTATATTCCATCAAAGCACTATAATCTTCTAAGGCTATGTTGTATTCTTCTATCATTTCCTTGTAGACCAGCTTGACTATATCCTCTATTATGGTTTTATCTATTTCATCTACTTTACTAGTCTCTTGAGCAGATAATATAGTGAGATATACCTCGTCTCTGATCTTGCTTTTGATGTGATTTCTTTCGATACATTCGTTCCACTCTTTGATTGTTTCTTGTAAGCAGCATTGAAATAAACCCTCCTCTATTTGTTTCTCTATGTCAGAATTGAAGGATTTGTTATGAAATTCTTCAACCACACCTTGCTCATCTTCTTTATCTTTGTTCAACACAACACTTTTATTTTCTTGTTCTCCATCATTTCTTGCATTAGAGATTCTTTTCATATTCTCCCAGGCACTTTCCAAGGTACATTCATTCATTTCTTCATGATCATCAGAAACTCGCCAGTCAAAAAGCGATTCGCTTACTGTAGAATTCCATGTTATTAGGTTGTCCAACTTTGCAGCAATGTTTTGCATTGTGTCTTTCATGCTCTTTTCTTTCTTTGTTGGTGAAACTCTCTTTTCTTGTTGTAATAATCCATACTTACTTATGTTCAGTTCTTCGCTCTTTCGGCGAATGATAGATTGATGTTTCTTCACCATTTTGGCAACAAAGTTTCTTCCTTCTTCAGGCTTTCCCACCATTTCCTGAGAAACATTTTCTCCGGAAAAAAGGACTGAACTGTTACTGTAATCTTCAAACTCATTTTGGCTAATGAAATTTGCAAGTTCATGCCTTAAACTTGTGACCTCATTCATCAACTGTGACCAATGGTCCCACCAATTTCTCAGAACTTGCATGCCTTGCATTTTCACTTCTGATTCAACATTCTCTTGGAATTCTCTCATGTAACTTTTCACTAAGATGGATTGTGTCTCCTTCTCAGTTGTTAGCTTCCGTTGTTGCTCCTTTGGCGGTCCCATTTCGCCGACGAAAATAGCATTCTGAATCTTCTCAAAAGCAACATCCAAAGTTTGCTTCAGTATGTCTATATCACACCCCATTTCTTCAACCTTCTTGTTGTCAATTCCACTGTGTGGTACCTCACCTAGTGACATAAATATGAAGAAGCAATACAAAAGACTATATCACCAAATTCTTAATCATGTTTTAGTAATAAAAAAAGAAGCAATCAAAACTTACTAAAGACACTATATACTTGATATGAACAAAAGAATAGGCTTAAATTCTTTATTCAAATTTATGATTAAACCTAAATTAATCAAATGGCCCAATTACAAATCAGAATGCTAAATAATTATTATACAATGTAAAATAAAGAGCAAGATTCCATTTGAAGTAGTCTTCCACAAATGTCCCTATGCAGTATTCCTCCAGGGCTTAATATAGGAGTCAGTTGAAAGTTTGTATTTAATCCTAAATATAGGAACTTAATCGACTTTGTCTTTTATATTTATCATTTTCTCCCAACTAATTTAGGTAATTTGCATATATAATCTAATATTACACATGGGTATTTTATAGAGATCAAGTCACATTTATTATAATTAACTAATTTTTTTTTAATTTACTTAAATTAGTTTAGTAACTCTTATATTAAGGACCGGATAGAGTAACTAGTTATAATGCCTTGCCTAGCAAGTTACCATTTGGCTCGGTTATTTCATTGATATTCTCACAAGAAGAACCACCATGTCCATCACTATCATGATTCTTTGAATTTGTGTTCTGATCAAGGTCAATGTTAAGACCCAAAGAGGCCATTTCTGGTTCTTGTAGCTCCATTGATGAATGTTGATGCTGAAGCTTGAACTCATTCTCTAATCTCTCTGTCAACTCTCTATCCTTCTGGGATATGGCCATTTCTGATTCTTCAAGTCGTCGTTGGAGGCGGTCTTTGATTTCTCTCAAGTCAGAAACAACCTCAAACATTAAAACCAATCAAAAACTAGTAAACAAAAACAACCAATAATCACCTAACACTGATAAAAAAAATAGTAAGAATCTAAGTTTAATTTTTTAATATTTTACATGTAAAAAGTAGTAGTTCCCATGTACTATGCACATGATTAATTAGACGTGAATAAGCGATTTCATGAGATAGGGAGAAAATATGTGAGAGGGTTTTGTTTTGTAAAGTGTAAAAGTTATTTTTTAAGCGTACTCTAAAAGAAGAGGCCTACATATGCCCATACCCATATGTATGTGGCTAGCTTAGGTGATAAGGATCAGACCCGGTGTTTATAGGAATTCTCCTAATATAACAAAGGAAAAAAGACTTAAAATCACAATAATATATCAGTATTGGTTTACTTTTCTATATTACAATAATTAAAAACATATTAATTTAGTCATGATGAGAAAGAAAGAACCTGTTGGTGATTGGTGTCAAGAAAGCTGTTTCTATCAGTCTCAGCCTGAACAAAACTGAGACAGCCTTCAAGCTGCAAGACAGCCAGCTCATAGAATTTGGAGATCTCATTCAAACGCTCTATAACTCCTTTCTTGGTCTTCATCTTCTCTTGAGCTCTGTTCATGGCACAATGCACAATCCACATCATTGTTGAATCTGTTAGTGTCACTGCAAATTTCCCATCCATATGGCTGAAAATCTCTTCCATCGTCATGAATCACTCTCTCTTTGAGACAACAATCAGAAGATGAATGTAAAAGATGTAGATTAGATCTAATGCCATGTTTGATACACATGAAAGGGATGAGAGAGAAAGAGAGAAAGTGGATCCAAGCATGTCTCTAAGATCCAAATGATATGCACATTTCACTCAAACCATTCAAGTGTAATTTCAATGGTATATAATTTACTATTTTTATAATGAAGTAGGAAATAATATCCATATTTTAAATTCAAATCTAGATAACTGAATACAAGGAAATAGATCTAAAAGGAAGCATTAATGTAGTTTATCATTTTTCTATCGATTTAAAATGAAAAATCATATTTAAAAATAAATAGTTTATTGTTTTATTAAAAAATGTATTTAACTTTTTTTTTACAATAGGGAATTATATAGTAATTTTGTATAATTCTTTGAATACATTTCTTTCACTCTAACAAAATTACAAATAAAAAGTAGTTTTTTTGTTCATATAATAACAATTATAATTTAAGATTTTCTTAATCAATTCTATTACAATTCTTTTCACTTTGACCTAAAGTTTCCTCTAAAAGTGGATGATGTAACCGAACCTTTTATAAAGTTTACATGGTAAGCACATCTCTATCCTTTATGGCTTAGGCATTCTTAAAGAGATTTGGAAATGTATGTTTAAACAATATATTGCATCCATGTTTGCTTTGTTGAAAACGCCTTTTAATTAATGATTGAGTTGATTTTTCATTCCATTGTCTTGAAGCATGTTTAAGGCCATATAGAGACTTTTGAAGTTTACATACCATTTGACAATCGCCCAAATTACTTAAACCCTTTGCCATATAGACTTCCTCATGTAGATCATCTGCAAAAACACATTATCCACATCCTTATGGTATATAGCCCAGTTATTAATAGCAACAAGTTTTAACATAATTTTAACAGTGACAATTTTAACTATAGAAGAAAACGTTTCATAAAAATCTATTCCTTCCTTTTGGCTATATCCTTTTGCCACTAAAGGAGCCTTAAATTTATCTATATTACCATTAACTTTATATTTAATCTTAAATACCCACTTGCAACTTATTGGCCGTTTACTTTTAAAGAGTGTTACTAACTCCTAGGTTTTGTTGGCTTCCAAGGCTTTAAGCTCCTTTTGCATGGCCTCTACCCACCTAGGGTCCTTAGAAGCTTGTTCATAATTATCAGGTTCAATTTCTTTATCTATGCTAGCAAGGAAACATTTGTAAGAATCAGACAAATCATCAAACATAATTGGCGCAAATAATGCAGTGTTATTTTCAACGTTAAGCTGCTGTGGCTGATTATTTAAAGGTAGATAGTCAAACTTATAGTCCTGCACCCATGCAGGGGGATGCCTATTTCTGGTAGGTTTAGTGATTTCCCTTCTAGGGTCTAAAGGTCGTTGTTGATCATGAATTTCTTTTGAGTTGTGACATGCACATGATTAGAGATTTGTCCAAATGTAATGAATAGATGGAAATCTGTGGTCTCTGCTAACCTCTGGCCAACTTTTTTCTCACTTCAAGGAGCAAACTGGGTTAGATTGAATCTTAACCACAAGGACGGAATAGCTAACACCAGAAAAATTCATCGAGCAAGCTTATTTGGTTATATTTGCTGGGATATTTGGGTTTTACGATGTAAAAAGCTTTATGACTCAGCTATTGTAATATCCCTTTAGATGCTCAAGATTCTTTTTACAGGGCATGTTGGGATCAAGACTTGGTTGAGCACTGTAACTTTTATGATGGAAAATCTCCACAGATTGGAAGCTTGGGTGGCCTTCCCTCTGGTCACATGAAACTAAAGATACTTGGTTCAGAGGAAGGGAGACTTCGCCCTACTCTTAGATTATGTGTAAGCCTAACCTTTTCTAAAAATTATTGTACCAAAAAAGAAGAAGACAAGAGTGGTTGTGGAGGTGCTTTGAGAGATGAAGAGGGTAACTGGATATGTGGATCCAGCTGCAAACTTACTTCAGTTCCTCTAGCAATTGTAGAATTGATAGGGATCATTAATGGGCTAAATCTGTGCTTGAGGGGTTGTGATGTTAACCATCCCCTTAGGGACATGATTAATGATACTAGAGTAGTTTACATAGGAACCGGCAGGTGGTAGTAACTGTGAATTTATCACATAACTTAGAAGAACACTTATGTATCCTTAATCAATCTCTGCCTTGCTTTAATAGGGTAGATCTTGATAAAGGAAATTACTGTATGTACTCACTTTTTTTTGGTTGCCCACCCAGTTCACCGGAGCTTTGCCCCGACTACATCCGGATCCAACCCACGTCGCGCACCTGACTATGGTGGGTGAGTCTCCCAACGGGGATTTTCTGCATTCGTCAAGACTCGAACTCGAGACCTCGCTTAAGCGATACCGAGCCGCTTACCACTCGGACCAACCCCCGTTGGTTGTATGTACTCACTTTTGTTTTAATATAATTTCATCCAGATTCATTCAAAAAAAAAAAAAAAGAAAGTAAATCCATGCGTACAAAATTTCCAAAGAAAAGAATTTATCCTAATAATTTAGTATAAGAAGATCAAGATGTGGATATAGATGTTTTGTTCAGTATCTTTGTTGATAGAACAAAATTACATGGCTTCATGTTGTTTGGTATCTAAAAATTACAAGTGTTGAAACATTATTTACAAGATATTTAAATGTAACAGTCATAACACTTTGAAATTGAAGTTAATTACATGGCATGAATTATATATATATATATATATATATATATATATATATATAAATTGTCATCTTTTGCCCCCATAGACACAATTTTCCTGAATGTCATTCCTGTCAAGGAGCCTATTGAAGCTTTACAAATCCAGGTAAGAGTCAAGGAATGTACACTGTACCTTGATAACACCAAACATATCTATGATTTCATCATTGCCATGAAATAAATTTCAACATTAAAATACAATTTTTGCTGGAAATTAAAAAATCAAGAGTGAATCTGTGCCACCCATTTCAGGTTGAAATAAAACTGACTCCGGCCATGTCATAACAATCTAGACAGTTATAAGAAGACGAATAAGTAGCTGTACATAATTTGGTATTCTTCTGATTTAAATCTGAATGATCTTGTCCCCAAAAGCAGTGAGGACAGAAGATGCCCTGCTACGCAGTTCTTCACTAATCCCCCACACAAGCTGCAAGATAAAAAAGTTATATCAGTTTTTTTTTTCTATATAATAATTTTGTATATAAAACTAAAAACACATTAATTTAATTCAAATACAATCAAAACAATGTAAACTTTTAACCCATGCCTCCACCAATTCAATCAGCATTCCGACTTTGACAACATTGACTTAAATATTATAAATACTGTTGATGTAGATTCAGTTGATGATGCAGCTTCGGTTAAAACCAAGTGCAAATGAAGTTTGCGAATTGTGATTTGAGTAATTAATATAGTTGGAGGCAATAAGCATAGAAGCCATTAATGCAAAATTTAATGTCATGTTAGAATTAAAGCCCGTAATCCTCTCATATTACTTAGTCATTAGTTGGAGGTTCAAGTGAGAATATTCAGAAATATTCAGACTCAAATATACTCTCAGATTCAATCATTGTATCAAACGGGTTCAAAAACAAGGGGACTTGCAAATCTGACTAGTGTTTAAGAGGTAGAGAGAGTGAGTTGTACCAATGACGTGGTTTGATCTCACCGCCCACCCAGCAAGGAAGACCACGCTCTGATCGGCACAACCCAGAGAAACAGTGGCTAATGGCAGCGCGTGTAATCCACAAGCGCAAACCCTTGCCTTGGCCACAGTAACGCTTCGCCAGTGCGTGGCGGCATTTTTTAAGCTATGATTGACTCCTCTGACAGTGAATGCACTATTCCGACCTAACCCTACAAGTCTCCAAGCATGGGTACCTTGGCCTTTGTGAGAGACGTCACAAAAATGCTATCTGTGTTCACTGGGCTCCTCTGTTTGAACCAACCTTTTCAAAGCCTAAATTTATTTTTCCACTTTATCTTCCAGATACAGTATCTTGCGTTTGTTCTTGGCTCCCAGGTTATCATGTTATTTGGGAAATTAATACAGAGTTCTTATCTCTCATTTCAATATAGCAAGGTGACAGCAATTCAAGAAGCAGTAGAGGTGCTGTCTGTCTGTTTAGAACCTCAATCTATGCCAGAAATTGCTAAGTCCGAAGCTATAAGATTGGGAGAAATTGCAAAATCAGTGTTCTCAACCTCATTGGCCCAGAATGGAGAATACCTGAGCGAAGAAAAACTCTATTTATTGCAGAAAAGCCTTAAAAGACGTAACAGTGCAAAGTCTTATCCCAACGTGAATTTGGTTCAATCAGGTAATTCTATTGTAGCCTTCAATGCCATGGTGACTAGTGATGAAACATGGATTAGATCACATGACCGGAAACAAATCCCTTTTCAAAACTCTTAAATATTGCCATGAGAACCTTAGAGTAAGAGTGGCTAATGGAGTATTTACAAAGGTTGAGGGTGTTGGAACTGTTGGCATATCCGATCTAGAAATACACAATGTATTATTTGTACCTGCTCTCACTTGATATTTGATATCTGTAAGCAAATTAACTAAAGGTCAAGAATGTCAGATGATATTTGATGACGTTGGATGTTTTGTTCAGGATTTGACCTTGGGGAGGAAAATTGGGACTACTAAAGAATGGGATGGACTATACTACTTCGAAGGAACCAACATGAAGAAGAAAGGATCAATGAAAGCTTTGGTTAGCTCTAATTCTCATAATAAAGATGTATTGTTGTGGCATCAGAGGTTAGGTCACCCCAATTTCGATTATATGAAGTATGTGTTTCCAACTTTACTAAATAAAACTTCTCCACCTTTCAAATGTGAAACTTGCGAAATTGCCAAACAAACACGAGCTTCTTACCCTAAACAATCTTACAAACGTACTGCTCCGTTTACAATGATCCATAGTGACATTTGGAGTCCCACCAAAACCAAAACCCGAACAGGAACAAAGTGGTTCGTCACATACAAAGATAATCATACTTGAGTTACTTGGGTTTACCTTATGAAAGAAAAGTCTGAAGTCTTACATATTTTCAAAAATTTTCATTCCTTTGTGAAAACCCAATTCCAAACTTCCATTAAAGTTCCGAGGAGTGACAATGCCAAAGAGTATGTGAGTGGGGCATTTAGAGAGTTTCTTGAGCAGCAAGGATTCACCACCAAACCTCATGCGTCTACACCCCTCAACAAAAAACAGTAGCTGAGCAGAAAAATAGGCATCTTTTAGAAGTAACCCGAACCATTATGATGGAGAGGAATGTTCCAAACCTTTTTTGGGGTGATGATGTGCTAACCGCAGCATATCTAATCAATTGAATAGCTTCCCAAGTTCTCAATTTCAACACTCCTATTCAAAAACACCTTGAAACTTATCCCAACTCACCCAGCATCAATACCATCCCACAAAAAGATTTTGAGTGTGTCACTTTTGTTCATAAACATGAAGGGGAAAGCTAGGTGCTAGAGCAGAAAAGTGTATTTTCCTCAGGTATTCCTCAACCCAAAAAGGTTATAAGTGTTATTGTCCTACCACTAGAAAGCTCACGATCTCCAAAGACATTGTCTTCTACAAGGATGATGCATATTATCCCAAATTACCCATTCAAGAGGAGAACTGTGCAGTGGAATGGCTAATTACACATGACCCTTCACCAACGACCAATACACTTTCTGACATCCCTGTACCACAACTTCCACAAGATATCCCTGAAACTAGTACATCCAATGAGACTTATACACCTACCCAACCTAGACTTGAACCTACAACTCAGTCCAAACCTGAAAATTACACAAGCACGCCTCACGCGATGGAAACCAATACAGGGGTGACTGGACAATCAAGTCCTCAATTAGGTGAAGAAGAAAACAGTAGTAGAGTTTGTTCCATTCCAAGGCAGCGACATGATTCCAATCCGGAGTTAGATCCTGAAGAGGGAGGCTAGCTTATTGCACTCAGAAAGGGGGTAAAGTCTTGTACTTAGCATTCTATTCAAAGATTTGTCTGTTATGGCAACTTGTCTTCTAGAATGCAGAGTTTTGTGGCAAACAACTCACAGGTCAAAATCCCAAATACATTTCAACAGGCCATGAAAGATCCTAATTGGAAACATGCCGCATACGAAGAGTTGAAAGCCTTAAAGGAGAACAAAACATGGGAAATCGCCACACTCCCTAAAGGCAAGAAAGCAGTGGGTTACACTCAAACCTGATGGAAGCATCAACAAGTACAAAGGAAGATTGGTTGCAAAAGGGTACACCCAAACTTATGGGATTTGATTATCAAGAAACCTTTGCACCAATGGCAAAGTTCAATACCATCCAGGTACTCCTATCTTTAGCTGCTACCCTTGACTGGTCCCTACATTAATTGGATGTAAAGAATGCTTTCCTAAACGGAGATTTAGAGGAAGAAGTATACATAGAAATCCCAGATGAAGTATTAGCTCCACCCAGTTCAGTTTGCAAACTGAAGAAGTCTTTATACGGTGTGAAATAGTCTCCACGAGCATGGTTTGATATATTTGCCAGAGCGATCAAAAGGTTTGGCTACATCCAAGGACAAGCTGATCACACCCTTTTCATCAAACACAATGGTGGAAAGGTAACTATTCTGGTTGTGTATGTGGATGATATAGTCACAACTGGGAATGATGAAATGTCTATCGCATGACTCAAGAAAGTCTTGGCTAGGGAATTCCAAGTGAAGGACCTAGGGCAAATGAAGTACTTTCTCGGAATGGAGGTTGCTAGATCCAAAAAAGGTATAAGTGTGTCCTAACAGAAATACACACTTGATTTACTCCATGAAACAGGGATGCTTGGGTGTGCTCCAAATGTGACTCCTATGGAAGAATCATGCAATTTGGAAGTCAAACCAAAAGGGGTACAAGTTGACTCAGAAAGGAAAAGAAGACTAGTGGGTAAGTTGATATACTTGACTCATACCCGAATTGACATTAGCCTCTCAGTTGGAGTGGTAAGCCAATTTATGCATCAGCCTCAAGAACATATGAAAGCAGTGGAAAGAATCCTGCGCTACCTCAAACTCAACCCTGGAAGAGGAATATTCTTCAAAAAGGGAAGTGCAATAAACATCGGAATCTACACTGATGCAGATCATAGGAGGTCAATAGATAAAGGAGGTCAATCACAGGTTACTGCACTTACATTTGGGAAACCTTGTCACTTGGCGAAACAAGAAACAAACAGTAGTTTCTAGAAGTAGGGCGGAAGCTAAACTAAGGGTTGTAGCCCTTGGAGAGTGCGAAGAAATGTGGCTGATCAGACTCTTGAAGGAATTGAGAATTCCATATCAAGGTCCATTGAATCTTCGGTGTGACAACCAAGCCAATATTGAGATGACCAAGAATCCGGTGTATCATGACTGGACAAAGCATGTTGACATTGATCGATACGATATCAAAGAAAAGGTAGAGGGTGGTATTATTAGCATGGTTTATGTTCGCTCAGCTGAACAGATTGCTGACATCATGACTAAACCCCTTGCAAGAGTTTAATTTGAAGGGCTTCGAAGTAAGCTAGGAATGGTCGACATTTACTCTCCAGCTTGAGGGTGAGTGTTAGAATTAAAGCCTATGATGCTCTCCTATTACTTAGCCATGATTCTAGATGATTTTCAACAGATTGTTTCCCATTTTAGATTCCTGATTTTATTCCCTAATTTCTAGGTATTTGTTCTGATTGTAATCAGCATATTATTCTCACCATTAATGGGGGAATCAATCGATGCTTATATATTGTACCCATTCCTTATCAATAATATACAAGTGCGAATATTCAGACTCAAATATACTCTCAGATTCAATCATCATGTAAAGGATTAAAATACATTTTACACTCTTTTATTGATAAGGATAGAAACTAGTCTATCTTAGCCAAAAGTCCAATGAAGATTCAAGCTGTTGAAATACGCTTGGAACTTGGGGTTCTATTAGAAACAATATATAAATACTTTCTAAGCCCACATATATGATATATATATCAATCAAAACAAAGGAAAAGTAATTCTTAAGAAAATATATGGGTACACAACAGTACACCTTCAGTGCAACATTAGACCGTAGAGTGATTATGGTAAGAAGTTATTTGTTCTCTTAAATGTCTGTTATCAAATTTGTCAAGAATGCAGAAAACTTTCTTGAATAAGCAATTAATAGAATGACGAGTCGTAAAAATTCTCAGCACATTATGTTTTTATTAGTAAACATGAGATAGCAAACATTTAAAAAAGCTTCACCAATGTCTTGTCCACTGAATAGTAGATCTTGATCTTGGAAAATTATTTATCAGATTTCAATGAATCAGCCAATAATTTGAAAGTCATTTAACCATACAGTCAATTATACTAAGTTCAACCAAAAGAAGTCTATTTTAAAACAGTAAATATGCTGTTGCACAAATTCCATTTGCTCTGTAAGATACAGTGCTCGCCACCCAGGATAGAAGATTAGGGAATAGGCAGGGCACTCCATAGGATCAACAGCTTTAAGTATAAAGAAGTAATCCAATAACCATTCTAGTTATAATACCATGGCAAATGATTTTAAGTATAATAAAGGAAGATGCATACATGAGTTGCATCTTCTATCCTAGAGTCGTCGGCACTCTAACCAACTTCAGTTTGGAAGACATTGCTTTTGCTGGACTTGAATCACCGACTTCTCAATTAAAATATAATCTATGCTATGGTAGTATGATTGCCAAATGAAGCTTATACTGTGCTAAATACTGGAAGACTCAACTCATTATAGAGTGATAGAGGTAAACAGACTAACAGAGTGACATAAGCAAGCAGGGAAGTAGAGAAAAGTGTGTCTCTCAACATCTCATTAAAGAAGCTTCAGAGAGAAGACAAGTGGGACTGAACATAAATCTCTATATCTCACCATCTACATATAGGTGTCCGCATTATAGATTTACAAAGGAATATTTTGATCAAGATTTAGTGATAATTTGCGTAAGAACTTTTACAAGATCACCCCCTATTTAATCAGATATCCATTTGAATCATTTATCGACTTGATTATATGCGTTGAAGCTCTGCCACCCAAATTACCCACAGAATTCTTTGAATCTTTTTTACCTATTGGCTGGGATGTAGCCTTATCAAGAAGCTACAGACAAGTCATCACACTGTTAATTAAGCAAGAAGGAGTAACTCTAAGGATAACTTGTTCTATCATTATACGTTTATACTCAGAAACTACTCCTTCCTTGTTAAGTAATCAATGTGGAGACTATGTACCAAGTATCCTATTGCCAAGGCAAGCTTGAACATTTTGATCATATTCAATTCGAACTTCCACTCAAGACTTGATAGAAATTGACACTAAAAAACCCAGACAAAGATTTCCACAAATCAGACCCAAAAACACAGATCCATTGGTCATGCAATCCAGAGAACCCAAACAAACAAAACAGCAATTTATCAGAAGGCTCAAGCTAAGTACCTCCACAGCAGAAGCAGCAATAGCAGCAAGAGAGAATCATGCCTAGGTCATGGCAAAACGCAAGAAGCCCACCATGAGGTTCCAAATTGGACGTGTCAGCGTTCTGAGACTCGCGCTCATTCTGATTGTCCAACAAGTTCTGATTAATTGAAGACTGCCGTTGCTGTTGCTTCTGTTGTTGCTTCTCCCGTTTCATTCGCTGGAGGTTCCATTCGAGCTTGCTAAGGTAAGCAGACTTGAAGGAGTCTCTGATACTAGATGACGGCCATAAATGCATCTCTCTGGAACCTCCACACACCCAATGAAATTGAATTAGGGATTTGAACTTGCGATTATCAGTGAAACGAAGGAAGCATCCTAATTTGATTGGGTTTAGGGAAGACGAATGCCAGCACGTGATTTTCTGGATATTTTCCCTTGTATATATCACTTCAGCACTATAATGACATTTATGATTTGGAAATGAAAATGACAAATAAGGACCTCGAAGGATGAGAATCACCGTTTAGAATCTTAAATTGTAGCAATTTCAATCGAAGACTGTGGTCCTTTATTATCAGTGAAACGAAGGAAGCATCTTAATTTGATTGGGTTTAGGGAAGACGAATGCCAGCACGCTATTTTCTGGATATTTTCCCTTGTATATATCACTTCAGTACTATAATTACATTTATGATTTGGAAATGAAAATGACAAATAAGGACCTCGAAGGATGAGAATTACCGTTTAGAATCTTAAATTGTAGCAATTTCAATCGAAGACTGTGGTCCTTTATTGTAACTAAAGAAGCTCCCTTTTAATAAAGAAGAGTGGGATATACCCTAGGCCAATACTTTTTTTTTTTTCCTCACTCATTTATTTAAATTTTGTTTTAACTATATTTAGATTTAACCCACATCGCGTACCTAGCTATGGTAAGTGAGTCTTTTAACAAATTTTTTTTACATACGCCAAGGCTCAAACTCAAGACCTCGCTTAAATGATATCGAGTCGCTTACTACTCAGACTAACCCCATTAATCCGAAGGCCAATTCTTTAAACTTGCGGTTTTTAGAACTTTTCTCTTCATAAAGGCTTATAAGGCCATTCTTTCCAGCAGGTCGTGTAGATACCTTTATTAAAAGCTCAAGAGCTATCGACGTCCTGGGTTATTGGTATGAGTTGGTGATTGACTATATCATTCATATCATTTATTCTTTTGATCTTTCTGAGTAGAACCTCCTTCTGCATTGTGGGACTACGCGCTATGTATAGTGACGCTATAGATGGTTCGAGATAAGACTCACGCTTTAGCTAATCTCTAAAATGCTTACTACATTTTGGGCATTCTATGTTCTAATTTCCATTTTCTTTCTTTGATTGTTTATTTTAACGTTGTATATTTGTACTAGAGCCTCACTCAACCTTATTTTGGTGGGTTAACTGGTGAGATATTTTATGTATCTTTTTATCTTATGTAATAATAAATTTGTTTTTTTATAAAAAAAATTGTAGTTTTTAGCTACCACCATTTTTTAAAAAATATATAAAAGGATATTAATAAAAGGATAAAGTAGTTATATAGATAACCATAGCTTAGAGTAGGGACAAAAATATATATTAACTAAATTTACAAAAAAATAAAAAAAAAATAGATATAAGATATTCTAAATATAAAAGAGATTAGAAGCGCTATAGAAGTATAAGCTATTACCACTTATCTCATCTACTATAAGCAAACTTTTTTTTAATATTATTTTTTAGATCGTATTATTAAATATATAATTTTAAAATTCGTAGTTATTCCATGATATTTTTTCTAAAAATCTAAGTCAAAACCTATAGAAATGTAATATTACTTTATACTAATAAATTAATTCTATATTGATATGGACAAATCATTTTATAAACAATTTCAAGGTTCAATTTCCACCAACCCCTTGTTCTTATTTTTAGGATTTCGTTTAATGAAAAACCTTTTAATCAATGATTATATTATTACTACTTTGCCTTCTCACTATGAAACTATACCGATGTGATCCTACCCTTTTGTTCATCACTTTCCTAATTCTATTAAGGGCCATTTAGATAGGTTTTTGAAAAAAGGTTTATAAAAAAAATGACTTTTAGACAATTTTTAGAAAAAGGCTTATGGAAAAGAGCTTATAGAAAAAAAGTTACTTTGAATAAATGAGTATTTGGATAGTTATTACTAAAATAATTTTTCTGATTGATAAATTCCTATAAAGGGTATGAGATAGAAAAAAAATTCCATCACTGCCAGCAGAAGACGACAGAGATGCAGAGTGAATGGTGGCATCTTGTAGCGATAGGAATGGCGGTGATGCAGAGTGAGGGAACCACCACTGCAGTTCCACCGGCGACTTCCTTCACTACAGTTCCACCAGAGACGACGACTTCTTCTTCTCAAGGAGCTTTTTTATTAGAATCCTAGCAAATTGGTGGACAAAGCCATTGAAAACCTTAGTAAAAACATGATTTTTGGGTTTGATCGAATATTGATGCAACAAAATAAATGTGCAATAAAGTAAATATTTTTATATTTTTTATTAAGAGGAAAATGAGTTGGATTGTGAAAGAAATATGTTAAGAAAGACTCTTAATGATGAAAATATATTTATCATTGCTCTTAATTTGATATAGGAGTTTTGAAATCACTAAATATTAAATAAAATCTCAATCAATCGATTGAGTCCAGTACATTAATTGTTCTTGAACTCCTTTAATCAAAGCTAGTTTAAAAATTTCTTAATATACTGTTAAAAATCACTTAGTGTGTAATTAAATCAAATGATGATAATGCCCTCAAATAGTCATCAATCAACAACTATAGACTTCAAGCAATTGAATTAAATATCAACAATCGTTGATAATAGTCCAACTATCCAGAAATTGAAACTAAAATATTTATATTAAAATCAACACTTATATCATCCAATCTCAATTACAAATATCTAATATGAGAATAATCAATCGACATTCAATCCCTATTTATACAATGAGATTTCTAAATCTAGAAATGTCAAAACATGAAGTAGGTGTAGATTAAGATAGAAAACTCCCCAGTATAATCCATAAGCTCAAGATATGCGGTCTATCACCAAGAGACTAAAGATCTAGCCTCTCATAGCTCCTACTGTGTTGCCATCGCTGCCCAGAAATGATGCCATGAACTGTGCAGAAAAAGATGATGGAAAGGTAATGAAAAAGATGGTATAAGTGGATTAATCGGTATATAAATGTGAAAATATGTGGAAAGATGAATAAAGATAGAAGGTGTGAGTGGAGGTTATAGAAAGAATGAGCAGCTGCTTCTTAGCCAAATCTGGCCAAAATCCTCCCTTCATCTTACTGCTCCCCCTTTGTCTTAATTGTAGAGTAACCTAAATGAAAAGGCACAGCTTCACTAACTAACCATTTTAGTCACGATCAGTTCTTATTATTGATCGCGACCTAAGAACGCAGGGAACCTCCCAGGAGAAAAGTAGGTCGCGACCAATGGACTTTGAGGTCCCAACTAATCATAACAGAAACTGCCTTTCATGATTCAGGTTCTCTTTGTCTAGTGATTCCTTCTCTGCTTCGTATTAGGTCCTTGGTTCTCCTTCAAAACACCTGCAATTTAAAATTAAAGCTCACTGTAAAAGTCCAACAAATTAAAGAACAACATATATGCTGTTTGGAAGAGTTAATTTACCATTTAACCCTTTAATCAGCATATTATCATTCACAATCATGTATTACCATAAAAGTACAATTACAGGCATAAAATGAATGGTAAACTTCTCATAAAATCTTTAAAAATGTCAAAGAAACCATATGCAATTTGTATTCTGTCAATTCCCCTACACTTGAAACTTATACTCCTTGACAAAGAAATGAGTCACACTTAAGTTAATGCTATTAAATCTAAGATAACAACATAATCTACAATGAAACCTTAAAACAATTAATTCACCATCTTTTGGGTATGCAAAAATGATAATATGAACAATGAAAAGTAATTAACTACTAAATAAAATCAACCTTAACTATATGAGCACAATAGATTCTCTATAAAGATGTAAGTATTTAGCTCTCTATATCCTCTTATTGTTAGGGTCCTTTTACTCAAATTCAAATTGGCAAACACCCTACCATATGCTTGTAATGGCTGTAAATCTCCTCAACTATACAACACTCATGCAAAGAATCAAGAAGTCTTTTAAGGGTGAAATGATGGAGATATAGAGGAAAAGGGAAAGGAATAAAATTGAGTGTCTTAATTAAAGATGATGAAGTCAAATTGTATCTAAATACCCAAAACCATATCCTTTTATTACAGATAAATACTTATTTTTCCTTTATTCTTTTGCTATAGCTTCTTGACAATGCTACAACTCTTTTGTTTGTTTGTTTTTGTTTTTTTGAAATCAACCAGCTTATATACAATACCTCCACAAACTCCTTGAAGATTATATGGGTTCAAGTCAAAAGATGAACTTGACTTAATTATAATACAATTTAGACATAAACAAAAATGGATAACAATAGAATAATAATGAAGGTCCAATGTGTAAACAATAGATCAAAATTTATAGCTTGTTTTTAAGCCCAAATGTTTAGAAATGAATTCCTCTATCATATTCAATAGCATAAATGTGCAAGTAATTTTCAACTCAAAGCCAAGACAAGTTTTAAAGGATATAAACCAATTGAATAATTACTTAATATAGACATTAAGGTCGAGAATCCTTCCAACTAAGATTTTTATCTAAATTGCTCATACGCTAAAGTTTCAAACAATGTTTATTATTCACTAGACATTACAACATTTATCACAACTGAAACCCCTCTTAAATGATGATTTAAAAGTTTCAAAGTAATGGCTCAGAATCATGTAATAATCCCAAATTTAACAGTAAAAACTTAAGTGTTTCCAATTCAATTTCTAAGATTTTTAAAAATTCAAGTGTGACAATGGTTTCTATAAAACTATTATGCAAAAGGTTAAAAACAAAAGGGCAATGAATCATTTATAAAAGCACCTTAGTAGCTCAAAAGGAATTATTTTATATAGCATTGCACAAAGCAAAGAGAAAGTAAATGGACGTTTTCACTTTCCGGTCGCGATTAAAAATAGTGCAGGTTTGACCAGATTTCATAGAGAGTGCTTGCTTTGAACTTACACATTTAGTCGCGACCACACTACAAGTAAGTCAAGACTCCTTTTCACATATAGCCCATAAAGTCCATAATTCCATCCTAGGTTGCGACTATATAACACATAGGTCAAGACTAATTTTCACAGAGACTATCAATTGATAATTTTCAAAGCCTAAAATATCTTTTACACTAAACCCTCTTTAGCAAACAACAAAACAGTTTAAAATAGGGATCCAATTTTTAGTAATCCATCACACATTAAGATCAATGCAAAAATATTTTGGATGAAAGATTAGATTTATGAAAAATTTTAAGATTCTTTAGCACAGAAACAAGAACATCTCCTCCACACTTAAACTTAACAGTGTCCTCACTGTCAGTAGAGTTATACAAACACAATCACAATAGTGAAGCAATGAGAATCAGTGCATATATAAAGCGAGAGCAGTAACAACAATGATATGTTCAATCATCAACATCCTTCTCAATTACAACATCATCTAAATACAAGCAAAGAAAAATACAAATCAATCAACTTCTAGACTGCACATTCCTCTACTCTGCAGCGCCCTCAGTAGAGCGATCTTTCTCATTCACCCCAGCAGCTGCCCTATCATCTTCTCTAGTATCTATAGCTCCTGCCGCTGAAGATTCACTCGGATCCTCTTGAAAGAAAGCAGAGGCAGGGATATTACTTTTGAAATTCACCTCTTCAAACCCTGGAGACAAAGCTATATGAAGTGACTGAGTAATCTTAAGAACCAATGGATTAATGAACTATTGTCTTCTAAATTCCTAGTTCATAATGATTGCACTATGCTCTTGCAACTGTGAAGTAACTTCGACCAACTAAACTGATATGGCTGCAAGTTGCTCACGCAAACCAGAGTCACCTTTAGTAACCTCCTCTTGAATTTACTCTTCCTCCAAAGCCCCTCGACTACCCTTTTTCCCCTTTTTGTACTCCTCAACTCACAAAGCTTTCTTATTAGCCTTTAAAACACTATAACACTTGGTGATTAAAGGGTCAAGGAAAATGTCATTTTTTAAGGTAGGGATCATGTGCTGCTTACACAAATCAGTAATCAAGTGAGGAAAAATAAGGAGAGCTGTTACAAAATTTACATAGTGGTAAATGGAGTTATAAACATTGTGGGGAAGGTCAATAGGATACTAAGTCATCAATAAATAAATCAGAATGACTCTCTCCTCATTAATATATGAAATGTAAGCTTGAGGCATCACATTATAAGTCATAAAGTTGAGCCAGATTCTAGCTTAATCGTTCATGACTTTCCTCTCTAAATATACAAGTCCATTTCGCACCTTCCCCTCCCAAAATAGCCAACATTGTATCCCAAAGGACTTCATCTAAACGAGTCTTCAAATATTGAAATTGACATTCAGAAAGAGTAGGCAATTTGTAAAAAGCCTTAATGTCAAAATCATCAATGAAGAACTCCTTATCTCTAAATCCAATCCCCAAGGAATCCTCTAGGGCAAAAGTAATATAGAATTCCTTCACTAAAGTTGTTGGAAATTATGCCTTAGGGGCCAATCATTGTATTTTGAATATTGTTGATTTATAAATTTCTTAATTATGTTATCATATTATTTGCATATTTACTGTGATGATCATCCTTGGATAACTCATGATTTTATCCTAAATGTTCCTGGTCGGTCATCTATGCGGGAGCAGAGATGAAATAAGACCAGTATGACTTTGAAGATGTATAGAGATATAAATCAAAGTCATAGGCACATGTAAGAGTACAAGGTGTTGGACCGACCCGCTATAAGAGAGCTGCATGGGTTAAATCATAAGCTTCTTTCATATACAACACTACACCCTTTGACCTGAGATCATCATGGATTCCTACATGAAAAAGCTCAGCTTTGACCTAGTCAAAAGTCACTTTTGACCGAGTGATCATAAAGACTATGTTCGGGCTTGGTGATTTTTCATGCAGAGGAATGTGAATGGTCAAGATGGAATTTGTCCCTCATATTCGTAGAGAGATATTACTGGATCCCACGATGAGTGAGTCTGAGAAATGTATGTCTATATTGTAATGGAAAGGTAGTTCCATTTCTATAGTCAGACTACTCAAGGATCGAGAAAGTAACGGTTAGGAACAGGAGGATGACGTTCTCCATGCCTCATCTGTTGGAGATTGTGCCCTAGGGGCCAATCATTATCTTATGAACATTGTTGATTTATGAATTTCTTAATAAAGTTATCATATTATTTGCATGTTTACTATGATGACAATCCTTGGATAACTCGTGATCTTATCCTAAATGTCCCTGGTCGGTCATCTATGTGGGAGCAGAGATGAAATAAGACCAGTATGACTTTGAAGATATATAGAGATATAAATCAAAGTCATAAGCACATGTAAGAGTACAGGGTGTTGGACCGACCCGCTATGAGAGAGCTGCATGGGTCAAGTCATAAGCTTCTCTCATATACAAGCCATGTCACTATGCCCTTTGACCTGAGATCATCATGGATTCCTAAATGACAAACGCTCAGCTTTGACTTAGTCAAAAGTCACTTTTGACCGAGTGATCATAAAGGCTATGCTCGGGCTTAGTGGTTTTTCATGCGGAGGAATGTGAATGGTCAAGATGGAATTTGTCCCTCACATTCGTAGAGAGATATTACTGGGCCCCTCGATGAGTGAGTCTGAGAAATGTATGGCCATACTAGAATGGAAGGGTAGTTCCATTTCTATATTCAGACTACTCAGGGATCGAGAAAGTAATGGTCAGGAATAGGAGGATGACGTTCTCCATGCCTCATCCTTGACCGAAATATCGTGTGACAAAAGGGACGTGATATGGTTGTATGAAAGGTTACATCGTTTAACGATCCTCATATATTTTGGGTAGTCGTAATGCCTTGCTAGAGACCGCTTACGACTTGTGGGTCAGTATAGTAACTGGCCCACTGCCAACTTCATATGGGCCTACAGGGTCGCACACAAAACAGCCCAATGCAAGCTATGATGTCCAGATTCATTGAATCTAAGAGATGTCTAGATTCAATGAATAATCTAGGGTGGATATATATTTTATATATATATAAATTAGTTTATATATATTATATATATAATATAAGAGATATTTGTAAGATTTAATTTATAAGGATAAATTAAATCTCTATCATTTTTGAATTTGAATTTAAATGGATATGATCTATTTGAATTTGAAATTCAAATTGATAAGATATCTCAAATTTGATTTATGAGAATAAATCAAATATAATTCTGTCTTATCTTTATTTTAAATTAAATAAATAGGTGAATTAAATCTGTGGGACGGATTTAATATAAACCATATTTATTTAATCAGTTTCTTATTAAATTATGCAATATATGATATTGTATTAATTCAGAATTAATATAAGATTAATTCTGAAGCCCGGCCCTATTAGAAGCCCGATAGCTTCCTATATATTTGACATTAGGAGCTAGGGTTCTACACACAAAAAAGATCTCTTCACACACATTCAGTCGTGAGAAAAGGGGGCAGGGAGAGTGCAAAAGGTTTGCAGATAAGAAACTACCGAAATAGAGACGGTGAGGACGGAATCTCTAGAAAGCCCTAGAGGGACAAGAGGCGCTAGCACGTCATTCGCGATTGGAACGCTGTTCGTGTGGATACCGGTAGAGGAAGCCGATCTGAGCTGTCGACTTCTACGATACGACCAGACACGAAGCAAGGTCGCGACCAGAACACGCTGAGGTCGCGACCATACGGGCATCTGAACGTCAGAAATCCGAAAAGAAGAGGCAGGTCGCGACTTGAAGCTGACGAGGTCGCGACTACAAACTCCAAAGACTTCAGGTCGCGACGAGAAGCAGAGGAGGTCGCGACTAAAATGTTCCAGAGGCGAAGAGTCGCGACTAGTGGACACTGAGGTCGCGACCAAAGCTTGAAACCGAAGGTAACACTTCTTTCTCCTTGACTTAAACACATTCGGTAGATCCTGGCTGGGAATGGAAAAGTTTTTAAAGTTAATTTCCGCTGCGTGTCTTCCAATTCCCTTCATCATCCATGACCAAAATATAGTGTGACAAAAGGGACGTGATATGGTTGTATGAAAGGTTACATCGTTCATCGATCCTCATATAATTTGGGTAGTCATGATGTCTTGCTAGAGACTGCTCATGACTTATGGGTCAGTATAGTAACTGGCCTACTGCCAACTTCATATGGGCCTACAGGGTCGCACACAAAATAACCCAACACGAGCTATGATTTCTAGATTCATTAAATCTAAGACATGTCCAGATTCAATAAATAATTTAGGGTGGATGTATATATTTATATATATATGAATTCGTATATATATAATATAAGAGATATTTGCAAGATTTAATTTATAAGATAAATTAAATCTCTATCACTTTTGAATTTGAAATTCAAATTGATATGATATCTCAAATTTGATTTATGAGAATAAATCAAATATAATTCTGTCTTATCTTTATTTTAAATTAAATGAATAGGTGAATTAAATCTGTGGGACGAATTTAATATAAACCATATTTATTTAATTAGTTTCTTATCAAATTATGCAATATATGATATTGTATTAATTTCAGAATAAATATAAGATTAATTCCGAAATCTAACTCAGTCGGAACACCGATAGCATCCTATATATTTGACATTAGGGGCTAGGATTTTTTACAAGAGGGAACAAGGAGGGTGCAAAAAGTTTGCAGATAAGAAACTGCCAAAATAGAGACGGTGAGGACAGATTCTTGAGAAAGCCCTAGAGGGACAAGAGGCGCTAACACGTCGTTCATAGTTGGGACGTTGTTCGTGTGGATACCAGTAGAGGAAGCCGATTTGAGTCGTCGACTTCTTGCGATCGAAAAGAGACCACCAGCTGCGAAGAGAAGCTGTGAACGTCGTATCTAATAACTCCAGAAACGTTCAGGTAGCGACCATATAGGCATCCTGAACATCAAAAAATTGAAAAGAGACTTCCCGTCGCGACGAGAAGTTGAGGACGTCGCGACTGACAACCCCAGATTCTAGCCGTCGCGACGAGAAGCTAAGGAAGTCACGACTGAAAACTCTAGAGCCGACAAGTCACGATGAGTGGATACGGAGGTCGCTACCATAGTTCAAATACCGAAGGTAACACTTCTTTCTACTTGAGTAGAACACATTCGGTAGATCCTGGCAGGGAATGGAAAAAATTTTAAAGTAAATTTCCGCTGCGTGTCTTCTAATTCCCTGCAAAAGTAACATTAGCTTTAGTCCTCTTTTTCATCAATTCCTTAAATCATTGATCTAAAGCTAACCTATAAAAATCAAACTCATCAGTTTCTGTAAATTCTTTTTCTTGAACTATGCCTCTGGTGTTGAGTATTTTTTCAGTCGTCTTTCGGTTTAATTTGGCAGGGGCTCTTGATCGAAATATTTTGTTTACTTCAAGATTCTTTATTTGAGACATCTAAGCAAACATATCAAATAATACAAATCAATACAAAACCATCCCCTATCCTTTGAAAAGAAAATCCCTCTAACAAAGATTAATGGTTCATTGGCTAATTTTTGTACAAAATGAGTTCAAAATAGTGGTCAAAAGTGTTTAGTCAAGACCCAAAGACTCACATATCGCAACCTTGTGCTCTGTAACTTTTTTTCGTGACTAAAATATTCCAAGGTCATGACCAGAACACAACTTTTCAAACCATCAAAAATTTCAACATTGACCATCAAATTTAAACCAAACCCGCCAAAGCTCATCCTAAAACAGATATGAAATTTAAAAAATCACTACCCACTACTACAGCATCATTTCTAAGTTCCCAAATGTCCCTTAAAATCAAAACTAACTAAAACCTAGAATCTATATAAAAGGAATAAGAAAACTAAAAGGAAATAAAAAAGGAAAAAATAACTACCTTGAATCACAGTAGCAAAAGAATGGGAAGGTCTAAACTTTTGTCAAAGAAGAGATGTAAACTACTAGGGCACATAAATTGCTGAAGTAGAATTTGATAGCACGCAGGAGACAACTGTGGCCAGAGAAAAAAGAGAATGGTGCTGGAAAGAAGAAGAAGAAGAAGCAGAATGGTTTGCACACTTGAGCAGAGAAGAAACAGAGATGTGAGCTATAACAAAGAGGAAACTGAAGCAGGAGGGTTGCTCATGATAACTAGGGTTGTGGGGTATGTGGGCTAGTGAAGTTTAAAAGGTCTGAGAATCAAAATGCAAAGCTGAATACTATAATGAGATCGTGACCATAAATGGTTCAGGTCACTAAAGAAATATACAAAGAGGTAATGTCGCGACTAAAATGTACTCATGTCGCGACCAACATGCACATACAGCTTAATTCTTCCTAAAAACCACTTTAGTCACGACCATAAAGTATTTAGTCACGACAAATGTACACTAAAACTCTAATGGACTCTAAACCTTTTTCTAATTTTTCTAAATAACTCTAACCATTTCCCATAGCAAACTAACACCCAAATTAATACAAATTTCACAATGAAGTACCTAGTCACATTTTAATCATATAAAGTAATTTAAGAAAAGTAAATATGAAAGGATGGGTAAACTATAGCATGCAATTGAGTGTGTAAGTACCTCAGATAACTAACAAGGAGTAAACAACACATGAACAATAAAGGAGTGTTATTCAAAATAGAAATAAACAAAAAATAAACACTATCCTACTAAATCATCCCTTTCAAATCCTCAAACCAACATATCAAACATACATCACATTAGGAAGACATGTAAATGGTAAGAGATAGGAAAGGAACAACTTGGCCTCAAAGAGACAAAGTAGATTCCTCATAAAATTTTAAGAGGTGGCCATTTGCCTGAAAGATTTTGCCCGTCACCTCCTCTTTCAACTCAATAATCACAAAATCATGGACTTAAACAAATGTGTAAGGTCCATCCCAGCTAATTTTGAATTTACCATGTTTAAACTTAAACTTAGCTTGGTACCTTAACACTTTATCACCCTCCTTAAACCTCTTTCTCAGAATATGAGCATCATGAATAAATTTTGTCCTAAGCTTATAAATTTATGAACTGCTATAAGCATCCAATCTTATCTCTTCTAGCTCTTGAATCTGCAACAACCTTTTTGAACTAGCTTCTGCAAGGCCCTCATTACAAGCTTTCACTGCCCAATATATCTTATGCTCTATTTCCATTGGCATGTGACAAGCTTTCCCAAAAAATTGTCCTCTAAGAGGATATGCTTAGAGGGGTTTTTAAAATCTTTTTGTACGCCCATAAAGCATCGTCTAGTCTTAAGTTTCAATCCTTATTGGATGGCTTAACAATCTTTTTTAGATTATGCTTTATTAGAAACATCTGCTAGACCATTAGTTTAAGGGTGGTATAGGGTTGAGACTTTATGAGTTACACCATATTTTACCAATAAGCTATTGATTAACTTATTGTAAAAATTGGTACCTTGATCACTTATTAATGCTTTTAGTACTCCAAATCTACTAAAGATGTGAGACCTTAGAAACATAGAGAGCATTTGGACATCATCTAGTCTCGTTGGAATAGCCTCTACCCATATAGATAAATAGTCTACAGCTAAAAGAATATAGTGAAACCTAGCTAAAAGTGGAAAAGGTCCCATGAAATCTATTCCTCATCCATAAAAAACCTCACAAAATAGAATAGGTTGTTGCGGCATCTCATGACGCTTACCAATCCCAAATAAAGTATTTATATTCACTTTTGAGCTTTTGGGCCTAAAATTTAGACAAATAGGATGGAATTAGGCCAATTTCAATGAAATTAACTAAATGAGCATACAAAGGTTCTACAATAGCAACTAAACAAAGAGATTGATCAAGAAAAGAATCACAAATAAGATCAGAACAAAGTACTCCCCTTGTCTCTATTGGTAATCTGCTTAGATGATCTGTAATGTGGTTCACATTTCCAGCTCGATCCTTCACTTCTATATCGAACTCTTGAAGCAGTAGCATTCATCGTAAAAGTCTTGGCTTAGATTGAGGTTTATGGAACAAATACTTGACTGCTGTATGATCTATGTAGACAACAACTTTGAAATTAATGATATATGCTCTGAATTTATCCAAAGCCACTATAATCGCAAACAATTCTTTCTCAATAGTGGTATAATTAATTTGAGCAACATTAAGTATTTTTGAAGTATAGGCAATCACCCTAGATAAATTATCTTCCTTTTGACCTAACATAGCTCCCACAGCATAATTGGAACATTACATGATAGTTCAAAAGGAAAATCCCAATCTGGTGAAGTTAGAATATGTGGAAAAATCAACCTATCTTTCAAATTTTCAAAAGCCTCTTTGTAGTCAGTAGAAAAAATAAATTCAGTGTCTTTTTACAGAAGCTTTGAGAGTGGCAAAGCAATTTTGCTAAAGTCTTTGATGAATCTTCTATAAAATCCAACATGCCCTAGAAAAGATCATAGTTCTTTTAAAGTTGTGGGGTAGGGCAATGAGGAAATTACTTCAATTTTCTCTTTATCCACCTCAATTCTCTTGCTAGATATAAGATGTCCAAATATCATTCCATGATCAACCATGAAATAACACTTTTCGAAGTTCAAAACCTTTTTTTCTCAATACATCTAGTAAGAATTTTATCAAGACTCTCTAGACACTGATAAAAAGAATTTCCATATATAGTAAAATCATCCATTAACACATCCATGCATTTTTTAATAAAATCAACAAATATAAAAAAGCATACACGCTGAAATATACTAGGAGCATTACATAAACTAGATGGCAGCCTCTTATAAGCATATATACTAAAGGGATATGTAAAAGTGGTATTTTCTTGGTCCCTAGGGTCTATTGGAATCTGAAAATATCCTGAATACCTATATAGGAAACAATAATGACTTTTCCCTGCTAATCTCTCAAGCATTTGATCAATAAAAGGCAAGGGAAAATGATATTTCCTAGTAGAGTCATTTAACTTCCTATAATTAATATAAACCCTCTATGAATTTTGCACTCTAGTAGGTATCAATTCATTATTCTCATTCTTTACTACTGTTATTCCACTTTTTTAGGTACTACATAAATAGGAGATACCCATTCACTATCTGAAATAGTATAAATGATCCCTGCCTTCAGTAATTTACTAATTTCCTTCCAAAAACATCAGAGATCAATAGGTTTAATCTCTTTTGGGGTTGTTTAATTAGCTTGAAATCTTCATTAAGCAAAATCCTATGAGTGTAAATAGTGGTATCTATCCCTTTTATATAAGCTAATTGGTAAGCCAAAGCCTCTCTATTCTTCCTAAGCACGCTTAATGACCTAGACTCTTCACTAACAGTTAAAGAACTATAAATTATTACTAGCAATTTCGAGTCTGGCTCAATATAAGCATACTTAAGGTTAGAAGGTAAACCTTTTAACTTTAATTCTGGGAGTTGAACAATAAAAGGGATGAGATGAGGGGAATCAGTTAAATTAGAAATACTCCCCTTTGTAGATTCTTGGAGGTTGCTCATGTTCAGCTCATTCAAACTCTCCATCTTGCTTTTAATCTCTTCAGGCATTGCACTAAGCTTAGGTTGGTCTATAGCTGTAGTATACTTGAATGCATTGTCCTTCATACCTGCATCATAATCAAAAATCAAATCATTCAGAAATCTTAAAGTATGAGATGTGATCTTAGAATACGAGTAAGGAATAGTAGAGTTAGAACATACTGGCCCTTTAACAATAACATTAGAATATGGACTGAAGAAATTTGAAGTTCAGTGGTTGTATTGGACATTCCAAGTCGTAATCTCTCAGGTTTGTCTTCAACTTCCCATCATGACCTAAATTGACAGAGAGCGTCTCTGAAATTGTTGGTCGTAACTTTATCATCTGCGGGTTATCACATAAAGTCTCGAGAGTTTATGGTCGTGACAAAACAATCATCTTGTCGTGACTCCTTTTCATAGAGAGACTCTCCCTCAACAAGTTAAAATCACATAATCTTCTTCATTTGTTCCACTTCCAGTTTCCATAATGTCTTGTATTCCTGTAAAGTCACTCAATAATTCCTTTGCAAAACATTATCAATTGCAAATGACGAAATTGAATCAAAATTTGATGAGAATGATAAATCTTAAGAAACTGAAAGCATGTTATTTACATCTAAGCAATTGAAACATGATGAATTGCTTTCACAAGAACAAGAAAAAGAATAAACAGAAGAAAGAGATGCAAAATAATCATCATAAGCACTCAAAGATGAATTTGAATCAACATGCTCCTGAGATGCTTTATGGGAATTATGTAGCATAGAATCATACCCATCATGCAAACTCAATTCATGCTCATCCTTAGTCTCTTCAACAGCATAATCAATAGCATTCAACTTAGCAAAAGCAGAATTATCAAAAGGATATTTCATTACTTCATTCATATTGAAAGTGACTGCATGTTCCCCAACTTCCATTGTAATATAACTATGTTTCATACTAATGATTGTCTTAGAAGTTTGGAGGAAAGGTCTGCCTAGAACCAAAGTGCTCTTATTCACTAACTCATAAGACATTTCTAGAACATAAAAATCAGCTGGGAACACTAAATCCTTGACCTATACTAAAATATCCTTAAGAATTCCCTTATGATACCTTATTGATCTATCAGCCAATTGGAGCACTACACTTGTATTTCTAAGATTATTAATACCTAAGCTAAGTATACCAACCAAAGCATTATATTAATGGCAGCCCCTAGTGCTAATAACGCCCCCTTAATATGAATATTTCTTATTGTTCATGGGATAGTGTAAGATCCTGGCTCTTGGCACTTAACTGGTAATTCAGCCTTAAAAAGAGATAACACATTAGCACTCAGCTAAATTCTCTCAAGAGGCCTAAATTCCTTCTTATCAAAACATAATTCTTTTAAAAATTTAGCATATTTAGAATTTCTCTTGAGGAATTCAACCATAGGAATATTTATTTTGAGTTTATTGAAAAGAGTATAAGCATCTTTTGCAAATTCAAAGTCAATCTTTTTCTTTAGCTTTTGGAAAAAGGAGATCCTTTATACTTACCTCCTTACCTATAGGTATAGAGACTCCTTGCTTGCTTGACTCTGTCTTCTCCTCAATTTGCTTCCCTTTGTATGCTAAACTTTATATTATCACTTTCTCTTCTTGCATCTCTTGTATTTCCTCTTGGGTTACTTTCTTAATCATAAGCTTCTATTCTTTAACACTCTTTAATTTCCTAATCTTCATCTGTGATAATGATGTATTTTAACTTCAAAATTTTTCATATCCTCCTTTAGTGCATCATCTTCCTTAAAATAAACTTTTCTCCCACTTCTAAGTGATATAGCATTCAGAACCTTCAGATTAATAATAGTATTCAAAGGTATAATGCCATTGCTCTTTGTTTGGATATTACTCACTGTATTGGAAACTTGAGTTAAATGACTTTTAAAATGAACATTCTTAGAACTTAACTCCTCAAGTTTCTTGTGCACATTTGCATTATCCTTTTGCATACTTTGAAGAATTGAAGCTATGGAGGTAAATTGACCGTCATTCTCTTTAAGATTGTTATCTATATTGGTCATTCTACCATCCATGTTGTTTATTTGTGTAGCCATAATCTTCAACAATTGAGAAGTTTTATCTAGTCTTGATGTTACTAAAGTATTAGGTTGAGTATGAACCATAGACCTTGCATTACTTTAATAGTTGTTTGAAGAAGCACCGCCTCCTTGGAATTGGTTTGGCCTATTTTCACCACTCTCCCATCTAAAATTTGGGTGGTCTCTCCAACTAGGATTATATATGTTAGAGTATGAATCTCTCTTTTAGTATTGATTATATCTCCCTTGATACATTGTTGCTACTTCTTAATATTGTCTATCACATGTATTTGTAGCATGCATCATTGAATCGCATGACTCATATCCTATAACTAGTGCTTGTGAGGTTCCCATTACATGAACTTGCTTTGTAGAATGCAACTCTCTTTTAAATAAATTCACTTTTTTCCATTCGATTTCCTAAAACTGGTATTTCTGCTAAAATTTCCTTCAAATTACCCCAAGATGATGTGGGCATTCTCCTTAGATCCTCAATCTGATGGTCTTCATTAGCCATTTTCTAGAATAACTCATAACTTGCTTATGGAGTTTTATCTCTCAAAAAACTATTTGCTGTTGTATTCAAGGATACCTTGTTGTGAGAAAGTAGACCATAAAAGAATATGTATACTAAATCAGCCTTTATAATGTTGTGATATAGACATCGACCAACAAATTGATAAATCTTATCCAATATTCATGTAATAACTCTTCATCCTGTTGCAGAATATTTGTAATCTCCTTCTTTATCTGAGTTGTCTTAAAGGCCAGGAAGAACTGTTCTAAAAATGTTGAATTTAACTGATCCTATGTAAGAGTTGGGAAATAAGTTGGTATATTGTATAACCATTCCTTAGCCTTCCCTTCCATAGTGAAATGGAAACACCTCCTCAAGATGTCATCCAATACAGTTATTGGAGGCTTCATCGAAGAGTAGATCATATGCATGGTTTGTAAGTGTCGATATGGGCATTATCCTATAAAACTATGAAATTTAGGTAAGGCTGTAATCAAAGCTCATTTATTTCAAAATTAGCATCTTCAGTGTAAAAACCATAAGGATCATAATTCATATTAGAATAATTTATTTCCCTCACACTTCTATTATCTTCTACATTAATTGGTATTTCAATTTCTCCCTACCTATTATGTCCATTAGAATTAATCTCAGCCATATTTGAAATTTCTAATGGAATCTCTAAATTAAGTCCAATTTCAGATCCTTAGACAATAGAGGATGAACTAGATTCTGTTAATCTCACATCTTCTTCAGCTACAACTTTACTAGTTGCTTCTTTTCTAAATTTTCTTCTTAGTTTCATAAGTTTCCTATCAATTTTAGGATCAAAAGGCACTAATGGTTCAGTTCTTCTATGCATACAGCACAAAAACAATCAGGAATAACCAAGCAAGTAATCAAAATCAGACACAGAAGTTTCACAGCAAAAAAAGTTGATTCGTCACGACAAAAGGATGTTCAGGTCACGACTCCTGAATACAGAGAGCAAAAAGTTCTTGAAAATATATTTCAGGTCGCGACTAATATCGCCAACAGTCGCGACTAAATTTTCCAGAAAGTAAATATTTTAAACTAGTAGTGACAAACAGTTATAAAAGTCACAACTGAATATCATAGAGAGCAATCAAGTACCTAAATAAAGTAATAAGGTCATGACACAACTAAGGTTTGGTTGCAAATCAAAGGCACAGAGAGTAATTTCACAGGAACTTAGAAAAAATACAGAATGATATGCAATAATGCAAATGCCAAAGTGAAAGAAAATAACATATTTGTTTCTATTTCTGAAAATTTTTATGCTATGCAACGAAAACAACAAAAATTAAAGTTCAAAACAAAAAGAAATAACTCAGGTAGACAATGGAATTGGCAATCTATTACTAGGGAACCAATTACTTGGCTCCCCGGTAACAGTGTCATTGATAGGCTCGAATTGTCGTAGTATAAGACACAACCCTATCATTCTTCTCAAGGATCCTTTTTATTAGAATCCTAGCAAATTGGTGGGCAAAGCCATTAAAACCCTGAGTAAAAACATAGTTTTTGGGTTTGATCGAACATTGACGCAACAAAATAAGGGTGCAGTAAAATAAATATTTTTGTATTTTTTATTAAGAGAAAAATGAGTTGGATTGTGAAAGAAATATGTTAAGAAAGACTATTAATGATGAAAACACATCTATCTTTGCTCTTAATTTGATATGAGAGTTTTGAAATCACTAAGTCTTAAATAAAACCTCAATCAATCGATTGAGTCAAGTGCATTAATGGTTCTTGAACTCATTTGATCAAAGCTAGTTTAAAAACTTCTTAATGTACTGTTGAAAACTACTTAGTGTGTGATTAAATCAGATGATGATAATTCCCTCAAATGGTCATCAATCAACAACCATAGACTTTAAGCAATTGAATTAAACATCAACAATCGTTGATAATAGTCCAACTATCCATAAATCAAAACTAAAATATTTATATTAAAATCAACAATCACATCATCCAATGTCATTTACAAATATTTAATCTGAGAATAATCAATCGACATTCAATCCCTATTCATACAATGAATCCCTAAATCTAAAAATATCAAAACACGAAGTAGGTGCAGATTAAGATAGAAAACTCCCTAATGCAGTCTATGAGCTCAAGATATGTGGTCCACCACTAAGAGACTAAAGATCTAGCCTCTCTTAGCTCATACCGTGCTGTCATCGCTGCCTAGAAATGATGCCATGAAATGTGCAAAAAATGGTTATGGAAAGGTAATAAAAAAGATGATAGAAGTGGATTAATCGGTATATAAATGTGAAAATATGTGGAAAGATGAAGATAGATGGAAGGTGTGAGTAGAGGTTGTAAAGAGAATGTTGAGAGTGAATGAGCAGCTGCTTCTTAGCCAAATCTGGCCAAAATCCCCTTCGTCTAACTGCTCCCTCTTTGCCTTAATTGCAGAGTAACCTAAATGAAAACGCACAGCTTCACTAACTGACCATTTTAGTCACGACCAGTTCCTGTTATTGGTCGCGACCTGAGAACACAAAGAACCTCCTAGACTATTCCTAAAAATGTCAAAGAAATCATATACAATTTGTATACTGTCAGTAGTCTATAAGCTCTTTTATTGTTCTAAAAACTATTCCTAGTAGCTTATTCAAAACCATAATTTGATCCATAAGCCCTTTTGGACAAATACAATTGTTTATTTTAAAAAAATTTTAAACCAAGGTTTGGGTCATAAGCCCTTTTAAAACCTAGGTTTGGAGGAAATTCAAACACATACTAATTAGTACCTTCATAGTCTCTAGTTTCTCAGTCTTCACGATAACCACTGTTGGAATTTAGGCTCAGATCCACCCTTAGTGGATTGGGCCCAACCCCATATAATCTAGGGTCCAGGAGATAATAATTAAAAGTCTGGATTTTTATCTAAAAAGATTTTCCCTTTGGTTCAAATTTTGAATTTTGAACCAGATACTGATATGGGATTTGAGTGAGAGAATAATAGGATTGCATAACTCCTGATGAGGTGACCCATTTTTTATTATTCGACGGATTCTCTTCTCTGGTAATTTTCCTCTCCCCTCTATCTTCTTTCTTGATAGTGCATTTGCTATGTTCGAATACTTGAGTTCTTCATAGTGACCGGGTTATCGCGTGGCTACCAGTGAACCTAATCTATATCTTAAGTACGCCCAAATCCCTTCAACCACAATGTTGAGTAAAGGCCTTATACCATATTCCTTCCATAACTACTTTCCCCCTTGCATCAAGTTCTGGCATTATTATTATTATTATAACAAATTATATAAGAGTAATAGCATTATTTACAAGCCTTCTTCTCAGTTCTACAATGTAGTTAATTTTTTTTCTGTCCTATTTAACCGGTACTATATAATGTTCCTATTTTATTAATATCATTTTACCTTAATATAAAACAAAAGAGTAATAGCATTAATTTGGGGGTCTAAAATAAATTGATTATCAACTACCTAAAGGTCCTCATCTCTCTGGTTTCTCCCCAATTTTACAATTTTAATTGAGAATTTGTAAAGATTTTATAATCGTCCCTCTATTTCTAAATATATATAGAAGAGCTTGGTAATTAATTTATAGAGATTAAGAAAATTAGTTAACTTGATTATTTTGTAAAAAATGTGTGTTGATTTCTCTAAAGGATCTCTTTTAATCATTTGCATAAAGAATTACTAGCTCCTTTGATAAAAAAATCTCTTAATACATGTGATCAATATAGAGAGTTTAAAAAAAATTATAAATTTAAGTGACAAAGTAGATTGATGAGGTCTTACATCTAAAACAAAACAAATCTCAAATCAAGAATTCCTACAAAAATGTATTGTTATTTGTTTTACAATAGTAGTAAATAGTTTAGAAAGTGTAGTAAACAAATATATTTAGAATTTTGAAATTCAATTAGTACTTTTTTTAGGATTTTCCCTTTTATCAAACCCTAATATCCCTCATTTTTTTATGGTCTGACCCTGTGGCTGCAGTTTTTGTTTTCTATCCTTTTATCAGCCTTACTTCTTTAGATATTTTTTCCTCTCCGTCATTTTCTCTCCAAGAGATACAATATAATGCTCTTTGAGAATAACATGATATAATTATTAATTCATTTTCTCTTATAATTTATTACACAACTTTTTGTTTGCGACACTTTGTGTACATGTTCTAAAACATCTTGAATACCTTAACTTTTCTGTGTGAAACATATACAGTTAAAAAAAAATTAAGTGGCACTTTACAAATAAAAGTCAGTGAGAAATGCAACTTTCAAATTGTTGACAATAAACAACCCTCGTCTTGTCTTTCACTTTGATTCGGGTCAAATAAATATGACAAAAGTACGGTGATATTATTGTTGTGGGAAAAAGTTCTTCATATCACTTTTTATGGACGTTCCTTAAATTATTCATATACCAAAAAAATGTCTTTAGATTGTTGGAATCATTCAATAAGAAAAATGATTTGATTGTTGAAATCGAGCCATGAAATAAAGAAGGAAAAAAATATTCTTGAAGTATCTATATTTTTTTAAAATTTTTAATTTAGTATTTATATTTTTTTTATTAATTTTTTTAATTTTAATCTATTAGTATGGTTAATCTCTATAACTTTACTATATTACTATTTTTAACCCTTATATATAAAAGTTAATTGTGTTAAGTAAAGTTAAAGGGTTTAATAAGGAGAAAAAATAACATAGATGCTAAATTTAAAATTGAAGAAAAATATATGTACATCTAAAATAGTTTTATTAATAAAGAATTGATAAAACAAAACATTAAAATCAATTATGATTAGATTGAGTGAAAGAGATTCAATTCCCTTTAAATAAATTTAAAAGAATGTTTAAACTTAACCTAATAATATCACATCAATAATAATAAATATTAGATTAAAATTATTTAAATTATAAGAATTTAATCATAAAAATTGAATTTACATGATAATAAACTTTTATGGTGTAAACATGTGCTTTTCTTACGATGCAATGATTAATCAATTGAAGTGGTCAAGTTAAACGAGAATATATGGGAGAATCTCCGAAGGAAAAAAGATTAGGAAATGCTTGAATAGAGTGCCATGTTTGAATAAATTGTATGAAAGGGACATTTCAAAGTCCAGATCTTTAATTAATTAATTAATTCACAAAAGTCAAAAGCCTATCTTTTTTGAGATTCATTCTTCATTCTTCAATGTTGACGGCACCAATGAATGAATGAATTATGGATCCCCGTAGTGCGGCTAGCTTCGTTGGCCACTTGCTTCATATCCTTACGGAGATTTTATTTTTGGTCTCTTGATCATCATATTGAAACTTGTATCAGATCGACTTATTAAATCAGTGACATGATGAGCCGATCACTTAACTGATCTAGATAATTGAATGAATTGGGGAATAAACAATCTCAGAACAATCTATTTAATCTAAAATTGATTCGATAGGTTAGACAAATCAATTAAGTTAAATTATATATATTTTTTAAATGACATTAAAATCGATATTGTTTAGCGCATAGCAATTCATCATATTTATATTTTAGAAATTCTCTTTGATTAGTTTATACGTGAATATTTCATTTACTTATAAATTAATACTTTTCATTTAAATATTATTTTTGTATAGTTATATATGAATATTCTTATAGATTTTAAGTAAATTATATTATTTTTATCATGATGATTTAATCTCAATTTGACTTGAATGACTGATTCAATCAGTTCCATCATCGGTATAATTTTTAATATGTTACTCTAGAATTTACATTTTATTTATTTTTAATTTTTTAACTTAATTTTGTTCCCTATAAACTTGTAATCACTAATTATATCTTATACTTTCAAACAAGATAGTGAAAAGCATGACCGCTCAATGAACCGGTTAAGACACTAATTCAAGGGTTAATAGGTTAGATTGTGGTCAACTCAAGGTCAGAGACTAGTAATAATTAAAATAAGTTAATTAGAATTGTAAAATATTCATATTTTAATTATGAAAAAAAATATTTAATCTTTGAATAGACACCAAGTTATAAAGTGTTTTTGTATAAAAATTGTTCCTATTTTAATTTCTTTTTTCCTTCTTTGTTGTTTTTTCTCTCTCTATCCACTTGACTCACTGAATTCTTCCCTCTTTCTTTCTTTTCTTTCTTCTCCTTTCCTTTTTATCCTCCCTCCCATAGGTGAATTCTTCCCTCCTTCCTAACATTTAAAACGAGACACATATAGTGAGTTTAAAATAGTAAATTAGGCCATACCGGGTTATCCTAGGTTAGGCCAAGTCAATTTCCTTCTAGTTTTATTGATCACCCAGATCGAACAAGAGACCAGATCATAGGTTTGAATGGTCTAAGAAGAAGCAAAACAAAACTCCATTTTGTCATACCATCATATGTGTTGAATGGTATGCCTTTGCAACAGTTTATTTAAAAACAAAAGTATGCTCATCTTCTCATGTTTCTTGCATCCTTCTATGGTGCCTTGTCATGGATCAGTAACTCAAATATTCTATCCCCATCCAAGGAAGAAGTGCTTCAAACAATCTGTATCGGAAAAAAATTCATTTCTTTGGATCGATTGTGACACCAGCTGGAATGTACTATTTGGCATAACATCTACCATTTGCTCTCATCCTTGTTAGGTATTGATGTTCCTATAGAAAAGCCTTCTTTTGTATTTAATTTTTTTTATTTGCACGCTTGTCATTTTTCTTTATTTCCACCTATTCATACCATTTTACCTTTTAATAAGAGAATTAATGGATCGTAAATAACTATTATATAGTAGATACCACTTTAGTATGAGTAACTCTAACAAAATAATCTCACTCTACTCTTGACAAGGTGAGGTTGGAGAAGTGAAAAAAAAAATAAAACTAATCAATTTTATTAAAACAAAAATTAATAGGGATTATAATTGTAGGACTTCGGGTGTGCTTGGAATCTTACTCTAACTCTCTGAGTACCAACACAAAACTGGAGAACTTATATTAGACTATGGTTACGTCTTATCGCAAATAACACCAAAAAGGAAAGGAAGAGAGTTCTAGAGACTGAGAGGAGAGAAAAATGAAAAACTAAATGCACACCTTGTGTTTTTGTTTAACATACGTATGCTTTGGATAGTGAAATTAGTAGGATACTCATAACTTCCCTATCTCTTATTTTTCTCCTTTCAAAAATTAAATTGCTTCCTCCATTATCTCACACATATGGACCTGGGTCTAATCTACTATGGGTAGACTGTCCCATTTTCTAACATCTCCCACTCATACTTGATGGATTAGATGTTGTGGCTCTAATCCTATTCTCTTCCTTCTTTCATACTAGGTACTTTGCCATAACCGCGTAGGTATGACATCTCTATTCGGGCGTTTGTCCTAGAAATCCCTTTTACAGATACTAGCACAAAAAAACCCTATAGTACAGCTTGACCAAAATAAGTTATAGTGCCTTGAATGTCCTAAATTCATCCATATACACTTTTATTGTGGCTAATCTAAACCCTCTTGAGTCAACATATAACTCAGATAGCCTCCACTTATGTATAGTGCCCACACTTATGAAATTAACAAAATAATATCACAAGAGATCAGTCACAGACACCAGCATAGATGTATATATTCTATCAATTTTTCTTTCGCCCATATATCATTTTGATATAAATCAACTGCTTTCCTAGGATAATACCTTTGGTTCATATATAATTTAACCATAGGACATATAATAAAGTAGCAGGCGCTGAAACATATCTCCATGATACTGTCAAAGTCAAAGGATATTAATGAAATGATGGTACCTCTTTGGAACTCACACAACAATAAAGTAGGGATTGATTTACTTGCTTTCCATTTGCGGTTCTTTAGCACATGTGGTATGAATCACATGTTACAGCGTTCCTCTTATTCTATAATAGTGTATGTCATTTTGATTCTATCAATCATACCGTACAGATTTAAGTCTAGACACTCATAGTATATAAACCCAAACTCTTCAATTATATTCATATAATATGACTTTAATTTTGAAGAATATGTTATCTGGCAATAGGTTTCATGGATGTAGGTATCTATAGTTCGATCCATATCTATACTCACGGATCTTATCTTGACTTACTGCATTTTTTAAGCCAAGACGACATTTACTGTGTTTCTTCTCTACTATATCAACATTTTTATTGCTTTACTGGTGAACACATATATAATCTTTAAATGTTTCTCTAGTATCAAAGGCAGTTACTCATGTAAGAGAGCTAACCTTTTCAACCTATGCGACATACTAGACATTTGTATACTTTCATACACATGTGATTCCATGATGAAGTGTCTACTACTTCATCTCCTATGCAAGTCAAGGAACTTAATGTATTTCTCATATATTTCCTTGAATATAGGCTTAGTCAGGGTACTTTGTATAGGAATGTGTTGTATCATAACAACTTTATATGATATAGGAACTTTCACAAAAGTTACAATTGACATTTTTATGTCTGGTCTCACCATGACACTTAGGGTCTTTGTATAAGCATCGTATGTATTGTTTCCCTAAGACACTATAATTGGATTCAAATCCAAAATATTCTATGAATATTATCAGCCATATCACTAGTCGTATTACTACAATACATGCCATAAGCATAATTTTACAATTACTGTACCCTACAAGGGTCTCATGACCCTCAGGTGGTTAGACTAGTACATACAAGTCCTACAATAAAATAGATATCTGATCTTGTACACACTTTTGTATAAATTGTACTACCAACAACATTTACATATGGAGCTTTTTGTTTGCTTCTTGGTTGATTTAGTCATGGAAAATATACTAAGCCTTAAATTCACACCTGAAGTCACTGGGGTATTCATGGGATTGTAGCATTTCATACTAAATTGCTCTAGAATTCCTCCACATAATACTCTTGTCATAGAGAAACGTGTCTTCTTGAGCCATATTCTTGGATCTCAACTACAAGAATATATTATGCTTCACCCATGTCATTCCTTTCATAAAATTTCATTTATACCATCCTTAAATTGATATATACCCCTTTATAACTAATTATTCCTAGTATACCCTTTTATAACTTATTGAATCTTGTATTTGTAAATTAATATATCCGCTCTCTCAATTATGAGAACCACAAATTCTTAATGGCCTTTGCAGCTTGGAGTTAGATCAACCATTTTCCAAAACTTTATTACTTATCATAAAGTTCATCTTCTCCTCCATTGCTTTCATCCATTCTTTCCCAATGGGACCTGACAAGGTGTCTGGTACAGAACATGACATTAGGTCTCTTTTAATGACCTTTTTAAGCTCCCACTTATATTGATGCATTGAGATGATCGATGATCATCCACTTGTTTTGTACTACCTTGTATATATGTCTCCCAAAGAGATACAATACTGTCTGTTCTTCTTGACATGAAAAAATATTTCATTGAATGTGGTGGAGTAAAAAACACTTTCATTAAATGCGATGTCTTTGTGTTTTTCATTAAAGAAAACATAACCCCAAGGTTGTACGAATGAATATAGATTTGCCTAGTTGACCTTCATAATCTATAATAATAGTTTATAGAAACTATGGACCTATGAAAGCTAAATCCAATCCATAATGGACTTTTGGAAACTCAAATTCGATCTATAATTCATAGGGCATGGAAGTGACCAATTCAAAGTACTTGTGGTTAACTGAAAACCACACTCGACAACACCAGAAATGAATCCTAATTTATTAAGGGTGGATTTAATAAGATCCAGTTATTCTCCTACTCGCACTTGGTGGATTAGCTTGAGTCATTATAAACTCAACCATGCCAATGGTGTACTAAGTTTCTCAGCAACTTCATTTGTTATGGAGCATTAGGGATAACCAACTATTTAATTACCCTTTTATTCGCAGAAGACTTTGAAATTGCCAAATAGAGATATTCACGTTCTTGGTCATTTTTTAGAACCTTTATTTTCCTACTCATTTGATTTTCAACCTTATTCAGGTACTGTCAAAGCACTCGAGCTTTAGACTTAAAAAAAATTAATGTTCATGACCTCTTATGAATAAACTCCGTCTTTTACCCTCAAACTCATTAATCCATAAAAAATTGAATAGACTTATTGCAATGGTTGTCCAACCATTGATGCCTTACTGTAAGGCTTTGTCATTCCCTTACCTACTAGTCAATTCTAGCAGAGACATATATTTTTATTTTAAAAGTTAAACTTAGCATTCCTCATTATGCTATTTTGGTACCAATATAAATGGTTTTGTCTGTATGTTGACTTATTTAAGTCAACATCTCATTCACAATGATTGGTAAAGGAATAGAGCAATAAAGCACATATGGAGTTACCAACAATGATTTAAATAGAGAATTTTCTCAAAAGAACACATGGTGTTATGAAAGATTACGCAAAAACCCATAGGTTAGATGATATAGGATGAAGACTTGACTTTGTCAAAGTCATGTGCATTAAACTCAACATGTAGAATTAATGTTGTTCTACTTTACAGAGTGAACTTGTAGGCACCACTTGCTTCTATTAAGCAATCAACGGTGCTACACAGAAGAATCCTTAATCCTTTTCTCATATTTTGTGGAGCTTTAGTCTTGTTGTGCTCATTTTTGTCTGGGCAATCCTTCAAACAATGGCTAACCATGTGGTAGAGAAACCCCTTAACCTCACTTAGGTCAGTTTTCTTCTTCCCATTTTTCTTTACATTATACTTAAAGAATGTCTTGCCCTATCTAAACTTAGGACCATCCTTCATTCTATTTCTAGAACCTCTAACCCTACTTTGATTTGGACTTAGAGTGTGAAGGACTTACTTCCTCGGGGAGGAAAAAATTTATCCAGAGGATTTATAAACCTCTTAGACTCAAGTTCCAAGTACTTCCCTATATCATTAAAAGTATACTATGAGTTAAGTTCCATTTATTCCCACCTAGAAAGGAACAACCTAAAGACAATTCACATCTGCCTACCAGCTAATTCATAGTTAGGCTCTTTTAGTTCTCTTATCTTGCTGGAAACTCACATTGATGCCGTCTCATAGGAGTGTTAAGCCTTGACTTAAACGTGTCAAATTTAATTGACAATCTCTTCAGCTTGGTGGTAATCATGCCTCAACCTTTATTTTGTACAAGTTTGTACGTTGAGTTATCACCCCTTGCACTCAATAAGGTGGTGTGGACTATGTCATTTCTTAGGCCATATAGGTCTCATGACCTCTCCTATGCCGAATAGACTTTTCTGTCTCAAATTTCGCCATGACCATACAATCAATAGCACCACAACATCTTGTTACTTTACATTATGAGACCTCACAACATCATATATACTATTTGTCCCCATTAAGTTTGTCATTTATGTTCTAGTGGTCTTTCTTGGCTTACTCGTAAGACTATCCCACATTTTTTGGGTTTTATTATTTGAACCAAGAACAAGTATGATATAGCACATTCTAGTATACAATGTCATGTGCTTGTATTATTCTTGACTAGAAGGATAACAACATTATTTGCTCTACGATAAGGAAAATACGTTTGTACCTCCCATAACATAGATTCCAACAATTTTATTACTATCTATCAAGAACTTCATACAACACATTAATCAACAAGTTCATAAACGAATCTTAGTAAACTCATTCTTCAAGAGCTCCCACTCAAATAAAGCACATGATGCTCTTAAAAAAATTATTATTTATTTTTATTTTTTTATTTAAGAGCTTTCACTCAAATAGTGCTTAAGATATTCATAGAAGAATCATTCTCTAAGAGCTCCCACTCAAATAAAGGAGTATACAATACCCTTAGAATACTTATTTTCTAACTGCTCAACTCACAAAGAGTATTTGACATATATTTCTTTATTACTCTCATTGCATTATAGTTATAATGTCTTTTTATTTGAGAGCTGTGACAGCTAAATTGAGTTTTTCTTGAAAAAAAAATTCTCTTCATTCTTGATATTCATTCTTAGCCAAAACATATCTCTAACTGGGATAAGCCTCATGCTCTATAAACCCAATTTGGATAGGTTCTCATAACCATTGTTTGGCACGACTTCAAGAATTTGTGTCACTTATCATTTTGATTAGCCCCAAGAGCTTCTCCATTTTCTTGAAGGAAATTTGCAAATGATTTTTTATACAATTAATCTTCAGTTTCTTCACAAAGAAATTTAGATTATTCCTTCAAGTCTTTTAGGGTATCACCATTGGTGAATGGACTATGTTTTATTAATATTTGATAAATCCGTTTGTTTATTCATTTTCTCTATACCTTCTTTAGGATTTTTTTCCTTCCAGGTTGTCACTCAAGGGTTCTTACCCAAGAGAGCATATTCCTATTCCATGCTTCACTCAAAGTCACATATGTCTCTAAATGTTTGGATCATTACAATGAGATTCGAGAACCAATATCTCAGTCAATTTTTTGAATCCTCGCATGTAGATTCATACTTAGGTGTAGGTTCTCCAATGAAACTAACAATCAAAAGAATAAATCTTTTGTTTCAGTGCATTTAGGACTCATTAAATTCACACATATTTACCAGACAATTAATATGAGTGCTTACAAATATTTTAGGATTTTAAACATACACAAAATCACTAAAAAATAGCACTGAAAGCCTCAAATAGAGAAAAAATGATCTTATGCTCTAAAAAATTAAATTATATGTACAATTGAAGCTCTTAAATTTAGAAATTTTTAGAGATAAACTATGCCTCATTTGGAGTCCAAATACGCCTTCACGTGCCCCTAGAAGAAGAAGAAGTGAAAAAATTATGGAAAATAGAAAAAATTCAGAATCCCACTCTTGGCAACGGTGCGTGTACACTATGCACCACTATGGAGACAGCTGACAGCATCACGTGCCATCCTGGATGTGTCCGTGCACCGAGAACTACTATCTTGGTAAGCCATGTGGCATTTGTGAACCTCGCGTGGTCCCACGCGCCACGTGATGCTTCTGCTACATAATTCCTTTTTTTTTAATTATTAACTAGATTCAGGTTAGATCCATTGATCTGACTCAGTCCAGAAGCCTAGTACCTCTTTTTTTCTTATTCGTGGCCCAGTACACCTTCAGCCCAAACAAAAAAAAATCTTTTTTTTATTTAGCCCAGTCCAACAGAAGCCCATAAAAACAAAAAAAAATCGTTAACGCAACCCCTTTGCTTTCTTTTTTTTTCTTTTTTTTTAATATACTAGACGCAAAAGACGACGTTTTGAGGGATGATCAAAACACACCATTTTGATCATCCCTAATCTCTAGCTAGGTCGTACCAAACCCATTGGAGCATGGGTCGGGTCCGTCAGACTTGACTCATTTTTTCTCTGTCTGACATCCATTTTCAACTTCTTAGTGTCGTTTTCCTAGTTTTTCATGTTCTATGCAATGGGATTAATTTTAAGGCCTAAAAATGCACTTTTCTAATGACCTAATTTTGAACGAATAAGCTATGTCCAGTTTCCTACAGTGTTGTCTTTCATTTATGATTCAGATGCATGCTCAATGTATCTTAACATAAAATAAACACTTGAAGCCGAAATTAAGACATGAACATTGCATATAATAAAAAAAATGAAAAAACACAAAGAAGAACCGACAAAAATATAGTCCATTCATGATACCAATATAGGATTTTGGGCGTACTTGGAATCTTAATCTGACTCTCTAAGTACCCACATGAAACTGGAGCACTTATATTGGACTCTGGTTATGTCTCATAGCAAATAACACCAAAAGAACAGGAAAAGAGTTCTAGAGACTGAGAGAGAAGGAGAGGAGAGAAAAATGAAATGCACACCTCTTGTGTTTTTATTTCATTTATGTATGTTTTGGATAGTGGTATTAGTGGGATACTCATAACTTCCATATCCCTCATTTTTCTCCTTTCAAAAATTAAATTGCTCCCTCCCTTATCTCATACATATGGATTTTGGTCTAATCCACTATTGATGGATTGACCCATTTTTCAACAATAATTAAGGTACATTTTGGCTAATAATCAAGTCTTGACATTGAAATGTTTCATCATTTTTGTTGTCAATGATTTTTTTTTATAGAGAGGAAAAGACTATGGATAAAGTCCAAAATTAAAATGTCACATCGTATTGCTGACAAAGTGTGCTGATGAAGTGAGAAAAAATAACACAGATGAAGTTTGAATTAAGGGTGTTTAGATATGTCCTGTCCTGGGTGTCCCGACTCAGTCCCGATAGTTTTGGGACGAGTCCATCCCGTCCTGAGAAAGGCCGGGATGAGAAACTATCGGGTCAAAATAGGAGAAATATTTAGGATGAGATGGGTCTTGGTATAACCCTTAGAACATCCCATCACATTCTAAGGAGACATGTCTTTATTTTTTTTAATTATGAATGTTAGCCTCCAGATTACAGCAGATTAACGCCTATCTCGCACTCTCACTTCCTCAGTCTCACGCTTCAGATTAGTCACACTTCCTCAGCACTCGCAGCCCTAGCAAACTAGTAGCCCCGCTCCTCCATGGAACTCCGTTGTCCGTTTTGTCTCCAGTACTCCATAATCTCACTCTCAATCGGATTTTTCTCTTTCTTTACCCCACGAAGATCCCAGCACTGAAGTAGGTGAGCAGTTGACGATAAAGAGGGCAAAGGGTAAGAGTGTGATATTTAGGATCGTGTTGCAATTAGGCAGATCAAGAAGGTCATCGGCAAAGAAGGTTGTCGTATACAGAAAATTCGAGAAGATACAAAAGCCACCATTAAAATTGCTGACGTTGTTGCCATAAGTCTTTGCCAGTTTTTGTGATATTTGCCGAGTAGTTAAGTAAAGGGGAGAGAAGAAGGGATTAAGTTGTATTTCTCCCTTTTGGACTAGTCATTCTTCTGTATCTTATATTGAAGATTTTTGGTAGCTAAATACTTGACTGTAAGGGGAGGTACTCTTTTAGTAATAAATTGATATAATGTACCTTTCTGCATATTGTAAGTTATTCCGTTTCTTCTTCTTCTTTGGATTGTAATGTAATGTCTAGTCTGTGTCTTTTACTTTTAATTATGGTTTTATCATTTTCTTGTACTTATTTCTTTTAAGTAAGAATGAAAGGAAAAATTGTGACCATATCCATTTATGAGAACTTCTTTTAGTTTTGCTGATATTTGATCTATTGCCTACTTTTCCAGAGTAGCATTTGGCATGAAGGGCCTGTTATGTGTAGTTTTTGACCAGTGGATTTTCATACTACTACTGTTTACTAAACCAGTCTCACATTTTTGTTTGTGTAGCGATATGAAGAATGAGTTATCATCATTAGTTCAAAAGATAATGATGAAAACATTACTGATGCTGAGAATGCTCTTAAGCAAATAGCCAACAATGCCATTCTTTTTTAGCATTGTTAAGTTTTTAGCATTATCATCATTCTTTTTTTTTTAAAATAAATCAAGAATTTAGGAATTCACGTCAAGTCCCGAACCCGACTCGGGACAGGACTAGGACATAGGAAGGGAAGTACATCTCATGTCCATCCTCAGGACAGGACATGGGACCGAATTGTCCCAGTCCCTACCCGCCCCATGAACAGCCCTAGTTTAAATATTTAAAAAGTAAAGTTACGTTGAAACTTACAAAAAAAAAAAGAATAAATTTAAAATAGGGTTAGAGAAATGTTTAATTTAATGAACTTCAACAGAATTTTCTATTTTTTATAGGGTTAGTTTAGGTAGTAAAAATAAAATTGTAAATATTGTTTAAGTTTTGAGTCACTCTCTATTGTCCCCTCAAAATTTTGTAAAGATTATGATTATTATAAATAATCATTATATTAAAAATTTAAAATATTATAAAATTAATTAATAGAATTATTAACTTATGAGTAATTACTATCATAAAACTTAAAATCTTTAAAGATTAAAGTGAGATTACTGATTAAGATTATTGATAAATATAATATCTTAATTTACTTTATCTCTAAAATTTATAATTTTTCTTCAAGCTGTTCTTATTAATTTCTTTACAAGAAAATTATCCCTATTAATTATACATATTAAGAAAATTTCTATCTATAGATAGTTATAAGGCAAATGATTAAATAAAGTATTTAAAAAAATTAACATATATTTTTTATAAATAATTAACTAATTTAACTAATTTTTATAATCTCTATAAATTAATTATTTAACTTATATATTAAAAATTAGAGGATATTGTCAAAAAAAAAAAATTAGAGGAAGTATATATAAAAGAGTTGTTTAAGCCGAAATATATCTGAATTAATATCCTCCACTTCCACTAGAAGTAGCTTTCAAACAAGAGCATCTTCATCTGGAATGGATAGAACATGGGTAACAAGATTTGTTGGATATATACTTCTTGTTTGAGTATTAATTCTAATTCTCCGTTACAAAAAAAAATATTGTTAATTTTTTGTATTAAATATGAAAAAGTTAAACTTTCTTCTTCTTCTAAATATAGGTATCCAACCTATTCAAGCCGTATTAAGGGTTATGTTTGGACGGAGAAAAAAGTGGGAAGAAAATAAAGAAAATAGAATATGAGAAAGCAAAATTTTCTAAAATTATAAATGTTTTTACTATTTTTAATAGTTTTTCTTTTTAATATTATTTACTCTATAATTTTCTTCTCATCCAAATATAAGGTAAATGTGGGCGCATCTCTAAAAAAAAAACTTTTTGTCTTTCAACTTCACAAAAAATTTAATTTTAGTTCTTTAATTTTATAAAATGTATTTTTCATTCATTTAACTTTAATGTATTTAACGAAATATGCAAACAATAAAATTTTAAATGTAGATAAAACACTTTTAAATGTTTATATATTAAGTTTTACTTTTAATAATAATAATAATAATTGGCATAAAAATTATTATTTAAAACTAATGGTGTTATGGTTTAAAGAACTGAAAAAAATACTTTTAAAATTAAATGATCAAACTAAAATTTTTTATAAACTTAAAGGATCAATATATTTTTTTGCCTATATAAATTGACTAGGAATTCCAAGTGATATATCTAAATTGTGAATAGCGGTAGCAGTTGGGATATTTGAGTTAGATCATATATTTTATTTTTTTAACATAATATTTAAATAATCTTTTTTAGTTTTTGAAATTAGTGAATCTCCCTAAATAATTGTGATCACAGATATGTCTATAGGTTGCAACAGAAGAAGTCCAATTTTTGGTTAATTGGCTTTATGAGTCAACAGGGGACTCAATCAATCCTGCATGTTTAGAAATTGGAATAAATTATTAATCTTTCAATATGCTAATTTCAACTCATTAATTTGCAATAACTCAGGATTTAATCCCATTGAGCTTATAAATCTTTCATCTATTGACCAGAAAAATTATTGTTCACAATCGCATTATAAAGAATGTTCAAGAGTAAAATATACAAAATTTTCTTTAAATTTTACTGTTATATTCACACACTACCTCAATTTTTTTTTTACCCACCCAGTTCACTGGAACTTTGCCCCAACTACATCCGGATCCGACCCGCGTCGTGTACCTGGCTATGGTGGGTGAGTATCCCAACAGGGATTTTCTGCATACGCCAAGGCTCGAACTCGAGACCTCGCTTAAACAATACCGAGCCACTTACCACTCGGACCAACTTCGTTGGTCACACTACCTCCATTTGATATTATAAGGAAATTCTTATTCTTCATATTCAAAAAGACGTAGGAAATGGGACCTGATTTAGGTCCAGTTCATCAGGTCCAATTATGTCCATTGTCCAATCAGAATCTGCCACGTGTATTATTCCCCCAAAAACACAAAAAAAAAAACCATGTCAACATTTAACCACAAACGTCTGTTAAACCACCGTCAGTCTTTACAGTCCCTCCCTCCTCTACTTCGGGTTACTGTTCTTCCACCATATCAGAATCAACAAATTTTGCTCGGGCCACTAAATCAACAAAATCTAGTTGATTTGTGGAGAACAAATATCATAATTTGAAATCCATAATCAAAATCAACAGAATCAATCAGGTTTCATGACTAATGGAAACAGATTTATCAAGCAACACCAGTGAATCTGGAGAAACAACGATTCTGTTGTCTAAATCAATGTCGAAGGTAAGGTTGGGTATAATCTGGAAAAAGTACACGCGAATCACATATTTTTAGACATACACATGCTAATATCTTTCACAGTCTATAGAAAGAAGACATGATTTTGTTATCTAAATTTCTAAAAGCCAAACCTAATTGAAGCACAAACAAGAGCTTGTCGGAATATGGAAAAATAAGTGCTCCTTTTCCTGGAAAACTTATGGCTTATGGGGCTCATTACGAAATTGGAGAAGAAGCTTACGGAATCTGCCGCAGAAACTTTTAGCCCACAGCATTACTATCGTTGCTTCCGGAGTTTGCTTGATTTGTCGCTGCGGCAGTTGCTAACGAAGATGAATCTAATGGGTTCTCAACAGCCTCTTCTTTAGGTCTTCCATCATGACAAAGCTGGTGGATTCTTACCGTTGTGAGGTCGCTGGACAAGAAGGTGGTGAGGAACGGTGAGAGGGGCCACTCGCCGAAGAAGAAGGCAGTGACAAACGGTAAAAGGGGGGGGGGGGAGGTGCTTGTCGAAGGAGAAGAAGAAGCACTAACAGCCGGTGCTCAGTTCAACAAAATTACCATTCGCAAATTAACGGTGGTTTAAGAGGACATTTGGGGGTTAAATGTTGACCTAGAAAAATTAACCATGTGGCAGATTCTGATTGGAGCAATGGACATAATGGACCTAAGCATTGTCCTTTTTAAAATTGTCGTTAATGAATATTTGAAATTAATGATGTTTTTATATTTAGAATAATAAATTTTTTATATTTATTTGTGATTAAGTTACCTTATTAAATAAAGATAGACATGGAAGGAGGAAATCAATTTTAAAGACATTTTTTAGGAGGTAGTAGTTAGTTGAAATGTCTTATATCATTTTTAAAAATTATTAAAACTTTTTCTTAAATTTTACTAACAAAAATGGTTTATTGACATGATAAGTAATTTTATCTCTATAAATAAGAGAATATAAATTTAAATTTTAAAAAGTACATTTGTTATTTGTTAGAATGGATGAAAACCTTATGTGTTATAAAGCTAGAAAGAATATCACCGTTAATTAAATAATTTTCTTAAAAAGCTACATAATTTTTCCTCTATTTTGGAAATTTATACAAATTTCTTCAAAAAAATATTAAGCTGCACTAAGTTTCCTTAAATTTGTTAAATATACTAAGCTCCATAAAAAAATAAAAAGAATATCTATATACTTAAAAAATTAGAAGAGGTTTATGTAATTTATTCCTTATTATAAGAGGAAGTTTGTGTGTAACAAAACATTAAAACTCAATGAAATTTGTGTAATAAGCTCAATTAGTTATAGAACTTTGGTAATTATTACTTTTCTAGTTCTTAATATATGATTTATTTAATTAATTTAATTAGATTAAAAAAAATAATTAATTTAGTTAATATATCATATTTTTTTCCTAAAATATCATAATTATCTTCTTTAACTTTCTCCCTTCATCTTTTATTTGATTATTGTTTAAGAGAGTATTTAATAGAAGTAATTTAAAAAAATTTGATAAATATAAAAAATAAATTTAATATTTAAAAATAAAATAAATTCTCTAATTAGATTTTATATTATAGACAGAAGGAGTATTTTGCATTAAATTGATTATTAATCACTATGAATATAAAAATATCACTAATTAATTTCAAAATAAATGAATCATTACTCAAGCATAAAATTGTTTTATTGCAAAATGAAAAAGGAGAGAAACACATACAAAGAACACTAAAATATAAAAATCTCAAAATGATACGTTAAGACTTAATTCTTATAAAATCTTTAGATATCAGTTTAGAATTAATTTATTTTTAAAATGGCCTTATTTGCCCATTGCCCTTAATAAAATTAATCTTTATTATCATTACTATTCAACAAGAAATTTTATTGAAAATTAGTTAGAACTATTTTAGTTGTAATTGATAAATTAAAATTGTTATTTGTTAATATGTTATTATCATTTCACTTTTTTAAATTAAAGGTATTTAGATAATTTGACAAAAAGTTAACACCAAACCAGTCTCTATCTGTAGAGAATTTATAATAATAAAATCATTTGGGAATTGAGATATGGATTTTGTATTTGTGTTTCGTTTTTAAACATAAACGTTAGAAGATCAGTTTATTTTATTCTAATATAAATTTTAATTTATTTTATCTTCTAAAATTATAATTTTTTTAAAATATTTTTATATAATTACACATATTAAAAAAAATTAAATATATATAATTAAAAAATATTTTAAAAAATTAATATATAATTATTATAAATAATTAATTTTTTAATATATCTAATTTAATTAAATAAATTTTATATCAAAAATTAAAGCTCGTAATATATGTAAAAAACTATTTTAAAAAATAATATATAATTATTATAAATAATTAATTTAATTAATTTTTTAATATATCTAATTTAATTAAATAAATTTTATATCAAAAAGTAAAGCTAGTAATATATTTAAAAAATATTTTAAAAATAATATATAATTATTATAAATAATTAATTTAATTAATTTTTTAATATATTTAAATTAATTACATAAATTTTATATTAAAAACGGGAAGTAGTAATATATTTAAGAGAGTCTCAATAAAAAAACGACAAGAACACAAGAAATGGACGGAAGGGACGGAGGGAGGGAGGGAGAGAGAGAGAGAGAGAGAGAGAGAGAGAGAGAGGTAGGTTGGTGCGTGCGGGAGTAGTTGGCTTTGAACTCTGAGAGGCCATGGCCGCGTGAGAGAGAGAGAGAGACCAAGTAAGTTTGCTGCGAAGACAACGAAACACTTCACCATGCCACGCGTACTTCATGTGGGCCCCACCTAAACAAATCTCCATCAAGGAATGTAAATGTTGAACCTTCCAACTAAAAATTCAATTCCAATCCCCTCTTTGCCATCCAGAATCAAAACCCATATAAATTTAATCCATGAAGTCAACATCCCTCCCAATCACAACACAATTTATTATATATATATGACCCCAGAAGCCTCAACCAGTTGGGAAGGCTTCCTTCATCCAATTGATCCTCCGTCATTTCTCTCTCCCTCTTCCTCTCCGTCGTCTTCTTCATCCTCTGCCTATGACTATGGCACCGAACAAGCTGAATTCTTCGGTAATTCAATATGCTCTTTGTTGTAAATTTGTATTTACTATTCTCAGTTAGGGTAGTTGGTGTAGGTTTTGTCTTTAGTTTATTGGGCTACTGCTTGGTTGAACTTCATTTGTGAGCATGGGATTCTTTGGATCCCCGTAATTTGATGTAGTTTATTGGATGCTTAATTAGGATTTATTGTGCTTGATGCCATCTTGTTCTGTTAATAATCTAAATATGGACTCAAATTTGATGTAAATGTGCTTAGAATCCCATTTCTCGTTCTACTCTTCTACTGATGACCATTGGTCAAACTTGGTTTAACTGAGAATTTGTTTTGATTTTTGAACGATACACGAAACCTGATTGAATTGACAGTATTTTTATATAATGTACGTATGGAGGGAGTCATGTTACCTACATATAGCAGACCAAAACCAGGCGTTTCTATGATTTGAAGCTCAAATCAAGTTTTCATTTATTTGCTATCTTACAAGTGGGATTCAGTGGTCTTCAAATTTGATGTAAATGTGTTTGGAATCCCAATTCGTTTGGAGCTTCCAAATATTGATTGGTTCAACACTTTAACTGATTACTGTTGGTTTAACTCGGTCAAACTGAGAATTTGTGCTGCAGAAACCTGTAAATGAATATGTGATTGAATTGATAGTGTTTCGTGTAAGGTACGTATTGAGTCCTGTTACCTACATATTGCAGCAGATCAAAAGCCAGGCATTTGTAAGATATGAAGCTTAAGTTAAACTTCATTTATCTGCGATCTTACAAATGGGACTCAGTAGTCTTCGATTTCATATGGGTTTCCCTAAATTGTTTGAATCTACCCATTTTCATGCATGCTAATTTTATCTCAGTAAAATTTGAGACACTAGAGAATTGATTATTATATTTTGAATATGATTAGTGTCGCTCCCATGTATACGGAGTCTAAGAAATGAGATTGTATTATTCATGGCTCATTAATAGATTTTATTTTACATATGGATATCTTCATAGAAGTAGTAACAGCTTATACCACATTGGGTAGCCCACCCACTCACTTCCCCCACAAAAAAATAAAAATAAAAAAATTCTAATACATTTTCCTGTAAAGGGGGAAAAAGAAAAACTAAGGCGTGAATGGGTAAAATCTCTGGCATTCAGATACATGTCCATTGATCAATTAAGGATGCCAATGCATCGATTTAATAAAATAATATCTGTCAGGAAGAGAAATTGATATGTTTTATTTTTCTTTGTTTAAATTTGTTCAATAAAAAAGAGGAGAAACAGAATACAAGAACGTTCCAATTATGTGATTTGTTTATTATATCCAAATTATAGCCTGTAGTATGTTAATTGTCTGTTTTTGTGGGGATCGATCTTACATAGCAATGCTAGTTTCAACTATCAACTGTTCACATAATTTCCCTGGTATGTTTGACATTCTGTATGTAACAGGGAAATGCAAATGGGTCATGTTCACCATCTGAGAATGGTTTTGCCCATTCCTTTTCTCTCTTTCCTGCTGAGGCAGACCATGAGCTTCTTCAGTCTTCAATACGGGAATCAGATGGTCATCTTATAGAATTTTCTGAAGCCCTGAGAAGTATGCCCATATTTTGATAAAATTATTGATATCAACTGCAGTAAGACATGAATCTTGATTTAAAGATCTTTGTCCTTATTTTGTTTTGAACTCCTTCTAGCTGTTGCAAAGGCCCTGAGGCGGGCTGCAGAAGGAAAGGCTTCTGCTCAAGCTGAGGCTGCAGAATGGAAACGAAAATATGAGTTGGAGAAGGCACGGAATTTGCAGTTGGACCATAAAGGTTCTAATAATTAAATTACTGCAAGATGCAGTTTCTGTATTCATATTTCTATTTTGTGGCTGTTGATCTTGCAAAAAGAACAATACTTTGAATCAGCTTTGTCTGTCTTAACTGCAAAAGCCCTTTTCTTTGTTTACTTGGAGATTCTTGAGCTAATCCTTTCTTTTGATTGTTTTGGTTCAAATCTGAGTTATAGATTGTGTCTGCAAATTTATATTATATGAAACCAACTGTTGTGGAAACACAGCAAAGAAGAGTTTACTTTATTTTATTTTTGTGATCTCCATGATATATTTATTATGTGGCTTATGTTCTAATCTTTATTGGTATGCTTTCCATCTCAACTGTTGCTTCTCTCTCACCCCTCCCTCTCTCCAATTTATAATATCTCTTTGCTTCCTGTTTCTTTAACAGTGCAGTCACGCCTAGTGAATCAAGGCGACCTTTATGATGTGAAGATGGATAACCGAGCCAATAAGCCTGCATTTTGTGATGAAACTGGTGAGCTGTCTGAAAGATGCTGCTCAAGAAATGGGATTTTCTCTCATGAGGTTTTAAGGGACGGGAATCCTGATACTGATGCCAAGATGGTTAGAAAGGTGTGTTATATGACCCGGCTTGATTTAAAATAAGTTGTTATGATGAATCTTTAGCTGGTGGGTTGCTTATCGGTGCTTTGAAAGATGGGTGTGCAATTGTGTGCTGCATAAATAGTCATTTGTTTCATCTTGCTACTGGTACAAGGTTGTTTTTACTACTTTCAAATTCTGTGCATCTCTTTTCCCATAAAAAGGTTTATATAATCTTAGTTTTTGAGGAATTTGTTCTACCAGTAGCTAATTCATTGTCGTCCCATTAATATTGTACAGCATAAACAGTCAACTGTAACTGAAATTTTTTTTAATCTTCCTTGTCCACCCTCTTAAAGAAGCTCAATTGGAGTTTTTTGATTTTGAGACAGGCTTCATTTAAACTTTCATGGTGCTCCAAAGGTGAGCAAAGTGATCAGCACAAACATGACATTGTCTCTTTCGAAAGAGGAAACATAACCACTGCTGAGCGCAGCAGTAAGCAGGTATCAACTCTGCCCCTGAGGAGTGGCTTAAAGTTTTCCCTCATACTAGTATTGAAGTCCGCATACTTGTATGTTCTTTACCTAGCAAGTCCTATTAATTTCAGATATCTTTAAAGTGGGAATCATGCCCTCAGACGGTGCTCATATTGACCAAACCAAATTCAGTTTCAGTCCGAATTCTGTGTATAGAGATGACAAGGTATGAACCCCAATATATCACCTATTTTTATTACTTGTTTTGCATTTTTAGCTTTTCCAGGGGGAAAAAAGGTTCTTCCTAAGCTTGCAGTGCAATGCTGGATTTCAGTATGGAGCACTTCTCAAGACTGTAATATGCCATCAAGGAAAGGCATTTGCATCAGAGAGCTTGATTTAATTTGCTGCTACTTCTGCTGGTCCTTTTCCCCTCCTTTTCTTTCTTTAGGAAGGTTAAGGGATCTAATGTTGTCATGAAACCTAAGAGAATTATGCGCTTTGATAATTTTTTTCCTCTCTTTTATAAATAAAGCATTGCATCCTGATGGAGGTTCAAAGGTTCTGGAAAAAATTATAAGTTGCTCAAGTTAGTGATTAATTGTGTTGTGTCGGAGTTTGTGGTGCTTTGGTCTGGAAACCTCATATTTAAAATTGTAATTTATTTGCATATTATCCAATTTTTAGACTTATGCAAGGATCCATCTTGAAGGGTGGATCCTCGTCTTGACATGGCCTCTAGCCTGAATCATACTTTTTATACACTGGTGTTAAGGCCCTGAAATTTTTTTTTCCTGTCACTTTCCTTTTCCTTTGTTCAACTCCACTTTGTAATATGCGCAGCAATCCTATCTTTGTATCCTTATTTATATTTGCTTTCATGTTATAAGCCTATAAACAGCCATGTATTTTGGTATTACTCTACTTATCTTTATTTTTATTCCCAGATGGTTGAGGGAGCAAAAGAAGCTAAAAATCTATGTGGAACCACGTGTTCGGACGGAACTTCTAAAAGAGTCATCATACTTTAGCTTTGTAGAGACTTGGAAAGATGGTGAGGAATGAACTGTTAGATGCCATAATCTCAATTCAAGCAATATTTAGCATGAAGGATGTATGATCAGAAATACTTGTTGTAATTTTGTGAAGTTTTCTAGTATTATTTTATATTCTATACGTTTAATTTTTTTTTATATGATTCTTGATACCTACTATGATTCTTCTTCCGATTTTCATTATTCAAAATTAAATTTCAATTGGTTGCAGATAAAGAAATTTCACTGTTGCACACTAAAGTTGACCTTGTGATTACTCTTGGTGGTGATGGCACCGTCCTATGGGTATGTACAATCAATTATTATCTTCCTATCTGATTGATCCCCTTTTGTTATGAATTTCTTTGGTAGTTATATTCATCAACAAATGCAAAAAATAATGTTTTCTGATGAGTCAAATTATAAGCATACCCCTTATAAAAAGGGAGATAAAGCTATCCTGGGAAAGAAAATAAATGCTGTGACAAATTGATAGAGTTTAGGGATTACTAATCCTTTGATTCTATGACTATTGAATTATAATATCTAACAATATTCTACAAACTGTGCAGGCAGCCTCTATGTTCAAAGGACCAGTTCCTCCTATTGTCCCATTTTCGTTAGGTTCTCTGGGCTTCATGACCCCTTTTCGTATCCTCCATCTTTATCTACATTTTATACTATCTTCTCTGGTATAACATCTTTTTTTTTCTTATCTGATTGAAAGCTTAACTTAATACCCATCAGATAGTGAACATTACAGAGAGTACCTCGAATCAATATTAAAGGGCCCTATTAGCATCACATTACGGCACCGTTTAATATGCCATGTCATAAGAGATGCAGCTAAAAGTGAATATGAAACTGAAGGCCCAGTTCTTGTTTTAAATGAGGTCACTATTGATCGTGGCATATCATCTTACCTCACAAATTTGGAATGTTACTGTGACAATTCTTTTGTCACGTGTGTACAAGGAGATGGATTAATCTTATCCACGACATCTGGAAGTACTGCATATTCTCTGGCAGCTGGAGGATCAATGGTCCATCCTCAGGTACTTGAAGAGAGTTTTATTCATGTTTCTATTTCGGAGGTAAACTGATCAGCTTAATGAGTTCAGTTTCAAGAAAATAGGGCAATTTATTGCCCAAGTTTATATTAGAAACTTCAAAGAAGCTTTGCTTAGTACATATGGTCTGTGTTGTGCTAGACGTGCAAGTCCTGGCAAGTGCGGCTTGCAAGACATAAAATTTGATATTGAACTAATTTCCTTTATGTTCCTACCTAGCTAGCACTGCCAGGAATTCATTGCCATATATTTATTGCTTTACTATTCTAAAACTGGTACTTCACTCTTATCATGAATTTTTTTTGCCAATATATTTTTATACTTCAATTTTAGGACAAAACATGAATATTAGCTACTACTTTTTTGACTTTTTTTTTTAATCTTAGATTGAAAATGGATTGATATGGTACTGACATAAAATGTCTGTGCTTTTAAGCTGCAGCTTGTCTGCACCATTGTTCTTTGTCATTGGACCTGGGCTTTAACAGAGGGGGGGAAATGAATTTCTGTATGTTAAAAGAATTAATACGGCAGAGCCTAGAGTAAATTTGTAGGGCAAGACAATAAAATTTATGAATAAATTAATATTTTGCATTCTGGACTACACAAAAATATTTAAAGAGTTTATAGTTAGAATGGAGAAACTGAGAAGCTATTATATATTGTTTTGTTTTATAATTCATGTAACAATTCAATGATATAATTATAAATATAGCATACAATTATTTGGACTTGTGTGTTTACCTGCGTCTGCTTCTGTGTGTGCGTGTATGACACAGAAAAAATGTGAAACCAAAAATTTAATAAACACAACACACTTGCCAATTTTTGAGAGGTTGGCCTCTCCACCAAAACCAGATCAAAACTCTAGTTAAACCACTTCTCTTTTGGGCTTTTCCTTTTATACACCCAGTCAATTACTTTCTAACTGCTACCTACTACATTTTATCATTGTTCCCTCGTTTTGCTTCTCTACTTTTCTTCTTCTTTCTTGTATATACTTCGGTATCTTTTGTTGGACTGGCAGTTCCTTGTTCTTCTATCTTGTTTTCCTTTTGTCTCTTCTTGTAAGTTTTGACTGCTAGGTCTGGAGCAGTGAGTCCAGCATACTTCTAACTGGTTAACACCTGCAAGTGGATAAAATTGGATTTGAAAAAAGTTAAGCTTTCCTAGATTTAAAGTTATGGTCTCTTCTAAGCCACTGGTGTTGAGTTAGTAATGGGGCTTTCAATAGGTGGTATGGGGCCTTAGGTCCAAACTTCTAAAGTGTCTACAAAAGTTTTGATTGAAAGGAAAATGCCCAAAATGTACAAGGCGGAGGAAAACAAGTCACTGAAGAAAGTAGAAAGAAAATCAACCGAAGTACCTTCCAAAATTTTAAAAGCAAAAATCCATACAGAAGCCACTGGAAACATTCTGATTGGAAAGTTTGATTCTAAAAGTTGCTGCTTTCATGCTTAGCCAAACATGCTGAATTAAGGCGGATAGGAACACCTACCCATATCCATGTGATTTTCCTCCTGTCTTCCCTTTAAAACCACTAAAAAATGTTAGACTTGCTTTCCTTTAAAATGGATGGACAGATACATACAGCCAGAAATGCATCCAACTTATGGCGAATTCTTTAAACTAAATTACTGTAGTTCACTTGGGAAATTAAAAACCATTGATTGTAGTTATGGTTTGCATGGTTATTTGTGGTTTTCTAACAATTTATGATTTCTATGAGCTGAGTAACTTGATTACTTAGCTATCAAGTTATGTTTGTTTTTCAACTAGTTGGGTTTGGGTATATCCATGGATTGCTGTGTACTGTGGCTTCTTGTAATTACAATTTATCGGTGGACATGACTGAATATGGCACTGAAAAGAACAGCAGGGAAGTCGGAAACTGAAATTATATTCTTCTGTACATTGCTTCTGACTATTCACATACATATATATAAACTTGGTCAATTAAAGGGACCGGATATCATGAGATTGATTTATAGAAGGAAATCGGAGAAATAATTGCAATTGAATCTCAATCTCCTATAATCTCTCCTAGTTGATTTATAATTAATTCTAATATCTTCTAATCAACTACAGTTTAATTTCTGCCCAGTGTGAAAATGAGAGTGTAATTTCTGTTTGCTGATTTATTTTGAAAATAAATTCTTACTTTGAATCGATATAGCGTATTTCAGAAGTTTCATCACTTTATCTTTCTTCAAAGTTTTGTGAAGTGCTTTTGCCTAAACATTTCTCTGGGATATTGATTGGCTGATTGATTCCATCTTTACCCGTTCATAGCTTCGAGGAAATATTAAAATGTAACACCGTTATGAAACTCTTTCCAAACTTGCAGGTACCAGGAATTTTGTTTACACCCATTTGTCCACATTCACTATCTTTCCGGCCATTGATATTACCGGAGTACGTAACTCTTCGGGTGCAAATACCATTTAATAGCCGAAGCCCTGCATGGGCTTCCTTCGACGGCAAGGACAGGAAGCAGTTGGCACCTGGGGATGCATTGGTGTGCAGTATGGCACCCTGGCCTGTTCCTACGGCATGTCAGGTCGATTCCACGAACGACTTCTTGCGAAGCATACAGGAAGGCCTCCACTGGAATTTGAGAAAGACTCAGTCATTTGATGGACCTAGGGACTTGTAATTTCTCAGTTCAGTTTCTTGCTGGGTAATTTTACAGAGAGTTCGACTGGTATCGGGAGGAGATCGATTGAATATCTTGATCAGTAGACGTGACTTTAAAAATTCAGAATCTCAAAGTGGTATTCTCTGTGGATTTACCCCATACCCTTTTTCCTTTCTTGCCTTCTCTGTGTTCCTCTACTATGATAGGGGCTACAGAGCAAATATAGTAGGAAATTGGTTCATATCATAAGGTGGGATATATTGCAGATAGGGTGTTATACTGTATTCTCAGTTTTTCCCTCTAAAGATAGGTGCTGATAATTACCATATATTGCACAGCTAGCATTCACTGATGATGACGAAAATTTAGAGTAGAGTTTGAATGATAAGATAATGTTCTGGTGCGAGAAATTGTAATTAGCTAGATATAAGAATTCAATGCTCTTTTAGGCTCTATATGGTTCGTGCAAGAGAATGGGTTACTTGGATAATAATGGAGATATATAACAGTTATTATATTCAGTGATACTTGGATAATAATGGAGATATATAACAGTTATTATATTCAGTGATTATTATTTAACGTTAATTTCCTGTTTTTCTTATTCTATCTTGTCTTGCCACCCTCTTCGTTCTTTTCCTTTTGACTTTCGAATTTTTTTTTATAACAAAGAGAGGGCTTAAACCTAAAACAAATTACTATGGATATGTTTGGATAAGATTTTAGAAAATGGTTTATAGAAAAAAAGGATTTTTGGATAATTTTTGAAAAATAGCTTTTGAAAAAGAGTTTATAGAAAAAAGTGGTTTAAATAAATAAGCGTTTGGATAGTTATTATCAGTATGATTTTTGTGATTGATAAATTATGATAAAAAGTATGATTTTATTAAAAATATGAGAGAGGAGACAGGGTAGAGAAGAGAGGAGACAGGAAAGAAGGTGTAAAAAAATAAGGGTAAAATAGTAATTGTGTAGTTCATAAGTTTTTTTACTGTTTTAAAAGTTAGTCTCAGTAGTTTATCTAAAATTTTTATTTTAAATTATGGTTTAGTCTAAACATCCTTTTAGACAAATATAATTATTGGTTTCAAAAAAAATTTAAACTAATATTTAAATTAATTTTTTTTTTAAAATTTTAGTTTGAAAGTTCCAAACAACACTATGGGCCTGTTTGGAAATCGCAAAAATCGCGGTTTTAAAAAGGCTTCTGGCCTAAACCTCAGTTTGGAAAAATTTTAAAACAAATAGCCATATTTGTTTAAACGGGTTTCTGGACTAAACCATGATTTAAAACGATAGTTTCAGATAAGCTGGTCAGAGTAGCTTTTGGAACAGTAAAACACTTTTCAACTACTCAATTACTATCTTACCCCTATTTTTTCTTACACCCTCTCTCCTCTCTCTTCCATCTTTTCAACCCTCTCTCCTCTATCTTTTTCACTATCTCTTATATCTCCTCTATCTTTTTACCTTCTCTCCTCTCTCATATCTCATACATACATTTTTTAATTTTTCAATTAAAAAACCCCTTTTTGTAACAACTATCCAAACATTCATTTATCCAAAATTATTTTTCTGTTTCATAATCTCTTCTCTAAAAATCTTTTTTCATAAGGTGGCCATAAACCCGTTTTTAAATTCTTATCCAAATACACACTATATATTATTCAAACGTGCGGATAAAGACTATAAGTCGTTTCGTATAAACCTCCAAAGTAGAGATCATGTTGGGGTGATTGCCTGGTTCGAACACAGGTTTAAGAGGTGAAAGCAGAACACTTTCACTGCCATCACTCCCTTTGGTTTCTATTATAACGTAATTTTAACAATTTCAACAAAAAACAATGAAAAAAAAATGAAAAATGGTGAAGTTATTAAATATGTTTGATAATAATTTTTTCCTGCTGTGAATTAAAAATGGAAGAGAAAAGTTATACTCCTTCATTCCTTAATCAAGTTGACTAATTTAGAAGGACTAATTTGAGAATATAAAGAAATTAAATAAATAATTTAATTATAATATATGTTAAATATTATTAAATTATATTATTTTTAGTTTTTAATATAACATCTATTTAACTAATTTAAGTAGATTAAGAAAGTTAGTTAAGTTAGTTATTTATAATAATTGCGTGTTAATTTTTTTTTTAAATATCCCCTTTAATCATGTGCATTTAAACTACCCTTAATAGAAACTCTTTAATATGTGTAATCATATAGGGATATTTTGGGTGACAAATGATAATTTTAGGAGACACATGAATTGTGGTATTATATTTAAGACTAAAATAAAATCCTTATCTATCTCTTATATTTAGAACCGGAGGAGTATCAATTTACAAGTTAGTCAAATTAGTCAATTGGATTTTATATTAAAAAATATTAATAATATTAAACTTTAAATAAAAAATAATCTTAGAAAAATATAATTAATACCTTACTTACTTGGTAGCTTATAATAAGGAGCACTCATTGATTCCTTGACTCAAGGGAGTATCTGATTATAAAAAGAATGAAATCTTCAACATTTAATGAAAATTATTATAGTTGCATATATAGATGAACTTTAATATAATATTCTATATTTATTATAACAAATCAACGTTATTAATGCTATAATTTATTTTATGGATCTATATATGGGTTCTTGAAAAAGCCTGCCCTTCACAAGATGGCACCACCCACGTCTCAACTTTGCGTCATATTGATGTTGCTTCTCACCATTTTCTCCACTCCATCCATGTGTAAAACTTTACACATGTATATATAACCCTTATATTTTGGACAATTACAAACAACCTCTATAACTTTTAAAACTTTACGATAAACCCCTCTAAACTTATAGATTTATGCAGATAACTCCCATACGATTACTTTAATTTTATACATCATTTATATATGTGAGCGTGCGCTTCAAAATAAAGTTTAAGGGTTATATATAACTAATTATGGATTATCATTATATTTAAAAATTTAAAATATTATAAAATTTAATTAATGGAATCACTAATTAATTATTATCATTGGACTAAAAATCTTTCAAAAATCAAAGTAATATTATTGATTGAGATTATTAATTATGACTTATAGATAAATAAATTAAAAGTATTATGTCAGATCGAATTATACTCATTTTTTACTAAATTAAGTATTATAAAATTTTAAGAGTATAATTAGTTGATCGATGGTTGAGATCCTCGCAGATTTGAAAGGTCATGGAGGTTTATTATTAAGTTCTTAAAGATAATGGATTTTATTTGTATATAACCTAAAGTTTTAATAGAGTTTTGTGTAATATAGCGTGGTTAAAATTATATTATTAGCAATTTTTTTAAGTATAAAAAATTTTGAAAAAGAATTGAGTTTACCTATGATTCAAGGATAAGGTGAAGTCTCTCTTTTTCTTAAGCGTTACCAATATCAGATAGGGCGAGTTATCAATTACTCTCAGGTATAAATTTAGACACTCAAGAGTTAGGATACCTCTTCAAATACTACAACTAGAGTTACAACAAATTAAAATAATACTCTTCATGATCAAACACATTATTAGCAATTGATTCAAATGGTTTTAGCGATTGTTTTTCTGAAGTAAGGCTTTGAAATCAAGAGAAAACTGTATTTAAAAAAAGTACCAAACTTGATTTGATGATCTTAATGTTTTTTTTTTCAACCCAAAGATTATATATATTACAAAAAAGTCAGAGCAAGGATTAACCAGTACCCTGAATCAGATAATAGTAATCTCTAAAAGGGGATGGGGGATTCAAATCCCAACCTAAGGGCTCATCCCTTTGCAACCAGCTTTGGCTAGCCAAGCCAATCTGTTGCCAAATTCCAAGATTTAGGAGTAAAAATAAGTGAAAAAGATCGATATGATCTAAACAAAAATCTTAAATCTTCTACCAGCTGCTCGCCAATCTGGACAAAGAATATGACCTGTCACAGTATTTACTAATGGTAAGCAATCATATCATATGAATTTAGGGCTACTGTGCACTTTAATGTGAGATTGGCTAACTGGAAAATGTCCTATTAGAAAAGAGGCTTCAAAAGAATCTTAAGCGGATACAACTTTTAAGTGGTGTGCCAATGGCCCTTGGATAAGTGACATAAAAACTCTATTGTAAGTCTTACAATAAAGACTATAAATCCGATTTTACCTATAACTTTAAATTTAAACTATTAGTAGCAAGTAAAAGATTATATAACTATAAAAGTTAGAAGAATACATATCTATTTTTTTTTAGATTATATCTCTTATTAACAATATAATCTCAAGAAAATATGAGATATATATAATTATTTTTAAAAAGTTAATTTTAATGATCTTAAATCCAAATTTAATTATCTTAAGAATTATTTAGCCTCACTTCTCAAAATAATCAAGAAAAAACTATTTTTGTCAATTCTGTCCACCACTCGAATGGAAACGACGAGTCGTTTATCTCTGCCCAGTTTGAAGAGGGATTGATTTTGATGCAAAAGAAAGAGGCTTCTGGAATCAAAGAAACGCCCTCAGATTTAACGGAATTACAAATCCCTTTGTGGGGCGAGTCTTCTTCTTCCTCATCGAATTTCTTCCCGATTCTTCTTGTTCGCATTTGTGCTTTTGGAATTTGATTATGAAGTAAAATGAGTTTCCTCTTAACAACTCTGACGAAGAAGCACGAATTGGATACAATCATCAGAGACACCCTAGAGAAGGTCCTCGTCCTTCGTTTCGGCCGCCCCACTGACCCTGCCTGTCTCGTGCTTGACGACATTGTATTCCTTCTCTTCTTCCTCATATTTTGTATCCGCTTTGTTCCACTCTTTCGACATGAGAATTCAATTCTTTGAGGCTTTGGGTGTTAGAAATAGTATCTGTTTACAGGTTCCGGATTATCTACTTATATTTTGCGGTAATGTTCAAAAGTACTGAAAAGAGGGGATAAGGAAGGAAAACCGCTGAATTGAACGCCTTTCAGTTTTTCTATTTTGTCTGTCACCTTGGGTGCGAAGGGAGTCAAAATTTCCGTATCCTTGTTATTTTATTTAGGGTTAAATCTGATGTGAATAGGATTCAAGGTGGTGTAAAGTGTTTATTGCTTTAAGTTGGTGATATGGTAATAAACTAATAATGTTATTAGTTGGGCATGACTTCTATGTTTATCAAATTTAACATCTGTTTCCTGATTTTTCATTTGGTATTAATTTTGGTAGGTTCTAAATCATTTTTATGTTTGCTGATATTTACAATGGTATTATGTGATGGAGTATCGGGGTATTATCTGAGTCTTAAATTTGCATGTTTTGAACAGGAAGATTCAAAATGTTTTAATCGCAATTCATAATATGCTCAGAATTTTGCACTACTCTGTTGTCATAAAATTTTGTTGACATTGTTCACCCAGCTTTCTAAATCAGCAAGGGATGTGTCCAAATTTGCAACTGTGGCACTAGTAGATGTTGACTCCGAGGACATTCAAGTCTATCTCAAGTATTTTGACATTACCCTGATACCTTCTACAGTTTTCTTCTTCAATGCGCATCACATGAAAATGGATTCAGGGTATGATCTCTGCTCTAGTGAATGCTTATTTCATTTCATTCTACTTCGCTTTTGAGTTTAAGACCTAGTGATAATTTTAGGCATTGTAGAATTAATTGTACTTGTGTTATTTTTATTATATGTTATGTAGGAGTGCTGACCATACTAAATGGATTGGTGCTTTTCATAAAAAGCAAGACTTTATTGATGTTGTAGAGGTACATTCTCCATTTCTTCAAAATCATTCCATTTGTGTATGAATTGCTTATTGACTTGGCATGGCTTCCAATTGTTTTGAATTTGGGACTTTCACACCAGCATCTTAAGACTGCAAGTTGTTAATCAATTGGTAAAATAAATGTTATTAGAACATAACAGTCAAATTTCCAATAACTGGACTACAGCAAGAACAGCAAGGGAATTGAAAAGGGGAAAAAATGATGATATGGTAATCCGTTAAATCCTGGTTCCTATAAAGGAGCTGGAATTATAGGCTGGGTTTGTGAAGTATCAACTGTTAGAAAAGTATATAATTCTATAAGAGAAAGTCCTGACTCTATAAGGCTGTAGTTCAGAGATAAGAAAGTTAATGCCTAATGCCGCCTTTTCTCCCTTATGTGTCTATTTTTTACTTTAGTTTTGACATGCATGATATTATCTTCCTATTTCTGCTGTTTCCTTAGATTTCTTATGGTGGAAGCAACAGAGAATGCTTGAAACTGGCTGTACTAGTTAGAGTGGGCTTGGCCATCCGTAAACATGTTTTACTCTAATTTTAGCTTGGGAGGTTTTTTAGTGTTTGATCAGTATTATTAAGTGTGATATAGATGTCATCTTGTGCCAAAGCCATCCAGCTCTCCTTTTGTTAGAACTATTGGAAGTTGGTTAAACATGGTTTGATTCGATTTGTTGTCATCAGGTCACTGTCGGCTTAACTCACTTTTCATTGCTATTGTAGTTTGATGTACATGGATTCAGGATAAAAAGTGATTCACAGAATCACAGTTCAATTGTCTAACTGTTGTTGAATTGAAGTCAAATCACATAATATTTTACAATGAAATCAATACATGTTATAAAATAATATTTAAAATAGTTGTAAATATTTACAAATATAAATCGTGCAATCATTTTTGGAAAATAGTATTATGGATACCTTTCTTTCTCCTATTCTGAATGTTTCAATATTATGAAATTGTCTATCAGGATGCATGAATCTTTTTTTTCTGTTCTAATTAATTAATTAAATTAAATTAAATTGTTGCAGGAAATATATAGAGGAGCAATGAAGGGAAAGCTTATTGTGAAGTGCCCTCTTCCACCAGAACGGATACCAAAATACCAGCTACTGTACAAAGATGTCTAGAAGTTAACCTTGGTAGTTATGATTATTCTCTTTCCCTTTAGTTGCTAGAGCAGGTTTGATATGTTAGAAGGATTTTAAAGGGATTGAAATGTGAAAAGAAAAACAAATTGGTTGGCCTTACTGGAATGTAAAATTTGTTTTTCATCTGCTTCAAAATCCATCAATTAGATAAATTGTTTGTTTCCTTTTGTTAGGATAGCAGAGATGAAGATATTGGGCATGCAAAAAAAATATAAGATTTATAATAAATATATACGAGGAAGAGTTCGCGTGGTGTCTATTAAAGAGAAAATAATAGAAAATCTTTTGAGGTAGTTCAGATATATACAAAAAAGTCGGTTGGAGGCACCGTTAAAGATAGTAGATTAGATAATATGAAGTCTTTTTGAAAAGGGATAGAGAAGACTAAAAATACTCAATGAAGTGATTAAATGAGACATTTTAATTAACAATATATCCAGATATCTAGTTGTTGATAGAATATAGTGGTATTGTGCATTATATATAATTAATCTTGTTTGTGCACATTCTGATATTTCCTTCATTTTCTTGGTTTGATTTGAACCTCATGTTGGGCTGATTATGTTTAATCTATCATCTTCATTCCCATGTGTTAGTGTAAGCGGCTCGGTATCACTTAAGTAAGGTCTTGAGTTCGAGTCTTAGCGTATGTAGAAAATCTTCGTTGGGAGACTCATCCACTATAGCCAGGTGCGTGACGTGGGTCGAATCCGGATATAGTTAGGACAAAGCTCCGGTGAACCAGGTGGGCAATAAAAAAAAGAAAAAAAAAAAAGACCTTATTATTGTTCTTGTTCTGTATGTGTGTTGAATCGCAGTGGAACTGGGAATTTAAATTTAAAGTTTTAAGAAATTCAATGACCACCTTTTTTTCTTTAATACAAGGCCACGATAAAAATTGGGCAAGAAAATCAAAGATAAAAACAGGGTGTTAAGGTGCAAATTTAGTGATGGAGTATTCTTTTACACGCATTTGACACTACAAAGTTTATGTTGCACTTCATGAGTGTAACAGTAGACATGAATATTTATAAATGGAGTGAAAGTGTAGGGCCTGTTTGGATAGGATTTTGAAAAATGGCTTATGAAAAAAAAGGGCTTATGGACAACTTATGGAAAAGGACTTTTGGAGAAGAGTTTATGGAAAAAAAGTGGTTTTGAATAAATAGGTGTTTGGATAGTTATTTTTAGAATGACTTTTTATGGTGGTAAATGACCAAAAAGGGTATGATTTGATTTAAAGTAAGAGAGAGGGGGGAGTTAGAGAAAAGAGAAGAGAGAGGAGAGAGGGAAGAGAGGAGAAAGGAGAGATGGTGTAAGAAAAAGTAGGAGAGATGAGAGAGGGTGTAAGAAAAGGTAGGAGAGAGGAGAGAGAGTGTAAGAAAAAGTAGGGATAAGATAGTAATTGGATAGTCCATAAGTGCTTTTACTGTTGAAAAAGCTATTTTAAATAGCTTATTCAAAACCATGGTTTTAAACTATGGTTTTGTCCAAAAGTACTTATAGACAAATAAGCCTGTTTGTTTTGAAATTTCTCCAAACTGAGGTTTGGGCCAAAAATTCTTTTAAAACCGCGGTTTGCGGCCTTACCAAACAGGCCCGTAATCTCTATTACTTGTACCCGGCGTCCCTTAAGTAAGGGGTGTGGATCCTACTTGCTGTGTAATGTGTAACTAGGTTAGGAGTAAAAATATCCATAAAATATTATATTAGGGTACGATTTTGCCTACCAACCTTTAAAAAGATGTAAAAATTCTCAATGTGACAAAAGAGCATACGTTGGCAAGAATTATCTATACTCTTCAAATTTTATAATACCTAGTTGAATTTAAAATAGGTTTGGGTTAATTCATTTTAATTCAATTTTTTTTGTCTATAACTCGTAATCAATAATTTTTATTAAATCTTACTTTAATTTTTACAAAATTTTAAACCTTATTATAGTAATTAATCAATAATCTCATTAATTAATTCTATGATATTTTAAATTTTTAGCCATAAAAATTACTTATAATAATCATAAACTACTTTGATTTTTGAAAGATTTTGAACACATGATGATAATTAATTAATAATCCCATTAACTAATTTTATGACATTTCAAGACATAATGATAATTTATAATAATCATAAATATACCAAACACTTTTCATAATTTTTTAACTTTATGTGGGTTTAGACAATTTTGTGTATAAATTCGAATCAATACTTTCTAAAAGAAATAACTAATTTTATAATTTATATATATACTTTTATCTAATTGTTGCTAAATATATTTTCCATATCTTTATAGATGGCAATACAATGCCATGTAATATTTAATGCTATTAATATGTCTGTTGTGTTGTTACGAAAATTGAGGGAATTTTTTTTATATTTAATCAAATAAAAATAATTAATAAAAGTCTATAATATCTCTCGATCAAAAAGGAAAAACTACTAGGGGGTGATGGCCGTAGTGGCAGCGATAGTGATAGCATTAGTGGTTGGAAAGAGATGATCAAAATAAAAGTAAATGAGACTGAAAGATAATTATAACTTTTTTAAACATGCAATAAATGATAATGAGTATTTATATGAAAAAGTATGAATGGGGTTGGTAATCATCGTTACTATGGTAAACCCTATTACCAAAGCTAAAATGCAATCAAACATCCAATTTTAGTAATGCAATGGTGATTGCCATTGTAGGCTACTAAGTTTGTAATGGGGTTGAACTAAACTGAGCTCCTATTTTTCTCCCTGTACAATGCATGGGAAAAATATCTAATTAATAGTAAATGTAAAAAAATATTGAAATTTTATTTGACTCAATGGAGACATGAAAAGTGTCCGTGTTCAAATTTGTCAATGATATATAGTAGAAAGTTTAAGTGCAACATTTTATTTTATTCTATTATATGTAATAGCTAAAGTATACTTTTGATCTCTTATATATATTTACATAAAATTTTATTTTAATTTTTTAAGTTTTAAAATTATATTTTTAGTAATTTAAAATTAATATCGTTAACTTTATTAATAAAAAATGCTGATTCAAAAAATTTAAAATAATAATTATAAAATTAAATATTATCTATTAAATTAAAATTAAAATATTATATTAAAAAATTAAAATATAAGTATACTTTTTCAGTATTTAAATATATAGTTATCATTTTAAATTTATTGAGTTAGTATTTTTTGTTAGTAAAATTAAATATATTAAATTTAAAAGACTAAAAATATATTTTTTAAATTTAAAAGATTAAAATAAAATTTAATACAAGTATAAATGACATTTTTTTCACTTAATCTCAAAATAATATGTTTAATCACAACCTGGGTAGGTAACATTTCATTAATCAATGGATCTTACTTTTCAAGTCTCTTTTTTTTTTTTTTTTTTTGTCTTTATCCCTCAAACCTATGCCATTTGGTCTTTCTGTATCATGTAACTCGTCTGCTGGTGTCAAGCAAAACGACATACATATCAAATATCCAAGTTAGGTACAATGTATATGTCACTTTCCATTAGGTCTAAACTTAACCTCACCTGCATTATCCTTTTCTCCTGTAATTACCCCACAATACAGCAAGACATTAATTGGTATGTCATTCTTAATAACTTTTTCATTGTATAATTCACCGTTGCAATTTTTCTAGGTGTGTTTGGTACGAGGGGAGGGGAAAGAAATAAAGGGGATGAATTTTACTCATTTTCCTTTGTTTGGATTCTGAAAATATAAGAGGGATGAGAAATTCTTTTAAAATTTTAAAAGTAGGTGGATTTAGAGGGATTTGACATAACGTGACTATTATAGTATACCCATAAAATATATACTAATATTCCCACATTAACTTTTACTCACTCCAAAAACTACAGTCCAACATGATCTCTCCCATATTTGTCCACTACTCCTATACCAATAAAATCACTTCAATCACGACAGTGACGCATTAAAAATATTAATATACATTTAACAATTAATTATGTTTTGTTATTATTATATCTAATTAATTTTGCAGCGGGTAAAATTGTTCAGATAAAAATATTTTCTCTCCCTTTCCCTCTTGAGCCAAACAAGGTAGTATCAAAATATTTTCCCTCCACTTTCCTTTAATCAATTCAAATAGAATAATATTAAGATCTCTTCCTTTCACTTCTCTCTTTTCTATTGAGACAAATACATCTTAAAAAAATATAATTATAAGTAAAATATCGTTCTCTTATCTTTTCAAAAAAGATTAAGGTTTGATTTTGTTTTAGAAATTTACATATAAGCTGTTAGTATTTAAAAATTTTTCTTAGATTAATATTATCTTAAAAATTAAAAGTGTTAAAAAAAAAAGAAGAAAGTTACTTTAATTATTAAAAATTTAATATTGACTGTTAAAAAATTAATATTAGTTGTCAGGGGTGATATTATTATTTTTTTAGTATTTTTAAAATAATATTGATATAAAAAATTTTAGATCCCCACAATTTTCACGTAAAATTTTTTAAGACAATTGAATCTTACCTTCGTTGGTTATATTACCAACTTTTGCAATACTTTGAAGCCCAAATAATTGGAATGAAGACAACTACAATTATTATAATTAAATTAAACTAAAAAACCATAGTTAGAATTATATTAGTGATGATGATTTTGGAACCAATTTGACAACCTAGGGTTATCAGTCTTCAAAAACCTCACAGTGCTGATCACGGGAAAGAAGAAACCGACGAGAGTGGTTGAGAGTGAGAAAGAAAAGAAAAGGAATGACAAAGAGGAAGAGAGGATAACAAAGAATATCAGTGCGAGAGCCGACAATACTCAATTATGATCTAATTAAATATTATTAAAAAAAAATTAACACTCTCTCCCCTTGTTTTTATAAGATCAAATTAACCATTTTAGGTATGGCAAAAATAAACTAACTACAATTTTAGTTAAAGTTAATTATTTATGGTAAAATTTTAAAATTACCCCTAATAGAAGTTATCTGATTCGGTCTATAATATAAGTCAATCTAACTAATTTATTAGAACTAAGAAATGACAATTAATTTATTATATTTATCTTAAATTAATTTTTTTAACTTTATCCGTATTAAATGAAGTTTTAAAAAAAAATATAAAAGGTCACATTTAAATATTAACTACTCTTCAAGTGACAGACAAAATTAATAAATAAATATTAATTATTATTCAAGTGATTAATATTATAGATAAAAGAATCTTTTTAGAAATGACTTATATTGTGGGTAGAAAGGGGTATAAATTAGAAGAGTTTGGTTAATTAGTTATAAAATTTTATAGCTATTTACAGTTACTAGTAAAAAACATTAATGCTTTTTTTAAAAAATGTTATATTATAAAATATGCAAAATGTGTTTATGATAAGGATAAAAGGAAGAAGGCTAGAAGCCAAAAACGAGGGATAATTATATTTTAAGTTCCAAAATGTTAAATTAGTAACAATTAGGTCCTCGATAAAATTTTCTGAAAAATGAGTTAAAAATATTGATTTAGAAAATTGAAAATAATTAAGAATCTCATTTACAAATTGGACATCACATTATCTTAGTCAACCTATGAATGGGACTGTTGTGAGATTAGGATTGGGTTTCTCTCCATCTCCTTTTCATTTTTCTTCTCAGAATAATCTATCCACCATTAGATTAAAGAAGATGGATGGTTGAGATTTAATATTTTATAAAATTATTATTATAAACATAAATAAATAAATTTAAAATGTTAAAATTTGATCCACATAATTTATAATTGTAGAATAGAGAAATAAAAGAATTTTAATGTATAATATTAGTTTTATAAAATATTAAATCTGAGCCATTCATTTTTTTGATTTAAGTATGTATATGAGATAATGAAAAGAAAATAAGAAAAAGGAAGAGGAGAGTATCCATTTCCCCAACGGCATTCCTACCCCTGCCTTGACTCAGGTTGCTTGTCTCTCAGTCAATTTGATATCTTATCTATCACATTATTTCTAAATCTATAGTTAACCCCAAATGTTTAGATTAATTGCCTGTGGATCACTCCAATTTAATCCGTGACTTTGTGTTTAAGCCCTAAATATGCGGTTGTAATAATTATTTAAAGATTAATCGGTTATTAATAGTGTTAGGTGATAAATCTAAAAAAAAATTAACAATTAGCAAATTCCTACATATAAATTACAAAAAGTTGATAACTTTATATTACATCATAAACACACTCCTCATGAGCGTGATTATTACAACACACACACAAACACACGCTCGCGGGCACACATACATAAACAAGAACTAAGCTCACGCGCCATGCATGAGAGTGACTTATTCCAAAATATACGGACATATAAACAAGAACAGAGAGCATAGCACTCCTTCATCACAAAACAACCCAATTTACTTGAAAATGGTGAATCCATAGTTTGTGATTGTATATCCTCCATCTGCAACAAGATTATGGCCATTCACAAACTTAGATTCATCACCCGCTAAGAACAGAGCAGCCTCAGCGAAATCCTTAGGTTCAATCTTAGCATTTTTCAGAGGTGAATATATGTTATGAACTCCCTCATCATCAAGCCTGAAGAATTCCTTCGCCATCGGTGTGGCCACAACGTACGGCGACACACAGTTCACTCGAATCCCATGCCGGCCGAGCTCCACCGCCGTGTTCTTCGTCAGCCCCAAAACACCATGCTTTGAGCTCGTGTAGGCATGTGATGATAACCCTCCGGCGATGCTACAGACACTAGCGGTATTGATGATGTTGCCACGTCGCGCTGGAATCATCACCCTAGCAGCGTGTTTCGTGCCGAGGAACACGCCGGTGAGATTCACACGGACGACGGTCTCGAAATCGGAAACCTCGTTGTTGAGGATGCTGTCTTTGTTGTAATCTCCGAGACCGGCGTTGTTGAACATGATGTCGAGCTTGCCGTACTTTGAAACGGCAGTGTCCACTGCGTTTTGAACGTCTTTTTCATTTGTGACGTCACAGTGAACGTAGATGGAATCAGGTATGGTTTTGGACACCGCTTGACCTAAGTCGTCGAGAATGTCTGCAATTACCACTTTAGCCCCGTGCTCGGCGTAGAGCCTCGCCGTACACTCGCCAAGTCCTCTTGCAGCACCGGTGATCAGAGCAACCCTCCCTTCGAGCCTGCAACATTCCAGCTTCAACTACATGTTAGAAACAAAGTGGAGTGTATGTGTGCTTATATATATGTATATATGTGAAGTTGAAACTTTTGTTTACTTTCTAACGGCAGCAGGGGAATTCTCAGAGGCACTTGCCATCGTGGAGATGGTGAGTCTGCTTTGATGCTAGATGAACTTCAACTGCAAAAGTGATATTAGTTTATGTCAATTTCGTTCCCTGATATATATATATATATATATATATAGAGAGAGAGAGAGAGAGAGAGAGTAAGTAGATTCATGCATTGCAGAAAATTCATGCGCCGGAAGAGGCTATTACTGAAGAAATGGTCGGTGGTTAGAGAAGAGATAAAGTTTTTTTTTTACCCACCCGGTTGACCAGCTTTACTCCGACTATATCCAGATCTGACTCGTGTTGTGTATCTAATTATAGTGGGTGAGTCTCCCAATAAAAATTTTCTGTACACACTAAGGCTCGAACTCGAGACCTCACTAAAACGATACCGAACTAGTTACCACTCAGATTAATCCTCATTGGTAGAAGAGATAAAGTTGAAAAGGATAAGATAAGCTCAACACATTGTATGTCGAATGGGTGATTATAGATAAGTTGAATTTATAAGATTCATACTCTTTTTGTCATATTTTTAAGGTAAATTTTTTTTTTGTCATCATATTTATAAATTACTTTCTTATCCTTAATATACATTTCAGTTCAGTTTTTAAAAGATTAAAAAAACTAAATAAATTAGTTAATTATAGTCAAATTTAATTTCTAAAAATAAATTCATATTATATACTCTTTAATCTTTCCAAATTAATCAACTAACTTTTGTATTAGTTATAGTTAACTGATTTATTTAATTTTTTTTTAATTTTTTTAAAAATATTAACTAGCTCTTGTATAAGACAAGGAGCTAGTACATCTTTAAATTTTGTTCATTTTATCTATTATATTTATAATTTTTTTAAATAATCTTCTTAACTTATTAACTATTATATAACATAAGATTATACAGACATATTTTTGAGAAAATATATCACATATTTTATAATTTATTTATTTATTTAATTTTATTAATATATATAAATTAGATAATTAAATAGGTCACTAAGGATTAGAGGAGTAGTGTAAAAAAAATGACTTTCTATAATGGGTCAAGTTAAAAAAAAATACCTGTGAATATATTCCAAATTTACACCCTAGAATTATAGTAAAATCTCAAATATAAAAATACCCATAAACTATTCTAAACATAGTAAAAACTGCAAACTTCGTTTACAACCGTTACTTTTTTTTATGGGTCCACTAGGGTTAAGGTATTAATTTTTTGAAGCTTTTGAGTCCACTCCGTCAACTCTCTCAATCTCCCTCTCACCCCCTCTCCTCTCTCTTTGAGGACTGAGGGGGACATGAGGGAGAGGAGAGGGGGTGAGAGAGTTGACGAAGAGATGACTCAAAAGGTTCAAAAACTGACACTTGGATGCTAGTGGGATCCACACAAAAAAGTAACAATTGTTTAAGGTAGTTAATGGAATTATGACTCATATTTTTGCATTTGAGATTTCATTATAGTGCCAAATGCGTTCATGGACATTTTTACACGCCTTAAACTTTTCATAATATCTACAGATAACAATCATTATTATTTTTAAAAATTAAACTTAATATATTATCATTTGAGAATATTTTTCAATATTTAAAATTTTATTATTAATATTTTTAAACAGTATTAAGGTTAAATAATTAAAAAAATACTTTATAAAATTATTTAAGATTTTAAAATGAAACCTTATTTGACTTTAAATGACTAACTTAAAGGGGCACTTTGGCTTCTTCTTTTTTTCAATCTTTATTTCATCAATTACATTAATATCGTTGTTAATTTTGTAATATTTTGTTAATGTTCATAACTTCCTAATATTCAAATAATTTTATAATAACATTCATAAACCATTACATCTTTCTTCTCCTCGATTCATGAATCCAAATGTAGGAACATTCAAATGTATTAAGGGTATGTTTGAATTAGCTTTTAGAGAATAGATTCTGGGAAGTATAGATTTTAAAAAATAGATTTTGGGAATAAAGATGTTTTAATGATTAGTAGCATAATTACTTTTTATATTGATAAATTACCAAAAATGGTATGATTTGATTAAAAATAAGAGAGATGAGAGATATAGAGAAAAAAGAGGAGAGAGGAAAGAGTGTAGAGAAGATAGAGGAGATAGGAGATGGGGTGAAGAAGAGAGATAAGAGAAGAGAGATGAGAGATGGTAGAGAAAAGAGAGGAGAGAGGAGAGATGGTGTAAAAAAAATAAGGGTAAAATAATAATTAGATAATCCATAAGCTTTTTACTGTTTTAAAAGTTATTTTCAGTAACTTATTCAAAACTATAATTTCAAATTAAAGTTTTGCTCAAAATTAATTTTCAACAAATATAGTTATTTGTGTAAAATTTTCTCAAACCTAAATTTTACCTAAAATCAATTTTTAAATCTAGGTGCCAAACACACATTAAATACATCAAAATTCATTGATTTTTGGAAATGGATTTCATACAATACACTAGATCTTGTGAACCACATGAAAGATACTTTTTTTCCTCTCACCCTCATCCAGAGACATCAACAACGTCTAAGACAAGGGTTTTTCATCAACCACATGTTCTCATTTGACTTTTCAAAACAAATTAATACGACAAATGATGGTATGTATATATATATTAATACAAGATATTTTCAAAAGTATAACATATTTTTATTTACTTGAATCTGTGATAATCATTAATATCTTTTGATATTGTTGTGAAACTCACGAGTGAGTGAAGTCGATTGATTATGCCATGGAGTTCAATTTCCTAATGCCTATTTATGCATTTTGCTCATTATTGTCAATTGATTGAATTTGTATGATAATTTTGCTCATTATCAATTTTTTTATTTAATCAAAGACATTTTAAATCTATTTTATGCTTGAGCATAATCTTTTTTTAAATTTAGTGTGGAATGCCCTTCTTAAAATCTGAATTTATATTCTTTTCCTAATGGGTGATGTAATTCTAGTTGTTACATTCAAGCCTTTGTTGATGAGATATGATTTGGAAGGATGACATCTCTAATTTCAATAATACCCTCTCATATCTTAATTATAATAATTGATTGAATTTTTTAAATAAATTATAAAAATTAAATAAATCAGTTAATTATAATTAATATAAGAGATAGTTAACTAATTTATATAAATTGATGAGTATATAATATGAATTCATCTTCAGATATTAGATTTGATCATAATTAACTAATTTATTTAATTTTTTAATCTATTAAAAAATTAACTAACTTTTATAATTATGAGTGGAGGTAATATATTTTAAAGTATTGAAATAAGTATTCGGAATATATGGTAGATATAATAAGATTAGGACAAAATTGTCTCCCTCAAGTTTTGGTAAGATAAATGACTAACCGTATTCATATCACGCTTATTGTGTGGAAGATAAGTTTTGATCCAGAGATGTGAAATAGATATTTTTGAATTCCTTTTTTAATAAAAATTGAATTTTTAACCACGAAGATTTTCAGGATATAATGAAAAAATTGTTTCATTTTCACCATCATTATTGGAAAAAGTAAAATACTCTTGAATTATTCAAAACCCTAATCAGTCCTCCAAAATCAAAAATGCCAAATAATAAATTGTAAGGAACAAAAATGAGATTTTAAAATAAGATGAATTTCCTTTACTACCCTTCACATAAAAAAAGCTCCCCCCTCTGCTGGCAGACGCTCAAGAATTTCTAGCAAGGGTTGGTCATAGTGGGATTTGATCCCACTACTTTTTAGTTCCTAAAAGGATATCCATGGACTAGCAAATGACCATATCTGAGTGCAAAAAAAAAAAAAACCATTTAATATTTTTATGAAAATAGTGACCATGTGTTTAGGTATTATGGTCATTTATGTTAGTCAATTATTGTTATTCACTGTACTGTCACTATAAAAAATTGACTCTTAGCGGCAACTAGTCAAGAAGACGTCATTGAAGAAGCCATCAAGTCTTCTATCAACGCCCAAGAACCCCTAGTTTCCTCAAAAATAATCTCCATGCTATATCCCCAAAAAAAAATCTTTTTCCCCCTCTCCCTTGGGTTCACATATGCCACTGTAAGTCACCAAGCCTCCTCTCCATTATGCTTCACTTCTAAATGAGTAAATTATTAATAAAAAGTAAATCAAATTAATAAAGAGTTAGTATATAACTTATAAGGTCATAGGTTTAAATTCTACTGTTTATATGAAAATTTTATTAATAGATAATCTGTAAATATTTTTATAAGCGCTCTTTGAGTCTAAAGACATACATCATAATCCTAGTGAGTCCCCTGGTTACAACTCACCTAAATTATTTTGTAATAAAAAAATATGGGCAAACTATATCTCTTGTTTAATCATATTCACAGTTGTTCTCTCCTCCTTCCATACAATCCAAATCCCACCAAAGAAGCGAATTCCTGGTAAACACTCCATCTACTAACGCCTATTATCTGAAATAGAGCTTTGGACCTTCTGTTATTCACCCTAGTTTCCAATAGTGCTATTAATTATGGCTTCTTCTCATCCACTGTTAGAAAGTGGGCTGATCCACTTTTGGTGGGTTAGACCCAAACCCAATAGGCATTGGGACTATTGTGAGAATAAGGGAGAGAGTGGGGTATATATGTGTAATATACCCCATATGAAAAGAGAAGCCACCGAATATGCAAGAGCGTGGGAAGTGGGGAAGTTACTGTTTTTGAATCCCATTTTCCCTCTTGTTTTCATGCACACATATACGTGAGCATAGACAGTAGAAAAAGGCTCTCCGGAATATCTCTCCTATAGTTGCTCTGCATATCTCCTTAAGTGTCCGATGCTCTGCCTCTATTTCCTTTAGTGGTATCATGAGCCGGTTATTTGCTTCCGCGTGTTTCTCTGTGATTTTTTATTTTTCTGGTTATACACTGTTCTGTATGCTTAATTCTGTTTTAGAGTGTTTATTTAGTGATAATATGCATAGAGCATGCATTTAAACTATAAACAGAAGCATAAAGAACGTAAAACCGTGACTGAGCTTTCGTTTTTCAAAATTGGGTCATTAGAAAATAGAGTTTTTAGGACTTGAAATTAGTCCCATTACGTAGAGCACGAAAAAACGAAGAAAATAACACCTAGAACGTCAAAATAGGACGTCGGACGGAGAAATTACGGAGATAAATTGAGTCGGGTCCGTCGGACCAGACCTGTTTTCCAGTCGGGTCTGTGTGACCCGGCTGGAGGTTAGAGATGATCAAAATGGTGCATTTTGATCATCCCCAAATGGCGTCGTTTTGACTCCTGAACAAAAAAAAAAATAGAGGAACAATCTGTTCTGCGGACTAGACTTCGTCCAGCCTAGTCCAGCAGTAAAAAAAAAGTTTTGGGCTGCGAGTGGGCATGCCCATACAAAAAAAAATATTTTTTATTTTTTATTAAAAAAAAGAGAAAAATCTGGTGACTGACACATGGCAGTGGCCACGTGGCAGCACCAGGCGTGTAATGCACGCGCCAGAGGCTGAGAGTGGGCTTTGTTTAGTTTTTTATTTTTTCCTAAAATTTTTCTTCTTGGGGCCTGTGAGGGCGCGTTGGAGCTCTGATTGAGGTGTAGTTTGTTCCTAAAAATCCCTAAAATTAAGAGCTTTATTTTGATATATAATTTGCCTAATTTGGGGGCAATTCTTTACCTATTTATGGATATTCATTATATTTCTGGTATTTTTTAATGTTTAAAAATTTCAAAAAATTATAATAATTAATATTTTTTATTATTTAGGTGAAAATAACTTTATCTAACACTGAATCTCTAGGATTTAGCTTAAATGATGATATTTTATTTCTGGATGATGTCAATAACTCAGAGGAGAACCTTCAAGAGGATCCCGAGGGGGAACCTGAAGAGGATCCAGAATAAGATCTTGATGAACTCTCTGAAGAAGACCCAGAGGAGTTGATGGAGGAAATTCCACAAGAGGAACCAAAAGTAATGTATGATCCCATACCAATGTCGGAAACTTTATTCCCTATCGAATCCCTTCCTTTGCAACCTTTCATGGATTCTTCAGACTCCAAGTAGGTGCCTACTCCTCACGATGAATCTCCAGTTGAGGATTGAGAGGAAGTGAACTAACCTCTTACCCCTGCTTTGGCCATGAACATAGCTGAAAGAGATGCAGCCAAACTAACAAATATAAAAAGTGTTAATGGCATGATTGGTGACTACATTGAATGCATGACAGATAAGAAGAATACTTAATTTTACCCAAAAGTCATAATGGAATATATACGAGCAACAAGGGTTAGAGGCAACCCTAAAACAGGACGCATGAGTAAAATACATTGGCTTCAAATAATAGAATTTGTATCTAACCGTCTTAAGCCATCTCGTAAGCTTAAGAAACTAAGAAAAGCGATGTTAGATTATTGTAAAGCTCATATTAAATGATGTATATTTGTATTTGATTACCATTGCTTTACTTAGTTAAGGACATATTTTATTACTCTTTCTTTGTAAAGACTTGCCATTTATTACATGTCTTATATGCAAGCGAATTATGTTTTATTTCATTTCTTTACTAGTTATGATTAATGTATATTTTTTTATAAGTGGGAGCTTTTTAGATAATGAGTCTTCTAAAAGCAAAACTTGATAGTGCTTATATTAATTTTGATAGAACATAATGACGCTGCTAGTGCCTATGTGATGGGAGGTATAAACGTATTCTCCTGATCATGGGTCTAGTGATGTTATTATTTTCTGATAAAAAATGATAAAAGTACATGACATTGTATACTTTACATGTGCTATATATATTCACTTAAATATTCTGTGGTTCAATAAATTAATGTGGGATAGGTTTGTCATAGAACCGATATTGAACAATGGCTTCAAAGAACATTATTGTTGAATTAAACAAGGGAGAACAACTCAACGGGGATAACTAGGATATTTGGCACCGAAAGGTCCAATATATTCTAGAAAAGCAGGATACAATTGAGCCATTAACAATGGCAATGGTAGAGCCTGAGGCTGGAAATACAGCCCAGCACAGGAGAGACCATGAAGCATACCTGTCATGGAAAAAGAAAAATAGCATAGCAAGAATTACACTGCTGAGTGCAATGGCAGATGATTTAATGTGTGAGTTTGAGACACACAGAACGGCACAAGCTATGTGGATTGCCTTAAAGGATAAGTTTGATGCAGTTTCCACGACTAAGCTTAGACGGTTGATAATTAAATTCGATACCTATAAGCTAAAACCAAATAATCCTATGAGACAACATCTGCAAGAGATGTCCACAATGATTCGTGAATTGAAGGAGGCTGGACATAATTTATCTGACGAGCAGCAAGTGCAAGCTGTCATCAGGTCGCTCCCTGCCAGTTGGGAGCACATGAAAGTCAATCTAACCCATATGAGAACATTATCACTTTCAATGATGTAGCTAAGCATTTGGAGTTAGAGGATGAACGTCTGGAGGCTTATAAAGCCACTGGACAAGCCTATCTGACCGAAGGTGTTGGTCCTTCCCAATCAAAGCCTGAATTCAAAAAGGCAAAGAAATTTCATAAAAATGGGAAGAAAGGCGGTCCTCCGCCCAAGAAAGGCAAGCAACAATACAAGAAGAAGGGAAAGAAAGGAGGCAAGAAAAAGCTAGACCTAAAGAAGGTCAAATGTGTTGCATGCCATAATATGGGACATTTAGCACGTGACTGTTCTAAACAGACCGAGAGCGGAAAGGTAAAAGTGAATTATGTGAATTCACATGTCTCATTTGTTTCTAGTACTATTTTTTTAACAGAACCTGTTTCCTTTTCTTGAATTATTGACTCAAGCTCCACAGACCACGTAAGTCGAGATTGAGGATCTTTCATGGAATACCGTCAGTTGCCATTTCAAAGCAAGTGGCTTTTCGTTGGCAATAATGCAAGGTTGAGGTTCGAGGCATTGGAACCTGTAAACTTGTTTTGCTTGGTGGAAAGACCTTGATGCTGCATGATATGCTTCATGCTCCTGACATCCGATGGAATTTATAGTAACTCAACATTTTATGGTTCAGCTTTCCAATTTCAAAAGTGCTTTATTTTGGATCTTGCTGGTGATTTTAATGTTCACGATTGCTTTGCTATTACTTCGAATAATCCTGATATGAATATCTGGCATACTAGACTAGGACATATTAATCAAAATATAATGATTAAACTGGCAAAAGAAGGCTTGTTGGGGGTAATCCCTAACATAGATATGTCATTATGCGAAAGTTGTCTAGCAGGTAAGGCTACCAGAAAACCATTCGGTAAGGGAACACGAGCCGAAAATCCATTGCAATTAATTCATTCCGATATTTACGGTCCAATGAGTATGAGGGCAAGACATGGAGCTTGGTATTTTATTACCTTTATTGATGGATATTCAAGATATAGTCATGTCTATTTGATTTCACATAAATCTGAGGCACTAGAGTGATTTAGACGATACATAAATGAAGTAGAAAATCAAATGGAAAATAAAATCAAGGCATTACGCACCGATCGAGGTTGTGAGTAACTTTCAGATCAATTCAAACAGCTTTATGAAGAAAAAGGGATTATTAGGCAACTAACTATCCCTGACACATCTCAACAGAATGGGGTTACCGAAAGAAGAAATAGAACTCTTCTAGACATGGTTAGGTCTATGATGGCTTAGGCAAACCTTCCAATTTCATATTTGGTGATGCTTTATTGACAGCAACCTTCATACTTAACCGTGTGCCCTCCAAGTCAGTCGCTTTCACACCCTAAGAGTTATGGACAAAACGCCAGCTAGATCTAAGCATCCTTAGACCTTGGGGCTCGGCAGCCTATATCCATGATAGTTCTCATAGACATGAAAAATTGGGTCCTAGAGGGAAGAAATGTATCTTCATAAGGTACTCTGAATCCTCAAAAGGATATGTATTTATAAGTAAAATTGAAGATGGGACAGTGACTGAAACAAAATCAAGAGATGCTGTATTCACTAAAACAGAATTTTTTAGTAGGGGAGCTGTTGACCGCACTGTATCTCTTTATGAGACTCAGGAACAGGACAATGTTGAACAAATTGACAGACCAGGATCTTCTAGATATGTCAATCTGAGTGAGAGCCAAGAATGGTCAACACAAAGATCGAGATAAATGAGAAAAGATAAACAAGTTGCTCCGACCAGAAAGAGTAATAGGGAAAGTGTTCCAAAGAGACACTTCCAAATAGAAGGTAAAGCACTCTTAGTTACTCCAGAAGGGGATGATGAACCCCGCACTGTTTATGAGGCCTTGGTAGGTCCTGCTAAGGAGGAATGGAAGAAAGCAATGAAAGAGGAAATGGACTCAATGATTAAAAACCAAGTCTAGGAATTGGTTGATCTGCCAAAAGGGCGTAAAGCCATTGGGAACAAGTGGGTTCTCAAAATCAAAAGAAAGGTGGATGGATCAATTGATAAATTTAAAGCTCGATTGGTTGCAAAGAGATATACACAATAGGAAGGTATAGATTATGAGGATACTTTTTCACCTGTTGTGCATTTCAACTCTATAAGACTTATTCTGGCAATAGTAAACAGTTTAAACCTGGAGTTACATCAGATGAATGTAAAAACCGCATTCCTAAATAGTGATCTGGATGAAGAAATCTATATGGAACAACCAATAGATTTTATTGAAAAAGGGTTTAAACACAACAAGTGTAAACTCAAAAGATCCATTTATGGATTAAAATAATCATCCAGATAGTGGTACTTGAGGTTTCACAAGGCAATAACCTCATATAACTTCCAAATGATAGAGGAAGACCACTGCGTCTACATTAAGCGGTTTGAGGGTCACTTTATAATATTATCCTTATACGTAGACGATATACTATTAGCCAAAAATAGTCTTGACTCGGTGATAGCTATTAAAGAATGGCTTTCATCAAATTTTGAGATGAAAGACATGGGTGAAGCAGAATACATACTTGGAGTTAAGATTTGAAGGAATCGCTCCAAGAGAATCCTCACTCTTTCACAAGAGAACTATATCAAGAAGATACTTGAGCGATTCAATATGAGTGAATGCAATCCCATAGATATCCCTGTAGCCACTGGAGTGGCCTTAAGTTCTGACATGTGTCCTAAAACTGAAATAGACAAAAAGCAAATGGAAAGAGTTCCACATGCCAGTGCCGTTGGTAGCCTGATGTACGCAATGACGTGTACTATACCAGATATCTATTATGCTGTAGGGCTGGTTAGCAGATTCCAGTCCAATCTGGTAAGAAACACTGGAAAGCAGTAAAGAGGATCTTGAGATACTTAAAGGGAACATCTGATTATGCATTGTGTTTTCAAGGAAGCGATCTGCACCTAGTCGGTTATTCTGATGCTGATGTAGGCGGTGATGAAGAAGAACGAATATCTACTTCAGGATACACCTTCTTGCTTAACAACGGAGCCATATGTTGGAGTAGCAAGAAGCAGACGTGCATTGCTTTACACTCTATGGAAGCTGAGTTTGTGGCATGCACTGCAGCAACGCAAGAGGCTGTTGGCTGAAGAGATTTATCGAACACTTAGGATTTGGGAATGAGAGTACCAATCCGGTGTTGATACACTGTGATAATACTGCAGCCATAGCCTACACCAAAGACCCTAAGTATCACAGCAAGACCAAACACATTGACATCAAGTATAATTTTGTAAGAGATTATATAGCACAGAAAATTGTAACTGTACAATACATTTCAACCAAGTGTATGGTTGCAGACCCCCTGACTAAGCCAATAGGAAAATAAACATTTGAAAACATGTAAAAGCCATTGGCATGCGAAAAATGTAAAGTTGCAGACTGTATGTAATATTTTTTTATTGTTTTCATTAATGATATTATGTCATTTATTGTTACTTATATGTCTGAATGAAAGTATACAATGTCTAGTATGTCGTATAGGTTGAAAAGGGTAGCTCTCTCACACAAGCAACCACCTTTGATTCTAGAGAAGCGTTCAAAGATGAGACATCTGTTTACCAGTAAAGCAGCAAGAATGCTGATATGGTAGAGAAGAAACACAATAAATGTCGCATTGGCTTAAAAAGTGCGGTAAGTCAAGATGATATCCATGAGTAAGGATATGAATCAAACTATGGATACCCACATCCATGAAACCTGTAGTTAGATTACAAATTCTTTAAAATTGATGTCATATTATGTGAGTAGAATTGAAGAGTTTGGGTTTAGATACTATGAGTATCTGGGCTTAAGTCTGTACGGTGCGATTGGTATAATCAAAACGACGTACACTCTTATAAGATAAGATGAACACCGTAACATATGATTCATACCACATATGCTAAAGAACCCCAAATGGAAAGCAAGTGAATCAATCCTTGCTTCATTGTTGTGTGAGTTCCAGAAAGGTATTATCCTTTCATTAATGTCCTTTGACTTTGACAGTATTATGGAGGTATGCTTTAACAATTGCTACTTTAGTATATGTTCTATGGTCAAATTATATATGAACCAAAGGTATTATGCTAGGAAAGAAGTTGATTCATATCAAAATGATACATGGGCGAAAGAAAGATTGCCAGAATATACACATCCATGCTAGTGTCTGTGACCGGTCCCTTGTGATATGATTTTGTTAATTTTATAAGTATGGATACTATACATAAGTGGAGGCTATCTGAGTTATATACTGACTCAAGAGGGATTATATTAGCCATAAAAAGTGTATATGGGTAAATCTAGGACATTCAAGGCACTATAACTTATTTGATCGAGCTGCACTAAAGGGTTGCTTTGTACTGGTCTCTGTAAAAGGGATTTCTAGTACAAACGCCCGCAAGGAGTCGTCATGTCTACGTAGTTACGGCAAAGCACCTAGTATGAAAGAAGGAAGAGAATGTGATTGGACCTACAATATTTAATCCACCATGTGTGAGTGGGAGATGTTGGGAAATAGGCCAGTCCACCCATGGTGGATTGGGCCCAAATCTGAGGAGTAAATGGAGGGAACAATTGATTTTTTGCAAGGAGAAAAATGAGGGAGTGGGAGTTATAGGATCCCACTCCACCCACCACATACACACACATACGGAAAACAGAAGTGGTGTGCACAAGAGGAATTTGTTTTGTTTCTGAAGGCTCTCTCTCTCTGTAGAATCAGAGTGTGTGCATTTCATTTTTCTCCTCCTCTGTTCTTGTGCTTCTTGGTGCTCTTTCTTCCATTGGTGGCATTTGCTGTGAAACGTACCAGAGTCCATACAAGGTGCTCCGGTTACGTGTGGGTATCTCGGTAAGTAGAAGATGATCCAAGGTACGCTCGAAATCCTTCATTCACAATCATCTTTAAGCATATGCTACAACGGGCACTACCATTCTCATGAGAGTTCCATATTAAAATTTTAGATTAATATAATTTTTAATCTTTTAATTTTTTTTTTAGTTTTAGCCCTTCAAATTTTAAACTATAAATTTTTGACTTTTAATAGATAAAATAGTCTAAATTTTTATGAAATAATCATTCGCAATGTTATTATAATCATTATCATTCGTGTGCTGCACTTATGCTTATACTTGTTAACTTATAAATTATTTTGCACCATTTTATAAAGAAGCTTTAATAGCACAATGGCTAGATACATTTTTGGGGACAAAAAGTGGTAGGATCAAATCACATCGATCCTTTGCCAAAAATTCTGTAGCGGGAGGTGGCAAGGTTTTTTTATAATGAGGGGTAATAAGGTCAATTCACCAAATTGGCAAATTCCATTTTAGTTTCTTGAGATTTATCTGAAATTTTGTGATTTTAGGATACTGATTTAAATTTTGAATAATTCATGTGTCTCTTCCCATTTCATCATTTTAGTTTTCTTCAGAGAAGGATTGATGTAAAGATTTGAAAATTACAAAAAAAGAAAGAAAGAGGAAAAACATATCTCTCTTAAAATTTGCAAGAATGTGTGGGTGTGAGCGAGATTTGTGTAATTATTTAATGTAACTTATTGGTAATTATTGAGATTGTGATGTGTATAAAATATCGTAATTTGGGATTTGATGAAGAAAGTTGTGGACTCCGTTTTCGCTCATATTCTGATGTTACCAATATTTTCAGACCCGGACTGGACCAGACGGCCGGACCGGGAGGATCGTCGGCCGAAGCTTTGAACGGCTAGTTTTTTAGCTGAAAACTGTTCAATAGATTGAGCCGGCAAGAATCGCCTTTTAAACCGAAAATTATTATTAAGCAGGGAACCGGAGCGAGATTTAAGAAGCTGGACGGTTCCAGTTATCAAGAAGGAAGAAGGAGGAAGGGGAGTAAGAACTAACAAAAAAAAATCCAAATGTAGACACCTTATGATTTTTCTGTAAAAATAACTGAAACTTGAACAGCGGAACCGCTAGCAATGGAGATACTTCAAAGACGCTGAAGAAGAAGAAAGAAGAAAGAAGGTGAAGTCGATGGAAAAATGGAGAAGAACGAAGCATTAATTGCTCTCTCTTTTACTTTCTTTCTTCTGCCACTTTACTGCCCATCTGACCATTTTTTTCAATATAAATAAATTTAATTTAATAAGAATCCACCAATGCCACGCACATTTATCAAGAAATTACCTTTTTAACCTTTGTTTTAATTAAAATCTTTTTACCATTCTGCAATTTAAACAATGGAGCCATCTTTCTTTTTTCCCTTATTTTTCTTTTTTTATGTTTTTAGTTTTATAAATTTTTGAAATTTATTTACATACTGTTACTTTTATTCTTTTTTTATATAAACTAATTAATAGAAAAATAAACATATACAATGATAAAATATTTTTAATTTATTATTAAATTATTTGATAACTTAATATTTTATTTATATATATATTATTAATATAAGCATATAATATTTTTATTTAATTATTGGGTCATCAGTTCCACTGCGCACCCGTACCGAATCGACTGTTTGGACCATGAGTTGATCTTTTCAACTCGACATTTATTTCGGCTTTTAAAACATTGCTTCTTACTTATGTTTGGTTGGTTTCTTTCTTGTTCCTTCACGATAAACAAAACACGAGTGGCTAGCCATAGGAATTTGTTTGAAGGTGGAAATAAAATCTAGTAATTTAATCTGAATCTGAAGTTAATTTTTCTTTTTTAAAAAATATTAAAATAATCATTACTAGAAAAAAAAAATTAATAGTAGGTAGTATTTCACAGTAGTTTTAAGAGCAACGTGAATTTTACTGTCATTGTGAGTCTATCTTTTAAAAGCAGTTTTATAATTGCCGCTAAATGTAATCTTTCACGATGATTTTATGCAAAAACTGCCGTGAAAGGTTCCACGACTGTTTTGGCTAAAATGGTCATAGAAAGCTAGAATTGTTTTTTATTTTCTTTTAGTTTTCATCAGCCTACACCCACTATCAGTTACCTTGGCCATACTCATCAAAAGCATCAGATCAGAACTGAAGAGAAGAAGTCAAAAATCTGATAAAAAAATTAAAGATCTAGAAGCTTCTTACATTGAAGTTCTTCAAACTCTTTCCAACAAGGTCTATCTGCTACCACTTATTGTTAGCGACTATGATCAGTCTCACTGAAAGTATTGGACCAGATTTGGAGAAAAAGTTACAGATCTGACAAAAAAGTTGAAGATTTAGAAAGATAGAGAATAAAAAAGAAAATTTATTAATCTTTAATATAAAGATAATAGCCTATATATACGATGTATTGCAGTTTATAAATAACAAACAATAAAAAAATAAGAAAAATAAGCAAATGACGAAATTAAATAGTGACTTACATCTTTCACGATGAAAGACGATGGAGATGACAGATAATGAAGGAGATATGCACTAAAAATAGGAGAAAAATATTAGAAAATGATATTTTTGTAAGTCTGTTATGGTGGGGCAAAGGAATGAGACCTCAAACGGCCGTGAAAAATAAAAGTGAAACTATAGTCAAATCAGGGTTTTAAATTTTTAGGAAATTTTTAATGACAATTTTATGCATAATCGTCATTAAAAGTCCCTTGCAAATGTGTGAAAAGACAGAATTGGGAAGTGGTAAGTAGTTGTCTAGTTCACTGAATTATTGCATTGAGACAAACTCAGTCACAGTAATATTTTTCTCCACAATACTTTTTAGGGTGATTTTTTACAAAATCGCTATTAAAAGTATGTGATTTTTTATTAAAATTATTGTAAAAAATATTTTAAAATAAAATTTATTTATAAAAATATCATAATATTTTTTTCACAATATTTTTTATTTATAACTGTTGTGAAGTAGTACCGTTAACTTATAAAATTATTAATTTAAATTTTACTATTAATATAAAAATTATATTAATAGATGATATGTAAATTTTTACAAGTATTCTTTTAAGTTAAAATATATCTCCTGCCATGATTGATGGCGTTTTGAAATACCTTAGATATTTGATTATTGATGTATGATTTTGTAGGCCCCACATATAATTTGATCTCCAAATACAAATAAATGCAATGCTATCCAAATTTTCAACTTTTTGAAATTCAAAAACTTCATGCGGCATCCAAAATATAGTTGGAGCAATATGTATGTAACCCCATTATATATAAATATATATAGAACTATTAAATTAAGACAAAGTTCAGGGTCTCCATAGCCGATACTCTACCGCTGATGAGGGCAGAAATAAAACTGTAGATATTCCCAAGGATTAAAAGGAATCCTTAGTGCATAAAGGAGGGGGAAATTGGCATATTTCAACTATAAATTGACTTATTGTTATGCATGCAAGCTCACTTAAGCATATATTCCTATAGTATTATTTATAGAGTACAGAAAATATTTATTTTAGTCCTATTTATAAAATAATTTTTTTTTTTCATATAAATGTACAATTTTACCTTTTATTTATTTATGTTAACTTTATTTTTATTTGGTATAATATATATTAAATAGAGGTAAAGTTAAATTTTTTTTAAAATTTTATGATATAATTAATAAAGTTTAAAATTTTCTTTAATCTTATAAAATATACTAGAAATAACTTATAAATATGACGAGAAGTACACACTAATGTTTCATTTTTAACTTGAACAGCGTGGGATTTTTTTCTTTTTTACACATACACACTAAAACTCCAACAGTTAGATGTCAATTTTTTTTAAAAAAATATGAAGGGAAAAAGACAAATAAAGACTATGTGAATTTAGAAAGGATAATTTGGGCGTATGAATACTTGCCCAATCTGTCTTTTGCAAATTTGGGTGAGAATACCAAATTACCCTTGGAATAAATGAAACATATAACTAAGGCATCAATATGAAGAAGGAACTGTTGGCGCACATGGGAGACGAAACTTGCAGGAGACATCTTTGGTTGAGCTGAAGCTGGAAAGGAGGAAGAGTAAGTAAATTTTTGACACAAATCTTCTTCTTTTACTCCTCCGATAATCACCATTGTTTTGTTCATTCTGATGGTTACCTTAGGAGAAAAACTGTAACATTTACTGTAGCTTTGACTAGTTTAAGAAAGCAGTAGGAGAAATTCATTGCTTTTCATCCATTGCTTTTTGTGTCATGTAGTCCATTGCTTTTCGTATTAGGCCATTCCTTTTCAGCCCATTCAGATTGATCAACAAAGAGTAGTCATTTGGGAAAGAGCAAACTCTTACTTTTCGCATGATTGAATGTTTATAATAAGACTTACCTGCAAGTCATTGAACTAAGTACATGAGGGATTTACTACTCTTCTAATGGTATTTACAACTTCATGAATGATTTTCGTAACTTTAGCCAAGACATTTAATACTCCGTAGAAAAAGTTAGGTGCAATTAATTAGGTCCTTTATTACTCCTCTAATGGGATTTACAAATTTAGTATTTATTTTGATAACTTGAGTTAAGACATTTACAACTCTCTGTAACAAGTAATTGCAATTGCTTTCATGTTTGCAACTCCTGTAATGAGATTTACAACTTCAATAATGATTTTGACAACTTTTTGTAAAACATTTACAACTCTGAAATTGCAAGATATTACTTTTGGATTTGTAACTCCTACAATAGAATTTACAAATTCACCAATGGTTTTGATGACTTTTCCCTAAGACATTTAGAATTCTCTGTAATAAGAAGTAATTGTTATTGCTTTATGATTTATAACTCCTCTAATGGCATTTACAACTTTATTAATAGTTTTGACAACTTAAGCTAAGACATTTACTACTTCGTGGAAAAACTTATAATCTTTATTACCTCAAGATATTTAGTACCTTGCTTGATGAAGTTCGTATTATAGGAATCTTGTAAAGTGTTGAATGGTGATTGTTAGGGGTGTAAGATTTTGATGAATGCATTGTTGTTATAGGTTAGTGGGCAATATAACATCTAATATTGGGTCAACATCTTCAAAGGAAATTTATTGTTTTTTCCATGTAGGTGAGCACACTAGAAGAACATGCCACTAAGCTGGGCACACTAGAAGAAAATGCAAAAATCCAAATCTAATGTGAAGTTGGTTATCAGTACATAAGGGATATTTTTTGGAGGTCATTTGTGTGTATAATCCAACACTTTAATAATATTTTTTTGACAAGGGTTGTGGTATACAACTGATCCTTTTTGCATATAATGTTTATGATAGATGAAGTAAATGTATAATGCATGTAATATAGTGTCTAGTGTTAATGACAAGAAAACTTTAGGCGCAAGTGGAATCTTAATGTTCTCTTGTCATTTGATTATATATAATGTAATTGCTATCATAGGCAAGATGATTTTTTGTAAATGCCATAAGTGGCTTATGTCATTGAATGAAATTGTGCATTATGACTATTTATGAGTTGCAATTTCAAAGTTGCAAATATCTGAGGAGAAGTTATAAATCTCATTGTTGAAGTTTTAAATTCCATTAGACGAGTTGCAAATTCTATTATAGGAGTTACAAATCCCTTTAAATACTCCACAGGTTTTAAATATTTTTCTATCATTAACAAAATAATTATATGACTCTCCGACTTTGATTTTTTAGAATACTAATGTTGAAAATTCTAGGGCTTCGACTTGGTTTGATTGAATTATATTACATAGCTTCGACTTGGTGCTGTTTGCACTTAAAATACTAAGGTTTGCTTGCAAGTCTGCTAGTATTATTTATGGAATGTAAACATGGTTGGTACAAATGTGGTCTAATTTTGAAGCTTTATTTGGTCGCCACGAAGTAATGTTACTCAAAATGTGTCTTTACTTTAACATACTTGTTTCTGCTGATATTAATATTTTACCAGTAAAATCTAGGTTTTGATCAAATATGTTGGCTTTATCAAGCAAACTATATACTTCTCCTTACAATATTGGGCCCCTTTTTGCAGTTGACACAATGGAAAGATATTGGGGTTGCTAATCTTCTAGGAGTTATCAGCATTGTAGTTGGTTTGCTGATGTGGGTGACCTCTTTTTTCTTCAGTGAGGAAGTGAAATTTTGAGTTGTTCTTCTACACTTATCAATTATATGTGGTCTTTGTTGTCTTTTTTGCTTTACAGACTTTAGACGAAACCTAATGTGGTGGCAAGTAAATCATGAGCTCAACTCAAGGCTGAAATTTGCGTTAAGCCTACTTCCACCAAGTGAGACCGCCACATTGACCAAATGATGTTTTAGTTTTTTTGTAATGTTAAACTTTTGTAAGGTTCAATTTTTGTAATGTTTAACTATTGACCAACTGATGTTCAAACTTAGGGAATTACTTTTTAGTGTTCAACTTTTGTAATGTTAAACTTTGTAATGACTATAACTATATTTTGTAATGACTATGACTATGACCATATTTTGTAATGACTATGTACAAATTTTTCCTTAAATATTTATAACTCTGAAATTGTAAGATATTACTTTCGGGTTTACAACTTTTACAATGATATTTGTAATTTCTCTAATGGTATTTGCAACTTCAGCAATGAGATTGTCAACTTTTCCTAATACATTTACAACTTTGTAACAAGTAATTGCAATTGCTTTCGGGTTTACAACTCCTTTAATAGTATTTTCAACCCCTCTAATAGTATTTACAATTTCAACAATGGGATTTACAACTTTTCCTAAGATATTTACAAGTAAAATTGCAAGATATTACTTTCGGATTTGCAACTTCTTTAATGATATTTGAAATTCCTGCAATAGGATTTGTAACTTTCCCTAAAACATTCACAAGTGAAATTGCAAGATATTGCTTTTGAGTTTACAACTCATGCAACGGGATTTGTAACTCCTGCAATGGAATTTGTAACTTGAACAATATGATTTACAACTTTCTCTAAGTTATTCACAACTGAAATTGCAAGATATTGATTTCGGGTTTGCGACTCATGCAATGGGATTTGCAATTCTTGCAATGCTATTTGCAAATTGAACAATGGGATTTATAACTTTCTCTAAGCCATTTACAACTGAAATTGCAAGATATTATTTTTGGATTTGCAACTCATACAATGACATCTGTAACTCTTATAATAGGATTTGCAACTTTCTCTAAGCTATTTACAACCGAAATTGTAAGATATTGCTTTCAAGTTTGTAACTCATGCAATGGGATTTGCAACTTCTGCAATGGGATTTATAACTCCTACAATGAGATTTACAACTTTAGTAATGGAATTTGTAACTTTCGTAAAGACATTTACAATTATAAAATTGCAACTCATAAATAATCATAACTTACCGCACAAATTCATTCAATAACATTGACCACTTTACTTATGCCATTTACAAAAAATCATCCTGACCCATGACAACAATTTACAAAAAGAGTAGTCAATTGCAAATGCCATAAGTAAAATGGTCAATGTCATTGCATGAAATTGTGCAATAAGTTATGACTATTTATGAGTTGCAATTTTAGTTGTCAATGTCTTATTGTGTGTTTGGCTCAATAGAGGGGAGAGAAGGAGAAGAATTTTAATAAAGGGAAAAGGAAGGAAGGGAAGAGGAGAGATTTTATTATTATCTTGTTTGTATTAATATTAAAAGAGGGGAGAGGAGAGATTTCTATATTACCTTATTTAGTTTAAGAAGGAAGGGGAGGAAAAATATTTTTATATAGACAAATTTACTCATATATTATTTTTTAAAATATTTTAATAAAATATAATATAGGGATAATATTTGAATATTAAAAAAATTATGGTATATTAATATTAAAAAATATAATTATTACCCCTCCCCTCCAAATTCCCCCAATTTTGGAGGGGAGGTAAAGTTGAAGAGAGGAGGGAAAATTTTAAAATTTTTTCCCTCCCCTCTTAAAAAATTTACATACCCAAACAAGGGGAAGGGAGCATTTCCTCTCCCCTCCCCTCCCCTCCTCTCCCCCCAAATTCCTTGTACCAAACGAATCGTTAGGGAAAGTTACAAATTTTATTGTTGAAGTTGCAAATCCCATTAAAGGAGTTGCAAACTCGAAAGCAATTGTAATTACTTCGTTAGAATTGTAAATATCTTAGGAAAAATTGTAAATCCTATTGTTGAAGTTGTAAATTCCATTAGAGGAGTTGCAAATACCATTAAAGGAGTTACAAACCCGAAAGTAATTGTAATTACTTCGTTAAAGTTGTAAATGTCTTAGAAAAAGTTACAAATCTCATTGTTGAAATTGCAAATCCGATTAGAGGAGTTGCAAACCCGAAAACAATTGTAATGCAATTTCATATGTAAATGTCTTAGGGAAAGTTGCAAATCCCATTAGAGGAGTTGTAAATCATATTGCAGGAGTTACAAACCCAAAAGCTATATCTTAAAATTTGAGAGTTGTAAATGTCTTAGGGAAAGTTGCAAATCCCATTGCCGGAGTTGTAAACCCGAAAGCTATATCTTGCAATATCTTAAGGAAAGTTTCAAATACCATTAGAGGAGATGCAAAACCTGAAAGCAATTGTAATTACTTTGTTAGAGAGTTGTCAATGTCTTAGGGAAAGTTATAAATCCCATTGTTGAAGTTACAAATCCCATTAGAGGAGTTACAAATACCATTAGCGGAGTTGTAATCCCAAAAGCAATTGTAATTACTTCTTTTTATAGAGTTCACTTCCTTCTCTAAAAACTTCTTCCCCATATTTTCACTTTTTATTTTATCTGATGGAACTATAGATTTAGCATATGATGACATCATATCTATACCCATCAATCTTGCCATAAGGCTCTGTACATTTGGTTTGGTGGTCAGTTGTTGGCATAGCTCATCATTGGTCAGTTTCTTTACTGATATTGCATCTGAATGACAAGTATTCACTGACAAATCTTGTTCTTGATAATGATACTAAAAGATTTAAATCAAAGTTAATTACTATAGACAAAACTCAAGAATGAGAGGAGAGAAAGAAACGTATATCACAAAATATATAGATAGCATTTAATTGTTGTGGATGGAAACATGAAATGGAATCTCATGAAGTTACTATCACACTTGTATTAACAAATAAGCCTTCAAACTTATGATCGATCAGCCAATAGGTGGTTATCGTTGAAGAATGTTTGAGCTCGATAGAATAGAGGTAGGAAAAAATTGATAAGGGATTGAAACTAACACATCCCAAAAGGGGGAGAGAGCTCTGATAAATTGGGAATTGACAACTAAGATTTTGAATAAAGGAGAGAGGTAGAAATGAGAATAATTAACAAATAATGGTGACACAGGGAAAGAGCTAGGATGTTAATATAGAGGGAAAGTCCTGTGAGCCCATTGCTAGAAATGAGTGAGAGAAAATGAAGCGCCTGTCAATCCTATTTTGCCACCATGCATGAGCGTTATTGTTATTGAAACAAGAACAACAAAGATAACTTCTTAACAAACATCCACAAACAACGAGACTTACTTGAAATAGATGATGATGTACACACATTGGTAACAACAATATGAGTCCCTTTCACTCTAATTTCTCTTGTTTTTCTCATTTCTCTCATCTCACATATCTCTTGCATTTTCTTTTATTTTCATAACACGTTGTCATATATTACATAGTGAAAATTACATTTAAGTCCCATGCAAGGAATCTAATTACAGAGAAGTCTCAGGAAATTATTAAATGATTGTGAAGTCCCACAGGACCTGGGATTAATTTTTTTAAATTATGAAATAAGGGAAATACCCCTAGGGAAAAAAATGCTTCAGTTGTTATTTTTTTTAGTCCCAGTTGTTATTCCTTCCTTCGGGAGTTTTCATTCCTATTGCATGAGTTGTTATTTTTTTCTTCTTGCTTGAGGTTTTTTTTTCTAATAGAGTTGTTATTCATATTGCTAGAGTTGTTTCTTCCTAGGGATAGTTCTGTCATTTCATAATCCAAAAAATTAATCCTAGGTCCTGTGAGACTTCACAGTCGTTTGATGAATTCGTAGGACTTTTCTACAATTATATTCCTTGCATGGGATTTAAATACAATTTTTCCTATTACATAATAATATTATATATGATTATATAATATGATTTATATATTACGGATTTATTTGTTGTTTATATTTAATTATGAAATTTGAATTTATTTAATTCAATTCTTTATAGTATCAGTCTTGTCTTTATTTAAATTGTTGTATAATTATTTATATTGCGATACTCCCCCTCCTCTTATATATATTGATTTATATTTTGATAGATTTATTTATCTCTTCTATTCTCTCTCTCTCTATATATATATTAAAAAACTAGTAGTCACAATACTCTCAATTTTATAATTAGATGGCCAGAAGTCCCTACTGTTAATACTTTTTTAGTAAAAGAACATTTTGTGATTCTAACAATAGCATGATAAAGAAAATATTGTGACATGTGACATATAAAAATTTTGATGATCTAATGATTACAAATAAAAACTATGAGGGCTAATGATTCAAACATCAAATGCCATAAAAGAGATTGTAGCTTTGAAAGATTGTCGCTATGGTCCTGAATATTAATATTTAAAGAAATTGATTACGTGATATTAAAAGCAAGAAAATGTAACTATGAGGGTGATAATCCCATAAGAAAATATTATAAGATGACTAGAAGTTATATAAATAAAGAAACAAAAAATGTTATAATATGACCATAAGTCATATAGATAAATATGCATTAATTCATTGAAATTAAATGTCAAAATTGGTGATGTCACCAAAAGGACTAAGGGATTTTATAGACAATATCAAAAGTAATAATATTCTTAATGCAATAAGTTGTGGAGAAAAATATCAAAAGGAATAATCATAAGTCCAGAAGGCAAGCCAAAGGAAATAACTTAAGTCTAGAAAGCCACATGATGTTTAATTCTTAATTTCTATTATTATTGTCTAGATTTATTGTGATTATACATTTGTTTAAATATTTGATTGACATTGTGATGATATGTGTAAGTGTTCCAAGAATTGTATGAAACCGAATAGACCAATCTTGTTATCAAGTGACAATTGATATTGTTGACACTATAGATTTTTTCCTTGCATTTGTATTCAATGTGACTGAATCTATTTCACTTGTTCTAGCCATTTTTGTGTCATCTATTATGTCTAAGACATATAAAACTTCAAGAAAATTAAATTCTAAGAATGGTATATTAAATTAATTAAAAGGTAATTATTGATCATATTGTGATATTAATATAATGTGCCATTTGTGTGATGATCTATATTATACATGTTTTATTCATTTATTTGTATGATGTTATTCAATATTAGTTTGAATTTATTGTTATTTATTGATGATAAATTTTATTAAAGTTTTTGAAGTTTTTATTTTACTTTAACTAATTTCTTGGTAAGAAAGAAAAATTAAGCATTCATACAATATATAAGAATTCTTCCAAATGACATATTTTGAATGTTGCAAACAACTGATAAATAATATCTTGAATAATGTTGAAAAGTTTAGAACGATATGTTCAGTTTGTACTTTATTCTCAAAATTAAAGTTCTTTGTAAATGATCATCTATATTTTTGGGTTTGATGAGTTTGTTAAATATTGGATTGATTCATATACAATTATATACTTATATTTGTTATTAGTATTCTATTCTAATATCAAGAGAGGTGTTTTCAACCTTTATTTTTAAAATGATAAATTATTGGCTATATATATTAGAATTAAATTTAGTTTTCTTATGACATTTCAGAGAAAAAGAAAAATCATATATTTATGTTACATTTGAATGAGAATTTATTATTTTATGGATTCTAATCTTAAGAGTTATCACCTGGTAATCTATCTTAAGAGTTATCACCTAGTAATCTAACATTCAAGTTCTGTAAATTGTTTTTGGTTAGCAGTATATTTTGAATTCCATTGGATATAGTTAATACTGGTGTAACATTACTCATGCGAGGATCTTGGATGAATTACCATTAGCTGAAGGTAATTTTTACTCTCTTTATTTGACGATTAAAGTGATGATTGATACAAACAAATATAAAAAAATTGTGCGTATTCTGTGAGTTATTGGCTATTGATTTACTTGCTATGGGATTGGTAATCTCTGAAGTTATTTATGTTAGATACTCAATTATTGATCAATAATAGTTAAATTTATGGATGTTAAATAGTTGGGACAATTTAAAAGAAAAATATAAATATCATAATCATTTATTATTTTGTAGTATAATTTGGATGATATGTTGGATCTTATTTCAATGTACCCCTAAACATCATAAATAATTATAATACTTTGAATATGTTAATGTATGTTATTAATGAATAATCAAATTATATAGTGATGTAATAATATATGATAGTTTTTGAAGAACTTATGTTACAAAAAAAATTAAAATAGTTCTTAAAGAACTAATCATATTTTTCTTACAGGATGATTGATAATGAAAATTATAACCCATAAATCTACATTAGATCCATGATTGTATATAAGGTAAAAATCATCTAGACTTCCTAGTGAAATATATGAAAAAGGAAAACATATTGATATGACTCGGGGAGATTATTGGAATACAAGTGTGAGCTAAGAATACAATTGTGAGCTAACATTGGATGAAATTCTACTCAGATCTTCATATAGTCCAATTGATTTCTAAAAGATAGATGTCACAATTGAGGTGGTAAATCAGTCATATGTTATAAAAATTAAATTTATTGTTGGTTATAGTAAACCAGAAGTTTACTTATCCAAATAGATTTACTGTTGAGATGACTTGTTTGATCATCCTGAATCATATAGATAATGTAACAAATTATTAAAAAAATTGTGTATTGACATTCATTGAAGAACTAGAAGATTTTTCATGAATGGCTAACATATTAGACGATTCAAGAATTCATATGTGCTACTTGTTCTCAAACAAAAATGATCATGAGAATATCAATAGTTATGATTTATATAATGTATATTTATATTTTTGGAAATATATGAAATTCATATATATATGGGCCCATTTAGAAAGCATGTAAACTATACAAGTATTCAATAAATTTGATAGATGCATCTATAAGATGATTACATGTATGATTCTTATGAGTTTGCAATATTATTTGAAAAAATCTTTATGTTGGGGGCACAATTTTTAGAAAATATGATCCTAAAAATATTCTCTTAATGATGCAAGTGAGTTTATATATACGCCTTTCAATGATTATTACACAATTATTAGAAAAATAGTTGAAAAACCTACTTAACAAAATGATCTAGCAAAATTATTTATTAATGCCTCCATGAGTAGCTAGATCAATGCTTATGAGAACAATATTTTTATTTCAGTGTTGCCATATTTGATTTAATATATTACAATACATATCAAGTTAACAAAATTCTCCTAATTAAATTGGCTTTTGGTTAGGAGCAAGATATTTTTTTAAATGTGCAATGTTTATTTTTATTGATATACTATAATGCACGTAGATGTATATTTAAAAGAAAGTTATGAGAAATATTAGGTAAAAACTTCCTTCTTCTTATTTGTCTCTAAATAAAATACAAGAATATTTCTAAAGGAAACAAATTGATTTAGGAGACTTACACTACATATTATTTGATTGTCATTCGATAAAATTTTCCTAACATAAGGGAGAGAAATTGAGTAGCTGAAAAAGAGAATATAAAGAATAAATTATTACTATCAAATATAGGTCCTCAAATATAGTAGTATGAACCAGAAGTTCATCAAATATTACATTCATAAGATATTACAAAATATCTGCTAAATGTGATTACTACCTAAATGAGAATTATCAAATATCATATTCCCGTTGAAAATGCTCGAATTCGTATGAATGAGAGTGAGATATGCTTAAAGCAGAAACACTAATCAATTCCAAATATAATCTTGAAAATAAAGGAGTATGCAATTAAGATGATTATATTGAGGAGATAGGTACTCCAGAAGAGTGTAAGACATAACTACTTCTAAAAACTAAAAAGAGGTCCAGAAGAGACCCTAGAAGAGGTCTAGGTACCTGAAAAGTAATAAAAAGAGCTCAATAGTTATGTCACAAGAAAAACAGAATTGAAAAGGTAAAGTTGTTAACAACAGTTTTGATAATAATATCACGTGATCAAATGAGGATCTTGTATGTAGATCTGTCATGTGAAGTAGACAGAAAAAAATATTTGGTCAAAAAAAGAAAATTAAAAGGGCAAAGACACAAAGAAAATAGAATTATATTATTTTAATATATAAAAATTATGAACCTACAGTCCAAACACTTGAGATATAAAGTTATTATGAAATATATAAACATTTATGTGAAAATAAATATTTTCACAAAAGCTAATGATGAATATGATAAAGAATATTATGTTGTGGTGGATACAATAATTTTTTAATATATTAATAGTTTGGCGGTATATAAAAATAAAATATATGTCTAATTGATATTGTTATAACATATATATATGACTTACTAAATAGTAAAATTTATATGATAATCTTTTAAGGATTTAAAATGCCTGAAGTATATAAAGAAAAATGTTTAGATCAGTTGAATATCTAGTGATTTGATAATCTTTGAATTTTGCTATGATTATTTTGTCTATAAAAATATATTAAATTTAATAGACCAGAATTCCATATATTTATTCTATTATAATATTTACCTATTGTGTTAGTGTTGCATTTTTAATTTTATTGGCAAAATTAAAGTTCCTGCAAGTACATAAATAGATAATGAAATTGATATTTAAGGTGATAGTTCTACGAAACATTATATGAGATAATTTTGTTCTGAATAAATTGAACATGTGAATGCAAGATATATCATGGTGATTTTCAGGATGATTTTTCTGTTACTTTAATAGTGTATAAGGTAGATGAAGAGTATGTTGATAATTTAATATATCCAGAAGATATGTTGGAGGAATATACTTAAAAAAATATATGACAATGCATTATGCATAGTTCAGATAAAAGGAAGAGATGCTCAAAAGCCATTGAAATAATCTTCTTGAGAAACTAATACATTCTGTTCATATGAAAGAACGAATAGTGATGTTATGATTAGGGGAGTAAAATTGATGTTGTCATAAGGAGAGGTAAATGTGATATTATTATCATAGGAGTAAAGATCATGCTGTACTCTTTTTTTTCTTAACCAAAGTTTTATCTCATTGGATTTTCCTACTAAGGTTTTTAATGAGGCAATTTCAATATATATTGTGTACTCTTTTTCTTTCATTAGGTTTTTGTCCCATAGGGTATTTCCTAGTAAGGTTTTAATGAGGCACAATATTTATCTATGAGCATCCCAGGGGGAGTGTTATAAATATTACATCATGTGTAAATGTTCATAGTCTCTTAGGATTCTATCTCATATTGAATGTCAATATAGTTTATAACTCCCATATTGAAGGGTATTTAATATTCATTCTCTGTAACCTCTAATTGTATAATTATATTGCTTAATTCCCTTCTTTATGTACTTGTAACTCTTTAGGATTAGTCTTCAATGTTGGTATCCTATAAATAGAGGATGATGTATATACATTGGTAACAACAATATGAATGAGAATCACTCCCTGTTTCGCTCTAATTATCTCTTGTTTTTCTCATTTCTCTCATCTCCCAGATCTCTCTTTTATTTTCTTTTATTTTCATAACAATATTCATCATCTTCCATTTAATCAAATTTATAAGAGCAAGTTCAAAAAATAAAAAAATATTATATTTTTAAATTATATATTAATACTTATTATTTGAGATAATTGGTTAAGTGTGATTGTTAATTTTATATGGTAAAAGTGTATCTCTAATCTTTTAACTTCATGAAATATTTCACTGCAGCTTCTTAATTTTATAAAGTCTTTTTAATTATTTAACTCTAATATTATTAATAAAAAAATCGTATTCGATCATCACTGTTATCTCTCCAGTAGTGTCGTTCATTCTCATCGCTCTGAGTTCATTCTCTCTAGGTGAATTTGCCTGTGTAGCTACTACCTTTGCTAAATATGACTTCCCTGTTCCAGGGGAGATCAGATTTGAGAAAGACAATTTCTTCTTTAGAAGAGAAAATTGCAAGGAAAGAGTCATGTAAGAAGGTAAGATTGCTAGCCATTCGGCACTATGATTGAATGATCTTTTAAATTTCCTGTTTCCTGATGATCCATTTGTTTAATAATTAGGAAGCAATTGAATTTCATAGAAAAGAAAAGGAAGCCAGAATTGTAGCTGAAAAGGTGCAAGATTCCCTTTCAACTGAGCTTGAGAAAGTTTAGTAAGAGAAATTATTTCTTGAGAGGAAGGTATTGCAAAATCATAAATAATTATTTAGACAAGAAACATTTACCTGTTGAATAATAGATGTTATATTCATTGCATATCCAAAAAATATTCCTGCCCTAGTATATTCTACACCAGATTCTAGCATGATCATATTACAACTATATTGCTTCCTTGCTTCTGTTTTTTGAAATTGTTGAGTTTTGTAGGCAAATTCAAACGAGGAGTTAGTATGAGTGGTTGAGTTGTCATTATGTTACGCAATAGTTGTTAATATGAGTGGTTGAGTTGTTAATAATTTATGTCTGATACATGTTGTCATTATTAATGGCATGATCATCTGGAAAGTATCCGATAAGACTGATGTTTATGCTTTCAGGTTGTCATTGGGAGACTTGTTGTTGGCGAACTCGGTCCCCAGCATCAAACCAGTTCCACGAATATATAGAGCCAAAGAAGTCATTCTCACACGTCAGTCATGTATTTTATATAGGGACAAGACTTGAGTAGAGCTTCAAGTGTTTACTATCCAGTTCTCCAATAAAATCATGACATGTTTTCTTTTACAACAAAAGCAACTGCATATGATGTTTTTATTTGAGAATTTGATTGATAGCACCAACTTAAAGAACTTTTAATAAGTAAAATTTTCCTTTATATTTAAGTATAAAGCACAAGCTGCTTAGCAAATAAGAAGTACCTCCCCAATGATTGGACTATCAGATAAGGCTTTTACACCATCTTAGAATTCTAAGTGACTATTTAAGTGTAATTCTGAGTGCCTGACAATTGTTATGTTATTAATTAAACAATATGTGTAATAAAACATGTTCAAGACATGTCAACTTATTATATTGTTAATGAAAATTTTTTATCATGAAAGCAAAAATAACTTAACTATTGAAAAATAACTTACCCATGACAACAAAAATAAGAAGTCTAGCACTTAAAAATAACAACCCCGTGTGAAGGCAAAACAACTTAACTACTGAAAAATAACTTACCCACGACAGTAAAAATAACAACCCCATATTGAAGGAATAACAACTTCAGCAGTATAAATAATAACCCCATGGTGAAAGAATGACAACTGAACCACTATAAATAACAATTATCCACGACAGCAAAAATAACAACTCCAATATTTAAAAATAACAACCCCATATTGATGGAATAACAATTCCAGCAGTAGGAAATAACAACCCTATAGTGAAGGCATAACAACCACTTGTAAATAACAACTACCAATGACAGCAAAAATAACAACTCTATCTGTAGGAAATAAGAACCCCATAGTGAATGAATAAGAACTTGATAATTGAAAAATAACTTACCACGACAGCAAAAATAACAACTCTAGCACTTATAAATAACAACCCTGTAGTGAAGGAATAACAACTTAACCAATGAAAATAGAACAACCCCACAACTGCAAAAGTAACAACATCAAAATGGAAAATAAACAACTTAATCAATGAAAAGAGAACAACCCTATAACTGCAAAAGTAACAAGACCAAAAGAAAAAAATAAAGAACTGGAAAAATAACAAGTCCAGAAGGATTAACAACTTCTAACGAAAATAGAACAACCCCACAATTAGAAAAGTAACAAGTCTAGAAGGAAAAACAAACAACTAGAAAAATAAAAACCCCACAATATTGAATAAGTTTGGAACCTTGGAAGCATTGGAATTCAAAGATAGAATTTTTAAACCCTTTCTATTATTGTTCATACGTGTGAACAGTGATCAAAATTTTATAATTTTGATAGTTCCAATAGTTTTAAAATGAAGAATTATTTGGGATAAAGTAGAGAAACAAGTATTGGAAGTATTGTAATCAAAATGAGAAATTTTGAAAAAAATGCACTCTTTACGGTTTTGTGCAATGAGGTGTGAAGGAGCTAGAATTTTGTAATTCAAAGCTCATAAATGGATTTAGAAAGCAAAATTGTGTAGGATAAAATTAAGGCACAAGTTAGTTCAAATGATAAGATAATTAGCCACAAATAAAGAAAGTTAAGGGTTAGTTAGTTAACCAAATTCAATGTTTTTAAATATTGATTAAAATGAGATTGTGGTGCATGTATGAATATACTATATTTAGGCTGTGATTTGTGTGCTCAAGAAGACAGTCACACATCAAGGAGAAATGAGAAAGAAAAAGAGTAAGGAAAAGCAAGGAATAGAGGTAGTGAATTTGCCTACTTGTATACTTATGTTGCTTGGATATTTTATGTGATGGTTAATACTTTGATTATGTGAAGTATGTATGATTAAGAGATGCCATGTTTCTTTTTATACTATGGTCATATATTATAATTAAGGGACATAGAAGCATATAAGTTATCATTATGTAAGCATGATCATTAAGCATATACATATTAACATCAAGCATGTAGTTGCATACATTGTATAGTATCCTTTTGCTAGTGAGATTTTCCCAGAAATCTCACCCCTTCCATATCAATCCAATCAAGCAGGTCTTCTCAAGATGGAGGAGATGAAGATGCATGAAGAGAAATTAAGAATTATTTAACATAATTAATATGTGATTGATGTATGTTATGTATATGTATGTAAAGTTAGTTGCTGAAATTTGTCACTGTGAACAGTAACTCATGGTGAGGCAGTGACTTTTAAACTGTATTAAAAAATAATAAATAATATAATAAACATATGATATTTATATAGTGTATATATTTAACATGTTAAGATTCATTTTGACACTAAGAATGCCCTATTTCGATGTCTATACAAAGATAACAAAATTTTTAAAGTTGGAGACCAGAAACTGTTTTCCAGAATTTTTGACAAAATAATTCCAAATTTAGGGAAAAATAATCAATGTATCGCCAAATCTGAAAATACCAAATGAATAGTCCCCGTGAGTTTGGGAATTCCAAATTTAGTAAATGAACTTCAATGGTTGTTTAAGTGGTTCTAAATGTTACCGAATGGTCCTTAAGACGTATGAAAGTAAGGTTTTACATCCGTCCTGTCCCGAGAAAGACGGAGACAGGATATCCTCAAGTCAGGACAAGACTAATTCTTAGGACGAGACGGGTCTCAGAATGACCCTTGGGAAATCCTATCCTGTCTTGAGTATTTTTCAATCCATTTATTTTTTTAAATTGATGAATATCAATTTTTTTAGTTCCTCAATTCGTTACTCACCATCGCATTAGCAGCTCCAACAGACGTTCAGCCGCTCACTTCCTCCCCCTCACTCGCTAGCTCCTCCGCGGCTCTCCAATCTGTCTCCATCATCATTGCACGTCGTCGACTTCTTCAACTGTCTCAGTTCCTCACTCACCATCGCATTCGCTCACTCATTATCGTTGCGTGTCGCCGTCGTCGTGCATCCCCATATTCACCATCGTCAACTAATTGAGGTAGGTTTCTCACTTTCAAATCCCCTTCAGGGAGATAAAGCTAGTGATATAATGAATAAGGAGATATGACACAGAACGCAAAACGCGTCCCACCCCCTTCTCGGGACGGGACATGGGACATGGGTGTCCTGGTCCTAACTCGTCCTATAAACACCCCTAGGGATATGGGTATACCTTGCACAAGAGTTAATTTTTTTTTAGTAATGTGAGAGACTCGTTAAAACTTTAGCAGTGGGTTTTAAAATGTTTTATAAAAAAATATCAAGAACTTAATTGTCATTAATTTACTTTTATGAGACTAAAAATGAATCCTCAATTTTTATATTTTCACTTGATTTTTAATCAAGTCTTATTTTTTTTTTCTTTTTATTGAGTCCTCATGGTTTTCTCAATTATAGGTATTAGCTCATAATTTGTAAAACTATATGTTCCTCATCATCTCCTTGCATTTATATATAATATGAAATTTAGTTAATCTTAATTTTCATTTAGATTCATGTAGCAAAATTAATCTAAGTGTACGTGGTTGAGTGAGAGTTATGTCATAGATTAAGTTCTATAACTTTGTTTTTCGTACAAATTAACAAATTATGAGCATCCTAACCTATACCTATAATTGAGAAAATTATAAGGATCCAATAAAAAGTTATAGGGATTTAGTTAAAAATGAGATAAAATTATAGCGAATTGTATATTAATTTTGTCTTATATATACACACATGTACACACATAGACGGAGAATATGTTTATTGAAATGGTAAGAGCTTCACTTGTAAGGAGAAAAATATAAATTTAAGTTTTAAGAATTGCACTTGTTGGTAGATGTAAAAATATTTTATGCTTTACATTTTGAAAGAAATAATATCCTTAATTTAAACACAGAAATAGATAGATAGATTGATTATAAATTCATCATGTGCAGTAAACACGTAAGCCGAAGAAGGCTAATATGGTTTGTCAAGGGGGTTAGTGGAGATAAAGTTCGAAAGGATCAGATAAGCTCAACTCTGCTTGATGGGTGAGTGTAGATAAGGTGATATATATATATATATATATATATATATATATATATATAAATTTCTTATGGATATATAATAAATTTTAATTCTATAATTATATTGTTAAAAAAATAATGTACAAAAAATACCGACATATATAAATTCAAAATAATGCATTAATGCAACCCATGGTCTATAATTTGTTATCTTTTATTTCATCAATTACATTAATATTATTGTAAATATTGCAATATTTTGTGAATGCTGATAACCTCTTAAGATCCAAATAAATTAGGGTTAGGGGCAAAAATACTGGTGTATATTTTCCAAAATCGCATCCAGAACCATAATTTTAAAAAGAGCTGAAGTATACACATTTAAAATCAGGATAAAAATACTAAAATCGTTAAAATAGGCTGACGGACGTTTATTTTGTTAGCGATCTCAGTGATAGCGGTGACAACGAATCCTCTACTTCTCATTGAACCCACTGCTCGGCGATGGCAAAGGGGGCGAGTCTTCTCCTTCTCCAGCTTAAGATCTGAGTGCTCATCCTTGTTCGTTTTCATGTTCGATCTCCTTCGATGAAGCCTCGCAAGAAGGTGACGTTGGTTTTCCTTCATCTTCTTACTCTCGGCTGTATATGAAGCTCCATGCCCTCTGGAGATTTCTGTATTTTGGCCAGGATCTGTTCCATTTTTTTTTATTCCTCACTTCCATGTATTTTGGTGCTTCTTATTGGTTTTTGGATTCATTGTACTTCTGATTTTCGAATTGATTTTCAATCCCAAATCTGGTGCTTTTGATGTTATACGATTTTCACACTTATTTCTAATCTACGAGGTTTGCTCAAGATCGGAGGTTATATATATATATATATATATATATATATATATATATATATATGTACAAAATACATCCAAATAATTCATTGATTTTGGGAAATGGAGATTGTAACACTAGATTTTGTGAATCAACATGAAAGAGACTCAGAGACAACAAAATCGTCTTAGACGAGAGATTTTCAACAACCGCGTGTCCTCATATATATGACTTTTCCAAACAAATTGAAAAATTACAAATATAATAGATCAAGAGAAAAAGACCAGAAAATATCATATGAATTTCAAAATGTCAAAAAGAATAGCTGAATATCTAAAAAGATAGATTAGGCATAAGTATCAATCTGTCATTTCAAAATTTAGGGGAAAAAACAAAATTGTCCCTGAGTTAAATAAAACGTATACTAGGGCATCAATGTTAAGAAGGAACCATTAGCGCACATGCGAGACAAAGCTTGCAGGTGATGTCTTTAGCCGAGCGAAAACTGAAAAGGAGGAAGTGTAAGTAAGTTTTTGACACAAATATTCTTCTTTTACTCTTCCTATCATCACCATTGTCATTGTTCATTTTGATGCTTGCTTTTGGACAAAGACTTCCACTTTTACTATTACTTCGACGAATTTAAGAAAGCAATTGGAGAAATCTCTTAAAAAATCCTAGACGATGCTGGAAGCCATCGGTAACTCGACACATTTATGGGGCAAGGAGATTGATTTACCCATGGATATCGATGATGCATATGACTGGTTGGTTAATGTGAATGATGAGGTTTTTGTGTCTTGCAGTCCCTTACTTTTCATATTCCTCTTCAGCCAGTTTAGATTGAGCAGGAAAGAGAAGTCATTAGGGAAAGCGAAGTCCCTTGCTTTTCGCATTACTCAAAATATTTATAGTAAGACTTACCTGTAATTCATTATTTTGATCATTTACTACTCCTCTAATAGAATTTATAATTTTACTAATAATTTTAACAACTTCAGTTAAGACATTTATTACTCCGTGAAAAAAGTTACTTGCAAGTAATTAATTAAGTCATTTACTACTCCTCTAATGGGATTTACAACTTCAGTAATAATTTTAATAACTTTAGCTAAGATATTTACTACTCAGTGGAAAAAGTTACGTGCAAGTAATTAATTAGATCATTTACTACCCCTCTAATAGGATTTACAACTTCAGTAAGAATTTTGATAACTTTAGCTAAGACATTTACTACTCCGTGAAAAACCTTCCTTGTAAGTCATTACCTCAAGACATTTACTACTTTGCATCCTGAAGTCCGTGTTGTGGGCATTTTGTAAAGTGTTGAATTATGATTGTTAGGGAATTAACATTTTGATGAATGCTTTTTTTGTTACAGATTAATAGGCAAGATGACATCTAATATTGGGTTAACATATTTAAAGAAAACTAGTTATTTTTTTCCATATAGGTGAAAACTTTGTATATAATATTGAAGGTGATGTTAAATATAATGGTGGGAATGTGAAGGTAAAATCAAAATAGAGGAGGGGATGACACTTAAATATTTGAGAACAATGATAGGTGGATGGTTTGGTATATATGGTAATAGTTGTGACATGAAATATACAGTGAAATTTGATGAAAGGATATTACTATATCTCAATGATGATGGTGAAGTTGATAATCTTTTTTAGTTAAATGGCATCAATGCACATGTTTATGTAGCAGTTAAAGTTAATGAAAATATACTAGAAGAAAGAGATGATCTAGAAATGTAAGTGAGAATTTTTGTGGTTATGAAAGTTATTAATTATTTTATTGTTGTTGTTAATGTTTTTGCAAAACTTGTTATTTTGTATCCAGTATTGAGGATTTGTCCGCACTGTCAGAACAAAGGTGTCTATCTTCATAGAGTCAGGCTAACATTTTGGAGACTCTATTTGACCAAAATACTATTGAATCTATAGCTTATAGGGATGGTGGACGACTTCATTTAAGCCTACCATGTGGAGTAAAGAGTGCACAAACATCGATGCCTAAGATGAACTCTGTGAAATGGAAGGAAGAGTTGTTTCGAGCGATGCAGATTTTTACAAATGTGGACAAATTTAAAAAGGCATTGAACAAGTTCAGTATTATGCACTGGTTTGAGTACAAATATGTCAAAAATTATAAGAACCATATGTACGTGAAATGTAAGGTTGAAGGTTGTCCGTGGAGTGTAACTGCAAGAGTAGTTGGGAAGAGCATACCTTTCCTACGTGTGACAAAATTTAGAAACGAACAAGGGAAGATGGATTGAAGTTGCTTAATAATATTACATTTGCAAGGCTTGACACTGAATTTGATAAAACAATAGAAAATATGAGAAATTTCAATCCACACTTATTTGACTGGCTTCTCAATCATAGTTATGTTGATAAGTATGTATTAAGCAAGTTCCCATTTAAACAATGTTACTAATGAAAACTAATGATAAGTGGCTTCTCAATTTGCTTTTTGGTAAGTGCCATAAGTAAAGTGGTCAATGTCATTGAAAGTGTTGTTACTAATGAAAACTATTATTGAATGAAATTGTGTAGTAAGTAATAACTATTTATGATTTGAAAATCCCATTACTTGCAAATGATCCCAGTAAATGATCAAAGTAATGACTTGCAGATAAGTTTTTTCACGAGTAGTAAATGTCTTAGCGAAAGTGGTCAAAATCATTGCTCAAATCGTAAATACCATTGCATGAGTAGTAAATAACCACAATTACTTGCAACTAAATTGTTACAGAGAGTAATAAATGTCTTAACGAAAGTGGTCAAAATTATTGCTCAAGTCGTAAATCTCATTGCAGGAGTAGTAAATGACCAACGCAATTACTTGTAACTAAATTGTTATAGAGAATAGTAAATGTCTTAGCGAAAGTGGTCAAAATTATTACTCAAGTTGTAAATCCCATTGCAGAAGTGGTAAATGACCAAAGTGGTCAAAGTAATTTCAAAAGTTGTAAGAAGCGTCTTAATAAAAGGTGATTTCATTGTCATTTTGTTATAGTTATTACAAAATTTGTACATCACATTACAAAAGTTGAACATTAAAAAGTGATTACCTAAATTTTTACATCATTTGGTCAATGGTTGAATATTACAAAAATTGAAATATCATTTGGTCAATATGGCGATCTCGTTTGTTGGAAGTAGGCTTAACATTAAGCTCATGATTAACTAGCCACCACATTAGGTCTTGTCTAAACTCTGCAACATGTTCCTTGTGTAACATCCCACTTTTTATTGTTATATTTAAGTAAAATTAAAATATTATTTATCAATAACTTATAAGCTTTATCTAATTAAATTATTATGGTTTAGTATTTTTTTTCTTTCAACAAAATATGATATCTAGATTATCCTATCATTATCTTTACTTAGAATTTTATGATTTAATTGTTATTATTAGTAAAGAATTTATTAAGTTTTAGGTTCATATTTAGATAAGATTAAAATTCTAAACATAGATTTATTCCTTTCGTACTTCTCTCCATTGCATCAGCCGTTACTTTTTCTTTCCTTTTCTTTCTCCTCTTTATAACCTTGCACAAGCACCTCGACCACCGAACTTCTTAGGCTCGTGGTGCCAAGGATCAGTACCAGCAGAGTATTGTCGTACCTAATAAGGATGTCTTTGATCTCCTTCTTGCTCTGCTCCTCAACATACTTATGGTAAAACACGACCATGGCTTTGGCAACATCACATGCATCATCTATTCTTCTCTCTCTCTTCCTGTATAGTTTTCTATCTTCAATATATATATGGATATATGCTTCATCAATACCTGTCTTGTCATCCAACTGTACCCATGTATATATATATAGATTTAGTTGCTTGGACCACCTTTAGAAATCACTACATGACAAGTGAAATAAAATATAAAAACAATATGTAATAAATGATTTTGAATTAGAAATAGTTTATAAACAAAAAAAAGTCACCTTTCCACAGGTCTTTATCCTTCTTCTTCAATATGTATGTATATATCTAGGAATTTCTGAAAAGAATTCAAGGCTTTAACTTAATTTATTATTATATTAAACTAATTAAATTATAAAGGAATGTATTTAGAAGAAGATTTATGTTTCTGGAGATAAGCTTTAAGACTCCAGAATAGCTTTAGAATAATTTCAGGTCATTAATAAGTAATATAGTGATAGTTTTTGGGTGGTGATTTTGTAGACTATCATCGGGGTTCTAGAGTAACCTCTGTTAAAGTACTAGATTATTTGTGATTAATGTTGTTGTACATAGGGCCACTAGATTATTCTTTGCTTTGGCTAGAGGTAATCACTTTCTACTCATTGTGTGTGCTAATATAATATTTATGAGTTATTTAATATATAAAAATATATTGATATTGATATGATTATATTGAGAAAATTTTTTTGATGATTTTTATTGAAAATAGTCTTGTAGGACTTAAAGTTTGAATTGAGATTAGAAACTTGTTATATCTTGATATTGGAATTTGAAGAAAGTTATTATCTTAAAAAAAACTCTTTTGTGATATTTATCAAGCTATTGAGATTTTGATTAATATAATTATTTTGATAATTATGTATTGGGGATGGGTGATGATGGAATTGTATTTTTACGTGGTATAACCTCCATTGGAACTCGATGGTTGATTTTTGTCCTACTAGTTTACCGAGAGATGTGCCTCATCTATTTACTGAGAAGCTGCGACACCCCCACCTGTTTATTGAGGGGGAATGAACCCATGGTCCAGTCATGTGCCCTGTGGATTTTGGCATATCCATACCTCTTGACCGTTTAGCTTTTTGAGTGGTCATTTATCATTAGCCCATGGGTTCGGTCGGCGGGAATAAAGTGGTTCGGTTGGATTGATGGGAGAAACTTGGGTGGGTTATCCATTTTATTTTATTATGATAATATGTTATTTTCTATATATTGTATTTTATGATTGGTCCCATTTGACACCTCATGTGCACATATTAGTATGCATGATGAGTAGAATTGCTTGTTACTGAGACGTTTGTCTCACCTTATTTTTATTAATATTTTTTAGGTGATAGTCTCATCTTAGGACCCTAGAGAAAATTTCAGAGGTTTGATTAAAGCTATATTAATTGTATAGCCTTCTATTTTGGAAGGTATGTGTAGAATACTTGTATATTGCCATAGTAGGTTTCATTATGCATACTTTAATATTATATTAGTTATTTTAATTTTAAGACATTTTTATAACCATGGTAAAGTTTCTTTTAGATTTTAGTAAAACTCTTTTCTACCATGGTTAGCTCTTTTGAAATAAATCAAATTTATTTATAATATTATTTTTAAATTATATTAGGTACAAATATATTTTAGGAGAATTTTACACTCGTCATAGTCAAGTGCGACATTCAACTCCCATTTAGTCAACCAGATCAGTGCATGAACCCCACAGTCTCGCCTGCATAGACAATGATATCAACAATATAAATAACTTAAAACAGACCACCCTCTATAGACATTGATACCAACTGATTAAATGACTCACAAATTGTTTTGTAGTGGAACAGGGTCCCAAATAATATCACCCTTTGCCTTCTTCCCCTTCCCGAGGAGGTGAGGTTTAACTAACCTAATGATATCATAAAATCGATCTCTCTGCTCAAAAAACAGTTACATAGGTCAACAATTTGGTGAATACAAATTTATAAATATAAGAGGTAAATGATATACTTACACATGCTTTGATCACAAATATCATGTCATACCCTTTTGCACCTGTTTTCTTTCTCTTTTTACTATAAACATTTTGATTCAATGAATCCAACACATAGAAATTCATTGTTTTCAGGTCTAGAACTAAACAGAACCAGTGTACTCTGACAAGTGTAGGTCTAAGTATCAAATCACAGTCTCCTAAGTTATAACCTATATGTTCAAGTAATAGTTACTTCTTCTTTTCATTAACATCCTAATGAATTGAGTTAGAAACCAATATTGCCTACAAAATATATTTACAGTTAGTAATTTAGAGCAGATATCCACTAAATACTTACATCACAACAAGTTCACCATAAAGTTAGCAGAAAAAAGTGTCGCCTCACTTGTCCTTCCTTTTCCATAGTAGCCATTAATGTCTTACAGACCATTAACATCACATGTATTTCACAACAAGCTCCACATAAACTAAGCAACAAATCCATATAAATTGATAAAGAATTATTAATTGTTACTACAAACTTACGTACTCGGTTACTTATTTTTGAATTCCACCAAGCGTGTATAGCTGATCCCGATTAATATCTTCATTCAATATGTTAACCAAAACCCTGTAAAGTTTAGTCATTAGCAATATGCGAATAGTAAATCATTAAAGTTTACACATGCGACTTATCATGTTAAACTTGCTCTTGACCCTCATCACGTGAACACATGCAACTCATGTTGAAAAACACATCCTTTGAATCGGCTTTGTCAACACCCATGGAGACGATACTGTTACTGTTAGTTTCTTTTGCCTTTTTTTATCTCCTTAGCTCTACTACCCTTCTTCCTCATCCATTACTAGACCTTGAGTATCTATAGACACAGTATCTATAGGCCTTGAGTACCTTCTTCTCCTTCTCCCTTCTGACCAGCTTCTTCTTATTCATCTCCCTCACTACCTCCTTCTCCCTTCTGACCATCTTCTTCTTATTCATCTCCCTCACTACCTCCTTCTCCCTTCTAATCAATTTCTTCTGCTTCATCTCCCTCACTACCTTCTTCTCCTTCTCCCTTCTTACTAGCTTCTTCTTCTTCATCTCTCTCACTTCCTTCTTCTCCCCCTCACTACTTTCTTGTTTCATTTCATCGTCATAACTACGAGAATCATCTTCTCCTTCACCAACTATTTCAATATGGACCTTATCTTGTCTACTACCCTTGCCCTCTTTCTTGAGCTACACCTTCAGCAACTCCTTCTCAACTACAATAATAAGCCTTTGATTGCTTTCTACAATTATAGCCATTAACCATGCAAGCAAGTCATTCAACTCCTACATAACACAATTAAAACATGGTAAAACGCACAACTTATTAATGCAACATTAAACTTACAAATATGAACACATACCAGGTCTAAATGAGCTAATATTTTTTGTCATCCTTGACATCCCTCACTTCACTATGACTATCACTATACAAAATTTCCTTGTAGCTCTTCCTCTCTATCCTAACTATCTCATTCACCCTCTCATCAGTCCAGAACTGAATTGCTTTGGTCGAACCATGCTGACCAACTTTAACCAATGAAAAATGCTCACCAAAATATAATTGTAACACTAAAAACATAAGTTCTAACATTTTCAATTAAAGGAAATAGGTAGAGATAGAGGTAAAAAACTATATACCTACAATAGGTAGACACATCCTCCTATGTTGCAACTCATTGTCTTATTCTTTTTCAATGCTTTCACATAATCTACCATCTCTTTCCACAAGATATTGATGATATATGTGGTCTAATCAAAGTACTGAAATCTATTCATGGTGCAACATTTCACCTTTAATAGCTTGTCACTCACTATTGTGCTCGTAGTGGGAGCCAGAAAAGTCCTAACTACATACAACATAAACAATAACTCAAACTTATCTTTGTGCTGCCTAGATTGTATGTCATTGAGTATCTTCATATAAGGGACTTTACCATGCTCACTCTTCAACCTCTTATATGTTTCATCATCAACATCAATGTCCAGTCTTACCTCCTCCCCATTATAGGGTACACCAATCAACTGTTTAACATCTTTTGCTTATATTTCATTTGTCTTCCCCCTAATTCTGAATTGATGGGTTGGGGGATCGTATGATTGAGTGAAGGAGGCTAAGAAGTCACGAGGGAGTCTTGTTGTTCCCAAATGAAGCAAATTATAGAATCCTAAACTTTTTATTCTACCTATTTACTCTTTATCTTTATTTACAAATTTTAACAATGCCTTCCATTGCTGGAGTGAACAACGAGTATTAAAAGTAACTTCTTTCTTCCTCCTCTTCTTCTCCCTCTTCTTCTCAGGCTGTGATTTCTTCACCTTTTGTCTATATTTATTCTGCTCATCCACAGACAACTCCTTCCAAGCCTTTGCTGCCCCCTTAGCTTGTTCACTCATATTCTTAAACTTCTTACCCTTACTAATAAAATCATCTCGAAACAATAAGTACATATTCTTCACCCATTTGCTTGGGCCTCCTTGAAATGCCATATTTTGGCTCCTGAAAAACAACCATTCCATAATAAAATACATAAATAGGTGTAGTCAATTCCATAAACAATTGTAGTAAATCCCATAATCAACTATGCTTAATTGGCTTCATAAAAATGAGGCATGAAAAGTGCCTCTACTACAAAAATAAAAATGCATCAACAAATGAGTCATGAAAATCATTTAAAGCTCTTACGGGTTGGGCATCAAGCTAAATCCTGACTGGACATCCTCTGGGTTCAGAACTTGAACCCAATGGTCTATCCAACCTGGGACAACCAGCATATGATTAGGCTGGGTTATCATGCACAAGTTGGGTCAATTTCCATCCAACAGTAAAATGACAAGCAACAAAATGAAGAACCAAAATCAAACGAAAAAAAATCAACAAGCAATTAGTCAAAAACTACTAATATCATTGACAAGGCAGAATGCTACAGAAAAAACAATAATGTCATCGACAAGACCACGGAACCACTAATGTGTATGAGATCTGATCAGAAGGGGTACGTATTAGAAGAATTTATCCAACTGCTATAGAATTTAATGTTTTGAAACCATCAAATGTTATTCTTAGCTTTGATGGGGGTTGATATTGCTAATAATGCAATAGGTAAATGGAATTTTTTAGCCTTATATACTTTTGGGCATACTATCTAGCCTATATTCTCCTTATTGTATTTTCTTTAAGCTATTAGAGGATTTATCGTTGCTTCTAAATCAACCATTATACACAAAATAAATTGTAAAAGCATGAGCCTTCAGCCTCTTCTCTTCACAAAAACAACAATAACTGATTATTTAAAGTTGAAGGATTTTATTTCCTTAAATTTATCAGTGGAAAATACAAAAAAAAGGCTTTGAATCAATTAAATATGATGGGCACATCTATTTATATGATAAAGGACCAAGATATAGAGGAGAACAATTCCTTTTGATATATGGCTGGCAAAGAGAAGGAATCAAGAAAATATAAAGGTTGCACATAAATCCTATACAACCGCATAGATGACTATCTACCCAGGGAAATTTATGAGGGACAAAGGTATTATGGGATGCCTACAAAAAAATCAAGCAATCAATGAAGCATAAAAGAAGTACCTAATTAGGGCTTGGACCGCACTTGAATAATGAATTTCCTCTGATAGTTACCATCACAGCCAAAACCCTTGCAAAAGACGACTTCGAATGAAAAGCCTTTCTTATTGTCTATGGAAATGGTAACGGTAGGGAGGAAGATGGTGATGCAAAATTGGGGATAGGAAGGAGGCGTTTTGAGTTTTTTGGCTTGGACCTGAATAGGGCTTTAACGACGATAAGGCATGTGTCTGATTTGAGGTTTTTGGCTTGGGTGGTGCTATAATGAGCTCCGACACTCTTCGACGACAACAAGGCAAACAGAGCTTTAGGGAGGTGTGAGTCAATCTCAAATAGTCAGGGAGGACGATGTGAGTCTCAGTGTAATTCTCCCTCTTTTTCTTAAAAAACTTCGGGGCAGTTTCATCTTTTCTCCTAAATTTTGAAAGGACATATTGGTACTTGTGCCCAATCTATCATTTTACATATTCAGATACTATTTATGACATTTTAATATTCAGATGGCCTTTTCTAGTATTTTTTCCATGGATCAACAAGTGTTGAAATATAAACTATATTCATTATCTTCCATTTAATTGAATTATATAAGAGCAAGTTCAAAAAAAGTCATTATATTTTTAAATTATATATTAATAATCATTATTTGAGATAATGGGTTCAGTATTGTTGTTAATTTTATATATTAAAATTGTATCTCTAATCCTTTGACTTCTAAAGTGTCTTTTTAATCCTCCGATCCTAATGCCATTAATAAAAAAAATGCAAATATTAAAATTTTAAATATTATCAAATATTGATAGATAATAAAATTTAATTTTTAAAAATAATAATTAATATAAAAATATTATTTGAGACTAATGCTATTATAATATCAGGATTAAACACGTCATTCTTGTAGAGAGTAAAGGAATATCTCAAAATCTCAAGAGAGGAAGAGGAGAGGAGCTCAAAATCTCCAAGAATTCAAGGCATCGGTTAAGAGTGTGCTTGGCTAATCCAAAAAAGTACTTTTGAATATATAAACCATAGTTTTAAAATGTGCTAGCTAAACACCCCAAAAATTTTAAAAAACACTCGTTGATAGAAAATCATAGTTTTGAGGAGCAAAGTCATGGTTTTTAAGAAGCAAAATTTTTTACTTTCTTAAAAGCTATTCTTTATTAGAATTATTTTTTACTATTTTTCTTTAGCAACTATTTTTTAAAAATTAATCTAAACATACCTAAAAATGAAATGTGGGGATATATGGGTACATACACCGTGCACGGGAGTTATTTTTTTGAGCCACGTCACATGCGAGGCTTCTTCTGACATATACCTACTAAAACTCCAACAGGTTGGTCTTGAAAAAATCAGAAAAAAAATTAGAGTGTGAGCCTAACAAGGGGTCTAAAACCCAAAATAGTTGTTAATCTTTAAAACCTTGTTTTGGAATAAATCAGAAAAAATAACTTTTAACCTGAAAATTATAGAATTTTCCAAAGCCTTTTTCATCCAAACCCAAGATTATCACATTAACTTATATCCTTTTAATAATTTAACACATAAAAAAATAATGTTGATAATAACTATTAAAATATCTTTTATTATTAATATCATTTTAAAAAAAACTATTCTACTCAATCTAATTTTTAAAATTCCTTTTAATTATTATTTTTTATTATATATTTTCTAAAAGTTAATTCAAACGTACTTGTTTAACCATTGTTAGGTCAAAACTCAATTCATTGGCACTACTCTAGAGATGAGACGACGGCAAATTCTTACATAATAAAACAAAGTTTATAACCTTATTGGATTAATTATAAGCATATGCATGGCATGAGCGTGATTATTGGAACATGTATATAAACCAGAACTAATTACGCACACGCCATGTATGAGCGTGATTATTGAAACATGGATATAAACAAGAACAAAGACTACCACTTCATCACAAACATCCCAAGACAGATTTTCCAACACAAACATAGAGACTTACTTGAAAACAGTGAAACCATGCTTTGTGATTGTATAGCACCATCTGCCACAAGATTGTGACCATTCACAAACTTGATAAGTGATATTAGTTTATATGTATTTCCATCACTGTTTCCCTCCCACACACACATATATACATGTATGTACAGAGAGAGACTAATATGAAGGTTGTGCAACTGGTTAGTGAAGATAAAGTTGAAAAGGATAAGTCAATCTCAACTCATTGTCAAATGGGTGATTATAGAAAGGTGAATAGATAACATAACTTTGCATAGTAAATGATGGAATGGATGTGAATAGTTCGAGTTTAAAAATGGTGAACAAAATTCATTATGGATATAAAGTAATTTTTTTTCTATTGCTATTGAACTGGGTCATATTTAAGCATTGTTGTACTCAATTGAGGGGTAGCTCTCCTAAAAGAGTTGTCTACATTCATACGGATTTGAACTCAAGACTACATGTTTAAACAGCTAAAATCTCTTCTATTTAGACTAATAGTTGATTAAAGTAACTTTTAATTATATAATCATAGGGTTAATACAATTTTTAGTCCCTTATTAAGTTCACACTAATTTTGATTTTAGTTTCTCAAAGGGTAAAATAGTTTGGGTATTTATTAAATATAGAGACTAATATTTTAGACGAAAAGAAATTTAAGTGACCAAAACTAAAGTGAGAGTAAATTTGAGGGATTAAAGATTATATTAATTCATAATTATATTGTTACAAACTAATGTACAAAAATATGGAAATTAATTCAAACTAGAAAACATCTGACATTATATTCCCTCCGTTCATAATTATAAGAGTTGATGGGGGTTCGATTTATTCTTAAATATAATACTCCAATCTAAATTATTGTGATATACTATACTATACATAACCCCTTCATATCCTTCATATTCAAATTAGTTAACATTTTTAAATATATTTATAAAGTAAAATAAATTAGTTAATTATAATTAATATAAGAGCTAATTAACTAATTTAGATAAATTGAATAATATATAATATGATTTCATCTTTAGGGGTTAGATTTGATCATAATTAACTAATTTATTTGATTTTCTAGATCTAACTAAAAAAATTAACTGACTATTATAATTAAGATTAGAGGGAGTATATCTTAATCATTATAATTTTATTTTTAAAATTTATATAAACCTCCCATAATAATTAGAATGGAGAATATGGACCACCCTCTCGACTAAAAGAAGGGTTAGCTAGGTTGCGAAAAAATAAAACTCTATTTAAACAGGCCAATTATTTTGCGGTTAAATTACGCAAAACTCCAATGAAAAAAAATTATAAAGAATTTTTTTAATATTTGATATTTAATAATAAATCACCCTAAAATTTTAAGTTTATGCTGATAAGCCCTAGCTATCAATTATATATCCTATTAAACTTTATTTCAACGTACATATAACTCTGACAAACTTTAAAATTATATGCATATCCCTTAATCTTTAAGCTATACGTAGATAAGTAACTAAGATAGTTATCTATATAAATATAAGAGGTTAAAAGTTTTTTTAATAGTTACAAAAGTGGAAGATCATATGAACATGACATAAAATCCTAGTAAGTTGTGCAGAATTTAGCATCGTAGGTCTACTGCCATGGGTTGCCCCCTTTTTGTAGCAGAATTTTATTTTAGACTCTAATTTCCAAGTTAAGGAATAAGAGTAAATTAAGCTGTGGAAATATACAATAAAGTAGATTTATATTCAATTAGAATAATGCTAACATATCTATAGTTCGTGAGTTCAGTTGCCGAAAGAGTGAGGTATGTGACTATTTGGAGCGTATTCGATCCCTAACAAGTACTATTTTGTTGTGATTCCATTCGCGATACTTAGAGAGGCATTCTTGCTCTTGCGCGCCTAAGTTTACTTCTGAAATTAATTGACGGCTCATCCTGCTCGATATTAGTATCGTCTAGGAGGAAGAGAGACTTCGCCTACTATTGGATCGTAGATGAGTCCAACCCCTTTCTAAAAATTCTTGTAAAAAAAAAGGCTAACATAGGCTAAAATATACAAATCCCCCTGAACTTTAAGTGAGTTACACATCACCTCCCTAATTTTTAAAAGTTTAAATTAAAAACTCTAATATTTAATATTTTGACTATTAACCATCTATTATTAAAATTATCATTAAAGTTAACTATGTTTTAGATGTCATAATTTTATATCTTTTATTATATACTATGTCATTTAAAACATAACACTTGGCACTTGATATATAATTTTAAAAGATAAGAGACAATCATATTTAAGGTACAATCAAACACTAAATATGGACATTTGTCCCAATGGGGATTCTAACTTTAATTTGTCAAATTATAAAAAACTAACCCTTTTTACTATACCTAATCCTATCAAATTCCGCTTCCTTCATTATTGCTATATATATATATATATTGCTACAAAGTATTGTTATTTATTTTGCTTACTCTAAAAGGGTAGCTTAGGCCATGCCTTGGCCCTCTTCTCTTCAATCATATCTCCAGTTTTTCGCCTTGTTTGTTTTTGCTTTATGTATTTTGTTCTTTTATTCCAATCGTTTTTTTTATACCAAACTTTTATTCTAATGGTTAGCAAAATACACAGTCATTAACATTTAGCTTGCTTGCTTCCTTCGTTACATGCGTGCAAGTCCCCTTATGTTACATATTAATACCTCCATTATTGCACTGTCACGCTATATAATTCCCTTCAGATTTTGGATTAATACCCCTGAACTTGCACCATCACGTCTAGTTACTATCATGAGGAGCCATCAATCAAATCTCCATCAATATGACGAGTTTGATTTCAATGCTACCTTCTAAATTCATTACAAGTCATTTTCTACTAAATGGAATCAACTAGACCACACAATATTATTGTGATATACCAAAAATTAAATCATTTGATAAATTGATAACTAAAAGACCACACTTAATAACTAAAATCAGATACGAACATTATTAAGTTAAAATAAGTAGCAGCTCTCAACATAATTTGCTCTACCAATAACGTTTGAACCATCAAAACTCATTTTAAGAGTTTCTTACTACTCAATCCAATTTTCATGGATATAAAGTAAAGCATGAAAATGGCACCCCCATATCCAAAAGATTGTTCTCATATATTATAATAATAATAATAATAATAATAATAATCATCCAAAAAATTCCCAATCATTGGTCAAAAAATAATTGAAGGTCAAATGCAATGGCTGGATCCCAACAAAATTACATGCTATAACTACAAAGGGAGATAAATTAAACTTGGGATCCAAAGTCCAAATATTTAGTCTTTGACAGGTAGAGAACCAATAGAATTCACCTTTTCCATGAGGTTTTTTATTTCTCCCTCCAATTTGTCTCTCATTTGTGGTGAAATAGTATGCCCTTTCTTCTCAAGGATTGAAGCCATCATCTCCAAATTCTGCTTAATGTAGTCAAGTGAAGGTCTACCACAATGATCCGGTGGCTTGGAGCCGGAGCCGGACCCGGACCCAGAATTTCCTGCAATTGTCTCGCATTGTTTTAATGGTGCAGAAGTTTCAGAAGGATCATTGTGATCAATAAGGATTGCCCCAAATTGTTTGATCTGCTTTAGATTACGAAATGCTTCTTCTGCGTCTGCACTTTTTAGGAAAGCAATTTGAGCATGACCATCTTTCGACATATGTGTTTCAGGTACATCCAAGGGACCGAACTGACAAAATGCAGCTAAGAGATCATCTTTTGGAGGCAAAGAAACCCCAGGGTTAAATTTTAGGAAAAGACAAGATCCATTGACCTCCATTCTATTGTAATTAACTGTTTGAATGAAATCTATACCAGAAGAAATGCTTCTTGACGGCTCCGATTTAGGTTCTTGGTTCATCCTCTGGTTGTGTTTGGATGATTTCAGGTCAGGAGAAAAGCCATTGTCACCCTCAAGTTTCTTCAGGGTTGAATTATCCTCAAAGCCACCATCATTTAAATCTGGTATGACCGTCGCACGTTTCGTCTTAAGATGCTCTGCTGGTGCAGCATTCATAGGGGAAAATCCATTATCAAGATTTCCAACACCACCAAATTGGGATGCATTCATGGAAGAAAATCCATTATCAAGATTTCCAACACCACCTAATTGGGATGCATTCATGGGAGAAAATCCATTATCAAGATTTCCAACACCACCTAATTGGGATGCATTCATGAGAGAAAATACATTATCAAGATTTCCAACGGTACCTAATTGCGAGGCATGATGTTTTCCAGAAATACTGCTGGGCATCATCTGCAGATCTATCACAAATGAACTGCTTTTATTGCATTTTTCACCGCCATCAAATAAGTTTGGAAAGAACTTAGTTCTTGGATCATCTAGAGAAACTTCCGTCTTCTTTGTCTTTTTAGCTCTGGAAGCTTTAGGTGCTAAACCACGTTTAGCTCTGCTGCTCCCTTCACAAGTTGTTGAGCTAACATTTTGTTGCTGGATTGCCGGTTTTAGATCTTCCATGCTCTCCCCTGGCATTGTATTATTTATTTTTGCAGAATATCCTGAGGCAAATTCACTTGCCGCAATGTCTTTATTCATATCTGATTGGCTAGGAAGGGATTTATTCCTACACTTCCGCATTTGTTCTGATTTCTTTTTCTCCGGCTTACTACTATTGACATTTAGCGAACCGTTTCTGATTGGTGTCCCCATATTTCCACTCTTCTGATTTTCCAGGATAGCAGCAAGTTCAGCCTCATCACGGAATGTTGATAATCTATATGCACTAAAGAACCACTCGATTAAGTCAGATTTTCTATTCTCGTAGGAGAAATTACAATCAAGAGCATTAGAGTAAAGGCCGGAAAGCAATTCTGATGAGGATACATTTCTGAAGTCTTGACTGCTGGACATAGAACTCCATCGGATGTGTTTTCTGCACCATTTACTTCGTAATTTCTTCTTACTAGATTTAGTAGCAGTTGTAGAGGATCTGTTAGAATGATTATTAGCCACTCTTGGACGTCGTACTCGATGAGAATGACTCGGAGTCTCAGAGTCTTCTGTTTTAACAGGAAAATCTTTATGTCCCGGTCCCGAGTTTGTGTAGGGATAGGACAAATACCTACTCTTCCTCCGTTCTCTAGAATAAAAGGTATCTGAAGAAAAAGATTGCCCAATTAAAACACATGTACTTTTATGCATCATGAAAAATGAAAAGGCAAATTAATTCGGAAATATTCAATGTAATAATGAACTACACTAGCTGATGCAAAACTACTATAATAGTTTAACAACTTAGCTTATCATACAATGCTTCACATGAATGAGTTAAAACGGGAAAGATTTTCAACATTAGATTTACCTTAAAAAAATCTTTTACATAGTTGTATGCAAAAAAAGGGAAAAAAAATAGTAGAAAGAACTTTCGGCAATAGGACATGTTGATGCTGTTTATTAAAACAATTTTTTGTCCATACAAAAGAAAGTAAAACATATAAGCATGTTTAACAGTTTTCAAGGATTGTTGTGCCCAAAAATCAGAGACGTGATCAGCACAAAATATGAGATGATCTTTTATCCACATGTTTGAGCAATACATACGATCTCTTACACTGTCTCTTTCTTAATTAAAAATCAAATAATATTATCATTTCCATATCAAATCATTTGGGAGTTCCACTCTCAATTTCAATTAACAAATAATCATATGATAAAGTAGGGGGATCCTATTTGCAGTTCACAGAGCTACTCTAAAGTTCAACATAAACACAGTGAATGAAGTGATTAATATTTATCAAACTCACCGTCTTGTTCATTCATAGCTACCCTCTTGATGTAGGTCGAATGATGCTTAGACACTGCTTACCTTCTGCAAGAAATAATAAATAAACTACAGAGTGAGGCATGAACTCGATGAGTAGAAAATAAAGCACAACAACTAAAGAGATGGGCTGGAACATAATTTTTCTTAGATGAAAACAGATTTTTTTTTCTCCTCTAAAAACATTTCATCTTGTCATGCCTCCAAAAGTTAAGGGAGTGATCGGCCTGGAATATGAGAAAACTCACATTCCTTAAGCCTAGAATATATAAAATATCTCACACTTGTCTATTGACACGTATAATACTGAAAATAAGTTCCTTGGATATTTTCTTCTAGCAAAAATTACAGGTTGACCCTCCTCATAAATAGGACTTATTTAACCTGTAATTTTCATGGGAACAACGCCCACAAATATCAAAGCTAGCTTTTTGTTAACCATCACACACTAAGGCCTAACAGTACTGTTGTTATTAACAACTAGCATTCTGTATTCAGTCCTCTCAAAAACGTTTTCAAGCATGTGTGGGATCAGTTTAATGTTAGCAAATGAAGAAGATCTTCTTGATAACGAAAGCTCATAAAGAATATTTTACGCTAAGAGATCCCACCATGAAGATTTACAAATAATATCTCAAACATTCTCCTTTTAGTTTCTAAGCACACATCTTCATTATAAAAAAAATGGAGAAAAACAAATAACATTAAATAAAGTCTTTGTCCTTCAATCGTTTCAATATCAATGAGAAAATGAAACAAATCTAATACACTTCTTTAATGAAATCATGGTTCAGAATGTGGTAATTATTATAAAAACATGACAAGTAGTAAAAATATCATTTGTAAAAATTATTATTATGGGACACTATTCTTTTGACTTATATACACCTTAGCCCCCTAATATCTCACAACAAAACTTCATTACTCCAATTATAACTCATAATTTATTCAACGCCATCCCCTACGCTACAAGATTTCCTTCTCAAACATTCACTCAAACACTTCATATGCATTCCATAAATCGACGCATAAGCTTGAAAAATCTTAATTTAACAAAATTTCTCTTCTACACAATTTCGTAAACACCTTGTGTGCATTTTAACAATCAAGTCATAAAGCAATCACCGTTATCTCATATCGCTAACCAAGCAACTTCAAACATCCTTATTAAATAAAAAATTTACCGAAATTAAATTTCTCAACAAATTTTAACTCAAACAAATAGAATCCGTGTTCTTCTTCTCTTGAAAGAAGAAAGATTTCAGCAAAATGCAAGGGAAGTTTCTTGTACAATCCTATAATTAAATAAAAACCCCAAATCTCATTCTTATTTCAGATAAGAAGCAGAAGCTGCAGGGGAAAGATAATTTCCTTAATCCCTCACCATACACCATCAGAAAGAGGAATTGAAACATGCTACACATACCCACAAAACGAAACATCAAGGAAAAAGAGTTCAAGCTTACCCCACACCCACAAAGCGTCTTGCAGAAGCAAGGGAGTAGGAAGAAGAACATAGCTTCAGAAAAGAAGAAAATCCCAACAATCTCGCCACAGTAGCAGCAAAATAAACAGAGGAAGAAGAAAATGAAAACCATCTACACCCACTACAACATCGAGCGAAAAGGATAAGAAAACGATGATCAGCAACGTTAAGCAGAAGATAACGGCAGACGAGCAACGGCACGCCCCACAGCGGGGACGGAGAGGGAGAACAAGGAGTGTGACGGAAGGGAGAGAACGGCGTGGTCGTCTCCCCAATGGTTCCCGAAACTTCTCTTTCTGCGTTTGTTGGAGTCGATCCGAACGGAAAAAGGAGAGCGGGGTGAGAAAATTTCCGATGGTAGATTTTTTTTTATTATTATTAAAAATAATGGGGAAGTACTCTCTTATTTAAAAAAAATATTACTAATAATTTTAAATATAAAATATATTTTTTATATTTATTAATTTTTTAAATTTTTTTTTAATATTTTTTCAACCGTAATCAAATAAAAGAATGAAAGAGGGGATTAAAAAAATAATTAGAATATTTTAAGAAGATCATATCATATTAATTAATTTAATTAATTTCTTTAATTTAATTAAATTAGTTAAATATGAAAGATACTTAGTTAAATAGGAAGGATACTCTACATTCTTTCCCTCGCTCACTTCCTCCTCCCGCATTATAGAAGAAAAAAAAATAATTACTTTTACAATCTTTAATATAAAGTATTTTTAACTAATTCGATTATATTAATAAAACTAATTAAATTAGTTACTGTATCATTTTTTTTCTAAAATATTAAAATAATATTTGTTTTAATTCTCTCCCTCCCCTACTTAATTATTTAATTCATTCAAATTTGATTCGCTTCTCAAATAATTTGAGAGTAAAAAAAATAAGTCTTATATTACATAGTTACTATAAAGTTTTATAATATGATCCAACATGACTGTTTTTTTTGGTTTTCAAAATAGGTAATGGCATGTTCACTATCAACAAGGTGAATTTTAACCTATCGTTCGCGGGTTGAATTAGTAAAAAGTGAGACATACGATTATTTAGAATATATTTGATTCCTAAGGAGTACCTTGTTATAGTTCTAGTAGCGGCACTTAGGAAATATCTTAACTCTTAGATATCTAAATTTATACCTGAGGATAATTGACATCTCATCTCGTCTAATATTAATATCGGCTAGGAAAAATAAAGATTTTGCCTAGATTTTTTATCATAGGTGAGTCTAATCCCTTTCTAAAAATTCTTATACCAACGGAAAAAAAACAAGGTGGAGAAATACTTATAACATTGAAGCTTCTGAAAACATGGATTATGTTGGTATCTTGGCGAATTAGTGGACGCAAGTTAGAATTAGAAGCTAGATATAGATCCTTAGCAATTTAATAATCCTCCCAAATGGTTCTCTTGGCTTGAATATTGCATTAATGAAAGGAGATCATTTTTCTCATTATGTTCAACGAATGTTTAGTATATGCATTAGATTTATTTGTGTTTATTGGAAGATCTCCTCCAAAAAAGCCACACTCAGCTGCAGCGACTTTTACAGAAACTCCAAATCTCCCAAACCTATAGAATCTAGATAGAAGATGGAATAAGTAGAAAAACGAATCCGATTGTAGGAAGAAGCTAGAGTCCTCTAGAATCAGAATCTAATCCTAGGAGTAGGAGAATTTAGAAAATATAAGAAGTAGGAAAAGGAGAGAGAGAGAGAGAGAGAGAGAGAGAGAGAGAGAGAGAGAGAGAGTGAGGGAGTGAGGGAGGGAGGGCTCTAGAACCAAAATCTGGAATTCTAGATGAGGAAAGGGGTGTAGGTAAACTGAATAATCAATAATACTTTGCATTTCTATTTAACGGAGTATACAATATGATATTTATAGACTGACAACATAACTGAATAAAACTACCTTATCCTAAAGCTGAAACTGCCTACAACAACTGCTAAACTGAATTTTACAATTCATAATCTTGGCTTTAGCGTTCATAATTCACAAAAGAAACAACACTACTGATTATTGCCAAAAAAGAAGAAGTGATGAATTCTTATAGAGCTAAAACTATCTACAGTTATTCTTCAAATTTCAGTGGCGTAGTGGATATTTAGTTTATTTTAAATAATTTTGCATTGGATATGGTAAATATATGGATCTTAAAAAAGTAATTGTTGAATATTTGAAAAAGTTTCTTTTTCAATAGAAAAAAAACTAGAAAATAACATAGGTACAAGTGCTAACTTACTTATTAATTTTATTTAGACTAAAATGTAGGTTTAGTCCTTTATATTTATATTAAATTTTATTCTAATCCCTTAATTTTACTAATAAAAAATTTTGACTTAGTGAATTTAAAATGTTAACTATACAATTAAATACTAACAAAATATATTTGCATTTTAATCTTTTTAATATAATATTTTATTTTAATTTCATATTCAATGTTTAATTGCACAGTTAACATTTTAAATTAGTTGAGTCAGGACTTTCAAGTAGTAAAGTTAATAATATTAAGTTTAAAAGAATAAAAAAATACTTTTTAAATTTAAAAGATTAAAATAAAATTTAGTATAAATATAAAAAATCAAATGTATAATTTAACATTTTACTTATTACCAAGTGAACAAATAAATGTTAAAATTTAAAAAAGATTTACAAAATTAAAATCACAAAAATATCCATGACTACTATAAAAATAATATATTACATGGAAATGTTAAGATAATAATGTTACAAACAAGTATTTTTCACACAATTTTTTTTTTAAAAAAAACAATAGATATATGTATAGGCCGGGTTGACCATCGCAAAGTTGGACTCTAACTAGATGCCCATCCCAAACAGTTCAGGCATGGTCAAGCTTGTCAGGTCATCAAGCCACCTGTACAACCCTACCTTATATGACACAATTTCACTAAATATAGAATGTAAATTACCCATCTGTCCCTAAGTTTAACTAGTGAAAAAAAGAGACATGTGATTATTTGAAGTATGTTCGATCTTTGAAAAGTACCATTTTATTATGGTTCCAGTCGTAACAATTGGAGATACATCATAACTCTTAGGTACCTAGGTTTACGCCTGAAAATAATAGATGGCTCGTTCTGCCTGACATTGGTACGGCCTAGGAGGAAAAGAGATTTCGTCCTGTCCTTAGATCATGGGTGAGCCCAACCCTTTTCCAAAAATGTTTGTAATAAAAAAAATATATAAATTCATAATCATACTCCACTTTTTTGTGGTATGCTTTCATGGTATTGAAAAAAAATTGATTTGGATCATAGAAAGCCGGAGGAGGAAAAAAACGTGCATGTTATTGTAGAACTTACAGCTTCTATATGATTGTGTGTTTCAAACTTGGTTAGTTTTTTGTTTTGTTGGTGAAATTGTATAGATTGGTTTCCTATACCTTGTATAAATTGCATAGTTTATTGATTTCATTTGTTTGTATGAACTACATATCCATGAAAATTGTCCTTATTATAAGTATTTTTTACATTATACTCCACCAATCCTTAATATATGACATAATTGGAAGGTTCATCTTAATACTAAATATAAAATATATCTCATATATTTATCATCTTTTTTTTTAAATTACCCCTATCGATACTCCCTTAATAATAATTAAATAAAGGGGAGAGGAAAGAGTTAAGGAAGATAATTATAGTATTTTAGAAAAAAAATATGTCATATTAACTAACTTAATTAACTTTGTTAAATAACTAAATTTGTTAAATATATCAAATATTAAATATTGGAGGAGTAATATACAATAATAGTTTATACAGGTTTCATGTTTATATATATTTGCATTTATTTAGTACAAATTTGATTAAGTAATATATACTCCTCCAGTCCTTTATATAGGACATATTTAACTAATTTGATTAAATTAAAAAATTTAGTTAAATTAGTTAATATGACATATTTTTCTAAAATATCCTAATCATCTTCCTTAACTCCTTCCATTCCTTACTTAATTATTGTTAAGGGAATATTAATAGGGGTAATTTTAAAAAAATTAATAAATATAAAAATTAAGTCTTATATTTAAAATCAAAATAAACTCCATAATTAGACCCTAAATATTAAAGACTTGAGTAGTATTTAAGTAATATCTACATGTCAATTTAAAGTGTCTTTGTAACTTAGAGTGTACTAATCAAAATGAAGAGTGAACTTATCATTTCTAACACTTATTTGTCAATTTACTAAAGATTAAAAAGAATATGAGTCCTTATAAAACTTGTCAACAAAGTTCAATGTAAGTCTTTATAACAAGTTGTAATTACTTGGTAGTAATGAAGTTCCCTGTTATGAGCTTACACTTTTATGAACCAATTAATCGATTATTAATAGCGCTAAATATTGATTGATAAAAAAAAAATCTTCATAACCAATTGATAAGTAAAAACTATTGAAATGACAAGTTCAATTAAGTGTTTGGCAAGTCCAGCGACAATGGGGATAGATGATTGATTTTTTTAGTTAGTGAAGGGTGTTTTGGTAATTGTCCATGAAAATATAATGTCAAATAAGTCTCTTAGTATTGCAGTGAAATTTTATAATATTTTGGGTCTGATTTTGTAAATATCTCTCTTTGGTGGTCCGTTATTGAAATTCTCCCTAATTACTAATTTCTGTTAATAATAAACTCAAAGTAAATACAAGTACAACTACTTTTTTCATGTCTTCATTTTTATCATTTAGCCACCCACATAACTGAAGGAGATGCATAAATGAAAATGGGTTAGTGAAAAAAACAGAATAGGATTGTATTAATTCAATTCTTAACTTGAAACAAAAATAAGGAACCATTCAACACCTTTACTCTCTCTATCAATCTCCAACTTCTCGATATTTGGAGAGATATTTTAATTTCTAAGTGTTTAAATTTATACCTAAAAATAATAGACAACTCGCTTTACTTGATATTAATATCACCTAGGAGAAAAGAGACTTCGTCCTATCTTTAAATCGTGGGTAAATTCAACCCCTTTCTAAAAAAAATTTATCAAAAAAAAAAACTTCATTCCCCCATATCCTCCTTCTAGGGGCATAATAGACCATACACATACAAAATTTGTACTCTCTCTAATCCTAAATATAAAAATTAAGAGAAAAAATTGTTTTAATCTTATACATAAATTCTTAATCCACTTTAAATATTTGAAGAGGTTTTTTGTTTTAAAAAAAAAATTATTGACTATCCGTGCCAATGACACCATAAATTTAAATTTCAACGAAATAGGAGAAAATAATAAAAAGCTGTAGCCATAATATTTCAGATAAAAACAAAAGTAACTTGCATAATTAGAATCAATTTTCTGTTCTGCGTGAAGTACATCAATGATACACACATAGGGAAAAACATTTTTGAGGAATCTGTATGTTTTTCTCTCATTAATAAATTATTTAATTTTATTCTATTAATACAATTAATTTCTGCATAAGAACTCACAATACTAATAGAGCAAAATTATAGATCTGAGTACAATTAAATGATTTATTAAGGAAGAATTACAAGTAGGTACAAAATTAAAAATTAAAAGAACCTATAAGTATCTTGAAAATATAGTTTTCCTCCATTTTCCCCATATTAATACGCCATATATATTTACAAGAATTATTCCCCTCATGATTAAAAATTAATTACTAATGAATATAGGATGACGATTGTCTCATTCCCTTCTGCGAACGAGGCTTTATGTTTGCATTGTTCCCCACTGCCTATATTTGACTTAACAAAGTTCCTTCTTAGGAATATATTTCAAATTTATGTTCCATATGATATCCTCTAAACTTTAAGCTTCTGATCATGATTGGTTTCCAGGCGGTTTTCCAACGTTAATCATAATACATTTGAGTCTCACTATTCAATACAAATGGCTAGCTTTTGCATTGAACATCACATATTTTAGAAGCTCAAACTTCAAATTATTCAAATTCTTGAAAAACTATTGCACATGTGATGAGACGTGTGCCTAATTTTCTAGTTATATGCAAAGCTAAACTTGCTGCAAATAATTACCAAAAACTGAAAGTAACAACATAAGTTATATCACTAACTGATTCAAATTGGCCATGCTTAGCAGAAACATGACTCACGGGCTAATGAGCAGATCTTGAAGCACCAAAACCTGGCCTGCTCTTCCTGGTGCGAGCATTTGTATGTGTCCGTTGTCCTCGGCAGGGTAACCCATCCAGGTGTCTGAAACCCCTGTAGCACTGAATACTGACCAACCTTTCTATATCTTTCTCAACACACCTTTTCTGATAAGATCAAAAGTAATTGTGTTATCCACATTACAGAAATAGCGGATGAGTTTCATTGAGGTAGAGAAATTTTCGTTAGAAATAGTCACAGAGATGGTACCAAGTCATTTCCGAGCAAGTACTTGGAAAGTAATTCTCGAAGGGAATATAACTCTCTCTTACTTAGGTCTTTGACATATTTGTTCTCAACCCCAAGCTCACAGACAATATGGTGAGCTTTGGAGCGGCCAATTCCATGTATGTACTGCAAGGCATATTGAAGGCGCTTGTTGTCGGGGATCTCACCTCCAACACCACCTCCGATGTTTATGTATTGTGCTCGTACACCATGAAGCTGCAGTAGTCAAGGGAATAGAAAAATATGACATTAATCCCCTCATTTGGTAGATGAAGTGGAAACTGTTAAGAGTTACTAATTCACACAATAGTAGACAGAGGATATAGGCTCCCTGAGAAACTGAATTCATCTAGGTCTGAGTGAACATTCTTGCTAGATAAAACTGGGTTGAAGAATAGGACCTAGATGAATCCAGTTTCTTGCAAGGGTCTTCTTGATGCCTACTACAACCTAACTACAATGCTTTGACAAATGTTAAATTCAAAACCTGACAAAATGAAAGCAAATGCTCCACGTGGCTACCTTGGACATGTGAGACAGTGATGATCACACACACACACCCCAACAGTAAGCCACTAAGAGAGAAAGCACAAAAGAAAATCTTCAAGTAACACAAACCCTAGGGCAAAATCATAAAGCGTGCAACTTTTCCACTTCAAATCATCCAGAGATGATGGAATTAAAACATAAAACAGACCTACAAAACACAATCTAAGCTAAAGGTTGTATTGGTTTTCAACAAAACAAAATAGGAGACACTCACAGATAAAGTTTGGCGAAGCTGGTAAACAACATCAGAAACAATTGCAGAAGAACCACGCACACCGAACATTTTGCAGAATGTTGTTGCAAGGTCCAACACTTACAATGGAAGAGGTTCGTACGAGAAGAGATAACAGAACCACTGCTTCCTTCTGGTCTGTTCACAGTGACGAAGCTGAGAGTCAAAGCAGGTTTTAGATAAATGTCTTTTTTCCTGGTCAATTAGAAGAGATATTAGATGAGATGAGAGTGATCAAACTTCTCAGGCCTTCTCTAAGGCTCTGGCCCAATCTGCTTATACTATAATGTTCAAAGCTGTTCGATATATAAGCTGGAAACCAACACAACTATTCAAGATATTTGATAAAATACTAAGTGATGCAATGGACATGACATAATCCTTTTTAAAACTGAGTGATGCAATGATTTTTCAATTTCAAACCAAACACACGCTAAGATTGATACAATAATTTTCAATTTCAAATCAAACATACAAATAATTTTCCACCACATATCTCATACAAGTTGCAACTTTTTATAGTGACAGAAATAACAAAAAGAAATTTGCATAAAGTTGCAATCAAAACCATTTATCTCTATGAAATATGTCACCAAGCATGCAGGCCCCTATATGATAGACAAATATTCATGTAGCTTGCTTAGCACCATCCTAGCCCAGCATAAGTCTCAGGTCTAAGGTTTTGACCCATGGCCCAGAATGACCTAGTCCAGTCAATTAACCACAGCAGGCCATAGTGGTTCAGGCTAGACCAGTTCCCACGAGACAATTTTTTACTCTTGATCTCTTCTATTAAACCTTTCTCTTGCACCATCATAAAAATTGATTGATAAATGCTTTCCACAACTGATTTTATACAAAAAATAAGAACTGCATCCTGCAAGGCACTGTTTTGAAAAAACAATACACATTCTAATACCCTGAAGGATACATTTGAATTATGAATACAGCATTTTCTTGAAGTGTCTGTACTTCATATATAAATGAACAAGAAAACGATAGATTTAATTAATATATATCAGAAATATACATACCAAAAAAACGAAGTTCCCTCAGAATTAGTGATAATATCATCCATCTCGATTGGATTGAGATTCATTGAGTACTAAACAATGGATGTATGAACCATCTAAGCAAATCTACTTTCCTAAACTGATATAGAGAGTTCAAATAAGGACTTTAACAGATGTTAATTTATTGATAAACATGCACCAGATAAATAAAATTATTATTCTGCTGTAATACTCAGGAAACTGATGTAACTAATACATTTGAATTTTTCAAAATAAAGCGGACCTGACCATCTGTATTCTGAAAAGAGCATTTCAACTTTTTTTTCTAGCAGCTATTGTACAGTACATGCATACAAGAATTTCAAGTTCGTATGTTGATGCAATGAGAAGGTTTGGTAGGAAAAAGAAATAGATAAGAGATCAATGGATTCATGGAAGAATGATAATAGTGGACCAATATTACATTCAGTGGGGGCTGTGTTAATCTTTAAAATATGCATAGTTGATATCATAATCTTTTAATTTTTGTTCCCAATACTTTAACGAAGATGCCTTTCTAAGCCAATTGACTAAGGCAACTCTCCAAGCCACTGAAGCATGACAATGATAACACTCTTGCCATCTGTGATCTTCCAATTTCATCTTACAATTTATGATGATAAAAAAGTGTTGCCTAGAGTGAATAACGTGCGCAATTGATTGCTTCTGTCAATAGCTTCCAAATTCACAGATCAATGAGCAGCGGAAAAAGATTTAAGCTCAAGCTTCCAAAATGCTAGACACAAATCGAGCCAAGTTATTTACCAAATCATGCATCACAAATTGATAATAACATAAAGAGATTAAACAAAATGGCAATACATAAAAAATACAACGTCACACAACACCACCATCCAAAGCATATGAGTCGCCAGTAATCAAAATAATGAGGGCAGAAGTATAATAGTAATCAAAGTTTTAAAAAAATTAAGACTCAAACTGCAAACTTTCCCAAATTCAAAAGCGTCAAAATTCAAACCATTACACGACCATATTAAAATCCAAATTAAAATGAAAACTTTAAAACAAAGCGAGAAGCAGTGCGACGGCGTCCGTCGGTCACAAGGTTGTAAACCACGCAGCGAACAGATGACGTGGAGAACAAATTCAAATTTAGATTCAATGAAATATTGAACAAATCAATCTCACCGAATTTTGGGAGAAAACAAAGTCCTAGGGTTCAAACCTTCTTCAATACTCGCTGGAGAACAACCACGCAGTGCTGACAACGGTGGACGACGCCCGACGGCGAGCTCGACCAAGTGTGGAATGCTTGTTCTCGGACGAAGGAAACTAATTATGGTAGTGCCCTGCTAAGAAGCATTTCAGGAAGTAATGGAAAGGAACGAGATTGCTGGAAGTTTCTTATTAGCCATCGTAAATTCATTTGTTTTAATTAGGGGTGTGCACAATGCCCAGAGCCCGGTCCGCCCGCCCGAGCCCGGTAAAAAATTGTCCAGCCCGGCCCAGAAAAAGTCGCCCAAAATATATTTGGGCAGGGCCGGGCCGGGCCAAATGTCGGGCAGGGCAGGGCACTGGGCATAGTATGCCGCCCTGCCCATTTGGCCCGGCCCTATATATATATATTATTTTTTTTTTATAATCTTATTTTTTTCTTAACTTATTCTATTTGTAACTCTACACTTTTCACTTTAGTTGACAACTCTCCTTGCTCATTTTTAAAGTACTGAACATAACTCTTATATTTACATAGATACCAAAGTTGCTCATATGTTTTACTTGCCAAGCATTCAATTATTGATGTTACAATACCGCTACAGATATCCGACCCCTACAGATTTCAATCTTTCTTTTTTATATATGCAATAGATTTCAAAACTTTAATTATTATCTTTTTATTACCTTATTCTTAGTGGATTATAGATATTATTTAACTCTTGAAGACATATATATTATATTATTTTATAAGTTCATAATTGCAGATTTTTTTCCACAATATGAGCGAGGTATCACAATTTGGGCATGCCCAGCCCGCCCATGCCCAGCCCGCTCATGCCCAGCCCGAAATGATTAGGGCTTTTATCGGGCAGGGCCGGGCATCGGGCTGCAAAATGCAGCCCAGACTTTTTTCGGGCAGGGCACCGGGCAGGGGGCTGCCCTGCCCAGCCCATGCACACCCCTAGTTTTAATCGGCTAATTTAGCAATTAAAGATAAAATATTTTAAAATAAATTATACAATTAAAAAAATTACCCTACGTTCTTCCCCTCGCACACTCACCTCCTGCATTATAAAGTTAGAAAATGAAAGGATTAATACAATTTTTAGTTATTTTATTTTATTTTTATTTTAATTTTAGTATCTCAATTTTTAAATTATAAATTTTAATTTTTTAATTTTAAAATGTTTTGAGGCGGTTAGTCATTCCGTTGTTAACACCGTTTGAAAATCACCACCAGCTCAACAAATGATCACGAGAGAAAGGGCAAAGGGTTTAGGTAAAGGAAGATCCACATGCCGGATAGTTCTTGTCTATCACCAGAGAATTCTACTGGAAGCCATGAAACCGCACCACACAAAATTGAATACAGGTACAAGAGGTGGTAGAAGACGAGATTGAAGAGCAAGTTGAATATTGTCAACTGAAAAATAAAAATTAACGCCTTATATTCATTGGAGTGAACTGTGGATGTTTGACCAATATGATGCCTCCTCTCACTTTCGCCGGCATCAACCTTTAAAGCCCTAACTTTCCCTTTTCCCCCCAACCTCAACTGGGATTTGGGTTTGCATTATTCCTTCTGTCTTTGGATTCTGATCTTTCTAATTAATTTATGTTCTTTTTTTAATTCAAATATCTAATTCATAACACATTAATTTTTTTTTTACATAAAACTAAAAAAACAGACTAGTCAGTAACTTTTATCCGTTGAGCGACGGCCCTTCCACTCGGCACCGTTGGATCACTAAGGCCGACTTTCGTCCCTGCTCGACGGGTGGGTCTTGCAGTCAAGCTCCCTTCTGCCTTTGCACTCGAGGGCCAATCTCCGTCTAGCCCGAGGAAACCTTTGCACGCCTCCGTTACCTTTTGGGAGGCCTACGCCCCATAGAAACTGTCTACCTGAGACTGTCCCTTAGCTCGTAGGTCCTGGCACAAGGTTAGAATTCTAGCTCTTCCAGAGTGGTATCTCACTGATGGCTTGGGCCCCCCCGGAAGGAGGCCTTCTTCGCCCTCCACCTAAGCTGCGCAGGAAAGGCCCAAAGCCAATCCCAAAGAACGCAGGTTACAATTTAACTCACAGACTGAAAGAGGATGGATTGTGCAGCCCGCTATTAAACGGATTGACTTTAAATCTGCCCTTAGACTAGTCCACCACTTTTTTTTTTAAATAAATTATTTTTCCCAAACCATTTTCCTCCGGCTAAGATTGGATATATACAAATATTAACTACCAAGGCAATAGCAGCACCGATTGCAATGAACTAAAATCTGTTTATAGCTGTATGAATGAATTCCGTGGTATGATAACCAGATATTGTAACTAAACAATATGTGATCAAGAACACACGAAATCCATATTCATAAGCCTTCATTTGGGGATATAGTTTCGCGTAGGTTATACAAAATCCTGGCCATCACACAGTTCATCAGAAAAACCAGGCACAAATTCTATAAAAATAAATCTCAGAAACAATATAGACCTACAATTTATGACATGAACGTGATTAATTGGAAACCAGACCTACAATGAAGGTACCAATAACAATAGCAGCTTCTTCCCAGTTTCCAACCCACTCAGATAACTTTGCCATTCCTAAAGCCAGTCCTGCAGCAGACAAAGTCCCCAATGCTCCGCTAAACCCTTTGCTAAGTGTTGCTCCTGCAGAATTGCAACGTTGCCATTGAAATAGACAGGGCATAGGAATCAAAATCACCATAAATCTCATGACAAAATTACTTTGTAGATGACTTTCTCTTTTGTAAGGACCATCTTTTTGGTAAACAAAGGTGTTATAAGTATGTGAACGAGTGGTCCAATTTTTTTTAATTATTATTATCATCATAAAACTGATAAAAAGAGCTCTGTTGAATATTTATTCAGCACATAATATCACTTAATTGATTAATTATTTTCTTAAAAAAGAATGTTATTGTCAGATGAAAATAAGTATTTTTAAAATAACATTGATGAAACATATTCTTAAAGACTCAAACGATATTTTAGTCCTTATTCAATAGCATAATTCTTAACTGTTTTTTCTTCCTGGATAGAATGTATTAATATAAGACTAAAAGCTTAGCAATTTAAAATCACTGGTTTCATCTTTAAAGTTAAAGACCTCACTACTGCTACTTTTCCAAAGCAGCTCATAAAACGAATAAGAACAATTCTCGCAGAAAAAAGATGATAACTTTGACATCTTAAACTGTAAAAGATGCTCATATAGCATAACTTTTTCGAACACTACTTTTGTCATAATATTGCAGATAAGAAAATTCATGCAACAGGCGATCACACACACTGATAGCTATTGCGCAGGGAATATTATTTCATCATCTCAAACACCGACACCTGCTTTTGATTCTTTACAAAGCAGAAGTAATTTCCCCATACCAATTCAACTGAGGTAGAATGACAAGAATCAAAGAAAAGAGTACCGACTTATTCTCTTTTCTTTTCTTTTCTTCTTCTAAAGTAGAGGTGGCTAGAGCTTTGTATTCAGCCTCAGTACTAGAGCAAGGAAAGGAGGGCTATTTATTAGAGCAAGGAACCTGTTCTGGGGGCTTTTCCACATGGAGGGAATGCTGATCGATTGGGGAGAGAGCTGAGAGGCAAGGTGACGACGACTGGGTCTAGGCGAGAGAGACAGCGAGGCTGACTGAGAGAGTGAGAGTCTGAGCAAGAGAGAGCCAGAGAGGGCGAGGCTGACTGTCACAGAGACTGAAAGAGTAAGAGTCTAATTTGAGAGCACTGAGGGTTGAGGAGTTCGAGTCTGAGAAGAAAAGTAAAGTAATAGTAAATAATAAATTAATATTAATAAAATTAAAAAAAAAAAAAAAGAGTTACAGGCTAGTGTGGGCTATGCAGCCTGCCACTAAATAGCCAACCCAAAACTACCCCATTTTACCTATTTGGCGGGCTCAACGTGTAGGTTGAGCTCATTTTCCTTGCTCTAATGCTAAATAAGTATATTAAATAGTGTTAGTGATCAACGGGGGTTGGTCCGAGTGGTAAGCGGCTCGGTATCGCTTAAGCGAGGTCTCGAGTTCGAGCCTTGGCGTACGCAGAAAATTCCCGTTGGGAGACTCACTCACCATAGCCAGATGCACGACGCTGGTAGAATCCGAATGTAGTCGGGGCAAAGCTCCGGTGAACCGAGTGGGTAACAAAAAAAAATAGTATTAGTGCCATATAGGCAAATTTAATACTGTTCATGATAAAAGGGCTAATGACATCAAAAGGCACCATTGATAAACACTAGAATAAGCGATATTCATTAGGGCAATAGCAACCCCTCGAGTAAAAGCTTCCATAGCCAGTTGACCAAAATGAAGATTCCAAATTGCATGAGCAATATGTCTTATATATAAAGGATCATGTACCCATGTCTCAAAATTTCCTTGCCAAGCTACATAAAAGAGATTCCCGGAAGTCCACAAAAAAATTATTGCTAATTGTCCGAAATTAGAAGAAAAAATCTCCTGATAAAGATGTTCCTTAATAATATCATCATGACTCTCAAAGTTATGTGTGGTAGTGGGGTTCTAAGCTAAGCCTTAGATATACCTTAGAAATCTTAATGCCATAATGCTTTTCAAATCCTCCTAGCCATTATCCTACTACAATAATTCTTATTAAAAAGAACGCCCATGCTGTGGCAATTCCACCCAGAAGTTAATGAGTTTCTCCTATAGCACATCCATGTACAATCCTCAAGGCTTTAGGCTAAGTAGTAGGAGCAACCTTTAATTTATTATGAGCTCAAATAATGGATTCAATAAGTGCTTGCCAATAACCATGCTTGCTGAATAGAAACATTAAACTAAAAGCCTATACAAAATGGGCACTTAGGAAAAACAGGTCATATGTAGATAATAGAGAACCATAAGATTGAAGTATGATGTACCAAGTTTGAGTTCATATAAATGTAAAAATTACTTTTAGGAGAACTACTTCCAATTGAGCTCAATAATAGTTAAATCTGACCCAGACAGATAACCGTACAAAAATAAACACATAGAAAATAAGATTATTGGAGATAATAAATAAGTACATGTTCAAAGCACAAAGGTCTCAAAAATACAAATGAAAATGTTTGCAGATTCTAGAAGCCACAATGACCTTGGAAACTTCAATTTCCATAACTAGAACTTTTTTTGAGATTGGACCAATTTAAAATCAGCTATGTTTTATCTACAATATCTATCCGACTAATTATAATAACTTGTAGAGGGTAAAATGTTCCTCTGACATAGATAAGAGACATCAAATGACACTAACTTATAATAACAATAATCATAAAAATCCTAATTAATAGTATCATTGTTGAAAGTTTGAGAAGAATATTACTCCTTCTGCTCCTAAATATAAAACTTAGATAAAAATCTATTTTAATTCTAAATATAAGATCCTAATTTATTTTGTCTCCCAAAATTATAATAATGTTATAATTTTATATTAAGGTTTGTAGGTAATAATAATTTTATAATAATGTTATTTATTTAAAGCCATTTCATTATTAACTGTTCAAATTGGGGATAAAAAAAGTGAGTTTAAGATTACTATGGATGGCTTGAAAAGCCATGTCAAGCCATTTCACTTCCTTTTAGAAAGTTCTTCCAAATATTATTACAGTCCATTCATTCCATCCAAAAAAAATAAATAAATAAATCTCAAACATAACTTAAGCTTATCATATATAAAAATTATATCACTCCTATTTGTATGACAAAAAATTGAGATTTTTCCCCTACATCCAATTATCCAAACATAGCTTTTATGGACGGATGAAAATGACATATTCAAACAATTGGAGCAGATTATGTGTTATTACTACGTTTTCTAGAATCAATATATCATCATCTCATCTCATAATGGAATCTGTAAACACCTCTGCTTCAATATTGTGTTAACTTGTTTTATGCATCTATGGTAAGCTTCACTTTTCAGAATGAGATGCTATTTAATTATCTAAGAATAACAAGTCTTATTCTCTTCATCATGTCTAGTCCTTCTGTCTTAAAATAACAAGGGATATTACATGTTCTCTAGCCCGTGCATAGACCCAATACATGTGTGTACTACAAAATATGACTTTAATAACACTTGCCAAGCAAATTAAATATAAATTAAAACGCTAGCTACACCTCTTCTGTTTGTCTATTTTTTTAAAAAAAAAAAAGCTTTGTTGAAGGTATAGCGCTTTCTTAACAAAGTGTTATATTTGAATTGGACCTTGAATATAAATTAAATATAAGGGAAAAAGATAAAGAAAGACCAAGTGAATTTAAAAATGACAATTTATGTATATGAATATCTAAAAGGATAAATTGGGCAGGAGGCCCAATCTGTCTTTTATAAATTTAGGTAAAAAGGCTAAATTACCCCTGAAATAATGATCAATGGGGAAGATTTCTTCAAAACGGTAAATATGGGTTGCAAATAGACACATAGATCCATTGCTTTAATCTCCGCGTGTAAAAACTCCGATCACCGGATAAATGGTTCCGGTGGCCGGTGAGTCAACGAGTTCTTAGCTTTCTTAGAATCATGCATGGATTCCACTTAGGAAGTCCCAGAATCGGAAGGACACGAGAAGGAGGATTTCTCGACAATGCGGTGCCCATCCCTACCTTCCCAGAATCAATATTCTCCTACCCATCCCATTCTTCTTATCGCTTCCCTTTCTGGTTGGTTTTAATCACTTAAGAATTATAATATTTAATTGCTGAACCTAGCTCAGAAAAGTAACTTGGGTTCATACATCAGCTATTTTCTACATCACATTGAGCTTCTGCCACACATTATTTCCTTGACCTGTCAATGGTGTTCTCATCAAATGGTTTGTGCATTGGTCAGCTTCAATCTTGGAAGTCTCTTTATCATGAATATGTATTAAGGTTTCTGGATTTCATAAGTTGTGGCACTTGTTTTATTGAAGTGTCATGTCCTGTTATTTAATTACCTTATAAGTTGTGTCATTGTAGCTGTAGCTAGTAGCATTATTGTAGAATTCATAGAGTTATTTGTAAACAATCTCTGTAGAAAGAAGTTTGTATAGTTCAAATGACAGTTTTAGAGTTATAAAATTGAGTCAGATCTTGGGTCAATACTCTTTATTAATGAAATATAATGACTTCACTTCAAAATCTATTTGAACTGTGATGTTTGTTTATGTGATGGCTTACATAACGTATTTCAGTAAACATTTAATTACCTTGTAAATTTAAATTGCAGGAGTTGCAAATCCCTTTAGCAATAAGTTACGATTTTAGTTGTAAATGTGTGAGGGGATGTTGCAAATCCCATTTGACAAGTTACATATCCTATTGAAGAAGTTGTAAATTTCATTGATGAAATTACAAATCATATTATTGAAGTTGCAAATGCCATTATTGATGTTGTAAATTCTATTGCAGGAGTCGCAAATCCTATAGAGGAAGTTGCAAATCTCATTGCTGAAGTTGCCAATCCTATATGAGGAGTTGTAAATCCCATTGGACGAATTGTAAATTCCATAATTGAACTTGCAAATCCCATTGATGAAGTTATAAATCCTATGTTGAAGTTGTAAATCCCATAGTTGAAGTTATAAATGCTATTGCATGAGTTATAATTCCCATTGGAGGAGTTATAAATTCCATTAGACAAGTTATAAATCCCATAATTGAACTTGCAAATGCCATTAATGAAGTTACAAATCACATTGTTAAAATTATAAATCCCATAGTTGAAGTTGCAAATGCCATTGCAGGAGTTACAAATTCAATTGGAGGAGTTATAAATCCCATTGGACGAGTTACAAATCCCATAATTGAACTTGCAAATGCCATTGAAGTTGTAAATCTCATTGTTGAAGTTGTAAATCCCATAGTTGAAGTTATAAATGCTATTGCAGGAGTTACAAATCCCATAATTGAACTTGCAAATATCATTGAAGTTACAAATCACATTGTTGAAGTTACAAATGTCATTGCAGAAATTGCAAATTCCATTGAACTCAGCTTAATTCTCACACTTTTTCTTCAAAAACTTCCAAAGGTAATTTGGCATTTTCACCCAAATTTATATAAGACATATTAGGCCTCCTGCACAATATGTCCTTTTAAATATTTATATGTCCAAATTATCATTTTTAAATTCACTTAGTCTTTCTTTATCTTTTTCCCTAAATATAATAGCAATATATTAACTATAATAAATTGTATTTCTTTAATTTTAACCTTGGCCATCTACCAAGCTTTAATGGAAATTTAGACCTCCTGGTTATGCAACTAATTTTCTCATGTATATTATTTAGTGAAATTTTTAAATAAGAATTAAAGTCACTATTTTTTTTAGAATCCCTTGAAATAAGGAAGCATATGAAGACACACTATCCCTCTCATTTTCAAGCTCCTAGGCATCCAATGCAAAAGAAGAGGAAGAGGAATGACAAGATAAAGGATAAAGAGCAAGATTGCATTATATCAAGGTGTGATGTGTCAAACTCTCATTGGTTCACACTTCCACCCACCATGCCTCACCACTTCCTCAAAACCTCTATACATAGGATACTTTACTCTTCCTACCCTCTTCAACTTCATTTTCCTTTCCATTAGCAAGAAAAGAGAGAAAGAGATGAGCTTGAAAGAGTTTTATATTGAAGGTTAGAGAGAGGTTGAGTTTCTTCAACAAGGGTTTTTTATTCTACTTAGAAAACAAAAAGGTAAGATTGATCTTCACTAATTAAAGCTAAGTTTCAAGTTGTTGGTTGAATTTTTTCATGGTTATAAGGCTGCCCTATTTTCTTTAGTATGAGATCTTAAGGGTTTTCTAATGCCTTGAGTATTCGAAGTGTTGATAAATAGAAATTTAAGCATGAGAATATAAGTTTTGCAAGAGAAACGTTTAAAACGTGCATATTTATTATCAAGAGAACCTATAGTTCGGCCACAACCTGTTATTGTTACATCTAGGGTCTATTGGAAATAAGGACTTGCAAAGTTTGAGGTTTTGGTCAAAATCTTAAAGTTGAAAAGTGTGCTAGTAACTTGTCATTTTCTTTACATGTGGCCTTCTTCTTGCACTAACATGTTTTTTTAGTAGTTTATGACATAATATGAATTATGAAATGCTTATCATTTATTGCTAACTTGGTATGTGTTATGTGATCGATGATTAGATCACTACTAGAAAAAAGGCTTTTAATGGCGGTTAAAAGTACCCTTTCACGATAGTTTTGGGAGCGGCGTGAATTCTACCGCTGTTATAAGTCTATTTTTTAACGGCGATTTTGTAACTACCGTTGAAGGTAACCTTTCATGGCGGTTTTATACAAAAATTGCTGTGAAAGGTGAAACAATTAACGGTTTTAATTGCTTCTTTTTTCATGGCAGTTCTCGCTAAAACCTCCATGGTAAGGTAGAATTTTTTTTTCGCTTTTCTCAGCCTACACCCATTATCGTCACCTCAGCCACGCTCATCAAAAGTATCATACTAGATCTGGAGAGAAAAAGTCAAATATCTGGTGAAGAAACTAAAGACCTAGAAGCTTCTTCCATTGAAGCTATTCTAGCTCCTCCCAACAAGATCCATCTGCCCACCCACTATTAGCCATCACGGTCAGCCTTACTAAAAGTATTAAACTAGATCTAGAGAAGAAGTTGCAGATCTGGTAAAAAATTTGAAGATATAGAAAGATGGCTAATAGAAAAGAAAATTTAGAAATCTTTAATATAAAGATGATATCTTATATATATGATGTATTACAGTTTATAAACAACAAACAACCAAAACAGCAAGAAAAATGAGCAAATGACAAAATTAAAATGTGACTTACGGCTTTTACGATGAAGGATCACGATGGAGATGACGGAGAATGATGAAGATATGCACTGAAAATAGGAGAAAAACGTTAAAAAATTACCTTCGTACAAGTCTATTGTAGTGGGACAGAGGAACAAAACCTCAAATAGTTGTGCAAAAGTAAAAATAAAACTGTAATCATGTTAGAATTTTTAAATTTTTTAGGGGAGTTCACTTTTAATGATGGTATTTTAAAAATTGTTGTTAAAAAGTCCATGCAGTCTAGTAAAGGTCATTAATTAGGGGTTGTACGGTGTGTGTTTTGAATTACGGTGTGTGTGTGTGTTTTGAATATGGCAGGTATATTGTATTAATTGGGGGATTTTAAAGTGGACTTCAATGTATATTGAAATTTATTTTTAAAAAATAAAAATGTCCAGACTCAGCGACATCAAGTGTGGGATACTGGCAAATAAGTTTTTATATAATTATTTAGTATTGAAGGATGAACATAGTTTATCTACTTAAAGTATTCAGCTAAAGTAGAGAAAAAAAGAACATATATATTCGTGCCAATTTTGGGCTCTACTGGAAGATATTATTGAGCACCAAAGCACAATACACGCGTGATTCTGCTTTGGCAAAAGTGCAATAAAGAGGAAGGTGGGTGACATCAGAAGGAAGAAGAACAAAGTGCGCTGGGGGGATTTTGAAAGATTTCAACGTGATTTTTAAAAAATCACCGTTAAAAATCCTTTGATTTTACCATTTTTATTGTACCTAAATTTTTTATTAAACTCGGATGAAATACTTTTAATGAAATACTTTTACCCTAAAAAGTGTTTTAAAATAAAACTTATTTACAAAAATATCCCGCCTTTTTTTCATGGCGGTTTTGCTTATAACTGCAGTGAAATAACACCATGATATATATTTGTTTCTAGTAGTGAATGCTTGCTATGAATATAAATATTACTCCATTCGTCCCAAAATATAAGGTTTTTTAATTGAATTGCGTTGTTAGAAAAAACAATTAAAATTAGTTATGAGTAATAAATATGGAGGAGATATATTTTCTTTTTCTAAATATACCCTCATTTATAGTAGTTAAATAATAGAGCAATAATGAGTAAAATAATGAGAGAGAAATGTGTAAAATAAGTAAAAAAAAAGCTTGAGTTGCTTGTTATTATTGTTTTAATGGATCTTATCAGCGGGGAGGTGCAAGGAGGTGGAAACTTGATGCTAAAAGGTTTTTTGACCATGCTAAAGTTGTAAATTATGTTAAAATTTCATAAATTGTACAACATGGTTGTTAGACCATATTAAATAATTGGTGGGATGCTTCTTAATGTAGTCCAATGAGATTGCTTTCTTTAGGATTCAAAACAGGTAGTGGCACATCCACTATCAACAAGGTGATGAACTTCAAACACATGTAAAGGAAAAATAATTGTAACATGAAACATTTTAAGACGTTGATTATGCCGGTAACTCAATGAATTAGAATTACTGGAAGCAAGTTAGAATTAGAAGCTCTACATTGTTCCTTAGTATTTTTAATAGTCCTCCCAAATGGTCCTCTTGGTTTAGATATTGCATTACTGACAAGATCTTACTCCTCATTGTCTTTAATGAATGTTTAGTATATACAAGAGATTTATTCATGTTTCATAGAGGAACATTGTGGAGTTCCTACTATTCCCTCTTCCAACAATGTACAAAGCACAGCCATCTTTATGTAATTCATGGAGGAGTGAAATTAACTCCTCACCTTTGTGTACTTCCTCCTCTGAGTATGTTATAGAATCGTTGTTATAAACCCCCTTGGATCTGAATGAATCTATACACTCTTCATCCAATAACTTTTGGCTCTCGTTATCTTGCTCTGCAGATGATAGCCAATGAATTTCATAATGGTTTGATACTTTTAATTTTCCAGCCTCATCTAACAAAAGAATTTTGTACCATGGAGAGTTGATTTCCCATATGCCTGGCCATTTTCCAAGCAATAGCTAAAGCTTTATGATCATCAAGCCCTCCAATGAAGAGCATTATAATGTGTAAGTTGATTCTGGACAATGACCCAAGGCCACGATCAACAAAGATTGCCACATAACAAGGTGCATCTTGCAAAACATTCTGGTTTATGTTTCTACATGCCTCATTACTTGTCTCCATGTCACCATGTACGTCGAGTTCTTTGTGAAAAGGCATGAGAATTAAAGATGTTCGTTTTTGCTCTGCTAAGCCTTGTATGCCTTGGTGGATGGTTTCATAGGATGACATAACATTAAGAGTTTCGACTCTAACTGCACTACATGCCTTTGATAAAGCCTCAAAAGTGTTGCTAATGCTCTCTGACTTTAATTGTGAATGGGACATGCTTTACGATTCAGAATGGATAGTGTGATTTATTTGGGCAGCAAAAAGTGTAGTGGCACGACTGATGAGTTCAACAAGGTGAACTTCGAACACCTGTAATGGTGAAATTCTAATAGCATTCAAGGCTCTTAGGACATTTACCATACTTGTAGCTTGTCGAATATTGAGTACATAAGATAGAACCTGAAGCTCTGAATCCATCCTTAACTTTTCAATGGTCCTTAACATGTACTTTTGGTATCATTTTCTTGGTTTATATATTGCATTAACCAAAAGAGGAACAAAAATTGTCAACACAAAAATCGCACACACCATAATCGAAAAGGCTACCAAGCCAAAATCTGCACAACGTAATTAATGAATGATTATAAGATGATGCATGGGTGATTGGAGGTTTAAGTTAATTACTATAATCTACATGAATAACCAAATAGTGTAAGAAGGATTATTAACATTATACCTTTCTATCTCAAGATATGTTTAGTATTATGAGCGCCAGGATGCCTTTAGATTTGAGAAGGAGTCCAATACCCACACCATCTCGAACGGGTACACCGAAAAAAAAAGGTGGTTATCAAAATGCTTACAAATTTTAGGATGGATAGCAAGAGGGTAACTAGGACCATCTAAGGCCATATTTTTGTTGTGCAAGCATGAAGAAGTTAAGTGACATAGCCAAGGGAACAAAACCATCCAACTTTCTCATCATCACAAAATCATTGAATCAGGTAAAACGAGTCCTTACACAAAAGCCCCCACAATTGAATGTGTTCCAAGCACATCTGTAACAAACGAACAAACAAAAGCGCTTAATGACACCACGAGCAATAAAGAATTATCCCATGTATCTTCTTCATTCTTGTCCCCTTCAATGTATTGCGTCATGATATGACCTAATACAAAAATGCAAAAGGCGATGAACAGTATCATACCCAACATCAAGCAAAATGCATCCACATTGTTATTGGCTTATAAATACAAGCCAACCAAATGTATCATTAATCATAGTTGTTGTTAAGGCAGTTTCGCCAAGCCTTGTGTAATGGAGTTTGAGATTAGAAATAATATGCACAAGCACTAGAAAACCTATGATAATAAGGGCTAAACTCCACAACAAATAAGCTTTAGTTATATATCGCCCATCCGCTCTAAATATCAAAGATCAATGGAGGTTTTTGGTAAAGTTTTTGAATTATATATAGCATAGAAGCCTATTCCTATCACTATTGGAATGCTGATACTAGCCATGGCAATACTTGCAGCCTTGTTTTGTATTTTTAGAATGTCATCTAAATTCATTTCTAATCCACTAATAAATACATAACTCATAATACCCATAGATGAGTATGTTTCAATGTTAAGGATTCCTTCCGAAAGTAGAAACAAGCGTACCCCTACATTGTTTCTAGATAAGAAAAGACATGCACTCATACCATCCTACACACAAATATCCATATAGCCATGATATTTATTTAGAATGAAGAAAATGCTTCATTTAATAGACGAGAAACACTGTCCTGTATAAATAATTACATGTACTTGCAAGAACCTCGGCAATAAGACGAGGTTGATGAAGAGATCTAAGTATGAAGTGAAAGACATTGGAAATGAAGATAGTGAAAGCAATTTGCAGACATAATAGAGGGCCATAGTTCATGAAAATGGAGCCTATTTTTCGTATCTCGTTAGCATTAAATACTTCTTCAACATAACATATTTTTTCTCCAGCCATATATATAATGATTTAGTTTCCTTCATTCCTTCCTTATAATTTGCCCCTTGTGACTCAGGAATCACAATCTTTATGACAATATGACTCGACTTATATATTATAAATTATTTATGTTTAGTAAATGAATACAGAAAGAAGAATCATTGTTTGTTCCAATCACATATCTAGGTTTGTTCCATTATTCTATTTATGGTGTGTTTACTTATTGAGTAACTGGCGTATTCCTTATCATATATTTTCTATTTTCTTCTTTACTTGAGTCTATAATTAATGATGTAACCTACATGTAAGACTATTTATTGCCAACTATTTATAATTCAAGTTTTGATATGACCTACATATAAGATTATGCCTATAAATAGGGCATGTCATTTGTGTTGTAAAAGGGTGTGGAAGAATACAATCTACTTCTCTCATTTTATTGTCTTCATCTTTTCTCTCCTCTTAATATTGTTATTGGTTGGCTAGTTTCACAATACGTTATCAGTACGACTGCTCTAGAAATTGGTGTTATTGTAAGGTCTATCATCACAAGGTGAGTTTCTATATTACTTTCATATTGGATTATTTCCTAATTATTCAACCTTCTTAATATCGATCTTCATTTAACTCTTGTTACACTTTTATGATAGTATCATCATGTCTAATCTTACAAAACTTGAGTTTGTGGCTCTTGACATTACTAGAAAGAATTATCTATCTTAGATACTAGATTCGGAAATCTATCTAGATGCTATGGGTTTAGGAGACACTATCAAGAAAGACAATCAGGAATCTAGCAAAGCCAAAGCTAAAGCCAAAGCCATGATCTTTCTCCACCACCTCCTGAAGGACTAAAAACTAAGTATTTAACTATCAAAGACCCATTTGTTCTTTAGAACAACCTAAAAGAAATGATAACCATAAAAAAATTGTGATCTTCTAAAAGCTCATTATGACTGGATGCTTTTATGTTTGTAAGATTTTAAATTAGTTAGTGAGTATAATTCTGCACTGTTTAAAATTAGTTCCCAATTGAAACTATGTGGAGAAAAATTACTGATGATGACATGTTAGAAAGAACATTCTCTATATTTCATGCATCCAAGAGCAACAATATCGTGAAAAATATTTTAAAAAGTATTTTGAATTGATTTCTTGCATTTTGGTGGCTGAACAAAATAATGAGTTTTGATGAGGAATCATGAATCTCGTCCAACTGGCTCTACTAAATTCCCAGAAGTGAATGTAGTAACTAATGAATCATCCTGTGGTAGGGGACGGGGACGTAGACGTGGACATGGCTATGGATGAGGCCGTTGTTGACATGGTTGTGGTTCCCACTTGAGGTAGGCAAATAATGATGATAACCATAAAAAGAAAACTAGTGAGAATAATAATTATATTGAGAATTTATGTCATCGTTATGGTGCAAAGGTCATTGGGCTCGTGCTTGTCGTTTACCAAGACACTTGGTTGAACTATACTAAGAATCGTTCAAAAGGAAAAATAAAAATAAAGTCAAAAAGTCAAAGCTAGAAACAAATTTTATTGGTGAAGAAAGCGATTGTGATTATAGCAACATGGATGTGACTCATTTGGATGTTGTTGATATTTTTGCCAATCCTAACGGAAAAATTGATCACCTAATTGGTGATGAAAGTGTCCAAAAAATAAGTTAAACTTTTATGATTATATTTTTTTTCTTTTTGCTATAATAAAGTTTCTCCTTCTCTCAATAAGAAAAAAGTTTCTACTTACTATAAAGTTATTTCTCCCAATAAATAAAATTATGAATATTTCTTTTCATTAACTCTTTGTGCTTCTTCTTCATTTGCTATGTTCCTGTTAATGAAGAATGTAACTCATTAACATTAATAAGGAAGACTTTTGTATCATTGATAGTGCAACAACTCATACAATATTTCGAAATGCAAAATATTTTTTCTTCTTTGGTGATACGAGAAGCCAATGTCCAGACTATATCTAGAAGTATAAAGATGATTGAGGGGTCTAGAAGAGCTAATGTATTGTTAATTGGAAGAACACAATTATACATTGATAGTGCATTTTATTCCTCTAAATCTAATAGGAATTTACTGAGTTTCAAGGATATCCATAGAAATGGATACCATATTGAAACCACAAATAAAGAAAATTAGGAATATCTTGTTATCACAGATATGGTTTCTGGTAAAAAAATACACATTGGAAAAATTATCTGCTATTTCCTCTGGCATGTACTACACATTTATTAGTATAATTGAAACACATGTCATTGCAAATCAGAAGTTTGCAAGTGAGAATAAATTTAATATTTGTCATGACCAGTTAGGCCATCCCAAGACTATAATGATGCAAAAAATAATTGAGAGTTTATGTGGACATTCATTGAAAAGGCAACCAATTTCACAATCCTAAATTTTCTCATGCGTTGCATGTTCTGAAGAGAAACTAATTATTAGACCATTACCGGTAAAAATAGAAAGTGAATCTCTCACATTTCTAGAATGTATACATAGAGATATTTGTGGGTTGATACACCAACCATGCAGACCATTTAAATATTTTATAGTTCTAATTGATGCATCGACAAGATGGTCACATGTTTGCTTATTATCTTCTTGTAACCTGGCGTTTGCGAGATTACTTGCTTAACTAATTAGATTGAAAGCACATTTTTTGGATTATCCCATTAAGAAAATACGTCTAGATAATGCCGATGAATTTACTTCACAAGCTTTCAATGAGTATTGTTTGTCTCTGTGGATCAATGTTGAACATACTGTAGTACATATTCATATATAAAATGGACTTGCAGAATCATTAATTAAACATTTTTAGTTGATTTTAATACCATTGCTTATGAAATCAAATCTCCCAATATCTACTTAGGGACATGCAATTTTTACATGCAGCGATGTTAATTCATATTAGGTAAACTAGTTATCTCAAGGCCTCCATTTTACAAATAATTTTTTGTTAGGAACCTAATATTTCTCTTTTAAGGACTTTTGGAGTGCAGTATATGTTCTTATTGTTCCAAGACAACGCACTAAAATAGGTCCTCAAAGAAGAATGGAAATATATGTTGGGTATGAATCTCCTTCTATAATAAAATACTTAGAGCCAACAATAGGAGATTTATTTATAGCTTGATTTGCTGATTGTCATTTTGACCAATCAATTTTTCCAACATTAGGGGGAGAAAATAAGCAGTTGAAAAATAAAGTTAGTTGGAATGAGTTATCCTTACATCATCTTGATCCTCATATAAAATAATATGAGTTAGAAGTTCAAAAGATAATTCATTTATAGAGTCTAGCTAATCAATTGCCAGACGCATTCACTGACCCTAAGAAAGTGACCAAGTCACATGTTATAGCTGCGAATGCTCCTATCAGAATTGATATCTCTATTAGATAATCTACTTATGTAAATGAATCAAAAGCACGCTTGAAGCATGGCAGGGCCATCCCAAAGATAAAAATCCTCGAAAAAGAAAATGAGCTAGAAATATAGATGACTAAGTCGAGGATATTCAAAAAAATTTAGTGTCTTTAGGAGAGTCCTTTGACAACACTAACATCTCAATTCTGAGAAAAGTCAGTTACCTAAAATATATGAAAATAGTGAGATTTCAATACATTATGTTGTCAATGGAATACGATGGGATCAGGATGAAGTCAACTTTGATGATATTTTTGCATATAATATGGCGCTTGATGTAATAATGATGATGATGATCATGAACCAAAGTCTATTAGCGAATGCAAACAAAGAGAAGATTGACCAAAATGGAAAGATGCAATTGAGGCAAAATTAAAATATTAGAAAAGCGAAAAGTTTTTGGCCCTGTGGTTCATACACCTGAATATATAAAACTAGTTGGATGCAAATGGGTTTTTATGCGAAAATGAAATGAAAACGGTGAAGTAGTAAGATATAAAGCATGATTTGTTCAAGAATTTACACAAAGACCTGGTATTAATTTTGTAGAAACATACTCACCAGTGGTGGATGCAACTACTTTTCGATATCTAATTAGTCTGACAGTAAATGAAGGCCTCGATTTGCGTCTAATGGATATTTTTATAGCCTATTTATATAGCTCACTTGACAATGACATTTATGAGTCTCCCTGACGGATTTGAGTTGCCGAAAGCATACAATTCAAGGTCTCAAGAACAGTACTTAATTAAGTTAAATAAGTCTTTGTATGGATTGAAGTAATCAGGGAAGATGTGGTATAATCGACTTAGTGAATATCTATTAAAAGAAGGATATAAGAATAATCAGATATACCCATGCATTTTTATAAAAAGGATCTAGAAATAAATGTGATATAATTGCTATTTATGTTGATGACATAAATATTATTGGAACTCCTAAAGAGATTTCTAAAGTGGTGAATTGCTTAAAAAAAGAGTTTGAAATGAAGGACCTGGGAGAAATAAACTTTTACCTTGGACTACAAATTGAACATATGAAAAATGAGATCTTCATGTATGAAGAAAATTACACGAAAAAAGTCTTAAAAAATTTTATATGGATAAATCACATCTATTATACACTCTGATGATTGTAAGATCTCTTGTTAACTTATCTTGTTAGTAAGTTAACATCAAATAATATATCCAGTCGTGTGTGACTAGAAAAATATATAAGTGCACAAATTACACTAAGGTACGACAATTCTGGGTCAAGTAGTTCTTCGTCACTTTCTTGAGATCTATTTGTTCATATGTAGTGGTACAACTATTTCATGGTGATCAATGAAACAAACTATATCAGCCACATCATCTAATCATGCAGAAATATTAGTAATACATGAAACAAGTCGAGAATGTGTATGGTTAAGATTGATAATACATCATATACATACCACTTGTGGATTGTCATCTAGTAAAATGATCTCAATAGTCCTATATAAAGATAATACTGCATGTATTATCCAACTAAAAAAAGGGCATATCAATGGAGATAGGACAAATTATATTTCTCCAAACAAAAATTTCATACATGATCTTCAAAAGAATGGTGAGATTAATATCTAGTAAATCCGTTCTAAAGAAAATTTGGTAAATTTGTTCACTAAGTCACTTCTGACAACAGTATTTGAGAAGCTCGTAGATGATATCAGACTTCGCAGATTCAGAGATATCAATTGACGTTACTGAAAGGCGAAGTCGATACACGTTGTGCTCTTTTTTCTTTGACTAAAGTTTTGTCCCATGGGGTTGTCCTAGCAAGATTTTTAATGAGGCAGCACTATAGGTGTATCAATTAATTATATACTCATTTTATTCCACTAAGTTTTTATCCTATAAGGTTTTTCCTAGTTGAATTTTTTTAATGAGGCACAGTATTAAATAATAGACTTCTAAGGGGAAGTATAATGAATATTAGAATGTGAATGTTCATCTCCCTCTTCCTCTTCAACTTCATTAAGCAACTTCCACTACTTAGTTATTCCTCCACTACTACATTAAGTTTGTAACTTCCACTAGGTCATTCATAAATTTTATTGCCCACTATTTGTCATTTAAGTTTGGGGGTAACCTACATGTAAGACTATACCTATAAATATAATATGTCATTTGTATTGTAAAGTGTGTGGAAGAATACAATCTACATCTCATATTTTATTATCTTCATCTTTTCTCTCCTTTTAATATTATTTGATTGGTTGGCTAGTTTTACAATATATATTTTCAGTATCATCAATAATTGCTTATACATAGTCCATATATTTACATACATATTCTCGCATCCATGCATACAAAAATACACACACACACATATGAGTGCCTCTATTTCAAATTTAATATTAATGTGGAATTTATGAGATTAGATGAAATAATCTATATTTAACGTATTTTCAATTAATCATCCATGTCATCGTTTAATAAAAAATTTCCTTGTCCAAGTGCAATGCAAATAATAATAAATACTCTCTCGGGTCATATATATATATATATATAAATAAAAGTTGCACTTTAGGATAGAGTTAGTTCTTTATATAAGTTACATTTCCTCTTTGTCTCAAATTTTAATATAGTATTTCTATTTTTACCAACCCCCCCTAAATATGTATATACAATAATTATCACTCATTCTCTCTCATTCAATAAGGTATTACACATTCTCTCTCAAAAATTTTAACTCATTTTCTCTCACTTATACTCTCTATAAATAAGGGTATATTTAAAAAAAAATACATCACTTACATATTTAATTAATTTTAACTAATATTTTGATCTACATGGTTTGGTAAATTGTAATTTATACATTTGATGGGAATGAGTAAAATATATTAGTGAAAAAGAAATAAAAGACATATTACACATAGATAATTCACTATTCCCATAGTTGATTAGTAAGGTTGATTGTGGGTATTGACTAAACTTATAAAGAAATTAATAAGACATATTTTAATCATTTTGATCACGAGATTGATTATCTCCTTTGACAAATTAATGATTTAAATAATTGATTAAATTGTAGGCATTGACTATACTAATAATAAAATTGACAACACGTTTAATAAGTTTAAATATTTTAATAATAAGATTGATTACTCCGTTTAATAAGTTAGTAGTTTAAGTAATTGAATTAGATTTTATGATAATTTTGTCTTTTTCTACATCTATAAATATTAAAATATTATATTAGTACTTATAGTCAATATGCCATTTTATATCATATCGTGCATTTTTTTTAAATTTTAGAATTTAAATGATATTTTTTAGTGATATTTTCCAAAGAAATGATAATAAAAGAAGAGAAACTCAATATAAATTTTAAAACTATATATGGTACAATAATAAGTTTAAAGAAAATTCCTGTCTCAATCTTATTTAATACGTAAGAGTTATATTATATTTTCTTAAATATATTTTAGAAGATTTTTTTGGGTGAAATTAAAAAAAAGAAAAAAGGAAAGAGCTTAGCATAAAAACGAAAAAATCAACCTAATTAACCTATATAAAAATATTTCAAGTTTAAATTCAAAAATATTAAAAAAAAATAATTATAACCCTAGCAAAACACAGTCTCGTGTCTGGTAGGAAGGAGCGGAACCCTTCTTCTACGTCGTCGTTGTATTCCGCACTTGGTCCAGCTCGCCGTCCACCGTTTTCAGCCCTGGTTGTTAAGTTGTTCTCTGGCAAGTATTGAAGCATTTCAAACCCTACGGCTTTGTCTACTCAATAAATCCGGTGAGCTATTCCCTGCGTGGTTGTCAACCCTGTGTAAGACGCCGTCGCACCGTTTCTTGCTTTGTTTCAATTTTTTCATTTTAATTTGGCTTTGAATATTGGCTTTGAGTCTGGTCGTTTAAAACTTTGATTACTAGTTTTTGCTTTAATGGTGTGTAATTGGCTATTATACTTCCTCCCTCTCCATTCTCATAACTAGCGACTTATATGCTTTGGATTGTTTTATATTATCATCCTGCATTGGCTATTATACTTATATGCTTGCATACATACCCCAAATTTCATAAGCACGGTTCATTCTTGTCACACCAATGCCATACACTAAAAAAAATCAAGAGGAGCGCCGCATTGGAGCATACCACTCTCATAATAGGGTCTTGGAGGATGTTCTGTATCTCGGGGTCCTGCATGGCCTTGAGCTGGAGGAACACAACAAGTAAAAACCAAATAGATGAAGAAAATTTGAAACTGAGACAGTTTCTGCAATAAACGTTTTATTTAAAACAATTGAGTCACACCTGTCTCTCCTTCAACTCCTCAGGACTTTTATCTTCACGGCTGGCCTTAATAATTTGTTCTAGACATCTGAAATAGATATTAATGTTAGGAAAATCACTCTTGCAGATCGTATATAAAAAGTAGAAATATGAAACCAACGTATACCAGGAATGTAACATAACCCAATACCTTCTTATTCCATGAAGCAACTCCTGGTTGTTTGAATAATGTTTCAACCCCTCCTGATACGTTTCCAAAGCTTTGTCATATTCTTTCATGAAAAACTGTATATTAATCTCTTTACATTATCATCAATTTAGAAAATTCTGAAGGTATTTGTGATGCATGGTCTGGTGAATGACTTTGCTCGAGTTGTGTATGGCAATTTATTAGCTTGAGTTTAAATTGTCATATTCAGTGGCTTGGAGGAGTTGCCTAAATCAATTGGGTTTTGCTAAGGCATCTTCGTGAAAGGATCTGGAACAAAAACTGCAAGGGCATTATATTAACTATGCATATTTCAAAGATTTCAGCGGGGACAGATGCCCCCACTGAGTGTAATATATTGGCTCCTTGCTCGAACTCTTGGTGTGAATGATTGTTTGATTCTTCGAGTGTTCTGCTTTATGATTTCCTGTTTGATTTTCTGCTTTGTGATCTTCTGTTTGGCAAGTCTAGTGGATGAACATTCTTGCATTGGTTCATGCGCTCCAGTCTAAATATTAATTTTTGGCGGAGGCAAATTGCAAATTACAGTTGACATTATTGTCATTGTCCGCCGATGGCAAAAGAGGTTCCTAGACATTGGTTTTTCAGTTTGTGACTCTTGTCTTTCTGGCCTGTCTCTGTTTTCTTTCAGAGTGGGCCCCATCTGGTTATGCTGTATTTGAACTTTGGGGCACAGAATAATGAGTATTTGAACCAATGTTTTGGGATAAATTTTAAAGGGTTTTGGTTGTTTCCTATTTTAATTGTTTCATTTAATTTCTCTAAGTCTATTTCTTTATTCTGCTGCCTTTATTAATGTGGGTTTTCATCTGTTATACAGTCCATGGCTGAAGAAACCCAGCTGCTAGAATCTGGAACAGGCCTGAAAAAGAGGCAGTTACTTAAAAGGCATGGTCTTAAGAAGTCAAATAAAAAGCCAAAATTGATGCCAGTACCCCAGGTGCAGAAGAAAGTTAAAATGGACAAGAAAATGAAGAAATTGATCCGCAAGCGAGCACGGGATTATAATTCCGACGATGACGATGATGATGGTGTCAGTGATATTCAGCCAGGAATTACCAATAAAGTAATTGAAGAGGAAGATAAAGAAAGTGATGGATCCTCTGATGAGGAGGAAGCAGGAGGACAAGATGCTTGGAACTCAACTGCGAGTTATATGAATAATGACATTTCTGAGGATGAAGTAGAAGATGGTGATATTCAGCCAGGAATTACAAAATTTACTGAAGGTTGTAGAGCATTCAGAATGGCCTTCAGGAGTATTATGAAGAAGAGTGTTTCTGAAGACTCATTGGTAAGATAGATGCTTGTTCATCGGGAACATACAAAGAATGAAATTGGTTTCCTTACATGTTGATAGCTTTGTAGGGTCCAGTATTATCAGGGCACAAGAAACTTATTGCTGACAAGCTTGCAGAAGAGGGGGCTGAACACCACGTCAAGGTAGAGGCAAGGAAAGAAAAGAAGATGGTAATATCTTATTTTAATTTGGCTGTTCTGTCTTTTATTCCTACTTGCATGTATTTTGAGAACATATTTTTATTTGTGTTATTGACAAATTTATATTTATCTAGTTTTATATGTCTAAAGGTATTTCCAGATGACAATTAGACTGACTAATAATGTTAATGGTACAGTTGGCCGAGAAGGGGCACGTCAAACCTGCTAATTATTTGGATTCACATGAAAAGTTTCTAACAAGTGTTGCTACAAAAGGAGGTATTTTAGTTAGGTTCTCTTACAGATGCTTTTATGATTTATAGAATTTTCCTTATACTGACTTGGACTGATGTCATGACCAATCTTCATGCTGGATTGCTTTCAGTGGTTAAGTTTTTCAATGCTGTAAGTATTCAATTGGCATTTGAATTTCCTTTGGTAGTTTTTCCCTCTTTCTGGTAATTTATTTCTTTTTTTTCATTCCTGTGATGTCCTTTTTCAGGTCAACAAGGCACAAACTGCTCAGAAAGGGTTGAATCCTTTGAGGAGTAAAGATGTAAAAGGTATGCTGTTATTGCTAAGGCTGACAAAACAAGAGGAAAGAGAATAGTTGAAATATATGGCTTTCATACAGTTGCAGCTTTGAATAGTCAGGGAAAGAAGTAAATCAGCTTCTGGGGGATTAATTGTTTCAGTTTACATTTCCTGAAGGGAAAAGCTAGTTCTATTTTATCCCAACCCAATTGCATTGCTGAATTTTGTTTATTTTCTAAGCCTTTTATTTACATGCCCTCAATAACAATTCTTGATGCCCTGGACTTTTGTTTGAATAGGAACAATTAACACCCTGAAACATTTCTTGTCCTTCTAATTTCTCTGTGGTACTCAGCCAATGGTTTTAGGAAAGCCACTATTTGAGTCTTACGAAAAGGAAAAGAGGAAGACTAAAGAGAATACTCAATAAATGATTTTCTACTATTTTTTCTTTAGTAGATGCCACGCCAATTTTTCCTCATGTATATTCATTACGGATTTTATCTTTTTTTTCCCACACATTTATCTCAACATCTCCATCTCCTCAATAGAATTGGTTCACTAATAAATGTTACTATTTCTTTTTTCATTTGTTGATATAAATTTACTGTTGTAATGAAAAAAAAAAAGGTTATTGTCTGTCTAACAAACAGAGTTTGTTTTGGTGAGACTTGACCATGCGAGAATGTGTCATATGTATCTACCACTGGTTGTTGTCTTAGTATTATATATCCATGAATGTACTCTACTATATAGGAACTCTTTGTCCAGTTCTTAGTTGCTTCCGGTGTTTGGCTCGGTGAAAAATTGGAAATTATCATCATTGTTATTATTAGGGATACATTAGAAGCAAGTGATTATCTAACCCAATGTGCGACAATCTGTGCGCAGTTCTAACTTGTTTATGTCATTTGCCAGAAATAAAAAAGCGGACCAAAGAAGCCTTCTTTTCAGAGTTAGGCAAGCCATTGTCTGCAACAGGCACCTCTGGAAAGGTGACTTTTACTTAGCCCCCCTCTCTCCGCCTTGTTTGTGAAAGCATTCTTTTTACGACACCAGTTCACCATGACACTTTTCCGTTCAGTAAAAGAAGTTTTCAAACTAACTGTAGCGTATTTAGTTTCACTTTATAATAACATTCATTGTTCATAATAAACTCTGGCAATTGCGAGAGTAAGTTCAGAAGCCACCTAGTTTGAGGTAATAGTAGCTACCTTATGTTTAATGGGTGATCTAACTGGCCAGAATAATTGATATGCAGGTTCAAGCGAGCAAAGAAAAAATGGAAGTTGAAGAGCCTGCTTGGGCACCATTACGAGATAATTATATGCTGACAAGTTCAAGATTGAAAGATTGGGACAAAGTTCCTGTAAGACTCTCTCTCTCTCTCTCTATATATATATATAGAAAACTGATGTTTGTAGTTAAGCTCAATGTTAGCTTCTTCTCATTTATCTTTCTGCTGGCATGTAGGAAAAAGTTGCATCAGATGACATGGGAAAAATCTCTGGAGATAGCAGTTCTGATGAGGATTAGTTTTGAATTTGATTGAAGCACTGCCGCGGGATAGTTTTAGTGGGTATTTTGTCAGCATTTGTAGAATTGAAACAGTGCAATGTTGTAATTGGCATGATTTTTGCTCATCAATTTTGTAATTAGATGCCCTATATGCTTCATCTTAAGAAGGGATGGAGTTCTCAGGCTTACGTGGCTTTAGATATATACCAATTTGTAGTTCCTATTGCTAGAAATGTCAACAACACTGAAGACAGGTGAATTGAGCGTTTTAAAAAATTTTAGGTTTGTAAAATATTTTTGGCTAAAAATACACACAAAAAATCCTAAATTTTAGATTGGTTGTACATACTACATAGAGGTGAAAATAAGTCAGGTCTTTATCAAGGAACCAGATCTTCTCATAAGCGGAATTCCTAGAAGCATGTCCATCTAGATCAATCCAAAAGCTCCCATTGTACCACGTCATGCTAATAAAAATTAAAAATAAATTTGAATATTCTATGAACAATTATTAAATTTTTTTCACTTAAGAGTATCAAGTTTTCTAGATTTATCTCATTTCAACTGAATGATTTATTAGGGTTTGGACCTATAAATCTACCATTTTTAAGGAGTCAGGTATAAGGGCTGTTTGAGAAAGGCACAAACCATGATTTGAAAAGGGTTTTTAACCCAAATTTTAGTTTGAGAAAATTTTAAAATAAATAGCCATATTTGTCCATAAGTGCTTTTGGGTAAAACTATAGTTTTGAATAAGCTCTTAAAATTAACTTTTTGAACAGTAAAAAATCTTATGGACTATCCAATTACTATCTTACCCCTACTTTTTTTTATACCTTCTCTCCTCTCTTCTACTTCTTCTTACACTCTCCCTCCTCTCTCATACTTTTTATTACACCCTCTCTCCTCTCTCCTCTCTACCCTATCTCCTCTCTCTTCTCTTTTCTCTACCTCTCTCATCTCTTACTTTTAATCAAATCATACCCTTTTTGGTAATTTACCAATATAAAAAGTCATTCTAAAAATAACTATTCAAACACTTATTTATTTATAACTATTTTTTTTCTATAAAACTTTTCTCTAAAACCCCTTTTCCATAAGCTATCAATAAGCCCTTTTTTAAAATTCTATCCAAACAGGCCCATAGTTTGCCAAAATAAACTCTCCGCTCCCATTACACCACATCATCACGAATAATCTCTGGACAATTAGTAGTTTAGACCACTTCAATAACCACAAAAAGGAGCAAAATTTTACCATCAAGTATTTATAATTTTAAAAACCTACCTCACTTTAACTAGAGAGTTTATCTGGCCCAAACTTTATCTGGCTCCCTAAAAATTGTGGATTTATCTAGATCAAGACGCTAATAAATCATCCAGTTAAAATGAGATAAATCTTGAAAATTTGATGCTCTAACCCAAAAAAATTTGATAATTGTTTAGAGATTATTCAAATTTATTTTTAATGTTTATTAGCATGATGATGTGGGGCAATTGGAGCTTTTGGATTGATCTGGATGGATAGGATTCACTGCTTTTAAGGGATGCTGAGAATTCTGCTTCTGAGAAGATCCAATCTCCTTTATTAGAGAGGTTTACGGCTTGGCCTCCTTTAAGCATAGCCCAACATATTTTTTTTTGGTTATCCACCTAATTTATCAGAGCTTTATTTCGACTATATCCGGATTCGACCCGCGTCGCGTACCTGGCTATGATGGGTGAGTCTCCCAACGTGGATTTTCTGTGTACGCCAAGGCTCAAACTCGAGACCTCGCTTAAGCGATATCGAACTGCTTACCACTCGGACTAATCCCGTTGGTCCAATATATTTATTAAATAGGCTAGCTCAGGCTTAAGCCTATTATTAGGCATATTTAGGTAAATGGATAGCCTATTTTTATAAAGCATAGCCTACAAGCTTACGGGTTTGGCTTATTTAGTTTTTTTTAATTGTATTATTTATATAATATAATTTAAATTAATTTTATAAAATTTTTAACTTAACTTTAATCCTAAATTTTATATTTTATTATTAACCTACAAGTTCAACCCATTCAATCATGAATCGTTCACCTATACTAGCTTACTCCCTCTTTCCTTATTTGTGTCTGTTGATAAAGTATAATAATTGTAAGTTTAATTTAGTGATGCACAAATAAAATATAATAATCTCAATAGGGCGAGTTCGTCCCAACTTATATAGAAAATACAAAAAAAGGTAAAATTAAGTCAAAAGATGATTAGTTAGAATTCCTACTTATTCAGATAGTTATTGTCATTATGCATTCTCTTCCTTCTCATCCTCCTTAATATTAATAGCTTAATTATTTTGTAGGAGTTATCTAATAAAGAAGAAATTATATTGAAGTCTACTCATTTGTGATCATGATAAATTTTTAGGATCGTTTATGTTATTATTATAGACAAATTATTATATCAGTATTATTGTAAACTTGTAATAAATTGTATGTAATATCAAAACTTATTTAAAACATAAGGTAGACTTCATAAAAAAAAACATAACATAGATTTTTAAATAGGCTTAATCTATTATATATAAAATAAGGAGGCATATGTTTTTAAAGGCTTTCAGGCCTTTTGAAGCCTCAAGCCTAGGCCTAAAAACAAACCTATATACAAGGTCAGGCTTTAGATCTATGATGCAAGCCTAGGCCTATTTAGCTAAAGCCTATCCTAGGCTACCTATTCCACCCCTACTAGTTACACATAACTTACCTAACATTTTAAAGTATAAATTAAGAACTATAATGATTCATGTCTTGACTATCAACCTTCTAACGTTAAAATTACTGTTAAAGTTAGCGGTTTATATCATATCACAATTTTTATATTTTTTATCATATATCATGTCATTTAAAAAATAACACTTTAAATATAATTTTAATTATTTTTTAATACTTAAAATAAGATACTTAGAAAAAATAAAATACTTACAAAAAAATTTAAAGTATCTATTTCACCATGTCATTTTTAAATAAAAAAAATAAAATACTTGAAAAATATTTAAAATATTCATTTGACTGTATCCTTTTGGAAATAATTATTTAAGTGTCAAGTGTTAAATCTTTTCACAACCTCAATGTTTATATGAAAGCTTGAAATCAAACTCTAAACGGAAACTTTCAATATAAATTACCCTCCTTCATAAACCTTCGTCTAGTTCCCAGTAAGTTGCTACGGTTTTCTTCGTTATAGTCCGTAAGTTCAAACGAGGCATTTGAGAGCCGCTACAATATTCTTCTTTATAGAAATTTCTTCCCACAAGTTCCCAGGTCAATGAATTATCTCCCATCAAAAAGCGGGTTTAAAAGATGCTAATGATTGCTGGATAATTGGTTTTACATTTGCTTTAGGAGATTGTAGTGCTTTCGAAGCGGAGGGATAAGCTATTTTCAAAGGTCTTTCATTAGTTTAGATTTAAAGAACTTAATTGATGACCAGCCTTCGATGTTCCGTGACCCTACTACTTGCAGTTTGGTTTTTATCCGAATATGTGAATTGATGGATTATGACTGGGAATTGCAATTACACCGTATTTTTTAGAGATCAAAATATGCTTGTTGATGCTCTAGTCAAGGATGCTTTATCTTTCTTTATTATATTTGCTGGATATGTGTCCGTCTCATCTTCAGACTGTGTATGATAAAGAGTGTATGAGATTTAAACACCACTCTCCAATTTAATTTAAGAAAATTATATTTAAATCTTATGCAAAAAATTTAATTACAGAGAAATCTCAAAAAATTAGCAAACGACTATGAAGTTTCACGGGACTTAAAATTAATTTTTTTAAATTATTAAATGATAAAACTACCCTTGACAATAAAGTCTAACAACATGTTAGAACAAAAGAGCTAACGCATTCAATAGAAGTTTGAATAAAACTAAATTTAAACATGGCTCATTAACTCGTCAGATTTTTTGTGATATTGGGCCTATTTGGATAGGATTTTAAAGAAGGGCTTATAAAAAAAAAGTTTATGGACAGCTTATGGAAAATGGCTTTTAGATAAGAGTTTATGAAAAAAAAAATGATTATGAATAAATAAGTGTTTAGATAGTTATTTTTAGAATGACTTTTTATATTGGTAAATTGCAAAAAAAGAATATAATTTGATTAAAAGTATGAGAGATGAGAGATGATGTAAGAAAAAATAGGAGAGAGGAGAGAGGGTGTAAGAAAAAGTAGGAGAGAGGAGAGAGAGGTAAGATAGTAATTGGATAGTCCATAATCTCTTTTACTGTTCCAAAAACTAGTTTCAATAGCTTATTCAAAACCATGGTTTTACCCAAAAGTACTTATGGACAAATAGAGCTGTTTGTTTTAAAATTTTTCCAAACCAAGGTTTTGCCCAAAAGGACTTTTAAAACCATAGTTTAGAGAAATACCAAACAGGCCCATTGCTCCATTATGTTCTTTAGGATGCCAATTGCTCATTGCAATATACCTTATGAGCAAAAATGCCTTTTAAGCTTAACCCTAAAATAAAATTTCAAAAGCTAAAGCCAAAAAGGAAAATGCCTCCCTGATGAAACAACCACCAACATAGAAAATAGTTAAATGGAAACAAAATAACAATAACCAATTGGAGAGCATTAACAGAACATGCAACAACAACAAAACAAAGGGATACAAATAAAACTTTGTATAGACTCTATCCCCTCATAAACATGGTAATGAACAGAAAAAAAAATAAAAATCCTATTCTATACATCTGAGTGGAATTTACAATTTTGTTCAACCTTAACAAAGTTCTGAAGAAACTGTTGAGCAAATTATAACTCAACAGCAAACACTTAGATTGTGTGCTATACATCATCATCAAAGGCCAAAAAGAGCAACACTATTACAAACTACAACCTTGTAGATCATCATCTACACCTGTCAAGTAGGGCCACTTTTCTGCATAAAAATATGACTAATGCCAAGTGTATGTATTAAGGCCAACTAAGGACTTAACAAGAATTTCAGAGTTCCTACAGAGGAATTAAGCCGTGAGATTGGCCAAGTAATAACCGAAGAGTAACAATAAATCAGACCCCATTGCTTGAAATGGGTTACTTTAAGAGTGAAGGACACTTGAATCTGGCTTTCCCAGAGTTTATAATATAATACTGTTGAAGTATCGATGGATCGATGCCTTTATGTGTCGTACTTTCAAGCTTGTTGAAGTATCTTGCCCCCCCCCCCCTGCAGTGCAAAAATCATTGTGTGGAGAAAGAATGCATCAGATTTCTTTTTTCACCCATTTTCGTGTTTGATTCACGAAAGTATTGACTGTTTGTTTCTTTCCTTCTAAAAACTTTGGTTAAAAGTTGTGAACTCAGCAGCTTCTGGTTTGACTCAAAGGATCATAATCATAGGCTTCACCGGCTTTAACAAACCGGCCCTTCACACGCCTTCGAACATCAGCCCTTGCCTTGCGAGAAGCATACCTCACTCTTTTTTCAAACCTATTTCCATAAACACAACTTTCATGAATCACCTAGCAAGCAAATATGCTTTGAAATGAGAGCATAGTATCAATAAAACCCAGCAATTACAAATTAGTTGACCAGAGAAAAAACACAGAAAAAAAAGATAACTTTAACAAAATAGATATATGATATGAATGACATGACACTAACAAAATCTGAAGTACCTACTGTGTGACATGTCAAATACAGGCATGGCTTTTATTTTCGAGCATCAGTGCTTTGTAGTTGCTAAGAATGTGACAAGCGAACTCTTGCATTATTATTACTACTTTAAAATTTAAATGCTTTCTCACTTCCTTTGTTTTTTTTGAGATTGTCAATAACTACTACAATTTTATTGCTTCCCCTTTACCACTTCAGTCAAGAAGAAGCTAAAATTAATGTATGTTAAACAATAAAGATTAGGTAAGAATATGAGAAATAGCTATCGCCAAACTAATGACTTGATAGAGACCACAAAAGTCTCATGAAAAGACAAAACTTAGATTAAGTTACTTATATACATTAGGTCAAGTACATAAGTGAATTTACAAGTGCACATATACACTTTAATAACTAATAATGACAAAATAATAAATGTTCATATGAAAATTTACCAATCCTAATTTATATTATAAGAGCTTATACAAAAATTTACAAGTTTACAAGTGAATTTATACGTGTGCATACGTATTGTAACAACTAACAGTAGCAAAATAACAAGTGTAATTAGAGAATTTAACCAAATGCATATAAGCAATTTGACCTTAGTCTTGTTCTTTATGAAACTAACCATTTCTTGTCTCCATGAAAGTAATAATGCATGCCAGTGGGTACACTACACTAGTCTGCTTGAGATATGCTTACTTGCGAGTCTTCTTCTTTTCTTTGTAACGCATGACGGCATCACTGCGGTTGGAAGCTTTCATGGAACTCTCAGGGCATGGAGGGCACCATGGAGGCTCCCCCGTGAGAAGCATTGAAGAAGCACCACAATCTTGATAGTCAGCACCACTGCTCTCTCCAGTAACACCAGAAAATGAAAGGTTTGATTGCGATTGCTTCCCAGTAAAACGGGAAATAGGTTCAGTTTTCGTACTTAGCATGGAATCTGCAGATGCTGCATTGCTGCATGCCGGATGCGCTGTATTGACCAGTCCAATTGACCCCTGGACACAATTTTTATGTCTGACTATTAATTCCGTGCAAGAACCAATAAACCAAACTAGAAAGCCAAAGGAAGAAAGGCACCCAAGAGAATTGAGGAACACAAATGTACTGCACTGATATTTTATGCTATCTCTTCATCCCCCCCCCCCCCCCCAATTTTGGTCAATCAAAGCTTAACATCAGCTCTTTGATTGGTTCTGTGTTAACCCTTATCAGTTTGATCCTGTTTGCAGATTAATTATAAGACATGTTACACTCTAGAACAATTTTTGCCGAAAATGAAGCCAGAGAGCTGGTTCAACCTTTGAAATTTTTAGCCTCTCCTATCCACTTCAAAGTCTAAGCAATTAATTAAAAAACTTATTTAAATGACAGATGCACACCAGTTCTTACCTGCCCTAAAAGGAGTTTGATACAGCATCTTCGAGAAATGTAGATTGAAAAGTCATGATAAACCCTCTATAATTTAACTATGTAAGATGCTTGTACTCGAGAACTTGAAAACATGTAGGCGTACATTTAAATGAAGATCAATCTCAATAATAGAAGAAAAAAACCCATGTCATCACAGATAAAGAATGATGAGATTTCAATACCTCAGCAGCGGCCTGATGATTGGAATCGCTGGCAGATGTTTCTTTTGTCCCGAACAAACTATCAATCCCACCATTTTCAAAAAGCTCTTCAGAATGACTAAGAGCCACACCGAAAAGTTCCTCATAGTTCTCAAGATTCAGGTCCATTTCATCCACGTCGAAGTCATCATACATGTTATCATCATCTTCATATAGTCCAGAACCTTTTGTCCCGGGACAGTATAACTACAGATTAATTATGAGATTAGCAAACTTCTTTGACTTAATCGTGAGAATTTCACAGTAAAAAGCTCATACTCGTGCATATTTTGGCAAAGCAGCTATAGTAACAATAAGACTTATCCCACTCAATAAGGTTGGCAACATAGATTAAATGATGGCATTTTCCTATTTTTAACAACTAATTCATTAGATATTGCGATATAAGCGTAGATTTATTACTATCCTCTGTGACTCCAATTTCCATTTTCCCATTTCACACCTATTAAACATGTCTTGAATGAATTCATGTTGAATGCAGATTGGAACAGAAATTTCATCCGCCATCAGTTGTACCACAAAAAGACAACAATGACGTCATTACGCTATTTTTTGTTGCCCATATTTGTTAATTTCAGAGTTTCTGTCCTCTCTTCCAACAAAACTGGCAGCTCTCGTGGATTAAAGTGATGAACATGACAAAATGTGGCAAGTAGAGTAATTTTTATTGCATTGAGATTAAGCTACCAATATGAAAAATAGAAACTAAGAGTAGTATCTAGTAGTGCAATGACTATCCAGAAAATAAAACCACCATAAAACTCAAGACTCTACAGTTTGATAGGCGAATAAAGACTCTGTTAGTACAAAGAAAGGAAAAGAATGGAATGGGAAAAAAGTTATATCGAGGATAGGCAATGACCTCTGTATCCCTATTTTCAGAAATAAATATAAATAAACAACATTTAGTAATGATTAAAAAGACAAGATGGGCATAACATAAAAGAAATGAAAGGGACTGACTCTTCATCATGGTAACCAAATGAGACCAATTGATTTGGAAAAAGGGAGAATGATGTTTCGATACTTGTAAGGAAATTATCAACATTTTGGTCCCTTGAACACATGACCTTTTTGAGATTGACAACTATAATTTACTACTCCTTCGATCCTTAATATAGGACCTATTTAACTAATTGGATTAGATTAAGGAAGTTAGTTAAATTAGTTAATATGACATGTTTTTTTTTTCTAAAACACCCTAACCATGATCCTTAACTCCTTCCCTCCCTCTCTTATTTGATTATTGTTGAGGGAGTATCAATAGGGGTAATTTAGGAAAAAAATGATAAATATAAAAAATAGATCTTATATTTAGGACTAAGATCAGCTCCCCAATTATATCAAAGACTAGAGGAGTATATTAACAGCTTTGTTTTTTGAGTAGGGATTTCCAACAGTTTTACTTTTCTACTGTTGGCTTCAAAATCCATCAAACGTGGATGAAAAACTCATTTCTCTACATCAATTAAAAAATGACATTACGACTTTATGTTGTACCTTGGATAGACTTTCGTTGGCAGGTCCAGTTGGGTGGTCTAAAGTACGAGGCTTTGGGCTCGACTCAGGCAATGAAGATGGCCCAACACAAGACTTATCCATGCCGCGTATATCAATTACTTGAGCTGAGCCAGATGCATTCTGACTTTCGGGGGGAACCCAAGCACCCCTGTTGCTGTTCTCATTAATACTCATCATACCAAGTTCTTGCTCACACGAAGATTCACCAGTAGTTGGAATATCCATGACAAATGGCCATATCAAAGAAAGTTCTGCAGCCGAAGGGCATCCCGAATAGCAATTGATCGTTTGCCTCTTATGTGTTGACAAAGATGTGGAAGCACTGTGGCCCACCCAATCACAATTCTGACATAGTGAAATCCTCTCTTCAGTACACCTTACATGGGCAGGTTGTGAATTGCATCTCTCACATACTAGGGTCCTCGAATGACGTCTCGAAAGGGCATTAGCAGAATGAACATTTCGATCACATGACAAACATAAGCATGCAGCATCGGGCCGGCAATACACCATGGACCTCTGTTCTCCACAGAAATCACACATATAACCCATCTTACGTTGTATTGTACTGAGTCCTTTATTAGTTCAGTTGTTCAAAGAAAGAATTCTCCTATAAGCAATCTTACACCCAGACTACGATATCCTCCAATGAAACTAAAGTGTCTTCTTTTTATCAGACACTGAAGCAGAATTATCTTGTTGTCATTCAAGCGGTTTGAGATAATGTGACAAGGGCGGCAGCAAAATGAGTCCCGCAGATTCTGCTGCTGCCAAGAAAGACTTTGTCATGAACTTTACACGATAATAAATGATAGATTAAGAAAAAAGAGGCAAAATCAATAATTCAGTATCTACTGCAAACTTAACAATGGCAAAAATATCATGGCCAGAAATTTGCTTAAGGGGGTTCATTTCAATCATGTAAATTAGCTTCTTCACTTGTCTAGAAGAAAAATAGAAAGTTGCAAGCCAAGACCAGAAAGTAAAGTAACAGGTAATAAAAAGTAAAAACATCAATTAAGTACACAATATATGCTGCCAAATTAAAAGGGATTTGACAAGTAAACTCTACACTCTAGTTCAGCAGGAAGAAAAAGACCAAATTATATTAACAGAAGTTAACTATGAAATGCAATTATAATAACTAACACTACTTGCTAAGAATAGCTTGCAAAGATTACAGATTTAAATATTATAAGTTATATAAAGTGAAATTATACAAAGCTGAATTATCAAGATTAAGCAGAGAATCAGAAGCTTTTTTTTTAACCTCTAAAAAAGGACATTTCCATCATCATAAAATAATTCAAATGAAAACTGACACAATCCGGATTCAACTGAAACTGTAAAGTAACGTTCACATTCTGGGTAAAGTTATATAAGCTGCAGATCAATTATCAACAAACAAAAAAGATGAGCATCATATACCCACACAAAAAAGGGGAAAAACTCAAAAAAGAAAAAACAAAAACAAATCTAACCCAATCACAAAAGACCAAATAATAATCACCCATCTCTTTAATTCTCACCCTCTCCTTTATGTTGACAGACCCAGAAAAATTTTCTGAGTTTGCATGAAAGATGATAGAACAGAGGCAGAGAGCAGAAGGAAAGGAAAAATTTACCTCAAGGGAAGAAAGACAGAGAGCACAAAATCCGCAAAAAGCTTTGCTTTTTCAGGAATTATATATATAAGTTCTTGCTAAATTTAAAAGCAAAGGAACCAACCCTAGAAGATGAACTTTTCCAGAAAGCACACACTGACTCTCTCTCTCTCTCTCTTCTTTCTCGTTCTCTTTCTAAGTCTGCGCATAAAGATAGGAATATAGGAAGATGAGTAGATTAGATTGATAGATAGATATGAGATAGAAAGAGATGAGAGGAGAGAGAGTGGTTGTAGGTGTGAGACGAATGAGAATAATGCAAATTGGTTGGATGTGGCCTTGTTGTGTGTGAATGTAACTGTAGGTAATGTGACACAAGCAAAGCTGATAAAAAGTGCAAAGAAAGCGCCAAGAAATAAAATAAAATAATATTAACATTAATAAAAAAAATTGACTTAATGTGGGACCATGTCTTTTTCCAAGTGAAAGCAAAAAGGTTAGGCCCCTTTCCCTTTTCTTGAGTCCCTCCCATGAGAAAAAAATACTGTTATGTCTGCCTCCCTCCCTCCTGAGAAAAAAAAGATACTCTTATTTCTCCCTCCCTCCCTCATGAGAAAAAAAAAATACTCTTATTTCTCCCTCATCATCCCCCCCCTCTCCTTCCGGTCATTGTTGTTTTTCTATCTTGTTTAGTGTTTACTATAACTGTTATATTCTTACCGAAAAGAAATATAACTGTTCTTTATTTAACTGGAAAAACTGAATCTAAAACCCATGCTTTACAATTTTTTTACAAAAGATTTACTATCAAATTATAGGACATATTTTTTTTTTGGCCTTCAATAAGACATATTTTATTACATCTTAATAAAGCTATTGATAAAGCTAACTAAAATTATAAAGTTATGTTGCTGAAAAATGGAAAATTTATGGCAACTTTGTAGTACTTCTTTCAATTTTTTCCCCACAAATTTTCAATTTGGTCCTCATTTGTTAAATTTTGTATATATATATATGTAAGAGTGTATTATCCAATAGTATTTGCTCTAGTAATAAGTCAACTAAATTATAAAGTGGAGAACATCCCATCTCATTAAAAAATGCCCTTGGGGTTATCAAAAAATTATTTAAGTATATATTAACTCAATATTTTGAATATGTATACTTTAAGAAAATAAAAATATAAAATATAGATAATAAAATAAAGTAACTCTCGCATGCATAATGCACTAAGAAAAAGTTGACTCACATATATAATAAAATATTGACAAATTGAAAATGATTTGATATATAATATTTAATTAAAAATTTTGATATTATAAGGATCAGATTGAAATTAAATAAGACATTAGGCAGTTTTCAAAAGGATATAAAATTTGGGGACTTGTATGTTATTTCCCTATTTATTATTTATTATTCATAGTTGAAAGAGTAAGTTTGAACTTTGCAAAAAAGTGCATCACTGGTTGGGTGAGGTGGACAAATAGATGCTCTTTGTTACCATTGTTGCCTTCCCCTTTTTATTTTTTTAATATTATTTGTAAACAATTCTACAGTTACTGTCTGTGTGATAATATTTTATTTAAAATTATTGAAGAGTAAAAAAATTATAAAAAAATAAATAATAATTTCCGTGACAAGTGGTGTAATTGAATTGGTTTATGTTTATATCTTTTTGTCTGTTTCTCTATGTTGGCCCTTTAGACATTCTTATTATGGCAATCATTAATTGATTTATGGGGTTATTAATTTCGTACACATGAAGCAAACAATTGTTTTATTAATTTTTAAATTATTTAAATTTATTGATTAATGGCTAAAATATAAAAAATTCCCAAAGTTCAATTATACATAACCTCCATAATTTTTAAAAATTTAAATTAAAGATCATAATATTTTATATTTTGATTATCAAACTCGACTATTAAAATTACCATTAAAATTAACAGTTTTTGTTATATCATAATATTTATTTTTTTATTATATATTATATTATTTAAAAAATAGCAATTTAAAAATTTATATAGTTTTAAGTAGTTCATATTTTTTATTTAAACAATACATGGTCAAATAAATATTTTAAATATTTTTAAAGTATTTTATATTTTTTAAATATTTAAAAATTATTTTAAATTATATGCTAAGTGTCAAGTGTTATTTAAATATTATAAGTATTTTATTTTAAGTATTTAAAAAAAAATTAAAATAAGATATGAAATATCAAATATTATTTTTTAAATGATATGATATATAATAAAAAAATAAAAATTATGATATAATAAAAATTATTAATTTAAACGGTAAAGTTTTTATAATCAAAATATAAAAATTAGAGTTATTAATTTAAACTTTTTAAGATTAGGAAGATTATGTATAACTGACCTAAAATTTAAGAAAATTTTATATATTTTAGCTTTAATTAATTTATAAAAGTGTGTATAATAATTAAAGTCTTTTTATTCTGCCTACTTCAAATATAGCCAATAGTGCCTAATTATAATTCATCTAATTATAAAAAATATTTTTTAAAAAAATAAGGTCACCATATTTTTTTGTTCAAGATTATATGTAGTTGAAGTTATTATATTAAATCTTAAGAAGTATGAGTTTTAAAGAAGATATTATTTTTTTAAGTACATCGTTCAATAACTTTTTAAAATTTTGTAATAATTTTATTGAAATTGAAATTTAATAATAAGTCACTTTAACGTTTAATGAATTCTAATTTTTGAAAACAAAATAATTGTAAGTAATATCCTTTGATTTAAAATTTATAAAAAGTCTGTCTACAAATGTAAACTTTTTTAAAATTTTATGTTGAATGATTAAAATATTATTTAAAAAACAAAAAAAATAAATCAGCAACGTCCTTACCAACCATTCTAGCAATCATTTATATTATAGGAGATTGCCCCTTTTTGTTGTGCAAATTTCTAATGTACCAACCTACCATTTGTCCATTTTCCTTTTCCTCAATAAATACAGTTGAATTTGAAATAATAAATTAAATTTTGATTTTTATTGAGAAAATTATATTTATAATATTCCTCATCAATTATTTATGTGATAGTGATATAGAATTATTGGGACCACCAAAATATGATAATCTCAAAATAGTCCTTCAAAATGCCTTAATGCTTGTGAAATTCTTAGACAGTATTCTGAAAATATTTTTTTAGTAAAATGACATAATTACCCTCATTAAAATTAGTTATTATTATTTTAGTTATTGTTATTATCATTTCATAAGTTAACATTGGTAACTTTACTAAAATTAGTTGTCAATGTATTTTACTACAAAATTTAATCACATATTAGTCTCTAGAGACTTCACTAGGTCGTTTTCATGTCATTTTCGGATCTTAAATTTGGATCTGCGGAATTTTTTTTTTAAGGATTTTTGGGTTTTTGTCACTAGATTATTAATCTAAAATATTTAAATTTATTAAGTAACCACTATAATATAATATTGTTTCATACATATTTTTTTAGGTATTATGGTTTTAATTATAGTGTCCCAGAGAGTCACTTAATCAATATAGTTTGCCTGAGTCCTACTTTTCAAAACAAGTGGCTAACGACAACTCATTGTGTAACATCTTGATTTGTAATTTTAAGGTTTAGCGTTAATTAAATTTGATTTATGTGAAAAATTGAGGTAATAAGTGATTGATATTATTTAATTAATGTTTAGAAATATCAAAGATGATGATTGGAAGAGGAAAGATGGAAATTGGAAAAGAAAAAATATGCTTAAACTAAGAAAAATTTCAAGAGTGGAGGTTTGGAAATAATTTTCTTAGTCTACCTACAAACTATTTGAGCAGTTTTGGGAATTAATAAGTTTTAAGAGGCAAATGATACTATTTTGGGTGAGTTATTTTTCATTAAAAAGTAGATATTCCAAGATTTTAAAAAAATATCATATTTTGTAAGTTTTGGATATGTGACTAATTAAGTATCAATTTTTTAACTTAGATCACCCTTTTATTTAGACCTTTTTTTAGCAATCTTGGGATGTTGGACTTTTAAAGATTCAAATGATAGCATTTTTAGTGGGTCTTTTTGTATTGAAAAGTAGACATCCAAAGCTTTTTATAAAGTCCTAATTTATAATTTTTGAAGAAGTTTGAAATTATTATAAATTTTTGGATTTGGGTCATCCTCACATTTAGATGTTTTGAGTAGTTTTGGGAAATGGATATTTTCAAAGTCTAAATGATAATATTTTTGAGTGATTCTTTTTGCATTAGAATGTAAATATCTCAAGCTTTCCAATAAGTTCTAATTTATAATTTTTGGAGGTCTGCAAAATTAATTATAAATTTTTAAAATCAAGTCACGCTATCTATACTGTTTGCCGTGGGGAACAGCACAAACCTACTATCAAGTTGCGATTTTCAGCTGAAAAACAAAAGTTTTGAAAGGGAGTTTGTAGCAGGTCATCTTGGCTCTACTAGGGTTTGTAATTTTCGACCTAGGGGAGTATTTTTGAGCTTCCAAACTCTTGGATAAGTGATTTAGCCTTGATTTCTCTCTTCTACTCATAGATTTTTAGATTTTTGAAGTTGTTAAGAGTAGGGTTCATGGTGATTTCGAAATGGGTTGAGTTTTAACCAAATATTTTGATGTTAAATGGATTATATGGACTAGATAAAACATTTGATCGGTTTAGTTTTGATTAGATTTTATTTTAGTGAAATTTTGATCTTATGGTTTAATAAAGTGATGAGATTTTGATGATTTATAATAGTGTGATGTTTGGAAATGAGTTTTGATGATTGAGTTATGTTAATATGAGTTAGAATTTATGTTTAATCGGTTTAAAATGTTGATTTGGGTTGAAATTAAAAAATAGGTATTTTAGAGTTGGAATCCTAAGCATAATTGGGGCTTTTGTTCAATTGGGACTATTAGAAGTTAATTGATAATTCTTTTTAGTTAGTTGAGCTATTTAACCATGGAATTAAGTATTGGATTGATTTAATTGAGGTTATGGTAAATTTTAGAATTGTTAGAGGGTTCTAAAACCTCTTAATTGTTGTTATTGATAACTCAATTAGTTCTAAATTAATGTGCGGTGATTATGTGCTTGTGTAAATTGCTTATTTGGTTTTGATTTGAGTACGAGGTTAATCTTTGGTAGTATTTATCTTTACTTTAATGAGATATAACCACTTTCCACTCACTATATGTGTTAATATGATATTTATGAATGATTTGATATATGAATTGGTTTATTATTATGGATATAATTTGAGATATTATTTTGTTGATTTTGTTGAAAATTATCTTGTGAGACATAAAAGTTGAGCTTGAAAGGTATAATATGAGTTTTGAGAAAGATGTAGATATGATATTATTGATTACTGAAATATTACGATTTTGATTGGTATATTTATCTTGAGAATTATGTATATTGTGATTGATTTTGATAGTTGGGATTGGTGATGATGAAGTTCTATTTCTACCATATGGTATAGCCTCTATTAGAACTCGATGATTAGCTTTTGGCCCACTTGTTTACTGAGGGAGATGAACTTATAGTCCGGTCTTATATTTTATGGATTTTGGTTGGTGGGTGGGTGGGTTGGGGGGTCCACATCACTTGTTTGAAGAGCTTCTTGGTGGCAAGTTATACAAATAGTACACTAGCTTATGGGTTTAGTCGACGGTGATAAGATGGTTCGATTAGTTTGATAGGAGAAACTGGGGTTTGTATATCCTATTGACCATATTATGATTATTTTGATAGTCCTATATATTGTATTTTGTTAACTATCATATATGATACCTCACGAGTACATGTTAGTATGCATGATGAATATGATTATTAGTTATTAAGACGTTTATCTCACCCTATGATTATTAATATTTTTTTAGGTAAAAACTCTAAAGATTTATCTAGAAAGGGAAGGCTCCAGAGGTTAAAACTACTATCGTGCTTGTAACGCCTCTATCCTTTATGATGATGAATGTTGTATATTGCAACACAAAGGAACATTGCATTTTTTTACTGTTTTATTTAACTCTAACAGTTTTGATTTATATTGGTGAACTGTACTAGATTGTGTGATGTTAGAGGCTAGAGGCTTAAATTTGCATATGACGTGTAAATTGTACATCCACGTTATAGCTTTTGGAACTTTTAGATTCAAGATTACGATATGGGTTATTTAGTGATTGTGTTATGGGTTTGGAGTTTTGAGATATCATAGGGCTTTGATCACTTAAGGCTCACTTTTATTTCATGTTAAGCTAGGAGTTTGAATTTTATAACTATGTTAGAGGATTTGTATTCATTCTAACATAGTTTGCATTTGAAATAATTTTAGTTTAAATTTTAAATATTCATGATAGACCTTCAGTTATTTCTATTATGGAAAGCTTTTATTAATAATTTAAACTCTTGTTAACTATGATAGTGTTTCAGAAGATATATAATTATCATTTTTTATCATTGTTAACTCTTTAGAAGTTAAACTTTATTTTATAACTATGATAGTTTCTAATTGTTTAACCTGACTTTTTTTTCCTACCATGGATTCACAAAATATCTTTCCTATACTAGTAGATTAAATGGCTTTAAAATGGTTAATACATTTGCATACAAATTGATATGTCAAAGAAAAACGTTAGTACATAAAGAAAAGTATTTTAAAGAGGAAGTAATATTTAGTTTATATGGTATGACAAATTAAATTAAATAACAAAAATTAAAAATTAAGATAATTTTATAAGTATGAATTTTCATGTGGTTTTTTAAACAAGGAAATGATGTTTATTATTAATAAAATAATGGTAACATAAATACAATGATAATAGCTATTTTTTATCTTTATAAAGACCAAATTAAATTTTATAAAGGGTTAAGGTATAATTTTACCCTATTTCATATTGGATCTATGCATAACTAAAAGATTTTTTAATCAATATTATCCTAAAAATATTAAAAATAATAAAATCGCCATTGACTATTAAAAATATTAATAGTTAATATTAATTTTTTAACTATTAAAACACATGTGCTCATTTTTAATATTTTTAAAATGATATTAGTCTAAAAAAATTTCCCGACGCCAACAATTTCTATGTAAAATTTTTTAGATAAAATTACACTTTAACTATTTTATAATAAAATAACACGAGTCCTGGAGGGTACTTTGATAAACTAACTAAAAGCTTACACTTTGAGAAGGGGAGGTTGGTTTGTTCTTTCCTGGTTGGTTGGATCTCACGTGTCATCAAGTGGGTTTTTTTTAATGTATAAAAAATTATTATAAATAGGAAAAAGTAAATTAAATAAAGCAAAATACCGTATCTGTTCGAATAGTTTCTTAGGATTCTTCTTCAGGTGAAAGTTGACTATTCCACGCGTCACTCATCCATTGGTTCTAATGAGTTGTCTCCTCACTTCCTAGTATCAATATCCATACGCCACTAATATATATATATATATATATATATATATATATATATTTGTGCGTGTGTAATATAACATAATGATTACAAGTGGCGCAAAAAAAAAAAAAAAAAAAAGAAATCCATGTGTGCTGTATAACATGTTTCTTTGTTAATTTGTTTATTGAGATGGTCGGCATATATGAAAAAATTATATTAAAGTTAGAAGAGAACCTTCCTTAAAGAAAACAGTTTGAATTATGAAAAGCAAATGAAACTGAAGCACTCAATCATTAGTTACTTATGAATTATTTTGTGCAACTTATATTTATTGCTTTAGAGAAAATTATGTTGAATATATATATTTTTTTCAATTCAATATATTTAATTCTTATTTAGCTCAATAATTTTAAATACTTTATCAGGAGAGAAATTACAATATTTATGAATAAAACCATTGTGGGAATTCATATACATATTTTTTTCATTTTTTTATAAAAAATTTTATTAAGAAAATCAATTAGAATGAATGGATCCCCACCTAATTATCCACAATCTTTTTTCTCATTAAATTCTATTTTATGTTTATCCCATAAATTTATAAATTGTTTTTTTATGAGAAAAATGTGTTATCTTCTTGCACCAAAATTATAATTTGTGTGAACTTTGAAGCCCCAGCCTAATGCAATACACTAGATTTGTAAATGATGTTCAAGCAATTAATTAGGAATTTTAAATCTTGTTTTAGGATTAACACAAAATTATGAAACATTTTTTTAACTGTTTTAAAAGATTTGAAAGCCTAACTATTAACAAATCCAACATGTTTTAAAGATAGCCCAAAGATCAATCCTTACAAAAAAATCTTATTGCATTTAAAAACAAAAGAAGGCTAGATTATGCAAAAAGCCCCTAAAGGATATTATAGAAATATAGGTTTTTTTTTTTGCTGAATACATATATCTTCTTATTAGAAACAATCATATTCGAGACACTATCGGGCATTAAACGTGAGCACTTGTAGGGATTGAAATATTAGTTCGTCATATTGTAAGAGATTAACCCCTTCTACTAGACACAACCTCCCGTTAGTTATAGTATAAGATTAAACTCATTATTATCTTATTTTAAAGCTTATTAGATCCAAATCCTCGATATATCAATATTTAGTATTTAACAGTATCTTAAATATAATTGCCCCAATGCTTAGCAAAAAATAAAACTTACCGGTCCTCTATAAAGCAAAAATATTAATGTACACTTAGCACATGCCGTATGAAACAGATTACCCAATATTTTAAAAATTACTCTGTTTCTTACTTGCAACTTGGCTAGATTTCATGCCTTAACTTTGATGATTCATAGATAATTCAATAAAACTCATTTGGGGTGATCTTGGTCTTTAAATAGAGCTTAGAGATTCTTCTTGTACCAAAACAATCTCATAATTCATGTCTATCTCAATATTTACAATTTAATCAACGAATATAACACTATCCAAAACCCCTTTCTCATGTTCTAGCTCTAGTAACTCAACTTGGATTATGCTTACCCAAATGAAGTAATCTTAGATTTGTTTTAAAGCTTATTCTACATTCTAACTAGAAATTGTCTCATAATGATTAAGTCCAATGATTATAGCTCACTCCAACTTTATAGATTGTATAGAAATCACATCACTTTATATATTATATATTATGGGTGTGTTTAGTTTAACTTTTAAAGAAAATTGATTATAAAGTGATTATGGAGAATATATTTTATATGAAAAATAATTTTAAAGAAATGAATGTTTTGATTATTGATATTAAAATAACTTTTTTAGTAAGTAAATTACTAAAAAAAATATGAAATAAAATAATAATTATATAAATTGACAAGATAATTAAATTATAAAAGGGACAAAATTGATATTTTATATGTTTATAATCTAAAAAAATTGATGAGATGCTTATTGGAAACAATGGTTTTAATGTCCAAACTATAGTGTTCTCCCATAATTATTTCTGCAAATATAAGACATATTTAACTACTTTTGCATCGAAACCATAGTTTAAGTCAAAAATACTTCTTTTTTATTTAACCAAACACAAATTCAGTGAGAAGATGGGCAACGTGATGTGATGAGGCATCAAAGCAACAAGTTGCTTTAGATTTGAAGTTACTTTTGAGGCATAAGAGCTTTTTCTTAAAACACTATAACAAACAAGGCCTAAGACTCTCTTTTTTCCTTTTTGGTATACAACAAGGCCTAGGACTTGGTAACATTAAACTCTACGTTCAATTTTATAACGTAAAATTCTCTTGGTTTATATCATTCTCATATGATAGATATTCTTCCTTTAAACCCCAGATATAAGATCTCATACAAACTCATAATAAACAATATATCATTGTATAAAAAAAAACAATTTATCAAACGGTTCATAGCTACATATCACTTTTAAAAGAATGTAAACAAGTAGCAAATATGCACGCTCTTGAATCTTTGCACATGCCCTCGGTCATTCTTGTGTAAATACTGTGGGTATCTAAAAGTTCTTTTATAGATTGATATAATCCCGGAAGTATTAAAAAAAAAGACTAAAATTGCTCTAAATGTTAAAAAACTAACATTACCATTACTATTTTTAATAGCTAAAAATGACATTGCTTTTTTTTTAATATTTCCAAGGTGATATTAATATAAGAAAAACTTCCCAATTCCTACGCAAAAACTTTCAAAACAAAATTGGAATTTAACTCTAAAAAATAGCAGTGATAACTAATCCCTATGATTGGAAAAGAATTTCAATCCTCAAAATAGTTCCATACTATCAACAGAAGTTAAGATCTTTAACTATCATTTTCTCAAGATAATATTGAAGCTTTAGATAAATAAATAAATAATCTTTCAAAAACCAAATGCACATTTCTGGATGCTACAGCAGGATATTCTGCATTTTAAATGATGCAAGTGGTTTATTACATTGTAACAGCCTAGTGAACGTAAATCAGCATACACTATACATGCTAAGTCAAGATACAATACACTCAAGAAAGAAACGACCTGGGAAATACTCCAACAAGATGTTGATCATGTGCTAGAAGCGAAAGTTAGAACTACCTGGGAAATACTCCTACAAAGTCTCGTGATTCTTGAATAACCAACTGTCACGCTCTCTGCTGCTATTCTCATATCACCTTCAAGCGACACAGAAAGAGACTTTTGTTCCCCACAAGAAATTTCATATATATGAGATGGAACAATTTCCATTGGATAGACCCCACTGCTCGGAAATCATTAGTGAAATCAGTCAGAGTTTGAATTGAAGGCAATCACGTCAACATATAGCAGGGTGAAAAATTAGAGTAATCTAAAAACTTTTAAACAGTTCTAGGACAAACCGACCCATCCAAAACAACCAGTGAAAATCCCCAAATTGTTCTGTGTCCAGCAATTTTATCCCAGAGTAATTGTCAGACAGGCTTCTCTTTTTCAACAGATAACTTGTATCATTTCATAAAAATAATAATTACTTTGTATAATTTTTTTTATATATTAACTTATAGAAATAAAGTTCAATTCTTAATTTATAATTAACAAATATATCATAAGTAAATATGTAAATTAGTTAAACCATATGAACATTTTATGTTACATACGGTAGTTGTTTTTCATCATGATATAATATAATGAATCTCTATATACTCATAATTTGTTTTGAACATGTACCATATTAAACTTAAAATAATTTATTTTATTTAAAATAACCAATTCAGCTAGTTTGGCTAAACATTTCTTAAATGGAGCGGAGGGGCCTTCTACCTCTCCCCCCCCCCCCCCCAAAAGAAAGTTTTTGAAGGGGAGGCTTTTAATTAGAACATTTTTAGATTATATTACCCTTATAATATTTCTAAATTACCCTTAAAATCTCTCCCCTCCCCCCTTCTCCCCTTTGTTGGACCAAACATAGGGTAAGGGATCGTAAGATTACTTGCCATTGCCATTCACTAGAGCCTAACTTCTAGCACTTACTGAAGCTTAACTATTCTAAGTTCAACAAGTAACAAGTTGAACTTTTTTTTTAAAAAAAAAATGTTTCTGGTTGAACTTAGGTATTAAAACCTAATATGCTTTCTTCTAGTCAAACCAAAATAAGTAGATTTTAAATTTAAAAAATAAAAAATGTTTATATATGATAATAACAAGAATTAGTTATAAAGTCATTGATTAAAAAAAAATGCACATATCCTTATTCGATTAGAAGTAAAAAGTATCTAAGTATATAAGCTTAAATACCAAAGTTTTTCTCGTAAATTAATTAAAAACAAAGAATAAGCAACCAAGGACCAAGCTAAAGTCAAAGAAAAAGACCCGTAAAAGGGACCTTACCATTTCAAGCAGGTCATATCAAAACCCACTTTAAACTTCCTGCCAGTATTAAAGTCAATGAAAGAAAGCAGCAACTCAAGCTGGCCAACTGCAAATTCAACAAACATTAAATGAAACTCCAGATTTTGTATTTACCAATCAAGTGGATCAAAGTCAGAATAGTGTAATCAGACAAATGGAACAACAAAAACAAATTCATAATTAATAGTTCATTTGGGCAATCCAATCGGATTCGCATGCAAGAGTATACAAGACCTCAAGCACCAAAACTATCTCAAGTTCAAAACTCCAAGGGGAATGCTATTGTCAAACGTAACAATATTGCAAAATTTTTCTTGAGAAATTGTACTTGCAAATTAAGTCACATTATTTTAATTGAATAATTAATTTACAATGTTTGCATGGTAAGGAACATTCAGGTAAAAAGACCAAAGTTAACAACCCGAAGGCAATTGAATTTGAAATTCAGATCCATGAAGTTTCATATTTGTAATTGAATAATTGGTATAATATTATTCCCAAACCATAAGAGTTTAGCATCATTAAGTATATACTTTTTTCTTTTGAATTAGAAGGGCGGGCACTAAAGCATGAGATAACGAATAGGTTCAAACACGTGACCTCTCACTTAGAGTGGACATTTCATGCTACTAGGCTACAAGGCCATTGGCATCATTAATCATTGAGTATATACTAAAAAGCTCATGATCCCCATCCAACTGTACCTTCTCTAATTTTGTTTTTATGAGGAAAACAAAAAATACAAATAATAAAAGCAAAATGGATGATATTCAAAAACCATGAGAAATTACGCCAAATTACAATAGCAGTATCAAAGTAAAACATGAGAGCAAATAAATTTAAAAGCGAGTGTTGTCAGTCAATATATGCATTCACCAAGGGAGGTACATCTAAAGACTGTACAGAATTCTCCAGTACCTAAAAGGATCACCAGAAAGAGTTCTCTTGTTAAAAAGGGACAATGAGCTCAAGTAGTTTATAGAAGATCAACCAGTAGATATTTGTGCTTTTGTATAGGGAAACATAGTGCCATGGAGAAGAAAAAAAATGGGGAGGCAAGCAGAATGGAAGCAAAATTGGGAGCATTGGCTCAAGGGATATGTGAACGGTTATGGCTCAAAAAAACCGTTTGAAGAATTACATGTTAGTGCAAAACTACATATCAAAGTATATTGCGACAGCAAAGCAGAAGTTAATATATTTCTCAACCTGGTGCAAAATGGTTGAGCAAAACACAGGAAGTTGACAAACACTTTATCATAGGAAAAGTGGAAGGAATTGTTTTCATGGCATATATTCCCACAAAGGAACAAACGGCTAATCTCACAAAGGGCTTACCACTTCATATATTCAAAGGACTCCTTGGTAAATTGGACATTGTTAACATTTATGATCCAACTTGAAGGGAAGTATAGAAATCTTAATATTTCAGGATTATTGAAGAATGGGTGCTAGGCTGGTTTTTTACTATTAAAAATCTACTTTTATTAGAGAAAATCTGATTATTATTGAGAGAAACTTTTGGGATTGTTTGTAGTAATTATTTGATTCTTTTCCTGTATATAGTCTTTGGGTTGTTTTGAATTGTACCAAAGATTTTAGAATCAATACAAAACTTTAATCATCCACACTAACTACTATGCTCAAATGGTAATCTCCATGGAAGTCACAAGAAAATCTTCACCTGATTGAGAATAGAATTTCACTTGCACCAAATTTCTGATCTCAATGCGAGCTAACTGAACCTCCTCCATCACATCAAGCAAATTGCACAGAAGTGAACTTGTTATCTACAAAGAATATCATGTTAGCATCACCAAGATATTGGAAATAATTTATATATCAGAAGCAATTCTTTAATACATGCCAACTTTTAGGCTGTAAAGCAATGATATTGCCCTAGAGATAGAGAGGGGAGAAATACCGATAGAAAAGATTATGTAGTTTAAGTTTTGATAAGGATTCTACCAGGGAAAATCTCAAGAACCTTAAATCACAAGATTTTTAGTTAAACTAATGGTGAAAGAGAAATACAAGACAAAGTGGTACATACTCCAGGAAAATAATGTTTTCTCACCCTATTTGTTGTATCATGCTAATGGTATCTTCAAAGGAATGTTTTTAATAGATTCAAGGAGAAATTGAAGAACCTTTTGCATCAAAGACTCCCATAAGTAAGGTGCCTAAGGCTTTGCCTTTAGCAAGTTAAAAGGCACAAAAGGAGCTCGCCTCTTGGCACCTAACAGAAGGCAGCATCTCTCATGATGCGTGTGAGAGATGCTGGGCCTGTTTAGCCCTTGCCTGAGTGCCTTACACTTCAAGGCCACATAACCTTTGACTTTGAGATAAAGAAGGTTCGTGAATGAAATTTTTAATTGTAGCTTGTCATTGGCATCATAAATAAATATTATATTAAATTATCATTATCATTATCATTTTTATTATTATTAACAACATCAATCAATAATCACAAGTGCTACCATATAAGAATGATAAACATAATCCTTTAGAAAAGAAACTAAAAATCATTTAAATCCAATGCAACATGAGAATTAGTGATGATTACCTGTGACTCTTGTGCCAAACATCTTGAACCATTGCATTTCTTAGTGGTATCAGGATCTAAGACAAACACAAATGCTGCCAAAGCATCCATGTTTGGAAAGGTCTAAATCCAAAAAATAAAATAAAAATTAAAACAATAAAAGTATGAGTAACAGAATAAAATTAATTGCCTCCTAAATTACCTTCAAAATAGATTGATCATTCAATTTGTTGGAGATTATTATTGTTGGTGAATCAGTATGTACTATTAACCTACATGCCACAAAAGACGCCCGTACATTTAGTTTTATAATTAGTTATATAATAAAACTCCAACCAAACATAGATACATAAGGAATTAGATCAAGATTCAACCTCTGGATTATGCAACCACAATAGTTGAGATGAATCTCGTAACAAGCATCCTTGTGCTCAAAATTGTCAATTTCCCAAAACTAACAAAGGGACAATGGTAAAGACAACGTCTGAACAAAGGATAGTTTAATATATGTACAAGAGAACCATGTGAAAAGCAGAAATACCTGCAGATTTCGGGATATAAGCTTACAAGACATTCGCTTCTTCAAATAATCATGAACTGGTGTTACAGAATCAGCACTGTTCTGATCATCCTCAAACTTGCAGCAGTTATGAAGGAATTTAGTTAAGGATTTTGCCTTGTTCACCAAAGTTTCAAGCTCCAACGACATTGCCTTCATTTTGTTGCAAGAAACAAAACATTGTCAAATCAAGATTGCCAGTTAACATGCCAAGCACAATATTCTATACATCCTAATATACAACTGCCCCAACCAAATAGGAATTATGAGAACAAACACAAATCAAGTATGATATGTAGAGGAAAACATTTTAACCAGTATATATATATATTTAACAGCATTGTTTTGTGGATCAAGATGTCATAAAGATATATGGATAATCAACTTTTATAATGGAAATAGGGGTTAGAGAATTCCCAACTAACATTTACTCTTTCTACATTTCTCTCAGACAAAAAGAGAGGCATTTGAGAGGAGAGTAGTCTAGAAGTTTTTTTTTTTTTAACTTGAAGATGTTTAATCCAAACTCAGGTAGATAATGGTATCAGAATATATAAATAGAAATTTTCTGCACTCCTCGTCCTTGATAGCTAGAGCTTTGGCATTGGCAGCAATTCTATGCCACTATAGGACAATACTTAGGGGAAAACCAAAATACTTATGTCGAAGATCTGGTGGATAAAGCTGAACAGCTTCTTGAATATGATGCACTTGTATTAGCAGGAGGGTTACAACAACAACAACAAAGTTTAGACTCAACATAAATTGTATTTCTTGAGATGAATTCTGATGTGGCGAACTATAGATCTCTAGCTAATCATAATCAAAAGACTCTCACAAAGTTTAGAAACTAAAACTTTTCATGCTTGACGAGTCAGGGAAAAGAGAGCAAGAGGAAAAATTAATACCAAGTTTTCAAATTTGTGGATTGTTACTGGGAAAAAAGTGGTAACTTAAAGTCATAGTATTACTTATTTTTAACTTTTCTTCAACTTATTTCCTGTTGCAATACCACCCATAGCACCTATTTCTCTCGAGTTATCTTCTAATAGATATTAAAAAGGCAACATGATAATTCTGAAAGCCCTTATCACTTGGTCAATCTACATAACCTCAACATACACATACCTGACATTTTCCTTCAGAACTGATCGAGCTAGAAAGGGAGAGACTCTTAGCCAGAGTATTATTGGATGCCACATTTTTAGATGAAAATGGAGCACAAGTTGGACACTCCTGAAGCCCAAAGCTCAACTGCTGTACCTTTTTCTGCTAGTGCAGAAGTGCAAATCACAAACTGTAAGAATTGAAATAGCTAAGGAACATGCAACAGAAATACCTGTAATATCTCACGCTTCATATGCATTAGTTGCAGTTTTGCCTTCTCATATGCTATGCTATACAGCACCATTCTTGTTTCCATAACTCTGTAAAAGAAATATACAGTTGCCAATAATCACAATCGTCCGAACGGTTTCATAACAATCCACAAAGTGACTTAATTATAGAGAGTAAGATAATTACTTTCTATGACTTTGAATGCTTAGAGGATCGGTTATTTTCAGCTGAAAACGAAACAAGTAGAACCAATGAGAAGGAACACAGTTCAATCACCAAAAACATATCTTTATATGTGATTATTAGACAAACCTGAGAATGAATATCGGCACAAAGAATCTCAAATTTTTTAACCTTCCACTTATGAACCAAAATATCTTCCAGCATGCCAATCTAATATAGTGAATTAGCATGAACAAGTCAAATGTTTAGCTTTCACAAACTTTAAGAAAATTGACATGGGTAATGAAGTGAAAAAAAATAATTTTCACAAACTTTATCTCCATGATGTCTCATCTAATTCTCTACTCAGGTGAAATTCAATTGCATGGAACGTACCATTTTCAAATTTAGCTTATCTGGTGAGGGACCAAGCAAATGTGTCGTGCTCCCTGAGAATTTTGCTATAATCTGCAAGAAATATGTGTAAGAGATGCAGTGATACAACTGAAATATGATAAACATTTAACGTAAACAGTAATCATACATCAGCATAATTCTTCCATGCCTGATTTCCAAGCTTCTCTCTATCACTTACATCATCTGACTGCTGTGAGATTATCTGTAAATCCATATTCTCATTTGTATGAACATTTAAAGTACCATCAATTCTCCCTATTTTATCTGCAGTGTTTTCTTCCCTTAGTTCAATTGCTTTTCGTTTTTTCCCAGAATGATTCTCCATGCAAAATTCATTAGAAGGGCTGTAAGAAACTTGGGTTTGTAGCATCTGATGGTAGTTATCATTGGAACCATCTGAGTTGTGGTGCAGTGATCGGTTCGGCAGCCCTTCCACAGGGGCTAACAAAATTGAGGCTTCTTGGATTGGACTTTGTTTTATACCTTCCGTACAGGTGCTCTGAACTTGTGCTTTGTTAGCCAGTCTCTCAGCTGAACTTCTGTACAAAGCCTAAGTTACCCAACCAACAAAATCAGTGTCAGATCAACATGTTTGAAGAAGGGAGGAATAACATCAACAATATAAAATAAAGGAAAAATCACAAGTGATGTTTCAATTAGCAGTAAGACACGATTGAACTTCTTAGGCATATCTATTTCATAAAAAATATTCAGAATTATTAATCTTAAGGATATGTTTGGTAGCACATGGCATAGGTGCCGGAAAAGGTAGTCATGAGAAATTAGGAATCAACTTGTTCTACAATGTCTCTTATGCCTTTATTACAAGTCATCAACAGTACTATTTCTTTCTATTATTTCTTACAAAGTACTAGAGTGATTTACAGAGACAACAAGAGCATAAAGTTGGGGTAGTTTTGGGGACACTGAGATGGATGTGTGGTCATACAAGAAAAGATAAGATTCAAAATGATCATATCAGAGAAAGAGTAGGCATGGCGCCTATTAAAGAGAAAATAGTAGAAAATCGTTTGAAATTTGAACATGTACAAAGGCCATAGGAAGAGCTAGTGAGGAGGGTAGATGACACAATATGGAATCATCTGAAAATGATAGAGGAAGACTAAAGAGAACATTTAATGAAGTCATTCAATGAGACCTGTTGGTTAACAATCTATCTAAGGATTTGGTTGTTAATAGAGCATAATGACGTCACATGATCTATGTAGCCGACCCCACATAGTGAGATAAGGCTTATTATTGTAGAGTGATTTACATACATGTTACCTCTTTTCTTTTTCCATCTTGCAACCATATGTAACCTAAGAAAACCAAGAATTTTTGTAATGTGTCTAGACAAAATCAAAACAAACTCAAGTTTTCTTTGTAATTTCTTGTGGGAAAAATTCAATTACAACTACACCTGGCTGTTGAACTTTCAGTTCACAAGTTATATGCCTTGTAAAACTAATAATCATAATGCTGATGGGAACCAGAAAGTACAATATCAATTACAGATATTGGAGGTTCAAACATCAAATAACATCAATGTAACCAAAGTTGTTTGAGATGGCCTTCTTCCCAAAGCTTCACTTCTCAAAGGAAGAACTACAGGCTAAATAGATATGTGAATATTATATAGAAAGGTATAGAAAATAATGGAAGCTAGAGGAGCACTAACCATATAAATTAGATGAGAATTAATATCAAGAATAGACTTGTTTTAAACTACAGTAACAGACGTCTCTCAATTTGATCAAACTCACAGTTCTTAAGTTTTCTTCTCACCTTAGAAAATTGGATGACATTTGCAGATACAGGCATATCCATATGCTTAGCTACTGTAGCCAAAGAGCTACATTCATCAGAATGCCCTGAGACACTACAAGCAGAAGCATTCTGCTGATCTAGCTGTTTCAACTTACTAAAGCAATTCTTTTGGCTCTCTAAGGATGGTGAATACTTCTGGTCCAATAATTCCAAAGGGGAAGAAGAACATCTTTTATGCATAAAAACCACATTTTCATCATTTATTGTCTCAACTGTACCATTCTCCAGGTCAAAATTTATCTTTTTTGCTGTCGAATGAAGCATATTTGAGGGAGAAGCAGCCATTTCCACTGACTTGGGATTTTTACCATCATGAGGAATATCAGCAGTAGTGCAGCAGTAAGGTCCTCCCACCTTTCTGGAATCCACAGTCTCTTCATTTTGATTTAATTTGCCCAAATTCATCAAAGATTCAGCTCCATGAGCGTCCATTTTGGTCAAACTCTGTTGCCCTATATCCTTCGGAGTAACAATAAACAGCTGGTTCTCCAAATGAGAATTGAGATTTCCGATATGTTTGTGCTCATTGTCTTTCATATTAACAGGCGTATAGCCCAGAGAGTATTTTGATAACCTGCTTTTTGATCTGTTTATTCCCTCTCTAAGACTTGATGTCCTGGAAGAAGTCCCAAGATTTTTCAACTTTGAAACGTTTTCACTTATGGATGATGGAGTCTCTCCATTTCTTACATATTTGTCAAGTAATAAGGAACTTGGCAGTTTTAGGGGAGGAGTATTTGCTCCAGTAGGTCTGGATGAATCAGGAGAAACCCTTAATAATGGTTCTCTCCAAGAAAAAGTTGATGAAGTTGATCCCTGTATTAGATTTCCATCTAGTTGATGGTGATCAATGTCAGATGCATGCACTGCTTCTTTCAGATTAATTTCCTTCACCCGGTTTTCATTCAGATAGTGATATCCAAGGTCATGTTTTGTTGACACCTCCAAGGAATCATCAACCTCTGGTGGGCTTTTCATATTAGCAGCAGCAAAGTTTAATTGCTTTTTAGCCGGCCCAGCGGTATCTTTAACAAACTCATTAATTCCCTGCATACACATATTGATATATATTATATATATCGAACAAATAAAAGCTACAATGCATATAAGCATGTAACTCAACATAAACCGCTGCAGGTACAAGAATAGATACAAAACTGCCACTGCAAGCCATGCATACCAACAATGTAATTTGATCAATCACATAATACATGCAAGAAATTTTGTCTCCTGAAAATGACAATGCATTAGACAAAGCCAAGGAAGACACAACCAAGTACACAACATGCACAAAAAATGTTAGAGCTCCTCTACAAGAGAACAAGGGCATTAAGACTAAAAGTACAGCAAAATTAGAACTAAAAGATAGAAGTACAACCAGGAGTGAAACATTCATTATACTAAAGGAATAAACAATTCAGAAGGTTTAGAAAATCTTGCAAAAGCAGCTATTTGCTATTAAATTGTGATATTAATCCCAAACTGTCCACAGCACATAACACAGAGTGAAACATTCTGCATATATACGCAAGCTGGCTACTCGAGTGCCTGAAACTATTTTAATAACACACGAGTTCCCTAAAAATGAAGGCATCAAACACTACCATCTGAAGAATAAAATACCCACAAACACAATTATTTACAAAAAAATAACACACCATCTTGCTGCATGCCCTAGAAATATGACAAACATTACTCCCAAAGGGAAATACATTCAAGCAAGAACAGATATGAGATGACTTTACAACTCTCATCATCACTCTTGTACACAATCGAAATCCTAAATATGAAAAGAATAAATTCATCATTGGCATCTAACTAGGAGGAAAAGGCCACAGGTAGTAACATCAAGAACAAAATAAAACATTCAATCAGAGAACATCATTAATAACTAAAACAAGAACAATAAAGCCTGTCTTGATGCCAGCATAATGCATGAACGTCAGGCATTCACTAAAAACATTTCTTCCATTATAGAAAAATTGCTTTAAATAAATGAAAATAGATATGTAAAGCAAGAGACCAAGACTTCAATCAAATACTAACACGAATGCTAATGCTACTTACTTTGATTGTACAATCAGAGCTTTGGATTTGGTTGGTGGAAGCGCCAGCAAATGTATTATCACCTCTATCAAATAAGAGAATATTGGCGAATCCATTAATAGGAGGGCTCTTGGAAGATATATTTATCTCGTCCAATTTGCTTGCAGGCCCTGACATTTCATGTTTTGGAGCATCATTCATTGCTGAATCTGATGGGCTCCTCACCCCATTGTTGTTCTGCCTAGTTGGAGATGCCTTGGTCAGTTTAGATAAACCTGAGCCAGTAGAATCTAACTCAGGGGCAGCAAGCAAATCCTTGCTTCCTTCTGCTAACATTGCTTCTATCGAAGGAGAAAGTATGTGATAATCATATCTACGTGGGTTTTCTCCTACAATACTCATATCATTTGAGTCTTTACTGACACTTGATGTGTCAGCAGGAACTGGGGGATGAGGAGATAGCCTGGTAATTTTAGTAAGTTCCATAAAACTTCCTGATGCAGTGGGGCCAGAAGCTTGACTAGGAGTTTTGTCTTCAAATGGAACGGCAAATCTTGTAGGGGTCTTAAGATCTCCAGTATCTGAACAAGCAAGACTCCGGTAGTGCAATGAAAATGCAGTTGAGTCCATAGTAAGATCATGATTACCATCTGAGGCAGCAGAGTCAGAGAGCTCTCCAGGTCTAATGAAACTTGCAGATACAGGACCATGAAAATCATCTTCTGAAAAATGGAATTGGAACAAATTTAACATCAATGTCACACAAGACATGTATTCACTGAGAACAAATTAAATTAAAAGCCAATGTATTATGACAAATGTTAGCCTTCCAGTCAGGGTTCTCTCATGTGCATATCAGCCACAAAGTCGTTTTCCCAATTGACATAAACCCATTAGCAAAATTAAACCATCCCAATTATTTAGTCGGGGCTCAACATCTATTACTAAATTGATTAGATACAATCAGAATTCCAAATGTCCAAACCAACTCACGAAATTAGACAAGGTTTAAGGGAGGAAATGCCAGTTATTCGTGCAAATTGGGGTGGGGGGCGTTGGAACCCCATAGAAACCACTGTCCTGCGCCGTTTTCCTTCCCACCACCTATTTTGCACTTCTCTCAACATACAAACGAAACTATGAGTGAACAGGGACTAGAACTTGCCATCGTCAGTTGAGGCGACAGAACCAGCAGTGCTACTACCCGGAGAAGGAGAACCAATTGGCTTCAGAAAGGATTTTCTCACATTCACAGCTTCACCTTCGTCACCATTCTCGCCAGCATTGCGGGGCGGCGACTCTCTGAGATCCTCCTCATCGCTAGCACCTGCCAAGTCCCTAAAAAACCCTAGAACTTCGTTCTCCGGACTTTTACCGTCGGCGGGGGAGCAGTGATTGGTGGATTCAAAAGGCGATTCAGAGTCTTCGTCGTCCCTACGAAATATGTGAACGGAGGTAATCTCATTGTCAGCGAAACTAACACGGCGAGCTCTCTTCTTTATGAATGCAGTGGTTTCATCTTCCGTTCCTGTGTTGTTGGAAGGGTCCATTGCTGGTCGTGGTAGAGACGAGCTTTGAACTTGGCATACGTATGGCTGTGAAATATCAAAAGCTTCGCAAAATGGAACTTTAAATTTGTTTATAGGCGCCAAAGGTGCGGTGGAAGGGTTTTTCAAAGGAGGTGAAGTAGAAATGAAAAAGAGGCGAGGGATGGAATTCGGGTAAAAAATGTGTTTGGCCTAACAGCGGAATACAGTGTGAAAAGGCCAAAATGTCCTTCGGAATTAAAAAAACAAATTAATAAAATATTTTTCTAATAACCTTTTTTAGTAACTCTCAGAACTTGGAGTACTTATTGGTGGTAAGAAAAATATTTTAATAGTAAAATTATATCAAAAATATTTGAAAATACTTAGTGTTACTTAAAAAAAATATTTTAGATTGTTAGATGAATTATAAATTAATTTAAGATACTTAATAGTATTAAAAAAATATTTCAAAATGTTGAATATATTTTAACCCACTTTTTATGTTGTCTATTGTTTTTTTTAGGTAAAAATATGCTTAAAAAAAACTATCTACACCAAACTCATCACCGTTTCTACGGCCACCTCCTGCAGCCATCATCCCAGAAATCTCATTCAAAAACCCAACAAATCGAAGGCATTCCCCAAGTCATCTAATCTTGTAATGATTACTTTCCATGTACCATTTTTTAAGTTGAAATAGATTTTTTATTTATTTCAGCACTAGTATCACTAAAACTAGGGCACAACCTCATAATTTAAAGAGTATTTATAAAAAATTTACGAAATTATTTATCAAAAGAGTCATCAAGACATCAGCGAAAATCTAATTCACATTCTTATAAAATATAAATTTATTCTTTATTATCTGTATCAACTCTTATTTACAGTTAAAATAAAAATTTCATTCGGCAGAAGAACACATCAAATATTCACAAGAGTAAAATTCAAAAAGAATGTTAACCCAGTAAGAGGTTCATGGGCCTTAAAATATGTGTTAATTTTTTTAAAAGAAAATACTCCATTTAATTATTTGTACTAAACTTCTCTTGATGAAAAGATTTTTAACAAATACAATCAATTTGGGGAAAATGTTATAAATTTGTGCCAAATCTCAACAAGCGATTCAATTAAAGTGGTAGAGAATCAGTTATATACATCAATTAAAAAAAAATGCTTATATAATATTTTTGTAACTAAATTGTATGATAGATTCAACTTGATGATCTAGTCCAACAGCAATAAATAGTGCCCTTGTGTTGTTCAAACCAGTCAATCCAATTTTGCCATCCATTACATTATCCTATCCAACATTTAAACTTATATTACTCTTGACCTTACTTTTTTCTTCACAAAATGTTTAAACGTTCGCCAACAAGAAAAGACTAAAGGTTCTGTATATTAGAGGCACCAAAATCGTCACAGCATGCGTACATCTATGCCACTGCTCAACCATATAATGCACGCCATGGCTCTTTGCTATCCCTCGATGTCTTTGTTGGATTCCATGTCACACTGTCTTTTGAATAGTTCAAGCCCGTCGCGCTAGCCAAAATCTCGCCAATAGTGTGAGTTATCTAGCAAAGAACAAGAAGGATTAGATGCTGAAGACAAATCCATGGATTATAGAAGAAAAGGGGTTAAGTAGTTTTTTTATTGGACTTTGGATCTGTCCTTGATGGGTCAGGCCATTAAATTAGGGTTTTCCACCTAATTAAATATATAAATTAAATTAGAATTTAATTTAATATCCACTATCGCATTTATTGCGAGATTATTAATTGAGGGCAAGAAAGAAACGTTTTCTAAAATGAGAAATAGGGCAAGTTTCCACCTTCCCAATGTATGGGAGATTCCACCTTCCTAATATATTGTCTACCTAACGCTATAAATAAGAGAAGCCTCCCTTACTTGTTTCTAGCCAGGGCCTTTGAGTTTTCCAGCTCTCTCTCTCTTGTGGTGCATCTCCACTTGTAGTTTAAGCTCTAGTAGTCTAAACTATAAACCCGGTACGCTTTCTCTCTCCTCCCCCTTTATTTTCTGACATTCTTTTTTGGGCACCCAATGAAAATATAGAGTTAGGCTAACCCTAACTGTTTCCCATGTTTCAAGGTTTAATGTTTATCCATTGGTAGTCAAACATGAATTCAGTTGGCCTCCACGTGGTTTAATTTGAAGCACCTCATTCAACCCCCATGTAGTTTGTTTGCATCAACATTTAGCCATCCTAATGTATTTTTATTCTAATGAAAGTCAAAATGATGAACTAACTCATTCAACCCCCATGTAGTTTGTTTGCATCAACATTTAGTCATCCTAATGTATTTTTATTCTAATGAAAGTCAAAATGATGAACTAATTAACTGTTAAAAGCATGCCATACTGATCTTAAAAGAGTTGATAAGTTGATGATTTAAAGTTTTGAAATTGCTCACATAATCCTAGTCTGTAACACCAAAAATATTCAAGATAAAAGGGAAACATTTAACATGGAAATTTTTATCACTTTAACAAAGAAAAATTATTAACTGGCAGTTAAACAGTATTTGAACAAATCAATGTTGAATAAGCCACTTTAAACCACAAGAGAGTAAACAGACTTAGGGACAAACGAACGGGGTAAATTGTAATTTACCCTTATTTCAGAGGATGAGAATGCAGAATGTAAGTGCATACATAGGTACCCATTTTCACACAACAGACATTTTGTCATGGATATATAATTGCACAAAATCCATTACGAAGAAACAAAAGGCTCAGGGAAATATATACCTCAAACTCTTCAGTAGATTTATTCCGTAGATTCTGTCCTGTTTGTCCGATGAGAAAAAAGGTTGGTAGCTTCAACACGTTAAGTAGGTGAAGACAACATGCTAATGTCTCATGCTGAATCCGCAGTGAGGATGGTGGTTTCACAGTTTTGGAGAGTACGGCCTCATTGGTTTCTCTTTCTTGACCTATCTGTATACCATAAACTAATGCTTTGCTCTCATCTGATCTCAAAGATTTGCTTTCCCCTTTTATTTGGGATGACTCCAAGATCATTGGTACATACAGCTTTGGTACTAGGGATGACTTATCTCCAGCTATTTTACTAAGAACCTCATTAACAGCACATGCGAGGACTGGTGGTTCATAATGTTGCATGATCACCATTGACACCTGGATATGAGTTGATTAGATTCTGATATATAATTGGAAAGATGAAATATGTGCACAAATGGAAAAAGAGATTACAAGCCAAGGCCTTGTGATCTAGTGGTATGAAAACTCCTTAGTAGGAGGTCGCGGGTTTGATCCCGCTTGTAACTTCAAGTCATTAGGAGCTGGCCCTCTCTAGAAGAAGAAGAAGAAGAGAGAGAGAGATGCAAGATTAACTATAAGGTTTACCATTTCCAGCCTCAGCAAATTCTCTAGTTCAAAGCAGGAGTTATAAAGGATGTTAGGTAAAGAAATTTATGATGTACCTCCTAAAATTAATCACCCAAAAAAACTGAAAACCAGACATTAATTATAAACCAGAGAAAAACCAGGAGATTAGTGTAAAATAGGGTAAGTGTTTGGAAAATGCAATTAAAAAAATATATTGTTAGACTCCATATTTTGATAATGACAAATGATTTCAAAGATGACAAAATGCAATTAAAAAATATGTTGTTAGACTCCATAAAGGTACTTATCGATAAAGATTTCAATAAAAGCATTTAAATTTAGTTTGTGAAATCTGTTTTATAAAAGGCATTTATCGAAGTATTGATCTATAAAGACATTTATCGATAACAACTTCGATAAAGGCATTTATAGAAAATTTAAAAAATCTTCTAACTCTATTTTCAAAAGACATTTATCGAAGCATTTATCGATAAATAAAGACAAGTTGCTATGAAGTCTGTTTCCAACTTCATTTGTCGAAGTATTAATCGATAAAGACTTTGATAAAGACATAAGTAGAAAACTTAGTTCTGAAATCTAGTGAAATTTGTTTCAAAAGTCATTTATTGAAGCATTTATCGATAAACACTTCAACAAATAGAAAAAATTCAGTTTCTAAAACTATTAAAAATTTAAAGAATGATCCTTTGAAAAAAGATCTTATTGATATTATGACTTGCTTTGATAAATGATCTTATGAAATCTTGTTTCTAAATATATTACATAATTTGAGAAAAGATTAAACATCAAAGAAAGTTTAAAAGTCTTTTATTAAGGCATTTATCAAGGAATACTTTGATAAATTGACTATATTGTTAATGTTTTGAAAAGAGTTTTCTCGATAAATATTTTGATAAGTCTAAACCAAACCTTCGTTATCAAAAGGATATTTTTTCGAAAGATATTTCGATAGGACTGGTTTTTGAAGTATTATTTAAAAATAATCAATCTGTTAAAATACAAAATATTTTTTGATAAGACATCTTTTCGATAAACACTTCAATAAATTCAACTGTTTTTCGAAAAGATTTTCAAACCAGACTTTGATAGACTTTATTGTTTCAACCCAAAATGTTATGAATTAATTGGTATATGCTTAAACACTTTATATATCTTTGATACAATGTATTTCCAGATCAATTGTAGGCAGAAACAAGATCAGACAAATAAATTCATCAAAAAGCGAAATCTATCAAAATGCATGTGTCAGCAACCAATGGCTCTATTATCCAACAACTACTTCAACGGCTATTAATGGATATTCAAACGACTCAACTATAAAAGAAGCCGAACAAAATGTTGAAGTCAAGATGCACGAAGAAGCATAACAAATATGAATGAACAATATTATTGAAGCATCCATGACTATGTTCAATGTTACTCTGTTTCTCATTATTTAGACAGAGCATGCTAATCTTTTGAGAGAGAAACCTAGAGAGTTTGATCTTCATTGTTTATCATCATCACTCCTCTAGAGAGAGCCAGAAATCTTCACTTTTTATCTGAGATACTCAAGAGTAGAACTCTCGAGTGTGATTGTAACCTTATAGGAAGTAAAAGGGAGTGAGAGAGGAAATATCTTGTACTAAGGCACGAAGACGCCATGAATCTTAGAGAATAGTGGAACATTCAAAGGAGCTCTGAGGACTGGACGTAGCTAAGTGGTTGGGCTAAACCAGTATAAATTGTCTGTGTACATCTTCTTACTTATCTGCTTCCTTCATCGGTCATATCTTAACTTAATCTTTGTATTTCTATTTAAATTTTAAAAAATTTAATATCACCCAATTCACCCCTCTCTTGGGTAAAACAACCGTTCTAACGTATGTTTGTTGTTCAATATACACTTATCTTCTATCCATTCTTGAACAAAAGTTAAGCACATCTTACTCTCCCCAAAATTGAAGATTCCACTCCTAAAACCAAACACCCAATCTCAGTTTATTTTGTTTTCTTAATGGTACCAACTTTATTCCCTTTATTTCAGGAGGCAAAAAAGTTATTCAGCATCCCCCTCATATCAAGGGTATCAACTATCAATTACTACAAATCTCCATATGCACCTTTTGATTTCATTAGACGCATTAAAGCTTTTACTGTTGCTAACTTTGTTGAGAAAATTGAAAATCATAGGAATCTATTATTATAAATGGTTAACACACTGACTATCTTTGAGATAAATTGGGCTTTTGTAATGTCACTTATGGAGACGAGTTTGGGACAATAAGACCAAGTTTGAGTTGATAAAAAGCAGATGATGACAAAGGTTCAATGGTAAGGAAATATGTGGTTGCTCTGTCAAAATTGGGAAAGTCAAAGTCAAACCATGTGGGGGTGTCTCCTCTTAACAAGGAAGATTTGAAGAGACATTAGACAGGCAGTAAAACTCAATTCCCATGCGTAAATTTGGAACAGTTAGCACAGATTTCTACCCAAGGGAAATTAAAGTTCCAAAGAGATGTATTTAAGAATTTAAGCCAAACATGGTGATCTTAATTTTCTATACGAAGGATACAGTTAAATCTTGAGATATCTTCATATAATTAGCCTCATTGTGGACCACTTGTTAACCTTCTTAACACATTAAACAGGAAAACTGTAAGGCGTACAGTGCCAGACAAAAACCCCAAGGAAACCCACTATAGTAGTATCCATGGTAAGGTAACAAAAACCAGGGAAAGAGCAAATGAAGAGCATGAAATGCAGGAGAAGCTGATATATAATGTGGGGGTGGTGTGAATTAGTTGGTTTAACTGTTGGAGGGGCAACTGCAATAAACGGGAGTGGAAAGGCTTGTGTAGGGGGGCTTTTGACAGACATACAGCGTCAAGTGAATTTCTGAATTCCCCCCCCCCCACACACACACTTTCCTTCTCTCTTCCATCTATTCATATTTATCAGAAGCATTCATGAACTTTTAAAGAGGATTGATACCCAAAATCTGGGCATTCTCCAAGCATTTTTTATTGCCGTTGTTATTTCTCCTTGCCTTGTTGGATAAAAGGAATTAGAGCCTGGTGGCTAATCACCAATTCACCAAGTTGTATCTCAATGCAGTGTGTATGATCAATATAATCTTAACCAGTGAAAGAGGCAGTAGAAAATGGCAGAAGATATCAAGTTGGCATGTGTTGAAAATACTACTTTTTCCTTATAGTGTGAAATCAAGATCATGCTTCCATTGTCTACCACCTTTCTTCAAATGATTCATGTATAGCCAAAGCTGGACTTCTAACTATCCCAAGAATCGCATTATTGTAACAAAGTACATTCCATTTTTTTAATTAAAGTAAGGTTACTACTAGCAAAACTTGGGGGCTAAAGAAAAATTACACACACAAACACTCCAGCCCTTTGTTGTATGTTCCTTTATTTATAGTATTCTGAAAACAGAGTTTTATAGACTCCTATAAAAGTTTTGCTTGCAAACCTTAATGCAATTTTAGATATTGAATTAAAAAGGAATGTATTTTTTCTTTATTTCATCACTTTATCCTTTACTTCTCTATTTCTTTCTCCTTGTCCTTGTTATGATACAAAGCGGAGTGGGGAACCCACCCTCAAAAGGCGCCTCGTAAGGGGGAAGAACCACACCACTTATATACCCCAGCGAGCAGCCTAAGCTACCCGATGTGGGACTTGGGTCATTACTCCGTCCCATAACAGTGGCCCTCCCCAGAAGAGCCGGCGTCCACGCCGGGCAGAAGTCGCCGCTGGGACGAGCCAACGGAGCCACCCGGGCAGAGGCCGGTGCCAGCTCTGATACCATCTGTTATGATACAAAGCGGAGTGGGGAACCCACCCTCAAAAGGCGCCTCGTAAGGGGGAAGAACCACACCACTTATATACCCCAGCGAGCAGCCTAAGCTACCCGATGTGGGACTTGGGTCATTACTCCGTCCCATAACAGTCCTCTTCCCCATTCTCTTTACATCCCTATTTTTTCTTCCTCCAACATCCGCTCCCAATTCTAATTGTCTCTCTTCCACTTCCATAGAAATAAATGCCCTCTCCAAACTCTTACATTGTTTTCGTTTTAGCTTTTGTTTTTCTTGGAGACCGTGAAGTGAGCAGCAAACTTATAACGCAATGGAGAGCCCTACCTAAGGGACCCTGAGAAAAGCTCCTTAGCCTTCCGCATAGAATTTTTTCAATGGCTCAGGTTAAAGTGGGGAACAGGTCCCTCAAGACTATTAGCAACAAAAACAAATGTTTATGGTACCAGAATTAATAATCCTTACTACTGAAAACTTAGACTTACTAAATGACTTCCAAGCATTGCATCAAAAGCAGCATACACTAGTTTTAATCTCAAGTTTCCCTTTGATTCATGAAGGGGATGGCAACCAAATTCGGAGATGTTCCCTTTTCGTTGAAGACAGGATGGAAAAGAACGGTTATTACATTCTCTCTCGCAATGGCTATCTGCTGCTTAATTCATTAAGTACAACTTCTTTATATAGTAATTTACCTCCACATAATTTGGCTCGGCAAAAAATAAAAAATTAACAAAGTGAGAAAGTGAGAGCAAAAGAGAACCTGGTAAGTGCCCTCAGCATTAACAAAGTGAAAAATGCTCCCTGATGCCTTGTGATCTTTTATTCCATAACCCTCCAGGGATAGCTCAAAGGAGTCCTCTCTGTAACAGAAACAAAAACCCTCCCATAATCTTGAGATAGATGAAATATGACACCATTATCGAATTAAAGATGAAGAAGAAGAAAAATGTGAGAGCATAAACATAGAGACAACTCACAGGCGGCGTAAAGACGGGGAAGGGTTTGAGCGGAAAGCATCGGAGATGGCAGAGGCAAATCCTTTTGTGTCTCTGAAGAGAAAGATGACCTTCGAGGCTACCTTCATTTTGTTCCCTCACTAATTTTTTGCTCCAAAATTGCTATGCTGCGCGAAGATGCTTCTTATCTTTGCTTTTGGGGAAGGACGAACAAACTTTGTCCGGAGAAGTTTGACACTTGATTGAATGAAAGGGAAGATAAGTTAAGTTAATTTAAAAGAAAATAAGAAAAAATAGGAAGAGTATAAATGCGAAAGTAATAGAGGAGAAATTATTTTTTTTTAGGGTATATAATTAAAAATTATATCTATATTTAAATTTATTTATTATTTATTTATAATATTTATATTAGTATTATTATTTTTTAATTTATAAATTTAAAAAAAATTATCTTATTTATATATATGGTAAAATAAAAAGATATGATAAAATTTTAACAATATTTTTCATTAATTTTATAATTATTATATATATTAATATAATATATAAATCTGAATATAAAGATACAATGTTAACACATCTTCTAAGTTTAAAAAGTCAACTTTCAATTCTCTACATGCTTTGAGTATACTTGTCATAGTTATTGGAGTTGAATGAATTTTATTTCCTATCGTATAAAAAAAAAAAATTGATTGCTTCTTAAAAGAGTTATTGTTGCACATAACCTCCAATAATTAAATTCTAGTATAGGCCTTAAGAAAAAAATTATTAATAATTGAAGACCACCCTACACATATTTAATATTATATATTATTACATAATTACATAGGCAACTTTAAAAGTATTTTTTTATACGCAGACAATATTAAAAGTCATCTGTATATAAAAAAAATCAAAAGTCACCAAATGGTTTAAATAATGCCTATGTTACAAAATAGTTAGCAAAAGCTTAAATAATGTCTATACTAGATCATAAAAATCAAACATAATTAGTAAATATCACATAATTTGTAAGTTAGACATAATATCCATAAGTAAATTCTTGCGTGCCACAATGGGACATTTAACAAATATTCTTAGTTGGTCCACATCCCCATGAGAACTCTATAAATCTTGGTAACATGAGTTGGGATAATGTTACAATCCTAAATCATTTTTCATACTTCTTCACCTAAGAATTGTGGAAGCTTTTTAGAACTTTCTCTAATTACTTGATTTCCTTCTCTTATAGCTTATGCCATTTCAAACATAACCTCCTTAATCTCAATTAACTCACAATCATTTTCTTTATTTGAATTCACTTTTTGCTTCTTCCTAGAAGAACCACTTGCAACATTATTGGCATTAACATCTTCAAAAGATTCTAGACGGTCAGCATTGACCTTATGTTGGGATGCAACATTATTGTTGTTGACATCTTCAATGAAGTCCTCCTTATCAATTGAGTGACACCTCTTTCGCATGTCACCAATAGTATGACTTCCCTCCCTTGATGCTTTACAGAGCCATATAAGATGACCATCTTGTTATAGTTGGGAAAATAATATTTCTCCAATTGGCAGCTTTAGGCTTAGATTATAAAGAATAAATTTCAAATAATATGAATATTAATAAATAAATTGTATGAGAATAAAGTTGTTTGAACAATTCTTTAAACAAACATTAAGATAAACTAACCTTAATAAGTTGATCCCAAACTAGATCTTCTACTTTCCACAATTGTGTTGATGGGTTTCAAGCAAACTCACTTAATCCATTTTTAAAAATATCATAAATATCAGAGAAGTTTTTTTTTTTAAGTTTTCCATCTATTCTTAATCCTCTCTTTATCCATTTCAACATCAAGCAAAGTAGTCATCTCTTTCACAATATTGTCTTACGCAGTGCCTGTAAACTGCCCACTTATTTTGTTGCCGATATTATATTGTTCCATGAAGGCATCTATAAGATAATCATCTATTGCTCTTGTCCAATCCAAACATTGTTTATTCTTTGATCTTGGAGGCATACTATTACAATAATAATAAAACAATAGACTAACAAAACATACTAGAATACATGGCATATTTAAAAACATCCGGTCTCAAACAATAAATAATAATATATGAAAGTCAAACTTCAAACTTATAAAATACATGACACACTTAAAACAAATAACAATACATCAAATCTAACGATACTTAAAACAACAAGTCCATAAAAATACAACTTCAAATTGATTAAGGTGTATTGCTATTGTGACTCATTCGCCTATTTTGATAATTTATCCATATTTCATTTGCTATGGTATCTCTAATAAGCTGTTCTTGAACAACCTCCTCATTGTCACCATACACATCATGATTATTGTCAATGGACTCATGTTGACTTGCAAGTTCACGATCTACTTCTTCTATAAGATCCTCATTAGGGTTTCTGCTAATTAAGAAGTTATGAAGAATGTAACATACTCCAATGATAAGGGTTTGTGTCTTTATTCCATAAGTAAGCTCAGACGAATAGGCTAAAATGTCTAATATTTTTTTCAAAACACCAAAAGTTCTCTCAATTGCATTACAAAGTGATGAATGCCGCAAATTGAACAACTCCTTATAATTTTTGGGTGGATTTCTTTGTGAGTACTCTTTCAAATGATAAAGGACTCCTCTATAAAGTGTAATGAGTCCACTAGTTAGCATAAATCTAGCATCCACAAGGTAGTATTTACCTTCAAGAATTTTGATATTATCTTCTCATGTCAATGCATTTTTCATAATCCTAGATTCAGATGCTTTGCCTTCCCACCTAGTGAGCACATAAGTAAATTTTAAATCAAATGTGTAAGCTGCTAATACATTTTGTGTCAGGAACTCTTTCCTGCCACGATATCGAGGAGCATCTTTAGCCACTACTTTCACACGTATATGTGTTCCATCTACAGCACCAACACAATCCTTAAATAAAGGGTAGAACCTATAATTTGCATGGATTTCGGGAGAGACAGTTATCCCATCAGGTTGGACAATAAATTTATCTCCTACTTTAACGATGGCCCCTAATACATTTTGGAGATGACTGCTAATTGTCTCACCAGATCATTAGAAGAAGAAATTTACCACACGATTTGTTGCCTTATGACCTAGTATGTAAAGAGTTTTAGCCACTTGTTCTTCCACTATAGCCCATCTCGTAGGTTTTAATCCCCCTCTCTTTCTAGTAAGCCACATAATGTTAAGAAAGCTGTAGGAGTCATACGGATGATGTTATGACTCTTTTCACTAGTACTTAATTGACTCATTATTTCTTCACGCACCCTTTCCCTTTCTGAACTCATACTATAGCTTATTTTTCTTTGATGGAACCTCCTCCGAATTACAAGGTAGACAAAAATACACGTGAGTAATCCTATAGCTTTTTGACGCAAATCCAGCCATTGACGCAAGATTATATTTTTTTTTGAAATGCTAATTTCATCTAACAACTGTTATAAATAGATTATAAATAATAATATATTAAAATAAATGTCAAATTTAACAAGTAGATTATAATCATTAGTAGAGGTAGATGTCAACTAATTATGAACTCATTTGGAGTACATTGCAACTAAAGAAGATAACGTAATTTGTATGTTACCTTAGTTAGCAAACCAACACTCAACTTGCATATTAATTTTCTTATATGGTTAAAAAAGACAATGATTTTTTTTAGAAAGCATATAATGTAGCATAGTGAACACCCTTTATAGATCACCTGAGATAAGTTTTTAGCTTGACAAGAAAGTGAGAATGCAAGTATTGATCAATCATGCATGATTCATACAGATTCCTACAACTACTGATCAATCATGCAGCATGGTAAATCATTGCAATGTTCCTACAAATTTTACCAAGTTTTTCAAGTGGCATATTTACAAAACAATAAAAAGATAGAGCCTCATGTAAGTTCTCTCCCAAAGAAGAAAAGGGAAATAGCAATTCATAATCATAAACCCAAAACGGAAGGAGGGAAAAGGCAAGGTAGCTCAAAGGTGAGACACATGCAAATATTAATATGACATATATTAACAATAATAAAAGGTAAAGAGTGATCGATTGGGGTTTCTTCAACCAACTAGGAAGACATCGATATCTTCAAGTGGCTGGACGAACAAAGCTTAAAAGTGAATGCAAGCTCAACAAGGTACAAGTTCATGAGATAGCTTATGGGTAAAAGTTTTCAGATCTGCCATTTATCTGGTTCTGAGACAACCATAATGTGGGCTGAGAATGAAAAAGAGGATGTGCCTTTTGGGTTTGGTTCAAGAACAAGAGGAAGAGGAGTGGTGAGCTTAGGTTGGGCACCACAAGTGGAAATTATGAGCCATGAATCAATTGGGGGTTTAGTGTTTCACTTAGGATGGGGCTCTTTGGCTGAGATTTTAGGATTTGGACATAGCCTTTATGCTTCTTCAAATGATAGTCAACCATTATAAGAGATATATGAAGCTGCAACATGAACACTACATTGGAAAACTCGTTGAGTTCATGGAATCGCATAACACTAATAAAAAGTAAGCTGTGAATCTGATATTCTCACAAATTGATCATCAATAACAGTCCACAAAAGGATCAAATCTTACAAATATTTACTTAATAGCGATGATTATTCATCATAATTGCAAACAGAGGAGTGAGAGAGAGAAGATACAAGGAGCGAAGAAGGATAAAGGTAGAAGATGTTACTTGAACGAAGGCAACGGCGATGGCGGTGGCTGGAGGAGTAGATAGCAGCGAGCTACAGTGGTGACTGGAGGCGCGCTGACGATTGGAGGAAGACGGAGCCTGTGAACGCTGGAGGGAGACAATGGAGTGAAAGAAAACGCGAAAAAGGGTTTTTAGACAGGAGAGGCAAACTTGAAATATTGAAAAATAAGTATGGATCATTTAGTCAGCATAATATATAGTATTTTTCATCCATCCAAAAAACCTCAAATTTAGAGGGGTGAGAGAGGGAGTAGAGGAGCAGGAAAAGACAAAAAAAAATTAATCCCCTCCCCTCTATTTTTTGAACTAAACTCATACTCCTACTATCTTCTCCAAAAACTTTCAACCAAACAATGCCTTAAGGGCCGTTTGCTTCAAAGAATTGGTGGGAATGGAAAGGAAGATAATAGAAAATAGAATGAAAAATTGCTGATAGGTTGGGGAAAAAATTATTTGATAAAATTTTTTATATTTAGTAAGTTAAAATTTAAAAGTAATGGGAAATTAAGTAGGAAGAATATACAAATCATCATAATACCTTAGTGAATATTTATTAATTAATGAGTATTTATTAATTAAAATAAATATAAAATAATATATAATATTATATACGTTTTAAAATTATAATAATTATATTAATATTAATTAGTATATTAGGAAAAAAAAGTCAAATGGATTTGGTTATCCCAAATCAATTTCATGGGCATAAAAATATACCAAAAGCAGGAAGGAAAAAAAAGTCAAATCAATTTGGCTCATTAAAATCCGTTAAAAAAAGGTCACATGTTTCTATGCGGAAACCAGCACCGTCAACTCCTCTACCATGACTTGGTTTATTGCTTCTTGCTTATCGTAGCGTCATCAGCCATGAACCTCCCCTAATCCTTACTGCAAATGAAATGAATTATCCTCTTTTTTGTTTAGTTCAAAAACCTAGAAAAAAATCAAGAGCATGATATATCGACCCAAACAAAGAAGGAAAATGAAGGCAAAGGTTAAAGCCCTCGACAAAGACACCGAGAAGGCCATCGTTATGAGAGTGGTTTTGTTGGGTTAGAATTAAAAAATGTCGATTGTTATTGTCATTTTTATTGTTGCCTCTACATTTTAAGTTCGTTGATCTCTAGTTATCAGCCCATTGCTATAAATCAATTCAAAGGTAAATGGGTCATTAGACAGTTGGAGTATCTGATAGAAAATTGGTTCCCACCAAAACTGGCAAGAACCCATTTTCATCTATTCAAGGGAAAATCACCCTCCACCGGAAAATCATTTCCTACCTCTTCTTCCAACTAAACTGCTGTCGCCATTGGAAAATTTGGATTTTCCATTTTTCTCCTTGGATTTTGACTAAACCAAACAGGCCCTTATAAATAAGAACATTAATACTAATTTCACTTTCTGTGTATAAAAAGAAAAAATAAAGTTATAAAAATATCATAAACTTTTATCCAAATTGCGCGAGACACCATATGCTTCTCGAAGGTGCCAAATATCTATGAATATTCAAAACCAAAGAAAAATGACACAATCGTTACAATATAACCTAACACATATTATTTTGTATGTGGAGCCTACACTATTGTTATAAAAAATATCAAAATTCGCTCAACTAAAAAAATTAAGTAAAGATATAAAACTACCCATAAACTTTTATCCAGGTAAACTAAATACTATAATTTTTTCAAAGATAAAAAATTATCAATAAATATTAAAAATAAGAACAAAAATGACATAATTATTAAAAAATTTAATGACCATTACTTTTTGTAGTAGGAACCACACTAATTGTTAAAGTTGTTACTCCTTACTTACTAATCATAATACTTAGTATATTAATTTAGTATCTACATTGATTGCTATGATAATTAAGGAGCATAGTTACAATTCTCAAAATCATACATAATTATCTGCCCGTTCCACCATCACCTATAACCAGCCTAACTAGATTAGAGAAGGTTCAAGGTTGTGGTGTTTTAATACCCCATATGAGCCAGGGGGAAAATTCTAGTTAAAGACCCCGTTATTTTAATTTCCTTCTTTTTCCTTCCTTTGTTTTTTCCCAACTTTCATTATTTTCTTAATGCTGTTTTTTCTCCTTTTATTTTATTCTTTCAATATACTTATTTTTTATTTCATTTACTTTTATTTCTATTTCTATTTTTTTATTTTATAATCTCTTTTACTCTTATAAATCATATTTAGGATAAATTCTCTGAACCTAAATAATTACATGGAAAACGTTCATCTATTGTTAATTAATTTATTCTAACGTCACTTAAATCAATGGCCTAACTTCGGTCATAGAATGTGATGCAAAGATGAAAGAGAAAGATCCATTATTCAAACTTTTTTTATCAATATAAATATATAGAGGTGAAATTTCAGACTAAAAGGCCTTGTCTTAGAAAATTTGCTATACTAGAGGCGAAATTTATTGCGTTTGAAATGAGTTTCACCATTTCACTTGTGATTTACAAGATTCTTTTGACCAATTCCACACTTAAATAAAAAGAAAATGACATATTCCATAAAATTTATTGTTTCACCGTTATATCTTGGTGCTGTAACACATATGTGAATAACAAAAAAACGGAGAAAATATGCTGTAGGCACTAAACGTATATAAATGGCATTAATCCATGAGAAATCATTTGTTAATGTAAAATGTCATGCTCATATATATAACGGAGCCAAAAGCACATATTCAAACTGGGCAAACAAAAGGGGAAAAAGTGGGGAAAACAACAGCATTATATGAACATGTCGGTGGGCACTTATTTGTCTTCTAGATGGCAAAACCCTGTCTGTTGCGCATGGATTGCTTAACAATAATTAGTTTCAAATATAACATACTCTTCCGGTATTAAATATAGGACCTAATTAGTGAGTTAATCTTTATCCAAAAAAATATAAAACATATTTTTTAAATTTACTAACTTTTTCTAAATTACCCCTATTGATATTCTCTTAATAATAATTAAATAAGAGAAGAACTGAGAGAGTTAAATAATACAATTAGGGTTTTTTAAAAAAATATATTATAATAACTAACTTAACTAATTTATTTAATTTAATTAAATTAGTTAAATATATCTTATATTTAAGATCAGAGGATTCTAGAACAATATGAACATATGCTAAAGATATATCACCTTTGATCAAAGATATGTTTGGGATGCATTCTATGTGTCATGATATATGCTCAATTGGATGGTCAAATATATGTTTGGGATGCATTATATGTGTCATGATATATGCTCAATTGGATGATCCATCTGTTGAAATATATTCTGCATCACATCTAAATTAAGGGTGTGCAAGATGCCTATGGCTTGATAAATTCGCCTAAACCCGCATAAAAAATACTCTGCCCAACCCAGTAAAAATGACCCAATATAAAATGGGTAATTTCGGGCAGGGCTGGGCATTGGGCAGGGGTTGCTACCCTATCCATTTGACCCTACCTAGTTAGTTACCTTTTTACATATTAAAATTTGCAGATTACATTATTTCATATAGAATGAATACGATGGATACTGATGACTAAATGGTCATTTTATAAATATGAGTAGTCAATTAGGTAATTGCATCCTTTAAAATTTATAACTAAATTGATTTCTTTCTTTGTTTTTTTTAAACTTTGCTAACTGTCATATTTTTTTTAGATGCTTCATTTTTGTCAATTTTGGGGAGATTGATGTAAAGTTATAATTGTAAACTACTTAGACTTCAAGGCTTTTTTTATATGCAATAGATTTCAAAACTTTAATTACTATCTTTTTATTGCTTTATTCTTAGTGGATTATAGATATTATTTAATTCTTAAAGACATATGAATATATTATTATTTTAGAAGTTCATAATTATAGATTTTTTTTCACAATATGAGCAGAACATGCCCAGCCAGCCCATGCCCAGCCTGAAATGATTAGGGCTTTTATCAGGTAAGGTCGGGCATCAGGCTGCAAAATGCAGCCCATACTTTTTTCAGGCAAGGCACTGGGCAGGAGGCTGTCATACCCAACTAAGGATGAAAATAGGCCATGCAGCCTGTCAGGGGTCTATGGCTTGGCCTATTTAAAAAAATATACAGGTTGAGGCTTGTATTAAAACCTGCTTTCTTTAATAGGCCAAGCTCAAATTTTTTGAAAAGCCAGGCCTATCAAGCGGCCTGAGCCTGTTATCAAAATATATTTAATATAGATATGTAATAAGTGGGTGTTGAACCCACTACCTATTGAACACAATATAATAATTAAACTACTTAACTAACTCATTTTATTGTTATTTTTATTATTGCTCTATATATTATAGCTTATATTTTATTGCTATGTTGGAGTAAGTATTAATAGGCTTTTTAAACAAGCTTTAGATCAGGCCAGATATTTATATAGGCCAGGCTTATGCAAAAAAAATAGTCTATAACAAGCTACAGGTCAGGCTCAGGGCAAATTGTCATTTAACAGGCCTAGCCTGTTAAGACCAAGGCCTAGCCTATTTTTATACTTATACTCAATCCTACCTATGCACACCCCTAATCTAAATAGGTATTTATATTCGGCTCCACGTGCAACAGAATTCAAAATACCATTACCCTTATAAATTTCCCTTGAGATAGCAAAACGTCCATCTTATCTGTAAACATTAACTTTATCATTTCTTCTCATTAATCTCTTATAATTTTAATAAATTTTAATATTTCAATGCTAACAATTAGAAAATATTCTAATCCTATCCCTAAAAAAAACTTATCGCCTCCCCTTTAGTGAAATTTCATTTGCCCATGAAAAAATATGTTATTTCTTTTTAAAATCTTAAATATACCTCTATATTTGAAAGAAACTTATATAATATACTTCATATAATAGCCACAAAAGAGGCATAATAATGTTACCCTCCAATTTCTTACTCAAAGTTTTCCACATAAGATTATTTAAAGTTTTTCTATCGCCTTGAAATATTTAGTTATCCATGTTTTTACAGTTCATATCAAAATTTTCTATCCCCTTCGTATCAAAAATATGTGTCATATACTAAACCCTTAATATTTTTAAATTATAGATAAAACCTCTTTCTACAATAGCCTCAAAGTAGAAAGTTTCCTTTATTTGTCGTTGCACAAAATGTTACAAAATAACGAAAACAAAAGAAAAACTAGACTAATGTTAAACAAAGGTTATATAGTACCTAATATCCTGATCTTATTTCTCATATACGTCTAATATCCTAATATTATTTGTGATATAATTTTACCTATAATCTTTTTAATTTAGTATAATTTATACAATATTATTTCTCAAGTATCAAGAATTAGATCAAATTAAAAATATTATGGATAAAATTGTACCAAATAAAAAATATTATGGATAAAATTGTACAACAAATAAGATTAAGATACTAAATACATATAAAAAATAAGATTAAGATATTATGTACTATATAACCCGTTAAATAATACTACTAATTTTTAACTTATAGACAATAGCTTTTTCATTTGGAGGCCCAGCAATCCCAATCTACATCCTAAACAAAAGATATCAATTAATCAATCAATAATCAACTATACTCTTAAAATCTATAATATTCAGTTCAGTTAAAAATATATTTGGGTCAACCTAACGTAATATTTTAAATTCTTTTATCTGCAAGTCATAATCAATACTTTGATTTTCAAACTATTTTTATCCCCACTTGAATACGATTATTGATTAATTATCTTCATGGACTTACAATTTTTCAAAGATTAAAGTAGGGGCTCAAAATCTTTAGAAAATCAAATTTTAAATTTATATACTATTTCAAATTTTAAATCATAATAAAAATTTATAATAATCATAAATAATTAATCAATTTTAGTTTTTGAAGTAAAAACTATAAAAAATTAATTTTTCTTTCTAGCGTGTTCATGAAATCATTGATTCAAAACAACATTCAAAAGAAATAAAAAAAAAACGATAGAAATTAGCAACAGTTTTCATCACACTTGAAAGCATATGATCACACATGTTAACGTATAGCTTTGCCCATAGAATTTTTAGAGTATAAATTAGACACATTAATCTTTCATTCAAATCAAGAATCAAGTCATTTGGAGCCCTTTATATATCTCAATAAATAATTTTCAGAAAACTGAACATAAAAATAAAAATGTTTTAAGGAAAGAATAAATTGTATTGATTGATCAATGATAGTTTAGTTTCATATTTTCCTTTTCTAAAGGACTCTTCAAGATTTAAAAGGATACAAGCATTAACTAAAACTATTTTTAATAATTATTTATATTTTTTAAATTAAAAATGACTGAAAATTCTAAAAAAAAATCTAGTGAACAATAACAAAAGAAAAGATTTTGAGAATGATAGTTTTAGTAGTTCTTGATCTCATACAAGTTTGATTGGCTCCTCAAATAGTATGAGAGTAAGGGAAATGAGTCTTCAAAGTAATGTGCTACACAGTTGGTGTGAGGCTTCTTAATGTAGTCCAACAAGACTGATTTCTTTGGGCTTCAAAAAAATAGTAGCATTTCCACTATCCACAGGGTGAACTCCAAACACAACTATCATTTATAGGTTCAGTTAGTATACAGTGAGACGTATGATCATTTAGAGTATTTAATCTCTAGAGAGTATTACTTTGTTGTGGCTCCAATCGCGGTGCTTAGAGAGACATCCTAACTTCTTGGTGTTTAGATTTATACCTGAGGGTAATTGACGGCTTATACTGCCTAATATTAATATCACCTAATAGAAAGGGAGATTTTATCATGCCTTTAGATTATAAGTGAACCTAACCCAATTCTAAAAATTTATGACCCGTGAACTCTAAACACATGCAAAAGAAAAATACTTGTAACATTGAAATTTCTTAAGACTTTGATTGTATTGGTAACTTGGCGAATTATTGGACGCAAGTTAGAATTAGAAGCTCTACATCAATTCTTAGCATCTTAATAGGCCTCCCAAATAGCCCCCTTTGGTTTGAATATTGCATTGATGAAAAGAGATCCCTTTTCTCTTTGTCTGAATGTTTAGTATAACATTATATTTATTTGTGTTTTATGGAAGAACTACATTAAAAATATCTAAAAATAGTTACACAAATTGTTTTGAAAAATTGTTGATTTTTTTTAATATTGTATTGGTGAGTCGTTGACGATTTATGGAGTCAAAGTAAGTAATTTTTCTTCCATATCTTTTAGGCGCCCAATTGAAAATTATAAGTTCTAACATTTAATGATAACAAAAAAAAAAAAACAAAGAAACAAGAGCTATATATATATGTATGTAAACAAAATAATATAAACAAAATGTTTAGACTTGAAACCTCTAAACTAAATTTTACTTTGACTAGTTTAAAATTTTATGGTCACTATTATTAATTAATGATTCTGAATGACCATTTATGTTATATTGTGTTTACAAAAAAGATCATATCCATAAGTTTTTGTGGGAAAATCTCTATTCCCAAACATCATTACTCTAGATCCAAATTGCTGAATGGAAAGTAGGGAGGATTGCGAACCTAAAAACTTTGATGTCACTATATCTCCTGTAACTCCAAATTTTGTGTTATCACACCATTCTATAAAATTTAAAAACATGGCGGAGTTCCTACTACCCCCTCATCCAACAACGTACAAATCAGAATCCTCCTCTGAGTATGTTATAGAATCGTTGTTATAAACCCCCTTAAATATAAATGAATCTATACACTCTTCATCTAATAACTTTTGGCTCTCCTCATCTTGTGCTATAGATGATAGCCAATGAATTTCATCATGGTTTGACGTTTCCACTTTTGTAGCCTTATCTAATAAAATAATTCGTACCATTGAGAGCTGATTTCTCAGATTCCTAGCCATTCTCCAAGCAATAGCTAAGGCTTCATGATCATCGGGTTCTTTAATAAAGAGCATCTGGACGTGTAAGTGGATTTTTGATAATGACCCAGGGCCACGATCAACAAATATTGGTAAAGAACAAGGTGCATCTTACATAACATTCTCATTTATACTTTTGCCTACCTCGTTACTTGTCTCTAGATCACCACCTATATGCATCTAGTTCTTTGTAAAAAAGCACGAGAATTAAAGCTGTTCGTTTTTTTCCTCCAAACTTTGAATGTCTTGGTAGATGGTTTCATAGGGTGACACAAAATTGAGAGTTTAGACTCTAAATGCACTTCGTCTCCTGCTAGAGCCTTAAAAGTGTTGCTAATGGTCTCTAACTTTAATTGTGAATGGGAAAGGTTTTACGATTCAAAATGGGTAGCGTGATTTATCTGGGCAGCCAAAAGTAGTGAAGTGGCGAGCCCAATAAGTTCAACAAGGTTTACTCCGATAACTTATAATAGTGACATTCTAGTAGCATTCAATGCTCTTAGGACGTTTACCATGCTAGTAGCTTGCCGAATATTGAGTAAATAGGATAAAATTCAAAACTCTGAATCTATCCTTGCCTTTTTAATAGTACTTAACATGTACTTCTCGTATTATTTTCTTGGTTTATATATTTCATTAACCAAAACAAGAACCAAAATGGTTATAATTAAAATTGCACATACTATAATTAAAAAGGCTATCACAGACAAAATCTGCATGACACAATTAATAAATGATTATAAGATGATGTATAGGTGATTGGAGGTTTAAGTTATTATGATCTATATGAATAAATAAAGAATATAAGAAGGATTATATTTAATTTTATACCTTTCCATCCTAAGCTATATTCAATATTATGAGCCCCAAGACACCTTTAGAATTGACGAGGAGTCCAATACCCACACCACGGGTACACCAAAAAAAAAAAAAATGCAATCATTAAAGTGCTTACAACTTTTGGGATGGAAAGGAAGAGGATAACCAGGACCATCCAAGGCCAATGTTTTTGTTGTGCAATCATGAAATTGACTGTTAGGCCAGAACGGATAAAGAAGATAGGTGACATAGCTAGAGAAACAAAATCATCCAACTTTCTCATCACAAAATCAGCGAACCTCCCATGAGATAAAACTAATCGGTACACTAAAGCCCCTACAATATAATGCGAGCCCAGTACATCCGTAACAAACGAACAAACAAAAATGCTTAACAAGACCACGAGCAACAAAGAATTATCCCATGTATCTTCTTCATTTTTGTCCCTTCAATGTATTGCGCCATGATAGGATGTAATACAAAAATGCAAAAAGCGATGAGCACTATTGTACCCAGCAGCGACCAAAATGCCTGCACATTGTTCGTTGATTAATTAAAACGAGGTAAAACGGTACTCAACTTAGTGTGTGTTTGGATATGTAGTTTTAGAATTGATTTTGACACAAAATCATGGTTTCAATATTTTTGAGCCAAACACTTGTTTTAAATGCACAATTGATTTTGCCCAAAAACCATGGTTTTGTCTCACAAAACCATGGTTTGCCACAATCCATGTGCCAGCTGCTTTTTGTCAAAGGTGTGGGTAAAATTACTGTCTGGACCTTTTTGCCATAACACACACCGCTCTTGCACTTTCCTCTTCTTTCTTTTCTTTTTGCCATAAAAATTACTGTGCACAGATTAATGGAAAAAAATTTAAGTAAATAAGATCAATTTTTATTATAAATTTATAATAAAAAAGTAAATAGTGAATAGACACTTTACTCAAAGATATATGTATATGTATTATTTTTTAATCAATAAAATATAAATTTATACTTCATGTAATTATCATATTTGTTTATGTCCTTCTTGGTAATTTACCAATATAAAAAATGATTCTACTACTAATCATCCAAACATCTCTATTCTCAAAATCTATTCTTCCTAAAATCTATTCTTCCCAAAATCTATTCTCCAGAATCTATTCTTCCCAAAATCTATTCTCCAAAAGCTAATCCAAACACACCCTTAGTGCACAAAGCAATTAAAGATTCTGAGGTTATCAAGGGCATGGCAGTTTAAAAAATGATTCCACCATCAAAACCCATTCTACAACATTGCTTAAAAATGATTATGAATATTCAAGACAAAAAGAAAGCCTGATAAATGAGAAAGACCCATGGTAATAGAACTGGCTCTGCACAGTTTCCTACTTGACAGGGCATCGCATTGGGAAGAACTTAATGGACTTCCATCATCCGACCAAACTGAACCCAAGTATGAGAGGCATCAGCTGCTTCGCCTGATAAAACAAAAGGAGGCTAGAATTAACACCACCAAAAGTTCCGCTTATCAGGTAAAGATTTTGCTGATACACAGTCCAAGTGTTAATGTCAGATATGAACACATTAAGCCATAATAGCTAATCTCTTCAATCCCAAATGTGAGAACTAGTAGATATGTTTGCTTTAGTTATAAATATAAGACTTCAATCCACTTTGTCTCCTAAATTTATAATTTCCCCCCCAAATTCTACCTATTATTGCACATATTAAGGGGGTGTTTTCCTCAAAGGAGTAATTTTCCATGTAAACTATTAGAAGGGGTACTTTAGAGAAACTAACACAATTTTTACAAATAACAAACTTAACTAATTTTCTTAATCTCTACAAATTAGTTATCTAACTCCTACATTTAAAATTAGAGGGAGTATCATCTATCAATGATAATTTGGTATACTTCAGTCTATATTTATCAGAAAACTTCGCACCCTACTTCTCCATCATGTCATGAAATTTTTCTATCATGCTTGTTACTTTCCTGCTCTAGAGTCAGATACAATAGCATTAAGCAAAAGTAACCATCATCTATCAATGATATTTTGATATAACTCAACCATGTTTTCCGTCTGTAGAGTTCATGTGAAACCAAAATATAGGAAAGACAGCTCCATGAAATTTGTTCCTTTTACTTTGCTTGGCATTATTTCCCCTTTTGCTTAACTTCACAAAATTCAAGTTTAGAAGAAAAATAACACATAAGAATAACCCAGTGCTTGGGACGATGGGTTTGGTTCATCTAAAACTTCTGTCAATGAATGTCCCTTTAACTAACATGAGGGTGCCAAAATCTCCCTTGTAATGCATATATTGTTTAGTAAGATAATTCACTAGGGAACTAACAAGGCTCTAGAGAGCAGCCTATTTGTAGAATAGATATAACAGCATTGAGCAATAGAAACTATCATCTATCAATAATAATTTGATATAACTAAGCCCTGTTTTCCCGCTCTAAAGTTTACAAGATGTCAAAATAAATTTAGGACAGGCTTCAAGAAATTCCTTCTTTTCACTTTGCTTGGCATTATTTCTCTTTCCTCCTAATTTCACGGGAATCAAGTATAAATATTAGAATAACAGACAGTGCTTGAGATGGGTTTGGTTCACCTGCTGCATTTTGTCTAGGGTAGGCGTGTAACTCGCCACATCAAAGAACCCACCCTTAGACATCAGCCAAGGTAACAGAAGCATAGATGATAGATCTTTTAGCTGCTTTCAGATTATTCATTTGTTTTCACAATAAGATAATAACTCTATTGATAGTCCTAAAGCTTCTGTTAATGAATTTGCCTTTAACTGATAGCACGGTGGCATATTCCCCCTTGTATCACTCCTAATTTTAAGTTACATAATTCACTAGCGAGCTAACAAGGCTAGGTGATGATATAGTTTGGACTTGCCAGTGTGTAGAATCAAAAAGTTGAGCAACTAACCAACCTTGTGTCTATTCTCTGTAGCATTTCAAAAAGTACTTCACAGCATATTATACTTAATGGTGTTTCTTGATAAGCGTCACAGTATGATTTTACTTCTCGAAAATTTTCTTAATGTTTCACGCCTAACACTTTGGTAATCCAATGGTAGAAAGAATTCAATGAGAATCACTTGTGCTCTCATTAGTCCTGGAACCAATTCATATGCCATTCAACATACACAAATTATAGCTTGAATACACACACACACACAAAGCAAATAAGAGAACTACTGCTTATCGGTAACATGTAATTACCTATCTTATTCCATTGAAACTTTTGCACCAGCCTCCTTCATCTTGGCAACAATCGTCTCTGCTTCCTCTTTCGTTACACCTTTCTTCAAGAGGGTCGGCACTTTCTCTACCAAATCCTTGGCCTCCTTCAAGCCCAAACTGGTAAACGTCCTCACTTCTTTAATCACCTTGATCTTCGCAGCAGCATCAAATGCTTCAAGCTTCACATCGAATGTCGTCTTTTCAGCCTTCTTTTCTTCTCCTCCCTTTGGACCACCACCCTTGGCCACGCCCTTCAAGCCACCGGCGACACCCATTCCGGGCATCATCACCATCATGAGTGGGAGCTCATTGACTCCCCTTTTCTCCCTCATAACTTCAACAAGGTCCATTACTTCAAGCAGCGTGAGTCCCATGAGCTCGTCCACGATGGCTGAGACCTTCTCCGATTGAACAGGCTTTGAATCTTGTGAAGGAGTAGTGTAATAGCGCGGGAAACCAGAAACATATCGGATTTTCGATTGGCGATCCGGAAAGTTAATTTGTGTTGAAATTGATGAAGGATTGAAGCTGGAGATTTGACCCAGAGATTTGCTAAGATGAGAAAACCGTATGAAACGCAGAAACCTCATCTTTTGGAGAATTTGTCTACGATAACTGAAATATCATAAGGTAAATTCATCAGATTGAATCCCGAGTGCACATTGTTAGCAAACAGAAAGCCTTTGCCTGAGACCCTCGATCGTGCTTAAACCCTACTGAACAGTGAAGACTACGAAATGGAAATGGAAACTAGGTTTGACGTCTAACCACACTAAAACGCACAGCATAACGGAAAATGGGGTTAAAAAAAAAATTAAGTTGCACATAATATCATGATATTATTTCTTATATACGACAAATATCTTAATTTTATTTATAGTATAATTTTATCTATAATATTTTTAATTTGATACAATTTGACCCATAATCTTATTTCTCAAGTACCAAGAATTATACTAAATTAAAAAGATTATAGGTGAAATTGTATTAAATTAAAAATATTATGAGTAAAATTATACTACAAATAAGATTAGGATAATAGCCAAATATAAAAATAAAATCAAGATATTAGGTAGGGGTGTGCATAGATAGGGATGGGCAGGGCAGACCCCTGTTCGGTGTCCTACCCGAAAAAACCATGGGTGATACCCGACCCTATCCGATAAAAGCCCTAACCATTTCGGGTTAGGTATGAACGGGTTAGCATGTCCAAATCGTGATGCTCTGCTCATATTGTGAAAAAAATCTGCAATCATAAATTTATAAAATAATGTCATATTTATGTGTTTAAGAGTTAAATTAATATCTATAATTTATTAAGAATAAAGTAACAAAAAAAATAGTAATTAAAGTCTTGAAGTATATTACATGTATAAAACAAAACTTGAAATCTATAGCGGGGTCGGATATCTGTAGTGATATTGCAACACTAATAATTGAATACTTGATAAATAAAACATGGGAGCAACTTCAGTGTCTACGTAAATATAAGAGGTATATTTAATATTTTAAAAATGAGCAAGGAGAGTTGTCAACTAAGTGAAAAGTATAGAATTACAAATAGAAGAAGTTAAGAAAAGAAATAAAATTCTAAAAAAAAAATAAAAAAATAATATATACATGGCGGGGCTAAATGGGCAGGGCGGCATACCTTACCTGATGCCCTGCCCTGCCCTACACTTAGCCTAGCCTTATCCTACCCAAATATATTTTGAGCAACTTTTTTTTTGGCCGGTTGTGCAATTTTTCCCCGGACTCGGGTAGGTAGATTGGCCATGGGCATAATGTACACCCTTAATATTCAGTGCTACTTTAACCTTAAAAAAATAGAAAATCTTAAAATTGGGGTGAGTGAGGCTCAAACTCAACCTTATGATAACTCAACAAAGCTATGAGACTTACGCGGCACCTGATTAATCTAGGGTGAATTGCACTGACATCTCGGGGAAGGAAAGTAATTGTAATTTTTTTTTTTAAATTATCAAATGACTGTGAAGTTTTGAGGGACCATGGCCTAATTTTTTTGAATTGTAAAATATCAGAATTGCCATTAGTATTTTTTTTCTCACCATTATTTGTTATTCTTTCATATTTGAATTGTTATTTTTTCACCCAGTGGCTTATTTTTGATCCATTCATAGTGTTGCGAACCAATTTCCCTAGTTATTTTCCCCCAGACAGTTGTCATTCCTTCATATTTTAGTTATTATACCTTCACCTAATTGCTTATTATTAGTTCCTCATTAATTTGGGAATAAATGCCCATAGTTATATCTTCACCTCGAGTTGTCATTTCTTCATCTATTAGTTGTGTTTTTTTCGCCTACTTGCTTGTTTTTGGTCCCCCATTAATTTGGAAACAAATGCCCCTAATTGTTATCTTTTTTCCCGAGCTGTCATTCCTTTATGATTCATTTATGGTGTTATTATGAACTAATACCCCTAATTATTATTTTAAAACAAGTCACCGAGTACACCATAGCATCTCTAATATGAAGGAATGACAATTGGGGTGAAAAAAAATAATTGGGGGGCATTTGTTCTCAAATTAATGGAGCACAAAAAATAAGCAATTTTGCAAAAAAAAAAAAAAAACTAGTAGATGAAGAAATGATAACTGGGGGAAGACATAACAACTGGGCAATTGTTCCCAAATTAATAAGGAACTAAGAACAAGCTACTGGGTGAAGGCATAATAACTTAAATACGAAGGAATGACAACTGTTTGGGAAAAAAATAACATGAATGGATAACAGCTGTTCTTAATACCATGAATGAGCCAAGAACAAGCCACTTAATCAAGAAATAACAGCTGGGGCTTAGTCAAAAAATAATAACTCAAAGGCGAAGGAATGACAATTAGGGCATTTTTTCCCCAACACCATCAAGGAACCAAAAGCAAGCTAGTGGGTGAAAAAATAATAACTCAAATATGAAGGAATGATAACTAGAGAATTAGCAAAAAAATAGGGGTCATTTTATTATTTCACAATTAAAAAAAAATTAGTCTAATATTTTTTAACATTTTACAATCGTTTGATGATTTTACATTATTTTTTTTATAATTAATTTTCTTTTATGAGACTTCAGTGCAATTCTCTCCTTAATTTAATAGATATGTAAAATTGAGAAAGGGACAAACGAAACGAAATTTTTGAATAAAATTAACTTTTTTTTTTACAAACAAAGAATATTTTTTTGAAAATTAACTTAAAGTTATATTAACATGTTTTTTTGAGCTAAACATTTTCATATACCTAATTAATTAACTTGGTAATAAGATTTTTCATAATCCTGTTTGTTTATATATATATCAATAAATATAATCCTTTAAAAAATATAAAAATATAGTTGTAAAACTGAATCATAATAAAGAAACTAAACCCAACCAAATCAAATTAAAATTAGTCTATTTTTTTGGTGTGCTGATTTTCTCAGTTGAGTTGAGTACATTAATTTTTCTAACCACATTTTATTGAAAAATACTTACATATACTAAAACTTTAAAAGCATCACGTGATCTGAATTCTGTTCAATCAAAATATAACAATTTAATGGATAACTCAACATAAAAAAATTTAAGATTAATTTTATTTTTTTAAAAATAAATATTTTAATTTGAAAAAGATAAAAAATTTAATCAAATTAAGAGGTTTATATTTTAAAAAAAATAAAATAAAATATGAATTGTTTCATATAAGTTATTGACCTACTAAAATTAAAATGTGTGAAGTTCTTATATTTTGATTAGATAAAATTTAGATAACGTGGCATTATGGAAATGTAAGTATTTCTCATTTTAATTTTGGTATATAGGGTTGGTTTTCTGATTTCAAGAAGGAAAAAAAAATCCTAAACAACCGTTTAAAAATACCTTTTTAAAAATATTATACAAAATCCTCTAATTTTTAAATTATGTACAAATAATCTCTTTATCTTTAAAAAAAGACTTAATATTACACCTCCCTAAACTTTCTATAGATGCCCCAATTTCATCCTTATTATAAGATACATTCTAGAAGAAAGATATGGTATTTATCATAAGTCATATTAATTAAATATTTTCAATAGCACCCCTATTTAAAATTATTAATTATAAAAGAGAATGTAATATAAATTTATTTATTTTTTCATTTAAATATAGATAAAATAAAAAAATTATTCCAATTTTTTTACGAAGTTCATAACTTAGCCACCCAGCCTTAGTTTCAGTGAGGTGATAAGAGGTGGTTTATAATAGAGATTAGAAGCAGTGTCAATTATATATCTTCTTAAACTTTATTTTTATACTATTTACTAGATTGTATTATCAAGTATCCAATTTTAGTCTTAAACTTTATTTTATATACATATGATTCCTCAAACTTTATGTAGATAATCCATAAACTTTAAGAGTCTATTTTATATGACTGAAATAGAAGGGAGAGGAAATTTTTAATGCGTTTGATTTAAACAAAAAATAGAGAAATAAAGTTAAAAGCTTTTAATTAATTTTTCTCACTCTTTTATCTTACATCTTTTTTTTATTAAAATTTTATAACCCTATTTTATCTATTTATTTTAAATTGAACTCATTAAAATCTCCCATCAATTTCATTTTACTCATACCCAACCAAACAGACCACTAGTTGTGTGCATATAGATAATACATAAAAAATTATTGGTATAAATATAAGAATTTAGGGTGTTTATTGCCAAAAGTTAGGGGTGATATAGGACATGGGATATTGGTCTTTATAATAAATATGTTACTAACTTTATAACTTTGGTCATAGGGCTATGAGGACGTTCAAAATTGCCAGGAGTCTTAAGTAGGTCAACTCGGTGAGGGATCCTAAATGGATCATACCGAAGGTAATTAAACTATTAAGTCTTATGCTCCATGTTTTGCTCTTGAAAAATAATTGTTATCATCATGTTAATATTACAGAGTCGAAGGTAGCCTAGAGAAAGCAACTTGTGCGACTTCTACATGGTTAGACACATGATCAATATTATCTTGTCAAATAGGACTGACCTAACTGAGGAGGTAAAATTGTGTTTCCTAATGATTTCATATTTCTTGTCAATTTAATATATACTAGTAATGCTTTAATTTATTTGATTTTAATTTGATATTTTAGATGTTTGATCAATCTGACCCATTTCCTAAACAAGATATTGAGGAGCTGCGCAATGTTTGGGCTGAGTTTTTTGTTCAATTCATTCCTTCTCAATAGTATTTGTGTTTCAATGAATACATTCTTTTATTTTTCTCTTCAAATTGTTAAATTTTTGTATTCAATTTCATTAAATGAATAATATATATAATGAGCAATTGAATTCTATCTTTGCTGCTGTCTCTTTGAGTTGTATATTTGGAAGCTTCACGGGATAGGTTAATGAAACGTTGAACGGGTGGTCTTTTAAACATACATTTAAACTGGACAAAAATTACCGGTAGGTGTAGGAGTAATATTCATATAAATATTAAAATATCTACACCGGTTGTGCTAATTGTAAGATGTAGAAATGACTAATCTACACCTGTTATGAACAAACCGGTGTAGAAAATAGCATAATCTACATCGGCCATTAAAACAACTGGTGTAGGACAATAGCCTAATCTACACCGGTCAGTAAAATAACCGATGTAGAAAATAGCATAATCTATACCGGTCATTAAAATAATCAGTGTAGAAAATAACATAATCTACACCGGTCATTAACACAATCGGTGTCGAAAATAGCCTAATCTACACTAACCATATAAACACACTAGATGTAAAAAAATTATTAGTCTACAACTGACATTCACATAACAGTGTAAAAAATATGTTTATCTACACTGGTTTTCCTCAAATTTGATTTAGAATGTCTCGCTTTCTACATCGGATATCTGATCGGTTTAGAATATTTTACTTTCTACACGATCTGTTTCTACACCGGTTCTTTGTCCGGTGTAGAATGCTATTTTAAACCGATTTGAAAGCTTTTTTTGCAGTAGTGGATTATGTATAGGGATATTGAAAAGCTCTAGAAAATACTATTTAAATTCTAAAATTCTAAAATTCTAAAATAGCATACGAATGTTTAAAAGATAGATTGATCACAAGTATCGATATGAGATTTCAATATTTATGGGAAAAGACATAACTACTCCAAAATCTAATCCAATTACTTAAATCGTTAACTTGTTAAAGGGAATAGTCAATTTTGTTATTACAATAGTTAAAGTTATTACACGTATTCTCAATTTTGTTACTAATATAGTCAATGCTCACTATAATATCCTTAATTTTCTGTACTGATTTGTATGTACAATTTGTACGTAATATATATGAGATTTTCTAAGAAAAATATGGCCATTTATGTAAAGAAAGGGATTGAATTAAAAAAAGAAGAAAATGCAAGGACTTAAATAAAATTATGAAAGTTTTAAGGCCAAAAGAGAAAGTAGATAAAATGTGGGGTTTTTAAGTATAATTTTAGCCAAATGTGAGGACATAAGTGCAATTTATGAAAAGTCAAGGGGCAAAAGTGTAATTATAAAGAATTTGGATCGAAAATAGGTCAAAAATACCGGAAATCAGATCAGACCCAAATTTATCAGTAGATAGAGAAAATTATTCTGGTTAGTTTGACGCAGCACAAAATTTTGATTTGAGGTCCTAAAAAATTGATATAAATTTTAGAAGTCAGATAAAATTATTACAGTATTTTTTAGACCTTAGAATCAGATGAAACTTTACAGTAAATTCCTACAATTAATATGATAATTTATAAAACTAACAGGATCAGAAAAGGAATCTTGTAGAATTTTTAATGGAATTTATAGTAGAATAAAATACCCGATAAATACCTTCGGGAGAGGTTTCTTGGGATTTGTGCCATAAAAATAATGGACCTAGAAAAAGGCCCAAAATGGCATCCCAGAGGCCCAATAAGGTACCTGAGCAGTATGTGGGCTAGTTTCCAGAGGAACCCCGAAAAAGTACAAAATTACGAAAATGCCCCTGTGTTGTACCAAAGAGAAAGAGATGAATGGAGGGCATTTTGGTCATTCTAGACAGACCAAAATTCCAAAGCAGGTACAGGAATGATTCCTCAGAGCCAGTATATGCTCTGATAAGGTACAAAGAGGTGTGAAATGATAATTATGCTCTTAGGGTTAATATAGTGCAAGAAAGGGCACCAAGGGTATTTTGGTCATTTTTCAAGGGATCTGTAATTAAGTTTAGACCTAGTACAAGAATGTCAATGGTAGGAAGAATCCGGATACTGGATTTAAGGTCAGAAAACATATTATGGAATCTCAGAAAAATTAGATTTAGAAAACAGGCTAGTTTTTGGAAAATCGGACTGAGTCGGTACTGGATTGGAATGGAATTTTTCCAGAAGCTTCCTCCCTCTACAATTTTGCCACATGGGCATATGAGGTGTCCTTCATGATGTCATGGAGATGATGTCATCATTTCTTGGTGGGCAAGACAAGTTTCAAGGTGCAATCTTGGCCATTAGATCAAATAGTACACAAAGTGATCTTGGCCATCCATTTTTCATGAAATTTTCTATAAATACCCCCCAAAATCTGATGCAAAACCGTGGAGCAAGAATGCCTTGGGGAACCTCTTGCAAAATGAAAACTCAAGCCAAGACAAAGAAGAATTCAAGGGCTAAAGTTCAAGCAAGCTATAGATTAAAGGTAAGCAATCTATCCTAGCTTATTTTCCTTTGATTTGGGAGCTTGAACTTAGGATTTTCATGGAAGAAAGTTGAGTTTTCTCTAAGGTGTATATGCTGTCCAAATCCTTAGATGAAAGGAGAAAGAAGAAATTAAAGTTAGAATTATGAGATTAAAGCTTAAACAAGTTAGTTAGATGATTGGTTGTTGAATCAAGTTGATGTTCTTGACTTTGCCATGGATGAACCATTTCAGTTTGCACTGTTCATGTACTGTTCATGATAGAAGGAGATAGAATTTCAATGATCTAATGCTTCCATTGAGTTTATATGATGGTTTTGTGTAGGATTGGATAGGTTTTGAGCCTTGGAAGTATTAGAATTGAAAGTTGTAATGCTTGGAATTCTTCTCTGTTACTGTTCACTCGTATGAATAGTGATTGGAATCTCATGATTTTGATGCTTATAATGGTTTTAAAATGAAAATTTGTGTGGGGTAAAGTAGAGAAACAAGTATGGGAAGCATTGGAATCAAGATGAGAATTTTTGGAAGAATTATGCATATTTTTCAAATTTGTACAGAACAGTGTATAAGAGCTGGAATTTCATTATTCTAAGCTCATAAATGGATTCAAAAGGTGAAATTGTGTAGGGTAAGGTCAAGACATCAATTGATTCAAAGGCCAAGTCACTTGGTAAAGATTAAAGGAAGTTATGTTAGTTATATGTTCAAGAGAGATAGTCTTGGCTAATGCTTGAGTTCATGGTCCTAATGAATTATGTGATGAATATGAATGTGTTTAGGACCTTGAAACATCCAAGAAGATGTTGAAAAGGGGTTGACCGAAAGGTTTCATGGTTGAAAAGCTTAGGGAGCAAGTGGAAGAATAAGGAAGAAAGCTTAAGTTCAAGGTAGTGGACTTATCTCTTTATGTGCTTGGTGTGGCATGCTTATGTGTTGATATGTATGTGATTATTGAATGATGTTGTGACATGATAAATGATGTTGAATATGTTATGAATAACATGTTTTCCATGGCCATTCATTTTTATGAAAAGTATATAGCATGATGACAAGTCACTAATTAAAGAAAGTTTAATGAAATTATAAATCATGCATTAGCATCCATCTTGCATATTTAAGTGGTATTATTTGCTACTGAGATTTCCTAGAATCTCACCCTTCCACAACTAACCAATTTAGGTCAAGCATGAAGGAAATGTATGCATGAAGAAGAGCTAAAGAATGGGAGAAAGAAAGTGAAGTAATTGATGTCTTAGCATATGTTATGAATTTCCATGATGTATGTAATATGCCATTATATGTAAATAAATGTATGAAATAATTATGGCATAACCCCATGATGTATATGAATGTATAAGATGCCAAAGAAATGGTTTATACATACTGGAACAATTATTGAGAATTAAAGAAAGGAAACTGAAATGGTAAAAACGTAGGTCCTGAAGCAGTTGTGTTGTGGCTTCAGTTTGACCTAGCAAATGAAGGAATTAATGTACAAAATTTTATGAGCAATTAGAACACATCCAGAGTTTTAAATTCATAGGTAACACGCCTCAATTGAATGTGTATATTAATAGAAATGAATTTCTAAAGTTAAGAGATAGAATTTGGAATTTCCAGAATTTGCCATATGAACTGTAAAAATTAATGATTTAACTGTGTCTATTGGCAACGTAAATGTCCAAATTTATATTTTTCCCTTAAATATCTATGAAAGAGCTTCAATTATAAATTTGGATCACCTCCATACGATTTTTTTACAATTAGTTATGAATTTTTAAAGTTGGACTGTAAATCTGGAAATTAACTAATGAACAGTACTTGACAAGTAGGTTTTAAAATTTTTAATTTTTGGGCCAATGTAATATTTTCGCTAATCAAATACGCTTCCGAATACGTACTCTGAGAGGTTAAAAGTAGGATATTTCACTGACAACCTGATCTATTATTTGTATCACTAAATTGTCAAATGGAGTAATTAATCTTATTAACAAAATTGTTAAAATAATTACACGTGCTGTTAATATTATTATTAGTGTAGTCAATGTCACAGAATCTAATTCAATTACTTGAACCATTACCTTGTTAGAGGGAGTAGTCAATATTGTTATCAAAATGGTTAAAATTATTATACATGTTGTCAATTTCGTTACTAGTGTAATCAATACCCACAATGTTATCTATTATTTGAACTACTAACTTGTTAAAGAGAATAGTCAATCTCGTTATCAAAATAGTTAAAATCATTATATGTATTATCAATTTTGTTACTAGTATAGTCAATACTTACAATTCAAGGGCAATTTTATCTTTTATTGCAAAGATTAAAATATCATATTGATACTTGTGACCATATGTCATTTTATATATTTGCATACCTTTTTAAATTTTTAGAATTCATGTGATATTTTCTCAAGATCTTCCTTATCGCTTTTGTCACTCATTTTTATTTATTTATTTATTTATTTATTTCTGGGTTCTTCCTAGCATTTCTAGTAGTGTAGGGTTGGTTATTAATGACCCCAATGGAGTTCCTAACCAACAATAACTATAATTACAAAGGGCATTGAGACTTCAAAAAAATAACTACAATGCTAAAGGTTTTATTGCAAGTTTTCGTTTAGGAAAAGAGGATGAATTTATTTTAAAGACCATAAAGATTAGGGAAAATTAACATAAAAGTCCTTATAATTAAACTTCATTTAGTCTTTGTAGTTTTTTTCATTTGGTCCTTCTTGTTTCCTTAATTATAAGTATTAGTCTTTATATTCATAATTTGTTAATTTATAAAAAAAAACTATCCTAATAACTTATGACATGATTCTCATTCACCATATACATAGATTAATTTTGCTACATAAGTTCAAATCCAATTTAAATCAACCATATATATATATATATATGCAAAAAGACGATTATGAGTATAATAATTTTTATATATCTATATTGATAATAAATAAATATTATTCCATCATTATTTTAATTTTAGAAGACTTCTTTTTTATAAATAAAAGTTTAGATGAGTTGGCCTTTGAGTCAAGGTTAAAAGACCTCTTTTTATTTTCTGAAAACTTACATGTAAATTAGTCAACATATACAAAAACCCTAATTATCAAATATAAATATAGAAGCCGGCAATAGCGGTAGATGATCTCCGGCAAAACCTAAATCAGAATCACAGATCCATATAGCTGATCTCAACACTCAAAACTCTGGAACCCACTGTATTGGGTTCGATTAAATTTAGCTCTTGAATCAATGATTCACAAGGTACAACGAACATTGAAGTTTGAACAGATTGCCAATGACTTTTTAATCATGCTTCAACTTCCTAATGCGAATTATCCAGTGACTAACCTGATGTTGTCTTGAACAGGGTCCATTCCAATAATTCCTTGTTGCAGCTAACTCTGTTGGATCAGGAGTTGTATGAGATTTATTTGGCCATTGACAAACTCCAGTTAGGTAATGTTCTAATCCTCCAAAAATTGCTGTTAATTATCGCTACATGATAACATTTCCCAAATATTGACCATCAGTATGAACAGAAACCTAATAACATGATGGAGGTTTCTGTAATTGGCACTAAACTCCAAATGGTACCCACCTGAGTTTTCCCCTGATTACAGTATGATTCCACTAATGTCTCCTTCTGAGCCTACATAATACATCACATAGAACAATGATTTCCTTCAAATAAAGCATCAAAAAGAAAATAAACACATTCAAACAGGCATTTGAAACAACTATTTTCCACCAAAATGTGCTTGAGTGTTTTATTTCCTTCTTTGATAGTATAAGCTCAAAAATTCCATTTGTCTCCTCTTTCAAGACTCAAGAGAGGCTTCTCCATGATTCTAGTGCAGCGCAATAACACAATACTCCAATTACTGATTTTACCAAGCTTTGTTTGAACGTTTTATTTTCATTTTTATGGTACAGTGGTAAACAGCTAAAAAGTCAATTGGTCTCCTCTGTTAGGAGAGGCTTCTCCACATTTCTAGTGCAGCAAAGCATGTCTTCACCTGAAACCTTCCTCTGATGAATATTAATGAAAAATACCTATTGTTTAAGAAATTAGGCCATAGTTATATAGCACAGCGCAATAATCATTCTTCAAAGAATTCCGGTAACACATCCAAATAATATTGAATGCAGTGTCAAAAAAACCACTAGTGATATTTCTAATAAACTTTCAAGACCTACAAACTGAAGCTACAATGACTATTACGGTTTTAGCCTCAATATATATATATATATATGTATGACATTGTTGAGGCCTGAAGCAGTAAATTTCGGGAGCATTGAAGGATCAGGCACCAACAATGTCATTGGGACCAACAAGGCTCTAGTTTTAAATCCAAGGTCGTAATTGTAGTCCTCATGAAGGTTGGTAGGTGGCAAAGGAGAATAAGCGTATGGGAGCAGAAATAGATCATTCCCTTTAAGTCTCTACTGTTCGATAAAATCATCATATACTTTATTTAATCAGTGTAGATTATAATATATATGTATATGATGTGAATAAGAGATACAGCGAAAGACTTACTCTCGCCATTAACTTAATTGATCTGAGGAAGAGCTGGATCTAAAAATAGAGACATGTTAACCAGAGAACACAGTTAGAAGAAATAAACAGGGATTCTTCCAGCTGGTGATTAGGTATAGTGATGGCAACTTAGGTATTGCAGTCACCAGTTGGGAACCCTCAAAGAGGGAGCAGAGAATATGATAGGTTTCTCTCTCAACTCAGAAAATTTTGTCATACGTTAATTTTCACAATCAGAAAATTAACTTTAATTAAATGAGTTAATTATCCACCTTGGACTGGGCCCAAAATAACTACGGGCCACACTCAGAATATTTATTAATTATCCTAATTAATATCTAAATAATTATAATAAATAAATATCTTACATTCTCCCATTTGATACGTATACTTAATGTCATTGCCCTGTTAAGGTTAACTGATGCCATACTACAAGAATCATGATAATAAGTAATCTTTTATCAAGTATTACCTTCCATGTATTACAAGTAGTATTATCACTTAATAGGTATCACTTTATGGATGAACTCAATGTTCATTTAGTTTATGTCTCAATGTTTATCAATTTCAATATCATAAATGTATACAATCATAAATTAGAAATGATAAATTGTAAATTTGATTTCATTGCTCATACCTCAACTAATCAAATGAAGGACGAAGTCACATGTGAGGTACATGTGTGATAAAAATGTTCGGCTTCAATCTTTTAGTCAAAGGATCAGCTATCATATTGAATGTAATGATGTGTTCAACCAAAACTTGGTTATCCTAAATTCTTTCTCTCAAGCATAGGAATTTAAGTTCAATTTTTTTTACTCTTATTCCTTTTGTTGTTCGCTATGGCTACTGCAACTGCTTATCATAGTACATTCAGATTGGCCTAGAGATTGAGTCCACAATCTTGAGCCCAGCAATGAAATTCCTTATCCAAATCGCTTGTGAACTTGCCTCAAAACATGCAATGTACACATAATCACTAGTAGAAGGAGCTGTTTGAGTTTGCTCTACGCTTTTCCATGATATAGCTTCTTCTTCCAGTAGGAAGATGTAGCCAGTTGTAGATTTATTTGTATCTGCACATCCTCCAAGATCTGAATCTGAGTACCCAATTACTTCCAGATTGTCTATTCGTCTATACATGAGCATGTAGTCCTTAATACTTTGTAGGTACCTGAACACCTTCTTTGCAGCTGTCTAATATGCTTCCCCATGATTACTTTGATATCTCCCCAACATGCTCACAGCGTGATGCCATGTCTTATACAAACCTGTGCATACATCAAACTTCCTACAGCTGAGGCATGTGGGATATTTTCCATCTATTTCCTTTTAAGCTCAGTCTCAGGACATTGATATAGACTAAATTTATCTCCCTATTCAATAGGAGCTACCTTAGATGAACAATTTTTCATTTTGAATCGTCCAAGAATTTTGCCAATGTAAGCTTCTTGAGACAAGCATAATACAATACCTAGTCATCAGGTAATACTGGTTTTCTTTCTCTATTTAACCTCCTTAATTCAACCTTTTAGGTTGATTCAAGTTGCTGAATAGGGACATCCTCTATCACATTTTTGGTAGTCCCACTTGTGTGATAGTTTGATCATCTTGAGCATTGTCAACTTGAACCACAAGGTTTACATCATGTTCAATGTCAACTCTAATTGTGGGAGGATTATTAACTATTGGCGTTCCCTCATGAATGGTGTTAGTGGTTTGCTCTATGAGATTATCCAGTGAACAAATACTCCTACTAATCATATCATTCTCAAGAAATTTAGCATTCTTACATTCTATAAATCTTTTAGAAGGTGAAGGATAATAAAACTTATAACCCTTTAAACTTTTCACATAGCCTACAAAGTAAGCTCTAATGGTCTTGGGATCTAGTTTCTTCTCCTGTGGATTGTACACTCTTATTTCAATAGGACAACCCCATACCTTAAAATGATTTAAAATGGGTTTCTAACTTTTCTATATTTCAAAGGGTGTTTTGGATACTACCTTTGTTGGGACCCTATTCAATATATATGTGGCTGTCTTGAGTGCTTTCTTTCATAGGGAAGTTAGAAGTTTATAGCTACTCATTATATTCTTAACTATATCTAGCAAGGTCATATTTTTCTTTTAGCTACACCATTCATGTCAAGTGAGTCAGGCATAGTATATTAGGCTGCTATACTTTGCTCTCGAAGAAAATCATCAAATGGAGATGTTGCTTGTCTTTCATTAGTGTATCTGCCATAATACTCACCACCTCGATCTGATCTCACAATCTTAATTGGTTTCCCAATATATTTTTCTACTTTTGCTTTATATTTCTCAAAGACATCTAGTGCCTCACTTTTATTATAAAACATATAGACATACGTGTATCATGAGTAATCATCAATATAGGGGATAAAGTATATTTGACCATGCACAGTCAAATTAGGGAAGCAAATATCCATGTATATAATTCCTAGAAATTTAGAACTTCTCTTGGCCTCTTTATGTGACTTATTGGTCTTCTTTCCTCTTATGCAGTTCACACAAGAATCAAATTTTGAATGGTCTAAAGATGGAAGAATTCTGTCTTTATTTAACCTTTTGATTCTATCAACAGAGATATGTCCCAATCTCCTATGCCATAGGTTAAAACAATTCTCAACAATGACACTTCTTTTTGAATCACGAGAAACAAAAAGAGATTGAGGGGAATAAAAAACGATTTTAAATAAATCATCAATCATAACAAAGTTCATAATCAAAATATAGTCCTTTGACAAAGTCATAAGTTTCTTAGAAAGAATTAAATGATAATAAAATAGAATTAGTTTTGACATGGAAATCAAATTCCTCTTGTAAGATGGAACACAAAAAACTTCATAAAAGTCTAAGTTATGATTATTCAGAAAAGTTATGCGAAATGCTCCAACAACTTTCACAGGATCTTCTCTCCCACTGCCTGAAAGGATAGTTTCCTCATGTGCATGACTGCCTATTATAAACCCCTGCATAGTAGTCAAAATATAGATCCTTGAACCAGTGTCAATCTACCAAGTGTCATCATTAATGCTAGAAAAATTAGATTCAAAAGTAACACATGATGAAAACATACATTTCTTTTCAAGCCATGCCTTCCTCTTGATACACTCATACCTCATATGCCCCTTTTTCTTACAGAAGAAGCATCTGGCATTCCCTTTGTTGGCAACTAAAACACTAGGGATTTTCCTTTTTTTTTTTTTTTTTTCCTTCTCATTCTCTTTCTTTTCTTTATTTCACTTTTTGCTACCAGCCATGGAACTTTTTGTTAAATGAGCCTCCTTTTGTACACTTTTTCTACTCATTAGCAATCTAATCTCTTCTTGAACACACATAGACAGCAATTCATCCACTGACCATTTCTCCTTATGCGTGTTGTAGGATACCTTGAAAGCATCATATTGAGTAGGAAGCGAGTTCAAGACCAATTGCACCAGGAATTGCTCTGTGGGTTTCATTTCAAAGGATTTCAGCTGAGAGGCTAGATCTCTTATTGTCATTATATGTTACCTCACACCTCCAATATCTGTAATCCTCATAACACATACTTCATATATAATGGCACCACTCATCTGTTTGTCTGTCAGCTTGAACTGCTTATATAAATCTTCCAGGTATTCTTTGGCCTTCTTGCACTTAGGGATTGCTCCCCCAGTTCTTCTGGTGATCCTTTGTTGTATAAGCAGAAAAGATAAGCGGTTGCACCGCTACCACATGTCATACATTTCTTTTCCCTCTATCATCCGAGGCATCATCTAGTCTCATAGGCTTTTCATACCTCAAGGCATAATCCAAGTCCATAAAATGGAGCTATAGCAAAATATCATCTCTCTAATCATCATAGTTAGTGCTGCCATCTAAGATAGTTTTGTTGCTTACATTAGCCATGATTCTGGGGACAGTAATTGGAAGTGCAAAATAAAAATAGACAGATATGTAAACAAGCTCACAAGTTAAAATTTGAAGCAATCACAATTCACTGTGCCATGTATGCATGCTTCGAAAAATATAGCATACAAGTAGTAACAAATACATGTCATTAGTGTCTAACTGTGGGTAAAGGTATTAGTATAGCATGTATTTATCTCAATTGATGAAACTAGAATGCATTTATACTTTCTAATACATGTGGGTTACTTATAAAATAACAAAGCCATTCTATCCCACCCTAATTAAATGTACAATTATGATATATCTACTTGTGAAAAAAGATAAATCATAGTTATACATTTAATTACAATAATATTTTAAATCCATGTGTGGTTAATTTGTGCATGCAACAAAATTAAATAAATAAGGATGTTGTGTCTACTCCTCACAGAACTGCATGCTAATCATAAATATCATTAATATGCATTTAAAATCTAAATATGCACAACTTAATAGAGTATTTAATAAATTAATTTAATTAACAAAGGTGACTAAATAATTTAATTTAAATTCTCCCACTATTTTATGCACCCAAAAAATTGTTTAATAAATTAATTTCAACTCAACAGGTTTATACAAAAATTAAATAGTTAATTAAATTGCCAAAAGAAAATTATCTAAAATAGGCGATTAAATAACAAATCAAATTAAAAAAATTTAGATACCTTTTTCAAATGTCAAACTAATGAAAAAATTAATTTTTCTTTATTTAAAGTATTGCAGTTCATATAACAATGCTTAAGGGAACATATCACAAATTGTTTTTGTGCAAATGCATTCTAGATAATCAAATCAAATGGCCCAAAACAATTTTTTTGAAGTAATACCAAAAAGGCCTAAAAATAAAGCCCAAATACTTTTTCCAAAAATAACTAAAAAATATTGTTCAGGCCCAAACTCAAGTCCAGAAGCCAAATAGAAAAAAAAGGTTAGTCGACCCAAAATGCACATAGGTCCAGCAGGGAAAAGAAAAAAAATTAGTGGACGGCCCAAAACGGTGTGCGGCCTAACAAGCAAGAAATAAATGAAAACAGCTCAATACACGTCAGCTACAGTCATGAATGAAATTGTGAGTTTCTGCTCAAGGCTGAAGCACAACATTTTGGGTCTTCTTCTCCACTAAGTCGAGTTGACCTAACTCAACTCACGACCCAATGTGCAGGAGACAAACGCGGCCGTGACACGTCAGCTACAACAGTCGACTCAGGTGACCTTTAGGGGACATTTTTTGATGGTCTGGGCTTCTTTTCTAGTGATTTTAATGGTGGAATGGCCATAAAGTGACGATGGACACTCCTCTTGTCTTGAATCTATCAAAAGGAAGCCAAAACACAAATAGAAATTTTTTATCTGAAGGCACGACCGTCGGCACCTCTCCCTTTGAGTTTATGGTGTGTTTCTAGGGAAAACTCTCAGAGGATTTCTCTCATAATTACAAATACACAAGAGCAAATGGGTTAAGGTCAAAAAATAAAAAACTATGATCACTAGAGGTCCATATATCCCATATTTTATCTCATATTGTTATCAATGGAGATTACAAATTAATAAGCAAGGGAGATCTAAAACCATGCTCTGATTCCACGTGTTAGATAAAATCATCATATAATTTATTTAATCAATCCATATTATAACATATATGTATATGATTTCAATAAGAGATACAATGGAAGACTTATAGTTACCCCTCGCCATTAGCTTAATTGATATGAGGAGAACTGGATCTAAAAGTAAAGACTTGTTAATCGGAGAACACAGTTCGAAGAAATAAATAAGGATTCTTCCAGCTGGTGATTAGGCACAGTGATAAAAACTTGAGTACTATCATCACCAGTGGGGAACCCATAGAGAGTGAGCAGAGAATATGATAGGTTTTGCTCTCAACTCAAAAAATTTTGTCGTACGTTAATTTCCACAATTAGAAAATTAACTGAGTTAATTACTCATATTAGACTGGGCCTAAAATTACTATGGGCCACACTAAGAATATTTATTAATTATCCTACTTAATATCTAAATAATTATAATAAATAAATATCTCACATTCTCCAACTTAGTAAATATACTCAATGTCATTGCCTTGTTAAGGTTAACTGATGTCATACTACAAGAATCATGACGATAAGTCATCTTTTATCGAGTATTACCTTCCATGTATTACAGGTAGCATCATCACTTAATGGGTATCGCTTTATGGATAAACTTAATGTTCATTCGGTTCATGTCTCAATGTTTATCAATTTCAATATCACAAATGTATACAGTCATAAATTAGAAATGATAAACTGTAAACTTGATTTTATCGCTCATACCTCAACTAATCAAATAAAGGATGAAGTCCCATGTGAGGTACATGTGTAACAAAAATGTTCAGCTTCAATCCTTTAGTCAATAGATCAGCTAGCATATCGACTGTACTGACACGTTCAACTGAATTTGGTCTCTGTTTAACCAAATGTACTGATGCTTTCAGCTTCAATCGTAAAAAAATATATGATGATTTTATCAAACACATCGCATCAGAGCCTAGTTTTAATCTCCTTTGCCTTGCTTATTAATTTTTAGTCTCAATTGATAACAATCTATGATAGGATATGGGATATATGGAGCTCTAGTGATCATAGTTACCGTGACCCATTTACTCTTGTGTATATGTAATTATGAGAGAAATCCTCTAAGAGTTGTCCGTAGAAACATGCCAAGAACTTGCCTTGAGAGGTGCCGACTAGGGGTGTGCACAATGCCCAGCGCCCAGTCTGCCTGCCCGAGCCCGGTAAAAAATTGCCTAGCCCGGCCCCAAAAAAGTTGCCTAAAATATATTTGGGCAGGGCAGGGCTGGGCCAAGTGTCAGGCAGGGCAAGGCACTGGGCATGGTATGCTGCCCTACCCATTTAGCCCGGCCCTATATATATATTATTATTTTATTTCTTTATAATCTTATTTCTTTTCTTAACTTATTCTATTTGTAACTCTACACTTTTTACTTTAGTTGACAACTCTCCTTGCTCATTTTCAAAGTATTGAATATAACTCTTATATTTACATAGATACCGAAGTTTCTCATATGTTTTACTTGCAAAGCATTCAATTATTGATGTTGTAATACCATTATAGATATTTGACCCCTACAGATTTCAATATTTCTTTTTTATATATGCAATAGACTTCAAGACTTTAATATTATCTTTTTGTTACCTTATTCTTAGTGGATTATGGATATTATTTAATCGTGAAGACATAAATATGATATTATTTTATAAGTTCATGATTACAAATTTTTTCCACAATATGGGCGGGGTATCACGATTTGGCATGCCTAGTACGCCCATGCCCAGCCCAAAATTGTTAGGGCTTTTATCGGGCAGGGTCGGGCATCAGGTTGTAAAATACAGCCCATACTTTTTTCAGACAGGGGGTAGGCCCAGCCTATGCATACCCTTAGTGCTGATAGTCACGCCCTTTGGATAAAAATTTTCCATTTACGTTTTGGCTTCCTTTGGACAACTTCAAGGCAAGAGGAGTATCCGTCACTGCTTTCTTATCATTCCATCATTAAAACTACTGGAAAAGGAGCCCAGAACTATCAAAAAATATCCCACGGAGGTCACCGTCGTTGATCGCTACAGTTGGCATGTCGTGACCACATGGGTCTCTTACATATCGGGTCGTGAGTCGGGTTAGGTCAACAGGACTCAATGGAGAAGAAGACCCAAATTTTGGGCAGATTTCTTTTTTTTTGCTTGCTTGCTGGGCCACACACGTTTTGGGTCATCTACAATTTTTTCTCTCTTTTCCCTGTTGGACTTGCGTGAGTTTTAGCTCGACAAACTCTTTTTTCTGTTTGGCTTCTAGACTTGAGTTTTGAGCCTGAACAAATATTTTTAGCTATTTCTGGAAAATGTATTTGGACTTTTTTTTGGGGGCATTTTTTGTATTACTTAAAAAAAATCTGTTTTGGGCCATTTGATTTGATTATCCAGAATGCATGTGCACAAATTTTTTTTTTGTGATATGTTCCATTAAACATTATTACATGCACTGCAATAGTTTAAATAAATTAAAATTAATTTCTTCATTATTTTGACATTTGAAAAAGATATTTACAAATTTTAATTTGATTTGTTATTTAATCGTCTATTTTGGATAATTTTCTTTTGGCAATTAAATTAACTATTTATTTTTTTTAAAAACCTTTTGAGTTGAAATGTGTTGAAATTAATGTATTAAATAATTTTTTGGGTGAATTAAATAGTGGAAGAATTTAAATAAAATTATTTAAGAAATAGTGGGAGAATTTAAATAAAATTATTTAGTCACCTTTGTTGATTAAATTAATTTATTAAATACTCTATTAAGTTATACATATTTGAATTTTTAATGTACATTAATAATATTTGTGATTAGCATACAGTTCTTTGAGGAGTAGCCACATCATCCTTATTTATTTAATTTTGTTGCATGCACTACTTAACCACACATGGATTTGAAATATCGATTGTAATTAAATGTATAACTATGATTTATCTTTACCCACAGGTAGATATCTCATCATTGTAAATTTAATTTGGGTGGGATAGAATGTCCTTGTTATTTTCTAAGTAACCCCCAGGTATTAGAAAGTACAAATGCATTATAGTTTCATCAATTAAGATAAATATATGATATGCTAATGCCTTTGTCCATAAGTAGACACTGGTGATATGTATTTGTTACTACTTGTATGCTATATTTTTCCAAGCATACATACATGGCACAGTGAATTGTAATTGCTTCAAATTCTAACTTGTGAGCTTGTTTGCATATTTGTATGTTTTCATTTTACAGTTCCAATTGCTGCCCCTAGAATCATGGCTGATGTAAGCAACAAAACTATCTTAGTGGCAACACTAACTATGCTGATTGGAGAGATGATGTTTTGCTGCAGCTCAATTTTATGGACTTGGATTATGCCTTGAGATATGAAAATCCTCTGAAACCAGATGATACCTCAGATGATAGAGGTAAAAGAAAGGTATGACATATAGGAATGTAGCAACTGCTTATCTCTTTTGCTTATACAACAAAGGATTACCAGAAGTATTAAGGGAACAATCCTTAAGTGTGAGAAGGCCAAGGGATACTTGGAAGCTTTAGATAAGTAGTTCAAACTGACAAACAAATAGATGGGTGTGTTATCATGTCTGAATTATGTGTTATGAGGCTTATAGGTATTAGCGGTATGAGGCAACATATAATAAAAATGAGAGATCTAGCCTATCAGCTAAAATCATTTGAAATGGAACCTATAGAGCAATTCCTGGTGCAATTGGTCTTGAACTCACTTCCTACTAAATATTATGCTTTTAAGGTCTTATACAACACACATAAGGATAAATGGTCAGTGGATGAACTATTATCCATGTGTGTTCAGGAAGAGACTAGATTGCTGATAAATGGGAAAAGTGTACAAAAGGACGCTCATCTAATAGAAAGTTTCATTGCTGGAAACAAAAGGGGAAATAAAGAATAGAAAGAGAAGGAAAAAAGGTGGAAAATCCTTGCTGTTTTAGCTACCAACAAAGGAAATACCAGATGCTTCTTCTGTAAGAAAAGGGGCACATAAGGGATGAGTGTCTCAAGAGGAAGGCATTGATTGAAAAGATATGTATGTTTTTATCGTGTGTTACTTTTGAATATATTTTTTCTAGCGTGACACTTAGTAGATTGATACTAGTTCAATGATGTACATTTTGACTACCATGCTAGGGTTTCTAATAAGCAGGCCTTTACATGTCAATGAGAAAATTGTCCTTTCAGGCAGTGGGATAGGAGATCCTGTAAAAGCTGTTAGAATATTTTGCATAATTTTTTTGAATAATCATTTTTGGATCTTTATAAAGTTTTTATGTTCCCTTTTACAAAAGGAATTTGATTTCTATGTTGAAACTGATTCCATTTGATTATCATTTAATTATTTTTAAGAAACTTATGACTTTGTCAAAGGAATTTATTTTTATTGCAAACTTAGTTATGATTGATAGTTTATTTAAAATCATTTCTAATTCCCCTCAATCCCTTTCTGTTTCGCATGGTGCTAAAAAAAGTGTCATTGATGAGAATTCTTTTAGCCCGTGGCATAGGAGATTGGGACATATCTCCGTTGGTAGAATCAAAAGGTTAATTAAAGATGGAAATCTTCTATCTTTAGACTATTTAGAATTTGATTCTTATGTGGAGTGCATAAGAGGAAAGCAGACCAATAAGTCATATAAAGGGGCTAAGAGAAGTTTTGAATAGCTAGGAATTATATACACGGATATTTGTTGCCCTGATTTGATTGTGCATGGTCAAAATTACTTTATCCTAAATGTCCCTAGTCGGTCATCTATGCGGGAGCAGAGATAAAATAAGACCAGTATGACTTTGAAGATATATAGAGATATAAATCAAAGTCATAGGCACATGTAAGAGTACAAATTGAACATGCCAAACCATATTTATTATTAAATAATAAAATGTCATACAACAAGGCATACATCAAATTCTCATATTTCTATTACATCTTTCCCTGCCTAAAATCCGGAAGCACAACCGCTACATTCCTTCCGTAGAGAGTAACCGATCTTGTACCGATTCGGTAATTCCCGTAGGAACTACCATTCTACGTAAGTACCCAGGAAAGACTGGATGAACCGACTAGGTCCACTCACTTCCAGCCTCTTTAGACAGCACCTACGTACATAGTACGTATCAGTTCCTCTCTTTGTTCCTTCTTCGTTGCCAGAATTTTGGCAGCCTAACGGCGTCTCTTAAAATTTCCAGATTTTATTTTGACAGAACCTCCCCTTTAATGTTATATATGGGAATGAGATTCGGGGGAATCTCAGTAGTAATAATCATAACAATATATGCAATGCAGAGTGACAGTGCTTGCTTGTGATTGTGTACAGATAAGTATGCTGCGTGCTTCCATATTCAATAACATATGATTATAGCATTGTAATAGAGCTTCAAGTATAACATATAAGACAACAATCCAACCAAACAATAGCACAACAAATCACAAAGCCATTACATAAAAGCTAAGATTAGTTACTACCTCAAAGGCTCAGCAGAACTCTACTATCTCTATTCTGCTTCCAGCTCTACTAGAACTTCCTTTCTTTCTTTCTTCCTCTCACTTTCTCTCTCTAGCACCTCCTTCTCTTTCTAAAAGGCCCAAAACCGTGATGCAAATGAATGGGGAGGGGGTATTTATAGTTTTGGTCAATGGCATTCTTGTAATTTTGAAGCCATCTGATCCTGTGGTCCTGGTTTTTCCTGGAATTTCCTATTTTCTTTTATTCCTTTTTACTGCATCATTCAGGACACCTCAGTGGACACCTCAGCGGACACCTCAGCAGCACATTTCTCACATGTCTAAATCCCGGGACACCTCATCAGCTGACTCAGCAGTTCCAGTCCAATCCAGTACCGGTCCGGTCCGATTCCCACAAACTGGACTCACCGGCTAAGATTGTGCCACGTGTCCTTAACTTTTCTTCTGTCTCTAGGATGACGCCATGTGGCATCTGGAAGGGACCTTTCACGCCTTCCAATGCTATCCAGATAAGTCCCGAACTTTATCTGATCACCTCCTTGGTTATCGTGCCAACCGAGTAACTTTACTTTATTGAAACAGCATTAAAATAGTATTTTAATGCCACTTTTTCTCACATACTTCATGGGCAACGTTTTTGGGCTCTGGGAACATCATCTTGGGTCTCTGATCCAGCCCAAGTACTCTGATGGCATGATTCTCAAGAAAATCCCTTGGCAAATTACCAAAATACCCCTGAGTGTCCTTTCTTGCACTATTTTAACCCTAAGGTAAAATCATCATTTTACACCCTTCTATACCCTGTCAGGGTATATATTGACTCTAAGTAACTTTATCTGTATGTACCTTGGCTTCTGGGCCTGTCCAAAATGACCAAAATGCCCTTCATTAATCTGTTACCCTTTAGTACAACACAGGGGCATTTTCATAATTTAGCACTTTTCCGGGGTTCTGCCGGACATTGGCCCACCTATCAGTCCAAGTGTCTTACTGGGCCTTTGTTGGCGCCATTATTGGGCCTTTCAAGGTCCATTACCTTTATGGCACGTATTTTGAGGAATCTTCCTCTGTTAATGTATGTTGAATATTTTATCTATTATTCACCGTTTATACCCATATCCGGACACCGGCTCCTTCTGTCTGATACACTGGCCTACGATGTTCAGGCATCCCTGTGAGTCATAACAGTCATCTAACTAAGGTCATCCGAACTCATTCAGTCCCTTTTCCAATACCGATAAATTTCCCTATCGGATACCCGGAGGCCTCACACTCCCGTCTGGATTTTCTGATTTGTGAATAACTTTTTCTACAGGCCTCCTATCGGTATTCTGTCAGTTTCCTGACATTCGCCCCATAAGGATTCACCATCCTGTATTTTCTTACATAGATCTGAAATCTAGGATATCCGGTATAAATTTTTATAACTTTTGGACGATCAGTCCATTTCTGGCTATCTGGAGTCTTCAAAAATTCCTGTATCAATGAGAACAAAGAAAATCTTGACATCCACACTGATGATAATGAGAACAAAGAAGATGAAAGTTTTTTAGATCTCATTTCAAGAATTTCTATCCAAAAATTTTATATCAATGCTAGGATTATTATTCATAATGATTTTATCTTGGATCAAACTGTCTTATTTGACACAGGAGCTGATTCTAATTGTTTTAATGAAGGAATCATTCCTACAAAATATTTTGAGAAAACAACTGAAAGGTTTAACGGCGGTAATGGCTCACGCTTAGATGTTCGTTATAAAGTTTCAAATGTTGTTGTTGAAAATGGCAATTTGAAAATTGAAACTCCGTTTATATTAGTTAAAAATATGGGAACCCAGATCATTCTAGGGGAGCCTTTTGCTAGGTTATTATTCCCGTATATGACTGATGAAAATGGAATTTCAAAAGAGTATCTGGGTAAAACGATTTTATTCCCTTTTACTCAAAAGCTAAAAATCAAGGAGCTCAATCTTTTGACTTTCAAACAACGACAAATAAACTTTCTAAAAGAAGAGATTTCTTTTGAAACGATAGAGCAACAGCTGTGTCATAAAGATATTCAAAAGAGAATCCGAAGTTGTCTTGAACTGATACAAACTACTATTTGTTCGGATTTACCAAATGCTTTTTGGAAAAGGAAACAACATGTGGTGTATTTACCATATGAAATAGATTTTTCTGAAAAGAAAATACCGACAAAGGCCAGACCCATCCAGATGAGTCCGGAGCTTTTGGAAACTTGTAAACAAGAGATTCAAGATCTTTTAAACAAAAAATTGATTCGCAAGTAAGAAGCCCATGGTCTTGTGCTGCTTTTTATGTAAATAAGAATGCCGAGATAGAACGTGGAGCACCTAGGCTTGTAATTAATTACAAACCTTTAAACGAAGCGTTACAATGGATCAGGTATCCAATTCCAAACAAATCTGATCTACTGAAATGATTGTATTCTGCAAAAAGGGTAGGTAAAATGCCCAGAAAAAAGAAACCACCCAGTGAGGAAGATAAACAAAAGGGTATCTGGCAGGATGCCCAAAATCCAATATCAAGTGATGAACTTGAAGCCATCGTGCATGTGGTGAGGAAACAATATGGGAGCTCCCTTGGGGCCCATAAATCTCAAACGGAGTCTTCAACTCCATCTGGATCTTCAATCCAGAAACCCCAAATAAAATCTGAGTCATCTACTCAGTCTGGGTCATTAACAGAGATAAATATAGATTTATTTATAACATCTCAACTTCACCTTCTGGCTCTGATACCAACTTGGGGGAGGACCCTGGAACGGACCGAAAGGAATAAAGAAGAAGGAGAACAAAGGAAGTAGAGCACTGGACAGACCAGTTAATGCATAACAGAAATTAAATATGCATGAAGAGGGGATGCTCTTGAATGGACTAAAAGGCGGTAGAACCATACAAGCTTAGCCCATAAGAGGAGGTAAGGATATGAGAAGTAAAAAAAAGACAGAAAGATTAGTAAAGAAAATTTATTAAAAGAACATAAACTTACAAGAGAAAGGGTAGAAGAAGAGGAGAAGGAAGGGGAAAAGAGAAGGGAGCAAGAAGGGAGACGGGAGAATTCTAGAGGGAAGGAGGAGTCTCTCTCTCTAGGATCGAAATGTTCTAACTCAACCTGCCTGAATAAGGGAAATGGATCGACCTAAATAGACAAGCAAAGTTACTATTTTGAACAGTGTTTTAACATAAGTTAGCACTGTTTGCATAGTTCCTGTTAACACTATTTGCACAGTATCTGTCGACACTACAGTTTTTTGCCGACACTACAGTGACTTACTGTTTAAATAATATTTTTACAAATTTCCAAAAAACTAGGATAGATTACTCGATCAACTAAGTCTTCGGGTAGTTTAATCTTCATCCAAGTTTATCAAGTCTTCTTCTTCTTCATCCTTTTCTGATGTAGGAGTAGAACTTGTTTGGCTTGTAGAAGGGATATCTTGCTCCTGTTGTTGAAGGAGTTGGAGCATGGAACTCAGCTGGTTGATAAGGCTTACCTTATCGTTTGTTGAGGCGAGGACAGTTTGTACCCTAATCTTCTGATTTAGAAACTTACTATGTTCCGTCATGCAAAGATTTTGGGGATTCTGTTTGAACCATGTCTCAACCGCTATTGTGTTTATTCGTGAAAGATCAAATTTAGCCCACCATTTTACGGACGGAAGTCTTTATAATATTGGCAGGAATCTGGATCCTTCAGTATGAGAAAATCTGTAACTCCATGAAAAAATCCATGAAACAGATAAGTTTGAAAAATAATAAAGTTCAACAGGAAAAGGTTTTTCTTCAATATTGAACTTTTGTTTGAAAATATCAAAAACTTGAGCTACTGTGGGAGGAAGCATCTCTGGTACTGGGCCAAAGAAATCCCACCAGTGTCCAAACCATTGAGGGAAATCGTACTTGTTTTTTGTTTTAAAATAAATAAACCAAGTGTGTTTAAAAAGTTTGTTTTGATCCCAGAATACATGGTACCATGGATCAACATAATCCCAATAATTATATCCAATAGGATCATAGTTTATCCCAAAAGTTTTGATTTTTTGCAAATCTTATCCCCATTGGGATGAGTCCGCAACATAGTTTAAACATCCCAAAAATCGTTGAAGTTGTGTTTTATCAATGATTTGATCAGGAAATTTGTCAGCAAATTGAATTGCTCTTTCAATCGGTGTAATGGACCCTTGATGTATCCAGTGACCCAAAAACCTGATTTTAGTTTGAAATAAACTAATTTTTGGTTTAGAAACTACCAAACCGTTTGTTTCTGCAATTCTAATGAATTTGGAGATATGTCTAAAATGTTGATCTATAGAATGACTATATACTAATACATCATCAATATAAACAATGATGTATTGACTACTATCATTGAAGATCTCATTCATAATTCTCTGGAATTCAGAAGGAGCATTTTTTAAACCAAAAGGCATAACATTCCACTCATACTGACCAAAAGGGACAGTAAAACAGTTTTATACCTATCATTTTCAGAAATTTGTATTTGCCAAAATCCAGATTTCATATCAAACTTTGAAAAGATTTTTGCAGAATACAATCGTTTCAGTAGATCAGATTTGTTTGGAATTGGATACCTGATCCATTGTAATGCTTCGTTTAAAGGTTTGTAATTAATTACAAGCCTAGGTGCTCCACGTTCTATCTCGGCATTCTTATTTACATAAAAAGCAGCACAAGACCATGGGCTTCTTGACTTGCGAATCAATTTTTTGTTTAAAAGATCTTGGATCTCTTGTTTACAAGTTTCCAAAAGCTCCGGACTCATCTGGATGGGTCTGGCCTTTGTCGGTATTTTCTTTTCAGAAAAATCTTTTTCATATGGTAAATCCACCACATGTTGTTTCCTTTTCCAAAAAGCATTTGGTAAATCCGAACAAATAGTAGTTTGTATCAGTTCAAGACAACTTCGGATTCTCTTTTGAATATCTTTATGACACAGCTGTTGCTCTATCGTTTCAAAAGAAATCTCTTCTTTTAGAAAGTTTATTTGTCGTTGTTTGAAAGTCAAAAGATTGAGCTCCTTGATTTTTGGCTTTTGAGTAAAAGGGAATAAAATCATTTTACCCAGATACTCTTTTAAAATTCTATTTTCATCAGTCATATACGGGAATAATAACCTAGCAAAAGGCGCCCCTAGAATGATCTGGGTTCCCATATTTTTAACTAATATAAACGGAGTTTCAATTTTCAAATTGCCATTTTCAACAACAACATTTGAAACTTTATAACGAACATCTAAGCGTGAGCCATTGACGCCGTTAAACCTTTCATTTGTTTTCTCAAAATATTTTATAGGAATGATTCCTTCATTAAAACAATTAGAATCAGCTCCTGTGTCAAATAAGACAGTTTGATCCAAGATAAAATCATTATGAATAATAATCCTAGCATTGATATAAAATTTTTGGATAGAAATTCTTGAAATGAGATCTAAAAAATTTTCATCTTCTTTGTTCTCATTATCATCAGTGTGGATGTCAAGATTTTCTGTTTTGGATGCAAGCTGTATATCTTGTATTTGGGATATGGCTACTGCATGTGTTTCTTGTTGAAGTTTGAGTAGACTCACTTCAGCCTTAAGGTTACGTACCTCTTGGTGAAGGTTTGGGAGAGTTGTTGTTTTAACATAATGTTGAAATTTGTTTAAAACATTCGTTAAATCATATTTGTTTGTGGAAGAAGGTAATTTATGTTTAGAAGAGGAAGGTTGTTGATTAACCAATTCTCTAAACTTAAACAAGTATTCTCCTTTTTCAGAGTCTAGAAGTTTATTAATGATATCAAGGAGTAAATCTTGTTCTTTCGTAATAACATTGATAGAGGAAGATTCTGGGATATCATCGTGTTGAATATTTTGAATATCCTCAGAAGAAGAATCATCCCTTGTACTTTCAGTTTCTGAACTAGAAGTGTTTTCAATCAAAAGATTATTTATTTGTTCAAGAAGAGGTTGATCAATACACCTAATCTTCTTTAGTTTTCTTCGCAAGGCACAATATCTTGAAATATGACCTAATTTGCCACACTTAAAACATTTGACCTTGTTTTGTTCAGGAAAATCGACCTTAGGTTTGGATCTAAATTCCTATTTTTTGAACATACGAGATTAGTTCTCCATATGTCAAGATCTCATAAGGAATTTTGCCATCATTTTGATTTCTAAATTTTTCTCTAACTTTATCTCCCAAAGATTTAGGTAATCCAGCTAGGAATTTTTCTTTCCAAAAGGGTTGTTTGGCATCTTCTCTTGTGAGAACTCGAGCAAGAAAAGTATCCCTATACCATCTGAAATCAGAAAGGGTTCTGCACTTAAGCTTTGACAATAATTAAGCTGATCTATCTTTCCAAATAGACGGATCGCCAACAAAATGTTTAACAATTATAAAAATCAAAGTTTGGACAGAATCTGGACAGGTTTCACCGTTGTAAAGGATAGGTGTTCCATCAGACTCAGTTTGGATGGATGAAAAAATGATTTGTTTGTCTTCTGGGGTAAGATAATGATCCCACCAGTTCTAGACAATAGACATAATATATTTCAAGATGCTATTCTTGCAGTAGCCGAAACTGGATTACACGATGGTCCTGTTTACTTTAATTGTTATCCCGATAGGATGACTGAATTAAAGGATGAACATGTCCATGAGTGTATTAAACTAAAAATTAAACTAAACAGTTTAAACATGAAACCAGGATCTATACCTGCTACCCTAATATATAGGATACAATATAAGGTCTCAAACACTTCTACGTCTTTTGTTCAAATCCCTTTTGAAAAAGACCAAACAACTGTTTTCTTAACTGATTTTAAAAATGTTAATTTAACAATCCCGAAAACTATTATGTGGGAAAATGTTAAGTTACCAGACGAGTGGATTATGGAAAAAGCCTCACAGCCTATACCACAACCCACTTCTCAGTTAAGCAGGATTTCACAAACATCTGATGGATCTGTCAGGTTATCCTTTGATCGGTCCAGAAGATCTTTTTCACAAACAAATAAATCAGAATCTTCAATATATGAGGATTGTAGATCTCTTCAAACTGAATCATCTAGATTCTCCTGTTCTTCAATTCCCAGACCGTCTTCTGTCATATATGGACTGGCATCCAAAACACCCACAGTAGTAGTCACCCAACCTCAAACGACTACTACCAATGTTTCTCTCCAAGGAATTGATAGTTCTGTAAATACTCCCCAAACAGTGTATGAAAGAGATGAAGACTTAAAATCTCACGAGTCTCTAACTTATTCATCACTAGGGATGGATGAAACTGGATTTATTGGTGTCATTGAAAATGATTTTCAGATTGATAAACAAACTTTACAAAAACAATTTTACTCGGACGAATATGTTCTCCAGAGGAAATGGTTTTTAGAAAACTTCAAAGGATCTGTTAGAAAAATGATTCAAGAAAAATTCTACAGATTCATTGAAAGAATTCAAATGAATATTCCATTTTTCGACTGGTTTGATGAATATGCTAAAACTTCGAAATTGGATTATCCATTTGAACAAACAATAGATGTTATTAAACATTGGACAACCTCTAGAGGAGAAAATATATCTTCTGCGTTTCTTCCAAACAAAACGGTGCAAATTCCACAAGCTAGGGATGGTCAAGGTCAACCTGCGCTTGCTGCACCTTTTAGATTTAAAAATGTTACAGAATCTGTTGATTCAAGTGACATCAAAAAGATTGTTGAACAGAATAATTATACTAACCTATATCTACAGCAGTTAGGTAATCATTTTGTTCAATCATCTACCATCTTAAACGATATTCCAGAACAATCCAGACCAAGGATTGAAACTCCCATTTTTAAACCTTTTCAGCTTAATCCCCAGATGAAGTCTGAAATTTACAACCAAAATAGATCCAAAATGATTGAACGGATCAATCAGAGGATTCACCAAATTGCTCAAACCATGACTGTCCCAGAGTCACCCCAAAACGAGTCAACCGCATCCACTAGGCAATTAGGAGTCATTGATAAAGATTCCCAGATAGACTCTCAAACAGATTCTACATATTTGGTAAATTCGAACAAATAGTAGTTTGTATCAGTTCAAGACAACTTCGGATTCTCTTTTGAATATCTTTATGACACAGCTGTTGCTCTATCGTTTCAAAAGAAATCTCTTCTTTTAGAAAGTTTATTTGTCGTTGTTTGAAAGTCAAAAGATTGAGCTCCTTGATTTTTGGCTTTTGAGTAAAAGGGAATAAAATCATTTTACCCAGATACTCTTTTGAAATTCCATTTTCATCAGTCATATACGGGAATAATAACCTAGCAAAAGGCACCCCTAGAATGATCTGGGTTCCCATATTTTTAACTAATATAAATGGAGTTTCAATTTTCAAATTGCCATTTTCAACAACAACATTTGAAACTTTATAACGAACATCTAAGCGTGAGCCATTGACGCCGTTAAACCTTTCATTTGTTTTCTTAAAATATTTTATAGGAATGATTCCTTCATTAAAACAATTAGAATCAGCTCCTGTGTCAAATAAGACAGTTTGATCCAAGATAAAATCATTATGAATAATAATCCTAGCATTGATATAAAATTTTTGGATAGAAATTCTTGAAATGAGATCTAAAAAATTTTCATCTTCTTTGTTCTCATTATCATCAGTGTGGATGTCAAGATTTTCTGTTTTGGATGCAAGCTGTATATCTTGTATTTGGGATATGGCTACTGCATGTGTTTCTTGTTGAAGTTTGAGTAGACTCACTTCAGCCTTAAGGTTACGTACCTCTTGGTGAAGGTCTGGGAGAGTTGTTGTTTTAACAGAATGTTGGAATTTGTTTAAAACATTCGTTAAATCATATTTGTTTGTGGAAGAAGGTAATTTATGTTTAGAAGAGGAAGGTTGTTGATTAACCAATTCTCTAAACTTAAACAAGTATTCTCCTTTTTCAGGGTCTGGAAGTTTATCAATGATATCAAGGAGTAAATCTTGTTCTTTCGTAATAACATTGATAGAGGAAGATTCTGGGATATCATCGTTTTGAATATTTTGAATATCCTCAGAAGAAGAATCATCCCTTGTACTTTCAGTTTCTGAACTAGAAGTGTTTTCAATCAAAAGATTGTTTATTTGTTCAAGAAGAGGTTCATCTGTGTAGTTGTTTTGTGTTTGATACGCAGTACACAACATTGTCATCTGCTGCATCGTTTGGAGGATACTAGCTTCGTTTTGGCCATCTATGTTCCATTCATAAATGTTATCTCCATTGAAGCAAGTAGGGTTTTGGGAAACTCGTTCTTCAACCAGAATATCTAGAGGGCTGGCCCTAGGGTAATACAGTTTTGAGGGCTGTTTCTAGTGTTGGTGGTTGATTTGTAGTTGCGATTCTGATGTAGAATCTGTTTGAGAGTCTATCTGGGAATCTTTATCAATGACTCCTAATTGCCTAGTGGATACGGTTGACTCGTTTTGGGGTGACTCTGGGACAGTCATGGTTTGAGCAATTTGGTGAATCCTCTGATTGGTTCGTTCAATCATTTTGGATCTGTTTTGGTTGTAAATTTCAGACTTCATCTGGGAATTAAGCTGAAAAGGTTTAAAAATGGGAGTTTCAATCCTTGGTCTGGATTGTTCTGGAACATCGTTTAAGATGGTAGATGATTGAACAAAATGATTACCTAACTGCTGTAGATACAGGTTAGTATAATTATTCTGTTCAACAATCTTTTTGATGTCACTTGAATCAACAGATTCTGCAACATTTTTAAATCTAAAAGGTGCAGCAAGCACAGGTTGACCTTGATCATCCCTAGCTTGTGGAATTTGCACCGTTTTGTTTGGAAGAAACTCAGAAGATATATTTTCTCCTCTAGAGGTTGTCCAATGTTTAATAACATCTATTGTTTGTTCAAATGGATAATCCAATTTCGAAGTTTTAGCATATTCATCAAACCAGTCGAAAAATGGAATATTCATTTGAATTCTTTCAAGGAATCTGTAGAATTTTTCTTGAATCATTTTTCTAACAGATCCTTTGAAGTTTTCTAAAAACCATTTCCTCTGGAGAACATATTCGTCCGAGTAAAATTGTTTTTGTAAAGTTTGTTTGTCAATCTGAAAATCATTTTCAATGACATAAACCAAAACATCTTTTGCAGATTTACAAAATATGATCTATCACTTTTGAATTTGAATTTAAATTGATATGATCTATTTGAATTTAAAATTTAAATTGATAAGATATCTCAAATTTGATTTATGAGAATAAATCAAATATAATTCCGTCTTATCTTTATTTTAAATTAAACAAATAGGTGAATTAAATCTGTGGGACGGATTTAATATAAACCAGATTTATTTAATTAGTTTCTTATCAAATTATGCAATATATGATATTGTATTAATTTCAGAATTAATATAAGATTAATTATGAAGCCCGGCTCAATTAGAAGCCTGATAACATCCTATATATTTGACATTAGGGGCTAGGGTTCTACATACAAGAAAAGGGGGCAAGGAGAGTGTAAAAGGTTTGTAGATAAGAAACTGCCGAAATAGAGACTGTGAGGACGGAATCTTGAGAAAGCCCTAGAGGGATAAGAGGCGCTAGCACGTCGTTTGTGGTTAGAACGCTATTCGTGTGGATACCGGTAGAGAAAGCTGATCTGAGTTGTCGACTTCTTGCGATCGAGAAAAGAGCACTAGGTACGACGAAGTCGCGACCAGTTGACACAGAGGTCGTGACTAAATTGGCATCTGAACGTTAGAAATCCGAAAAGAGACTACAGGTCACGACTAGAAGCAGAGGAAGTCACGACTACAAACTCCAGAGATGACAGGTCGCGACTAGAAGCTGAGTAGGTCGCGACTGTAAACTCCAGAGGCGACAGGTCGTGACAAGAAGCTGAGGAGGTAGCGACTGAAAACTCTAGAGGCGAAGAGTCACGACTAGTGGACACTGAGGTCGCGACCACAGCTTGAATACCGAAGGTAACACTTCTTTCTCCTTGACTTAAACACATTTGGTAGATCCTGGCTAGGAATGGAAAATTTTTTAAAGTTAATTTCCGCTACGTGTCTTCCAATTCCCTTCAAGAAGCACTCAAGATAGTCACATGCATATTGAACATGGTACCAACAATGGCAATATACAAAATATCCTTTGAAATTTGGAAAGGTTGGAAACCCAGTTTAAATCATTTCAAGATATGGGGTTGTCCTGTTGAAGTAAGAGTGTAGAATTCATAGGAGAAGAAACTAGACCCCAAGACCATTAGAGTTTACTTTGTAGGATATGCATAAAGGTCAAAGGGTTATAAGTTTTATTGTCCTCCATCTTCTACAATATTTATAGAATCTAGGAATGCCAAATTTTTTGAGAATGATGTGATTAGTGGGAGTGATTATTCACTAGATGATCATATAGAGCAAACCACTAATACTATTCATGAGGTAATATCAATAGTTAATGACCCTCCTACTGTTGGAGTTGAAATTGAACATGAATATAAACCCTGTGGCTCAAGTTGACAATACTGGACAAGATGGATGCATACAAGATGATTAAATTATCACACAAGTGGGACCACCACAAAATGTGATAGAAGATATCCATATTCAGTAGCTTGAATCAACCTAAGAGGTTGAATTAAGGAGGTCAACTAGAGAAAGTAGATCAGTATTACCTGATGACTACATAATGTATTATGCTAAAGTTGACTTTGATGTAAATATTGAGAATGATAATGTTCACTCAGGCCATGAAGAGTGTGAACTCTAAATTATGGCACGTGATTGATGAAATGAATTCCATATAGCAAATAACCATGTTTGGGAACTTGTAGAGTTGCTTTGTGAGTGTAAGGCCATTGGCTGTAAATAGGTTTATAAAACTAAAATGGACTCACAAGACAACATAGATAGATACAAGGCTAGGTTGGTTGCTATGGGCTTCATACAAGTGGAGGGAATCGATTATAGCGAAACATTTTTACTTGTATCCAAGAAAAATTTGTTCTACATCATCATGGCATTAGTTGCGTACTTTGATTTAGAGTTGCACCAAATAGATGTGAAGACTACATTCCTCAATAGTGAACTAGAGGAAGAAGTCTATATGAAATAGTCTGAAGGTTTCATTGCATAAGTTAAAGAACAATTGGTATGCAAGCTAAAGAAATCAATATATGGGCTAAAATAGGCTTAACAGTAGTGGTACTTAAAGTTCTATGAAGTAATCACATCATTTGGTTTTGTTGAAAATATCACGGATGACTATATATACCACAAGACTAGTGGGAGTAAGATTATATTCTTGATTTTATACGTGGTTGACATTTTACTTGCTACAAATGATATGGGACTATTGCATGAGGTGAAATAGTTTTTGTTCAAGAGTTTTAACATGAAAGACATATGTAAGACATCTTATGTCATTGGCATAAAGATCATAGAGAAAGAACCCAACGTCTTATAGGCTTATCTTAAGAAGTTTACATTGACAAAATTCTTGAACAATTCAAAATAAAGAATTGTTTATCTAACGTAGCTCCTATTGAAAAGGGAGATAAATTTAGTATAAATCAATATCCCAAAACCGATCTTAAAAGGAAACAGATGGAAAATGTCCCATATGCATCAGTAATAGGAAGCTTGATGTATGCACAGGTTTGTATAAACCTGGCATCGTTTTTGCTGTGGGCATGTTGGGGAGATATCAAAGTAATTAATCCTGGGGAAGCACATTGGACATTTGCAAAAAAAGGTGTTCAAGTACCTACAAGGTACTAAACACTACATGCTCACATATAGAAGAACAGATAATCTAGAAGTAATTGAGTACTCAGATTTAGATCTTGGAGGATGTGTAGATACAAATAAATCTACAATTGGTTACATCTTCTTACTGGTTGAAGGAGTTATATCATGGAAAAGCGTAAAGCAAACTCAAACAACTCTTTCTACTGGTGATGTTGAGTATATTGCATGTTTTGAGGCAAGTTTACTAGCGATTTGTATAAGGAATTTCATTATTGGGCTCAAGATTATGGACTCAATCTCTAGGCCAATCAGAATGTATTGTGATAAAGCAATTGCAGTGGCCATAGCGAATAACAAAAGGAATAAAAGTCAAAGTAAATTTATCAAACTTAAATTCCTATACTTGAGAGAAAGAGTTCAGGATGGCCAGGTTTCAGTTGAATGCATAAGTACATTCGATATGCTAGTTGATCTTTTGATTAAAGGATTAAAGCCGAACATTTTTGTCACACATGTATCGCACATGGGACTTCATCCTTCACTTGATTAGTTGAGATATGAGCAATGAAATCAAATTTACAGTTTATCATTTCTAATTTATGACTATATAAATTTGTGATATTGAAATTGATAAACATGGAGACAAGAATCAAATGAACATTGAGTTCATCCATAAAGCGATACCCATTAAGTGATGATGCTACCTGTAATGCATAGAAGGTAATACTCGATAAAAGAGGACTTATTTCCATGATTCTTGTAGTATAACATCAGTTAACCTTAACAGGGCAATGGCATTGAGTATACGGACCAAGTGGGAGAATATGAGATATTTATTTATTATAATTATTTAGATATTAATTAGGATAATTAATAAATATTTTGAGTGTGGCCCGTAGTCATTTTGGAAATTAACATACGACATAATTTTCTAAGTTGAAAGCGAAACCTATCCTATTCTGTTCTTACTCAGTGAGGATTCCCCACTGGTGACAGTAGTATCCAAGTTGCTATTATTGTACCTAATCAATATCTGGAAGAATCTCTATTTGTTTCTTCTAACTTTGTTCTCTAGGTAACAGGTCTCTAATTTTAGATCCAATTCTTCCTCAGATTAATTAAGCTAATGTCAACAGGTAACTATTGTCTTCCGTTATATCTCTTATTGACATTATATACATATATGTTATAATTTGGACTGATTAAATAAAGTATATAATGATTTTATCTAACACGGCTATGATAACTATAAATTAAATTAATTAATAATTAAAATATAAATTACTTCACCTTCAATCTTATACAAGTTATAATTTTTTTAAATAAGACTGGTCTTTTTATAAGTTACACTTTATATTTGTCTTAAAATTTTATTCATTTTTATCCTTATGTTTATGTACTACCTCCCGTCCTAATTATAAGATGCAGTTAATTTTTTGAATAGATATAGGAAACAAAATAAATCAATTAATTGTAACTAATGTAAAAGTTAATTGACTAATTTTGATAGATTGAAGAGTATATAATATGAATTCATCTTAAAAGGTTAGATTTGATCATAATTAATTTATTTATTTGGCTTCCTAGATTTATCCAAAAAATTCAACTGGACCTTAAATTAGAACTAGATGGAGTATTACTTATCACATGTTAGTCAATAATTAACTACTACCTCCAATCCTAATTATAAGAACTAGTTGATTTTTTTAGGTAGATTAAAGAAGCCAAATAAGTTAGTTAATTATTACTAATATAAGAGTTATTTAACTAATTTAGATAGATTGAGGAGTATCTAATATGAATTCATTTTGAAGGATTGGATTTAGTTATAATTAACTAATTTATTTGGCTTTCTTAATCTACTAAAAAAAGTTAACTAACTCTTATAATTAGGACTATGTAGTATTTATTTTCTCTTTTGATGGACTCCACCATCTCTTTTGCCACTCAATTTTTTTTAATATCTTTTCCTATCCATTCTCTCTCTCACTTGCCATTTCCATATGTTAGTGCGATATCCATGCAACAATGCACGGGTGCAAATAAATATTCTTTTATGTAGTATAAAAAATTGAATGAAGATGAAATGGCTAATTGAAACTAACAAATTTGTTTCAAAAATAATATGAAACTTTCTTTTGTATATAAAAATAAGTTGCACAATAATTATATAGAATAATAACAAAGTCAATAATTACACCATAATATCAAAAATAAGATATATATAAGTTTTTAAAGTATGCAATATATACAAATCCATTTCTCATGTTCAAATAAAGTCCAACATTTTATAGTTTTACTTGCTTAACTCATTGTATATTGTAGATGGGTTTATTTAAATTATTCAATCTTTAGTTCTTAATTGAGTGATTATTACACTACTGAAAAAGCCTTTTAACACTGGTTAAATAGGTTTTTAAGACCGGACTTGGGTTCGGTGTTGATACGACCGGTGTAATTTACATCAAATATACGTCTGGTGTAAAGTTTATATCATTGTACTTATAACCAGTGGAAAAGTAGGCGTGTAACAAAAAAATGTCCACCCTTTAGACTAGTTATTGCTATAATCAGTCTAAAGAGTAGGTATTTTTTAATTAAATTTCATAATTAACAGTTTTATCCACGTAAAAATATTCTGATAACCTGATTACAAGCTAATTATGCAGCAACATAAATTTAACATTAAATCTAAATATTCCAAAATCAGTTGAAAATACAATGTAGATTTGAATTAGCATACAAAGTAATCAAACAATAACTTATCAATCTAACAAGAGGATATATACACACATATATATAATGATACACACACACACACACACATATATATATGAAACTTATTAAAAATACACTTAAGAGTCAATTGTAATGTCTTGTGTTAATTCCTTCCCTGACCTTCATTACTCCTTGTATATACTCATTGAATCTTCCGCCAATTGTTTCTTCACAATATATTTTTTTGCTTGCTTATTTTATCATCAACGCCTCTAAATGAGTTAGATAATTCTTGAGTATTGGATATCTTAGAAATAATTTATCCACCTATGCCTACTTGATGATGATAGCTGATTCCTTTGGTGAGCATAGCTAATGTCAATGCCTGCAACCTCATATTGGGTGCTACATTTGTGAATATTTAACATTTTAGTCCTTCTAACACTAAAAATAGAACATGGCTCCACTATACTGGTTACATCCCAATTGTTCCCTATTCGTATAAAACTGATAGAAGAAAGAGATTTGGCAGGGATTGTAATGATAAACAGAAAAAATATAATAATTAGACAATGTTATAAAAAAGGACTAAATTATAAAGATCAAAGGTATTAAGGAATGTAGAAAATGAAAGATTATAAAGAAAGGACCTAAGTGAAAAGTTTAAAACTTTATAGGGGCAAAATTGTAATTATGGAAAGTTGAGTCAGAAAAGGCCCAAAATTACCCAAAAATATTTTAATCCCAAATTTTATCAATAAATAGAGAATAGAATTTGGGCCAGGTATAATCTCATAATTTTAATTTAAGGTCCCGGTAAATTGATATTAATTTTTAAGGTCTTGAGATTAGTATAATATCTTTCAGACATCAGGATTAGATGTCTTGCAATAAATTTTTATAATTAATATAAGAATTTATGAAACTAACAAGAGTAAAAAAGGAGTTATGTAGAATTAATTAGAGAATCTAAGGTGAAATCGGATACTGATAAATAATTTAGAGAAAATGTATAGAATTTTTATTAAAACTTTTGAGTCTCAAAAAATTATGAGAATTTGTAAGAAATTTATTTTATATTAGAATGAATTTTTAAAAATATTAGAATCCTTAAAATAATTTTATAAAATTTATCTCAAAAATTATGGTAATTAAAAAATATTGGTATAGGAAATTAAAGGGTATTCCTGGGGATTTTGTCAATTAGCCAATTGGACTCAATTTTGGACCAATATGACCTCACGTGGAGGCTCAAGAAGTCAAGGAATTTATCATGTGGCTAAATGAATTTTCTAGAATATTTTTTTAATTTTAAAAGAAAGAAAATCATAGGAAATTGACTAGAAATTTCATGGATGCAAGGTGACATGTGAGGTGTCCCATGTGGGTCCTACTTTGTGCCAGATGGAAGCCAAGGAATAGAGAAGTTTTAGTACATGTTAATTTATGTTAAAATAATCTAAGAATTAAATTAATTATTATTAAGGATAATTAATCAAGAAAGCAACCAATCAAATTCAAGATTAAGGGGGTTGTAATAATTAAGAAAAGGTGGGATAATCTTGTCCCAAGGTGACAAAATTGGCTATAGATACATCCTACATGCACAAAATCGTGATGCTCTTGGACCATTAGGGGAAACTCTTGTCAACAAAAATATCAGCGTATTCAAGCTTAAACCAAGGAATTTCTAAGGCACTTTGATCCAAGGTAGCTAGGGCTTAAGGTATGTAATCCTTCGTAGTTTATTTATAAGTATTTTGGAAGGAAGAAACTTAGGTTTCAATGGTTAGAAACTTCATTATTTCCTTAGTAACCTTGCTGTCCAAATTTTTAGTTAAAGAAGGAAGAGGAAAATGAAGTGAGAATCATGTAATTAGTGCTTATAAAAGTTAGTTTAGATTATTGATTATTGAATTAAGTTGATATTCTTGACTTTGCCATTGATGAAACCTTTTGGCCTGAATTTTTTTGGATAGAAAGAGATGGAATTTCAATGATCTAATTCTTCTATTGAATTTAGATGATGATTTTGTGTAGGATTGGATAGGTTTGAAACCTTGGAAGTATTGGAATGGAAAGTTGTAATATTTAAGTCTTCTCTATTACTCTTCATAGGCATGAATAGTGATTGAAATTTCATGATTTTGATACTTCCAATGGTTTTAAACTAAAAAATTGTGTGGGGAAAAGTAGAGAAATAAGAATTGAAAGCATTAGAATCAAAATAAATGGATTCAAAAGGCCAAATTGTCTAGAACAGGGTGTAGCTGCTAGAATTTGGAAATTCTCAGTTTATAAATGGATTCAAAAGGCCAAATTGTGTAGGTTAAAGTCAAGACATCAATTGATTCAAAGGTCAAGCTAATTAGGAAAAATTACCCTAATTAATAACCAAGCTTAATACTCTTGAAAGTTAATTGAGTTAGTTCATGATGAGTAGATGATAATGCAATGTTAGGATTTTTGGTTGTGTGCTCAAAGAAGACAACCTCATAACAAGGAGAAGTGGGAAGCAAGAGGTAAAAAAAAGGACAAGGAAAGCAAGGAGTAAGAGGTAGTAAACTATCCTAAATTTGTATGTGTTGGATATTATGCTTAGTTGTGATATGGCTTAATTGAATTGTGTTGCATATGTGTATATGATTGAAGGTCTATTTCTATGATTACTTTGACCAATTGTATTTCATATGATATATGGAAGCATGCACATTACACAATGTTGAAATTTCGCATGAAGAAGAAGATGAAGATGCATGAAGAAGAGATAGGGATTAGTTGCATGTTTGAAATGTATATGTATGTAAAGTTATTTGTTGAAATTTGTCACTATGAATAGTAACTTAGGAGGAGGCAGTGACATTTGAGATGTAATTAAAAATAGTAAACCATAGAATAAATATATAAAATTTTACCGACATTTAGTTAACATGTCCAGCTTCGTTTTGACACCAAGGATGACTTATTTCAATGTATATACAAAGATAATGAAATTTTTAAAATTGTGGAGTAGAAAATGTTTTTCAGAATTGTTGACCAATCTTTAATGATTAAACTATACTGATTGGTTGAGCATTTGGTTTGAAAATTATTTTTTCATTAAAGTACAATATGTTAGCTTCGAGTAGCCTTTAGAGCCACTTTATTTCAAATTTTTTAGAATTAATTATATTTTTTAAAGTTCGTCATTGAATCTGGAAATACCATATGAACAATAACTCGTGAAGAGTAAAATTCTAGATTTAGTTAATAGACTTCAAATATCATGTAAGTGGTTATAAATTCTACCAATTGGTCCCTAAGACGTATGAAAGTAAGGTGTTACATTTTTGGTATCAAAGCAAAGTTTTTGGCATCAAATAGGATAATTCCCAAACCCTAAACCTAAGAAGTTAACATTAAGCTGAGGTTATGGTACTTAGTGAGAAAGTTAGTATCACTTAAGTCTAAATCTTAAGTGAACCAAGAAGATCCCCTCCCTAGATGATTGGTTCACTACTTAAACTAGGATTCAAATAAGAAATCTTAGGAATATAACGTTTAGGGAAAGATATGTTCATGTCACGATGGGAGAAGACCTTTGGTCATGATAGAAGAACACAGAGCTATCTGGTTGTGATGAGTTGAGTAAGATGGTCGTGATAAAAGTTCAGAGAGAACGTGAGTCGCGACTAGCTAATACTTAGGTCACAACTGGGATACACAAATACTAGACATTATGGCAACGATAAGAATGAAGGTGCTAACCTCGCTGAAGTTTATCAATTAAAGGATGGCCACAGGGTGACAACAAGGTAGATGATATGAGGTACAAAGATATGAAAGATCAGTTTAAGAAGATGTTCAAAAGTAGATCCTCCGTGTGATCACCAGAGTAGATCTACATTACGAAAGACTTTGTTCAGCTAGTCTTTCCTGAATAAAAGAATTAGAAGTTAGATTGACACTTGCCTAGGAATGAGTCTAGTACATGGCCTAAGGTTAGAGACGTAATGGTTAATAGATAGAGAGCTAATGTTCTTGAAACAGAGGAACCCCATCACGAAGAAACAAGAACCTAGCAAATCTAGGGTAGAGCACCCTAGAGAGCTGAAGTAATAGTAGTAGATGATGAATGAGATCCATGTGACTAAAGTTCGCCAAGATCAAGAAAAACATCAGAAAGGAACCACAGTCTGGTCAAGAATAAATTGGGGCTGATATATAGATGAAAAATTTAAGAGATAGTAGAGAGATGTAGAAGTTACTCCATAGAGACAGAGATAGATCCGCTCACATAAGAAGTTTTCTCGAGTAGTTTTACGAGAAACATTTCTCTCAGTTAAATAGAGATGAGTTTGAGGTTAAGTGTTAAAGCAGGGAAAGAGGAACCCTGTCATGAATACTTAGCTGAGTTCATCTACATGAACAGTGAGAGTTGAATGACTGAGAAGTTAATTCATGGATTGAGTGCCGTGTTATAAAGAAAGATTTTTTTCTAGGTAGTTGCGTAAGTTCAACAAAGTGGTAGATGCACGCAAGATTAGAAAAATAAGTTTATGATGTCTAGAGAAAGAAAGGTAGCCACAGTTTAAAAGATAAAGAGACTCCCTTATTTAAGAAAGAGTAATGATCAAGAGTTAGATAGAGTGGTGAAGGGTTAAGTCTATACCCTGGTAAGAGGGTAAAGCGACAACCTAAGTTAAATGAGTAGTTATCTCAGGTTTCCGAATAAATAATCAGGATCTAGAAGATAATATGACAAAGGAAAAGAATGCTTTAAAATTTACCTAGTTAATTGTTTAATTATAGTATGCATATAATGGATGGTTGAGCAAATTATGTGATGATGATATGGCTTATGTTGCCATAAGTTATGATGAACAGTTGTATCTCCTTATGGTTGTCATATGATGACACACATGTTATAGTATGCTTAAATGATTATATCTCATTGCATATTATGCATGTTAGAGTATGTTATAATGAATAAATAATCCCCTTTCACATTACATGCAAGATAGAGTATATATAATGAGAAAGTTATGTTCCTATACTATATACATGTAATTAGATAATTTAACTTGATAATGACAAAGAAATAAAAAAGTGGTAAATGAGATAGTTAGCCCAGTTAATCCCCAAATATTAGAATGGAAATTAGGACCAAGATTAGAGTTAGATTAGAGTTAAGGAATAGAGATAAGAGTTTGAGATCAGACAATGAGAGTTAGTTAGATGAGAAACCTGAAATAAGATAATAATAGAAAGTATCCAGAATAACAGATAGTCTCAGCAAGTGGGGCTGTCATTTACAATATGACTGGGGTTACTCAGGTATTTCTATAGGCTTGTGAATACAGTACTTAGGGCCATTTCTTATGGTAGTTATAGCAAGTACCAAGAGGGTGGTAGTGTTATAACTTTATCAAAATAAATGGCATGTAATGAGAACAGCAGACAACAGTAAAGAGATTACTTTCAAATCACTTTTCATATAAGAGTTGGATCTAAAACAGATAGCTCTTATATAGAGATAGATTTAGATGATTTCAGATCACTCTTCAGATAAGAGTTAGATTTGATATATATTGCTCGTAGATAGAGCACAGATTCAGATGAGAAGTTGTGATACAGATCCATAGTAACATAAGGCAATTGTAGATTGCAATTACAGGTGGTTAGGCCATGATTGCACACGACAACAACCCATGGTAAGCCATAGTAAAATAAGAAAGATGAGAAGGAACTCTTGAGTAAGAGAGGAAATAAGTAAAGTCTTGATAGATAATATAGGCTACTAGATGTACTTCTTAAAAAAATTTATTGGTTGAGTAATCAACAGAAAGGGAATGGCCAACCCTGTAACTTTATTTGGTGGTCATTTTTCTAGAAAGAAATCAGAGTTGATCCTAACATGATTCGCAAAAGTGTGAGATCACTGTTGATCATAATGCGAATCATAGAAAGAGGAATAGGACAACTTGATATTTTTCTGGTAAGATGATCATCAAACATAAGATGTAGATTAACTCAATCAAAGAAGTATTTATAATATTTTCCCCAGATAGCCACAAGAATGAACTTAGTTTCTCTTAAATGAAGACGGAGTCCAAGTTCAAATATGAGTGCTGATATTCAAAGTTTTGTAGAAGTATGCTTAAGGAATAGAGGAGAGAACCTCATATGTTTTAAGAACAGAGAAGTATGACCAGATAGATCTTCCAGATGAGGATAAAAAGATTAAAAAGGCCAGAGAGGCCCAGAAAAAAGGGTCTAAGGCAGAGTAAAGATAAAACACAGTTCTATGAGAAAGAGTATGTTAGGACTCAGAGCCATATGAAGAGTAACCTAGCCCTAACCTAGCAGCACACTTAACTGAAAGGTGCTCAAGCAGAATAGCCTAGAGATAGGTGACCCACTAGGAAGTACAATGTTGAGTCACAAAGTTAGAAAGAGGTTTTAGAATAATGAGAAAGAATATTGCTAGCTAGCATTGAAAGAAAGCAAAATAGCAAAAGAAAGAAAGAATAGCATAAGTGCTCAGTAAAGAGAAAATAAGGGACACTATTATTCCTTTGCTTCAGTTCCAAACAAAGGGATTGTATAGAAAGAAAGAGATAGTTAGATAAAAAGTATTTTAACTATGATGGAAAAAGTTAAGAAAAGTAGAAAAAGTTATGAAAGATAAATAACTATAACCCTTGTGTCAAATCCAAATAGAATGGATTTAGAATGAAGGATTTAGATTACAGATTTGTTTCAGGAGGAAGATAGAAAGGCTTTAGAGTAAGATATTCCCAGAAGCAAGCAAAGCTATAAGTCAAAGAGTATTACGGAATATGGAAAGAAAAGGCTAATGAAAGATTTATAATGGGTAATGAGAAATACACAATACACAAGAAAAGATGTGTAATAAGAGATACGTAATGAGAAGTATGATGTATGATAGAGACCCTAGAATTCCATCAAATTTTTGGAAGATTATGTATGAAAGAAATGGACAGTACTCACAAGTCCAGTACAGTGAGTTGTCCATAAATAAATAGATGCATGACAAGTAAGTGAGTAACAGAAAGAAGCATACTTCAACTCTGAGTGAGTTGATAATGAAAAAAGGGAGTATAACAGTACGAGAAAATATGAAGTTACCATGGATGTTGAGAGCACTCCGACAGATTTCAAGATAGAAGATACAAGATAGATACTCCATGCCTTAGTCATAAAGCAGAAAATGATATAAAGAGGAGAGATATATTCAAGATAGTTTGACTTAGGTATTAAGTAAATTTCGAGGACAAAATTTATTTTATGGGGGTGAAAATGTCACATCCCAATTTTTCCCTATCTGTATAAAACTGATAGATGAAAGAGATTTGGAAGGGATTGTGATGATAAACAGAAAGAAATATAATAACTAGACAAGGTTATAAAGAAAGGGACTGAATTGTAAAGATCAAAAGTATTAAGGAAGGTAGAAAATGAAAGATTATAAAGAAATGACCTAAGTAAAAAGTTTAAAACTTTCCAGGGCAAAAGTATAATTATGAAAAGTTAAGCCAGGAAATGCAAAAAATTGTCGAAAATGTTTTGATCTCAAATTTTACTAGTAAATAGAGGATATAATTTGGGCAAGGCATATCTCTCATAATTTTGATTTAAAGTCCCGATAAATTAATATTAATTTTTGAAGTCTGAAGATTAATACAGTATCTTCCGAACCTCGTAATCAAATAATTTTTTTAGTAAAGTATTATAATTAATATAAAAATTTATGAAACTCAAAAAGGAGTTCTGTAGAATTAATTAGAGAATTTAAGGTAAAATCAGACACCGATAAAAGATTTAGAGAAAACGTATAGAATTTTTATCAGTACTTCTAAGTCTCAAAAAATTATAAAACTTTGTAAAAAATTTATTTTATATTAGAATAAATTTCTAAAAATATTATAAATCTTAAAATAATTTTATAGAATTTATTTCAAAAATAAGGGTAATTCAAGAATATCGGTATAGGAAATTAAAGGGTATTCCTTATGATTTGTGCCAATTAGCCAATTGGACTCAATTTTGGACTAATATGGCATCACGTGAAGGCCCAAGAAGTCAAGGAATATATCATGTGACTAAATGGATTTTCTAGAATATTTTATTAATTTTAAAAGAAAGAAAATCAAAGGAAATTGCAAGGAAATTTCATGGATGTAAAGTGGCATGTGAGGTGTTCCTTATGGGCCCCACTTTGCACCACATGGAAGCCAAGGAAGAGAGGAGAAGTTTTAGCACATGTTGATTTATTTTAAAATAATGTAAGAATTAAGTTAATTATGATTAAGAATAATTAATCAAGAAAGCAACTAATCAAATTCAAGATTAAGGGGGTTGTAATAATTAAGAAAAGGTGGGATAATCTTGTCCCAAGATAGCCAAAAATTGGCTATAGATACCCCCTACAAGCATAAAACTGTGAAGCTCTTGGACCATTAGGGGAAACTCTTGCCAACAAAAATATCAACCTATTCAAGCTTAAAGCAAGGAAGATCTAAGGCTCTTTGATCTAAGGTAGCTAGAGCTTAAGGTATGTAATCTTTCCTAATTTATTTATAAGTATTTTGAAAGGAAGAAACTTAGGTTTCAATGGTTAAAAACTTCATTCTTTCCTTGATAACCTTGCTGTCCAAATTTTAAGTTAAAGAAGGAAGAGGAAAATAAAGTTAGAATATTGTAATTAATGCTTAGAAAAATTAGTTAAGATGATTGATTATTGAATTACGTTGATATTCTTGATTTTGCCATTGATGAAACCTTTCAACATGCACTATTTTGGATAGAAAGAGATGAAATTTCAATGATTTAATGCTTCCATTGTATTTAGATGATGATTTTGTGTAGGATTGGATAGGTTTGGAGCCTTGGAAGTATTGAAATTGAAAGTTATAATTTTTAAGTCTTCTCTATTATTGTTCACAAGCATGAACAATTATTAGAATTTCATGATTTTGGATGCTTTCAATGATTTTAAAATGAAAAATTGTGTGGGGTAAAGTAGAGAAACAAGTATTGGAAGCATTGGAATCAAAATAAGAATTTTTGAAAGAAAAGTGAAGTTTTCGGTTCTATCTAGAACAGGGTACAACTACTGGAATTTTTAAATTATGAGTTTATAAATGGATTCAGAAGGCCAAATTTTGTGGGGTAAATTTAAGACATCAATTGATTCAAAGGCCAAGCTAATTAGAAGAAATTAGGAAAAGTTGCCCTAATTAATAACCAAGCTTAATACTCTTGAAAGTTAATTGAGTTAGTTCATGATGAGTGGATGATAATGCAATGTTAGGATTTGGTTGTGTGTTCAAATAAGACAAACTCACATCAAGGAGAAGTGGGAAGCAAGAGGTAAAGAAAAAGGACAAGGAAAGCAAGGAGTAAGAGGTAGTAAAATATCCTAAACTTGGATGTTATGCTTAGTTGTGCTATGACTTTATTGAATTGTGTTGCATATGTGTATATGATTGAAGCTCTATTTCTATGATTACTTTAGCTAATTGTATTTCATATATTTCATGGAAGCATGTGTTGGAGATTGTGCCCTAGGGGCCAATCATTGTATTATAAATATTGTTGATTTATGAATTTCTTAATTATATTATCACATTTTTTGCATGTTTACTGTGATGACTATCATTGGATAACTCATGATCTTATCCTAAATGTCCCTGGTCGGTCATCTATGTGGGAGTAGAGATGAAATAAGACTGGTATGACTTTGAAGATATATAGAGATATAAATAAAAGTCATAGGCACATGTAAGAGTACAAGCTGTTGGACCGACCCGCTATGAGAGAGCTGCATGGGTTAAGTCATAAGCTTCTCTCATATACGAATCATGTCACTATGCCCTTTGACCTGAGATCATCATGGATTCCTACATAAGAAACGCTCAGCTTTGACCTAGTCAAAAGTCACTTTTGACCGAGTGATCATAAAGGTTATGTTCGAGCTTAGTGGTTTTTCATGCGGAGGAATGTGAATGGTCAAGATGAAATTTATCCCTCACATTCGTAGAGAGATATTACCGGGCCCCTCGATGAGTGAGTCTGAGAAATGTATGGCCATACTGTAATGGAAAGGTAGTTCCATTCCTATAGTCAGACTACTCAGGGATCGAGAAAGTAACGGTCAGGAACAGGAGGATGACGTTCTCCATGCCTCATCCATGACCAAAATATAGTGTGACAAAAGTGTTGGAGATTGTGCCCTAGGGGCCAATCATTATCCTATGAACATTGTTGATTTATGAATTTTTTAATAAAGTTATCATATTATTTGCATGTTTACTATGATGACAATCCTTGGATAACTCGTGATCTTATCCTAAATGTCCCTGGTCAGTCATCTATGCGGGAACAGAGATGAAATAAGACCAGTATGACTTTGAAGATATATAGAGATATAAATCAAAGTCATAAGCACATGTAAGAGTACAGGGTGTTGGACCGACCCGCTATGAGAGAGCTGCATGGGTCAAGTCATAAGCTCCTCTCATATACAAGCCATGTCACTATGCCCTTTGACCTGAGATCATCATGGATTCCTACATGACAAACGCTCAGCTTTGACCTAGTCAAAAGTCACTTTTGACCGAGTGATCATAAAGGCTATGCTCGGGCTTAGTGGTTTTTCATGCGGAGGAATGTGAATGGTCAAGATGGAATTTGTCCCTCACATTCGTAGAGAGATATTACTGGGCCCCTCGATGAGTAAGTCTGAGAAATGTATGGCCATATTGGAATGGAAGGGTAGTTCCATTTCTATATTCAGACTACTCAGGGATCGAGAAAGTAATGGTCAGGAATAGGAGGATGACGTTCTCCATGCCTCATCCTTGACCGAAATATCATGTGACAAAAGGGACGTGATATGGTTGTATGAAAGGTTACATCGTTTATCGATCCTCATATGTTTTGGGTAGTCGTAATGCCTTGCTAGAGACCGCTTACGACTTGTGGGTCAGTATAGTAACTGGGCCACTGCCAACTTCATATGGGCCTACAGGGTCGCACACAAAATAGCCCAATGCGAGCTATGATGTCCAGATTCATTGAATCTAAGAGATGTCTAAATTCAATGAATAATCTAGGGTGGATATATATTTTATATATATATAAATTAGTTTATATATATATTATATATATAATATAAGAGATATTTGTAAGATTTAATTTATAAGGATAAATTAAATCTCTATCATTTTTGAATTTGAATTTAAATGGATATGATCTATTTGAATTTGAAATTCAAATTGATAAGATATCTCAAATTTGATTTATGAGAATAAATCAAATATAATTCTGTCTTATCTTTATTTTAAATTAAATAAATAGGTGAATTAAATCTGTGGGACGGATTTAATATAAACCATATTTATTTAATCAGTTTCTTATTAAATTATGCAATATATGATATTGTATTAATTCAGAATTAATATAAGATTAATTCTGAAGCCCGGCCCTATTAGAAGCCCGATAGCTTCCTATATATTTGACATTAGGAGCTAGGGTTCTACACACAATATAGATCTCTACACACACATTCAGACGTGAGAAGAGGGGGCAGGGAGAGTGCAAAAGGTTTGCACATAAGAAACTGCAGAGATAGAGACGGTGAGAACGGAATCTCTAGAAAGCCCTAGAGGGACAAGAGGCGCTAGCACGTCGTTCGCGATTAGAACGCTGTTCGTGTGGATACCGGTAGAGGAAGCCGATCTGAGCTGTCGACTTCTTGTGATCGAACCAGACACAAAGACAGGTCGCGACCAGAACACGCTGAGGTCGCGACCATACGGGCATCTGAACGTCAGAAATCCGAAAAGAAGAGGCAGGTCGCGACTTGAAGCTGACGAGGTCGCGACTACAAACTCCAGAGACGTCAGGTCGCGACGAGAAGTAGAGTAGGTCGCGACTAAAAACTCCAGAGGCGACAGGTCGCGACTAGAAGATGAGGAGGTCGCGACTGAAAGTTCCAGAGGCGAGGAGTCGCGACTAGTGGACACTGAGGTCGCGACCAAAGCTCGAAACCGAAGGTAACACTTCTTTCTCCTTGACTTAAACACATTCGGTAGATCCTGGCTGGGAATGGAAATAATTTTTAAAGTTAATTTCCGCTGCGTGTCTTCCAATTCCCAACAAAAAGAGACGTGATGTGGTTGTATGAAAGGTTACATCGTTTATCGATCCTCATATGATTTGGGTAGTCGTAATGTCTTGCTAGAGACCGCTTGCGACTTGTGGGTCAGTATAGTAACTAGCCCACTGCCAACTTCATATGGGCCTACAGGTTCGCACATAAAATAGCCCAACACGAGCTATGATGTCCAGATTCATTGAATCTAAGACATGTCTTGATTCAATGAATAATCTAGGGTGGATTTATATATTTATATATATAAATTCATATATATATTATATATAATATAAGAGATATTTGCGAGATTTAATTTATAAGGATAAATTAAATCTCTATCACTTTTGAATTTGAATTTAAATTGATATGATCTATTTGAATTTGAAATTTAAATTGATATGATATCTCAAATTTGATTTATGAGAATAAATCAAATATAACTCCGTCTTATCTTTATTTTAAATTAAATAAATAGGTGAATTAAATCTGTGGGACGGATTTAATATAAACCATATTTATTTAATTAGTTTCTTATCAAATTATGCAATATATGATATTGTATTAATTTCAGAATTAATATAAGATTAATTCTGAAGCCTAACCCAATTAGAACACCGATAGCATCCTATATATTTGATATTAGGGGCTAGGGTTCTAGGAGAGGAAAAAAAGGGCAAGGAGAGTGCAAAAGGTTTGCAGATAAGAAACTGCCAAAATAGAGACGGTGAGGACGGATTCTTGAGAAAGCCCTAGAGGGACAAGAGGCGCTAGCACGTCATTCGTGATTGGAACGCTGTTCATGTGGATACCGGTAGAGGAAGCCGATCTAAGTTGTCGACTTCTTGCGATCGAGAAGTTAATACAATATCATATATTGCGTAAGCTGGTAAGAAATCAATTAAATAAATATGGTTTCTTATATTAAATTCGTCCCACAGATTTAATTCACCTATTCATTTAATTTAAAATAAAGATATGACAGAATTATATTTGATTTATTCTCATAAATCAAATTTGAGATATTATATTATATCATATCAATTTAAATTTCAAATTCAAAAGTGAAAGAGATTTAATTTATCCTTATAAATCAAATCTTATAAATATCTCTTATATATAATATATATATAGACGAATTTATATATATACACACGTCCACCCTAGATTATTCATTAAATCTGGACATATCTTAGATTCAATGAATCTAGACATTATAGCTCGTGTTGGGCTATTTTATGTGCGACCCTGTAGGCCCATATGAAGTTGGCAGAGGGCTATTTACTATACTGACTCACAAGTCGTAAGCGGTCTCTAGCAAGACATCACGACTACCCAAATCATATGAGGATCATTGAACGATATAACCTTTTATATAACCATATCACATCCCTTTTATCACACCATATCTTGGTCATGGATGAGGCATGGAGAACGGCATCCTCCTGTTCCTAACTGCTACTTTCTCGATCCTTGAGTAGTCTGACTATAGAAATGGAACTACCTTTCCATTATAGTATGGCCATACATTTCTCAGACTTACTCATCGAGGGGCCCAGTAATATCTCTCTACGAATATGAGGGACAAATTCTATCTTGACCATTCATATTCCTTCCCATGAAAAACCACGAAGCCGGAACATAGTCTTTATGATTACTCGGTCAAAAGTGACTTTTGACTAGGTCAAAGCTGAGCGTTTGTCATGTAGGAATCCATAATATTCTCAGGTCAAAGGGCATAGTGACATGGTTTGTATATGAGAGAAGCTTGTGACTTAATCCATACAGCTCTCTCATAGCAGGTCGGTCCAACACCTTGAACTTTTACATGTGCCTATAACTTTAATTTATATATCTATTCATCTTCAAAGTCATACTGGTCTTATTTCATCTCTGCTCCCTCATAGATGACCGACCAGGGACATTTAGGATAAGATCATGAGTTATCTAAGGGTGGTCATTACAGTAAACATGCAAATAATATGATAACATAATTAAGAAATTCATAAATCAACAATGTTCATAATACAATGATTGGCCCATAGGGCACAATTTCCAACATCCTCCCACTTGCACTAGGTACAATCATTAATTTGCCTCATTCCTATTGACCTAACATGATGCTCATGCTTTGCCTGCACAAGCGGCTTTATTAGAGGATCAGCAACATTGTCTTCTCCTGCTATTTTGCATATTTTTATATCACCTCTATCGTTGATTTCTTTGATGAGATAAAATCGCCTGAGTATATGCTTAGTCCTTTGATGTGACCTAGGCTTTTGGCATGTGCAATGGCACCGTTATTGTCACAGAACAAAGTTATTGGATCTGAGATGGTAGGTATCACCCCTAGTTCAGTAATGAACTTCCTTATCCAAACAGCTTCCTTAGCTGCATCAGATGCTGCTATATACTCAGCTTCCGTTACAAAATCCGCTACAGTGCCCTGCTTAGAGTCCTTCCAGCTTACTGCTTCATTATTCAAGAGGAATATGTATCCAGACTACAATTTAAGGTCGTCCTAGTCAGTTTGGAAACTTGCATCTGTGTAACCAGTTACACAGAGCTCGTTATCCAATCTGCCATAGACCAATAATAAGTCCTTAGTCCTTCTTAAGTACTGAAGGATATTTTTTACAGTAGTCCAATGGCCCTCACCAGGGTCCTATTGATATCTTCTAGTCATACTTAAGGCAAATGAGACATCCGGTTGAGTACATAACATGGCATACATGATAGATCCTATGGCCGAGGCATATGGAACCTTACTCATGCGACCTCGCTGATCAGGTGTACTAGGACACGAATCCTTGCTGAGGTGAATAACATGAGACATGGGTATGAAACCCTTCTTTGATTCCTGCATACTGAACCTATGCAGTATTTTATCTATGTATGTGCTCTGACTGAGTCCTAGAAGTCTTTTAGATCTATCTCTATAGATCCTAATTCCTAGGATGTAGGTGGCCTCACCCAAGTCTTTTATCGAGAAAGACTTTCCTAACCAAGACTTGACAATCTGCAAGGTAGGAATATCATTTCTAATAAGTAGGATGTTATCAACATAGAGTACCAAAAACAAAACTGTGCTCCCACTAACCTTCTTGTACACACAAGGTTCATCAATGTTTTGAAGAAATCCAAACTCTTTGACTACTTCATCAAAACGATGATTCCAACTTCGAGATGCTTGCTTCAATCCATAAATGGACATTTGAAACCTGCACACCTTACCAGAGTCCTCAGAATGCACAAACCCTTCAGGTTGTGTCATGTACAGATCCTCAAGGAGCTTTCCATTAAGGAAGACTGTCTTGACGTCCATCTGCCATATTTCATAGTCATAATATGCTACAATGGCAAAGAGAATTCTGATTGATTTGGCCATTGCAACTGGGGAAAAGGTCTCATCATAGTCCACACCATGAGTTTGAGTAAATCCTTTTGCAACCAGTCGTGCCTTGAAGACATTTACATTGCCATCCATGTCAATTTTCTCTTTAAAAACCCATTTGCACTCGACATTTTTTAAACCTTCAGGCGGGTCGACTAAGGTTTAAACCTGATTGTTCTACATGGATTGCATCTCAAACTTCATGACATTAAGCCATTTTTCAGAGTTTGGTCCCACTATAGCTTCTCGATAGGTAGTCGGCTCATTATGCTCAATGAGCAACACATCACGACTGTCAGAAATCAGAAATCCATATCTCTGAGGCTGAAGTAGTGCCCTATTGATTCTCCGTGGACCTTGCGTGACTTGAAGAGTCTCAACAACTTATTGTGAGTCTTCTCTGTTTTCCACCTGTAGTTCTGTGGTGTCTTATGGCTCTCAAACTTCTTCGAGGTGTACCTTGCTCTCACTGTTCTTTTAGAGATAAATTCTTGTTCGAGAAAGATACCATTTCTGACAACAAACACTTTGTTATCAGCAGGGTTGTAGACATAATATCCCTTGGTTTCCTTAGGATATCCCACAAAAAGGAACTTTGAGGATTTGGGCGCTAATTTATCTGAGGCTTGTTGCTTAACATAGAACTCACATCCCCTAATCTTGAGAAAAGACAAACTAGGTTTCCTCCCAGTCCATATCTCATACGGAGTCTTTTCAATTGCCTTAGATGGAACACGATTCAGTATGAACGCAACTGTCTCTAGGGCATGGCCCCAAAAGGACTGTGGAGATCTATTCGACTCATCATGGATCGAACCATATCTAATAGTGTTTGATTCCTCCGTTCAGAAATGTCATTCCATTGTGGTGTTCCTAGAGGAGTCAATTGTGAGACTATCCCACAACTCCTAAGATGATCAATGACCTTTTGGCTCAAATATTCACCACCTCGATCAGATCGAAGGGCTTTAATTATTTTGCCAAGCTGGTTTTGTACTTTATTTTAAAATATCTTGAACATTTCAAAAGATTCAGATTTTTGTTTCATTAGATAGACGTACCCATATCTACTAAAATATCTATGAATATGATAAAGTACGAATAACCTCCTCTGGCATTTGTATTCATCGGTCCACACACATCTGTATGTATGAGGTCCAACAAATTAGTGGCCCTCTCACTGTGCCCAATGAAAGGTGATTTTTTCATCTTTCCTAATAAGCAAGACTCGCAAGTATCATATGATTCAAAATCAAATGAGTTGAGAAATCCATCTTGATGGAGTTTAGCAATGCCTTTCTTATTTATGTGGCCCAGACGACAGTGCCAGAGGTATGTCAAATTTAAATCATTTGGTTTGACCCTTTTGGTGGTCATGTTATAGATATTTCCATGATTGGGTTGTTCCAAGTTTAATATATAATAATCAACATGCAAATCTCCATGAGTATAGAAAACATCATTACGATAAATAGAACATCTACAACTTGTATTTAAACCGTGGGCCTTGCGTGACTTGAGGAGTCTCAACAACTTCTTGTGAGTCTTCTCTATTTTTCATCTCTAGTTCTGTGGTGTCTTGTAGCTCTCGAACTTCTTCGAGGTGTACCTTGCTCCCACTGGTTCTTTTAGAGATAAATTCTCGTTCTAGAAAAATACCATTTCTGACAACAAACACTTTGTTATCAGTGGGGTTGTAGACATAATATCCCTTGGTTTCCATAGGATATCCCATTAAAAGGCACTTTGAAGGTTTGGGCGCTAACTTATCTGAGGCTTGTTGCTTAACATAGACCTCACATCCCCAAATCTTGAGAAAAGATAAACTAGGTTTCCTCCCAGTCCATATCTTATACGGAGTCTTTTCAACTGTCTTAGATGGAACACGATTCAGTGTGAAAATAGCTGTCTCTAGGGCGTGGCCCCAAAAGGACGGTGGAAGATCTGTTCGACTCATCATGGATCGAACCATATCCAATAGTGTTCGATTCCTCCGTTTAGAAACTCCATTCCATTGTGGTGTTTCTGGAGGAGTCAATTGTGAGACTATCCCACAATTCCTAAGATGATCGATAAACTCTTGGCTCAAATATTCACCACCTCGATCAGATCGAAGGGCTTTAATTATTTTAACAAGCTGGTTTTGCACTTCATTTTGAAAAATCTTGAACATTTCAAAAGATTCGGATTTATATTTCATTAGATAGACGTAGCCATATCTACTAAAATCATCTATGTGTTGGAGATTGTGCCCTAGGGGCCAATCATTATGTTATGAACATTATTGATTTATGAATTTCTTAATTATGTTATCACATTATTTGCATATTTACTGTGATGACCATCCTTGGATAACTCGTGATCTTATCCTAAATGTCCCTGGTCAGTCATCTATGCGGGAGCAGAGATGAAATAAGACCAGTATGACTTTGAAGATATATAGAGATATAAATTAAAGTCATAGGAACATGTAAGAGTACAGGGTGTTGGATCGACCCGCTATGAGAGAGCTGCATGGGTTAAGTCATAAGCTTCTCTCATATACAAGCCATGTGTAACACCCTAATTTTTAGGCCTAGAGATGCCAGAAAGAGAAATCAAGGGCATAATCGTAATTATGGGAAAGATCGGGCTGGTAGCCGAAGAGTACCATATTTTGCCAGAAAATAGAGAAAAGTATGCTGATCATTTCACTGAACTGTGAAATATGCATATGAGGTCTCTATGTGTATGAAAGAATTAGAAATGTGACCAGGGGTAAAATGGTCATTTTTGAAAAGTGTGCGCGGGAGCTTACTTTCAGGCCAAAATAGCCCGGTCCGGATAAAATATCTGAAAATACCAGGAGATAGAGAAAAGGATTCCGGGTTGAATGACGCAGCACAGAATTTTGATTTGAGGTCCCGATTTTTCTGTAAAAATTCTCGAAGATGGGAAATTACAGTTATAATCGGTAAAGGAAAGGCAGTCCGAATAGAGATGATCAGACTATGGCCAGAGGCCATACAGTGTTTTCTAAGGCCCGTAGTGACACCAGGGAAGGCCCAAGCCCATAATATTAGTTCAGGGGTAAGAGGGGCCGGTGTCCGGGAAAAATGTGCAAAATGACGAAAATGCCCTTATGTTATAGAATAACTGAAGAATGAGTAAAGGGTATTTTGGTCATTTGGCAAAGGTTAGACAGTCAAGAAGGGGTATCTGGATAGTTGACCAGGGCCAGAGAATACTCTGGTAAAATATGAAAAGACAATCATGCCCCTAGACCTAGTAAAGGAAATGAAAGGACTTAAGTGCAATTATGGAAAGTTTCAAGGCCAAGAAGGAAAGTAGACAAAAATGTGGGGTCCTTAAGTGTAATTTTAGCCAAGTAAAAAGGGACTTAAATGAAAAGAAGAAAAGTTCCCTGGGGCTAAATTGTAATTAAAGAAAGTCAGGCCGGAAGTGGTTTGGACTGTCCGAAAGCATTTCAGTCCCAGATTTCACCGGTAGAGAGAGCAAGTGACGCTCGGTAATCTGGCTTAATACAGGAATTTTTGAAGACTCCAGATAGCCAGAAATGGACTGATCGTCCAAAAGTTATAAAAATTTATACCGGATATCCTAGAATTCAGATCTAGGTGAGAAAATACAGGATGATACGTCCTTATGGGACGGATGTCGGGAAACTGACAGAATACCGATAGGAGGCCTGTAGAAAAAGTTATTCACAAATCAGAAAATCCAGACGGGAGTGTGAGGCCTCCGGGGATCCGATAGGGAGATTTATCGGTATTTGAAAGGGGACTGATATGACTCACAGGGATGCCTGAACACCGCAGGCCAGGGTATCGGACAGAAGGAGCCGGTGTCCGGATATGTGTATAAACGGTGAATAATAGATAAAATCTTCAATAATTATTAACGGGGAAGATTCCTCGTAATGCGTGCCATGAAGGTATTGGCCCCGAAAGGTCCAATAAAGACGCCAACAGAGGCCCAGTAAGACGCTTGGACTGATAGGTGGGCCAGTGTCCAGCAGAACCCCGGAAAAGTGCGAAATTACGAAAATGCCCCTGTGTTGTACAAAAGTGTAACGGATGAATGAAGGGCATTTTGGTAATCCTGGACAGGCCCAGAAGCCAATGTATATACAGATAAAGTTACTTAGAGTCAGTATATACCCTGACAGAGTACACAAGGGTGTAAAATGACGATTTTACCCTTAGGGTTAAAATAGTGCAAGAAAGGGCACCCAAGGGTATTTTGGTAATTTGCCAAGGGCTGTTTCTTGGGAATCGAGCCATCAAAGTACTTGAGCTTGATCAGGATCCAAGACAACATTCCCAGAGCCCAAAAACGTAGCCCATGAAGTATGTGGGAAAAAGTGGCATTAAAATACTATTTTAATGCTGTTTCAATAAAGTAAAGTTACTCGGTCGGCACGATAACCGAGGAGGTGATCAGATAAAGTCCTGGATTTATCTGGATAGCATTGGAAGGCATGACAGGTGCCAGTAAGATGACACATGGCGCCAACATAAAGGCAGAAGAAAAAGTTGAGGACACGTATTACGAGGCAAGAGACTGGACCGGTGAGTCAGCATGCTGAGTTAGCTGCTGAGGTGTCCAGGATTTCAGACATGTGATAAATATGGCGCTGAGGTGTCCTGGTGAGGTGTCCCGATGATGTCATGCATGATGCAGTAAATAAGGAATTAAAGAAAATAGGAAAATCCAGGAAAAACCAGGACCGCAGGATCAAAGTTCATGGAAATTACGAGATTGCCATTGGAGGAGGTTATAAATACCCCCCCTTGCCATTCATATGCCACGGGCAAGAGCCATTTTAGAGAGAGGAGGAGGTGCTAGAGAGAGAAAGTGAGAGGAAGAAAGAAAGAAAGGAAGTTCTGGCGGAGCTGGAAGCAGAATAGAGATAGTAGAGCTCTGCTGAGCCTTTGAGGTAGTAACTAATCCTAGCTTTATTGTAATGGCTTTGTGATTCGTTGTGCTATTGTTTGGTTGGATTGTTGTCTTATATGTTATGTCTGAAGCTCTGCTGTAATGCTATGATCATATGTTATTAAGCATGGAAGCACGCAGCATACTTATCTGTACACAATCACAAGCAAGCACTGTCACTCTGCATTACATATATTGTTATGATTGTTGCTACTGAGATTCTCCCGAATCTCATCCCAATAAATAACCCATTACAGGGGGAGGTTATGTCGAAATGAATTTTGGGAATTTTAAGAGACGCCGTTGTGCTGCCGAAGTAAAGACTGAACATCAGTATATGATAAGTACTGTGTACGTAGTGCTGTCTAAGGAGGCTAGAAGTGAGTGGACCTAGCCGGTTCATCTAGTCTTTCCTGGGTACTACGTAGAATGGTAGTTCTCATGAGGGGATTACCGAATCAGTACGGCTCAGTTCTTTGTACAGATGAAGCGTAGCGGTTATGCTGCCGGAGTTTAGGCCAAAAAAATGATGTAATAGAAATATGAGAATTTCATACATGCCCTGATGTATAATGACTTATTATTTAATAATAATTGTTGTTTGGCATGTTTGACTGATATATGATGGATGTATGTATATGTATGCAAAGTAGAAATGCTGGAAATTACCATTGTGAATAGTAACATGTGGTGATAAGGTCATGTTTGATAAATGATTAAAAATAGTAAATGGATGAATAAATGTATGAAATTTTTAAGGTAAATAGTAGACATACCAAGCTTCGATTTTAAATATAGTATGACTCATTTGGATGTATACACAAGGAGATATAAATTATCAAAGTTGGGACCAGAATGCTGGATTCAGGGAGAAAAACGTGGGATGAACAGTAAAGTTGACACATTGACTTGGTCAACGAATGGTCAACGAGTTATTTTTTCCTGAAAGATAATTGAGTTATCTTCATTTAGAAATTGGAACCACTTTATTTCAATTTTTCTAGAATTAGTTATGATTTTTCGAAGTCAGGTCACTCATCTGGAATTTTCAAAGTGAGCAGTACTCGATAAGAGTAAAACTCCAGATTGGGGAATTGGACTTCAATGACCTTGAAAGTGGTTCTAAATGCTACCAAATGGTCCCTAAGACATATGAAAGTAAGGATGTTTCATTTTGGTATCAGAGCAAAGGATTCTGGCTTAGGAAATGCTCTGAACAGATAATTTATGGTGTTAGTACAGAATAAGGATAGCACAGAACAAAGGGTTCTGGCTCCGAGCATAAGATTCTCGCACAGAACAGAAGGTTCTGGCTCAGTGATGCTCTGGTTTAGTTAGTTTGATTCCTTAAACAAATGAGAAGTTTGAGTGGTCCTCTCCCTAGAGTAGGAATAGGGATGGTGTTCACTGCTTGGAAAGGTTTAGACAGAAGACAGTGACACCCAGATGAATGAGGCTGGACCCCAAGCTTTATAGTCTTACGAAGGATATGATTATGATGGGCTAATCTTAGTCAGCCAATACAGTCGAGGTCTCGTGTTTATTAACACAATATGGCTGGACTAAGCAGAATAATGTTTAAGAAGCAGTTTCCTTTATGGATAGAGGCAGAATCTGATCAGTTCACGACTAAGGAAGCTGCAAGAGTAGCTCGAGGTATCGTGTTGTAACCAGATACTGTAGTGAGGATGCCAGATATCCAAGTTACAACAAGTTAAGTCACGATGAGATATGGGCAACCCAAGCTCGCCAAGATCAAGAGAGAGATTCTGCTATCACTACGGCGGTTGCTGCTGCGGTTGCAAGATTACAGCAGTCTGGGAAGTAGGTAGTACTAGAAAATGATGTAGAACCTGAACCTCAGCCAGATCATGAGCAGACTGGAATGAATAGACGTCAGGGGTCTATAGGAAATAATAATGACCAGGAAAGTCTGCAAACATGGATGGAATGATTCCATAAATTTGATCTGCCCATGTTGAAGGGACTTTTGACACTCAAGCAGCTGAGGATTGGGTAAGCTAGTTAGAGAAAATCTTTAAGGTTTTAGAATGTCCCACTGAAAGAAAGACCCAGCTGGCAGTTTACAAGCCAGAAAAGAAGGTGCAATAACCAGCAAAGAGTGAGCCTACTCCATCAGTACCACTGAAAGTGATGCCACCAGGTTCCTTGAGAAGGAACAGTAAGAAGAGAAATGGGCCAGCATATGGGTCAGAAGTTAATAAGAAACAGGGAAGTAGGCTAGGTAGTGGGCCAAAAGAAGTTAGAAGGCAACCAAGGCCTAATGTATGTAGGAACTGTGGTCGAGACCATGGTACGAGGCCTTGTCCAGTAGGTCAAGGGTTATGCTATAGGTGTGGAAAGCCTGGACATTATGCCAGGGAGTGTCCACAGAACACAACGGGTGAAAGATACCCGACTCAGGGAAGAGTATATACCTGACTGGCAACGGGATAAGAAAGTCTCCTGTTCAAAACTAAGGTACGAGTTTATTTGTGTTCTATTTCCACTGGCTAATGAACGGATAAATCCTGAATGTGATTGGATTGTATTGTCCAGTATGCACACTATTGAGCTACCCTATACCTAGTATGTTGCCGTTGTATGAGGATGAGTATGACTACATGTTTTAAAAGTAGGAAGTTGAGAAGAGGGGTCTTATGTCGCAACTAATATGTACAGATAAGTTGATGTTGCGACATAAGAAGACCTCAGGTCGCGATGAGTAATATTGCAGTATGCGACCAGTGTACAAAGGAGTTCAGGTAGTGATGTTATAGGTTGCGACTAAAGGACGCAGAGATGCCAGGTCGTGACGAGTAGTGTGCGACGGTTGCGACTAAAAGTCGCAGAGCATGTGAGTTGTGACTATGCAATTCTCAGGTCACAACAAAAGATAGCAGAGGCCATATGAATGAAGGTACCAAACTCGCTGAAGTCCACCAGCTAGAGGATTGGTATAGCATATGGTAAGCCAGACAGTACAAAGGTACTGAGAAACGAAAGATCAGTTTAAGACGAGGTTTAAAGTAGATCCTCCATGTGATAACTAAGAGTAGATCTGCATTACAGAGGTTTTATTCAGTTGCTATGAATAGAAGACCTAAAAGTTAGATTGAGATTTGCCTAGAAATGATCCTAGCACATGGCCTAAGGTTAGAGACGTGATGGTTAATAGATAAAGAGCTAAATGTTCCCTGACCAGAGGGAATTCCATCATGAAGGAGTAGTAGACCTACGGGAGAATACCTTAGAGAACAGAGGTAATAGTGAAAGATGATGAATGAGATCCATGAGGATTAAGGATCAAAAGAAAGACCAATAAGTAATCATAGTCCGGTCAAGAATAGACTAGGACTAATGGATAGATAGAAGAAGTTGAAAGATAGTAAAGAGATAGCCATAGTTAAGAGATAAAGTGACTCCCTAATTCCCTATATCAGATAAAGTAGTGAAGGGTTGAGTCTATACCCTGGTAAGAGGGTAGTGTGGCAGCCTAAGTAAGATAGACAGAGGTGCCTGTCAGATCCTGAGCATGTGATTGATAATCTGACAGGTAATGCGATAGATAGTATGATCAGATGATGATCTGACAAATAATGAGATAAAGGAAATATGTTTTGAGGCTTACTTAGATTATTATGATGTCTAATGGATGGTTGAGCAAAATATGATGATGATATGGCTTATGTTGCCATAAGTTATGATAGTTGCATCTCCTTGCAGTTGTCAAAGGATGACATGCATGTTAGAGTATGCTATGATGAATGGATACTCCCCTTTTGTAGTGCATGCAGGGTAGAGTATATATGAGTACATATATGAGATGAGAAAGTTATGAGAAATTATGTTGCTCCCATACCATATGATATGAGGATGATATGATTGTTTTGAGGATGATATATAGTCTCAGTTATGGGACGATAAGTTATAATATGATACTCAGACATGATGTATGATTGAGGTTACTCAGATATGATTGAGGTTACTCAGGTATTTCTATAGGCTTGTGAATACAGTACTCAGGGCCATTTCTATTAAGCGGAATGGTATACAGATAACGGTAAAGGGATTGTTTCTATATCACTCTTCAGATAAGAGTTAGATCTGAAACAGGTGGCTCTCAGATAGAGCTAGATTCAGATGAGTATAGATCACTCTTCAGATAAGAGTTGGATCTGATGTAGAATGCTCACAGTTAGAACATAATTCAAATGGCTCGCAGTTAGAACACAGGTTGAAAGATGAGAAGGAACTCCTGAGTAAAAGAGGAAGTAAGTAAAGTCTGGGTAAATGATATGAGGCTATAAAATTTTCAAATGTTTATTTATGGAGTTATCAACAGGTGGAAGCAGTTAACCTTATAACTTAGTCTGTTGGTTTAAAATCTTCGGGAGATATACAGTACAACAGAATCGCAGTTAGATTCTGGAGGGTCGTAGATAGATCCTAACATGGCTCCAGGGTCGCAGTTAGATCCTAACAGCTTCAGAGTCGCAGTTAGATTCTGAAGAGGCTAACGGTTGATCGTAGTTAGATCCCGAGGTCGTAGTTAGACCTAGTCTAAGGAAAGTAATGAGCCATGAGATATGAGTACAATGTAGTATCTCTTTGGGAAGATGAATGCCAAAGACGAAGTTAAGGTGAGGAAGCTTCACTAGTTGATAAACTCACCCAGAGAAATTATTTTATAATGGTTTTCTCAGGTAGCCTCTAGTATACAGACTAAACTTACCTTTCCCTTAGCAAAGATGGAGTCCAAGTCCAAAGCTGAGTACTGATATTCAAAGTTTGGTAGAAGTATGCCTGAGAAGCAAAGAACAGAATCCTCTATGTGTTGAGAATAGAAAAGCATTGGCTAAGAGCACTCTGGGAGGTAGCTCAAGTTGTAAAGCCAATAGCAAGAGAAAGAGGCGATAGTTCAGGCAGGGGACTGATCAGGGTAATGATCAGATTGGAGAGCAGAGATGTCAATGTGGTGGAAAGAGCCATGGTGTAACACCCCAATTTTTAGGCCTAGAGAGGCCAGAAGGAGAATTCAAGGGCATAATCGTAATTATAGGAAAGATCGGGCTGGTAGCCGATGAGTACCATATTTTGCGAGAAAATAGAGAAAATTATGCTGATCATTTCACTGAACTGTGAAATGTGCATATGAGGTCTCTAGGTGTATGAAAGAATTAGAAATATGACCAGGGGTAAAATGGTCATTTTGGAAAAGTGTGCGCGTGAGTGCTTTTTCAGGCCAAAACAGCCCGGTCCGGATAAAATATCTGAAAATACCGGGAGATAGAGAAAAGGATTCCGGATTGAATGAGGAGTCACAGAATTTTGATTTGAGGTCCCGATTTTTCTGTAAAAATTCCTGAAGATGGGAATTTACAGTTATAATCGGTAAAGAAAAGGCCGTCCGAATAGAAATGATCGGACAATTGCGAGAGGCCATACAGTGTTGTCTAAGGCCCGTAGTGACACCAGGGAAGGCCCAAGCCCATAATATCAGTTCAGGGGTAAGAGGGGCCGGTGTCTGGGAAAAATGTGCAAAATGACGAAAATGCCCTTATGTTATAGAAGAACTGAAGAATGAGTAAAGGGTATTTTGGTCATTTGGCTTAGGTTAGACAGTCAAGAAGGGGTATCTGGATAGTTGATCAGGGCCAGAGAATACTCTGGTAAAATTGAAAAGACAATAATGCCCCTAGACCTAGTAAAGGAAATGAAAGGACTTAAGTGCAATTATGGAAAGTTTCAAGGCCAAAAAGGAAAGTAGACAAAAATGTGGGGTCCTTAAGTGTAATTTTAGCCAAGTAAAAAGGGACTTAAATGAAAAGAAGAAAAGTTCCCTGGGGCTAAATTGTAATTAAAGAAAGTCAGGCCGGAAGTGGTTTGGACTGTCCGAAAGCATTTCAGTCCCAGATTTCACCGGTAGAGAGAGCAAGGGACGCTCGGTAATCTGGCTTAACACAGGAATTTTTGAAGACTCCAGATAGCCAGAAATGGACTGATCGTCCAAAAGTTATAAAAATTCATACCGGATATCCTAGAATTCAGATCTAGGTGAGAAAATACAGGATGATACGTCCTTATGGGACGGATGTTGGGAAACTGACAGAATACCGATAGGAGGCCTGGAGAAAAAGTTATTCACAAATCAGAAAATCCAGACGGGAGTGTGAGGCCTCTAGGGATCCGATAGGGAGATTTATCGGTATTTGTAAGGGGACTGAATGAGTTCGGATGACCTCAGTCAGATGACTGATATGACTCACAGGGATGCCTGAACACCGCAGGCTAGTGTTTCGGACAGAAGGAGCCGGTGTCCGGATATGTGTATAAACGGTGAATAATAGATAAAATATTCAATAATTATTAACGGGGAAGATTCCTCGTAATGCGTGCCATGAAGGTATTGGACCCAGAAAGGCCCAATAATGGCGCCATCAAAGGCCCAGTAAGACCCTTAGACTGATAAGTGGGCCAGTGTCCAGCAGAACCCCGAAAAAGTGCGAAATTACGAAAATGCCCCTGTGTTGTACAAAAGTGTAACAGATGAATGGAGGGCATTTTGGTAATTCTGGACAGGCCAGAAGCCAAGGTATATACAGATAAAGCTACTTAGAGTCAGTATATGCCCTGACAGAGTACAAAAGGGTGTAAAATGACGATTTTACCCTTAGGGTTAAAATAGTGCAAGAAAGGGCACCCAAGGGTATTTTGGTAATTTGCCAAGGGCTGTTTCTTGGGAATCGAGCCATCAGAGTACTTGAGCTTGATCAGGATCCAAGACAACATTCCCAGAGCCCAAAAACGTAGGCCCAGTAATGTGTGGGAAAAGTGGCATTAAAATATTATTTTAATGTTGTTTCCATAAAGTAAAGTTACTCGGTTGGCACGATAACCGAGGAAGTGATCAGATAAAGTCCTGAATTTATCTGGATAGCATTGGAAGGCGTGACAGGTGCCAGTAAGATGACACATGGCGCCAACATAAAGGCAGAAGAAAAGGTTGAGGACACGTACTACGAGGCAGGACACTGGACCGGTGAGTCAGCCTGCTGAGTCAGCTGCTGAGGTGTCCAGGAATTTCAGCATGTGGAAAATGTGGCGCTGAGGTGTCCTGGTGAGGTGTCCCAATGATGTCATGCATGATGCAGTAAATGAGGAATTAAAGAAAATAGGAAAATCCAGGAAAAACCAGGACCGCAGGATCAAAGTTCATGGTAATTACGAGATTGCCATTGGAGGAGGTTATAAATACCCCCCCCTTTGCCTTCATATGCCACGGCCAAGGGCCATTTTAGAGAGAGGAGGAGGTGCTAGAGAGAGAAAGTGAGAGGAAGAAAGAAAGAAAGGAAGTTCTGGCGGAGCTGGAAGCAGAATAGAGATAGTAGAGCTCTGCTGAGCCTTTGAGGTAGTAACTAATCCTAGCTTTTATGTAATGGCTTTGTGATTTATTGTGCTATTGTTTGGTTGGATTGTTGTCTTATATGTTATGTCTGAAGCTCTGCTGTAATGCTATGATCATATGTTATTAAGCATGGAAGCACGCAGCATACTTATCTGTACACAATCACAAGCAAGCACTGTCACTCTGCATTACATATATTGTTATGATTGTTGCTACTGAGATTCCCCCGAATCTCATCCCAATAAGTAAACCATTACAGGGGAGGTTATGTCAAAATGAATTTTGGGAATTTTAAGAGACGCCGTTATGCTGCCGAAGTAAAGACTGAACATCAGTATATGATAAGTACTGTGTACGTAGTGCTGTCTAAGGAGGCTAGAAGTGAGTGGACCTAGCCGGTTCATCTAGTCTTTCCTGGGTACTACGAAGAATGGTAGTTCTCATGAGGGGATTACCGAATCAGTAAGGTTCAGTTCTTTGTACAGATGAAGCGTAGCGGTTATGCTGCCGGACTTCAGGCAGGAAAAGATGCAATAGAGATATGAGAATTTATGTACATAGCCAGTTGTAAAACAACTTATTAATTAATAATAATTGTTGTTTGGCATGTTTGACTGATATATGATGGATGTATGCATATGTATGCAAAGTTGATTGCTGGAAATTACCACTGTGAACAGTAACACGTGGTGACATGATAATGTTTGATAAATAGTTAAAAATAGTAAATGGATGAATAAATATTCGAAATTTTTAAGGTAAATAGTAGACATACCAAGCTTCGATTTGATATATAGTATGATTCATTTGGATGTCTACACAAGGAGATATAAATTATCAAAGTTGGGACATGAATGCTGGATTCAGGGAGAAAAACGTGGGATGAACAGTAAAGTTGACACGTTGACTGACGTTGACTTGGTCAACTAATGGTCAACGAGTTATTTTTACCTGAAATATAATTGAGTTAGATTCATTTAGCAATTGGAACCACTTCATTTCGATTTTTCTATAATTAGTTATGATTTTTCGAAGTCGGGTCACTCATCTGGAATTTACACAGTGAACAGTACTCGATAAGAGTAAAACTCCAGATTGAGAAATTGGACTTCAATGACCTTGAAAGTGGTTCTAAATGCTACTGAATGGTCCCTAAGACATACGAACGTAAGGATGTTTCACATGGCACCTGGGAATGTCGAGCAGGGTAAAGCATTTGTGGTAAGAAAGGCCACTTTGTAAGAGGTTACCCTAAGAATGCGGACATCCCTAGGAAAGGTATTTGCTCTTACCCCAGACACAGTCTTCAATATTCCCTAAGGTCGACCCTAAGAATGGTTAAGAAGAACCATGGCTGTAGGGGCGACTGAGCTGTAAGGAACTATATGTCTAGATGATGATATGGATAATGAAGAGTTCTTTTCGGATCTAAAGAAAGTGGTCATGATAACAAGTCATGAGAGATTAAAAGGCCAGAGAGACCTAGAGAAGAGGGTCTAAGGCAAAGCAAAGATAGAACGTAGTTCTATAAGAAAGAGATTGCTAGGACCTAAAGCTATATAAAGAGTAATCTAGCCCTAACCCAGTAGCATGTTAAATTGAAAGGTACTAAGGGAAGAGTAGCCTAAAGATATGTAAGTCCTAAGAAGGGATACAAAGTGCAAATGCCACAAAGGTTTGGCATAGATGCATGAAGTTATGAGAACAGTTAAGAAAAGTCAGAGAAGTTATCTGGGTTATGATCTCGTATCAAGAGAAAGAAAGTCAGAAGAACAATATCTCTCCTGAGAGATTAGCAAAGTGTAAGAAGAGTGATGTAGACCCCAGAATTTCATCAGAATTCTGCGGAATAAGATATGAAAGAAATGGACACTACTCACAAGTGGAATGAATTGTCCATAAGTATAAGAGGATGAATGCCCCAAGCCTTAGTCATAAACCAGGAAAAGATATACAGAGGAGCCATATCCTGGATAGTTGATTGAGGTATTAAGTAAATTTCGAGGGCGAAATTTATTTTAAGGGGGGTAGAAATGTAACACCCTAATTTTTAGGCCTAGAGATGCCAGAAAGAGAAATCAAGGGCATAATCGTAATTATGGGAAAGATCGGGCTGGTAGCCGAAGAGTACCATATTTTGCCAGAAAATAGAGAAAAGTATGCTGATCATTTCACTGAACTGTGAAATATGCATATGAGGTCTCTATGTGTATGAAAGAATTAGAAATGTGACTAGGGGTAAAATGGTCATTTTTGAAAAGTGTGCGCGGGAGCTTACTTTCAGGCCAAAATAGCCCGGTCCGGATAAAATATCTGAAAATACCAGGAGATAGAGAAAAGGATTATGGGTTGAATGACACAACACAAAATTTTGATTTGAGGTCCCGATTTTTCTGTAAAAATTCTCGAAGATGGGAAATTACAGTTATAATCGGTAAAGGAAAGGCAGTCCGAATAGAGATGATCAGACTATGGCCAGAGGCCATACAGTGTTTTCTAAGGCCCGTAGTGACACCAGGGAAGGCCCAAGCCCATAATATTAGTTCAGGGGTAAGAGGGGCCGGTGTCCGGGAAAAATGTGCAAAATGACGAAAATGCCCTTATGTTATAGAATAACTGAAGAATGAGTAAAGGGTATTTTGGTCATTTGGCTAAGGTTAGACAGTCAAGAAAGGGTATCTGGATAGTTGACCAGGGCCAGAGAATACTCTGGTAAAATATGAAAAGACAATCATGCCCCTAGACCTAGTAAAGGAAATGAAAGGACTTAAGTGCAATTATGGAAAGTTTCAAGGCCAAGAAGGAAAGTAGACAAAAATGTGGGGTCCTTAAGTGTAATTTTAGCCAAGTAAAAAGGGACTTAAATGAAAAGAAGAAAAGTTCCCTGGGGCTAAATTGTAATTAAAGAAAGTCAGGCCGGAAGTGGTTTGGACTGTCCGAAAGCATTTCAGTCCCAGATTTCACCGGTAGAGAGAGCAAGTGACGCTCGGTAATCTGGCTTAATACAGGAATTTTTGAAGACTCCAGATAGCCAGAAATGGACTGATCGTCCAAAAGTTATAAAAATTCATACCGGATATCCTAGAATTCAGATCTAGGTGAGAAAATACAGGATGATACGTCCTTATGGGACGGATGTCGGGAAACTGACAGAATACCGATAGGAGGCCTGTAGAAAAAGTTATTCACAAATCAGAAAATCCAGACGGGAGTGTGAGGCCTCCGGGGATCCGATAGGGAGATTTATCGGTATTTGAAAGGGGACTGATATGACTCACAGGGATGCCTGAACACCGCAGGCCAGGGTATCGGACAGAAGGAGCCGGTGTCCGGATATGTGTATAAACGGTGAATAATAGATAAAATCTTCAATAATTATTAACGGGGGAAGATTCCTCGTAATGCGTGCCATGAAGGTATTGGCCCCGAAAGGTCCAATAAAGACGCCAACAGAGGCCCAGTAAGACGCTTGGACTGATAGGTGGGCCAGTGTCCAGCAGAACCCCGGAAAAGTGCGAAATTACGAAAATGCCCCTGTGTTGTACAAAAGTGTAACGGATGAATGAAGGGCATTTTGGTAATCCTGGACAGGCCCAGAAGCCAATGTATATACAGATAAAGTTACTTAGAGTCAGTATATACCCTGACAGAGTACACAAGGGTGTAAAATGACGATTTTACCCTTAGGGTTAAAATAGTGCAAGAAAGGGCACCCAAGGGTATTTTGGTAATTTGCCAAGGGCTGTTTCTTGGGAATCGAGCCATCAAAGTACTTGAGCTTGATCAGGATCCAAGACAACATTCCCAGAGCCCAAAAACGTAGCCCATGAAGTATGTGGGAAAAAGTGGCATTAAAATACTATTTTAATGCTGTTTCAATAAAGTAAAGTTACTCGGTCGGCACGATAACCGAGGAGGTGATCAGATAAAGTCCTGGATTTATCTGGATAGCATTGGAAGGCGTGACAGGTGCCAGTAAGATGACACATGGCGCCAACATAAAGGCAGAAGAAAAAGTTGAGGACACGTATTACGAGGCAAGAGACTGGACCGGTGAGTCAGCATGCTGAGTCAGCTGCTGAGGTGTCCAGGATTTCAGACATGTGATAAATGTGGCGCTGAGGTGTCCTGGTGAGGTGTCCCGATGATGTCATGCATGATGCAGTAAATAAGGAATTAAAGAAAATAGGAAAATCCAGGAAAAACCAGGACCGCAGGATCAAAGTTCATGGAAATTACGAGATTGCCATTGGAGGAGGTTATAAATACCCCCCCTTGCCATTCATATGCCACGGGCAAGAGCCATTTTAGAGAGAGGAGGAGGTGCTAGAGAGAGAAAGTGAGAGGAATAAAGAAAGAAAGGAAGTTCTGGCGGAGCTGGAAGCAGAATAGAGATAGTAGAGCTCTGCTGAGCCTTTGAGGTAGTAACTAATCCTAGCTTTATTGTAATGGCTTTGTGATTCGTTGTGCTATTGTTTGGTTGGATTGTTGTCTTATATGTTATGTCTGAAGCTCTGCTGTAATGCTATGATCATATGTTATTAAGCATGGAAGCACGCAGCATACTTATCTGTACACAATCACAAGCAAGCACTGTCACTCTGCATTACATATATTGTTATGATTGTTGCTACTGAGATTCTCCCGAATCTCATCCCAATAAATAACCCATTACAGGGGGAGGTTATGTCGAAATGAATTTTGGGAATTTTAAGAGACGCCGTTGTGCTGCCGAAGTAAAGACTGAACATCAGTATATGATAAGTACTGTGTACGTAGTGCTGTCTAAGGAGGCTAGAAGTGAGTGGACCTAGCCGGTTCATCTAGTCTTTCCTGGGTACTACGTAGAATGGTAGTTCTCATGAGGGGATTACCGAATCAGTACGGCTCAGTTCTTTGTACAGATGAAGCGTAGCGGTTATGCTGCCGGAGTTTAGGCAAAAAAAATGATGTAATAGAAATATGAGAATTTCATACATGCCCTGATGTATAATGACTTATTATTTAATAATAATTGTTGTTTGGCATGTTTGAATGATATATGATGGATATATGTATATGTATGCAAAGTAGAAATGCTGGAAATTACCACTGTGAATAGTAACATGTGGTGATAAGGTCATGTTTGATAAATGATTAAAAATAGTAAATGGATGAATAAATGTATGAAATTTTTAAGGTAAATAGTAGACATACCAATCTTCGATTTGAAATATAGTATGACTCATTTGGATGTCTACACAAGGAGATATAAATTATCAAAGTTGGGACCAGAATGCTGGATTCAGGGAGAAAAACGTGGGATGAACAGTAAAGTTGACACGTTGACTGACGTTGACTTGGTCAACTAATGGTCAACGAGTTATTTTTTCCTGAAAGATAATTGAGTTATCTTCATTTAGAAATTGGAACCACTTTATTTCAATTTTTCTAGAATTAGTTATGATTTTTCGAAGTCAGGTCACTCATCTGGAATTTTCAAAGTGAGCAGTACTCGATAAGATTAAAACTCCAGATTGGGGAATTGGACTTCAATGACCTTGAAAGTGGTTCTAAATGCTACCAAATGGTCCCTAAGACATATGAAAGTAAGGATGTTTCACCATGTCACTATGCCCTTTGACCTGAGATCATCATGGATTCCTACATGACAAACGCTCAGCTTTGACCTAGTCAAAAGTCACTTTTGACCGAGTGATTATAAAGGCTATGTTCGGGCTTAGTGATTTTTCATGCGGAGGAATGTGAATGGTTAAGATGGAATTTGTCCCTCACATTCGTGGAGAGATATTACTGGGCCCCTCGATGAGTGAGTCTGAGAAATGTATGGCCATACTGGAATGGAAGGGTAGTTCCATTTCTATATTCAGACTACTCAGGGATTGAGAAAGTAACGGTCAGAGCAGGAGGATGTAGTTCTCCATGCCTCATCCTTGACCGAAATATCGTGTGACAAAAGGGACATGATATGGTTGTATGAAAGGTTACATCATTTATCGATCCTCATATGTTTTGGGTAGTCGTAATGCCTTGCTAGAGACCGCTTACGACTTGTGGGTCAGTATAGTAACTGGCCCACTGCCAACTTCATATGGGCCTACAGGGTCGCACACAAAATAGCCCAATGCAAACTATGATGTCCAGATTCATTGAATCTAAGAGATGTCTAGATTCAATGAATAATCTAGGGTGGATATATATATTTTATATATATATATATAAATTTGTATATATATTATATATAATATAAGAGATATTTGCAAGATTTAATTTATGAGGATAGATTAAATCTCTATCACTTTTGAATTTGAATTTAAATGGATATGATCTATTTGAATTTGAAATTCAAATTGATAAGATATCTCAAATTTGATTTATGAGAATAAATCGAATATAATTCCGTCTTATCTTTATTTTAAATTAAATAAATAGGTGAATTAAATCTGTGGGACGAATTTAATATAAATCATATTTATTTAATTAGTTTCTTATTAAATTATGCAATATATGATATTGTATTAATTTTAGAATTAATATAAAATTAATTCTGAAGCCCGATAGCATCCTATATATTTGACATTAGGAGCTAGGGTTCTACACACATCTACACATCTATACAGACGTGAGAAAAAGGGGCAGGGAGAGTGCAAAAGGTTTGCAAATAAGAAACTGCCGAAATAGAGACGGTGAGGACGGAATCTCTAGAAAGCCCTAGAGGGATAAGAGGCGCTAGCACATCGTTAGTGATTAGAACGCTGTTCGTGTGGATACCGGTAGAGGAAGTCGATCTGAGTTGTCAACTTCTTGTGATCGAGAAGATAGCAGTACGACAACGAGTCGCAACCAGAACACGCTGAGGTCGCAACCATACGGGTATCTGAACGTCAGAAATCTGAAAAGGGGAGATAGGTTGTGACTTGAAGCTGACGAGGTCGCGACTACAAACTCCAGAGATGTCAGGTCACGACTAGAAGAATAGGAGGTCGCGACTAAAACTTCCAGAGGCGACAGGTCACGACTAGAAGCTGAGGAGGTCGTGACTGAAAGTTCCAGAGGCGAGGAGTCACGACTAGAGGACACTGAGGTCGCGACCAAAGATTGAATACCGAAGGTAACACTTCTTTCTCCTTGACTTAAACACATTCGGTAGATTCTGGCTGGGAATGGAAAAATTTTTAAAGTTAATTTCCGCTGCGTGTCTTCCAATTCCCTTCACTATGAATGTGATGAAGTATGAATAACCTCCTCTAACATTTGTATTCATTTGTCACACACATCTGTATGTATGAGGCCCAACAAATCAGTGCCCCTCTCACTGTGCCCAGTGAAAGGTGACCTTGTCATCTTTCCTAACAAACAAGATTCGCAAGTATCATATGATTCAAAATCAAATGAGTTCAGAAATCCATCTTTATGGAGTTTAGAAATGCGTTTCTCATTTATGTGGCCCAGACAACAGTGCCAGAGGTATGTCGGATTCAAATCATTTGGTTTGACCCTTTTGGCGGTTATGTTATAGATATTTCCATGATTGGGTTGTTTCAAGTTTAATATTTAGTGATCGACATGAAAATCACCATGAGCATAGAAAATATCATTACAATAAATGAAACATCTACCATTCCCAGCAATGGAAGTGTAACCTTCCTTATCCAAATAAGAAAGAGAAACAATGTTACTACTCAAAGCAGGAACATAATAGCAATTGTTCAAAACTAACAAAAGCCCAGTGGGCAGAACTAATTCATAAGTGCCTACAGCTAAAGCAGCAACCTTTGCTCTATTTTCAACTCATAGGTCAACTTCGCCCTTCTTCAGCTTTCTACTGTCCTTTAGGCCCTGCACATTTGTACAAATGTGAGAACCACATGCAGTATCTAATACCCATGTAGTGGAAGTAGAGAGATGAATGTCTATAACATAAATACCTGAAGCGATAGCCCCGCTATCCTTCTTGTTATTTTTTAGATCTTCAACGTAGAGTTTGCAATTCCTCTTCCAATGACCCGGTTCATTGCAGAAGAAGCAAACTCCTTCCTTTGGAGGCTTTGCCTTCTTTGGTGCAGGCTTGGTTTTGGGCTTGCCTGACTCTTTGGTCTTACCAGATGAGCCATGACCCTTCCCCTTCCCCTTGCCTTTCTTTTTATACCCTTTCCTTTCTGGACCATTAAAATTGTACTGGGTTTCTTCTTAACAGTCGGCTCAGCAGTTTTAAGCATCCCATGCAGTTCAGAAATAGATTTCTCCATGTTGTTCATGTTGTAGTTTATGACAAACTGGTCATAACTTTCTGGGAGTGAGTTCAAGATCAAATCTGTAGCTAACTCCTGGCTCATGGGAAATCCAAGCCTCTCAAGGTGATCAATGTACCCTTTCATCTTTAAGACATGAGTACTTACTGATGCACCTTCAGCCATCTTCCAGGAATATAAGGCCTTAGTGGTCTCATACCTCTCTTGCCTTGCCTGTTGCTGGAACATTTTCTTAAGATGCACAATCATCTCATAAACCTCCATGTGTTCTAGATATCTTTGGAGCTCCGGAACCATGGTGGCTAGCATCAAGCATCCCACATCGACAGAGTCTTCCTTATGCTTCGCATAAGAATCTCTCTGAGCTCTAGGAGCATTGGCTACTGGCTCCTCAGGAATGGGTTGATCTAGGACATATACTTTTCTTTCCTGCTTGAGAACAATTCTCAAGTTCCTGAACCAGTCAAGAAAGTTTGTCCCATTGAGTTTGTCCTTCTCAAGGACAGATCGCAACGATAATACAGCAGTATTACTAGTCGTCATGATTCTACAATTAAAATATGCAAGCGAATTAGCAATCTCCCACTGAATAAAACAACCCTCAATGTAATAATTAGTGGGCTAAGATCCATATTTGGCTTAAACTTGAGTCCGCTTTGGCAAGACGCTCAACTTTAAGTTGTTTAGGTAGGTAACAACTTTACCAATTACATCAAATGTAACTCTTAGATATTTGTGGGATTCCATCATCATATGATCTGGCATGTTTTAATCCCATCTAATGCCTTGAGACCCAAAACCGTTTTGATAATCTCAATTAAGTCAAACAATAACAAACATAAGAGTAGCACCATTACTCTTGCTTATCTCCCCAAGATAACTCAAATGCACCCACTTTGGTGGAGCCTACAAATGAGCGATCGAGGTTTTGACAAGTGTTCATTAATTGACGGCATATGACTTAAGATTTCTTTTAGAGGGTTTAATTAACTATCTGGTTTGCATGTATCTCGATTGTATCTCATACCAGTATTATGCATATAGAACATACATGCAGTGATATAATCATAAGATGCATAATCTTAAACGTGATACAATATGGCTCACCTATCCTAAGTCCCCTCAAGCCAATGAGAGAAGCTCTCTAATTAGAATAAGAAAATTACATAAGGAAACCTCGTTTTAACATTCAAGGGGAGTGAGATGAGAAGAGAATGTACAACGAGAGTCATTAGAGGAAGGCACGACACGCAGGTCATATTTAGAAAAATTACAACACTTGTAATCTAGAGCCATATTGTTCACCATACCCAAACATTTAAGAATCAAAATTCATACTATTTGAAGGGCAATAACTGTATCAAAACATTCATATATCAGGAAAGTCAGTACATATTTCCTTTCTGATTCCGTATATGTCGTACATAAACGGATTGTCATACATATCTCGCATGTTATCATATAATCAGCTAAGAAGTCTAACATACATCACATGTATCAACAATCAAACCTAACTTAAATACAAAACAGCATGGCTCTGATACCACTGAAGGGAATTGGAAGACACGCAGCGGAAATTAACTTTAAAAATTTTTCCATTCCCAGCCAGGATCTACCGAATGTGTTTAAGTCAAGGAGAAAGAAGTATTACAGTCGGTATTCAAGTTTTGGTCTCGACTTCCGTATCCACTAGTCGCGACTCCTCGCCTCTGGAACTTTCAGTCGCGACCTACTCAGCTTCTCGTCGCGACCTGTCGCCTCTGGAATTGTTAGTCGCGACTCGTCGTCGTGCTGCTCTCTTCTCGATCACAAGAAGCTGACAACTCAGATCGACTTCCTCTACCGGTATCCACACAAACAATGTTCCAACCACGAACGACGTGCTAGCGCCTCTTGTCCCTCTAGGGTTTTCTCAAGATTCCGTCCTCACCGTCTCTATTCCGGCAGTTTCTTATCTGCAAACCTTTTGCACTCTCCTGCCCCTTTTTCTCTTGTGAGTTATGTTGTGTGTCGAACCCTAGCTCCTAATGTCAAATATATAGGATGCTTTCGGGCTTCTAGTTGGGCCAGGCTTCAGAATTAATCTTATATTAATTCTGAAATTAATACAATATCATATATTGCATAATTTAATAATAAATTAATTAAATAAATATGGTTTATATTAAATCTGTCCCACAGATTTAATTCACCTATTTATTTAATTTAAATAAAGATAAGACGGAATTAAATTTGATTTATTCTCATAAATCAAATTTGAGATATCTTATCAATTTGAATTTCAAATTCAAATAGATCATATCCATTTAAATTCAAATTCAAAAGTGATAGAAATTTAATTTATCCTTATAAATTAAATCTTGCAAATATCTCTTATATTATATATATAATATATACAAATTTATATATATATAAAATATATATATATCCACCCTAGATTATTCATTGAATCTAGATATCTCTTAAATTCAATGAATCTGAACATCATAGCTCATATTGGGTTATTTTGTGTGCGACCCTGTAGGCCCATATGAAGTTGGCAGTGGGCCAGTTACTATACTAACCCACAAGTTGTAAGCGGTCTCTAGCAAGGCATTATGACTATCCAAATCATATGAGGATCGATAAACGATGTTACCTTTTATACAACCATATCACGTCCCTTTTGTCACACGATATTTCGGTCATGGATGAGGCATGGAGAATGTCATCTTCCATTTCAGTATGGCCATACATTTCTCAGACTCACCCATCGAGGGGCCCAGTAATATCTCTCTACGAATGTGAGGGACATATTCCATCTTAACCATTCACATTCCTCCGCATGAAAAAACACTAAGCCCGAACATAGCCTTTATGATCACTCGGTCAAAAGTGACTTTTGACTAGGTCAAAGCTAAGCGTTCGTCATGTAGGAATCCATGATGATCTTAGGTCAAAGGGCATAGTGACATGGCTTGTATATGAGAGAAGCTTATGACTTGACCCATGCAGCTCTCTCATAGCGGGTCAGTCCGACACCCTGTACTCTTACATGTGCCTATGACTTTGATTTATATCTCTATATATCTTCAAAGGCATACTGGTCTTATTTCATCTCTGCTCCCACATAGATGACCGACCAGGGACATTTAGGATAAGATCATGAGTTATCCAATGATTGTCATCATAGTAAACATGCAAATAATATGATAACATAATTAAGAAATTCATAAATCAATAATGTTCATAAGGTAATGATTGGCCCCTAGGGCACAATCTCCAACAAAATCATGAGAAGTAATTTTGGAATGAGAGTGAGGGGAAGTAGGGTTAGAACACATTGGTCCTTTAACCAAAACAGTGGAAAGGTGATCTGAAGGAATTTTTAGTTCATTGGATGCGTCTGGTATATATGGTCGCGACCTTTCATGGTATTGTTGTGACTGATACTGACAGGGTGCATATCTGGAGCTATTAGTTGCGACATTATCTTCATCCTGTCACGACTGGTCATCTTTGGAGTTTTATGTCGCGACATGTAAACCATTTGGTCGTGACTCCGATTCATAGATAGGCTGTCCCTCAGCAGATTGAGGTTTAGTCACGACACCTTTATCTTCGCATTGCGATTGGTCGTCTCTGGAGTTTAGAGTCGCGACCTTAAATTCATTTGGTCACGACTCATCTTCACAGTGGACTGCAGACTGATATTGAGTCGTGATGTTAAGGACATTGGGTCGCGACTTTTTATCACAGAAACTTGACCCTTCTTTGATTGTTGGTCTTTTAGCTTCCAGAATACCTTGGGGTCCTATAAAATCACTCAACAAACCCTTTTCAAGTTCATTATCTTTATCATTACCATGCAAACTCAATTCATATTCATCCCTAACTTCTTCAATAGCATAATCGATGGCATTTAAAGCAGTGAAAGCAGAGTTATCATAGGGATATCTCATTGCTTCATTCATGTTAAAACTTACCACATGTTCTCTAACTTCCATTGTAATGGAACTATGCTTCATACTGATGATGATTTTAGAAGTTTGGAGGAAAGGTCGGCCAAGGATCAAAGTGCTATCATTTACTAGCTCATTAGACATATCCAGAACATAGAAGTCAGCTAGGAACACTAAGTCTTTGACTTGCACTAGAATATCCTCAAGGATTCCCTTAGTATACCTAATTGACCTATCAGCTAATTGGAGTACTACATTTGTGTCTCTAAGGTTATTGACACCTAAAGCCTGATAAACTGACCAAGGTATTACATTAATGGAAGCCCCTAGGTCTAGTAACGCTCCCTTAATAGGAACATTTCCTATAGTGCATGGGATTGTATAGGAGCCTGGGTCTTGGCACTTGACCGGTAATTTAATTTCAAAAAGGGATGACACATTAGCACTCACCTGAATTCTCTCAAGAGGCCTAAATTTCTTTTTATCAGTACACAATTCTTTTAAAAATTTAGCATACTTAGGGTTTCTCTTGAGGAATTCAACCATAGGGATGTTTATTTCCAATTTATTGAACAGATTGTAAGCATCTTTTGTAAAATCAGGATCAACCTTTTTCTTTCCAGCAAAATAAGAGTTAGGAAAAGGGAGATCTTTTATACTTACCTCCTTACCTGTATGCAAAGAGGCTCCTTGCTTGCTCGACTCCGGCTTCTCCTCAGGTTTCTTTCCTTTGTATGCTGGACTTGGTAATGTTGTTGCTTCTTCCTGCAGCTCTTGCATCTCCAGTTATGCTTATGAGCACTCCTCTTGAGTTGCCTTCTTGCTCATTAGCCGATGTTCCTTAATGCTTTCAGAACTCCCAATTTTCATTTGTGGCTGTGGTGAATTCTCAAAATCAGATTCTTCCTTATCCTCCTATGGTGCATCAGCTTCCTTAAAATGCACCTGTGTTCCACTTCTTAGAGATACGGCATTCACCCCTCTTAGATTAATAACAGTGTTCGAAGGTATGCTTCCACTGTTCTTTCCTTGGATGTCACTCACTGGATTAGAAACTTGAGTTAAGTGGCTTGCGATATCTGTATTCTTACAACTTAACTCCTCAAGTTTTATGTGTACATCTGCCTTATCCTTCTGCATACTTTGGAGAATTGAAGCTATGGAGGTGAACTGACCATCATTCTCTTTGAGCTTGTGATCAATATTGGTCATTCTATCATCCATGTTACTCATTTGTGCTGCCATACTCTTTAACAATTGAGAGGTCTCTTCTGGTCTTGAAGGCACTAAAGCATTAGGTTGTGTGGGGACCATAGACCTTGCATTACCTTGGTAGTTGCTTGAGGAAGCACCACCTCCTTGAAATTGATTAGATATATTTTCTCCACTCCCCCACCTAAAATTTGGGTGGTCTCTCCAGCCAGGATTATATGTGTTAGAGTATAAATCTCTCTTCTGGAAGTTATTCTCTATCCCTTAATACATAGCTGCAACTTCCTCATACTGTCTATCACATGTATTTGTAGCATGCATCATTGAACCACATGATTCACATCCTGTAACTAGGGCTTGTGAGGTATCCACTGCATGAACTTGTTTTGTGGAGTACAACTCCCTTTCAATCAAACTCATCCTCTTGTCCATTCGATTTCCCAAGGCTGCTATCTCAGCTAAGATCGCATTAGAACTACCTGAAGATGAGGGTGGTAATCTTCTTGGATCTCCAGTTTGATGGTCCTCATTAGCCATTTTCTGGAACAAATCCCAACTTGCTTGTGGGGTCTTATCTCTCAACGAACCATTCGCAGCAGCATTCAAGGATACTTTATTGTGGGGTAGTAGACCATCAAAAAAGATGTCTACTAAATCAGCCTTAGTGATGTTATAGTGGGGACATCTAGCCAAAAGGTTAATAAATCTTGTCCAATACTCTTGCAAAGACTCCCCATCCTGTTGCATAACATTAGTAATCTCCTTCTTCATCCGAGTAGTCTTGGAGGCTGGGAAAAACTGCTCAAGATAAGTGGACTTAAGCTGATCCCATGTAAGAGTGGAGAAATGAGTTGGCAAATTGTATAGCCACTCCTTAGCCTTCCCTTCCAAAGTGAAATGGAAACACCTCCTCAAGACATCATTCAAATTGGCCATTAGAGGTTTCATCGAAGAACGGATCATGTGCATGGTTTGTAAGTGCCTGTGTGGACATTCTCCTGCAAAACCATGAAATTTAGGTAAGGCTGCAATCAAAGCTCCTTTAATTTCAAAATTAGCCTCTTCAGCATAGAAACTATTAGGATCATAATTCACATGCGAATGATTAATTTCCCTAACACTTCTATTATCTTCTACGTTCATAGGTATTTCATTTTCTCCAATTCCATTATGCCCATTATGATCAGCCATATTTAATTCAGTTTCAAATTCTAGAATACTAGAGGAGGAACTAGATTTTGCTTCTTCTTCTCTAAACTCCCTAAATTCTCTCCTTAGTTTCCTAAGTCTCCTTTCAATTTCAGGTTCAAAAAGCACTAATGTTTCAGTTCTCCTGCGCATGCAATGTAAAAACAGTCAAGAGTAATTAATGCAAAAAATTAGATTCAGTTCAGAAGTTGCACAGCAAAAAATTTTCAGTAGGTCGCGACAAAAGTGTATGTTAGTCGCGACTCAAAATTACAAAGAGCAGCAATTGCGCCGAAAAGGTTTAAATGTCGCGACTAGTTTTCGCAGAGAGCAGTCAGATGTCATAGATAGCAATATGGTCGCGACTCAAAGTGGTTTATGTCACGACTAAAGGTGATAGAGAGTAATTGTCGCGACTCAGGTCAGGTAAGGTCGCGACTCAAAGTCACAGAGACTAATCTTGCAGAAAGTCAGAAAAAGATGCAGTATGTAATGCAAGTTAAAAACTACTAAAAAATAAAATGCAATGAAAAACAAGGAAAATGACTCAGGTAGGCAATGAAATTGACAAATAATTACTAGGGAACCAATTACTTGGCTCCCCGGTAACGGCGCCATTGACGAGGCCCTCGGATTATCTAAGTCCGAGCCATCAAAATTAAGTTAATTGCACCCTAATAATGTAGTATAAGGCACAACCCTATCGTTCTTCTCAAGGAGCCTTTCTAAAGGAATCCTAGCAAATTGGATGTCAAATTCAGCGGTAAACCTGAGTAAATAGTAAATGGTTTTGTGGTTTTATGGGTGCAGTAAAATAAAGATGCAGTAAAATAGATGTTTTTGTGTTTTTGTTTAAGATGGAAAATGGTTGGTTTGTGAAAGTAGTATATGATGATAGGCTCTTGATGATGAGAAATATCTATCCTTGCTCTCAATATATATGGAGTTTGAAATTACTAAGTCTTGAATAAAACCTCAATCGATCGATTGAGTCCAGAACCCTAATATTCTTTAAACTCCTTTGATCAAAGCTAGTTTAAAGACTATTATTGAACTGCTAAGAATCACTTAGTGTGTAATTTAAACCAGATGGAAGAATGCCCTCGAATGAGCATCGATCGACTAACCCTAGAATTCAAGCAATCGAATCAATTAGAAATGATCGTTGACAACCGTTCAACTAGCTTAAACTCAAAACTGAAATATTGTATTTAAACCAGCATTCAAACATCCAAAGTAAATTACAATTGTCTAATATGAGAATAATCAATCGATATTCAAAACTTGTTCATATAATGAAAAACCCTAAATCTAGAAGCAATCATAATATGACAAGATGCAAATTAGAACAGAAGAAACTCCCCGTTTCAGTCTGTGAGCTCAAGATATTAGATCCATCACCAAGAGACTAAAGGTCTAGCCTCTCATGACTTCTGCTGCACTGCAATCGCTGTTCAGATGAGATGCCATGAAGAAACGATGAAGAGATGAAGGTGAATGGTGTAGAAAGATGGAAGATGAGTAGAAAGTGTGTGGAGAGCGCTCGAGTACTGCTTCTTAGCCTAATCAGGTCCAAAAACCAGCCTCCCCTTTGACGGCAACGTCCCTATCTTTTTATAACAGCATGACCTAATTCAAAACGCGCAGTTTCAGCGATTTCATACTTTTAGTCGTGACCAGATACATTTGTTGGTCGCGACCTATGAACAGTGAGAATCTTTCAGAAGTGGTTGCGACCTTAGGACTCTTTAGTCGCGACTAAATAGTACAGAGGCGTGGTTCCACTTTCATTAACTTTTGATTTCTTTCCTAGTCCTTGTTCTCTTCCAAAGTACCTGCAATTCAACATAAAAGATCATTGTAAAAGTCCAAATCAGTAGATAACAGAATATATGCAGTTTGGAAGAGTTATTTTACCATTTTACCCTCTAATTAGCACATTGCCATGCACAATCATGTAATACACAAAAGTACAATTTAAGGCATGAAATGAATGGTAAAGTTATTATAAAACTCTCAAAATTGTCATAGAAACCATATACAAAATGCGTCTTATCACCATGGTTCAATCCAACTTCATGTATACGGATCTCATCTCGACTTGCCACACTTTAGTCGAGTCAACATATAGTTTGTGTTTTTTCTCTACCATATCGGCACTCTTTGCCGCTTTACTAGTGATCACAAATATCTCATCTTTATACGTTCCACCTGAGCTTCAAAGGTAGTTGCTCATGTAAGAGAGCCAATCTCTCTAACCTGTATGACATACTAGACGTTATATACTTTTACATAGACACATCAAGTAATGATAAAAAACCATAATTCCATAAATCATAAAAGCATTACTTAAGGTTTGTATTTCATATTTTATGTATGCCAAGAGCGTTTACATGTCTCTCAAAGACTTATTTGCCTCTTGGCTTTTTTAGGGGATTTTCTAGTATACATTTGGTGGAAATGTATTACACGGTAACAATTTTTTGCACTATATAGTCTCTCACAAAATTGTACTTGATGTCAATATACTTGGTATTGCCATGATACTTAGGGTTTTTGGTGTAAGCTATGGCTACAATATTGTCACTTTGTACTAACATCGGATTGGTTCTCTCATTTCTAAATCCAAAGTGTTCTGTGAATCTTTTAAGCCACAAAGCCTCTTATATTGCTACACTGTATGACACAATCTTAGCTTCACTAGAGTGCAAAGCAATGCACATTTGCTTCTTGCTACTCCAACATATGGCAACATTGTTTAGCAAGAACGTGTTGGAAATTGTGCCCTAGGGGCCAATCATTGTATCGGGTTATCACATTATTTGCATGTTTACTGTGATGACCATCCTTGGATAACTCATGATCTTATCCTAAATGTCCCTGGTCGGTCATCTATGTGGGAGCAGAGATGAAATAAGACTAGTATGACTTTGAAGATATATAGAGATATAAATCAAAGTCATAAGCACATGTAAGAGTACAGGGTGTTGGACCGACCCGCCATGAGAGAGCTGCATGGGTCAAGTCATAAGCTCCTCTCATATACAAGCCATGTCACTATGCCCTTTGACCTGAGATCATCATGGATTCCTACATGACAAACGCTCAGCTTTGACCTAGTCAAAAGTCACTTTTGACCGAGTGATCATAAAGGCTATGCTCGGGCTTAGTGGTTTTTCATGCGGAGGAATGTGAATGGTCAAGATGGAATTTGTCCCTCACATTCGTAGAGAGATATTACTGGGCCCCTCGATGAGTGAGTCTGAGAAATGTATGGCCATACTGGAATGGAAGGGTAGTTTCATTTCTATATTCAGACTACTCAGGGATCGAGAAAGTAACGGTCAGGAACAGGAGGATGACGTTCACCATGCCTCATCCTTGACCGAAATATCGTGTGACAAAAGGGACGTGATATGGTTGTATGAAAGGTTACATCGTTTATCGATCCTCATATGTTTTGGGTAGTCGTAATGCCTTGCTAGAGACCGCTTACGACTTGTGGGTCAGTATAGTAACTGGGCCACTGCCAACTTCATATGGGCCTACAGGGTCGCACACAAAACAGCCCAATGCGAGCTATGATGTCCAGATTCATTGAATCTAAGAGATGTCTAAATTCAATGAATAATCTAGGGTGGATATATATTTTATATATATATATAAATTAGTTTATATATATTATATAAATAATATAAGAGATATTTGTAAGATTTAATTTATAAGGATAAATTAAATCTCTATCATTTTTGAATTTGAATTTAAATGGATATGATATATTTGAATTTGAAATTCAAATTGATAAGATATCTCAAATTTGATTTATGAGAATAAATCAAATATAATTCTGTCTTATCTTTATTTTAAATTAAATAAATAGGTGAATTAAATCTGTGGGACGGATTTAATATAAACCATATTTATTTAATCAGTTTCTTATTAAATTATGCAATATATGATATTGTATTAATTCAGAATTAATATAAGATTAATTCTGAAGCCCGGCCCTATTAGAAGCCCGATAGCTTCCTATATATTTGACATTAGGAGCTAGGGTTCTACACACAATATAGATCTCTTCACACACATTCAGTCGTGAGAAAAGGGGGCAGGGAGAGTGCAAAAGGTTTGCACATAAGAAACTGCCGAGATAGAGAGGGTGAGGACGGAATCTCTAGAAAGCCCTAGAGGGACAAGAGGCGCTAGCACGTCGTTCGCGATTGGAACGCTGTTCGTGTGGATACCGGTAGAGGAAGCCGATCTGAGCTGTCGACTTCTACGATACGACCAGACACGAAGCAAGGTCGCGACCAGAACACCCTGAGGTCGCGACCATACGGGCATCTGAACGCCAGAAATCCGAAAAGAGGAGACAGGTCGCGACGTGAAGCTGAATACGTCGCGACTACAAACTCCAGAGACGTCAGGTCGCGACTAGAGGCAGAAGAGGTCACGACTAACAACTCCAGAGGCGACAGATCGCGACTAGAAGCAGAGGAGGTCGCGACTAAAAGCTGAGGAGGTCGCGACTGAAAGTTCCAGAGGCGAGGAGTAGCGACTAGTGGACACTGAGGTCGCGACCAAAGCTCGAAACCGAAGGTAACACTTCTTTCTCCTTGACTTAAACACATTCGGTAGATCCTGGCTGGGAATGAAAAATTTTTAAAGTTAATTTCCGCTGCGTGTCTTCCAATTCCCTTCAGTGGTATCAGAGCCATGCCGTTTTGTGTTTAAGTTAAGTTTGATTGTTGATACATGTGATGTATGTTAGACTTCTTAGCTGATTATATGATAACATGCGAGATATGTATGACATATACGGAATCTAAAAGGAAACTGAAATCGGTGGTGTATATTAATTGATTTGATCAATTAATATTAATGGGGTCTAAGGAAAAAGAATTAAGATTCTTGATTATTTATCAAAAAAAAATTTCTATTGGGGCGCTGCCCCACACCCCGCCCGCTAACCGGCTAGCGGGACCGCCGTGGCTATTTAATCGTAGCGCAACATAATCGTAATATGTATTGACTTTCCTGATATATGAATGTTTTGAAACATTTATTGCCCTTCAAATAGTATGAATTTTGATTCTTGAATGTTTGGGTATGGTGAACAATATGGCTCTAGATTACAAGTGTTGTAATTTATCTAAATACGGCCTGCGTGTCGTGCCTTCCTCTAATGACTCTCGTTGTACATTCTCTTCTCATCTCACTCCCCTCGAATGTTAAAACGAGGTTTCCTTATGTACTTTTCCTATTCTAATTAGAGAGCTCCTCTCATTGGCTTGAGGGGACTTAGGATAGGTGAGCCATATTGTATCACGTTTAAGATTATGCATCTTTTGATTAGATCACTGCATGTATGTTTTAATATGCATAATACTTGTATGAGATACAACCGCGATACATGCATCTTATAAACCAGATAATTAATTAAACCCTCTAAAAGAAATCTTAAGTCATATGCCGTCAATTAATGAACACTTGTCAAAACCTCGATCGCTCATTTGTAGGTCCACCAAAGTGGGTGCATTTGAGTTATCTTGGGGAGATAAGCAAGAGTAATGGTGCTACTCTTATGTTTGTTATTGTTTGACTTAATTGAGATTATCAAAACGGTTTTGGGTCTCAAGGCATTAGATGGGATTAAAACATGCCGGATCATATGATGATGGAATCCCATAAACATCTAAGAGTTACATGTGATGTAATTGATAAAGTTGTTACCTACCTAAATAACTTAAAGTTGAGCGTCCTGCCAAAGCGGACTCAAGTTTAAGCCAAATATGGATCTTAGCCCACTAATTATTACATTGAGGGTTGTTTTATTCAGTGGGAGATTGCTAATTCGCTTGCATATTTTAATTGTAGAATCATGACGACTAGTAATACTGCTACATTATCGTTGCGATCTGTCCTTGAGAAGGACAAACTCAATGGGACAAACTTTCTTGACTGGTTCAGGAACTTGAGAATTGTTCTCAAGCAGGAAAGAAATGTATATGTCCTAGATCAACCCATTCCTGAGGAGCCAGCAGCCAATGCTCCTAGAGCTCAGAGAGATTCTTATGCGAAGCATAAGGAAGACTCTGTTGATGTGGGATGCTTGATGCTTGCCACTATGGTTCCGGAGCTTCAAAGAGATCTGGAACACATGGAGGCTTAAGAGATGATTGTGCATCTTAAGGAAATGTTCCAGCAACAGGCAAGGCAAGAGAGGTATGAGACCACTAAGGCCTTACATTCCTGCAGGATGGCTGAAGGTGCATCAGTCAGTACTCATGTCCTAAAGATGAAAGGGTACATTGATCACCTTGAGAGGCTTGGATTTCCCATGAGTCAGGAGTTAGCTACAGATTTGATCTTGAACTCACTCCCGGAAAGTTATGACCAGTTTGTCATGAACTACAACATGAACAACATGGAGAAATCTATTTCTGAACTGCATGGGATGCTTAAAACTACTGAGCCGACTGTTAAGAAGAAGCCCAGTACTGTTTTGATGGTTCAGAAAGGAAAGGGTATGAAAAAGAAAGGCAAGGGTAAGGGGAAGGGTCACTGCTCATCTGGTAAGACCAAAGAGTCAGGCAAGCCCGAAACCAAGCCTGCACCAAAGAAGGCAAAGCCTCCAAAGGAAGGAGTTTGCTTCTTCTGCAATGAACCGGGTCATTGGAAGAGGAATTGCAAACTCTACCTTGAAGATCTGAGAAAGAACAAGAAGGATAGCGGGGCTATCGCTTCAGGTATTTATGTTATAGACATTCATCTCTCTACTTCCACTACATGGGTATTAGATACTGCATGTGGTTCTCACATTTGTACAAATGTGCAGGGCCTAAAGGACAGTAGAAAGCTGAAGAAAGGCGAAGTTGACCTACGAGTTGGAAAAAGAGCAAAGGTTGCTGCTCTAGCTGTAGGCACTTATGAATTAGTTCTGCCCACTGGGCTTTTGTTAGTTTTGAACAATTGCTATTATGTTCCTGCTTTGAGTAGTAACATTGTTTCTCTTTCTTATTTGGATAAGGAAGGTTACACTTCCATTTATGGGAATGGTAAATGTTCCATTTATCGTAATGATGTTTTCTATGCTCATGGTGATTTGCATGTTGATCATTACATATTAAACTTGGAACAACCCAATCATGGAAATATCTATAACATAACCGCCAAAAGGATCAAACCAAATGATTTGAATCCGACGTACCTCTGGCACTGTCGTCTAGGCCACATAAATGAGAAACGCATTTCTAAACTCCATCAAGATGGATTTCTCAACTCATTTGATTTTGAATCATATGATACTTGCGAATCTTGTTTGTTAGGAAAGATGACAAAGTCGCCTTTCACTGGACACAGTGAGAGGGCCACCGATTTGTTGGGCCTCATACATACAGATGTGTGTGGACCGATGAATACAAATGCCAGAAGAGGTTATTCGTACTTCATTACATTCATAGATGATTTCAGTAGATATGGCTACGTCTATCTAATGAAACATAAATCCGAATCTTTTGAAATGTTCAAGATATTTCAAAATGAAGTACAAAACCAGCTTGGTAAAACAATTAAAGCCCTTCAATCTGATCGAGGTGGTGAATATTTGAGCCAAGAGTTTATCGATCATCTTAGGAATTGTGGAATAGTCTCACAATTGACTCCTCCAGGAACACCACAATGGAATGGGGTTTCTGAACGGAGGAATCGAACACTATTGGATATGGTTCGATCCATGATGAGTCGAACAGATCTTCCACCATCCTTTTGGGGCCACGCCCTAGGGACAGCTGCGTTCACACTGAATCGTGTTCCATCTAAGGCAGTTGAAAAGACTCCGTATGAGATATGGACTGGGAGGAAACCTAGTTTGTCTTTTCTCAAGATTTGGGGATGTGAGGTCTATGTTAAGCAACAAGCCTCAGATAAGTTAGCGCCCAAATCTTCAAAGTGCCTTTTTGTGGGATATCCTAAGGAAACCAAGGGATATTATGTCTACAACCCCACTGATAACAAAGTGTTTGTTGTCAGAAATGGTATCTTTCTAGAACGAGAATTTATCTCTAAAAGAACCACTGGGAGCAAGGTACACCTCGAAGAAGTTCGAGAGCCACAAGACGCCACAGAACTAGAGATGGAAAGTAGAGAAGACTCACAAGAAGTTGTTGAGACTCCTCAAGTCACGCAAGGCCCAAGGCGATCTAATAGGGCACGACTTCAGCCTCAGAGATATGGATTTCTGATTTCTGATAGTCGTGATGTGTTGCTCATTGAGCATAATGAGCCCACTACCTATCAAGAAGCTATAGTGGGACCAAACTCTGAGAAATGGCTTAATGCCATGAAGTCTGAGATGCAATCCATGTACGACAATAAGGTATGGACCTTAGTCGACCCGCCTGAAGGTATAAAAACCGTCGGGTGCAAGTGGGTTTTTTAAAGAGAAAACTGACATGGATGGCAATGTAAATGTCTTCAAGGCACGACTGGTTGCAAAAGGATTTACTCAAACTCATGGTGTGGACTATGATGAGACCTTTTTCCCAGTTGCAATGGCCAAATCAATCAGAATCCTCCTTGCCATTGCAGCATATTATGACTATGAAATATGGCAGATGGACGTCAAGACAGCCTTCCTTAATGGAAAGCTCCTTGAGGATGTGTACATGACACAACCTGAAGGTTTTGAGCGTTCTGAGGACTCTGGTAAGGTGTGCAAGCTTCAAAGGTCCATTTATGGACTGAAGCAAGCATCACGAGTTGGAATCATCGTTTTGATGAAGTAGTCAAAGAGTTTGGATTTCTTCAAAATATTGATGAACCTTGTGTGTACAAGAAGGTTAGTGGGAGCACAGTTGTATTTTTGGTACTCTATGTCGATGACATCCTACTCATTGGGAATGACATTCCTACCTTGCAGATTGTCAAGTCTTGGTTAGGACTTGGGTGAAGCCACCTACATCCTAGGAATTAGGATCTATAGAGATAGATCTAAAAGGCTTCTAGGACTGAGTCAGAGCACATATATAGACAAGATACTGCATAGGTTCAGTATGCAGGAATCAAAAAGGGGTTTCATACCCATGTCTCATGGTATTCACCTCAGCAAGGATTTGTGTCCTAGTACACCAGATCAGCGAGGTCGCATGAGTAAGATTCCATATGCCTCGGCCATAGGATCTATCATGTACGCCATGTTATGTACTCGACCGGATGTCTCGTTTGCCTTAAGTATGACTAGCAGATATCAACAGGACCCTGGTGAGGGCCATTGGACTGCTGTCAAGAATATCCTTAAGTACTTAAGAAGGACTAAGGACTTATTCTTGGTCTATGGTGGATTGGTAGACGAGCTCTATGTAACTGGTTACACAGATGCAAGTTTCCAAACTGACCAGGATGACCAGAAATCGCAATCTGGATACATATTCCTCCTGAATAATGGAGCAGTAAGCTGGAAGAGTTCTAAGCAGAGTACTGTAGCAGATTCTGCAACGGAAGCTGAGTACATAGCAGCATCTGATGCAGCTAAGGAGGCCATTTGGATCAGGAAGTTCATTATTGAACTAAGGGTGGTACCGACCATCTCAGATCCAATAACTTTGTTCTGTGACAATAGTGGTGCCATTGCACAGGCCAAAGAGCCTTGGTCACATCAAAGGACCAAGCATATACTCAGGCGATTTCATCTCATCAGAGAAATCAATGATAGAGGTGATATAAAAATATGCAAGGTAATAGGAGAAGACAATGATGCTGATCCTCTAACAAAACCGCTTGTCCAGGCAAAACATGAGCGTCATGTTAGGTCAATAGGATTGAGACAAATTAATGATTGTTCCTAGTGCAAGTGGGAGGATGTTGGAAATTGTGCCCTAGGGGCCAATCATTGTATCGGGTTATCACATTATTTGCATGTTTACTGTGATGACCATCCTTGGATAACTCATGATCTTATCCTAAATGTCCCTGGTCGGTCATCTATGTGGGAGCAGAGATGAAATAAGACTAGTATGACTTTGAAGATATATAGAGATATAAATCAAAGTCATAAGCACATGTAAGAGTACAGGGTGTTGGACCGACCCGCCATGAGAGAGCTGCATGGGTCAAGTCATAAGCTCCTCTCATATACAAGCCATGTCACTATGCCCTTTGACCTGAGATCATCATGGATTCCTACATGACAAACGCTCAGCTTTGACCTAGTCAAAAGTCACTTTTGACCGAGTGATCATAAAGGCTATGCTCGGGCTTAGTGGTTTTTCATGCGGAGGAATGTGAATGGTCAAGATGGAATTTGTCCCTCACATTCGTAGAGAGATATTACTGGGCCCCTCGATGAGTGAGTCTGAGAAATGTATGGCCATACTGGAATGGAAGGGTAGTTCCATTTCTATATTCAGACTACTCAGGGATCGAGAAAGTAACGGTCAGGAACAGGAGGATGACGTTCACCATGCCTCATCCTTGACCGAAATATCGTGTGACAAAAGGGACGTGATATGGTTGTATGAAAGGTTACATCGTTTATCGATCCTCATATGTTTTGGCTAGTCGTAATGCCTTGCTAGAGACCGCTTACGACTTGTGGGTCAGTATAGTAACTGGGCCACTGCCAACTTCATATGGGCCTACAGGGTCGCACACAAAACAGCCCAATGCGAGCTATGATGTCCAGATTCATTGAATCTAAGAGATGTCTAAATTCAATGAATAATCTAGGGTGGATATATATTTTATATATATATAAATTAGTTTATATATATTATATAAATAATATAAGAGATATTTGTAAGATTTAATTTATAAGGATAAATTAAATCTCTATCATTTTTGAATTTGAATTTAAATGGATATGATCTATTTGAATTTGAAATTCAAATTGATAAGATATCTCAAATTTGATTTATGAGAATAAATCAAATATAATTCTGTCTTATCTTTATTTTAAATTAAATAAATAGGTGAATTAAATCTGTGGGACGGATTTAATATAAACCATATTTATTTAATCAGTTTCTTATTAAATTATGCAATATATGATATTGTATTAATTCAGAATTAATATAAGATTAATTCTGAAGCCCGGCCCTATTAGAAGCCCGATAGCTTCCTATATATTTGACATTAGGAGCTAGGGTTCTACACACAATATAGATCTCTTCACACACATTCAGTCGTGAGAAAAGGGGGCAGGGAGAGTGCAAAAGGTTTGCACATAAGAAACTGCCGAGATAGAGAGGGTGAGGACGGAATCTCTAGAAAGCCCTAGAGGGACAAGAGGCGCTAGCACGTCGTTCGCGATTGGAACGCTGTTCGTGTGGATACCGATAGAGGAAGCCGATCTGAGCTGTCGACTTCTACGATACGACCAGACACGAAGCAAGGTCGCGACCAGAACACCCTGAGGTCGCGACCATACGGGCATCTGAACGCCAGAAATCCGAAAAGAGGAGACAGGTCGCGACGTGAAGCTGAATACGTCGCGACTACAAACTCCAGAGACGTCAGGTCGCGACTAGAGGCAGAAGAGGTCGCGACTAACAACTCCAGAGGCGACAGATCGCGACTAGAAGCAGAGGAGGTCGCGACTAAAAGCTGAGGAGGTCGCGACTGAAAGTTCCAGAGGCGAGGAGTCGCGACTAGTGGACACTGAGGTCGCGACCAAAGCTCGAAACCGAAGGTAACACTTCTTTCTCCTTGACTTAAACACATTCGGTAGATCCTGGCTGGGAATGAAAAATTTTTAAAGTTAATTTCCGCTGCGTGTCTTCCAATTCCCTTCAGAACGTATGACCCAAAGTCGATCTATGCTCTTCCTCATCTCTGCCTACATCAGTATTGGAGTATCCCACTAGGTGTAGATCGCTTCCTTCATAACATAGTGTATAATCAACTGTGCCCTTCAAGGATCTCAAGATCCTTTTCAATGTCTTCCAATGTTTCTCACCAGAGTTAGACTGAAACCTGCTTACCAGCCCTACTGCATAACATATATAAGGTTTTGTACATATCATTGCATACATTAGACTGCCAACTACACTGGCATATGGAATATTTTTTATCTTCTTTTTTACTCAGGTTTAGGATAGATATGAGGACTCAAGGCTACTCTGGTAGCCACTGGGATATCCATAGGATTGTAGTTTTTCATATTGAGTCACTCAAGTATCTTCTTGATATAACTCTCTTGTGAAAGAGTGAGGATCCTTCTTTAAGAGCTGCTACTGAATCTAGACTATTTTTGGCCAATAATATATCATCTATATATAAGGATAATATAGTAAAATTATCCTCAAACCGTTTAATATAGATGCAGTAGTCTTCCTCTATTATCTGGAAGTTATATGAAGTTATCACTTTATAAAATCTCAAATACTACTGTCTAGATGATTGCTTCAGTCTATAAATAGATCTTTTCAGTTTAAAAACCTTGTTGTCCATTCCTTTCTCAATGAAACCTAATGGTTGTTGCATATAGATTTATTCATCCATATCACCATTCAAAAATATGGTTTTTTGCATCCATTTGATATAATTCCAGGATTAAACTATTTACTATTGCCAGAATAAGTCTTATAGAAGTCAAGCACATAACATGTGAGAATGTGTCCTCATAATCTATCCCTTTGTTGTATTTATCCCTTTGCTACTAATCGAGCCTTATATTTGTTAATTAATCTATCCACTTTTCTCTTAATTTTGAGAACCCACTATTCTCATAATCTATCCCTTCCTGTTGTGTTTATCCCTTTGCTACTAATCGAGCCTTATATTTGTCAATTGATCTATCCACTTTTCTCTTAATTTTGAGAACCCACTTGTTTCCAATGGCTTTATGCCCTTTTGAAAGATCAACTAACTCCCAAACTTGGTTCCTTTTCATTGAGTATATTTCTTCTTCCATTGCTTTCTTCCACTCCTTCTTAGTAGGACTTAACAAGGCCTCTTTTATAGAACAGAATTCATCGTCACCTTTAAGAGTAACTAGGAGTGATTCTCCTTCTATTTGAAAGTGTCTATTAGGAACATTTTCCCTATTACTCCTTCTAAGGGGAATTGCCTGCTTATCTTTCTTCTTTTGTTTCGACATTTATGTTGACCTTTCTTGGCTTCCACTCAAATTGACATACCTAGATATTTTTTGTCTGTTAATTCTGCACTGACTTGCTCATGTTCTTCGTAAAGATATACAATTTAGTCAACACCTCCTTTATAAAGAAATTCAATTTTAATGAATGTAGTATCTCGTGATTCTATTTCAGTCATTATTCCATCATCATTTTCACATATGAAAATATACCATTTTGATTGTTTAAATTACCTTATAAAGATACAGTTCTTTCCTCTAGGACCTAACTTCCCACATTTATGGGAATCATCATGGATATACGCTACTGACCCTATAGTTTAAGGATTTTTAAGTCTGGCTTGTGTTTTATCCATAACTCATAGGGCGTAGAAGCTACTAATTTTGATGACACACGATTAAGTATGAAGGTTGTTGTTAACAAAGAATCACCCTAATATGAAATATGCAAGTTTACTTGAGTCATCATAGACCTTACCATATTGTTATATTTCTTCTTTCGGCAACCCCATTCTCTTGAGGTGTGCCAGGAATAGTTAGTTGCATAATAATCCATTTTTCTTCACAGAACTGTTTGAATTGATCCTTCAAGTATTCACAACCTCGATCAGTACGTAATACTTTGATTTTATTGTCCATTTGATTATCTACTTCATTTATGTATCATCCAAAGCACTCTAGTGCCTCAAACTTATGTGAGATCAAATAGACATGACAATATCGAAAAAATTATCAATAAAGGTAATGAAATACTAAGCTTCGTGCCTTGCCCTCATACTCATTAGACCGTAAATACTGGAATAGATTAATTGCAATAGACTCCATGTCTTGTTTCCTTATCAAAAGACTTTCTAGTTGTCTTACCAGCTAGACAATTTTTACCTAAGGACATTTCCATATTTAGAATAGAACCTAGCAATCCTTCTTTTTGTCAGTTTAATCATGATATTTTGATTAATATGTCATAGTTTAATGTGCAAGGCATTCATATCAATAATATTGGAAGAAATAGAAAAGCATTCATTAACACTAGAACTACCAACAATAGCCAAAACAAAAACTTCTTGAATAGGAAAGTTGAATCATACGAGACAAAGTTGCTAAAAATGTCTACAACTTTATCATGGAAGTGTACTTCAAACCCAAACTCTGACAAACATAATACAGAGACCAAGTTTAGTCGGATGTCGGGAGCATGAAGCACATTATGGAGTATCAAGGTTTTTTCACCACGCAAAGTGAATTTTCAGGTGTCAATACCTCTAACCTTAATTCTCGCATTGTTGCCTATGTAAAGCCACTTGCTTTGATACGGCAATCGATGATACTCCATAAAGGATTATTAATCCTTAATTACGTGATCTGTGGAGCCTGAATCGTTAACCCAATAAGAAGAAATTATTTCTGTTAGAAAAATAGTACTAGAAACATATGAGGCATGAGAATTCACATAATTCACTAATACCTTTTTGTTTTCATCCTATTTAAAACAGTTATGTGTGAAATTGACCATCTTTTGGCAGGCAAAGCACTTGACCTTGTTCAGGTCCAGTTTTATTTTCCACCTGTTTGGCTTTTCTTCTTGAATTATTTCTTGCACTTTTAAAATTAAGGACCGCCCTTCTTCCCTTTCTTTTGGAACTTTTTGCCCTCCTTGAAATAAGGCGTTGAATGGGAAGTGCCAGTATCCTCAGTCAAATAAGCCTGTCTAGAGTTTCTGTAAGCCTCTAGACACTCATCTTCCAAGTCTAAATATCTAGCTGTATCGTTAAAAGTAATGATATTTTTATTATGAGTTAAGTTGACTTTTATATGCCCCCAATAATAGGGAGCAATCTGATTATTGCTTGCACTTACTATTCGTCAAATAAGGTATGACCAGCTTCCTTTAGTTCTCTGATCATGTTGGTCATATCTCTCAGATGTTGCTTCATATGAGTGTTTGGCTTAAGCTTATAGGTGTCAAACTAATCGTCAAGCTCAAAATAATCTGATATGGGCAGTAATCTGATATGGGCAAATCACTTACCTATATTTTGTAGGAATCCAAGGGATGAGTTAAGTCCCTCAGGATTTAAGAATGAGTTAAGTCTTTGACCTACAAAATAGGGACAATTCACCTAGGTTCAAAAAGAGGAATGTAAGGAATATCCTAAGTTTTAAGCCTAGGAATTCTGCAGGTAGCTAGATATGGGCTGGCTCCTGAGTAAGATAACCTGATATGGGCAGGTTGTCGAACCTTTCAATTAACAATGACTCCCAAAGAGTTCAGGGGATGAGTTGTTGAAAGAGAATTTCGAAAACTTAAGATAAAGGATAAGAAAAGATGTCAAAAAGAGAATATAATGTCATAATCGTAATTATGGGAAAGATTGGGCTGATAGCCTATGAGTACCATATTTTACCAGAAAATAGAGAAAATTATGCTGATCATTTCACTGAACTGGGAAATATGCATATGAGGTCTCTATGAGTATGTAATTATGGAAAGTTGAGCCAAAAGTGGCTTTGAACTGTCCGGAAGCATTTCAGTCCCAAATTTCACCAGTAGATAGAGGAAATGATGCTGGTTAATTTGGCTTAATGCAAGAATTTTATCAGGACTCTAGATAGCCAAAATTTATCTGATAGTCTAAAAGTATAAAAAATTCTTACCGGATATCCTAGACCTCAGATATGAGTGAAAAACTACACGAAGATGCGTCGTATAGAGACGGATGTTAGGGAACTGATATAATACTGAAAGGAGGTCTGTAGAAAAAGTTATTCACAAATTAGTAAATTCAGACAGGAGTTTATGACCTCCGGGTATCCGATTGAAAGATTTATCGGTATTCAAACTAAGACTAAATGAGCCCATATGACATAACGTAGATGCCCATAGAGACACCAAGGGAGGCCCAGACTAAGGATATCAGTTCATCGGATAAAATGGGCCTGTGTCCAGAAATGTGCCGAAAATGTGCAAAATGATAAAAATGCCCTTATGCTGTAAAATAGCTGAAGAATGAGTAAAGGGTATTTTGGTCATTTGACTAAGGTTAGTCAGTCAAGAAAGGTTATCTGGATAGTTGACTAGGGTCAGAGAATACTCTGGTGAAATGTGAAAAGATAATAATGCCCCTAGACTCATTAAAGTAAATAAAGATGAACCAAGGGCATTTTGGTAATTTGCCAAGGGATGTTTCTTAGGAATCGAGCCATCAGAGTACTTGAGCTTGATCAGATACCCAAGATAGCATTCCCAGAGTCCAAAAATGTAGCCTAAGGAATATATGGGTTAAAGTGGCATTAAAATACTATTTTAGTGTTATTTCCATAAAGTAAAGTTACTCGATTGACGTGATAACCGGGAAATTGATCAGATAAAGTTTTGGACTTATCTGGTAGTCATGGGATGGCATGAAAGGTGCCAGCAAGATGCCACATGGCGCCAACCTAGAGGGAGAAGAAAAGCTGAAGACACGCGGCACAGTCTCAGCCATGAATTCTGGTGCAAGACTCGGGAATTCTCTGGAAATACTGAGTCAGCATGTTGAGTCAGCAGGTAATTATGAAAGGTCATGAGTCATCAAGATGACATCACCATGATGATGCAATAAGTTAGATTAAAGAAAATAGAAAATTCCAGGAAAATTGGTGGCCACAAGATCAAAGTTCTTGAGAATTATAGAAATGCCATCCATGAAAACTATAAATACCCCCTCCCCCTCCCATTTTCATTCATCCCACGACATACACAAAGAAAGGAAGAGAAAGAAGAGAGAGAAAGATAAAGAAAGAAAGAATGAAGTTCTGGCGGAACTAGGAGCAGTATAGAGATAGTAGAGGTAGTAACTAATCCTAGCTTTTATGTAATGGCTTTGTGATTTGATGTGCTATTATTTGATTGGATTGTTGTCTTATATGTTATGTCTGAAGCTCTACTACATAATGCTATGATCATATGTTATTATTGAGTATGGAAGCATACGGCACACTTATCTGTACACAATCACAAGCAAGCACTATCACACTGTATGTATCTTGTTATGGTTGTTACTACTGAGATTCCCCCGAATCTCATCCCCAATGTATAAGCCATTACAAGGAGGTTATGTTAAGTGAATTTTGAGAAGGGTGAAAGACGCCGTTATGCTGCCAAAATTATGGTAGTGAAGAAAGGAGATGATACGTACTGTGTACATAGGTACTGCTGTCTAAGGAGTCTGGAAGTGAGTGGACCTAGTCGGTTCATCCAGTCTTTCCTAGGTACTTACGTAGAATGGTAGTTCTCACGGGAATTACCGAATCAGTACAAGATCAGTTATTTGTAAAGATAAAGTCTAGTAGTTATGCTGCCAGATTTCAGGTAGGAAAAGATGTAATAGAGATATGAGAATTTTGTGCATGCCCTTTTGTATAACAATTTATTAATTAATAATAAATATTGTTTGGCATGTTCAGCTTGTGTATAAGAAATTGAGAGAGAAATTCGCAGGTCCTGAGGCAGCGGTGTTCCGACCTCAGTTTGACCTAGTAAACGGAAGAGTTTGGCCATGAAATTTGATGATCCAGTAGCACACATCTGGGGCATTACGTGGATAGATAATAGGCCTCATTTGGATGTGTAGAATGAGATAAATCAGTTCTCAAAGTAAAGGTTCAGAATAAGGAACTTAAGAGAAAAATTTTAATTTTTGGGCTTAATTTAAGATATTATTGAGCTAATATCACTTCCGCAAGTGTACTCTGAGGGGTCTAAAGGAGGATGTTTCAAGCTTAGTGGTAGAAACACGCCAAATTTATCCTTTAGTGAAATCCACATAGCTTGAGCGGTTTTGTGTGTCTCAAATTCACACATGATGTCATATGACATAGCACTAAGAAGCGTGATTCTAGCTATGATATTCTTCTTTCTCCAAACCTAGTAAGCCTCTTGTTCTTTCCTGTGCTAGCCCGAATTCCCAGCCTCATCTTCAATCATAGCAGTTGTCAAAAAGTTCAATAACATCTTATTCCTCTAGGATGTATTAGACCTTTATATGTTAGATATCCAAGTTATCCCCGTTGAGTTTTCACCTTTATTTAGTTCAAAAATAATGTTCTTGGTTATCATTTTCAATTCTTAGGCAATTTTGGGTTCTCTTCTTAAGAGAATCATACCAAACAATATTTCAATCATATAGCACAGTGAAGTATACAAAGTCGTATACTTGTATTATTCTTGACTAGAAAATAATAACACTTCAAAATCCATGATCAGGAGCATAAGTTTGTACCCCTATCACACATATACTAGTAATACTCATTATGGGCTATTAAGAATTCCATACAAGTACTTTAACAATAAAACACAACTTTTAGAAGTCTCATCTTCTAAGAGCTCCTACTTATAAGAAGCATGCTTAGATTATATACGAATAATCATATTGTAATTTAAATTAGCTTTATTAAATAAAACAAGACTTGCATTACATTTACAATATTTGAAATCATGTCTTCATAAACAATAAAAGCATAAGGAGTGCCAGTACTATGAGACATCAATCAAGATAACAGTGGAAAAATTTAAGAACAACTCTCCTTAATTTTTTGAGCTTTGGTGACTTTAGCATAAATTTTGAAGTTCTCTCTATAGAGTCAACCCAGAAATATTTTCTAGTGTGCTAGCCTCTGTCTCTTACTTGTCATGAACTTGGCATAATCATGAAGAACTTTATAAATGCTATTTTTTATGTTAATGAGTATGACTAGTTGATCTTTAGCTATCCTCTAGCCAAAACTGGGGTACAGTGTTGAATTACTTTTTCTTCTTCCCCGTTCATAAGTTGTTCAGGAAGAGAAGGCGTAAAGTTAGATCTAGAATATGTGAATATTAATTAAAACTCCTTGAGTAGAGGATCTTCTACTAGATCCTCATGATCCTCTTTAGGGTTATCTCAAGATCCCTTTCTGGATCTGGATCTGAATTTTCTTCAGGGTCCTCATCAAGATCTTCTTCTGGACTATTAATCTCTACAAGCTCCTTCGGTCAATAAGTTCAGGATCTGAATCCTCACTCTCGAGTTCATTTTCTGGAATTTTGTCATCCAGATATGAAGAGCTTAACGAACTATATTCAGTGATTTCAATTATACTTGAAGTCCTTTGACTCATTTTTACATAGGAATTTAATAATATACATTATTATAATTTTCTTAAATTTTTAAACACCTAAAAATACCAGAAAATACATTGAATACTCACAAATAGGTTTAAAATTATCTCCAAAATGAGAAAATTATATATGAAAATGAAGATCTTGATTTTAGGGATTTTTAGGAACAAACCGCATATCAATTAGAGTCCAAACGAGCCTCACGCTCCCTTGGAAGATTAAATTCAAAAAAAATAAAAAACTAGACAGACCCACTCTCGGTACTGGCGCATGGCGTCCACGTACCAGTCTAGAGCTGCCATGTGGTAGTTCTGCAAAAAAAATTAATTTTTTTTTTAAATTATGGATCTGGGTAGGATCCACTGATCCGACCCGATCCAATACCCCTTGGCTCAATCATCCTTTTATATTTTTTTGTTTTTGGGTTGGGTCTCTTATCAGCCCAATAAAATTGTTTTGTGTTTTGTTGGCATGCTGGGCCTGTAGCAGCCTAAATATTTTTTTTGGCTGGGTCTTTCTGCAACCCAAAAAAACTTTCTTCCTTTTTTTCCTTGCCAGTGTCTTGCCCTTTTTTTCTTTTTTTTTAATGAGGTTGTAAAATGATGTCGTTTTGACTGGAGGTCATCTTCAACCTCTAGCAGAGTCATAACGACCTGTTTTATAGAGGTAGCGGGTTTGACCTCCATAACTACGACTTCTGATATCTATTTTTGATATTGTTGAAGTCACTTTCATCGTTTTCGCTCTACGCAATGTGACTATTTTGTAAGCCTAAATCGGAGGTTTTCAGGTAACCCAATTTTACCCGAAACTTTTCTCCTATATAACTCTACCCTCCGACGTCTGTTTTCGACGATCTTGGAGTCTATTCTCATTGTTTTCCCGAGCTCTTCTTAATGGTACTAATTTTAGAGACTAAATCGATTGTTTACATAAACCCAAAAATGTATGTAACGAATACGGTTAATTTTTCACAGTTCTCTTATCTCTACAATAACTAATGGTGAAAAACTAATAGAGATATATTTATGCAGCAGAAATAATCACAACAATAAGAACCTAGCTCAGATATCATTATAGGATTTTGAGCGTACCTGTCGTCAGTTCACTTACTTTAGGTACCCACACAGCAACCTGACACCATTATTAGACTCAGGTCTCTGGTACACAGCAAAGGCACACTAGAGAGGAGAAGAGAGAATATGTCTATCAAGAGAAAAAAGAGCAAAACTAGCCTAGAGTTGTTTCACCCAAATGCTTCTGTAAACGTGAAACACAATAATGGTCCCCCCAGTCACGCATGAAGAGAAAATAGGGGGAGTGTGTGGTTACCTCATAACTGATCCCTCCATCATTTTGAATATTTTTAGGATATTCAAAATGATAACCCAACTCTTTGGGTATTTCTGCTTCAACCACACACACATATATTGGTATGGGCCTAATACACCAAGGGTAGACCGGCCTATTTTTCTACAGTGCTCAACATCATTTGCATTAATAAAGGAAATAGTTAACCAAATATGTAAATTCTATAAGTTCTTTCATTAAATTAGCATCTTATAGAATCAGTTAATTATATGGTATAAAAAACAAAAATTGATATTAATAACAAAATCCATTCATTGAACTCTATTCACTTTATTGGCAAATTTGCCCTAGTTTTTACTCAGGAGCAATATTACCCTAAAAAAAAATTTTTAGTTCAAAATTAATCTAGAAGTGTTAAAATGGAACAATGTTGCCATTTACCGTTAAAATATTAACTATCAACGTAAATGTTTTAATAGTCAACGTTAGTTTTTTAATGGAGTGGGGTAACATTGCTACGTTTTGAAATTTCTAGGGCAATCTTGAACCCAAAATTTTTTTCAAGACAACATTGCTCCTGAGCGAAAATTTTTTGTTCAAATTTGCACATTAACCCTTTTATTTAAGGGCAAAAAATAGACAACTTTTCTACTTGCTCTGTCATCTCCATAAACTATTGAACCTCTATCAATGTTAAGGTTTTTACCATATGCATTCGATATTTGTTATTGGCTTCCCTCTCTCTTATTAGTTGAAAAATAAACCACAAAACTATATAATAAGCTAACAAATGAGAGTATTGTGAACGATACTTTAGTATAACACGCACACATATATATTTGTAATTGCTACTACTTATATTTTATAGCTAACACTCTCTTAAGATATTGGAAATGTGATGTCAGTCGTTAGTATTATCCCGAATAAAAGAAACAAGAAAAACAGAAAATTAAGCACGTGGAGATGAACAAATATGAACATGGACTTTGGAAGATAATAAATCAAATCGATTTGCATTAGCTTAGGAAGAAAGATTCTCTCCAAATATCCATATAGAATAACATGATGCTGATCATTGAGGCAATTTTATTTTCCATTCTTGCTGCATATATATTTCTTTAATTAGTATGAAAACTATACTAAATGTAAATCTTTAATAACATTAATCAGATAAGGTTTTTAATGGGATATGATTTTTTTTCATGAAAAATTAACCAAATGGAATCATATACTTCTCAAGTCCTTAATATAAGATTAATTTAATTAAATTAAGGAAGTTAGTTATATTAGTTAACACTATATATTTTTACTAGAACACTCTAATTCATCTTTCTTAACTCTCTCCCTCTTTCTTTTACTTGGTTGTTATTAAGAAAATATTAAAAAAGTAATTTAAAAAAAATAATAAATATAAGAAATAAGTCTTATATTTATGACCAATATCAACTCCCTAATTAAACTAGAATTAACATTAGATTACTACAACTGGGATCCAGTGAAGTTTTCCCATAAACTAATATGGACGTGTATATGATAGGGATCCAGAATATTGGGGTGGCAATTGGTTATTTATTTATTCCCAATTCACAAGACAACAACGTGCCCATTATATTTATTTCATATCAATTTCTTATGTTTTCTCTTTCTCCTAAAGTCATGTTATCTAAACTTTGTTTAATTAAAATATAATAATTTAATATATTTTAATCTTAATTAGTTGATGACTTATTTAAAATAAATTATATTTTATTTTATTTTTAAGAAAAAATAAACTTCTTAATTTAAGATGATTTTTTATTTTTTTTAAATTAAAATATTTATTTTTTGTTAAAAACAAAATAAATTATAATTTTTTATATGAATAATCAGTTAAATTATTATATTTTGATTAGACAGAGTTTAAATTATGTGAGTCCTTTTAAAGTACGTAAATATTTCTTGAAATTTGAATGTTATACTAATGATGTGTTTCTATTTAATTAATTGGAGATGTTGACGAGGAGAGTTTAAAATTCAACACGACTTAATTAAAGCATGAAACTAGGGACAAGTATGTATTTGAAATTCAGTGAAAAATCCTCAATTGTTTTCTGAAATAATAATCAGAATTTATATTTCTTAAAAGTAGAAATTAATATATACTAATTGAAATAGTTTTAAACTAGAGAAAATCATATTAGACGTACTTATATTTTCTTCAAATTTTTAAATTGATACCTATGTGTTTTTTCTATTAGTTAAATTTTTAATTTTGTTCTCTTCAGCACCATTAATTTTTGTGCAGAGGCTAACAATACTAATAGACTAAAGTTACAAGGGTTTAATGGTGGAACTAGAAATTTGGGACGAGAGGGAACTCTTAACAAGTTTTTTCTTATGAACAAATAAACTATTCTTTTAATCCTTAATATAATAGCTAATTGACTTTTTTAGACTGATTAATAAAGTTAAATGTATAGTTAATTATAACTAATATAAGAGTTAGTTGATTAATTTGGGTTGATTAATAAATATATTATATGAATTCGTCTCGAGGGTTTATATTTAGTTGTAATTAATTGATTTATTTGACTTCTTTAATCTACTAAAAAAATTCAATTAACTCTTATATTAAGAACGAAAGAGTAAAATATTATAAATACAATAGACAATGGGATATAGGGGAACAAGAGGGGTAGTCGCCCCTCTGTCCCTCCCCTAGTTTTGCCCCTACAAAGGTTAATTTTTCAAATTAAATCTTTAATTTTACTCTATTAGCACTATTAATTCCTGTGTAGAAGCTAACGCTGCTAATAGACTACAAAATCATAATTTAGGTATTGATACCACTATGATATTTAATATATTTAGAGTCTCAATTTAAGATTTACTAATTTTTAGAGTCTTTTTCAAGAATTTTTTCTTTATTTAATCTATATATTTTATCGTACGCGCGCATATAAATATATATACACAAACATATAATAGATTTATAAGTAAAGGTATATTCAGCACCCTAAACTAATTTTAGAGGGACAATTAACACTCTAAAATATTTAAGGATACAATTAGCACCCCAAACTAATTTTAGAGGTGCCACCAGTACTCTAAAATATTTAAATTGGTATAATTTTACCTTTTTACTAATAGAAATATAAATGTATATCCGATCCATATCACGTAAGCTTTTTATTTTAACATATTATTATTTAAAATATCACATATGTCATATTGTTTAAAAAAGAATAATGAATAAACCTTAAAATTGACATTATATAGAATTTATATGTGAATATTGAGAAATTTTATAGTTTATTTAGTATAATTTATTAAAAAAATATTACACATGTGGCCTTTTAAATAATAATGTGTCAAAATAAAAAATTTATGCGGCGTGTATCAAATAAAAATTTGTGTTTTATTATTAAAGGGATAAAATTGCAACAATTTAAATATTTTAGGGCTCTAAAATTAGTTTGGGATGTTGATTGAACCCTTAAATATATTAGGGTATTAGTTATTCTTCTAAAATTAATTTAAGATATTAGATATATTTTTATCCTAGATTTATTAAAAGATTATACTATTTATAAGATACTGAAATCGGACTAATTATTGAATTGAGAGAAGTAGTGGCTCAAAGATTTGTGATTCAACTATGGTTGAAATAAATTCAATCCATGACGATGAAATAATATAATTTAATTAAAGTAGATAAAAATATTCATATATAATCATAAAAAATAATATTTAAATAAAAAAGTATTAAATTATAAATAAATAAAAAATTCATTCAAAAAATATATAATTTAATAAAATAGAGTTATTAAAATATAAATATGGTGTATCTCTAATTTTTTTACTTAAAAGTTAAAACAACATGATTTCATACTTAATAAGAGAAAAAATTATAAAATCTAACCTAACTAGTTAGTCAATCGGGTTAATTTTGAGTCAATCGGATTAATTTCGTGTTGCTCATTCCTTACAGTAATTGATTACTTGAACTAGTTAATGGTTGGGTTACTAGTCATCCTTCATAGGCTATGTCAAAAATGGATGACTAGCCTTCGAATTTTGTTTTTATTAAGACAAAATGATATTAAATAAATATAATTTTTATAAATTACATAAAGTTAAAGCATCTATATGAAAGCTAAAAAATCTTAAGAAAATAAGGCAAAGTTCCCATTTAAATACTCACGCCAAAAATATTACTTTCTCCAATCATAATTATAAAAATCAGTTAATTTTTTTAAATAAATTTAAAAAATTAAATAAATTAATTAATTATAATTTAATTTAATTTTTTAAAATAAATTTATATTATATATATTCTTCAATTTATTAAAATTAATCAACTATATTTTTTATTAATTATAATTAATTTATTTATTTATATTTATAAATCTGTTTAAAAAAATAATTAATTTTTATAATTAAGATTTATATAACATTTTTGAAAGAGAGACGTGGAGACTTGCGTTGAGACTTGGGAAGATTGAGATTTCATATAATAGGTAAGGGCTTTTTTGAGGATAGCCAAAATGTAGGTAGCCTGGACGGGTACGATATATATACATATATATATATATATATATATATATATATATATATTGATATAGAATATTAATATTGTAAAATCACGTCAGCTTTTAGTTATAACAATCAGTTAAATTTTTTTATAGATATAATAAATTAAATAAATTAATTAATTATAACTAATATAAAAATTAATTGATTAATTTTTATAAATTAAAGAATATATAATATAAAGTTATCTTCAAAAATTAGATTTAATTATGATTAATTAATTTATTTAACTTTTTAAATTTATCTAAAAATTTTAACTAATTTTATAATTAAGATAGAAAGTTGTAATTATTTTATTCTCAATTGACAAGTCAACAACGTCAAGGGCCTTTTTTTTATATTTATTTATTTATTTTGTCAATATTATATAATTATATTTATTCATCTCGATCTGCTGTTATTCTCTTCCCTGGTCAACTGATCTCCTTCTTCATCATTCTTCCTTCCCTCATCCAACCAACATCTTCCTTGTAAATCACACTAGTATATAAAAAAATTTCTATGCCAGAACTTTTACATTACTTTGTTGTTGTAAAGACGATATAGAAAGTATGACTGTACAAAGACTAAGTTGAATCAAACCAAGTATCAATCTCAATTACCTATGCTGAAATTTTTTATAAATAAACGTGAGACTGTTGATTTTTTACATTTATTTCATTAGCAACAGAAACAATACAAAACATTTTTTACATCATTTAAAACAACTAATATAAATAGGTATTTAAATTAATTGCAGTAGAAAAGCCTTTTTTACACTAGCATGAGTTGTCTCAGAATCATATCTTTTATAAAGAATACTCAGTAATATTTAGTTTGATAATTTTATTCAAGATCAAAATACATTCAATTTTATTCTTGTAACATTAAAAAGAATAGATTGTTACTTTAATTAAAATTACACTCACTACAAAAAAGAAAAAAAGTCACCTTGGATCACATAGCAGCATTTCACCGGGCGGTAGCTAGAGGGGAGAAAATAGGTCAGCTCACAAGTTGCGAGTCCACCCACCACAACCCGCGGACTAGCACAGCTTGCTCCAAAACGAGCTGGCAAAATACTAGCCCGAGCCCATGATGGCGAGTTGGCCCGCAGTCTATGTAACACCCCAATTTTCAGGCCTAGAGATTCAGAAAGTAAGCCTGAAATAGATAGACTACCAAACATCTTTGAGCAGAAGTCCCAGAAACATACAGAGGGATTTTAGGGACTAAACTGCAAATAAGTGAAAGTCCAGGGACTTATATGAAAGTCCCTAGGGATATGGGCTGGCTCCTGTGTAAGATAACCTGATATGGGCAGGTTGTCGAGCCTTTCAATCTACAATGACTCCCGAAGAGTTCAGGGGACGAGTTATTGAAAGAGAATTTCTAAAACTTCAGATAAAGGATAAGAAGAGGAGTAAAGATGCCAGAAAGAGAATTCAATGGCATAATCGTAATTATAGGAAAGATCGGGCTGGTAGCCGATGAGTACCATATTTTGCCAGAAAATAGAGAAAATTATGCTGATCATTTCACTGAACTGTGAAATGTGCATATGAGGTCTCTATAAGTATGAAAGAATTAGATATTTGACCAAGGGTAAAATGGTCATTTTTGAAAAGTGTGAGCGGGAGCGTACTTTCAGGCAAAAATAGCCCGGTTCGGATTAAATATCTGAAAATACTGAGAGATAGAGAAAAGGATTCCGGGTTGAATGATGAAACACAGAATTTTGATTTGAGGTCCCGATTTTTCTATAAAAATTCCCGAAGATGAAAATTTACAGTTATAATCGGTAAAGGAAAAGCAGTCCAAATAGAGATGATCGGACTGTGGCTAGAGGCCATACAGTATTTTCAAGGCACATAGTGACACCAGGGAAGGCCCAGGCCCATAATATCAGTTCAGTGGTAAGAGGGGCCGGTGTTCGGGAAAAATGTGCAAAATGACGAAAATGCCCTTATGTTATAAAATAGCTGAAGAAGGAGTAAAGGGTATTTTGGTCATTTGACTAAGGTGAGACAGTCAAGAAAGGATATCTGGATAGTTGACCAGGGTCAGAGAGTACTCTGGTAAGATGTGAAAAGACAATAATGCCCCAGACTTGTTAAAGTAAATAAAGAGGAACCAAGGGCATTTTGGTAATTTGTCAAGGGGTGTTTCTTGGGAATCGGGCCATCAGAGTACTTGAGCTGGATCAGAGACCCAAGATGATATTCTCAGGCCCAAAAACGTAGCCCAGCATAAATGTGAGAAAAAGTGGCATTAAAATAATGATTTAGTGACTTTTCAGTAAAGTAAAGTTACTCGGTTGGCACGATAACCGAGAAAGTGATCAGATAAAGTCCGAGACTTATCTGGATAGTATTGGATGGCGTGAAAGGTGCCATCAAGATGCCACATGGCGCCAACATAGAGGAGAAAGAAAAAGTTCAAGACACGTGGCACGATCTCAGCCGTGTATTCCGGTGCAAGACTCTGGAACTAGCTGAAAACGCTGAGTCAGTTGATGAGGTGTCCCAGGATCTTGTAATTTCGCCATGTGACATATGAGGTGTCCCATGAGGTGTCCCTTGGGATGATGTCATGGATGATGCAGTAAAGGGAATAAAGAAAATAGGAAATTCCGGAAAAACCAGGACCACAAGTTCAGATAGCTTCAAAATTACAGAAATGCCATCCACCAAAACTATAAATACCCCCGCTTGCCTTCATATGCATCACGGACAAGAGCATTTAAGAGAGAGAAGGAAGTGCTAGTGAGAGAAAGTGAGAGGAAGAAAGAAAGGAAGGAAGTTCTGGCGGAGCTGGAAGCAAGATAGAGATTCTAGAGTTCTGCTAAGCTTTTGAGGTAGTAACTAATCCTAACTTTTATGTAATGGCTTTGTGATTTGTTGTGCTATTGTTTGGTTGGATTGTTGTCTTATATGTTATGCTTGAAGCTCTGCTACAATGCTATGTTCATATGTTATTGAGTATGGAAGCACGCAGCATACTTATTTGTACACAATCACAAGCAAGCACTGTCACTCTGCATTACATATATTGTTATGATTGTTGCTACTGAGATTCCCCCGAATCTCATCCCAATAAATAACCCATTACAGGGGAGGTTACGTCAAAGTGAATTTTGGGAATTTTAAGAGACGCCGTTATGCTGCCGAAATTATGACAAGATGAGGAAAGGAGCTGATACGTACTATGTACGTAGGTACTGTCTAAGGAGGCTGGAAGTGAGTGGACCTAGCCGGTTCATCCAGTCTTTCCTGGGTATTTACGTAGAATGGTAGTTCTCACGAGAATTACCGAATCGGTACAAGATCAGTTACTTTCTGAAGATGAAGCGTAGCGGTTATGCTGCCGGATTTCAGGCAGGAAAAGATGTAATAGAAATATGGGAAATTTTGTACATACCCAGATGTAAAATAACTTATTAATTAATAATGAGTATTGTTTGGCTTGTTTGACTGATATGTGATGGATATCTACATATGTGTGTAAAGTTGTTTGCTGGAAATTGCCACTATAAACAGTAACTCGTGGTGACCTAATGATGTTTGACCCATAATTAAAAATAGTAAAGGGATGAATAAATGTATGAAATTTTTATGGTAAATAGTAGACATATTAAGCTTCGATTTAATATATAGAATGTCTCATTTGGATGTCTACACATGGAGATATAAATTATTAAAGTTGGGACCAGAATGCTGGATTCAGGAGAAAAACGCTGGATGAACAGTAAAGTTGTAACGTTGACTGACGTTGACTTGGTCAAGGAGTGGTCAACAAGTAATTTTTCCCTGAAAGATAATTGAGTTAGCTTCAAGTAGCAATTGGAACCACTTCATTTCGATTTTTCTAGAATTAGTTATGATTTTTCGAAGTCAGGTCACTCATATAGAATTTACATAATGAACAGTACTCGATAAGAGTAAAACTCCAGATTGAGAAATTGGACTTCAATGACCTTGAAAGTGGTTCTAAATACTACCAAATGGTCCCCAAGACGTATGAAAGTAAGGATGTTTCAGTCTAGATGGCCTGCCACTTTTTTTTAATTTTTTAATATTTTTAAAAAATTATTTATAAACTTTTAAAATACAAGTAATTTTTTTTAATGTTATATTAACATAATAAAAAAATATAACATTAAAAAATTGCTAATGTTATATTTTTAAAAATTTCTAATTTTTATTATAAACTATCAAATTTTATAACTATAAATTTAAATAAATATTAACATAATATTAATCAATTATAATATTTTAACATATATCAATAAATAAATAATCATTTTTACTAGTATTTGATAATGGAGGTATTCAAAGTAATATTTGAATAAAATAAATAATAATATTAATATTTAAAAAAAAAATACTGGCGGACTGAGAGGGGGTGGGTTGTGCAGCCTACCTTATTTTTATGTAAAACGAGTTTAACCCATTTTACCACCTCTAGCGGTGGCCATTAGATAAAAATTATGCTAATTAATTAATGAAATAGTTTTAGCAGTCTATGCGAACATTTAAAAAAATCATTTTCAAAAAGTCTCCCTCATGTGATTAATGAAATATTATGAGTAAATGTTTATGGTTCAAACCTTCTTTAATTATTTTTTAAAAAAATAAATTTATGTAAATAATATTACATAATTTATTTTATTTAATATTAAATAAAAAATTAACTTGTAACATATTCTCACTTTAAAATACGCTCTACAAAATAAAACTTATATATATAATTTTAAAATTAAAAAACAAATAAATTATTGCTGTGCATGCACCAAAACCGGGATTCACTTTCTAGTTGGAGAGAGAGAATGGGAAATGAGGAGAGAGAAAAATACCCAGTTCTTTGGGACCCACGTGACCCCGCTCTTTGCTTTATGGAAAAACCGTGTCATCATAGATTCATAGAAGAGTTCCATAAACGATTAGCTACGCCTCTAGCTGGCTTACTATATATAAATAAGCGTGAAAGAAAGAATTGCTTCGTTCAGCTTTCGCCTTAAAACAACCATCTCTGTTCCACTACCGTTAGATTAATTCTCTCTCCCTCTCCCTCTCTTCTCTCTTAGTTCTTCACATACTGATAAATCAAGAGAAGACGAAGAAGAGCGAGACTATTCTGGTGACTACTGTTAGATTAAGATTCAACCGATCTCTCAGCTTCAAAGAAGAAGAACTAGCAGTAAGATTAATTTTTCCACTGCTGTTAGATTAATACTCTCTCTCTCTCTCTTCTCTCTTTCTCTTGGCTTCTTCACACAAACAGAAGAAGAGGGGAAAGAGAGAATTCTGAAAACTACTGTTTGATTAATATTCGATCGGTTTCTCAGCATCATGACAGGGAGATCGATACTGAATTAATTAAGAGAAGAGGAAGAGTACAATCGAAGAGGAAACATGCATACACGGAACCACTGGGGAGGATCGTTCGAGATGAGCAGCAACAACGAGATTAATGGAGGAGGAGGATCTGAAGTAGGATTGTACAAGTCGGGAGCAGGAGATCAGTACGAGACGTCGACGATGGAGTGGGAGGACAAAGGAGCGGCGTCACGGCGGCACCATATTCAGAATCAAAATCAAGATCTGGATGAGATGCAGCAGAGCTGGTTGTTAGGGCCGGAGGATCCGAAGAAGAAGAAGAAGGAATATGTGGATTTAGGATGCATTGTGTGTAAGAGGAAGCTTCTGAAATGGAGTATCGCTTCGATTCTCATCGCCTTCATCGTCATCGGTCTTCCGATCATTATCGCTAAGTCGTTGCCCAAACACAAGGGTAAACCTGCACCGCCTGATAATTACACTCTTGCCCTCCACAAGGCGCTTCTCTTCTTCAACGCTCAAAAATGTACGTCGTCTCTCTCTCTCTCTCTCTCTCCAATACATCATTTTCAATTTAATTTATTATTACATGCTAAAATTTAGTGAATTGCATATTCTGAACTTTAATTTAATATTAATTAATTTTTTTAACTTAAATATCTATAATAATATCAGTTTTTTAATTAAAGAAAAGTGTTATAAATATTACTCAACCGATCCTAAATATACTTTATAATATAATTTATATTATAAATTATTTTATATTTAGGATTAGAAAAATAATTTATTATGAATTATTAGATTGTTTAAATTTAATTTAAAATATTTATTAACAAACTTAATTTTGTCGAAATAATAATTAAAATTTAAAAAGGAAAAAATATCTACTTAAGTTTATGGAGGATATTTTAATAATAAATTAAGTTAAACTTCTATGGTTAATTTTCTTATTTGAACGGAGATGTATCAATTTTCTATATTTTTAATGTTTAAATATGTAAAATCTCTCTAAATTTTATGTTAGTTATAAATAATTTTTTTATTTTTAAAAATTTAAATTAATATTTTATATTTTGATAAGAAGCTTCTACCATTAAAATTGTTGTTAACAATTTTTGTCATATCATATATATTTTTTATTATATACAACATCATTTAAAAATAACACTTGACAATTCATATATAATTTTAAATAGTTTATATTTTTTATTTAAACATAGTTAAATAAATATTTTAAATATTTTTTAAGTATTTTATATTTTTAAATATTTAAAAAATATTATAAAATATATTTCAATCGTCAAGTGTTATTTAAATATTTAAAAAATTAAAATTATATATCAAATATGCCAAATATTATTTTTTAAATGAAATGATATATAATAAAAAAATATAAAAAATTATGAAATGATAAAACCGTTAACTTTAACAATAATTCTAACAGCAGGTCTTGATAATTAAAATATAAAATATTAAGATTTTAAATTTAATATTTTAAATATTAGAGAGATTATGTGTATCTGACCTAAAGTTTAAGAAAAATTTTATATATTTTAGCCTATTTTAAATTTTTATTTACACCATTTTCAAAGACTCACCTATATATATGCTGAAATGTTGTCTTTATGCATATATGATGCATTACATTTACATTTCAGTTCACACCTAAACATGATGCATGCGTTGATAATGCATGTATATATATATATTTCTTTTTTTTTTTTGACTATATATATTTAAAATAATTACAATATTATGGCTAATTGTCCTGGAGTTGTGAAGAAGGATCGAAAAACTAAAATGTAAAGACGTAAAGAAAATGTGGGTTTTTCCCTCTGTCACATCAGAAGCACGCCTTCATATTGCAAAATTCATCAATTATGGGACAAGACTAGTTGAAATTATTGAAAGCAATTTAAAACTTTTTAATAGACACAATCAATTTATAAATGGTAAAAACTCTTGTATATGTTGACGGTAATTAAAACGTAGTCTTAGTCATTACTAGAATTTAAGTAAGAGATTAGATGTCGTGTAGTATTATTAAGTTTTGTATGTCATTATATAGCTGTAATTTGCATATACTACTTTATTTGACTAGCATTTAATTACGCTGTGTTATGCATAATTAATTGCTGTGTCCACGTAATTAATTAAGATCTGAACGGCTAAAGTATTACTATTTTATGAATTATGTTATATATACACACACAGAGAGAGACTGATTCTCATTAGGTATGTGACAAGAAAATATTTTCAAAATTTATGTCAGAATTATGATTTTTTTCATTTTGAAAATATATACATATATAAATTTTCTATAAAGTAAAAAAAATATTGAGCACTTTAGTGTAATTCAAAATTTTATTATCATATCATTTATGAACTTAAATGCATATTTTTAATATAAATTTTTAAAAACCATAAAAATGTATCTAATTTCAACATATATAATTTTAAAAAATTATTGCAACAGACAATTATATACATGCACGTCTTGGTCATGCTGTTGTATATTAAACTCTTGATGGGATTAAGCAAATTAAAAAATTAAAAGGTTGTTGTTGGAATTGATACTGAAATTATCATTTTTTTTAAATTTTCCATTAAGTTACAAGAAAGACGCTTAGCTTCAATCCTTTGACTTGTTCTAAAAGCTTAATTTTTTAATTGTAGGGCTAAAATAAAGAAAATTGTATTATATTCATATGAAAGCATTTTAATTGTTACTTTGTCATTATCAAAACCTACTGCCCAATTAATTGTTTTAGAATTTATTTCAAAAGTCCACCAATGGTTGTTAACAATTAATTTGACATAGTCAAAATACATATTTAAATGAATATGCTAATGGCTTTTCGCGTGAGGTTGCTTTTGCTCTTTAGATATGAATATATGTAGCAGCTGGCTGAAGAACACACACAGATACAGCTACACGATCTTGACTTTAAAATTTGAAATTGATTGGTTGTCTTATTTGAAAAAAAAAGTATTATATATTGTCAAAGTAAATATAAATTAATACCACAGCATAAGGTTTACGCTTAATTACGTGACATAAAAGTATATGTAAGTATTATCACCCTTTTCAATTTTGTTTGTCTTTAGGGAGAAAAATAATTTTACTAAAATTTTAACAACAAAAATAATAAAATTTAGATGCTTTATATGGTTTAGTGTGGGAAACTAACTAAATCTATACTAAATAAATTTGAAGTATTGGATATCTAAAAGGTTTTGTAGTTCATGGTCCCTCCATGGGATAGTACTGCCTAAATATGACTGGTTTAATGCAATATCCAGAAAATTAAATTTATTTTGGTCAAAGAAAAACATGTGATTTTGGTTAAATCCTTTAGTACTCTTATTAAAAGGGATGTGAACTGAATTTTCCTGGAGCAAATAATAAAATTTTATTTTTTTTTACAACTAAAAAATATTCACCTTAACTACATATATGTGAATTCAATTTAGATACAAATTAACTCTTCTTTTTATTTTTTTTCATTTACTGCATTAACAAATATATATGTTAAATCATAGTGTTATCTACAACCTAACACATTATTATTTTGTTTGAAAATAGAAGTATATTATTAACAACAAAAGTCTAATGTAACACACATCTATTAAATTCAGAGGAATTGAAGATGCATAGTTATGATGTGGAGAACAATAATACTTTATTGGATGGAATGATCATGTGAAATCTTTTGTATCTTCCTATGGAATCTTGATGAGTTGACTTAATATAATTGTATTCAGGGAGATGAGTTTGATCCACCATCTACTATGGATTATGGAATCAAGCCTATCTACTATCACATTCATTAAATTAAATTAATAGATTATATATCTATTTGTCTTGATTTGATGGTTATAGAGTAGAATCATGTCATTTTAAAACTATGTAGAAGTACAAATTAAACTAAAAGCTTCATTCTTTTTTAGATTAAAATTCAAATTTAGCTGAAGTTTTTTTAACCTTGAATTGAAGTTAAAATATCACTCTCTTATTTACATTGAGAGAGATTAATAGCATATACTCATTTGTTTTATTTATACAATATATAGAGAAATAATATTTTTTTTTATTTATAAGTCACATTATTAATTTTTTCATATGAATATACAATTTTACCCTTTATATATTGTAAACTTTGCTTTCATGGGATATATAATATATATTAAATAGGGATAAAGTTATAAAGTTATTGAATTTTAAGATAATGTTAAGGAGTTTTAAGGTTGTTCTTACTTTTAGTAAAACATATTGGCTCTGTTAAGATATGAGTACAATTTTTATCGTTTAAACTTTTCTTGGTATAATAATCAAAATCCGTATAAAAAGTGTGTGACACTCATTTTGATTGACTGTTACATTAATTAGTCATTTTATAAATTGAGAGGCTGATTAATTTGAATTTTGGTGTGGTTAATGAATGAATGAAGCTGGAAGATTACCAAAGAACAACGGAATACCATGGAGGAGGAACTCAGGGCTGAACGACGGAAGCGACGTTCCGGAGCTGAAAGGAGGATTAGTTGGAGGATATTACGACGCTGGGGACAACATAAAGTTCCACTTTCCGATGGCTTACACAATGACGATGCTGAGTTGGAGTGTGATTGAATATCGCCAAAAATACGAAGCCATTAATGAATACTCTCATACTCGAGATCTCATTAAGTGGGGTGTCAATTACTTACTCAAAACCTTCAATTCTTCTGCCCCCAGAATCGACCGGATTGCTGCCCAGGTACTTTACTTTTCTTCCATTTAAAAAAGAGACAAAGTTATATAAATGGTACTCCGGTCCTTAATATAAGAGTTAGTTAACTAATTTGAATAGATTAAGGTTGCTAAATAAATTAATTAATTATGATCAAATCTATATTATATATTCCTTAATCTACCCAAATTAGTCAACTAGATCTTATATTAGTTATAATTAACTGATTTATTTAGTTTTCTTAATCTATCTAAATTAGTCAATTAGCTCTTATATTAAAATCGAAAGAGTATTAAAACATAATCTGAATTGGCTAGTCTAAACTAGCAAACTAGTTCTCTGACTAGTCCGATTTAGAGTTTTGGACATGATGACTGTGTTATATTTTATATTTTTTTTTCTCTTCTTACTAAACATTATGTGCTCTAGGAATTTCGTTTTATTAGATTATGTATGGTTTATATATGACTGTTCTGTTTACTTATGGAATAATATTTTTTTCATTTAAATATTACCCTTTTCTAGTTATATACAAATATTTTTATATATTTTAATTAAATTAAATTATTTTAATTGTGATTGAGTTAGTTTGAATCAACAACATTTAGACTACTTAATTTTAAAGTTATATATAAATATTTTATATATTTTAATTAAATTATATTATTTTAATAAACATAACTAGATTGATCGTTGGACTATTTATCCTTGAATCAATGTCTTAACCGGTCTAATTCTAATTACCTTGTTGTATTATATCGCTCTTTTTTCTCTTTATTTATGCTTATTGATAGGGTTTAGATTCATATATATATATATATAATACGTACCTACCTGGCAACATTTCAGGTTGGTGTAGCCAAGGAAAATGGAACAACACCAGACGATCACCACTGCTGGCAGAGACCAGAAGACATGGACTATCCTCGTCCAACCCAAATGATAACCGCCGGCCCTGAACTCGCCGGCGAAATGGCAGCGGCATTAGCAGCAGCATCCATAGTGTTCCGAGACAACACTTCCTACTCTCAAACCCTCGTCCACAATGCCGCGAAACTCTACGTCTTCGCACGAGACAACGGCAAGAGATCTTCCTACAGCCGCGGCAATCCAGACATAGAACCCTATTACAACTCTACCAGCTACTTTGATGAGTACATGTGGAGTGGTACATGGATGTTTTATGCAACAGGGAATACTTCGTATCTTACTTTGGCAACTCATCCTTCTGTGGCCAAGAATTCGAAGGCGTTGTTTATGGTTCGAGATTTGATTGCTCCAAGTTGGGACAACAAGTTGCCTTCAGCCATGTTGTTGTTGACGAGGTTAAGGATATTTCTGAATCCTGGCTATCCTTATGAGCAAATGTTGGGCACGTACCATAATGTCACAAGTCTTACTATGTGCTCTTATCTTCATCGGTTCAACGTCTTCAACTTTACTAAAGGTCAGAATCAGTTCAATGTCTTCAAGTTTTATATGTGCATTAGAATTATTGATCATCAGTAGGCAAACTTGATCACTTACCTACATGCTACAATCATTTGATATTAAGGAATTATTTCTTTCATAATATTAATTAAGTACGTCAACATGGGTTAGAACATTTAACACTACAAAAAAATTGATTTTCAGCGGCGACTTTTGTCGCCGCTGAAAGGGAAAAAGTCGCCGCTGAAAACATTTAGCGGCGACATTTTGTCGCCGCCATGTCGCCGCCTATAAGACTGTCGCCTATTCCTATTAGCGGCGACAATATTTTGTCGCCGCTGAAAGTCCACAATCAGCGGCGACACAGTGTCGCCGCTGAAAGTCCACAATCAGCGGCGACACAGTGTCGCCGCTGAAAGTCCACAATCAGCGGCGACACTATGTCGCCGCTGAAAGTCCACAATCAGCGGCGACACTCTGTCGCCGCTGAAAATATATCATTTAATAACTAATTTTTAATTTATTTCTTAATATTATTTATTTAATTTATTTAATTTTTAATTTTTGTGATAAAAAAATATAATTTAATAACAAACAATAAATGATAAATAACTAAATAAATCAGAATCTAATAACATTGATAAATATAAAATATCAAATTAGTTCAATTACGAACATAAATTTATATAGAAGGACCAATACTATGACTAGAAGACCCCTTTTGCATCAAGGCAGCAAATTGAGCTTGTATCTTTTGCTCCATTTGTTCCATTAGTCTTTGCTCGAATTGCACACGCTCTTGTTGCATCTTTGCACGCTCTTCTTCCATCTTTGCACGCTCTTCTTCCATCTTTGTACGCTCAGCCTCCATTTTTTCTCTTTCCTCTTCAAATTTTTTATCAAACTCTTCCTGTAATTGGGCACGCATACTCTCAACAACTGAAGTATCTGTAGATTGAGGGCGATTTCTCTTCCTTGAAGGCTCCGCTCCATACCCTTTCCCTCTTACATACCCTGACCTCTCACCAAGAACTGTCGCCAATATTTCTTCTGACGTCATTCGAGCATCACTCTCTAAATCTTGGTCTTGTCGTTGAGAAAGCTCGTGCATACGACTCTATAATAAAAACATTTAAAACTATTAAATAAAATATAAAACTAAATCAAAATAAAATATTAAACAACAATACGTACATGAAGCTGTTCAGAGTGTGCGTCAGCCCATACTACTTGTCCATCTAATGTCTTCCTAGTATGCGTTATCTCCCATAGCCGGTCAGGAGGAATAGGTTGTCCAGTAGTAGGATCTCTCTACAAAATAATAACATAGAAAATGCGAAGAATAGATTTTACAATAAGAAAAAGGATTGAAAATTTAAATTATAGTAGTGATAGATTAAACTTACTGTAGCATACTCAATCTCTGCAAATGACCGAGGACCACATGTATGTTTAGTCATTTGTTTTTCTCGATTTATCGTGTTTCTTGCACTTTTATTCTACAACAAAATAAAGTAAGTAAGAAGAATTTAATAATTAAAATAAAAAATATAATTTATTTAGAAAGATAGTAAAATACCTTAAACATATCAGACTTAAAGTATATTAATAACCACTCCCAATCTTGAAAACTAATAGTTTGAGGAGGATCAGCCAACCTATCCTCATCAGTCTCATATTTCTTGTAGTGAGAGTGCAGATTGTTCTTCCAATTTCTGAATGCATTTTGTAAAATAATTGATATAGAAATATGAAACTTTTCTTCACTAATTGCATCAGCAGGTTCAAATTTATCCTGAAACAAATAATCATTAACACTTGATACAATGAAATAAATAAACTAAAATAAGTATAACAAGTTGACATACATAATACCTTTATTTTTAAAATCATATCATGACCATATTTTTCAAAAACATTCTTCCAGCTACCTCCACCATCCCTGAAAGAGATTGTGGTTCTAAGAGTTAGACCACAATAATTAGAAAAGTCTCTTGCTTCTGCACCGATTGCTCTTGACATGGAATCTGAAAATTTGACTCGAATCTTTGCTCCTTGTGCAGTCCTCAAATTAACGTTAATAGACTTATAAACTCCTCTGCCCTTGTTGATTGCAGTAGAAGAGCCTATCATTAAAATTTAATTGCAACAATTAAATGTTACATGCGATGTAAATCAATTATTGTAAATTTGAAACAAACTTACCTGCACTACTATTTTGAGTATGGGGAGTAGCAGGAGAGTTGATAGGCATTTCCTCAAATTGCTGTTGCAGTGATAGCGGTGAAATAACAGGTCTTGATTGAGGTGTAGAGCATGTACCTCGGCTATTTGTGTTGTCATTAGATGTAACAGAAATACTTTTCCCACCTCGCCCTCTCTTTAACACTGACATATCCTACAAAAATATACATTTCATTTAAGAAATAACAATCAATCAAACAAGAATCAATGTACGTATTAATAAAATATACCATATCAAGTAATTTCATTCAATTGAATCTTCCGTCGCACTATCACTTAAACTAATGTCTTCTGATTCATCTGTTTCTTCTATTTCACTTTCTTTTTCAGTATCGCTATCAAAGTCGTCAAGAAGATCCTCTTCATCACTAAATCCAGTATTAATGGCATTACTTGTATGTATTTGTGATGGTTCTCCTTGAACTAAGGGCTGCGTTTGTCCATCTTCTCCATATAAGTTAATAATAACATCATCAAGTTGTGTAGGACTTGCATTGTAAACATTTAAGTCTACCACCAACTGTTGATAAGGTTCTGTGTCAACCATAGGATCATGTACCCCACTATCATCAATATCACCGTCAGCTGGTACATTAAACAAGTCTCGTGGGTTTGTTTTGACAACAACGAGCCAACCGGGTGCAACAATGTCATCCACATAGAAAACTTGCTCAGCTTGAGATGCTAGAATAAATGGTTCATCTGTTTGTAATGAATATCGCGTGTTCATACTTATGAACCCGTACTTATCAACCTTATATCCTTTGTCATAATGAGCAACATCCCACCAATGGCACTTAAACAAATATACTTTTCGATTGCCTATGTAAGACAACTCATAAATATCCTCTAACACACCATAATATTCTTTGTCAGCATTAGTGTCATCACCCTTAGCCAGGATACCGCTGTTTTGAGTTTTTTTTCCTGTTGCACGGTCTTTTGTATGAAAACGAAATCCATTGCCTATGAACATGGAATAACGATTCACAATCGTCAATGGGCCAATTGATAAACTGATGAGTTCATCACTAACATGGCTCTGTGTAGATAATGATGTCACCTTTGAGGACAAAAGTCATGTGTTAGATAAATTATATATAAATGTAGATAATGATGTCACCTTTGAGGAAATATCTCTTGCAACAACACATGGTGATCATGACACTTCAAACCAAACAACTTTCGCTCCTGAATGTTGACACATCTTGAAATATTAGATGAAAATGCATCAGGGACTTTTAAGTTAGCCAAGAATTGTAAACAGGATTGTTTATTTTCAGGGGACAATGTGTAAGGAGCAAGAGGAATAGAAATACTATTACCATCTTCAACTGGGTGCATGTCACTCCTAATACCCAAATCCATCAAGTCGTATCTACTTTTAATTGTATCCTTCGTCTTTCCAACCAAATCCATCACCGTGCACACAATGTTATGAGAAACATTTCTTTCTATATGCATCACATCAAGATTATGTCGTATTAACAAGTTCTTCCAATAAGGCAATTGGAAAAAAATACTTTTTTTCCTCCAATTGTAAGCAGAATTATGTGTACGACGCTTTCGCTTTGTACCTTTCCCAAATGACACATCACCCAAGTGTTGTAGTTGCGTAAGTACTTCATCTCCGGTCAATGGAACTGGTGGATCCATATGCTCTTCCTTACCGTCAAATGATACCTTATTTTTACGCCATGGGTGATTTTGTGGAAGAAAGCGCCTATGGCCCATGGAAGAAACCGTCAAATTGATGGTCAAAGTGTTTCCAAGCTAAAGAATCAACTGGATGTCTCAGTACATCATCATTTGAGTGTTTCTCCTTATGCCACCTCATTTCTTTAGCTGTATCTCTTGACATATAAAGTCTTTGTAACCTAGGTGATATAGGAAAATGCCTCAAGACTTTATGTGGAACCTTCTTCCCTTTCTGTTTATTTAGCTTCCATCTAGGCATCTGACACTTAGGACATGATTCTGCATTTGTGTGCTCTCCCCAATACAATATGCAATCATTCTCACAAGCATCAATTTTATTGTAATCTAAACCCAGATCGCGAATTATCTTCTTAGCTTCATAGAATGAGTCTGGCACTAAAGCCCCTTCTGGGAGAACTTCTTTTAACAAGCCCAACAACACATCTATAGATTTATTACTCCAATGGTTAAGGCACTTCACTTGAAGCAACTTTACAATAAAAGAAAGTTTAGACATCTTCACACAACCTGGATAAAGTGCAGTTTCAGCATCTTCTAATAAGTCAAAGAACCTTTTAGCCTGAACATTAGGCTCCTCCCTCTCGTTGTCGCTAGTATTGGTATAATCCACACATGGAACTCCATGTGCATCACAAACCATCCTGACAAAGTTGTCATTATCAGTATCATTTTGAATGTCATGACTGGAAGCTCCATAATCCGTCTTAAATGTTCTAATTTCCCCATGCAACTCCCACACATCGTAACTATTCCAGAAACCCTTGCTCAATAAGTCTGTCCTAACATCTCTTCTCGCTTTAAATATAACATTCATGCATCTTTTACAAGGGCAACGTATTTGATTTACCACGCCAAGTTGACTAAATGCCCATTCTAGAAAAGCATCCACTCCTCTAATGTATGATAGGTTGCCTCTATCTTTAATATGTAACCAACTTTTATCCATTTATATTCCCTAAAAAGTTAAACCAGGAGTCAATTTATAACATTAAATGAGAATAATAACTTTTAATATTGAAATACCATAAAGAAGCTATGAAAAGAGGGAGTGAGAAGTGTTGTCATTGAGACATTTTAGTGATTAAATTTTTTTCTTAAAATCTTATAGTAATTCTCTCATATTTTCACATATTTGCAAATGAGACCTCTCAACTATAATAGTGCCAAAAGAGTACCCCCGACCCCAAGAGATTGAAGAGAGCGAATATATATTTAAGGAGATACGACTTTCCACATTAGCAGAGGAGCATTGGTTCCTAGTTTCAGATATTCAGGTGGGATTTACTGTCATAATTCAATTTGCAAATATAAGCTTGTGCCAAGTAGAGAGGGGAAATCCCAAAAATGAAGTAAAATCATAGAAGCGAACGTGCTCAAATAGTAAAGTATCACTCATCATCATGCATAATGCTACATCATTGCTTTTCTTAAGAGGAACAGACGCTTCATTAATCAAAAAACATAAATGCACTCACTTAAGAAATCCCATACTTCATCTCAACTCAGCATTGATTATCATGAAAACTAGATACTTGTAATTCAGATAACAACCTCTGAACTGAAGGGCCAAAACAAACCCCAGAGATCTTAATGCACCCTTGTAATAGAAGTACAAAGCTAATTGTCCTATTCCCAATATGAACAGATTTAGAAATAATATTTTCCCCCAGCTGAAATGACATGTTTGGAGTCATTAGTACTCTGGACCCCAAATCAGATTAAAACCAATTCATTAAGACATGATCATACATAAGCAGTTGAGAACACACACATATATACTTACGGTTTGTGAGGTTTGCTGTGCTGCACAGAAGATACTTTTCGGATCTGAAATGGATTGGTATGGAATTCTTCAGCTAACAACTGGCAGATGAAGCAACCATTAAAAAATAGTTCAAAATCAGATTAAAACCAATTCATTAAGATATGGAATTCTGTGAAGCAACCAAACAACCACTATGTAACTTAAAAATCAAACAGATGGCACTTCATAATATATCAGGCAACCTCAGTCAACAGACAACAAGAACATTAAGCTGTGAACACTGAAGATATAAACAGCAAACACATACTAGATCGACTGAGTTGGCAAAATCTGCCAAGCACATTGGAAAAAGAAATATCTACGAAGAACAAGATGAGTAGATGACACTTACCCTAAAGTTCCTTTAGACTTCACAAAAAAAAAAACTAGGCTGTGTGTTTGAACTCGAACCTTTACTACTTCGGTCAACCAAAACAGCAGTGACATAGGGAGATTAAAGCTTCATTCCACACTTTTAAACTTCATTAATTACTTAATCAGACATTGAATCTCAAAACCCCAAATTTCAACATTCACAAAACCTAAAACGCATCGACACAACAAATTTGAGAGCAAACCCAGCGTCCACCGATTTTGGTTCGGTTTGAAGTCAGAAAACGCAAATTTTTACTAATTTTCACTGAATCAACCAAAATCTACTCAAAATATTGAGTTTAATCGGTGACCCACCCCATAATCGAAAGAAAAAAGACGAGAAAACAGAGGCGAGAAATTGAAGACGGCGCTCGGAGAACTCACCTCTGATGGCTGACGACGTCCCAAGCTCGATCTCTGACCTCCAGTCGGTCCTCCAACGTCTCAATCCTCAAGTCGTTCCCTCGTGCTCTCCCTCTCCCGCTCTCGATGTTTCGCCTTTCCTCAGAAGCCAAGTCCCGACGGTGAGAAATGAAGAACAGAAGGGGAAACCTAAAATATTAAAACGTATCAGCGGCGACAAAATGTCGCCGCTGAAACTATTTTTAGCGGCGACAATAAAGTCGCCGCTGAAACACTTTCAGCGGCGACAAAATGTCGCCGCTAAAAATACTTTCAGCGGCGACATTTTGTCGCCGCTGAAAGGTATAGTTTAACTTAATAATTTTTAAAAATAATCCTCTTCAAACATTAATGATATTTTTCCTCCAATATCTTCTTCAAATCATTAGGGAATTTTTATAAAATTTTTTGAGTAAATAACAACCTCTAACTATTTTTCTTAAATTTTTTAAATAAATAAGTCTTTCATTCTAGAAAAATAGCTATGAAATCTCTTCGGGGTAAATAAACTCTTTCATAATTTTCTATACTCCCAAAATACTTATTTTATAATTTTTTATTATTTTTTAACCCAAAAATATTTTTAATGAATATTCATTCGTTCATTATTTTTCTAAAGTTTCACTTTTAATACTTTTTAATTTCAGAAAAATATTATTAAACTCAATAATATCTTATAAATTCTTTTTATACAAGTTAGGATGTTATATAAAATGTAACAATATATGGCATATGCAACAGTAACTAAAAATATATATACGTTTGTATTTTATGTCTATTATTTCTCTCCCTCTCTCTATCTCCCTCACACACATCTCCCTCTCTCTATCTCCTCCCTTACATTATCTCTAACACACACATATTAACTCTCACTTTCATTGACAAACATTTATAATATCTCTCTCATTGACATATCCATGTTTCATCTCCTATTTTCGCATGCATCACATTATTGTTTGTATAATCTTTCTTTAGTATAATAACATATGAAATTTTTTTATTTATTATTTAAAATAAAATTATTCAATAATTTAATTTTATATATTATATAATTGTTTAAAATAACTTCAAATGAGGAAAAATGTGTAATCACCTTTAGCGTTGACAATCTATATAATACATTAATTAAATTTAAGATTGCAAAATTTTGAGCTTCAGCGGCGACTTTTATTGTCGCCGCTGAAATTCCTACTTTCAGCGGCGACTTTTACTGTCGCCGCTGAAATTCCTACTTTCAGCGGCGACTTTTACTGTCGCCGCTGAAATTCCTACTTTCAGCGGCGACTTTTACTGTCGCCGCTGAAATTCCTACTTTCAGCGGCGACTTTATTGTCGCCGCTGAAAGTCCTACTTTCAGCGGCGACTTTTAGTGTCGCCGCTGAAAAGTCGTCGCCAAAGATATATTTTTTTGTAGTGTAATTTGACTATTTGGAAAGACATCAAGCCCCATATCAGTTTTAAGGTACGTTTGGTAGGATATAAGAGTTTTTGATAGAAATAAAAGTAGAAGTGAAAATGAAAATGGAAGTAGAATTAGGCTAGAAATATGTTTTAAAAGTTTATTTAGTAGGATGGAATTGAATATAGAATTGATGTATATTTTTTTATAACTTGGGGTAAAATAGTCTAAAATATTTTTTTATAACTTGGGAAGAGTTAAAGTTGTCTAGAAATTTTATAATTAGGATAAAATAGTCCAAAAAATTTTACTTACACTTCCATCATTTCAATTATTAACTTTTCTGATGGAACTGAAATGATTCGGGGAAGTAGAAGTGACTTCTATCATACCAAATAAGGAAAATAGAAGATTTTACTTACACTTCCACTTCTCCACCCTCACTTCCCTCTAACCAAACATACCATTAGGGAAGAAGGGTCTCTAATGTCTCACTCTCTAATGCTCTTTAATGTCCCTTCTTCAAATGTTTCAACCTCTTAATTTTTTTTCTTATAGATCATTAGATTCTATATAAAATAAGTGACATTTTAGTATCTTATAAGAAAAAATGATGTAGTTTTTTTTATTTTCTGTGATTTTTTAAAAGAAAAATACTTTAAAATCATGTAGTTTTGATTTTTTTAAAAAATATAAGAAATTTAAAATTGTATATTTTTTATCCGTAAAACATCAAAATATCATTGATTTTATGTATAATCTAATAATTTATATAAAACATATTTAGAAAGTTGAAACAGGGTATTAGAGAGGTCACTTGCCCCAGTTTTTGAGTCAGTCACTTCTTTAAGCTGACTAAGTGGCAATATATATTTTATCTCAAAAAACTAAACATTTTATATAAGACTAGAAACTCATTTTGAAACCTCTCACAAATTGTCCAAGTGGGTTTTTGTATATATCTTCTTTATTTTCTCCATCTCCACCATATCTGATTATTGCAAGATTATATAGATCCTATATTCTTCTTTAGTCATTAATATATAATATATTTAATTAATTTGATTAGATTTAAAAAGTTAGTTAAATTAGTTAATATAACATATCCTTTTCGAATTACCCTAATAATCTTCTTTAACTCCCTCTCTTTCTTTTTTAATTATTATTGAGAAAATATAAATAGGGATAATTTAAAAAAATAAATAAATATGATAAAAATATCTTATATTTAAAATTAAGATAAACTCTCTAATTATTTATTATACTAAGAAGTATGAGTATATACCTAGAGATTGTGGAAAGCGGATCCTAGAATTCGCTTCTCTCATAATCCATCAGAAGCACGCCTGTAGCTTCTTGCCTCATCCTCCTGCCTCATCTATTAAAAGAAAAAATAAAAAAAAACTGTTTTTTTAAATCACTTTAAAAAAGTGTTTTTAAAAAAATTAAAAAAAACTTTTTAAAAAAAATTCAAAACACTTTTTTAAAATGTTTTTTAAAAAAATAGTTTTTTTTTTAAAAAAAATGTTTTAAAGAGCAGCCAGCGGAAACACTTTTTTTTTTTAATAAATAAGGCAAGAGGGAGGAGGCAAGAATTCTAAACTCATGCTTATGAGGGATTACGAGGGAAGCGGATTCTGAGAAGATCCGCTTTCTGAGATTATGATGCCGTTTCCATACTACTGAATAGTTAATCATTCAGTGTGTGTTTTAAAAAACACAAAACTAAAGTTTTAAAAAAGTTTTTTTTTTCAAAATTTTAGTTTAGAAAAATTTTAAAACAAATAGTCATATTTGTTCAAAAAAGTTTTTAGATAAAATCGTAGTTTAAAATTAAGGTTTTAGATAAGCCACTGAGACTAGCTTCTAAAATAATAAAAGAGTTTATGCACTACTTAATTACTATTTTACCTTTACTTTTTTCTTACACCCTCTCTCCTCTCTCTACTCCACCCTTTCTCCTCTCTCTTCTCTATTCTTCATCATCTTTTCTCTCTTCTCCACCATGTCTCCTCTCTCTTCTCTATTCTTTACCCTCTCTTCTCTCTCATATTTTTAATAAAATCATACATTTTTTTGATAATTTTTTAATTACAAAAGTCTTTCTATTAATAACTATCAAAATACTCATTTATTTAGAATTATTTTTTTTCATAAGCTTTTCTCTAAAAATTATTTTCTAAAAACTGTCCAAAAATCTTTTTTTTTTCATAATTTTTTTTAAACTCTTATCTAAACAGTCTCTCAATCCATGTGGGTCTGACATTACACCTTTCTCTCTCTTTCTCTTCTCATGATCTCAGAAATATATGGGCCTGTTTGGTTTTGTTTCAAACCATAATTTGAAAAGGGTTTATGGCCAAAACCTTGGTTTAGAAAAATTTTAAAACAAACAGCCATATTTGTCCATAAGTGCTTTTGGATAAAACTATGGTTTAAAACCATGATTTTGAATAAGCTATTGAAACTAGCTTTTAGAACAGTAAAAGAGCTTATAGATTATCTAATTACTATCTTACCCCTATTTTTTCTTACACACTCTCTCCTCCCTCCTACTTTTACTTATATCCTCTCTCCTACTTTTTCTTATACCCTCTCTCCTCTCTCCTACTTTTTCTTATACCCTCTCTCCTCTCTCCTACTTTTTCTTATACCCTCTCTCCTCTCTCCTCTCTTTTCTCTACATCTCTCCTCTCTCTTACTTTTAATCAAATCATACACTTTTTGATAATTTACCAATATAAAAAGTCATTCTAAAAATAACTATCCAAACACTTATTTATTCATAATCACTTTTTTTTTTTCATAAACTCTTCTCTAAAAGCTTTTTTCCATAAGCTGTCCATAAGTCCTTTTTTTCATAAACCCTTTTTTAAAATCCTATCCAAACAGGCCCTATATATATAAAGAACAGTGTAAGAGATATTTAATTTGTTTATTTTGAAAATTAATGTTACTTTATGGGAGTTAATTAAGTTGGTAAGGCGTACGTGTTGCAGGAGGATTAATCCAGTTGAATCATGGACAACCACAATCTCTGCAATATGCTGCAAATGCTGCATTCTTGGCTTCACTATTTGCAGATTACAATGAAGCCGCAAGAATCCCTGGATGGTACTGTGGCTCTGCTTTTTTCCGAAACAGTGTTCTCAAGGATCTTGCGGCCTCTCAGGTAACTCATCACTTTTTAGAAATGACAATTATATATAATATTATCAAGTTTAAATTTCACCTATATTAAAAATAAAATGTTATATAAAAATCAAATAAAATCAAATAAAATATGAATAGTCCAAAATCAATCTACATGGTCTAAATTGGTGACGATATTTACTCTAAAATTGTATATTATTTTATAAAAAATAATAAAAAATAAAAACTGCACTATTTTCTCCTTTTAAAATATTAAAATATCACTCATTTCAAGTTAGAGAATCTAATGAATCAAAAGAAAAAATTAGAGAAAAAAAAAGTTTGGGAGGTTGAGGCATTATAAAGGGCATTAGAGGCCCCTTAAATATTATAGTTTACTATAAATTATATGACAAAAATAATATACATTATGCTTGAAATTAAAGACATTTGAACTATATATGCAGCTTGATTACATACTGGGTAAAAATCCCATGAAGATGAGTTACGTGGTGGGGTTCGGAACAAAATACCCAAAACACGTACATCACAGAGGGGCATCCATACCAAACGACCATAAGCGTTATTCATGCAGTGGAGGCTGGAAGTGGGCTGACACTTCACACGCCAATCCAAACACCATCAACGGAGCAATGGTCGGAGGACCTGATAAGTTCGATCGTTTTCGTGATGTGAGGAAAAAATATGGCTACACAGAACCCACTCTTGCCGGAAATGCTGCCCTCGTCGTTGCTTTGACTTCCTTGGCGGTTACTAATGCAACTGATAATGGCATTGATAAGAACACCATGTTCTCCGGTGTTCCGCCACTTGGACCGCCGAGTCATCCTCCGCCTGCGGCCTGGAGACCTTGAGAACTAAAGAAGCTTGATGGGTTGAGATGGAGAATTGTTTTTTATCTTTTTATAACTTTGGGCTTGAGACAATGTGTTTCTACTCAATCTCTTGCATATTCTTATCTTTGATTAAGTGATCATGAGTGTATCATATATATATGCCAATAATAATGTAGTTTCTTCTTTTTCTTCCTTCCGTAACAAGTAAAGTTTGCCTCTTAGTCGAATATTTATGTTTTTAAAAAAGAAATTTGACTGAGTATACTGACTTGAAAATAAGAGATTCATATATGTGTGTGGGTGTGTGAATATATATATATATTGTGTGTGTGTGTGTATATTAAAAAGAAGGGAGTATTTTTATACTCAATTGGTTTAGAATGGCTTTGTCTGTCTACAGCTTCAATTTTTGTTTTCTGTTGTGTTATAAGGTTTTTATTTTTTTGTCTCCTAATTTTTTTAAGCTATCCATATTGATTGATTGTATTTATTACGACAAATTTCCATTAATAATTCAAATTAGTAAATATGGTATTTGTTGGGCCCTCATCCTATCCGACCTAATCCATCGCCAGGCTCTAATTCGCTTCACAAAAACTTATCCTCCCCAGCCCAGTCGTCGCGCAACCCAGACCTACAGGACGAAGAAGGCAACGCCTAGGAAGACCTCGAGGATCGCGAAGTGGTCATTGGCCCTAGCATCCCCGAGATCCTTGGTGAGGATTTTGGAGGCTATCGACAACGACCCCGTCACCCCGACGTGAATAAAAGGAGCACTGGATTCACTCACCGGACTCATTGTACACGAAATACGTTCCTATCAATAATATTCAGAGCTTACTTATCTTCTTCTTCTTTCACATACTCTTCCTCTTTTATTCTTTCTGTATTTGTGCTATATCGGTTGATTATTTCTTAACGTTGTTAGTGACCCATCCGACAAAAAATTGCATCAACAGTTTGGAGCCGACCTTGGGGTCTTAGCAACGGTACTGACAACCTTACCCTATTTATTGTTTTACAAGTTTGCCTATCGCTCTAGATGGCCGACGGCGAGGAGAACCTCCATGAGCAACTCTGGGCACTAACTTCTCTAGTGCAGTAACATACATAACAGTTAATGGCCTGGTTGGAATAGATAGAGGAACAAGCCAAACGATCAAGACGCCTTGAGGAAGAGAACAAGGCTGTGGGACAAAAGGACCTGAAGCTACTAAAGGCAAATGAGGAAACTGATGAGCCATCAGACAACACTGGCAAAGATGCAGTACCTGAGAACGCCGTAGCCCTCATCGACAAGTGTAAAAGGAAGTTCCAGGAATTGGAGGCTATGGTACACTGCCTTCCACGGGTCCTTACACCCGTTAAGAAAAGCACCCCTAACAGCCCCTCACCGATACTAGGGCACTTGGCAAACCTCTTCACCGACAAGCATAACACCCCCAACTTGAAACAAAGGCCAGCGGAACCACCAAAGAACCCTCGCACCATATTCTGTATAACAGGTGTACTCGACATCCAAGCAACAAACCCAACTTGTACCTAAGGACCCCAATAAGAAGTAAGCAAGGGAAATGCTGAAGAACCCCGCTGACACAAATAATCTTCTCTGACGAAAAGGTCGCCAAACTCGACCATCCCACGATGACGCGCTGATAATCTCTCTGTTTATTGGTAATTTTGATATAAAATGTGTGTTAGTGGATCCATGTAGTTATGTCAATATCATATATATGGAGGCACTAAGGGAGATGGGCTTAGAGTCACATATCACCCGCTCACCTCGACACTCATGTTCGGTAAGGGTCCCTTGACAAGACGCTCAGGGAAATCACCATCTCGACCTATACCAGGGGAGTTAACCTGCCTACCAAGTATTAGGTAATAGATTGCCCGTTGACATACAATGCATTCATTAGACGACCATGGATTCACTAGATAAGGGTCATCCTAACAACGCTACACCAAACAATCAAGTTCTAGATGCCCTGTGGCATACGTCAAATACGAGGGGAACAGAATATCGCCATGGAATACTACCAAATGACCCTTAAGCTAATCAAAGAGCGGTAGCCGGCATAGCAATTATAGGATATGCCTTGCGAAGACCCCCACGATAATCCAAAGGGCAAGGAGCTTGACGCAGTACCCATCAGCGACAACCAACCTAACCGGAAGGTCTACGTTAGAGAAGACCTATCACCCAATGTACAGAGCGCCATGATACAGTTCTTACGCACTAACCACGACTGCTTTGCGTGATCCCAAGTAGACATGACAGGCATTGACCCACAGGTGATGACTTAACGTGGACCCTATGCATGCCCCGGTTAAACAAAACAAGCGAAAGTTCACGCCTGAACGCAATAGGATCATCAACAAAGAGGTGTAAAAACTCCTGGACATTGGACCCATTAAAGAGGTGCTCTACCCCAACTAGCTCTCTAACGTGGTTGTTGTCCATAAAAAGAATGGAAAATGGTACGTCTGGGCACGAGTTGTTAAGCTTTACATGGCAATGTTAAGTTTTATGTCCATAAACAAGGCCTACCCTAAATACTCCTTCCCCTGCCATACATAGACGTAATGTTCGACGCCACATCTGGGCACGAGTTATTAAGCTTTATTGATGCCTTCTCAGGGTACAACTAGATCCTGATGCACCTTGAAGACTAGGAGAAAATAGCTTTCATAACTGAGAGCGAGCTGTATTGCTACAAGGTATGCCATTCGGGCTGAAAAAAGCAGGCGTGACATACCAACTGCTAGTGAACAAGATGTTCGAATACCACATGGGGAAGATGATGGAGGTCTATGAAGGGAATTGGAAGACACGCAGCGGAAATTAACTTTAAGAATTTTTCCATTCCCTGCCAGGATCTACCGAATGTGTTTAAGTCAAAGAGAAAGAAGTGTTACCTTCGGTATTCGAGCTGAAGTCGCGACCTCAGTATCCACTAGTCGCGACTCTTCGCCTCTGTAGTTTTTAGTCGCGACCTACTCAGCTTCTAGTCTCGACCTGTCGCCTCTGGAGTTTTCTGTCGCGACCTCCCAAGCAACTAGCCGCGACCTGTAGCCTCTGGAGTTGTCAGTCACGACTTCCTCAGCTTCTAGTCGCGACCTGTCGTCTCTTTTCGGATTTCTGACGTTCAGATGCCTATTTAGTCGCGACCTATGTGTCAACTGGTCGCGACCTGTCGTCATACCTGGTGTTCTTTTCTCGATCGCAAGAAGTCGACAACTCAGATCGGCTTCCTCTACCGGTATCCACACGAATAGCATTCTAATCACGAACGACGTGCTAGCGCCTCTTGTCCCTCTAGGGCTTTTCCAAGAATTCGTCCTCACCGTCTCTATTTTGGCAGTTTCTTATCTGCAAACCTTTTGCACTCTCCTTGCCCCTTTTTCTCACGTGTAGAAACCTAGCTCCTAATGTCAAATATATAGGATGTCATCGGTGTTCTTATTGGGCCGGGCTTCAGAATTAATCTTATATTAATTCTGAAATTAATACAATATCATATATTGCATAATTTGATAAGAAACTAATTAAATAAATATGGTTTATATTAAATTCGTCCCACAGATCTAATTCACATATTTATTTAATTTAAAATAAAGATAAGACAGAATTACATTTGATTTATTCTCATAAATCAAATTTGAGATATCTTATCAATTTAAATTTTAAATTCAAATAGATCATATCAATTTAAATTCAAATTCAAAAGTGATAGAGATTTAATTTATCTTTATAAATTAAATCTTGCAAATATCTTTTATATTATATATAATATATATATACGCATTTATATATATAATATATATATCCACCCTAGATTATTCATTGAATCTAGACATGTCTTAGATTCAATGAATCTGGAAATCATAGCTCGTGTTGGGCTGTTTTGTGTGCGACCCTGTAGGCCCATATGAAGTTGGCAGTGGGCCAGTTACTATACTGATCCACAAGTCGTAAGCGGTCTCTAGCAAGACATTATGACTACCCAAATCATATGAGGATTGATGAACGATATTACCTTTCATACAACCATATCATGTCCCTTTTGTCACACGATATTTCGGTCATGGATGAGGCATGGAGAACGTCATCCTCCTGTTCCTGACTGTTACTTTCTCGATCCCTGAGTAGTCTGAATATAGAAATGGAACTACCTTTCTATTACAGTGTGGCTATACATTTCTCAGAATCACTCATCGAGGGGCCCAGTAATATCTCTCTACGAATGTGAGGGACAAATTCCATCTTGACCATTCACATTCCTCTGCATGAAAAATCACTAAGCCCGAACATAGCCTTTATGATCACTCGGTCAAAAGTGACTTTTGACTAGGTCAAAGCTGAGCGTTTGTCATGTAGGAATCCATGATGATCTTAGGTCAGAGGGCATAGTGACATGGTTTATATATGAGAGAAGCTTATGACTTAATCTATGCAGCTCTCTCATAGCGGGTCGGTCCAACACCTGTACTCTTACATGTGCCTATGACTTTGATTTATATCTCTATATATCTTCAAAGTCATACTAGTTTTATTTCATCTCTGCTCCCGCATAGATGATCGACCAGGGACATTTAGGATAAGATCATGAGTTATCCAAGGATGGTCATCACAGTAAACATGCAAATAATGTGATAACATAATTAAGAAATTCATAAATCAACAATGTTCATAACATAATGATTGGCCCCTAGGGCACAATCTCCAACAGTCTATATCAACAACATGTCAAGTCCTTCAAATCTAAACAGCACCAAGAATACCTCAAACAAGTCTTCTAGGTCCTGAGACTATAGAACATAAAATTGGATCCATAGAAATGTTCATTCTGCATGACGTCCTAGAAGTTCCTGGGGTACTGGGTGTCATACTGCGGGATCGAGGAGAACCCTAACCATATCAAGACCATACTTGACATCTTCTCCTAAAATACGTCAAGGATATCCAGAAACTAATAGGACACATAGCCATGCTTAGCAGATTCATATCCAAGTCCTCTAAAAAATGCCACCTATTCTTTAACACCCTAAGGAAAAATAAGGCCTTCGAATGGACCCCTGACGCACTCTACCTTTACATGGAAATATCAAGTAGGGAAGTAAGCGCGGTCATGGACCACGAAAATGCAGTAAAATAATATCCCATCTACTACACCAACAAGGCCTTCCTATGTTGAATTTGCCTGTATCACCCAATAGGGAGTGAATTGGGTAACTTTTATAAATTTTAAAACTTTTGAAAACTCTAAAGATATTTGAATAAAATTTAAAGTGAAGAGTTAGAAAGATATCACCTAGGAAGAAATTTATGAATAGAATACTGTACATATATTTTATACTAGTTCGACCCAATCTACTTGGCCTACATTCAGTCCCTAGAGAGCTCCTTTGAGTGTTTCACTATCTTCAAGATTCTATTAAAGGGAATTGGAAGACACGCATCGGAAATTAACTTAAAAAATTTTCTATTCCCTGCCTGGATCTACCGAGTGTGTTTAAGTCAAGGAGTAAGAAGTGTTACCTTCGGTATTCGAATTATGGTCGCGACCTCAGTATCCACTCGTCGCGACTTGTCATCTCTGGAGTTGTCAGTCACGACATCCTCAGCTTCTTGCCGCGACGGGCAGTCTCTGGAGTTGTCAGTCGCGACGTCCTCAGCTTCTAGTCGGGACTGGTGGTCTCTTTTCGATCTTCCGACGTTCAGGATGCCTATATGGTCGCAACCTTAGTATCTACTCGTCGCCACTGGTGGTCTCTTTTCGATCGCGAGAAGTCGACGACTCAAGTCGGTTTCCTCTACCGGTATCCACACGAACAGCGTTCCAACCACGAATGACGTGCTAGCGCCTCTTATCCCTCTAGGGCTTTCTCGAGGATCCGTCCTCACTGTCTCTATTTTGGCTGTTTCTTATCTGCAAACCTTTTGCACCCTCCTTGTCACTCTCTTCTCAAAAACCTTAACCCCTAATGTCAAATATATAGGATGCTATTGGTGTTCTGACTGAGTTGGATTTCGGAATTAATCTTATATTAATTATGAATACAATATCATATATATTGCATAATTTGATAAGAAACCAATTAAATAAATATCGTTTATATTAAATCTGTCCCACGGATTTAATTTACCTATTCATTTAATTTAAAATAAAGATAAGACAGAATTATATTTGATTTATTCTCATAAATTAAATTTGAGATATCGTATCAATTTAAATTTTAAATTCAAAAGTGATAGAGATTTAATTTATCCTTATAAATTAAATCTTGCAAATATCTCTCATATTATATATAATATATATACGAATTTATATATATAAATATAAATATACACATCCACCCTAGATTATTCATTAAATCTGGACATGTCTTAGATTCAATGAATCTGGACATCATAGCTCGTGTTAGGCTATTTTGTGTGCGACCCTGTAGGCCCATATGAAGTTGGCAGTGGGCCAGTTACTATACTGACCCACAAGTCGTAAGCGGCTTCTAGCAAGACATCACGACTACCCAAATCATATGAGGATCGATGAATGATGTTACCTTTCATACAACCATATCACGTCCCTTTTGTCACACGACATTTTGGTCATGGATGAGGCATGGAGAATCTCATCCTCCTGTTCCTGACCGTTACTTTCTCGATCCCTGAGTAGTCTTACTATAGAAATGGAACTACCTTTCCATTACAGTATTACTATAGGATTTATCACTGTGTTGGAGGGTATAGAACTAATACTCTTTGCTTGTTGTTCACTCAAGTTGTTGGAGATTTGAGTAACAAAAGCGTTCAAGTTCTCATGCTTAGTCTTCTGCTCCAACTTAGAGAATACTGTTTATAGACATGAGTCTGTATTATTCTCCATAGCATTCAACTCAGCTTCAGTTTATGTCTCCCAGTAGTCTAATTTTGAAATGATCCCAACAATACCTTCCATGATCATAGCAAATGCATCACCTTTTGAAAAAGAAGATGCCCCTTTATTAGACACCATTTGATGTGAAAAATTTCCTTGATTGTTGATTTGATCCCCACCCTATCTAAAGTTAGGGTGATATCTCCAACTTGGGTTATAAGTGTTAGAGTAGGGACATCACCTGTAAAGCCATAGAATCTAGGTAAGGAAGAATTTAGTGCTCCTTTAATTTTAAAGTTCATTTCATTAGTATAAAAGCCATAAGGATCATAATTAACATTAGAATTATAAATTTCCCTCATGCTTCTATTATCCTCACCATTATGCCATAAGTTGTTCTCACCATATATATGTTATTTCGATTAAACCCATTATATCCATTATAACCATTAAAACCATTCATGGTTTTTTTTCCTAATTCAGAATCACTAACAGACAGGTGTTCACTAAAGGTAGCTATCTCACTAGGTTCTTGTTCAACAATAACAAGATGTGATGCAAGTATGAACCTATATGCCCTTTTTTTTAAAATGAAAATGCAAAAATTATGCAATACTAACTAAAATGCAACAAAATATGATAAGAAAATAAAAATAAAAACTCAATCTACTACTAAAACAAACTAAGTGGACAACTAACTAAGATAAAAGCTCAACAAATAAACCCAAGTCAATGTTACTTGGCACTTAATTACTAGGTAACTAATTTCTTGGCTCCCTGGCAACGGTACCACTTGAAACAATCTAAATCCAATGTCGCCTTGGGGTTACTTAAAAAATTTAACCAAGGATTGTGTATAGTGCAACCTCAGGTCGTTCTCTTTGAAGAGCAAAATATGAAATTAAATTCCTAAGTAACTAAATGCAATGCAACCTAAGATATAAAAATGGGGTTTGATTTGAAATGACAAAAATTAAAATGAATTTAAATAAAATATTTTTGGTATTTTTAATTTAATAATTAAGTGATAGGGAGTGAATGGAATGAAAATAAAAGTAATTAACAATGATAGAAGCAATCCTCCAATTCAATTGCGTATGCAATCATGGTTTCAACATATATGGGAGTTAAAAATAATAAATCAAGAATTATAATTAAACTTTTAATCCAACAACCGAGCTACCTCGAATTGTCACAAGATATTTTCCAAAGTTTCAATCTATTAACTGCCACCATAATAATAAATTGAGACTACGAATATTAAAGACTAATGTTCAGCATAACTCAATAATTTGTAAAAGTATGATTAAAACTAGCAAGAGATACAATGATCCAATAATTCAAGCTACCTTGAAAAATCACTAAATATTCACTAAAATCTCAATCCAAAGTCTTGACCCAAAACAGAGTAATGAAATTAAGTTATAATCAACTCAGTATCAAATACTAAACAGTAATCTAGTTACAATAATCATCAATAAATATAGATAACTCATTATAAAATTTTCTAATAATTATAAAATTATCCTAAGACCTATGAATCATAAGATAATTAATAGGTAGAAAATTAAAGTAACTCAAACTCCCCTTTTAGATCTCAAACTCATGCCTTTGCCATTGAATTGGGGGATTTAGAACGAACTAGCCATGGACTGCCATCAAAGTCGATGCCACTATCATGATCAAGAGCTTACCATGGTTAGTGCTACTGTCGTTGTGACTTGTGCCTTGGCGCTGCATTGTGTAGTGCCGTGCTGCCATTACTGGTTCTGCTTTGTGTTTATACTTTCGTTGTCGTTGACTATTGCTATTTTTGTGCGTCCTCCTCTACTCATGCGTGGTTTTATCCTGTTAGTGTGGATGAACATGGTCACTGATCCTATTTATGTCGTGGCTATGGTGAGATGGAAGATGACGATGATGTGTGACTGCCCTGGTATTGGCGTGAATGGAGATGGAGCAATGGAGGTGGGATATGATGATGGCTGGATGGGAATGGGTGCTTTGATGAGGGCCGTGTGGAGGTGAGAGGTCATGGTGTGCCCTCTATGCTGCCTGATGAAGTTATAAGCTTAAGAAAGATAATAAAAACCTAATGGGCCAAATGGCAAGGTTTGACCCATGGGTCCTCATGTGCAATTTTTGAATTTGTGGTCATTTGTAAATTTTGATTTCTCCCAAATACCTGAAATACAAATCATAATATTGTAATACCTTCATTCCAAAAATAACTAGTTTGGGGAACCTTAAAAATATGAAAATTATACCCCTGTTAAGCACTAATTTAATGTAAGACACATCAATTCAAATGATGTATAAAAAGCCCGTCAAAATGATATGAATAAATATATAAAAATATGAATTTGTCAGAGTACAATGGAAAGATCTTTATTTACTAGATCGGTAACATAAAACACTTGAATTGCTTGATTTTCTTAGATAAATTGCTCATCTAGGTATCCAACTCTCTGAAGATCGACTGAAACAAATCCAAATTTCTTATCTACTTGGATAACATTACGATTAACCCACTTATATTTAAAGATTGTCACTTTAAACTAGAGTAACTAACCTCCTATATCTCTTTAATCACTTCATAATATGGCATGGACGCCAATATTGACCTTTTATCTTTTGAACTAGCAAAATGTATCGCTTCGGCCACAACTATCACCCTATTGTTCTGCATTATACTTTTATCATCTTAGACTTTTGTGTAAAAAGAGTAGCCATTTATGTCATATCCTTCCTAACACACAACCTCAAAATGAGGCCCTGCAGCTAGCCTTTGTATTGTCTCAGAAGGATTGTTATTCTTTAACACTTCTTGCTCAAACTATTTTGCAAAAGACCTGTTATGCTTATTAGCTAGTTGCATATCGCTCTTTCTTGAGTTCATGTTCTTGAGCATATTTTTTTGAGCATCCAAGTATGGTAGAACTTCATCTTTATTGTGCAAAATGTAAAGATGTGCTTACATCACTAATTTACAAAACATGTACTCCACTTTGACGCCATGAGTTCCCCTGTTTTTCTCCCTTAGTCATACCGAGATTAAGGAAGTCCAACTGCCTTTACCCCATCAAGATATGAACTAGAAAACTTAACTGCCTCCTCAACTATATACCTCTTAACAATTGATGCCTCGGGTCGATAAGAATTTTTAGATACCTTTTAAGGATTTTCATGTATTTCTCAAACGGGTACATCCACCTCAAACACACAGGCCATAAAGTTTAATCTCATGTACCAGGGGATCAATCAAATGGACCATGATGTTAAAAAATGCTGGAGGGAAGTGCATCTCTAACTATGAGAGGATAACATAACCTTCATTCTCCAGTTCATCTAACTCAGCAGGATTAATCACTTTTTTACAAACAACATTGAAGAACATACAAAGTCTAATAATAGTGCTCCTCACATCATCTTTCATAATGCCTCGAATAGCCAGTAGTAGTAATTGTTGCATCAACATGTGGCAATCGTGGGACTTCATACCTGTTATCTTTAAATCTTGCATTGATACAAGTTTCCTAAAATTCGATGAGTACCCTTGTGACATCTTAATACCATGCAAACACTCAAATAGGCTTATTTTTTCATATTTGAATATTGTGTGTGCCGCTGGGTATAAATAAACTCTCTTACTACCCTCTCTTTGTTGTGGATGTAGAGGTACTCTTATTCCCATTTCAGCTAAGTCTTGTCTAGTAGTGACCTCATCCTTACTCTTTCCATTGATATGCAGAAGATGCCAACAAGGCTCTCACACATGTTTTTCTCTACATGCATGACATCTAGACTATGTCTTATTTCAAGATTCAGCCATTATGGAAGATAAAAAAAGATGGATCTCTTTTTCCATATATTCCTTTCAAGTGCCTTCTTCTTATTACTTGTACCCAAGGTAACATTAACCCCTACAAACGTTGATATACTTCTTCGGCAATTAAAGTGACATGAGTTATTTCATATTCTTGTGAGCCATTAAATGCCTTCTTCAACCTACGGTACGGGTGGTGTCGACTAAGAAACCTTATATGTTAAAGGTAGATTATCTTCTTTCCATGCTTGAGTTGCATGTAGTTAGTGCATTCTTCACATATGGGACATGCTTTATGCCCCTTAACACTATAGCCTGACAAATTTCCATACGCCGGGAAGCTATTTATCATGGTGAAGATCATGGCACAGAGTTTAAAGATTTCTTGTTTGTATACATCAAGGACATCAACACTATCCTCCCATAGTTTATTCAAATCATCAATCAAAGGTGCCAAGTACACATTTATATCGTTTCTCGGCTATTTTGGCATAGAGATCATCAAAGACAACATGATATACTTTATTTTCATGCACAATGAGGGAGGCAAGTTGTAAATCACAAGGAAAATTAGCCAAGCTCTATATGTGCTATTGAGATTACTATATGGATTGATTATGTTCGTACATAGCCAAAGCCGAAGGTTTCTAGGCTCATAACCAAATTGAGGAAATTTCTGATTTATTGTCTTCCATTGAGGAGAATCAGCTGGGTGACGAAGTTGTCCATTGTTTATTTTCCTATCGGAATGCCATCTCAAATTTTTTGCATCTGTGGCATTAGCAAACAAACACTTAAACTGTGGTATTATTGGAAGATACTAAAACATCTTTGAAGGAGAGCATTTGGTAATCTCATCACAATCATCACCTTCTTTCTTTACTATGTATCTTGAAGTACCACATTTAGGACACTTATTCAGTTCTTTATACTCATTTATGTACAATATGTAGTCGTTAGGGCACGCAAATATCTTCTTATATGACAAGCCCATAGGAAACAATACTTTCTTTGCCTCGTACATTGATCTTGGTAGTGTATTGCCTATAGGAAGGGCATCACTCAATAACTCGAGCAATTCTATCAAACTAGAATCGGTCTAATCACTTCTTGATTTCAAATTCATCAATCACAATACAAATTTCAACCTTGTGTATTTATCTTTACTCCCCGAATACAATGGCGTCTTATCATCATTTAGCAAACTTTCATGTATAGGAGAGAACTGTGGAAATGATTCGCTCTAATATCATGAAACATATCCAGAATTCTACCCTCAAAGTTATTGTTCACAACTTCCTCACGCAAAGGAGTTCTCCTAATCTCGCCGTGCCAAATCCAATTTGTATATCTTAAACTTATTCCATCACATATAAGATGATATCTTATATCAGGAATAGACAATCTATTACAGTTGAAACAGTTGACACATGGACAGAAGAACAACACATTCATTTTCTTCAAAGCATTCCTCTGAATAAATTCAAGAAACCTTTCTACCGTATCTTCATATTCCTTAGTAGTTCTCTTAGCTTTCATCCAACTACGATCCATTATTCCCTTAAATGTAAATAATCTCAAATGATAACCAAATCTATCAAATAAGAAATAAATAGGAACTAACATTTTTTATAAGCCAATAAACAAGCCAAAAGTATAAAAATAAAATCTTTAGTAAGGAAATATATACTACAGTTTATAACAAACAAATTAAACAACAGAATAATTGACAAAAACACATAGATTTAGAAAATTTGAAAAACGCACCCACAAACAAATAGGAATTAATGTAACAAACCAAAACTACAAAGAGCATGACTTTAATACAAGGATGATAGCCCATAAGATGTATTACAGCTTATAACAACAAACATTCAAAACAGCAAAAAAAAATGAGCAAATAACAAAGTTAAACGGTGACTTACGGTACTGAAGACGTAAAATGATGATAGAGACAACGGAGAATGACTTTATCGACGAAGATATGCATCAAAAATAAGAGGAAAATACTAGGAAATGATGTTCGTCCAAGTGTGTTATCGTTCGACAGAGCAACAGAACACACAAGGTTGTGAAAAAGGAAAACAGAAACTATACTCCGAGTAAGGGATTTTAAAATTTTGCGATAGTTTACACAACTGTTTATATTAAAACTACCGTTAAACTCTTTTTTAATGGCGGTTCTTGGATAAATCACCGTTAAATTTAACAGCAGATTTAGATAAAACCACCTTTAAAAACTTTTAAAAATACAACTTATTTATGAATATGCAACCACCTTTTTTTACGGCATTTTTTCTTTTAACCGCCGTGAGTTAGCGTCGTATTAAGTATTTTTTTTTTAGTAATGAATAGACCAAGTGGATGCACTTGGCCCAAAATATCCCATGAAACGGCCCTGTCGCCAATGTACAAACATTCTTAAATAAATAAGTTCAGAGGAGTAGCTAGAAAATAAATTGATTCAAAACAAAGTAAAATAGGCTCCAAGGCCTGGCAGCTACTTTTCATCGCTAGCAACTGGCGTGGCCTCCTCCCTTGCGATAGAGTTCTTGTCCCTTTTGATGGCCTCAGATGGCCCTTCTTCTTCCAGGGGACCGAATGCACCCTAATACTCATTGATGGCGGCATCTGGATCCTATTTATCAGCTCTCCCCTCCTTGAGCTCCCTCATCAGCATGGTGCGCGTCTTGAGGTCAGACTTAGTAGTGATGTCCTCCAATTATTGCCTTAGACCCTCATTCGTGTCCTACGTCTCTAAGATCACCCTTTTCGCCTTTGTCACCGCGATTGTGACCTTTTCCAGGGATACCTCTAGGCAAGCGCGTGCAGTGGTTGGCTCAATGATGATCTCCTCCTATTTCCTAGCGACTCAATCTTTACTTGCGATAGTCAAAGCCATGCGATTTATCTCCCTCTCCATGAACAAGCCATCCTGGAGATCCTGCGAAAACAAAAGCATATAGATTAGCATGTTGGCCAGAAAATGTGCCTCAAACTGGCACCAACAAGGAGCCTACCTGGTTCATCTGGAGAGCACAAGTTGACATGGCCTCATTGAGGCTCATTGTCCCATCGTCCTGACAGACGCGCCTAACGGGACCTTAAGGTCAGTCGTCGCTCCCTTATACTTCTTACCTTTCACCTTCATGAGCGACCCTTCTATACGAGAGGACCAACATTCGATGCCTTAGGCAACCGCCCTATAAAATGACTCGCCATACCTCGTTATCACCTTTGCCCTCAACGCGTCCAAGCTCGGGAACTTGTAATGTCTGTCACCCATTTCCCCTTTTTTAGATAAAACAAGAACACCCGTTAGGCAAAGGAAGTGTTATAAAAGCATATAAAAAGGGAAAAGGCTAAGAGTACTTACCTTCTTGTCCTACTCTCTCTCGGCTGCAAGAAGCTCTGGTAACCGATCAGCATTGTTATCCATGCCCGACTTCTCCTTTCAATTTCATACTCATTAGGAACAATATTTATACATAAGACTATAGCAGCATCAATCTACCAGCAGATAGAAAAAACACAAAAACCAAAGAGGAAACTTACCAGCCATATTTCACGAAGTGCAAACCCCCAAGCCGTCCTTGACTAAGGAGGTCGAGTCAATGAAAAAGAACTTCTCCCTCAACCTTTGTCATTAATCTGGCAATTTTAGACTAGTACCTCTCTGTGATACCTCTTACCTAGGGTATACTGCCACGACCAACTACGTGCCAGGTGGTGGGTATACAGCAGATCATCGACGCTGAACTCCACCCCCTAACGCCTAGCCATCGCCTCTACTGCAGCCACCACTATCTACATGGGGACAAGTCAAAGTGCTGGCACAGCCATACCATCAACCTTGGCAACGCAAATTGAACCCTATATCATAGGGCCTAAGCCACATCGATATCTAGCCCTCCTCAAGGCAATTCACCCATTCTGTCGATAAAGGGACTCTCATGCGCACCTCATTCCCAATGACATACACCTATCGCGCTTCCTTCAATAAGCTTGACGTCACCTTCGAGGCCACCCTAGTCCTTGCGCCACCACCTCCTCGACATCCCTGAACGCCACCTTCATACCAAAACTACTATCCACACGATGATTAGCCGATCGGCTACGCCGTCGACCCTCTACAAGGGCCGCGACCTAACCCCAAGTGAACTGGACCACGTATCGCTCCCCACCTCAATGGCCTTGTCAGCCCCTCAATTGCCACTACTCACCCCTAACATCATGTCTAGAATAAATGGCAAGCTATGAAGGTAGTTAGCAATGGCGGTCAAATCGTACCACGCGACTTCCTCCCTAACACAGGTACATACTCGAAGCATGACACATTTCTTACTCTAACACTCTCGCTCTTTGTTCCCAAAACCCAAAAAATAAACTCCAACCCAGAGATCCCCAAGTAACGACCTAGACAAGGGACACACCCAGCCTGAGTTAACCTTGAGACACTAAGAACCCATATTTCCAAGCTCACACTTTTCGATTCTGAACCCGACCAAGAATAAGATGAGACAGCAAGAAAGCAACACGACAATGTGAAATGGAAAAAAAATTAATGGGAAACGAGTAGTGCTAACCTTGTGAAGAACTCTTTAGCTGAACCAGTGTCGAATGAACTCTTTACTCCAAGCCTCGACTTGATGCTTGTCCAAGAACGCGACTAGCTAGAAAGAGGAAGAAAGAAGATGAAAGGACGAAAATGATGGATGATACAACCAACTCACTCCTCGCTGTCAGATGCTCAAATGATCTACGGCCATAACGCACTCCCGTCCACTAGCTTTGACGCACGACCGATGGCTCAGATCCATCAACGCCTAACGATCCAGATCTAGACATATAAGAAGAGACGTGGATCCACCCTTTCCACGACTACCATAGTGACTTGGATGCGATTATTTGGGCCAACCTAGTTGGGCCTAAAGAAAAGGGTACTTAATGTTGGGTCCTCAGCCAGTCCAACCCAATCTACTGCCAAGCCCACTCTAGTCAGCTTCACAACGAACTTTTCCTCCCTAACCCAATCAGGGTGTAGCTGAGACTTACAGGACAAAGAGGGTGACGCCTAGGAAGACCCTAAGGATCACAGAGCAGCCGTTGGCCCCAGCGTCCCTGAGATCCTCGGTGAGGATCTCGGAGGCCATCAACGACGACCATGTTAGCCCAGAGGACATGGATAAAAAGAGGGGGGTTAGGTTTAGTTAAGGGCACTGGATTCACTCACTAGACTCATTGTACACGAAATACGTTCATATCAATAATATTCTGAGCTTCTCTTCTTCTTCCCCATACTCTTCCTCTTTTATTCTTTCTATATTTATGCTATACGGTTGATTATTTCTTTACGTTGTTAGTGATCCATCCAACAAAAAATTGCATCAACAGTATTTTAGGAAAATTAACATATATTTTTTATAAATAAATGGCTTAATTAATTTTTTTAATATTTATAAATTAGTTATTGGAAAAGTATCACACTATCAGGAAGGTAGGCTATTGTGTAACAAATAACCATATATAAATAGCATTTAATTTGTGTGCGTATGTGTGAACTAATATTAATCAATGATACGATATTTTATTAAATTTGAATGTTTTAAGCTCAATAGTTTAAAAAATATCATCAAAATATTAAACTTAAACAAACTTAAGCCATCCATGTTTAATTTAAGCGATTATAGAATTGAAAGGGGGGGGGGGAGATTAGAGAGAAACCTGATTGTTCTTGAGAGGACGACAATATTATATTTTTCTTTCCTAATTATTCGGATGAATCTTCATTTCTAGCCTCTACATGGAAACTTTCTCGGGAAAAAAGACAAGAAAAACTTTCTTGTCAATATTCTGTTTGCCAAATTTTCCCTTTCTCTCACCAGCAACCTCAAACATTGTAACAAACAAATTTCCTCTGAATTCATCATTCAAGATTCACTTTTGGTGTCAAACCTATACCAAAATATTTGATTCCAAGTCATTTCTTGCTTTGATTCATCATCCAACGTGTTCTAATCCTCAGTTTTCATTCTTCAAATCAAAGGGTGTCTCTAAATTTCAATCAGTTTTTATACATATTCTTCTCGAGGATGATCAACCAAACAATTAGATTGACACAGATAATAGAATCTTAATTTTGTTTGGTGATTGAGAATTATCTGACATTCAGAATATCAACTAACTTGAATTTGAGTCGGATCAATCGAGAGCCTCCATCTAGAAGACCCCATTGTGATTTTCTCATCCATAAAATTTGAAGCAATATCTTTCTTAAAAATGTGTATTTGAAATTACCATGTTAGCCTTGACCTTCAAATGAAAGAAATTGAATTCTCTCATCATGATATTTTCATCCACAAGGCTCGAGCCAAGACCTTCTGGATTAAGAAACATCAAATCCCTTTCATTTAATCCAATTCCTAACATTCCGATCCCAATCATTTTGATGCCAAGTTCGAAGGAATCTCACGTCTACCTCAATACGAGATTCTAGCAAGAGATTATTAGTTATTATGGCTTCTCAATTAAGCCATCATCAAGATTCAAGTTTTGTGAAGAAAACATCATATCAAGAACCCCTCCCAAGCAAACTTGCTCAAAGCACTGTGATATATATATACCAAGCCAACATAGGAAGGTCATGGCGAAACGTGAGCATGGCATGGTGCAAAACCCTAATGAACCACACATTACACATTACAATTGATAGTACAATAGGCAAACTTCATTACACATGCAAGATTGATGTGAAGCCATGGAGCTTCTGGAGCAAGAAAGGCTACAAATCATTCGACGTGGATGGCCATCAGGTCGAAGTCTACTGGGATGTCCGGTCGGCCAAGTTCTTAGGCGGATGCCCGGAGCCGACCAGCGACTACTATGTAGCCATTGTATCTGACGAAGAGATGCCATTATTGGTGGGGGATAACAAGAAGAAAGCGTACAAGAGAACAAAATCAAAACCAGCCCAGATGGAAGCCATGCAAGTTATAAAGAAAGAAAATGTGTTCTCTAAGAAAAGCTTTGTCACGAGAGCGAGGTTCAATAATGACGAGAAGACGACAGCGACAACGACAAAAATTAAAATGAAAGAAAGCGAAGTTATTGTGGAGAGCCTGATAAGTAGTGGCGTGAGTGAGCCAGAAATGTCGATATACATAGAAGGAGTAAAGTTGATACATGTGAAGAATCTACAATGGAAGTTTCGGGGGAACGAGACGGTGATGATGAATAATGAGAAAGCAATTCAAGTGTTTTGGGATGTTCATGATTGGTTGTTTAGTGGTTCAGATCAATCTTCAGGAGAAAAGCCTGGTGTGTTCATATTCAAGCCAGGACCTGTAGAAGCAGAATCAGAGACGAGTGATAGAGAAACTTGTGACAACGATGGTAATTCTTCTGTGTATTATTCAACTAGAAATACCTTCTCTGAATTTTGCCTTGTTCTTTGTGCCTACAAATTGGATTAAAGCCAAAAAGAAGGGGAGTTTACAAGCCTGAGAAGATTCTCTACATCTATAGAAGTGAAGCAAACCATTATGCTTATTCCCTAGCTCGTCATGGCCATCAAATGGATGTTGAATATATCGTGGTGGATATTATTCCCCTGGGAAATACAAAGCCATTCTTTTTAAAGATTTCAGTTTTAGGTAACCAATAGTTAGCTAGTCTCTACACGTTTTACGCGGCCTTTTATTCAAAAAATGCATTTCTCTTGTGTAAAGTTTATTAGATTATTTGTAGCTCAAAGTAATGGATTTCAAGCTATTATATTTACTAGCAAAGGACGATGGATGCATTTGTAAATATTCTAGTTGTCAGCACATGGTTGAGTGTAACCAAATGAGTATGTATAGGCATATTGTACATTTTAAAGGAGCTTGTTTTATGCTTCCTTTATTTTCCTCTCTATTTTGATTTGTTTTTTGAAATTGAGGGTATCGTCTTAAAAGAAAAACAAAGAAAGATACAATCAGATTATGTGACTCATTTTTTAAAGAGAAAATGACAGAAAAAGGACCTCAAACACAAAAGGATAAAAAAGATACTTAAATTTCAATAATCCACATAGGTGAGACATCCAAAATGGGATTTTGAAATTCAAGGAAAAAGACATAAATACCCCCTTTTAAAAAAAAAGTTCTCAACCATCTCGTCAAAGACTCACCGATGGTCGGCCACCAGGGACTACCATTGGCACCAAAGCTCTGGCGGAAGATTTTTTTTATTATTATAATAAATAGTTAATGAGATGTAGTTAATAGCTAAACAAAAATTTTAAATAATTTATAGTCAAAGGGCCTCATTTATTAATTTTAACAAATTTGAAATCTAGAAAATGTGATTTTTAATTTTTCAACAAAAGTTGTCAATAGTATAAATGAAATGTTGTTTAGCTAGTTAATAGCTAAACAAAAATTGTAAACAATTTATAGTCAAAGGGCCTCATTTATTAATTTTAACAAATTTAAAATTTAGAAAATGTGATTTTTAATTTTTCAACAAAAGTTGTCAATAGTAAATGAAATTTCGTAAATAGCTAAACAAAAGTTGTGAATAAATTGTAATAAGAGCTAAGTAGTCAACTTACATATCATTTTACATTATATTAATAGCAAAAATTTGGTGGCTCCATGGTCACCTTATATTTTAAGATGCAAGTGGACGGTCTGGTGCCAACCACCAATGGGGATTCCCGGGAGGTGGTTGAGACCTTTTTCTTTTTTTTAAGGAAAGGTGCATTTCTGTCATTTTCTTTGAATTTCAAAATTCCATTTAAGGATGTCTTACCTTATAGAGATTATTAGAATTCAAGCACCCAAGTTCTTTTTCTGTCATTGTCGTTTTCCATTTTGAAATCTCATTGGCATGTGTAAAGATTTTTTTAAAACAATAAATCTCACGTCTATCTAAATATCATATCAATATTATTTAAAAAAAATATCTACAGTATATCTCTATTTAAATAAGAAGAAAATTAGAAAAGAAAGAATATTAGAAAAAAGAGCTTCAAAAAATAGTAAAATTTTTACCATTTTTAGAATATTCTCCCCAACCTATTTTTATCCAATTTTTCCCTCCATTCAAGCGCAGGGTTACCCTTAAAGATGGAATTCAACAATCAAATTCAAAGCTCTTTTTTGGATCTAATACAATTTAAACACGAGTGTGCACAAACCTGTCAACACCGGGACCTCATCCAAGCATAGCAAATGAGGTACCACTGGGGGGAAGCATTTGATATTTCATTGAACAATAGTATCCTGACCATGAAAAAAAGCATATATGACCAATAATATGTCTACATTTTACACACTGCAAAATCTCCAAGAAAGCTAAAACGAGGAAAGAAAAATTATTACAATATTTTGTACAAATATACAGGAAGGGAATTAAGTTGGGTTCTAAAGCAGGTCATACTATATTTTCATCTTGATATGCCCGGTGATTCACATTGCTTGAAGATTTATCTAAATCTACATCAGTGTTTTGAATTGAGCCGTTACCACTGTATTTAGGGATTAAATTTCCCCCAATGTGGTTACCTGTGGCGCTAGCCTGCAGTGCTTCAATATACAAAACCTTTACCAGATTTCTGAATCGCCGTCGGAAGGTCGGTACGCGGGACATGGAAACTACAATCCCCTGCAACCTAATAGGAAAAGAGAAAGGAGAGATGCAATAATCAAATTATAAACAATGCCACTCATTTATGGCAATATCATGATATTGGTGGAACTACATGTGAGATCAGAATACATGTTATTGAAAAAACATCACAATCCACAATTAAAATGTATTTCAAGAAACTTTGAAGAATTTGCAAACACATGATATCATTATCCAGTATCACCTTTCAGGATTTAAAGCCGCCTTGTAATCATTTAGAGATGCCACATCATACTCTCATTTATCACATGCACATGACCATGAGTATAAAAACTACTCCTTCTCGGTCCTAATTATAAGGCATTTTCTAGAAGATATGGACGATCCTTATTATAAACCACTTGATGGGATATTGATTAACTATGGGTAAAGTAAAAAATTTATTCTATTTTTAGACAAAATTAGTGATTTAACCACCTCTCCTTGGTTCCAGTAAGGCATTAGAGGTGCCTTATAATAGGCATCGGAAGGAATACGCTTGACTAAGGTCTCAAGGGGCGGCATCTTGGTTAACAAGCTTAATGAGGAAATGAACCAGAGGATTTAATTCCTAAAGAGTATTAGTTTTGGATTGGGAGTGATTAGGATTTCCCCACTATTTCGTATCAACAAGTATACCTTCTTATTATAGCTTGCAACTGTGCCCTTCTGATATTATCATTTGATGGGAATTCAGAGCCATCCCATTCCTCAGGTATATCATTTTTGCATCTTATAACTATCTCTTTGAGGCAAATCTCTTCTGTTTCTTTCAACTCGAGATTCTTTAATTGCTCTTTCATGATCAGTAAAGGCCCATAAAACCACTCGAAAACTTTATCCTGAGGTTTATTCATCCTAGTCAGCTCAGTATCATCAGCTGCAAAGAAATTCATATGTGAAAGGCATGAAAATTGATGTAACCTCCAAACGAATAGAGGATTGAGTAAGATAAGTACAGATCACCAATCCATCTGAATTGGACTTTGCTGAAGTTAATAGACATTGAAGCAAGGTCCAAGCTGGTAACTTGATGGTTAAAGTCTTACAATTGCCTTTCATGAGACATTCCTCAATGTCCTTCACACTTATCAAACCATCACGAAGAAGTATTCTGCCATTTACCTCACATGACTTGAACAACCAGTCCCATACCTGCCAAAGATTTTTAAGTCAGAGACAACCTCATAAACTTAAGGGAAAATTAATATGCAAGTCCCTATAATTTCACCTTATTTTATTTAGGTCCTTGTATTTTTATCTTTTTATTTGGCCCTTATAGTTTTCTTGATTATAGATATTGGTCCCTATGCTTATAATTTGTAAGTTAATAGCTGATGACATAGCTCTCACTCAACATAATCCTAAATTAATTTTACCACATGGATCTATATAAAATCAAAATAACCAAATTACAGATTTTTTTATAGTAAGGCAAAATGACATTAATAAAAGGTAACATTACATAGTACTAGTTATAACATAACAGAGAGAAATTAACAACATTATAGAAAACACAAGGGGGGGGGGCGCCTAGATAAAGAGACCAAAGAGAAGATCTTAAGCAGGGAATTCACATATTTCAAACTACATCTCCGGTTATAGGAGGCGGAAGGTTGATTCTTCGTTTGTTGATGAAGAGAATGTCCAAAGAACCACAGAAATCAATAGATCTCTCCTGATGAACAACCAATAGAGAATTGCTCGAAAGCAAAGAAGAACAAAAGGGGTTGAACTCTGATTGAGTTTGGTCCAGCTAAAATGCTTAAATAGTATACCATTATAACAGAGCAGAATATGACAAATAGTAGCTCAATTCCGACGAAACTTATGCAGATTATATATAGATGTAAGGAGACCAATATGAGCATAATATTTTTCTAATTTTTATGTTGATAATAAATAATTTTATTTCATCATTTTATTTTAAAAACCCACTTTTTTATTTTGTATTGTATAGAAACTTACATGTCGCTTAGTTAGCATCCACATCAGCCTTAATTAAGAGAGTATGAGCATAGGAATTGATGACTATAACTGAGAAAATGGTAAGGACCCAATAAAAATAAAAAAACTACAGGAACTAGACTAAAAAATCACATGAAACTATTTGATGAATTAATTTTCGCTTAAGTAATTATACATACAGCAGTCCATTTTTTATACTCATGTAACAGGGAGCCTAGAGTACTACGGCCATATATCTTGCCATGAAATCTATCCTTTTTGTAGGTTATCTAATCTAATTTAGCTTTGAATCATGGTTGAATTGGATGTTAAGTTTTAGGGAACAATGTTTTCTGTCAAGATATGGATATCAGTATTCAAATGAATACAATAAATATTGCTTGTCAACATAGACATTTCACTACCTGTACAGGTTTGTATAGATGAAATTTCCCCTTCAAAGTTCTGGTTTGTTGCGAGACAAATCTTGAATGCCGTGAGCCTTCTCTCCTGTACTTCATATCATCGCTATCATTGTGTCCAAGGCTTTTCCATTCATGGATAGGCTTCACCTCTAACTCGAATTTCATACCGTTGCCAACATTTTCTCCAAAGTTTTTCCGTTCATGGGTATGTGTCATTGTCATTTTTCTACAGTATTTTGGCCTGACTGTCACAATATATATCTCATAATCAGTGATTCATAACTCCAACAAGAACTAAATTTAACTTCAGAGGGAGAATTAGAAGGCACCTGGGAAGGCAGGATCCCTCTCTCAAGTACAGTAAATCATTTACATATTCATCAAAGAGGGAAACCACTGAGACAATGTAGGCAAATCCCATCTTCATTGAGTCTTCCTATAAATAAAAAGTAAAACAAAAGTAAGTTAAAAATCTTCCAAATCTAATTAAGAATGGTAAAAAAGAATCAACGTAATTAAGATTAAAGTATTTCACTTAATTTTTAATTTAGCCCTTAAAAGTTTAAAAATCTAGAATTAGGTCCTTATGGGTTTAAAAAAATTTATTCAGTCCCTATCATTAAACCTCTGTCCCTATACCCTTAAATTTTCTATAAATGCATTTGGCTCTCCAAAATACACAAGATCTGTCATATGAGTGAATCTCACTCCATCATCTACTTTTACCAGAGCTAGCATGAATCATGAATATTTAGAGTGCAGAGATGGCATATAATTGGCCAAACCAATAAAATTGAATGACACATGAAAGCTGAACGACAGGAACTAAGTGTAAAAATCTTTAAACTCAATTGCAAACTTTGAAACTACAAGGACCACATTTTGAAGTGAGAGAAATTAACAGAATACTAGCATTATACGAATAGAACTTAAGGGGTCTAGTAAAAGCATCATACTTTGACAGACCTGATGTACAACAACTCCACTGTAAAGGCCCAAAAATAAGCTGGATATGCTCGCTGCTAATACAGCCCCCACTACAGCCAAAGGCCAGAGGATAATGGCAAGGCCAGCAAATGGGACACACATAGTTTCCAAGAAAGGTCCCTCCCTTCCAATCAGATCTTCCAATAGCCTCTTCCATCCTCTGAACAGCATGTAAGGGCTTTTCCATATAGCAATAGACGTGATTAAAATCATGTCAAACGGCACCCCAACCACGATCACCAACAAGCAACTCGGTAATAATGACAATCTACCACGAAACAGGGCAAGAGTCTAACAATTCACCAGCAAATTCAATGCTTTTCAGTTTTAAACAAGTAATCAGTAAAGGAAACAACTCACTTGACATCTAATGGCTTTTCATCAGGAGGTAAGTTCTCTCTCAGTTCATCCATGTAAGAGAAATATGAATGGAAGCAAAAGTCTGTCAAGTCCTGAACTACCATGCAGCTTCTTTCAATCGTGGACCAACAACCATCCTGGTTTCAAAGTAAGAGTCATTTAAGTTTCCTGCACTCCATATAAATCAACAAGATCAAAAGCAGCTATATATACATATAGCTTGACTGATAAACCAAGAATTTCATTGTTTACTTATATAAAACATTCCACTATTTGAATTAACTAACATGGAGGATACAATTCTCTACAGGCCCAAATTCCTAGTAAGTAGTCACCTTGGTATAGGCTTAGCCTCTGCTTACCCTATCGAGATCCAGGCATGCTATTGGTGCCCTCAAAGGAAAGGACTGATCTTTACTACTACTCTGATCCTAAATGTAGGAGCTAATTTAAGAGATTGGTTTAGTCCTAAATATAAGACCTCAATCCCTTTTGTCTCCTCATATTTATCATTTTGCCCCTAAAACTACCCTTATTGATATTCCCTTCAACAATAATTAAAAATTTACATACGGATATTTTAGGAAAATTAGGTCACATTTGTTATAATTAACTAATTTACCTAATTTCCTCAATCTACCCAAATTGGTTAAATAGTTCTTGCATTAAGGAACAGAGGAGTGTTGTTTTAATTACAAAAAGAGGGTAAGAGGGTCTTAAAGGAACTAAATTTTCATTTCATAAAATCCTCGGCACACCCATTAAAATGATAGCTTAAGTTTACAATCACTAGTCTTATCATGAGGAAGGATAAGATGTACAAAATATAAAAAGATGAATACCAAGTATCATCCGTTTTAGTCAACACTAAGCAAAACTTTTCAAAAGTATAACTATCTATGAAACACAGATGTATTCATGTCCACTACATATTAGGCACTCATATCAGACATGATGAGATGTATTAAATTACATATAGACACTTAGAATCTGACCACGTTAGGGAGTGTCATGTCCTGTGTCCAAATCCATACTTCCTACATAGTCGTTTGCATGAGAGGAGAATGGAAAAACATAAGTTGAAATTGACACTCACCATTAAGCAATGGTAAAATTTGTTGACGACATCATTTCCAACAGCTTCAAAAGTTGCCAGAAGGGGAGAGAAAAACCCATATCCTATTCCACCTAAAAGGCTTCCAACAATACCAACTATTGGCCCAAGAAACAAGGGAACTGGCAAACATAATAGTGCCAGAGTCTTCAAAACCATCCCAAACCTTTTGGTTCTGATTCAAGATGCAAAATTAACAAAGGGGTAAACATACACGAGAGAGAGAGAGAGAGAGATTTAATTTCAAGCAACCTAAACACTAAAATCTATTACCAAAAAATTAAAATAAAAAACAGAATATTTTTTTAAATAGGGAAAAAACAGACAACCATTTCCAAGAGAAATTAATGCAACCTGGCCACGCAGTAGTAAGTCCAAACAACATGTGCCATCCAAAGTCCAATGATGACAGCTGAATTGCCAATCACAAGGATGGCAACTGCAAATGGGCATATTATTGTCGCTGCCAAAGGAAAAAACCAGGTTATTTCGTTATTAAGGAAAATTTGCCAAATACATAAATTCATGGAGGAACCACAATTCACTCCCTAAGCTACAGCCTGATTACCAAATCCGCACCCACATCCCCTAAATTTGATATTATAATGAAAGCATTATATTTCAGTTAATTTATGGAGCTGGAAAGAAATGCTAGGTACTAGCTAGTCTGAATTTGAACTAAGACAAGCACTTGTATTACAGTCAAAATCACAATGCCTCCTGCTTTTTAACAGCAACTAAGATTTAGCTGCTGCTTCTTTTTCACTTGAGTCCAAAGTCTATAAAGTAACCTTTCACAATTTAAAGTTCATGTGCATTTGCAATTCTAATAAATTCACTCATATACCTAAGCAAATATAGAGACGTTCGTACAGTAATATGACTAACGGAAGAACAAAACGGAAAACAAAAATGGGAATCGAGGAGGGAACCTTTGAGAACGCCGAGGATCAGAAGCAAGAAGAAGAAGGGGAGAAAAGAGATAAAGCTCCACAACTTGGCCATGAAACCCCCGGTAAGCTCCATGATTGATATGTTATGTGATGAATTCGAAGGATTTTATGGTGATCGGTTGTTTTTCCTTGAAGTTGATGATACTGGATAGCCTACTTTCACAGTATGAGCGTGAAAAGCGGACCAAGGAGGAAGTGAGAGACACGTGGCGAAATTGAAAGACGTCACGTGTGAGTGACGGTGGGGTCAATGGAGACTCGTGGCGTTATATGGATTAATGAATTAATCCGTGACACTTGAACACGCCGATCTCGAGCAACACTCGGCTCAAAGTGAGTCCCATGGGCCTTCATGCCCCGCTCTTTTTGAGACAACCCTGCACTCCAGTATTTTCCTTTTTGTTTGGACAGGTGTTATTATACTGCGTTAATATAAATAATAAAAAATAGATTCAGATCTTATAAAGATATAAGTTTAATTATCACTATTTTTATGAGAATTTTTTTAATAAGTGATCTCATAAATTTCCTATAAACATTATTTGAGCTTTAAGGTGTCCCCTTCACTTTAGTAAAGGACTAATACAAAATCTACATAAATTTTTTTATATAAAAAAATATTATGATTATTATTTGTACCAAAGAATAGGTATCATCATATTAAAAGTACTATTAAACACTAAGGGCATATTTAATAGCATGGAAGTGAAAGTGGAAGTGGAAGTAGAGAAGTGGAAGCATAATTAAGTATTTTCTTTATTTGATATAATAGAAGCCACTTCTATTTTTAATATTTTGGATCATTTCAGTTCTATCAAAAAAGCTAAAAAATGATATAGGAGAAGTGGAGGTAAAATATTTTGGATTATTTTACCGTAAGTTATAAAATTTTTGGACAACTTTAACCCTTCTTAGTTGTAAAAAAAATATATATCAATTCTATACTCATTTTTAACTACCAAACAAACTTTTAAAACTCATTTCCAGCCAATTTTATTTCCACTTCCACATCCGTAAAAAAATTTCCATCCTACCAAACGTACCGTAAACATAAGTACTTGTCACAGCGGGGATTCAAATTTTAGTTTGCTACGTTGTAAAGGACTAATTCCTTCTACTATTTCTAATCCCCATAGATTGTTTGGACTTGTGTTAGTTCAACTACATTTCATGAAATAGCAATGAGCTTGTTTGGATTAATGTTTAGACCGAAAAAAAAAATCAGTTACCATAAAAGTCATGTCAAACATAAGTTTTTCATTTAACCAATTTTTACAAGCACAAGTGAATTGATAGAACGAGCAGCACACCTCCACCAGCAAAGTAGATTGAACGAGGAACTGGCTGAATGGACTCAATGGATGCCAACGACACACAACTTCGACCCAAGCAGTCAATGGAGGAGTTGATGGCACAACGGAACCAGAATAATGATGCCAATGGAAGAATTGTTGGGGATTGTCAAGGAGGTTTCATAAGAATGGAGCTTCGGAGCTTAACGGTCGACACAAAGAAGCGAAGAAAAGAAACATGAGGAGAAGGGGATGAATGGTTGGAAAAAATTTAAAATGCATTTAACGGTATTATCATCGCATCACATTTAAAAGTAGCAAAAAGTTATTTCATTTTAAAAGCTACTTAATTCTATGGGAAAAAATTTTAACAAACGCTTAACTCTAGCTAAAAGTCACTTTTTTATTGGTAGAAGTCAATTAGGAGTTTTCGACACCTTCCCAAGCAAACAAAATATTTTCAAGCTTGTGCGTTGCGTTGAGGAGCATGACTCAAAACAATCAGTTTTCAACAAACATAGGTGTTCATTCATCCTATATCATTTTCCATTCCATTTTTAGTTTCTCATACAAAGCATATTAACTCTAGTTTCCACAAGAACAAGAATTTGGGTAACCAAATCTTTCACTTTGGGTTGGAAAGTTTTTGGCATGAGTCTATACTTCCAACAAATGATGTTCAATTGTTCATAAGCACACATAAAAGTAGAAAAACAACCCATTACAATTAATTTTTTGGCCTCATCAATATTTATTATATTCTCCTCCCTGATATGCACTAAAGAACATATCCTTAACTTTATCTTCTTCCATGGTTGATATAATTTCAATAGTCATTCTCTTCTTGTTGTCGTGGCCACAATTAGTCTTGTATGTAATTAAGGGTGTTTAATTGTAGAAGCAACTAGAAGGGAACGGGGAAAATGTTATAATTAACTATGAGACATAACACAGTTGGCACTTAGTTCGGTTCTTTAAACATCTAGTCAGGTGTTTTATTACTGATAGCATGTATGGAGATAGTCTCAGTACTAAAGCCTCTTCAGAAAATCTATGGTGTGAGGAGATTATCACTGCTTTCGGCGGTGAATACCTAAACTTATCTAAAAATAATACGTGATAATTGATTAATTATTTATTATTTCTCTTTCTCCTTCCATTTTGGGCCTAGTCTAGCTCGTTATCATTGGCCTCCATCAGTTTTGGGCCCATTTATCAACATGTCATATCCATCTTTCACGTATGAGGCAGATGTTATGTTCCCATATTATTTTAGAAAAATTATCAATAGGGTTAAGTATAGTGAAAGGGGATAATCCCTTATAACGTGACGAACTAATATAAAATTTTTTGATACAAAAGAAGGCAAAAGCCTAAGATGAATAAATTCTACATCAATGGTGATTACAATCCCAGCATCTCATTATGTACCAGGGCCCTCATGTGTTGAGAAACTGTGTCAAAAAATGTAGAAGTTCTCAACTCTTGCTTAGCCAAAGCATATGCAAGACGATTGCATTCTCTTGGTCTAAAGTGTAATGTAATCTTCCAATTAAATGATAAAAATCTCTTGATTTCCAATAGAGTGGTAGAACAAATATCCTTAACACCAGCAGCATATGATAAAGACTCAACCATAATTTTTTTTGCTACAAAAATTTTTGGAAAGGGGTTGGACTCTCACCCACAATCTAAGAATAGGGCGAAAGTCTCTCTTCTTTCTAGATGATACCAATATTAGGCAGGGCGAGCCGTCAATTACCCTTAGTCGTAAACTTAGGCACCCAGGAGCTAGGATGTCTTCCCTAGCGTCGTGACTAAGATTATAATAAAATGGTACTCTTGGGGATTAAACGCGCTTCAAAAGGTTCTTTTAAACATAGAATTTTGTTGTTTGATTCTAAAATATGTTCTTTTAAACCCATATAACATGAAATATTTAGGCCCATTAGCATAGCGTATTGCTCGGCCTCATATGCACTGTAGATGCCTATATAGCATGAAAATCCAATAATCTGGTTCCCATAACAGTCGCACACAATTCCACCACATGCTTCATGATGTCTATGATCTTGCACCTTCCACATTCAACTTTAAAACATTTGATAATGAGCCTAACTCTTTTTCAAAAATTTTGTAACAAAAAAAAATTTGTTGGTGGTTTTTGCCAAATAACAGTCTTATTTGATAATCAGTTTGCAAGGCTCCTGAAACTAAGTCTTCTTTGATAATAAAATTATGTTGGATATTAATAATGACCGCAGTTGGTTCTTGTGGTTTGTGAAAATCTAGTTTAAAAACAAACCCAATCATCCACTACCATAATTTCCATATTGCTACACCCCAAGTAAGATTTCAACCATTACCCAATCCTTGACCAAGGTTTCATTTCAAATTCAAATCAACCCAATCCATAAGAGAAGCTGAGAAGAAAATATGTTGAGTAAAAGGCTTTAAGAGTGACAACCAGAACCACTTAACATATGAATAATCTCGCAAAATATGAAGAGTATCTTCAATTTTATTTTTGCACCAGTCAAATAAAGAAGAGCTCTAGGACCATTTACTCCTCTAGAAATTAGTAGCTAATTTGTTTTGGAATACCAACCATATGAAAAATCTGATTCTCTCTGCTTATAAGTAGACTTATACTGAGAAGCAAGGTTCTGTTCAAGCAAATAATAGGCATTTTTAATTGAAAATTTAAAGCGCCAAGTAATAATATCACTACCCCTTTGCGGTAATAGTGGCATAATATCAAGAAGTGATTGAAGAACCTTCTCAGAAACTAAGCCATTAAGCCGATTAAAATCCCATGTCCAATTACTCACCAAATCAGCTACTAAAGAAGACTATTCTATACTAGTTAGAGGCCTTAAACAAAGATCTTTAATCCTGTTATCATTATCTAACCAGCAATCAACAAAAAGCTTTACACACCTACTATCCCTTACCCTTCATCTTGACCCCTCTTCAACAATATCCTTCTGTTGACAAATAAAGTGCCATAATTGTGAGTTTCCTACATTACCCATTAGAAGATCTTCTTTTTGCTTAAACATATAGGGCATGTTTGGTAACATAGAAATGGAAGTAGAATCAAGCATTTCCCTTGTTTGGTATAATGGAAATCACTTCCACTTTCACTTCCAACATTTTGGGATATTTTAGCTCCATAAAAAAAGTTGGGAAATGAGATGGGAGAAGTGGAAGGAAAATATTTTGGACCATTTTACCCAAGTTATAAAATTCCTGAACAACTTTAACCCTTCCCAAGTTATAAAAAAAATATTTGGGACCATTTTACCCTAAGTTATAAAAAAAATATACATTAATTCTATACTCATTTTTAACCTACCAAACAAACTTTCAAAGCCCATTTCTAGTCTAATTCTATTTCCACTTTCACTTCTATAAAAAAATTCTTCCATCTTACCAAAGCGTACAGATACTTGTGCTGCAAAACTTCTGTGCATAAACCTTAGTCCTTGTGGACCCGCTTCTAAGCAAGCTTAACGCCACAAACTCTATTAACCGATTATAGCTTCTTAAAGCCAAGTCCCCCTTTATTTCCTGGTCTCGTTAATTTTTCCCACACAACAGGATGGTAGCCTCTGCCATTGTCAATTCTCCCCCAAATAAAATTCCTTTGAAACCTATGAACTTCAGAGCAAATAGCTGAAGGAACTTTAGCAACATGCATAGAATACAAAGGGATAGAACTAAGTACTAATTTGGCTAAAACCCCTCTTCCAGCAGTAGACAAGCAATTAATTTTCCACACCGTAAATTTAGATTTCACTTTTTCAACAACGTACTAAAATCTCACTATAGGTTTCTGTTAGAAGCTAACCCAGAATTAACAAGGAATGATAGAATAAAAGGGGAAAGGGAATTTCTATTGGGAAAGATGGAAACAAGGATCTCGCTCCCTCAAGTCTCCAATAGCCGAGAAGTTGTAGAAGTGAGGATTCACTCTGTAAATTTTTCTTGTTCATAACAGGGCCAAAAAGGGCAATATATAAACATCTACAGAGCTTATCTTTTTGGTATTTTTTGGAATAAATAAATGAAAATAAAATAGAGGATTGACTGAAAACTAAAAAACTGGCTTGGAAATGCTTATACATGACTGATCGTGGATTTCCTCCACTTATTCCACTAACAAACAGAATTACATTAAGATATTTGTTGCTGGTCATGGGCGTTTGTGTCTTCTGGAGTAAGTGGCCAAAGGTTTTGATGGGCCTGATAATGCGCCTGCTGGTGGGACTCTATCAGTTTCTTACTTCTAGTAAGAGGGAACCCCAAATACATTCCTATTTCATCAGAAATAGTCATACCCATAGTTCTTTTAATGCTACCCTCATATCAGGCTTACCATTCTTAGAAAAGAACAAAGAAGATTTCACCTTATTAACCCTTTCTCCTTATGCTGAACAGAAATAATCCAAGCACTCCATCATAGTAACATATTGCTCATGTGTCTCTTCGCCAAAAGGAAACCAGTTATCGGCAAACATTAAATGAGAAATAAGGGGTCCCTGTTTAGTAACACAGATAGGCTTCCATCTTTCCTCATTAACAGGATCAATAATAATATGAGATAATTTATCCATACAAAGAAAAAATAAGTAAGGGGAAATAGGGTCACCATGACGAAGTCCACGTTGATATGAGAAGAAATTCGATTGCTTCCCATTCCATAGAACATTGAAAGAGACTATAGAGACACAATTCATTATCAATTTGATAAAATTTCTCTCCATACATGTTTCCATAAGAACTTGTTGCAAAAAATCTCATCTATTACTATCATAAGTTTTCTCTAAATCAATTTTCATAGCAAAAAAACCTTTTGCCCTTTTGCTTTGTTCATAATATGCAAAATCTCTTGACCCACTTTAATGTTGTTGTGAATCTGTCTACCCCAGATAAAGCTATATTGAAAAGATGATATAAGCTCATCTATCATCCCTTTCAAAGGTTGAGTGATTATTTTAGCAACACATTTGTAATTCATAGAGCAGAGCACTATAGGCTGGAAATGGCCAATTGTTTCAGGATTCTCTCGTTTTGGGATAAGAGAAAGTAGAGTCTTATTAGCATTAACAATTGGGATAGTGCCTTCAAAAACACCCTTAACAAATATCATCATAGCCATTTTGACTTCCTTCCAATTAGCCTTAAAGAAAATAGGAGAAAATCCATCATACCCAGGAGCTTTATATAGTCCAATTGAAAAAATAACTCTTCAAATGTCCGCCTCAGAGGGTAATAAACAGATAGAAGAGGACTGAAGACCATATAATTTTGGAAAAGAAGAGACTGTCTGAAGATTCAGTTGCTCACTATCATCATTGCTATAAAGTGATTTATAAAACTGAACACACATTCGCTGTATTTCATCATCATCTTCAACCCAATCTCCATTGCTATTTCTTAGAACTAAAACTCTGTTCTTTCTTCTTCTAAAAGTGGTTCAGAGATTATAGTAGCGAGTATTACGATCACCTTTTTCTATCCACTCAGTTATAGCCTTTTGAAACCACTTTGTTTCTTCATGTTTCAAGATTCCTTCCAATTCATCTTGTATCTTAACTTCCACAAATCATAGGAAATGAGAACATGGACAAGCAGGAGAGTTCTGTATTATTGGAAATTGTGCCCTAGGGGCTAATCATTGTATCAGGTTATCACATTATTTGCATATTTACTGTGATGACCATCCTTGGATAACTCATGATCTTATCCTAAATGTCCCTGGTCGGTCATCTATGTGGGAGCAGAGATGAAATAAGACCAGTATGACTTTGAAGATATATAGAGATATAAATCAAAGTCATAAGCACATGTAAGAGTACAGGGTGTTGGACCGACCCGTAATGAGAGAGCTGCATGGGTCAAGTCATAAGCTTCTCTCATATACAAGCCATGTCACTATGCCCTTTGACCTGAGATCATCATGGATTCCTACATGACAAACGCTCAGCTTTGACCTAGTCAAAAGTCACTTTTGACCGAGTGATCATAAAGGCTATGCTCGGGCTTAGTGGTTTTTCATGCGGAGGAATGTGAATGGTCAAGATGGAATTTGTCCCTCACATTCGTAGAGAGATATTACTGGGCCCCTCGATGAGTGAGTCTGAGAAATGTATGGCCATACTGGAATGGAAGGGTAGTTCCATTTCTATATTCAGACTACTCAGGGATCGAGAAAGTAACGGTCAGGAACAGGAGGATGACGTTCACCATGCCTCATCCTTGACCGAAATATCGTGTGACAAAAGGGACGTGATATGGTTGTATGAAAGGTTACATCGTTTAACGATCCTCATATGTTTTGGGTAGTCGTAATGCCTTGCTAGAGACCGCTTACGACTTGTGGGTCAGTATAGTAACTGGCCCACTGCCAACTTCATATGGGCCTACAGGGTCGCACACAAAACAGCCCAATGCGAGCTATGATGTCCAGATTCATTGAATCTAAGAGATGTCTAGATTCAATGAATAATCTAGGGTGGATATATATTTTATATATATATAAATTAGTTTATATATATATTATATATATAATATAAGAGATATTTGTAAGATTTAATTTATAAGGATAAATTAAATCTCTATCATTTTTGAATTTGAATTTAAATGGATATGATCTATTTGAATTTGAAATTCAAATTGATAAGATATCTCAAATTTGATTTATGAGAATAAATCAAATATAATTCTGTCTTATCTTTATTTTAAATTAAATAAATAGGTGAATTAAATCTATGGGACAGATTTAATATAAACCATATTTATTTAATCAGTTTCTTATTAAATTATGCAATATATGATATTGTATTAATTCAGAATTAATATAAGATTAATTCTGAAGCCCGGCCCTATTAGAAGCCCGATAGCTTCCTATATATTTGACATTAGGAGCTAGGGTTCTACACACAATATAGATCTCTACACACACATTCAGACGTGAGAAGAGGGGGCAGGGAGAGTGCAAAAGGTTTGCACATAAGAAACTGCTGAGATAGAGACGTTGAGGACGGAATCTCTAGAAAGCCCTAGAGGGACAAGAGGCGCTAGCACGTCGTTCGCGATTGGAACGCTGTTCGTGTGGATACCGGTAGAGGAAGCCGATCTGAGCTGTCGACTTCTACGATACCGCCAGACACGAAGAAAGGTCGCGACCAAAACATACTTAGGTCGCGACCATACGGGCATCTGAACGTCAGAAATCCGAAAAGAAGAGGAAGGTCGCGACGAGAAGCAGAGTAGGTCGCGACTAAAAACTCCAGAGGCGACAGGTCGTGACTAGAAGATGAGGAGGTCGTGACTGAAAGTTCCAGAGGCGAGGAGTCGCGACTAGTGGACACTGAGGTCGCGACCAAAGCTCGAAACCGAAGGTAACACTTCTTTCTCCTTGACTTAAACACATTCGGTAGATCCTGGCTGGGAATGGAAAAAAATTTTAAAGTTAATTTCCGCTGCGTGTCTTCCAATTCCCTGCATGTATACCATTCAAACAAGCCAGTACTTGTCTATTCTTTTTCTTCACCATTCCAAAAACTTCTATATCCCATTAACAAAGAGAACCCTTTAGTTGATCCAGATTAACATTGAGAGCTTTTTCATTATTCCACTGCTCTGACAAGAAATGTCAAAAATCCTCATGCTGGAGCCACATAGCCTCAAATCTAAAAGGCTTGATCCCATACATTATTGTATTCCTGCTACTTACCGAAGAAAATAGCAGGTTTTGGTCAGAGAATTATAGCCGAGCTTGTACCTAAACAAAACATTGAGGGAACGTGCTGATGCAAATAGAATTAGCGAGAAATCTATCCAACCGTTCATATAGTCTGCTATAGCCTTGAATTAGAGGACTTTTCTAGGTATATTTTCTGCCCTATTGCCCTAAGATCCGACAAGCTAGCATCTGAAATATGATCTTGGAACCAACACATCCTATGAAAGTTGCCACCTGCACCATCACAACACTTCGAAAAAGAGGAGATATCATTAAAATCTCCACAAATAACCCACGGTTCAGAAATATTGTTTGACAGAATCTTCAATTCTTCCCAAAGAATTTCTCTAAAGTTTGAATGTGGCAAAGCATAGACTATCGTACACAATAAATTTAGGAGATTGTTGAATTTACATCTAAGATGAAAGTACTGGCGATTCCCAATCAACACTAAAATTTTTATTTTTTTTATAAGAGAGGGCTAGTACGCCCTAAATAAGAAAATTAATCTAATAGTGGTGAATGCCAAATACTCCTTGCCAACCAATGCCTTTAAATGAGAAGGTCATGAATATAACATTGTAGTGATTCTTAACCCCTTAATCAACACTAAAATTGATACTTCATTACTTCTCAAAATTGTAACTAACCCACCAGAATGTCCTACCCTAGGTATAACTTGATAAGAATTAAGCAATTATTTTATACAAAAAATTTTAAAAAAGGGTTGGGTTTACCCACGATCTAAAGGCAAGGTTAAGTCTCCCTTCCTCTTAAGAATTTTTTTTGGTACATAAATTTGTTGAAAGGGGTTGGACTCACCTATGATCCAAGGGCAGGGCGAAGTCTCCCTTTCTCTAGGCGATACCAATATGCGAGTCGTCTATTACCCTTAGGTGTAAACCTAAACACCCAAGAGCTAGGATACTCCCCAAGCACCGTAACTGGAACCACAATAAAGTGATACTCCCTAGAGATCGAATAAGCTCTAAATAGTCGCATGTCTCACCCCTTCCTCCTAAGAATTAAGCAACTTACGGAGTCTTGAATCCTTCTCACATTATTTTTTGGTACAAATAATTCTCCTATCTTTTTATGGTACAAATCATTCTCACATTTTTTTATACAAAAGTTTTTGGAAAAGGGTTGGGTTCACCCACGATCTAAGGGTAGGGCAAAATCTCCCTTCTTCCTAGGCGATACCAATTTCAGGCAGGGCGAGCTGTGTATTACCCTCAAGCGTAAACCTAGGCACCCAGAAGTTAGGATACTTTCCCAAGCAACGCGACTAGAACCACAACAAAGTGGTACTCCCCAGGGATAAAATACGCTTTAAATGATCATATATCTCACCCTTTCACTAGTTGAACCCACAGATGATAAGTAATCATTCTCACATTTGGTGTCACTTAGAATAACCAAATTAAGCTTGGGCCCATTTAAACTTGTATTTAGGTTACAAAGAAGTCCTTGTCTATAGGCCTCAGTACATTCCAATAAAATATTTTATTCATAATAAAATAAAATAAAGAAGGGCCATACCCAGTTAACATAAAGGAGGCTATTTTTTTATAAAACAATTTAAAAAAAGATTTGGGCTCCAACATAATGGTACTGTCTGAAGTATTACTTAAATCCATATCACTGTGGGCTCTCAACAACTGGCCCAAACCGTAACTTACTTGGATCCATATAATTAAAGTTTGGGTCTCTTGGATCATGAGGCCTTGAAGGTAACATCATCGTGGGTAGGTCAGAGTTGTGATGCCTCTCATATGATGTCTCACATCAACAATAACACCATTGTCACTTGTTTTACAATTCTCTCTAATGGCGATAATTCTCTCTGCAAGAAAATAAACCTTGATTCCTTCATCTCTGGAGGAAGATGATCAATTGTTATGAAATGCAAAGAAGATTAAGAGTGGGATTAATACCACGGGAGGAAATGCTTATCAACAACAAAGGCCAAATCTGGGAACAAAGTCAAATGGATATTATGTTGGGGGCCATCTTTTGCTGAAAAATTGAAAGGCACTAATAGAGACAATGATCAATCTAGTGATGACTGTGACGAGTATGAGAGCTTGTATTCTAATGATACAATATCTGAAGAGGTTGCCCAGGATACAAAGAAGAACAAGGAGGAACCACTTTGCCAAACAACCGAGGATCGGATAAGCAATTTTCCAACTTTTACATTCTCTGGTAAAATGAAGAAACGTTTGTTTAGAGCTTGGAGGAAGGCTATAATTGTTAAGGTACTAGATAGATCTATTGGATTTAAGGCTTTATAGACAAGGTTGCAAGCTTTGTGGGCTCAATATGGAACTATCAATCTCATTAATATAGGACATGGATTCTATGTAGTTAAGCTTTCCAATAGGGATGATTACTTTAATGCTCTTACAGGTGGTCCATGGATGATCTACGACCACTATTTAACTGTTAGACCGTGGGAGCTGGAGTTCAAATCAGAAAAAGAAAAAATAGGCAAGGTGGCTATTTGGATAAGAGTTCCCAAGATGCCTCTGGAATATTATGATGAGGATGCATTGACAATTATTGGCAATAGAATTGGAGTGACTCTTAAAGTTGACATGAATACTTTATGTCAACTAAGAAGGCATTATGCTCGTCTCTGTGTCTTAGTTAATCTCGAGGGAAAATTAATGTCCATATTTAAACTGGATGGAGAGGAGTATTACCTAGAGTATAAGGGTCTTCACTTGTTGTGTACTAATTATGGCTATTATGGGCATCGGGGAGAAGCTTGCCCAACAAAAGCAAAAAGAATCATAGTGTTAATACAACTGGTGATGGACATATAAATGAGCAGATTAAAAGTGGGAATAATGTTAATAATCTAACTGGAGATACAGAGCAATGGCGAGTTTTTCAGAAAGTTTCCCGATAACAAAAAAACAAAGAAGGCATAACTGAAGCTTCATGGCCCAGAAATGGTGGTCCAAGGTTCGCCATCTTAGAAGAGTTGACAGAACAGGCAAATGATGTGGAAGGGACTGAGGAAGTACGAAAAGAAGGGGTTCAGGAACAGTTGCCGTCTTTTCTAGACCAAGCGAATAGTACACTAGTTGTCACAGAAAGGAGAAGGAAATGAAGAACAAACAAGAGCATTATTGAAAGCAAAGGTATTGAGGGAGTAAGTACGCGCAAGTCTCATCAAATAATTAATGAAGTAAGAGAAAGAAATGGGCTGATAAGGAAAGAGAAGGGAACAAGAAACAAGGAGAGTTTTGGTGGAGAAATAATAGGAGAAGAGGACAAAGTAAGGATTGACGAGGAAAAGCAAGAGAATAATAAAGATGATGGACAAGTGAAAATAAAGGAAATTGGGCCGCAGGAGAATAATGACAAAATGGATTTTGTTCAAGCCCAACAGGAAAAAAGAAGGAATAATAAAGATGAGGGAAATGTGAAGATGAATGAAATTAGGCCAAATAAGGAAGATGAGAAAATGGATTTTGTTCAAGCCCAACAGAAAAAATGGAATGAAAAAGGGGACAGTATTGGATTTGAGGAAGTGGAGTTGGGGGATTATGAGACTGAATGCATGGGCTCAAATCCAATTATAATGGGTAATATTATGAGTGAGGAAACTGAAGATTCAATGGTTGAAGAGACCTAGTTTCTGCAAGAAGCTTAATTGGGCTGGTTAGATGGTTATGGTTTTTCATAACTTAATTAATTTATGGATAGCTTACTATATTGGAATATTAGAGGGGCTTGTGATAATGGGCTCCTCAGAAATTTAAAGGCAGTATGTAGTGGTACTAGACCAAATCTTATTATTTTGGCATAAACAAAATGTGAGAGATTATCACAGTTTCAGTTCCTTTATTCCTAGGGTTATGATTATATTAAAATAATTCCCAGTTCAGGGTGGTCTGGAGGACTAGTTGTGGCCTGGAGAAATGATGCAATCAAAATTTCAGTTATTATGGAAAATCAACAATTTTTCCATTTTCAATGTGAGATTCGGGATAGGCCTCCTTTCTTGCTGATAGCTGTATATGCCATTCCTCATTCTAATTTTTGTCAGCTACTCTGGAATGATCTTAAAAATTTGTCTGTTAATATTTTTATTCCATGGGTTGTTTTTGGATACTTTAATGATATACTTAAAATTACGGATAGAATTGGGGGAGTAGGTTGTCCTCATAATAAAATAAATTTGTTTAAAAACAAAGTTAGGGAGTGTGGTCTTTGGGATATGGGTTTTCAGGGACCAAAATTTACATGGAAGGGACCTAAGATTTCTGGTTATTCTCATTTATATGAAAGATTAAATCGAGCCCTAGCAAATTCTCAATTATTACATATTCAATCAGATTGCATTTTGAAGGTACTTCCTAGATCTCAATTTTCTAATCATAATCCTATTGCACTGCAATTCATGAATCAGTTTTGGGAGTAAGGAATAAACCCTTCCGTTTTGAAGCCATGTGGCTTACTCATGAAAATTTTAAAGATTTTTTATCAACTGTTTGGACTGATTTTGATGATTTTGACAAATCGTTAAAAATTTTGGGTGTTTCTTTATCTAATTGGAATAAAAATATTTTTGGTTTTGTGGAAAAACAAAAAAGAATTTTGTTAGCCCGTTTAAATGGAATTCAAAGTTCACCAGCTTATACTCACTCAAAGTTTTTAAACTCCTTTGAAAAGGAGTTACAAGATAAATTATAACATATTTTGAAATTAGAAGAAATTAAATGATTTCAAAAGGCTAGGACATATTAGATTACTAAAGGAGACAGAAATATCCGTTATTATCATTTGAAAACAAAGATGAGGAGAAGGAGGAATAGAGTCACAATTCTTAAAGATGATAGAGGAAACTGGATAGAAAATGAATTTGACCTTATTGATATGGTCAAGAACTAGTTTATGAACCTTTATAATTGGACTGATAATACATCATGTATGTTACAAACAAAGTCCAATTTTCCAGAGGAAATTAAAGTTCAACTTGTTAATGTGGCTGAGGTGCCTACTGATAAGGAAATAAAAGAAGCTCTCTTCTCAATGGGGCCTTATAAGGCTTCAGGGATTGATGGTTTATCTCCAATCTTTTACCAAACCAATTAGAATGTGGTAGGGAGTTCTTTATGCAATTTTGTTAAAACTGCTTCTCAAACAGGATCCTTTACTGATATTGCTAATAGAACTTTGATTTCTCTTATACCGAAGAGAGAGTATCATGAACTTATTAGCCATTTTAGACCTATGGCCTTATGTATTGTGCATTATAAGTGCATTACTAAGGTAATTGTTAGTAGATTGAGAAATGTTATGGATGATATTGTTTCTCCATTTCAATCTAGCTTTATAAAAGGCAGGCACATTCAAGATAATATTATTTTTGGGCAAGAAGTCATGCACATAATGAAGAAAGCTAAAGGTAAAACTGGGCTAATGGCTTGGAAGATTGATTTAGAAAAGGCTTATGATCGGATTAGATGAGACTTTATTCAACAGGATCTAATTGACGTTGGTTTGGATTATAAATTTATAAATCTTATTATGGGATGTGTTACATCTGTGTCATATAACTTATTATGGAATGGATCTCAAACTGAGTTTTTCTCACTTAAGAGAGGACTCCGACAAGGAGATCATATCTCACCCATATTGTTTATTCTGTGTATGGATAGGTTATCCCATATTATTAGTGATTCAGTTATTACAGGTAATTGGAAGCCAATTTTGATATCTCGTAGAGGTCCGACTATATCGCATCTCATGTTTGCAGATGACCTTCTTCTTTTTGGAGTAGCGACTGAGGAGTAATCAAAATGTGTGTTGAATTGTCTAAATAGATTTGTTTAGCATCAGGCCATAATATCAATAAGAGATAGATTTGTTTAGCATCAGGCCATAATATCAATAAGAGTAAATCGTCAATGTTCTTCTCTCCAAAGGTGCATGGTAACGTTAGAAGAAGGATTAGTGATATGATAGGAATGAGTGTTTCTGCAGATATAGGGAAGTATCTAAGATTTTCAATCATCAGAGGGAGGAAACTTACAAATACTTTCCAATATATCATCGATAGAGTTAAATTTAAACTAGCTTCGTGGAAAGAGAATACACTATCTGTGGCTGGAAGAATCACTTTGGCTAAATCTGTGCTGAACTCAATACCGGTTTATCCTATGCAAGTTGCTAAAATTCCATTTACTGTGTGTCAAGAAGTGAAAAGGGTGCAAAGAAATTTTATATGGGGTCATGATAATATCTCACATGGATTCCATCCTATTGGATGTGATCAAATTACTATGCCTAAATTATATGGTGGTTTGGATTTCAAGAAATTAACATCCTTTAATCGTGCTTATGGATCCAAAATAGCTTAGAAGTTAATTAATGGTAAAAAAGGTTTATAGGTAGATTTGCTCCTACATAAATATATATTAAGGAATGAAGAGAATCTGTTGGATGCAAGGAAAGGAGATTCCGCATTATGGAAGTTCATTTCTCAACAGGAAGACATTGTTGAAGTGGGCACAAGATAGCATGTACGTAATGGACAACTAATGAATTTCTTTATCGACAAATGGTTGTTTCCTGACAAAAGCTTAAAGGATTTGGGTATTTGGCAAATTACAACAAAGGAAGAAATTAGTAAAGTTGCATATTGGATTATTAATGGGACATGGGATTTTCAGAGGCTCACAGCTATTATTCCAAGTAATGCATTTTAGAGGTTGTTTAGCATGCAACCACCTATGTCGGAAGCAGGGAATGATTTGATGGTGTGGAATGCTATGAATAACGGTATTTTTACTATTAAGAGTGCATATTTTTTAATTGAGAAACAATCGGATAATACATATAGCAATGTTTACAAAGATATCTGGAAGTGGCAAGGGGCTGAACGTATTCGTGTCTTCATGTGGATAGCCTTTAATAACCGATTACCGACGAATGTTTGGAGAAGTAGGTGGTCCTCAGCAGATGCAAACTATCAATATTGCAATGAGGATATAGAAGATACCTTACATATACTATGTGATTGTTCCTATGCTAAACAACTTTGGAATGAACTTTTACATCCTAGGTGTTGCTATTCTTTCTTTAGAGCTTCTTTATGAGATTGGTTTTCCATGAATCTCAAAAAGGAGCTTGGGAATAATGGTATTTGCAATTGGAGATTAATTTGGGGAGTTTCAATTTGGAGCTTATGGAAGTGGAGGAATCATGATATTTTTTATGAGTCTTTGAAACCATTAGATCCTTACTCAATAATAATGCAAACTTGGAAGAGATTTATACAGGTTCAAGAGAAAAATTTAGTTGCTCCTTTCGATTCATTAATTCCAACTGATTAGCAACCTCCCCCCTCAGGTTGGGTTAAATTAAATGTTGATGGGACTCTTATTGTAACCAATAGTAGGGTGGGTTGTGGAGGAGTTATTCGAGATCAGTCAGGGAAGTTGGGTGTTGGGATTCACAAGTTTCTTTGGTTCTTGTACTGTTATTGAAACTGAACAATAGGCAATCTACAAAGGATTAAAGTTAGCTTCAGAGAGGGGATTCAAAAAGATTATATTAGAATCTGATGCTAAGAACGTAGTGGATATGCTATTGAACTTCAAAGACAATACATCCAGCTTATTAATGTCACAGATATATAGCCTTATGAAATTATCTTAGGAGTTGGAGATACATCATATCTCTAAAGAATAAAATAAGCTTGCAGATGCGTTGTCAAGGGACGGGTTAAGAAATACGGTAGTTTGAGATGATTGTCCTCAACATTTGAGAAATCTGGTGGTAAAAGAGTGTTTGGGATATAATCCTCTCATAGACTAGTAGTTTATTTTGGGCGTTTAGCCCTCTCTTGTATAAAAAAAAAACATTGTCACCTATCATCCGTGTATTCCACTGGTAAAAGGGTGAGACATACGACCATTTAGAACGTGTTCGATCTCTGGGGAGTATCACTTTATTGTGATTCCAGTCGTGGTACTTGAGGATCCATCCTAGCTCCGAGTGCCTAGGTTTATGCCTGAGGGTAATAGATGGCTCGCCCTGCTCAACATTAGTATCGCCTAGGAGGAATGGGGACTTCGCCCTGCCCTTAGATCGTAGGTTAGCTTAACCCCTTTCCAAAAATTTTTATACAAAAAAAAAAAATAACACCATCTTCTTCTTTCCCCATCGTCAATGACAACGCCTTATTTTGTATTGATTGATTCCCTATCATCTCCTTGATCTTTTCTCTGCCTCTCTTGTTTGTACCCTTTTTTGTTCATTATGCGTGCAAACAATTTGTAATTTCGTGCTTTCCATTCTACTACCACCTTTGTCCTTTTTGATACCCGTTTTCCTCCCTCTTTTCTGCTGTACAGCAACGTGTTGCTCCACTACATCCTTTTTTTGCAATTATGGTACAACAGATGGGACGCACGCTGTAGGAGCGCCATGAGTTGCCTCCTCCATATCTGTAAGGATTCCAAACCTAGAATTCATCTTCCCTTGCTTTGAGGTTTCTCCTTGTTCTTTACCGCCTCGAAGATGTCTCTGCTTTTGCATCACAGTCTACTTTTCAAAATTACCAGTATTTTGCTCATCGCCATGCATTCTACAACTGGAGCCTTCATCATTAGTATTGTAAACAGAAGCAACATTAGCATATCGAACCTCATCATGATCATCAACCTTCTCTTTACGCAGCGGGAAACCATCAAAGTGATGCCTATAAATGCCACAATTAGTTCATAATAAATGTAAACCTTCATATTCAAAAAAGTAATTCTCTCAATCTAAAGAGAACCCCGTCACAAGTTGTTTGCTCATATCCATTAAAACACAAACTCTTGCAAAATTCCCTCTTAACTATCCAAAGGTATTAAAATCAATCTTCAAAGTCTTACCTATCATGTTGTTGTAGGGAATTGGAAGACATGCAGCGGAAATTAACTTTAAAATTTTTTTCATTCCTTGCCAGGATCTACCGAATGTGTTTAAGTCAAGTAGAAAGAAGTGTTACCTTCGGTATTCGAACTATGGTCGTGACCTCCGTATCCACTTGTCGCGACTTGTCGGCTCTGGAGTTTTCAGTCGCGACGGGTAGTCTTTGTCAGTCGCGACGTCCTCATCTTTTAGTAGCGACGGGTAGTCTCTGGGATTGTTAGTCGAGACGCCCTAAACTTCTCGTCGAGACGGGTAGTCTCTTTTTAATTTTCTGACGTTCAGGATGCCTATATGGTCGCGACGTGAGCGTTTCTGGAGTTATTAGATGCGACGTTCACAGCTTCTCTTCGCGGTTGGTGGTCTCTTTTCGATCGCAAGAAGTCGACGACTCAAATTGGCTTCCTCTACTGGTATCCACATGAATAGCGTTCCAACCACGAACGTCGTGCTAGCGCCTCTTGTCCCTCCAGGGCTTTCTCAAGAATCCGTCCTCACTGTCTCTATTTTGGCAATTTCTCATCTGCAAACCTTTTGCACCCTCCTTATTCCCTATTGTCTAAAACTCTAGCCCCTAATATCAAATATATAGGATGCTATCGGTGTTCTGACTGAGTTGGATTTCAGAATTAATCTTATATTAATTTTGAAATTAATACAATATTATATATCGCATAATTTGATAAGAAACTAATTAAATAAATATGGTTTATATTAAATCTGTCCCACAGATTTAATTCACCTATTCATTTAATTTAAAATAAAGATAAGACAGAATTATATTTGATTTATTCTCATAAATCAAATTTGAGATATCATATCAATTTGAATTTCAAATTCAAAAGTGATAGAGATTTAATTTATCCTTATAAATTAAATCCTGAAAATATCTCTTATATTATATATAATATATATACATGAATTTATATATATAAATATATACATCCACCCTAGATTATTCATTGAATCTGGACATGTCTTAGATTCAATGAATCTGGATATCATAGCTCGTGTTGGGCTATTTTGTGTGCGACCCTGTAGGCCCATATGAAGTTGGCAGTGGGCCAGTTACTATACTGACCCACAAGTCGTGAGCGGTCTCTAGCAAGACATCATGACTACCTAAATCGTATGAGAATCGATGAACGATGTAACCTTTCATACAACCATATCACGTCCCTTTTGTCACACGATATCTTGGTCATGGATGAGGCATGGAGAACATCATCCTCCTGTTCCTGACGTTACTTTCTCGATCCCTGAGTAGTCTGACTATAGAAATGGAACTACCTTTCCATTACAGTATGGCCATACATTTCTCAGACTCACTCATCGAGGGGCCCAGTAATATCTCTCTACGAATGTGAGGGACAAATTCCATCTTGACCGTTCACATTCCTCCGCATGAAAAATCACCAAGCCCGAACATAGTCTTTATGATCACTCAGTCAAAAGTGACTTTTGACTAGGTCAAAGCTGAGCGTTTGTCATGTAGGAATTCATGATGATCTCAGGTCAAATGGCGTAGTGACATGGTTTGTATATGAGAGAAGCTTATGACTTAACCCACGTAACTCTCTCATAGCGGGTCGGTCTAACACCCTGTACTCTTACATGTGCCTATGACTTTGATTTATATCTCTATACATCTTCAAAGTTATACTGATCTTATTTCATCTCTGCTCCCGTATAGATGACCGACCAAGGACATTTAGGATAAGATCATGAGTTATCCAAAGATGGTCATCACAGTAAATATGCAAATAATATGATGATAAAATTAAGAAATTCATAAATCAACAATGTTCAAAATACAATGATTGGCCCCTATGGCACAATTTCCAACAGTTGCCAATATAGGTCAATGCCTCTTCATCACAGTATTCAAGATACACTCTTGGCAATTGATCTGGCACTACAACCTTTTCAATGTAGGCTTCTCCATATTTAAAGTTAGGCTCCCACTGTCTAACAGTCAAGTAATTGTCATAAATCATCAAAGGACCATCATAAAGAGCATGATAAAAATCTTGCTTATTAGTGTGCTTAACCACATAATAACCATTACCAATATCAATCAATTTGATAATTCCACATTTAGCCCAGTGTTTGGAGTCTAGTTTCAAGAGCTTTAAAGCCTATATTTCTTCCCAACAGCTTAACAATGACATCTCTCTTCCAAGCACAGTGGTGCCTCTTCTTCATCTTACCAAAGAAGGCAAAGGTGGGAAAGTTTCTCTGTGGGTCTTCCTGAATGACACAGTCTGGTTCATCTTTCTCCAAGTTATGGGACTAAGAATTGATGATATTTCATCTTCTAACTCGTCACTATCATCAGCATCATCCTTGCCTTCATCCATAAGTTCCTCTTGGTGTGTAACTCCTTTTAGTTTCTCTGCAAAGGAAGGCTTTTGATGACCTTCACCAATATAGGTTTCCTCTTTTTTGAACTCCAGTGCAGTTGATCATCTTCCTCCTTGGATGAGGGGAGAGAAGACAAGGTTGGTAGAGAGAGAATTATTCTCAATTTCTCAGTTTGTTTCTTAAAATTAGAAGGCCCTAACTAATATAGAATTAATACTTGATGAAACTACAGTAACCCAATAAAAAATTACAAAAACATGATTAAAACTAAGGTGGAATTATAGGGATTTATAGTTTTTTTTTTCAACGGTTGGGGCTTGTGCAGCTCATTGTGGCCCGGTTTTAACAGTTCATCAGGCCCATTTAACTAAATTTTTCCTCAGTACCCATTCCGTTTTGGTATTCTTCGTAGTTGCGAGAACTCCTTGTTACGCCCTCAGTTCGAGCTGGGTTAACATCGTGGAGTGGGTGAGCTGATAAACAGTAACGTATTAGGTTTTTAGAAAATATTATTTTGTTGATCCTAATTCATAAATACTTGACGACTAGTGATGTCTGACATTAATATTTGAAACTTTTCAAAAAAAATTATAACAAAAAAAATAGAAGTTCGAGCTTGGTTCGCTTCATCCTCGTCTGTCGTCTCTCCTTTTTCTTCCCTGCTTTGTACGTTGCACCAGTGCGTTCGGTGGCGGCAATCGAAGGATTCAAGACGCAGCTGAAGCTATGATGGGTGGTAGTGGAAAACTTTTTCCCTGGATCTGTTGCTGTTAGGTGTTTGCTGTTCTGTTTGGTTTTTCTCCAGTTTTCTTAATTTCAAATTATTACAGGGACACAACCTGAGCGAGAAGAAAAGGTATCTTTGGAGCTGAGTGAAGAAATTCTTCAAAGTATGGAAGTCGGGATGGCTTTTAAAGACTATGCGAGTACTTCTATCATTACAATTTTTTATGAGTTGTAAAATTTTTAAATTTTTAGGTTGTGTTTGTTTCCATCTGTTTGAAGCAACCCCATAATTCCAAACATAAAATTCAGATATTGATCAAAGGAATGCCCTAGACTTCGGTGTCAATCACTAGTTCTGTAGAGAGCAGATTTTATAGAGCTTCTTTTTGCGTCATAAATTCTACAGCTTGGGGAATGGCTTTGCAGTCTTAGACTACGTTTGGTTTAACGAAGGGGAGGGTAAGTTAAGTTAATTTAAGGGGAGGGTAAGTTAAGTTAATTTAAGGGAGGATAAGGAAAGGTAGGAGATGTTATAAATATAAAAGTATGGGAAGAGAGATAGTATTTTTTGTTTGATTCAAGAGGGGAGGGGAGGGTAAATAATTAAAAATTTACAAATATATCCTTTTATTTTTATTTAAATTTATTTACTTTTTATTTAAAATAATTATATCAAAATTATTTTTTTTAATTTATAAATTTAAAAAACTTTTTACTTTATTTATATATATAGGATAAATTAAAAAATATAATAAAATTTTATAATTATTATATATTAATATAATATATAAATAAAGTTTGTCATGGGTAGAATTGGAATTTTCTAAAATTGTCAAGGGTAATCTTGTCCAAAAGTGGAGTAAAGTTTCTCACCCCTCCAAAAAACTCCAATTTTGGAGGGGTGAGAGAAGGGGGTAGGGGAGCAAATAAGGACAAAAATTTTTGCCTCCCCTCCCCTCCAATTTTTTAACCAAACACCCATATATCCTCCCCTACCCTACCCTCCCCTCCAAAAACTTCCAACCAAACAATACCTTAGGGTGTGTTTGGAAAATACCCAAACCGCGGTTTTAAAAGGGTTTTTGGCCTAAACTTCGGTTTGGGAAAATTTTAAAACAAACAGGTTTATTTATCCATAAGTGCTTTTGGATAAAACCATGGTTTAAAACGATGGTTTTGAATAAGCTATTTAAAATAGCTTTTTCAACAGTAAAAGTACTTATGGACTATCCAATTACTATCTTACCCCTACTTTTTCTTACACCCTATCTCCTCTCTCCTACTTTTTCTTACACCCTATCTCCTCTCTCCTACTTTTTCTTACACCCTCTCTCCTTTCTCCTCTCTTCCTTCTCTTCTCTCTCTTCTCTTTTCTCTAACTCTCTCCTCTCTCTTACTTTAAATCAAATCATACCCTTTTTGGTAATTTATCACTATAAAAGTCATTCTAAAAATAACTATTCAAACACCTATTTATTCAAAACCACTTTTTTTTCCATAAACTCTTCTCCAAAAGTCCTTTTCTATAAGTTATCCATAAACCCTTTTTTTTCATATGCTCTTTTTTAAAATCCTATCTAAACATGCCCTTACTCTTAACATCTTACTGCTCGTTGTGCCATACTTTACTGATTGAGGCCTTTTTCAATGTTTCAACAGAATGGTCGTATTAGTTCAATGGATTTTCACAGGACATCGAGCCACGTAGTGACTGCTAGGGATGATGAATCCATTCGCCTTTATGATATCAATATATATATATTCATACGGTGATTAAAATTAATATAAAAATTATTAATCTTATATTACATAAATACTAATTGATCTAAGTAATTATTTACAATTAAATTATTAAAAATAGAAATAATGTCTTAATGAAAGTAGTCAAAATTATTAAGTAATTACTTGTAACTAACTTATTAAATAGAGTAATAAATATTTTTACTACAGTAACTAAAATCATTATAAAAATTATCAATTACATTACACTACACGAGTAATAATTAACTCAAATAATTATTAAAGAAGGTACAACTTAGTTATACTCAAATATACTATTATCTTTGACAACTTAGTTATAAATAATTATATGAATTAATTATTATTCGTATAATAGGAATGATAACTTTTGTCGTATATTTTATATAAGTTAGGGGCAATTTCGTTTTTCACTGACAAAATGATACTTGTAACCAATATGATCTTTTAGATATGTGGATGCTTTTTTAGAATTTTGTAATTCAAAAGGTATTTTTTAGTATTTTCTCCCCTAATTAAAATATATAATTTTAAAAAATTACATTTTTTTAATATTTAGCTAATTCTAACTTTTTTGGTAAAAATGAAAAAACAAAACTCCGGCCCTCGATATCTTCTCCGGCAGCCTGCTCCTTCCTCAAGAGCCGGCTTCCTCCATTGCCGAACCACTGATTAGCAAGTCATGTCACCACCACACACATTTAACGGAGAGCTCTTCTTATCTTCGACAGCCCTGATTATCGTCGAATCCTCCCACAAGCACTGGTCTTCTCGTCTTGGACGGAGGAGGCGACACTGAGGAGGAACTGGTGGAGGTCGTTGGCTTTAAAATCCATCTGCAAGAAAATCCTTCTCACGCCGTTAGTAGCCATTGCACCATTAGGTAGCTCTTTTTCCTGATTTCTTTATTTCGTTGTCGAAACTGTAAATCTTCTAATAGCCATGGCGATGCATTAGGGAGGAATACAAATTGGAGTAGAAAGAATAAGAAGCTCAAGTTTTCTTCTTCCTTTCCTTCTTTTACGGTGAGTATAGTACAGCGGAATTTATTGTGCTAGGCTTGGCACATTGAAGACATGCGTGCATGGTGTTTGATGAGAGTCCTGAATGAAAGATAATTAATTGGAGGACTGTGTATAGAAATTAATCTAGTTTTTTTTCTTTTGGTTTCGGAACTGGAATAGATATGTTATCGTTGAATTGGTCATTCTAGAAATTAATTTACTGCAAATACATCTTTGCAAGTGGTTCTTTCTAGAAGTATAATTAGTTTGCACATCATTTTTAACTATATGACATAATGATTTTTATACTTCCTCTCGTTATATTCCTAGTTAGCTGATTGTTTTGGCATAGTGGGTGTTTAATTGACACATGGGTAACCGGATGGTTATTGTATTTTGGGTCCCTTAATTCCGCCATTGAGGAGAGGTTCTTACCTTCTCCTAATAGCAGCCTTCTCTTCTATTGAACTATATTAATTAGGACATTTTTCTTTGGGTTGAGATTTTTCTATTTTATGCTCTGAAGTCCATATCATCTGTCTCATTGTCCTTACTATGGTTTGGTCTTAGTTTTTGGCTCAAATTAGTGTTCAAGAGCTGAGTTAAAATTATGTCTGTGGTCCCATGGTCCTGAATATGGTTGGATCTTGCTGATAGCTCAAATTGGCAATAGAATTCTGAGTTCAAACAGTGTCTCCTGTCTTATGTTTCTGAACATGATTTTGTCATGCCTTGTAACTTGACATTTATCAAAACTCAGAAGTGCAGAGTTAGAGGAAAGCTTGCTCCCCTAAGTTTCTATGCATGGTTTAGTAATGCATTTTAACTTGACTTTATGTCAAAATGCTAAGTTAGAGGAACATGTGCTATTTTATAGTTCTGGACATGATTTAATCATTCCTTGTAACTTCGGGCCAATTTGCCAGGTTAGAGGAATGCTTGCTGTTCTTTTGCTCTTATTATGTTGTAATATTGATTGCTAACTTGACTTTAAGTCAAAGTGTAACGTTATTGGAATATTGGTTGAGTTGTTGCTTTCAGCATGAAAAAAAAAAAACTGATATTGTAGCTGTCCTACATGATCTAATTCTTTATTTCCTTAACTATGAAAAAAGTTAAAAAATTTAGATGTCAGTCAGAGCTTATATTCAAAAAAGTCATGTGTTACTTTATGTTTTTGATTTTTATTATCTTAGTTCTCTTCCTGCATAATTCTTGACCCTCATTCTTTTCTAAATTTCCTATTTCTAAGTCTTTACTTTTAACTGTTTTGCAATTTTTTTTATTTTTGTGATAGTGTAAATGAGTGAAATGATACAATTTTAAGTTCTTATACCAAAATTATACTTATATTGTAGTTGAAAAAGTTAGATGAAGTCTCTCTTCTTTTGTATTAAAAAATATCAAGTAACTTATCTAGAATAGCTTTACCACTCTCCATGGACAGGTTGAGTTCAGCATTTGAGTCTATAGAATGCTGACGCTGCCGCATGTTTCTTCTTTCCATTCACATCTTCCTCCAAGTCTCGACTTGTTTGAATTCTGTAGAACCCAACAAGAAGTTAAGCAACTCCATGCCCTATCACTCAAAACAGGCATTTTCAACAACCCTTCAATATCTTCCCGACTTTTAGCTCTCTATGCAGATCCCAAAATCAATAACCTTGAGTATGCGCGCTCTGTCTTTGATTGCATGCAATCACCCAGTTTGGCTTCTTGGAACCTAATTATCAAGTGCTATATTGAGAACCAACGTTCAAATGATGGAATTCTTCTGTTTTATGAAATGATTCATGAACTCCTGCCTGATAATTTCACTTTGCCTTGCCTAATCAAGGGTTGTACTCGTTTAAATGCAACTGAAGAAGGAAAACAGATTCACGGGTTGGTCTTGAAAATTGGGTTTGGTTTAGATAAGTTTGTACAGAGTAGTTTGGTTAGTATGTATTCTAAATGGGGTGAGATGGATTTGGCTCAAAAAATATTTGAGCAGATAAACAATAAAGATATAGTATGCTGGAATTGTTTGATTGATGGTTATGCCAGGAATGGAAATGTTGAAGCGGCAATGGAGCTGTTTGATGAAATGCCCGATAGGGATACCTTTACATGGACCGCTTTGGTTGATGGGCTTGCCAAATGTGGAAAGGTTGAGACTGCAAGAGAGATATTTGATCAAATGCCAAGCAAAAATTTGGTATCTTGGAATGCCATGATAAATGGCTATATGAAGTCAGGTCAATCTGATTTAGCTGATCAATTGTTTCACCAGATGCCAGTGAAAAATTTAATAAGTTGGAACTCAATGATAGCTGGATATGAACTTAATGAACAGTATTTGGAAGCGTTGCACTTCTTTGCAGCATTGTTAGGTCAGGGCCTTATACCTAGTGATGCTACAATACTCAGTGCCCTATCTGCTGTTTCAGGGTTAGCTGTTCTCAGTAATGGGAGATGCCTTCATTCATTTATGTTGAAACGTGGATTTGAATTAGATGGTGTACTTGGTACATCTCTGATAGAAATGTATTCCAAATGTGGTAGCATAGAGAGTGCTCTAGCTGTTTTCAAAGCAATAGCCAACAAGAAATTGGGGCATTGGACAGCAATAATTATGGGCTTAGGAATGCATGGTATGGCTGAGAAAGCTCTTCAACTTTTCCTGGAAATGGGTGAAGTTGGAATGAAACCACATGCTGTAACATTTATCGGGGTTTTAAATGCTTGTAATCATGCAGGATTGGTAGATGAGGGACGTCGGTTTTTCTATGTGATGATCAATGAATACAAAATTGAGCCTACAATTGAACATTATGGCTGCTTTGTGGACATTTTGTGTCGTGCTGGGTATCTTGAAGAGGCAAAGAGTATCATCAAGAGCATGCCAATGAGACCAAATAAAGTGATCTGGATGAGTTTGCTTGGTGGTTCAAGGAACCATGGAAACTTGGAAATTGGAGAATATGCTGCCCGCAATTTAATCGAGGTGGATCCAAATGCTGCTGGAGGCTATATAGTGCTTTCTAACATGTATGCTGCATCTGGTAAGTGGGATAAAGTTTCACATGTAAGAGAAATGATGAAGAAGAGAGGGGTAAGAAAGGATGCTGGATTCAGTTTCATCGAGCAAGGAGGTAAAGTACACCGGTTTGTTGCAGGCGATAGATCACATCCCCAAACTGGAGATATATATGCTAAGTTGAGGGAGATGAAAGAGAAGCTGAAACTTGCAGGACATATTCCAGACAGAAGCCAAGTTCTTCTGTATATTGAAAAGGAGGAAGAAAAGGAATTCGAGTTAGAAATTCACAGTGAGAGGTTGGCCATTGCTTTTGGCCTTCTCAATATGGAAAAGGGAAGTCGTATTCGAATTATAAAGAACCTTCGTGTCTGTAATGACTGCCATGCAGTAACTAAACTCCTGTCTAACATCTACAATCGAGAATTTATAGTGAGAGATAGTAGCCGCTTCCATCATTTCAAGAATGGGTCGTGTTCTTGTGGTGACTTCTGGTGAGAGCTTTAACAACAAGCTGCCATGGATGCTTTGGCAGCTCTCAGCAGATATCTTTACCAGCAATTTGAGGTCATCAGGTGTTTGAATATCCCTGCCTTCTAGCTCTGATGTTGGTTTAACAAATGTGTTTAAGCTTTATACTTGAAATTATTAAGGCTTTGCTACATGATAAAAAGAATATGCATCTCTAAAATATACTCAGTCTGATCCTTAATATAAGAGCTATTTGGGGGTTAGATTTGGTCCTGAATATAATGTCTTACTCCAATTTGTTTTTCATGTTTATTAATTTCCCCCCGACTAATTTGCTTAACTTATAAACTGATATATAATCTAATATTATGTAAGGATATTTTAAGGAGATCAACTCACATTTATTATAATTAATAATTTATCTTATTTCTTTAATTTACTCAAATTAGTTAAATAGTCCTTATATTAAGAATTAAAATGAGTACAAACTTGCAGTGAGTCTTAAGCTATTTTGGTATAATGGACAAGCCTAATGTACAATTAATACAAAAAATTAAACAAATCATAGGGCAATTATTTCTGATTAGGATCAAATTTGTTGTTGGTTTCTGTTTGATTCCTGGGAAGATAGTAGTTGACTAGTGACTATTTTTTCCCCTAAATACCTTGTACACTTTATTTTCTCGAGGAATGAAAATAATTCTGGCTCTGGAAACTTAAACTAATTTATAAAATGCTAAGCATGATTCGATCGATAATATTCATTCATGCATGAATGCTGATACTCCTATCAAAAAACAATTTTGTTACAGATCCTTTTGCCAGTTTAATATCAGTAGCAATGGAAGCAGAACAGTGAGCGAATATTGAAACTCAGAAACAGGATTGACAACATGATCAGAGAAGGTTCTGAATAGCAGAGCTAGAATTCTTTGCCATGTTAGTTTATCTTAATTTGTTTTACAAACTGAGTAGCCATTTGTGATGTAAAATAGAATACAAAGAAAAATTGATTTTGTATATAAGAAAGGCCCTTTAAGCCCTTAATAAAAAAAAAATACAATTTATTATAAGGCAATGATGATGGAGGTATAATAAATGTTGCACATTTCAATTTTTTTTTTTTTTGTGTGCGCGCGCAATAGAAATGAAAAAGTTCTCTCGCGCTAACCAAATATCCTTGACAGAATAAGGAGTAAAGTTTTGTAATATTCCCCTGAAGGTATAAATATAATAAATATTCAACTTTTTAAATTAAAAAAAAAATTCATGCTCCTGTTTATTTGACGTAATTTGGAAAATTGTGTACTTTTTAATTAACAGTTTAATTCTTTTTAACAAAAACATATATAATGAAAAAAATAGTATTATATGTTATAAAATCAGCTAAAAGCATATAAAATTCTTTTTGAACAATTGCATCAACATACAATATAAAACAGCCAAAAAGTTCTAGATGTGGGTTCTATGCTTGATCTCTGAATTCAATAAGTTTAATAAGACTTTAATCTATATTATTCTTAAAATTATAATTTTTTTTAAAGTATTTTTATAGAATTACACATATTAAAGTAGTCTTAATCAAAGGCAGTTCTTTAATCTATCTAAATTATTTAAACCAGATATTATGTTAAGGAGTGGAGGTAGTATATTGGTATCAAATGCTATGAAAAAAACAAGAGTAATTTAAGCAATTATGAGTATTGAACTCATCCTCTTTGTTAATGTACAAGAGCTGGCATTGCAAAAGGGTATTATTATCATTGTAATATTTCCTCCCATTTTCTTACCTCTATATTTTCTAGCCCCTCCCTCCCTCTAAATCCCTAGTACCAAATAGCTCCTTATGCTTTCCTCTTTTCATTTTCTCTTCTTTCTATTTTCTTTCTTTAAATTGAAGAAAAATAGAGAGAGAAAAAAACTCCATAAAGAACAAAAATCAATAAAAAAAGAAAAAGGATAATTTTAATAGGTTAAAGCAAAAATACTACTACATGTGATTCTTAATACAAATATTAATTGACATTTTTAGAAATATTTAAGAAGCAAAATAAATCAATTAATCATAACTAAATATAATCCCTCAAGATAAATTTATATTATATACTTATCGATTTATTCAAATTAATCAATTAACTCTTATATTAGTTATAATTAATTATTTTATTATCTTCTTTAATCTACTCAAAAAAACTAATTAACTTTTATAATTAGGACTAAGAGGGAATAAATAATATACTCATACACACATAAAATTGATAATTTTGAATAGGCTTATACATTTGAAAATTTAAAGCGAGTGGCAAACTAGCAAAATAAACCGCACAATGATATCTATTGAATTGTCTCATAATTATATAACACTCTTTATGTATAGATATAATTTATGATTTATGATTTTAATTAATATATAATCATAAAATGATATAATATACTATAATTCATATTATTGACTCAAAAACTGGTAAATAAAATATAAGGTGTATCTAACACTCTAAAATATTTATATATATATTTAATATTTTAAAGTATTTTGTGATATATTCAATACCTTAAAATATTTTTTAGTACATCTAACATCTTGAAGTATTTTTTTCAGATGCATTCAGTACCTTAAAATATTTTTTAATACATTCAACATCAAGACACATAAAATACCTTAAGGTAATATACCTAAAAATATTTCAGAGTGATAAATATATCACAAAAATTTAGGATACTAAATATACTTGAAAAATATTTCTGGTTAAATTCACTTTAAGCCAAAAAAAAAAAAAGTGGCTAGTAAAAAATCTTAGGAAAATCCCTAAAAATTCTATTTGAATTTTAAAATTTAAAAAATGACATGTTAATATATATAAAGTTAAGTTAGTTATAAGTATTAATTTATTATTTTAATATTTATAAGAAAAGATGAAATTATCCTTAAATTCTGAAGAAAAAGATAAAATAATCAATCTTGTTATTAAAAGGATTAAAATTATTATGCATATTGTTAATTTTATTATTAATATAATAAACATCCTAAAACTTGATCCAATTATTTGAACTATTGGTTAAAAGGAGTAATAAATTTTATTATAAAAATAATTAAAATTATTATATATGTTATTACTTTTATTATTAGTGTAGTTATTAAAAGATAATTTTATTTTTTTTATAAATATTAATATTTGTAACTAATATGCCATTTTAAATATTACCATGTCTTCTTGCAATTTCAGAATTTATGCGGTATTGTTTTTGGGATTTTTTTCAAGAATTATTTTAAAAATAAAATAAAATTAGTTACAATGTGATATTTTGGAATGCTCATTTTCCCTCTGAAAATCATTTCGCCGTATCGAGATGTCTGCCTCTTGAAGGCGAAGTGAATCAGAGACGCCATGGGAAGGGGCAGAGAGCTTCTTCGATTCTGTTCTTCTCTTCGCTGTGGAACTAGGAAATCACCATCTTCTACCTTTGCTTTTCGTCGGCTTATTATTCCCTTCAGCTCTTCTTTCTCCTCAAAGTCTTATTGTGAGGACGACAAGCGATCACCCAAGTGTCAAAGGGATTCGTTGCTTCTAGAGAAATTTAGACTTAGAAAACTCAAAGGTTCTTCTACAACTTCACAAAGTATCCCCCAAGCATCGTGTTCTACTTCAGAGAAGGTAGTTGAACAGGATTTGAAGAATGAGGATGAATCATCTAAGGTAGTGACCAATTTTGAGGGGTTCGGTTTGCGTGAGGGGCTTATTGAGGTTTTGGAGAAACTAGGGCTTCTTGTTGCTACTGAGATTCAATGTGTGGGAATTCCTGCCGTTTTGGAAGGGATGAGTGTGTTGATGAGTTCAGTCTCAGGGCCTGAGAGTATTTTGGCTTACTTGTTGCCTCTTATTCAGGTAAACTTTATATTATTTCTGTATCTTCCTGGAATTCTTATATTTTAACTTGTTCAAGAAACCTTTCTTTAAATTGGTGACATTTTGGATTGTGGATTTTGGAAGTGAAAGGTTGAATGCTTGGCTTTAAGAATTGGGATATGCTATGTTTGAATGTGTTTGATGAAATAAATTACCCGGCATCTTATATGGTATGGTTCCTAATATTAGTTATATTTTCCCTTTGATATGAACTCAAATGGAAAATTACCTAGACGATACTACAATTATTCTTCTCATTTTTTGATTTGCTCCACTAGTTATGAAGTTTCAACTTTATGATAAGGGAAACTAAATCTCTAGATTTCCTTGTTTTGATCAATTCTATAAAAAATTGATCAATGATAGAATCTTAGAACCAATGAATTTGGGAGGTTAGGACATTAGTAGTAAAAACTATTTTTATGTTTTGTTTGGCGAGCTAAGAATGCTTGAATGACTAACAATTATGCGAACCATAGCATGAGGTGTGTTTGGGAGAGGGAAATGAAAGGGAAGAAAAGGCAATGGAAGTTTTTGTTTAAATCATTCCTTTATTTGGAAGTTTGCTACGAGATGTTTGTATAACTAACCCTTGAAATTATGCCAAAGCCATCCGTCATTTTTTAATTTTGAATTCTGGACAATTTGAAGAATTTTGGAAGAAATAGTTTTCTCAGACGAAGAGAATTGTGTTGACTTGTTAGCTTTTGAGACAAGATACAAGGTTCCTTCTTTTTGTTCCAAAACAAAAAAGATTAGATAGACGTGGATAAAAAGCTAATTGTAATGTGTTAACTTGTGCAGCTTTTGAGACAAGGTACAAAGTTCTCCCATTCAAATTCGTGGCATCCTCGGGCCATTGTGCTTTGTGCCACAGAGGAGAAAGCTGAACAGGTGATCTTCCTTACCGTTGTTATCTCCTTAGTCCAATGGTTTCTGGACCTCTTTTTCTTCCCCTCAGCCTTGTAAATTATTGTAATGGTCATTGCAGTGCTTTAATGCTGCAAAATATATCATCCATCACACATAATTGAAATCTACAAAGGATGATTCACCAAATAATGAGAAATCAGATGTTTCAATTGGCCTTGTAATTGGACCTCCTAGTGAGATTCTTCAGTACATTGAAGGGGGAACAGTTATTCCTAAAGAAATAAGATATTTGGTTAGTATCAATGATTTTATGTTTTAGCAGCTTCTCAAGATGATAGTATGACTAGCCTTCACTGAACAAGTTAAACTTCTGTGTTAAAATGGTTAATTGGTCAAGCAAGGTGTTTTATCCACGCTCCAAGCCCAAAGGACTTTCTAGTATGGGTGAATGTTAAGAGACTTCACCTAACATTTTAGGTTTTTAAGGTGAAATTGTAAATGAAAATGATCTTTAAGATCTCTTAACATTTTTTTAAGGCCTCAAAGTAAGTTTAAAACCATCCGATGTGGGTGGTAATCAAATAACATAAATTTCTGCTTATACACGCTCACACACATCTTAATTCGTTTGTTTTTTTGTTTGTTTTTGAATTAGAGGGGCCGGCACTGATGGCTTGAGGTTACACGCAGGATCAAACTTATGACCTCCCACTTATTGGGGAGCTTACATGCCACTAGGCATAAGGCTATAGGTATGAACTTAATTCTTTGATTTGGTACTTGAAGCCCCTACTCTCTGAAGAGGACAGGGCCCAAGTATAGAACTAATGATCCAAGGATGAATTCGCGGGAACACCCGCATGTTCATGCTATTTTTGGATTAAAGACTAAAGGTTGAAACTAACTACCAAGTGCTCCTTGCATTGATTATACTTGTATGTCCACATTTCTGAAGCGGGTAGTAGATGATGCAGATTGCATGTTTGATAGTGGCCTCAGCCTTGAAGTTTGCAAGATTCTCGGACACTTGCCAGATCATACTTCAGAATTCACTAACAAAGGATTGCAAACTGTTTTGGTTACTTCAACAATAACAGAGGTTTGATTTAATGATCCACATTATTGCTGTTGGATTCATATTGTAGGTATTGTTGGTGCTTAGACCTTTTATCGAATTGGTTTTGATTTATCATATTTCTTTTATGCTAGGTGTTGGGTGAAGAGTCTACTGTCATAAAGCTCCTGGAGAATAGTCATGCAGGAATCGTTTCTGCATTGTTGTTAGAAATGGATCGTGCAGAAGTCTTTCAAGTCACAGAATCATTGGATGATTTGAGGCAAAAAATGACTGAGGCCGTGAATTCCTTTCTTAAATGACAACAAAATCTTGGTAATACATTTCTAAGTATATATACAATCTTTTGTCTCTTAAGTTTGTCCTCATTTTGATTTTGGTTCCTTAAATTTTAAACCATAAGTTTTGGGCTCTCAAGTTTCTTTCGTTCTAAAACATTAGTTCCTATACTTTAATAAAAGCCCAGATTATTTTGTCCCTTGAGAGATTAAAACCTATAGTTTAAAATTTGAGAGACTAAAATCAAAATTTGTTCAAACTCAAAGGATAATTGTATTAACCATATATATATATATATGTATATTATATATTTGTCTCTCGTATGTATATATATATAGGTAAAGGTCTACTATTGGGGAAAAATATTGTAGTTAGAATATTATGTGGGAGAGAGAAAGGAACTAGAAGATGATTACTTGGAACGAGAAGATGGTTACTTAGTTTGAGAGAAACAGTTTTCAGGTCACATATGAGATTAATGAACATCATGAATCGGTTGAAATAGTTTTCAGGTCATATATATCAGATTGAAGCCGTTATAAGAAGAACATCATCACTTGTTTGAAAACCCAACGTTGGCCAAGTGGCAACAATTTCATCTTTTCTATTTCTAATCACCTCACATGATTTTGGTACTAATTTATATGTCGGTTAATTATACATAATTTTTCTGAGTTTTGTTAAAATTACATAAATCGTTTATTTATTTTTTAAAATCAATAAAAACTTCTCCTGTATTGTTAAAAGTATAAATACTTCATCTCTATTTTTAGAATTTATATATTCTCTCCGGTCCTAAACAAAAGACCTTGTTTTATATTAAAGAAATGAGGGCTTATATTTAAGATGGATGGAGTATACATATTTCTCAAATTTTTATTGAAATTGCTTAGAATTATTTTAATTTTTAAAACATACATAGGATTTTCCTTTGAAAATAGAATAGGCCAGAACTATATATGATTTCATCAAAATTTAAGGATGATCTATGTATTCTACCTTTTAATATTAGGGATGAAGGAACAATCAAAGAAAATCTACAGATGGAGAGCATGCCTTCTCTTCATTACAAGATTGAAGCCGTTACAAGATTGAACCCATAATCTGACACTGACTATACTAAAAATTTAATTAGAATTTCAATCAAGAAGAAATAACATTAACATTCAATTTTATTCACAAATAATTTGCAGCTATATATAAATGTACTATAAAATAAAAGACTTCATTGTGGATTTTGATTTCTAATTTTTGTGCATAGAGTAAATCTAATCGAGAGAGATTTTCTTTTTTAACTTTTGTATCCTAAGGAAGTTTAATCTATATTGTTGGCCAATGATATATTCCGGATTAAAGCAAAAAGATTTTATCTATGTTCAAGTATATGACCTTTATCAAGCATATAACCTTTATCATAATTTCAGATCACAGGAAGTATACTTTTTGACATAGATAAAAAAATTTTACATTCTAAATTTTAAAAGTGTTGGGATACCTTTTATTAATTAAAAAAAAAAGTATATGACCTTTATATGAAAGAAACGATAGTCCTAGAACTGACTTTATTTTGGACCTTGTGCATAGAATCTTTTTTCTACTATTTTCTTCCTATCAAAGTTCAAAGTTATACAGTTAGTTTTTTTTTTTTGCTGATTATATCCATATGAATATTTTTTTTTCCTGTTGGTTTCCTTTTTCAAAGATGAAAACAAACTAATACAAATTAAAGCAACAAGTAGCTTGAAAAAAAAAAATCTGATCTTCACTTTTACTTGTTATTAATTTTTTAGTTTGTTAATTTTTTGTATTTATTATTGCATAAAAAGTATTGTGGCAAATTACTAAATACCCAATTCAAAATAAGGAGCACTTCACAATTGATGTAAGTATGATCCTAAAAATAAACTCTATTAATTTTCAATTTTTCAATTATGTATGAAAAGGTATTTTTAAATTGAACAATATATTTTTAAAAAATTACTTTATAATAATTCCGTGATGTTAAAACAATAAAAAAAAATACTCTTATGTCACAATCAATAAGCTACCAATTTGCCCTTGATAAAAACTTACAATAAATAATTAAAATATTAATTGAGAATTAATTAATTATTTCATTTTATTTTTTAATTGTTACATATTTTATCACCTTGCGCCTCTTTCTCAAAGCAATTTGCCATTTTAAATTTTAACAAAAATTATGAATTTTTAAATATTTTTAATCAAATATAATTGTTAAAATTTTTGAAGTCATGGTTCAATTAGTGAAAAATATTCCAACAGATTTTCTTTTTCAATAACTACAACTAGCTTTACCATCTTGCATTGTGACGAAAATATAATGTGTATAAATTAAAAAATTAATCTATTTTAAATTTATTTTTTGATGGATTAAAAAAAATTCTATATGGAACAAAACAATTTTTGTTGATTTTCACATGCAAAACTATTCATCATATATTCTTCCACAAATTTTATATATTGTTTTAGTATCTCTAAAACATGTTTTTGTATAGAATTTATATGATTTGCTACAAATGTGTAAGATCAAATATGTCAAAATATTTTTAAATTATATTGAACTTAAGAACTCTCTAGATTGTAGTAAATCTACATGTGCTAAACACGTGCACAATTGCACATCATAAACCACGGTTTTCAAACCCTAGGAGACCTCCTTATGGGCCCAAAAAAACCCTTCATCTTCTAACACTATGGGTCTGTTTGTTTTACCCCCAAATCATGGTTTTATAAGCCCTTTTAAGCAAAATTTTAGTTTAGAAAAATTTTAAAACAAACAGTCATATTTGTCTATAAGTATTTTTGGGCTAAACTATAGTTTAAAACTGTGGTTTTGAATAAGGTACTGAAACTAATTTTTGAAACAGTAAAAGAGCTTATGGACTATTCAATTACTATATTACCCTTATTTTTTTTACACCCTCTCTCCTCTATCATCTCTCTTCTCCACTCTCTCTCCTCTCTCTTCTCTACCCTCTTTCCTATCTCTCCTCTCTCTTCTCTTTTCTCTACCCTCTTTCCTCTCTCTTACTTTTAATCAAATCATACCCTTTTTAGTAATTTACCAATATAAAAAGTCATTCTAAAAATAACTATCTAAACACTTATTTATTCAGAACCATTTTTTTTTATAAGTTTTTCTCTAAAAGCCATTTTCCATAAGCTGTCCAAAAATCCGTTTTTTTTCATAAGCTATTTTTTAAAATCTTATCCAAACACACACTATATATATATGCTACTTTACCTCCATAAGCTGAAAAACGGCTGTCAAACTCTATTTAAAATATAGGATTATTTTTGTTGCTTCTAATGATTTAGACATGTCTGTTATGAGTCTTGTAACATCCCTAATTTTCTGTACTGAGTTGTATGTACATATTGAATGAAATATATATGAGATTTATCTGGAAAAGATGTGGCCATTTATGTAAAGAAAGGGATTAAATTGGAAGAGGAAGAAAGTGTAAGATCCAAAGTGCAAAATTACGAAAATGCCACTGTGATGCCCTAAGAAACTAGAAGTAAATGGAGGGCATTTTGGTCATTTTATTCAAAGGATGGATATCAGATAAAATTTGATATTAAATTATTATAATTAATATGAGAATTTATGGAGTTGACAGAAGTCAAAAAGGAGTCTTGTAGAATTAATTATGGAATTTACGGTGAAAAAGGACACCGATAAAGGGTTAAAGGAAACGTATGTAATTTTTAACAAGATTTCTGGGTCTCAGAAAATTATAAAACTTTGTAGAGAATTCATTTTATATTAGAATGAATTTTTAAAAATGTTAGAACAATTAAAAGAGGTGTTTAGCATTTATGCTAAGATCAGGGTAATTTACGGATATCGGTATGAGGAAAGTACATTGAGATTTGGGCCAGTTAGCTATTGGACCTAAAAGAGGCCCAATATTTTTGTCCTAGGCTAGCCCAATAAGTTCCAAAAGTTATCTTGGAGCCCAAGTCCAATAATGAATAATTTATGGATTTTTGAAAAGAAAGAAAAAGAGAATAAAGTAAGGATTAGGTGTTGCACATGGTGGGACCCACAAGGACTTCAAAATGGCACCCAAAAAGAGGAAGGGTTAGGTGTACCAAGTGAGGCCATGCTAGTGATGTCATGGTGGTAAGGTCTTGAGTGAAAAGTGAAAAGACATTTCAAGATTAAAATTTTAACCATTAGATCAAATAGTTTTCAAAGTGATCTTGGCCTTCAAATGACACATAACTTTTGCTATAAATACCCCCCTTTCCATTCATTCTTCACACCCAAGAGCTCCTTTGGAGAGAGAAGTGAGTTCTATAGAAAGAAAGTGGAAGAAAGCAAGGAAGAAGCAAGGGTCTTAAAGGAGCAAGTAAGGTAAGTTGTCTCCTTGCTTCTACCTTTTGTTCTTATGGTTTGTGCTTGAGTTTAAGTGATTTTTGAGGCTTAAATCTTGGGGAGATGCTGCTGGAATTTTGTGTATATGTGAAAAGAATATGAGTTTTAAGTCATAGATAGTTAAGACAAACTTAAAAAAGTTAGTTACATGCTTGGTTGTGAAGTAAGTTGATGTTCTTGACTTTACCATTTCAGTTTGCACTGTTCATGCACTGTTCATGATAGAAGAAAATGGAATTTCAATGATTTAATGCTTCCATTGAGTTTATATGATGATTTTGTGTAGGATTGGAAAGGTTTTGAACCTTGGAAACCATTGGAATTAAAGGTTATAATGTTAAAAATTCCTCATGGTTACTGTTCACTCTCGTGAACAGTGATTTAAATTTCATGATTTTGATGCTTCCAATGGTCTTAAAATGAAATTTTGTGTGGGGGAAAAGTGGAGGAACAAGTATGGGAAGCATTGGAATCAAAATGAGAATTTTTGGAAGATTTATGTATGTTTTTCCAAATCTGTACAGAACAGTGTATTCTTGCTGGAATTTGGTTATTTTGAGTTCATAAATGGATTCAAAAGGTGAAATTGTGTAGGGTAAAGTCAAGATATCAATTGGTTCAAATGCCAAGTTAATTGGCAAAGATTAAAGAAAGTTATGTTAGTTAAAGCAAGTTAAAGGTTCAAGAGAGGTAGTCTTGAGTAGTGTTTGAGTTCATGGTTCTAATGGATTATGTAATGAATATGAATGTGTTTAGGACCTTGAAACCTCTAAGAAGGTGTTGGGGAATGATTGACCAAAAAGCTTCATGATTGGAAAGCTTGGGAAGCAAGTGCAAGCATAAGAAAGAAAGCTTAAATCCAAGGTAGTGGACTTATCCTAAACTTGTCTGTATCTAATGTATGCTTGATTGTGTTATGGCTTGGTTAAATTGTGTGTATATGGTAGATGATTTAAGCTCTGTTATTTTATGATTTCTTTGGCCAATTTATTTCATATGATACATGGAAGCATGCTCATCACACTATGATAACACTTTCACAAGCAAGTACAAGTCTTTACATTAATACATGCATTGTTTGGTATTATTTACTACTGAGATTCCCCCGAATCTCACCCCCCATAACCATGATTTAGGTGCTGGAACATCACAAGGAAGGAGGTAATGGTGTATGTATGAATGGTGTATGACTTGGAAAGCATGCCTTTAATTTATATGATGATATATTGGTATGTATATTGTATGCATGCACTGGATCCGATGAGAGTCAATCTACTTCCAGCGATAGTTTGAGCAGCTTATCCAGTAATTTTTTTACGTGAAATTTGGTATGAACATAGCTAAGATCCAGAGCTTTAATTGGACACCAAGAACTCCTTATTTGGTTAAGAACTCGAATTGTTATGATTTTTCAAAGTTGGGAGTTAAAATCTGGAATAAGATAATACGACTACTCAGAGGCAGTGAGGTTCATGCGCTAATTTCATATAGTAAATGAATGGTTTTTCCATGAAATTTTATGAGATTAAAGTACACATTCTTAGATTTAAACCCATGGGTAATTCGACTCAATTGGATAAGTATAAAAGGAGAAATGAATTTTTGAAAATGGGGCAAAGAAACTGGAACTTCCAGATTTACCAAATAAACAATAAAGTTCAACGAATAAACTGATTTTATCTGGACAAGGAAACCTCATTTTGATATTTTTCTATCAAAGTTGAATGAAATATCTTTCATTAGAAATTGGAATCACCTCAAAATGATTTTTCTAGATTTGATTATGAATTTTCGAAGTTCAGGCTATAATCTGGAATTACCCAGTGAATAGTGATAGTGAACAGTACCCATAAACCCAACTCTTGGAAATTAATGTTTTTAAGTTTAAGAGGTATTCCAATGATCTAAGATAATTCCAATCGAGTATATATAAGGTTAAGGTTAAGGTCAAGATTTAAGGTTAACATTTAAAGATGTGTACTAGAAAAATGCCGTTGTGCTGGTAGACTATACAGAGTACTGTGTACGTAGATACTGTCTAAGGAGGCTGGAAGTGAGTGGACCTAGCCGGTTCATCCAGTCTTTCCTGGGTACTTACGTAGAATAGTAGTTCTCATGGGGAATTACCGAATCAGTACAGTTATTTTCTACCAGAATTTTCGGCAAGAGAGATATAATCCAGTTGAGAGTGCTATAGCAAGAGTACTCTGAGAGATATAAAAAAGGATGTTTCAAGTCTCACATTGGGAAGTCTCACAAGTAGAGTGAGTTTTATAAGTTCAAGGGATTCTCCCTCTTAACAGGCTAGTCTTTTGGGAATAGGCTTTATCTTTGGGCTTATGCTCATCTTATTGGTGCTCTCCTTAAGAGTAGACTCATTGGAGAGGGCTACCTATGGAGGGTTCTGACCGGCAGAAGGTCGAGTGAAGTGCCGTAGAGTGGAGCTGCCGGGGGATTTCGAGGGTTCTCCCTCTCAGGAGGCTAGTTTTTTGGGAATGAGCTCTCCTTTTGGGCTTCTACTCATCTCATTGGTGCTCTCGTTGAGAGTAGACTCACTAGAGAGGGCTACCTACGGAGGGTTCTGATCGACAAAAGGCCGAGTGAAGTGCCGTAGAGTGGAGCCACCGAGGACGTCAGCTTTCAAGGGGGTGGCATTGTTATGAGTCCCACATCGGGGAGTCTCACAAGTAGAGTGGGGTTTATAAGTTTAAGGGGTTCTCCCTCCTAACAGGCTAGTCTGTTGGGAATGGGCTCTTCCTTTGGGCTTATGCTCATCTCATTGGTACTTTCATTGAGAGTAGACTCACTGGAGAGGGCTATCTACGGAGGGTTTTGACAGGTAGAAGGCCAAGTGAAGTGCCGTAGAGTGGAGCCACCGGGGATGCCGACTTTCGAGGGGTGGCATTTTTATGAGTCCCACATCGGGGAGTCTCACAAGTAGAGTGGGGTTTATAAGTTCAAGGGATTTTTCCTTCTAACATGCTAGTCTGTTAGGAATGGGTTCTCCCTTTGGGCTTACTGAAGAGGGCTACCTACGGAGGGTTCTGACCGGCGGAAGGTCAAGTGAAGTGTCTTAGAGTGGAGCCGTCAGGGGGTTTCAAGGGTTCTCCCTCTCAGGAGGCTAGTCTTTTGGTAATAGGCTTTCTCTTTAGGCTTATGCACATCTCATTGGTGCTCTTATTGAGAGTAAACTCACTAGAGAGGGCTACTTATAGAGGGTTCTGACCGGCAGAAGGCCGAGTAAAGTGCCGTAGAGTGGAGCCGCGGGGGGACTTCGGCTTTCGAGGGAGTGTCATTGTTATGAGTCCCACATCGGAGAGTCTCACAAGGAGAGTGGGATTTATAAGTTCAAAGGATTTTTTCTCCTAATAGGCTATTTTTTGGAAATAGGCTCTCCTTTTAGGTTTATGCTTATCCACAGAAATTCAAATCAAGAAGATGATGGCGAAGCTTATGAGAAAATGATGTATACCGTTTGTAAATCAGATTGATAGAATACTAAATTAAGGTATTTATATAATTTATCACGACTCATCTTTTAGATCTTGCATATATAATAACAATACTGCTGTCATATGGGTAAGAATTTATACTGTGAATTAATGAATGATTTCAGGAATAAACAAAATAAATTATTTTTGAGTTTATGTGGAATTAGTTAAGGATTTTAGGGACAAGATATTAGGGTTTTATATTTAAAAAAATGAGGGATTGATGTTGATATATTTTTTTTTTCTTCCCATGCATTGGTAGATCTAAAGATGAATAATTGGATGATTGAAACTTTGAATAAATAAAATTGGGCATGTAAATTATTTTTAACATTACTTACAAAAGAAATCAAAGAAATGTGAAATGAGGGGCAAACAGATCCCCATTTCTTATTCTCTCTTGAATTTTCGATTGCTTGAGCGGTGAATATAAACTTTTCTTTCTTTCTTTTTTTCCTCTTTTTTTTTGGAATATTTAGAAAAGAATGTTTAATGGATAAGTATTGTGCTATGGCTTGATTTCTTAAAAGAACAATTCACTCACCAATAATTATAGTTATGAGGTATCTCTTATTTATATTTGAATTTGCTAGCTATTACTATATCTCCCATCCCATATGATTTTCCCTTTTCAAGTGTTTTGTTTTAAAGTTGTAGGTGGAAACATGTGGTGGACATTTGACAATATCATGAGTTTCAACTGTAAATTATGTTTAATTATCCAAAGGAAATTCTATTATGACATTGCGTTAAAGGGCTTTTAATTGATCTCATATAGATAAGAAATAATTAAAACCTGCACACATTTTGACTGGTGGTTTTGGTGGTGTAGTTGTTGCAGTAGAGGGTGACGACACCGTATGATCACTCAAGACCAAATTGAGGAAAATTTTCAAAATTTGGGTGATCAAATCTCAGAAAGTGATTTTTTCTCAATTAAATTAAATTATTTCAATTAAACTTATGAGTTTTTTGTAATTGATTATATTCTCTCTCAATTCTAAAAACAATTAAGCTAGTGTCAATTAGATGATATTGTTTGGTCACTTTTAAGCAAAATTCTTTTAGCTATCCATCTCTTTCTTAATCACACATACTAATCTAGTTAGTTTTTCCCACCTTTAATATTATTTAGTTATTACAAATATTTTTTTTTAATCAATTCTAGTAATCAATCAAAGACATGAAGACATTGAGCAATGAAGTAACTTCTGAATCACATGATGCAGAACTTCTTGAGCCACCTCAAGAGGTTAAGGCTATGCTCGATGAAGTAATCTTGTTCTTAATTTTTATCAAATTCTCAATATAAAAATTTTAGTTATATGATTGTGGTTGAAGATCTAATAATTCAAACCAAGTGTTCCATGCTAGCAAGCAAAAATATATATATATATATATATATATATATATATATATAAACCTGCTTTTCTTGTACGTGTCAAATCGCGTTTGTCTTCTGTATATGATCTAGGGTAGGGTGATGGCATTGCTTGTATTTATGGTCTTTGATGAAGTAATGGCAGGTGAATTATTAGAATTTGTTATGGATCTATACTAGTTTTTCTGTGCCCATTTGTCCCATGTATATGATATGGTTTCATTGCTCTCATAGCATGCATCCTACATTTGATAAGATTTTGTTATGGCTGAAGTATCTCATGCATATGAGATGGTTTTGTTGTTCTCACAGTATTTTCTTTTCTGAATTTGAACTGATTATATTGTATCCACAGTTTTGTTGGTTTGTACCTACCTATATTGGTTTGGTTGTTCACAAAGTTTTAGTCTCCTATGCTTAATCCGATTGTTCGCATTGCCAGCAACTTCACTGTCTTTCCCTCCTCATAGACCGTAGTCAAGCAACAACACCATCACCATTGGAGGACCTTTTGGGGTTTGGTGATGAGCTCACCATGCATGGCCTGCACATACAGGTGTATGACTTGCACAATGGATATGTTTCATTGGAAGAAGTAAAGTATAAAATTACTAATTCAACTGCAAGATATTGACTTTTGACTTCAAATGGTTCCACGTGGAGCTCAAATTTCATTTTAACAAAACAATAAAACTTATAAAAGTCAAAGGTGATAAAATGGGACAAAATATTCACAATTAAATATCACTTTACCCCAAGTATAACCTATGCACATTTTCCTGTCACATGTATCCCCAAATATGCATAAATTCACCAAAAATATAAGAAACTAAAGGAAAATGTGCTAAAATGACATGAATTTCACAAGGTCAATACATACCATCACATGAAAATCAAGGAAGATAATACTACCTCCAGTCCTTACTAAAAGATATATTTAACTAATTTAGGTAGATTAAATAAATTAGTTAAGCTAGTTATTTATAATGATTATGTGTTAATTTTTCTAAAATATTCTCTTTAATCATATGCATTTGAACTACCTTTGATATAAACCTTCTTAATATGTGTAATCATATAAGGAATATTTTAGGAGAAAAATTATAATTTTATGATACAAAATGGATTTGGGTCTTATATTTAATATTAAAATAGATTCTCTATCTAGCTCTTATATTTAAGATCGGAGGGAGTATACAGCAATAACAAGCCTTATCCCATTAAATAGGGTCGGCTACATGGATCATACGATGTCATTGTGCTCTATCAAAAACTAAATCTTTGGATAGGTTATTGACCAGGAGATCCCGCTCAATGACCTCGTTGATCGTTCTCTTTGGCCTTCCTCTACTCCTTTTAACCGAGCTCCATATTATTTGATCTACCCTCCTCACTGGCGTATCCCTCCGGTTCCCTAAGACCGGAGGGAGTATAATTGAACAAATTAAAAATCTAGGTTACACTATGTACATAAATATTTCTTTTTTTTTTTGGGCAAAAAATACACGCACGGTTAAACAACAAAAATAATTTACAAACTAATTTTAAGGTAGCATACTCATTCCTTTAAATATTAAATTATAAAATTTATAGTAAATTCGATTAGATTTTTTCTTATACAATAATTACCTTAATATATAAATTAAAAAATATTATTTTTTTTTAAAGGAGAGGGCTAGATGCCCAAATAAATAAAGAAAACTAAGCTACATGAAAGATTATTTCCCAAACACACGTTCAGAACAAGGTGCCTCAAATGTGTATAACAAGAATACAATATTTCCTTTGCAAGAATATCCGCCAGTTTGTTCTTATGTTTAGATATATATTGTATCTTCAATTTTCACGATGTCTATAGTAGAATCTGTATCTGAGATAGTAATAAACTACATCTCTCTCATATTAGATTTGATAACATATTAACAACATTCATAGTATCATATTCAAGAATAATTTTCTTAATTCTAAAATGTGAAGCCAATTTAATCCCTTTATAAATCGCCCATTGTTCCTCTTCCAGTACACTGCAAGATCCCAGCTAAGTAGTAAATCCAGACACCTAGCTTCCAGAATGATCTCGAATAACTCCACCACAACCTGACATGTTCTGAGATGAATTAAGAGCTCCATCCACATTTAATTTGACCCATCCCACAGGAGGAGGCTACCAATCAGTTGAAATTGTTAAAGCCAAATCATTATCAGGGTAATTTTGTTGAATCTATACAAATCCTTTCCATGTTTGCATAATCACCAAATAATGGTCTAATGGTTTTAAGAAATCCTGGTTAAAAGTAAAATTATTCCTCTACTTCTACAAACTCTAAATTGTAACCTCCCCGATAAGACTTCAAGTAGCACTACCATCTGATCCTAATTTCCTTTTTAAATTTAAAGCAAACTAATATCTTAAAGAAGTAACAACACCATCACAATTGGAGGACCTTTTGGGGTTTGGTGTAGAGCTCACCATGCATGGCCTGCACATACATGTGTATGACTTGCACAATGAATATGTTTCATTGGAAGAAGTAAAGTATAAAATTACTAATTCAACTGCAAGATATATATATATATATATATATATATATATATAATCTGGGGAAATATATATGTAGGCAAGCAACTTGATGGGAAGTATTTGTGTGGGATAGCAGCATTAGTAAACCAGGAAAGAAACAAAAATTAGTTGTAGGTATGAATAAATTAGTTGTATATGTATGCATATTAGAAAATCACAAAATTGAAAAATCTTTTTTATACACACACATACTAAACAACCACAAAATTCAAAAACCACTTATATGCGAACACAAATTAAATAACTACAAAATTTTAAAATTACTTTTAAAGCATATATATTAAACAACCACACAAAGTTTACAAACTATGTCCAACTTTCAAAATCTGGGTATTTACATCCAGGAAAGAACCGTCAAATTTACAAACCATTCACAACTTTCAAAATCAATGCCTTCTCATTCGATCCCCCCAAAAATACTATGTTCCTCACTTTTCTAAATAAGCACACAGATTAAATAGCCATAAAATTTACAAATTACTTTTATGAGCACATATATTAAACAAACACAATTTAATAATCACTTTGTGCACAAAGATTAATTACTTGGTTCTGTTTGAATGTGCAGAACGATTTGCCTATTCAGTAATCTCAGTGGCTCCTCTTATTTTAAGTGGTTCTTAGTGTAGCTACTTGTATTTCTGATTTGTTTGTCCTATTTGTCCCTAGCGTGCCAGGAATTTCGTCTGCTGATTTTCTTTTTGATGGATGCACCTAAGACTACTTCAATTTCTTAGATGATTTTAGTGGTCACTAAGATTACTGACTACAAATTAACTTGGAGAAATTATCTAGATTGGAGTAAATCTATTCGTATCTATTTTCAAAGTATTAAGAAGGAAGATCACTTGACCGATGATCCCCCAGAAGAGAAAGATGCCTCTTGCAAGTTATGGTTAGGAGATGATGTACGACTACTTTTACAAATTCGTAACTCTATTGACAGTGAGCTTATTCCTTCTATTACTCATTGTGAATTTGTTAAAGAACTAATAGACTACTTGGCCCTCTTATACTCAGGCAAGAACAATATTTCTAGAATATACGAGGGTTATAGATCTTTCCATCGTGCAGAGATGCCTAATGACCTTCCCCTTATAGCCTTCTTCATGGACTTTAAAGGAATATATGAAGAGCTAAATGTCCTCATGCCTATTTCTAATGAGAGGAAGGTCAATGTGTCTCACAGAGAGTAAATGGCTACTATAAGTTTTCTTACTGCACTTCTGTCTCGATATGCGGCTGCACGTTCTCAAATTTTATCTGGGGCTCAGCTCCCTTCTCTTGAAGAAGCCTTCTCTCGTGTATTGAGAGAAGGATAATTGTGGGCTACCTAATCATCGTGGTTCTACACCAGGGGGCCCTAATCAGGAGTCAAAGAACGTGATCTGTTACTACTATAAGGAATCGGGTCACATGAAGCGTACGTTCCGTAAACTTCAAAACAAACAAAATTTACAAAACTCTGCACATGTGGCTGCCGCGGCCAATGACACGGTTACTATTTTTGCTGCCGAATATGCTCAGTTAAAGTCTGTCAATCCCCCTGTGAGTGCTAGTATTGCAACAGGTAATGAGGTTACTACCCTTGTCTCTTCTTTCTCCAAATGGATCATAGACTCTGGTACTACTGACCATATGACAGGTAACCGCTATCTCTTCTCCACTTGTAATCCTTTTGCCAACCCTTCAAATATTACCATTGCGAACGATTCCTATTCCCGTGTTCTTGGTTCTGGCACTATTGACCCTACCTTTTCTATTCATTTGGAATCTATGCTCAATATCCCTAACCTTGCGTTTAACCTTTTGTCCCCTAGTAAACTTACTCGTCAATTAAACTGTTCGATCTTACTTTTTCTTGACCATTGCTTGATGCAGGATCTTTTGATGAAGAAGATTATTGGTAGAGGTTATGAATCTGGCGGGCATTACTTTCTTGATGATCAGGGGTCTCGTGCGGTGGCTTATATTGGTAGTGTCACTCCTTTTAAAGCACATTGTTGTTTGGGTCATTTATCTTTACTATCTTTAAAAAAATTCTATCCTCAGTTTCAACATATGTCGTCATTAGATTGTGAGTCCTGTCAGTTTGCTAAATATCATCGTCTTCTTTTAGTTTCTCGAGTCAATAAATGAGCTTCATCTCCTTTTGAGTTAGTACACTTTGATGTTTGGGATCCGTGTCTAGTTGAGTCTAAAGCTGGTTTCAAGTACTCTATTACATTTGTTGATGATTATTCCGCACTACTTAGTTATATTTAATAAAAAATCGTTTTGAGTTGTTCTCTCATTTTTGTGCCTTTACTGTCGAAATTAAAAATCAATTCAATTCATCTATCCATAACTTGCGTAGTGATAATGCTAAAGAATATTTTTTTGAATCCTTTAACTCTTTTATACTTCAAAACGGAATTCTACATCAATCTTCTTGTGTGGATACACCTGCTCAAAATGGTGTTGCCGAAAGAAAAAATTGCCACTTATTAGAAGTAGCCCGTGCCTTTTTATTTCAAATGTAGGTTCTAAACCCTTTTGGGCAGATACGGTCTCCACTACTTGCTTTCTCATTAATCACATGCCCTCATCTATTCTTGATGGTCACATTCCCTACACTACTCTCTTTCCTTCCAAACCTTTATTTCCCATTGATCCTAAAAATTTTAGATGTGTGTATTTTGTTCGAGATGTGCGTCCTACTGTCTCTAAATTAGACCCTTAGTCCCTCAAGTGTGTCTTCCTTGGCTACTCTCGTGTTCAGAAGGGTTATCAGTATTTTTCTTATACTCTAATCGTTATCTGGTTTTTTCATATATCACTTTTCAAGAATTTATTGCATATTTTGCGTCTAACATTTCAGCTCCTCCTTCTCCACTACTGGAGGAGGATACTCTTTTGGTGTATTCTGTCACTCATTTACTATCACTGGCCTCGGCTCCCGTATAGGCACCTGGTCAACCGCCTTTGTCTTGGGTCTATATCAGACATTTAAAGGAAAACATTATTACTCTTCCGCCAGATTCTACCCCTCCATTAACTACTTTATCATCAGATCCTATAGAAAACATTACTCATCCTGAGCCTGACCCGATCCCTGACTCTGAGATACCTCTGTTCCAGTTCTAGATCCCTCCCTTAATTTGCCCATTGCCCTCTGCAAAGGTAAATTCACTTGTACCTATCCTATTTCTTCTTTTGTTTCATATAAACACCTCTCATCTGCTTCTCGTTCCTTTGTTGCCTCTTTAGACACTATCTCAGTCCCTTAATCCATTCCTGAAGCTTTATCCCACCTGGGTTGGCGTACTGCTATGAAAGAGGAGATGGCGGCCCTTGATCGTGCTGGTATGTGGATCTTAGTAGATTTATCGGTAGGAAAGAAAGTCATTGGGTGCAAATGGGTGTTGACTCCTAAAACTAAAGCTAATGGCACTCTTGAAAGTCTTAAGGCTCCCCTCGTTGCTAAAGGATATGCTTAGAAGTATGGTGTTGACTACTCTGAGACTTTTTCCCCCGTAGCCAAACTCTCATCTGTTCATCTCTTTAGCAGCTACTTATGGTTGGGACCTCTCTCAACTAGATATCAAAAACTCCTTCTTACATGGTGATCTTCTTGAAGAAGTGTACATGGAGCAACCACCCGATTTTGTTGCTCAGGGGGAGCGTGATAAAGTGTATCATCCTAAGAGATCTTTATATGGCTTGAAGCAAAGTCCTCGGGCATGGTTTGACAGATTTAGTACTGTTGTTAAGGACTTTAGCTTGTGCTAGAGTAAGTGTGATCATTATGTGTTCTATCAGAGAACAAGTGCTGGAATGATTCTACTAGTTGTATATGTTGATGATATTATGATTACAGGGAGTGATACCTTGGGGATCTCATCACTCAAGTCATTCCTTAACTCCTATTTTCAGATGAAGGACCTGGATTCATTAAAATACTTCCTGGGGATTGAAGTCATGAGGAGTAAGACGGGCATCTTATTGACCCAGAGAAAATATGTTCTTGATTTGGTAAAGGAAACTGAAAAACTAGGAGCTACCCCAACTAGCTTCCCTATAGTTTATAATCCTATTCTTGATGCTGATGGTAGTATACCGTATGAAAATCCCGTTGAAGCCGCTAAGAGTAAGCCGTTTGAGAATCCAAAGAGGTACAGGAGATTGATTGGCAAATTGAATTATCTTACGGTGACCCAACCTGATATCACTTATCCAGTAAGTGTTCTTAGTCAATTTATGGTCTCGCCAACTGTCTGACAGTGGGAAGCCTTATAACATATGTTACATTACTTAAAGGGATCTCCAGGTCGTGGGATATTGTACAAGAATCATGGTCACATAGATATTGAGTATTTTTGTGATGCCGATCACGGTGTTTCAAAAGTCACAAGACAGTCTACTACAAGATACTATGTTTTTGTAGGAGAAAATTTGGTATCTTGGAGAAGCAAGAAACAAAATGTGGTGTCAATATCGAGTGTAGAAGCATAATACAGAGCTATGGCACAATTAGTATGTGAGGTAGTATAGATGTATCAGTTACTGAAGGAGGTTGGCCTTAAAATCTCATTAACAGTGAAGCTGTGGTGTGATAATAAAGCAGCCCTACACATAGTTTCTAATTCAGTATTCCATAAACACACGAAATATATTAAAATCGACTGTCATTTTATTCGAGATAATCTCAAGAAAAACTTCATCTCTACAGAATATGTCAGATCCAATGATCAATTAGGTGATCTCCTTACCAAAGCTCTTAATGAAATTCGAGTTGAATATATTTGTAACAAGTTGGGCATGATTGACATATATGCTCCAACTTGAGGGGGAGTGTAGAGATATTATAAGATATTTAAATATCTTATAATTGGTATATAGGATAAGATATGATATTATTTTATTAGTATTTAGGATTATTTAGGATTCTCTATTGTGTATATATATATTCCTTTTGAATATCAATAAAGTACAAGTATTATTCAATTCAATTAACAATGGGGAAGTGGATGATGTTGAAAAATCTTATTTAAAGAGAAAAAGATGAGAGAAATATGCTTTGAATCATAGAAATCATGTTTAGATGATGTATTAAAGCTTGTGGGATTGATTTCCCCGAATTTCATCCGTTTTTATATGATATACAGCTAGAGCAAGTTCTTCTAGGGATAAGGGCGTAGTAGTTGGTGAAGACTGAAGGTGGATCTGTAGCTGATGGAGCTTATATTTTATATTTAATAATGTATAAGATTCTATGTTAAGTTATACTCTATTTTGGTGAAGAAATTAGTTATGGATGTATGATATATATATATATATATATATATATATATTGGCATGTAAATATACTCCATAAAGAGGAGAGCTAAAGCTGTAATAGCCTAAAGGTAAGTGTCATCTTAAATTATGGCTAGTTAATTTTTTATATATAGTTGATAGTAGTTGGGGTGATAAGGCATGCTTGATTGGTGGATCTAACATGTTTAGTAACTAGGGCAAATGCATGAGTTGTGCCCTGAGTTGGTTATATACCAAAGTTTCAGGTACTATATAAATTTTTAATCAGTAGACGATAGATAGTATTGATTAAATAGGTTGAAAAATTATGGTTTTATAAATTATAACCTTACAACTTGAGTAGTTTGGGGAAGTTTTATTTTTTGTTTTGTAACGAGGTAATCTGGACCCAGTCAAACAGGCATGAGCCCGGGTCATAATGTCCTCAAAAGTTCCAAGAGTAGATGCAGAATTTGAACCATTGTATTTAGTTTGAGATGAGATGGTTAAGGATTTTAGATTTTTCAAGAAATCCCATTCTTTATAAAGGAGATAGCTTGGGGTATTCAAAAGGTTTTAAAAGTTTCCATTCTTCAGAATTCTTTCAGGTTTCTCTCTGGTTCAAATAAAATACCTTTAAGAAACGGTTCCAGAATAAGGTATGATACCCTTAAAAATTAATAGGATAAAGATACATCTAGTACCCTAGACTAATTTCAAAATAGTAATTAGTACACTAAAATATTTAAAGGTACAATTAGCACTCTAAGCTAATTTTGGAGGTACAATTAACACTATAAAATATTTAAATTGTTATAATTTTGTCCCTTTGCTAATAAAACACAAATTTTTATTTGATACATGCCACATCAACTTTTTAATAAAACACATTATTATTTAAAAGGCCACATGTTTAATATTATTTTAATAAATAGCACTAAATAAAATATAAAATTTCTCAATTTTTACATATGAATTTTATACAATGTCAATTTTAGAGTTTATTTAGTATTCTTTTTTAAACAATATGACACATATGACATTTTAAATAATAATGTATTGAAATAAAAAGTTTACGTGACATAGATCAGACATAAATTTATATTTCTATTAGTAAAAATGTGGAATTGTACTAATTTAAATACTTTAGGGTGCCGCAGAAAAATTTTATTTCAACGGCGACAAATAAAGAATATAGTCGCCGCTAAAAGTCTTACTTTCAGCGGCGACTTTTTTTGTCGCTGCTGAAAAGTCATCGCCAAAGCTTCATTTTCTTGTAGTGTACGATTAACTACAAAGGAAAAACATGATATTTAAAAGCCACCATTATATATATTGAAGGCAATTACCATTGCTAAAAACAAAATTAAAGTACATTCAAAAATTCAAATTTTAAATAATTTAAAGGTTTATATAGCACCAAATATCCTGATTTTATTTTTTATATGTGTCCAGTATACTAATTTTATTTTTGGTATAATTTTATCTATAATCTTTTTAATTTGGTACAATTTCACCTATAATCTTTTTAATTTAGTGCAATTTTACACATAATCTTATTTCCCATAATCATACGAGTGACACATTCATTTGCACAGGTTAATTGATCCCTCCTCATTTATTTAAGTATCAAATCACAGATTGGTTAGACAGAAAGCAGATACGCAGCAATTTGTTATAAAAATTACCAACCTAACAAATAGCGATGAAGCATTGTTGTTTTGAAAACATAGCTCGATCATATCTGAGATATGTTTTGGTGGCAGAGTATTTGAAATGACGGCTACTACTCTTGCTAACATCAGCCGAAATTCCATTTTCGGAGCAATGTTCGATGAGAGTTGCAACATAATCTCTCGCTTCATTCTCCCATTTTTTCTCTCGCTTCCTGCTTCGTTCTGAGTTTTATTCTCTAACTTTTTCTTCAAATGCTTCGAGGGGTAATTTGGTCTTTTAATCCAAATTTATAAAGGACAGATTGGACTCTTGCCAAATCTGTCTTTTTAGATATTCATATGCCCAAATTATCATTTTAAAATTCACATAGGGTTTTCTTTTCTTTTTCTCTATATTAAACAACCACAAAATTTAATAATCACTTTATGCACAATAATTAATTAAACAACAACTTTCAAAACCTATGTTTCTTCATCCGCGCCCTTTTTTACGCACATAGATTAAACAACCACAAAATTTAATAATCACTTTATATGCATATATTAAACAACTATTTTCAAAGCATGTGTCTCCTTATTCACATCCTCTACTCCAGGAAGGGAAAAAAGCCTAAGCCACCTTACCCTTTATATAGCATTTTTGTGTGCCCACAAATATTGAACAACCAAAAAATTAACAATTCAAAACTTTCAAAATATATTCTTGTCATACACCCTTCCCTTCCACCGCTAAATTTAGAGATGTTATTCATAGAAATTTTGGATCATGAAAAAGATGGTGACGAAACTCAGGAGAAAGAAAGGATGAAAATGATTTCTATACATCAGATCAATGAAATATCAAATTACGGTATGTGAATTATTTAACACCAATTTTTTGACACAATAGAGTCTAAGAGAAAATGGTGTGCACCACAATAATTCTTGTAGGTGGGAGAGGTGAACTATTAGCAGGCTCCCTCACCTGTAATTCTTTTTCTGTGTTTTTTATAACTTTAGAGCGAGTACAAAATTCAGTTTGACACAGACTGTGTTCTAAGCTGCGTCATGTTGAAAAAAATGAAGTTTGGTTTGATAGAAACCACAATTCAAATTTATAGCATATAGAAAAATATTTTTGAATTGTATCATTTGTATTAGCAAATATAATTTTTGTATAGCATTTTGCTCAAATTGCCCCCATGACTCCCATCACTCACACTTCCCTAGTCACATACAGATACATGTTTCTTACCTTACAGTGTTAGTTATTTCACTTATATATGTTTTGTTTTTTCCCTTTATTTTGCCCACCAAATTATGGTTTTTTTAGTTTATTTATTGTTTGAACTAATTAACTTTTTGTTAACTTTTTTTGGTAATCAAGTTAAACTTTTATTTCTTCACTGTACTTAACTTTTTAATAAATTTTATTTTTGTGTTTTATTTGAAATTAATTTTTTATCTGTTTATTATTATTGTTATGCTGACAACCCTTTCTCCTACAACGTCAGCATCCTCACTCGGACGAACCTCACTCTCACCATCTTTAACCGTAGATGTTTATCATCATTGCCGGATTAAAATCATGGTTGAGACATTAATGGGGAATCTATTGGAGGAGGCTCTATAGGCCACCATGCTGGTGGATAGCGTGGCGACGGCAGATCGGAATGTGATCGGAAGGAGGATCACCAAGTATAAGATCAATGGGAAGGATATATGGGTTTGCAAGTACGAGTGATGAGGCTAGAGTGTCCTACGTCGACGACTGAAACTGACGCACCTTCAGCTGAAAGCGAAGAGGCTAACTGAGGCTGACTTTGAAGCCGAAATTGAGGAATCTCTTGCAGTTATATATATATATATATATAATTTTTAGGAATAGTGTTATATAATAATTTGTCTGTCAAAAACTTTATGAGAAGATATTTTTATAGTTTTTGACGAGATCTTATTTATTTTTAAAGCTTTTATCTAGTTACATAAATACAGAAAATTATACACAAGTGCTTATAATAATTGAATCACTTACAGCTAAATCTGAAGAAAATGGAGATTCGGCAGAGGAAGACTGTGATGATACTGCTTCTGCCGAGGATGAAGATGAGGAAACGTCAGTTGGGAAGCTTAAGTATTTGGTTGGAGATCGAATCCGATGCGCATGAAGTGACCAACGAGGAGGCAGACGCTGGAACCAAAGGCAATGCTAAAAGAAAGAGAGATGACGCTGAACAAGTTTCGACCAAAAACAAACAAGAAGCTGTAACGGTGACCTCATTATGGAGTCAGATCTTGGTGGGCATCTGTATTAAGTGATACAACTCATATAATCTAGATTTAATACTTTTGAGAGAAAGAGTTTGTCATCTATTACTCCTGACTTATCAATTATATCACATAATATATTATATATGAGTATTTTGAGAACATCATGTCACATATATTATAATTAACTGATTTATTTAATTTTTTTAATCTATCTAAATTAATCAACGAGATTTTATACTAAAGATTGGAGTGAATATATACCTATCACGTTCCCATATCAGTTAAAATTCTGACCTAAAAAGCCAAAAGCTAATTGAATCCATCGTCAACCAGTCTGTATATGTTTGTGCTTTTTGATGAAAACTTTTCATTTGTATAGTTTTCTTTTGGTTTAATAATGACAAGGAATTATACACAAGTCTTCTTGGTTATTCTTTTCTTAGAGAGAACGAAAATAATACCAATAAAAGCTAGAAGAGCTTATAGGCTTATTAACTATACTTTTAAAATTTTATAATACCCAATTCAATTAAAAATATATATAAATTGACTCAACTTAATATTTTTAATTTTTTTATTTACAAGTCATAACTAATAATCCCATTTTGATCTGTGAAAGATTTCGAACCCCACTTTAATATAATTACTGATTAATTATCATCATTGAACTTAAAATCTTTGAAAGATCAAAGTGGGGGATCAAAATTTTTTGAAGATCAAATTTTAAATTTCTATGATATTTCAAATTATTAACCATAATAAAAATTTATATTAATTATAAATAATTAATAAATTATAACTTATTTTTTTCTACCCTGTGCATTCAAAGAAATCTCTAGTTATGAGTGTGGTGAAGTTTCTTGCATCAGGTTTAATTACACGAGACTTTGGCCAGCTTTAGCTTTTTAATTCCTCAAAAAATCAATACATACATTGAATTATATAATTTTAAATTTTTTATGTAAACTAATTAAATGTATATCCTATTAGTTAATTTGTTATTTTACAAATGCGAATTGCCTTCAACATAATGGTTGTCTTTTAAATATCTTGATTTTCCTTTGTAGTTAATTGTATTACCTACTTTATTTTACAAGTACTACACTTTTTCTCAAATTTTTATTTAGTATCTATATGATTTTCTTTCTCAATTAAATCTTTAATTTTATTCTAATAGCACAATTAACTTGTGTAGCTTTGCTATGTTGGCAAAGTTAGCCTCTCTATGTACAATTACTTTTGTAACTATAAGAAATCCGAGTCAAATAAATATCCTCGTCACTGTAAATTTATCACAAAAATATGGTCTTGGGCACAATTCACAAACTTGCCTGATGATACTCGAAAGCCATACATCTTTCCTTTTAACCTAACAAGGGAACTCTTCTACAAGAGACACACCACCTTAAGTAGTTCTATTTTGTGACTCTGCAAATGGGTCTCATTCCCAGGCTCCCTCGCGCGAAGACGAATGTAAACCCAGAAGCTTTTACTGGTGATCCGGATCAGAGACTAGCATATTCAACCCAATTTGTTGAACATGCCAATTCTATTCTTCACTCTGTCTCTATTAATTTCCCTGTTACATGATCCATCATAGATTTGAGACTGAACCTACAATTTTTTGCCCATTACTCAGATTCCTCATTTAGAGCAGGTAATTTAGGTTTGGCCTGCCAACCCACAGGTTGTGGCATGGCAGGCTCTGGTACATGATGCAGCAGAGATTTGAAAGTGAACCCATAATCTTTTGCCCTTTATTCAGACTCCACATCATCCCTGCTAGTTTAAAGATGTCTATGCTGAGTTGGACAAGATAGGAGATGATGCCATCATCCACAGATCAGATGAATCTGGTGCCGGAGATGAGATTTCTTCAAGGTGAGCATGAAGGAGAATGTGAGATGTTACTTTAATAATGCACCCCTTGCTCATTTTTTCATTAAAAGATAACAGCAAATATAGAGAGCCAGTTTAAGCATTTGGGGAATATGCAGAAATTTAGTCCTTAGCAGACGAGATTCAGAAAAGTGAAAACAAACATAAAAGACAAACTAAATGCTGATATTTGAGATAGAAACCTGCTGATAAAGTAAAAGGCAAGGAGGATGTAGAAAAGACCAAGGATGTAAATTGAGAAAAGCTGGTAGCAAAACCAGGAAAAACATTTGCCTCATCTTAATTGGCCAGCTGACCCATATTTGATTTTCTGCTATTGCTTCATCCTCAAGCAATAGGAGAAAAGTTGCAATTCTTGGAGCTACTCTGGGGGCTTGTCTTAGTTCATCTATGAATAAAAATGTCCAAGAAAACGAAAATCAAAGACAATAAGGAAAAAGAACAATGAAGTTGTTTTGTTTAAAAAAGAAAACAACTTGATTCAAAGCAAGTTGCTAAAAAATATACATACATATATTATAAATGAGTGTTGCGTGATACAATAACCCCAAGTGAAAGCTTACAACTTGGGCCTGATATATCAAGCATTTTGCTCTGGCACCAACACCCTGCCATATCAGTGATATCACTACAATCACCAAAATGTAGGTAACTGAGGCAACGACGTGTGATGCCCATGAATCTCTTTAATATTTTATTCATATAGACAATCAAACTATAGCTTTCCCAACTTTATAGCATTTACAAATGTACATTTACAATTAAAGACATAATTCTTCTCAAAATTATCTATAATATGCATATATAATGGAAGACCATGCCCAATCAAGAATAAAGTTCCTTCATTATAACTTAATATGCCAGCATGCCACATGGATTATTATTATATAATAAATGCTGACTAACATATCCAACATGAAAAAGCAAATAGCCAGTTCATGTCCAGCTCGAGGAAGAATACATCACTAAAAATATCCCACAAATTAAAACAGATTATCCTTATTGTTTAGCGAAGTAAGTTTAGATGAAATTGTTCATTGTGCATATTTCCCCCTTGACGAATTCACAAATTCCGAAGTCTCTTAGAGCTATTTAAAGACCAATATGGTTTTTTTATTTTTTGTCATGAAATTTTTAGCGCATCCAATCACTGCTCTTGAATAGTAAGAGCTAAATGGACTAGAGCTGAGCTGTATTACTTGAACAACCAAAAGCAAGTTAAACGGTCAGATTGCATTGATCGTGGAAGAACTCTCCATCTTCCTTAATAAAATGCAAAGTTAAATTATGCTGTTATTTGCAATTTTAATCAGCTTCCAAAGAAAAAGCGACAGTAAAAGAATTAGTGAGCCTTAATATTTAATAATAATCAGTAGAGCTAACGCATACCTCTTCATGAATGTAAGTGCATTCATCCATCTTCTAATATACGTGTCATGTTGCTTATTGGCATGCCTACTGTGTAGCAGCAATGGAACCATGAACTACAGAAAAGATCATTGCGGCACAGGTGACCAGTCCATCGAATAATTCAGGTGACTTTTCTAGAACAATTAAGCATCAACGTCAATGATCAGGATATTAAAATCCTAACATAACATAATGAGAACATAAGTAACCATTCTTTGAAAAATTATTTTGCTTGGGGAAACGGTGTGGATAGAGCTGTACGGTGTATCTAGTAGAGTCAGGAACGGGAAGAAGAAGGCCAAGCAACTTGATTAATGGAGATGATTGTAGGCACTACCTCAAGGCAAGTTGGATTATACCCAACACCATTAAATACTCCGCTAGGGTCCAATTACGAAGCTGTTAGCTCGTTGCTTCATAGAGAAACAACCAAGCCAATAATAAATTAATAGATTGCTACTGCTGACATGCCCAACAAGCATGAGGGATAATAAAGGTTGAAATTGCTATAATTAATTTCAGAGCCCAAAAGATGAATCTCAAGCCCCACATATAATCACAGCTCTGACAAGTATATGCCATGTAATGGAAGTTGGGACAACTCCATGCCCCAAAGCTTCTTCTAATAACCCAAGTGCATCTGTTATTTGACCACAAGAGCAAAGCCCCTTAAGAGTAATATTATATGAAATTATATCTGATTGTAGCCCGTCTTCTAAAATGTAGAGACCATCCATTATGGTATTGTGGGTCACAAGATTAACACAGTTGATCTTCCTAATCTTAAAATAAAGCTGTAGACCACATCCCACTTTGCCAGAAGAACAAAGTCCATGGATTATAATATTGTAAACAGTTACACCAGGCTGAAAGCCCATGTGCAGTAACTGATGCCACAACCTAAGGGCAACGTCAATCTTCTTGCTTTGACAAAGGCCATCAATCAACAAGCTGTATGTGATAATATCTGGTTTCAACCCTTTATCCAGCATTTCCTTCATGTAAAAATATGCCTCAGGATATCTTCCTGCTCTACATAATCCATTCACCAGAATATTATAGGAAACAATGGTCGGAGAGCAACCTTTAGAGCTCATTGTCCTAAAGAATTCGGTAGCACTATCGGGTTTGGAATATTTTACAAATCCATCAAGAAGTGAATTGCAGACATGTGGGTTAAATTTACATTTCTGCCTATCCATCATATTTACAACTCTAGACACTTCATCTAATTTTCCATCTTCGAATAATGCATTAATCAACGTGGAATATGCAAAGGCATCCACGTTACCTCCCTTTTGCTCTGCCTCTTCCAATATCTGTAAAGCCTTATTTAGGTAACCATTCTTACACAAACCATGAGTTAAAATTCCGTAAGTAGTGGAATCCGCAGGACATCCTATCTCTGGCAAGATTTCCCATAGGTATATTGCATCTTCTACCTTCCTGTTATCAAGCAACCCCTTGATAAATATGTTATAACTTCTTATGTTTCGAGAACCAAACATTCCCATCTCATTCCACAATTCAAAACATTCCTCAATCATCCCTGCTTTGAAAAATCCATTAAGCATGGTATTACATATAACACTATCTGGGGTTACCCCACTCTTAATCATCTCTTTATATACTCTTTTTGCTCCATCTAAGTTCCCTGCCTCACTCAACCCATGAATCAGAGTACTGTAAGTAAAGTGATCATGTTGTCGATCATTTTTCTTCATCCGGTCCCATATATCCAAACTCTCATCGAACTTGCCACATTTGCAAAGACCATTGATCATTACATTATAAGTTACAACATTTGGATAAACCAACTTATCCTCCAACAACCTCTCCCACATCTCATTAGCCTTCACAGGATCACCACTTTTGAAGAACCCGTCTATCAACATGTTATAACACATGACATCAGGATCCACCCCTCTTTCACTCATTTCGTCAAACACCTCTAACGCATCCAATAAATTTCCAGTCTTGGACAGCGAACTAACAAGAGTACCATAACTAAATCTATCAGGCTTCATTCCCTTATCCCACATCCATCTCAACAAGTCCTTCGACTTTTCAAACTGCTTTTTCTTACACGATATCTTAATCAAAATATTATAGGTCTGCAAGTTTGGCACCATACCCACTGTCTCAAAATACGCAAAAAAGGCCTCGGCCCTATCCCATTGATTGGACTCGATAAAAGCGTTAAGTAAAGAATTGTACGATCTTATTCCTGGTTCACAACCAAAAATTTCGCCCATCCTCTGAAATGTATTCAATGCTTGATCAGGCATGGAATTTTTTGCATAGGCTTTAATCACCGTCAATGCGACATCTTCAGGGCACTTGCATTCTTGGGATCGGATCATCTCAAGGACCCGACCCACATGGACTACAAACCTTGGTTCGGATAGGCGTCGAAGAATGTGATGAAAGACGTTGGAAGAGTGCTTGTACCCAGGATGCCGAGAGGCGTCGTCGAAGAGTTGGAGGGCGGAATGGTGGTTTTTCTCTGCGTTTAGAAGCTTCAGAAGTTGCTTTGGAGAAAGAGACTTGGGAAGCTCGACCATGGCAGAAGTAACTCTTTCGGTTTCTCGGCATTATTTTTAGTGAATGTTTTAACTGCAACGATTTAAAAGGCACCACTTGCGTCATATGGAATAGTGCATTTCAAAAGTGAGCAAGCATCCTCAACGTGTATGTCAATTGCTAACAAATCTGCACCATCCATTAACAAACGGCTTTATGCATCTTCACCACCCAAATCATGGCATTAAGAAAACCAGTAGTAGCCAGTTTATTCAGTTCAATCAACAGCAAAATTCAGACTCATGCCATTAACAAATCAGCCAGTTGAAGCAAGTTAAGCTGAAGTTACCAGTTGAGTTGTTTAGGGAGACACCGAAGTCTGTAAAAGAGACTCAAGGCTGTCGACATCGAGTGGAGTGAGGGCTGTGGCTTGAGGTGTGCTGGACTACTCCATTGCTGCGACGCGCCGATGCGAATGCTATGAAGTATGAACTGATGGTGGGAAGTCAGACGAAGGGAAGGAAGAGAAGTATTAGCGACGGTGGTGAATGGCGACGTCGCTGCCGGAGGAGAGCGACGTAAGTCACAGCATGAAAAGTTAGAGCTGTTAAAACGGCCCAGCACCATTTTACTTTAAGGGGGCGGGCTCGGGCTGGCAAAATGCCAGCCCGCCCCCCTAGCTCGCCAAATTGGCGGGCCGGCCCGTTTAGTGACGGGCTGGCCCCCCAACCCGCCACTTTTTTTTTAATATTATTATTTAATATTTATTTTACTTAAATTTTATTTTGAATACTCCTATTATCGAATATTAGTAAAAATAATTACTTATTTGTTACTATATATTTACATATTATAATTAATTAATATTATTTTAATATTTATTTAGATTTATAATTATAAAATTTGATATTTTTTTATAAAAAATAGAAATTTTTAAGAGTATAACATGAGTAATTTTTTTATTATACTAATATAACATTAGAAATTTTTTATTAGTATTTTAAAAATGTTAAAAATAATTTTTTTTAAATTAAAAAAAAAAAGTGGCAGGCTGGCGGGCCAGCCCGCCACTAAGGGGGGCGGGCTCGGGTTGGCATTTTGTCAGCCCGTTTTAGGGCGAGCTGCACAGCCCGCCCCGTATTTTGGCGGGCTGGGAGCGGGATGACCCGTTTTTAGCGGGCCAGCCCGCATTCCCAGGTCTAAATTGAAAACAAGAGGAGAAGAGGACGACTCAAGAGGCGAGAGCTGCAAAAGAACAAAGCATCAGGGATTTAGGTTACTGTGGAGTGTGGTTTTTTTTTCTAAATATTAAATTAAATTGGTAAAATTAATGTTTTTTAATTTATTCAACAGTATCTAGGTTCACAATAAAAAGAATCTCGCTATTATTGACTTATTTAGAGCTGATAAAACTCGCTCAATCTATTTTATATAAAATAAGGAGTGAGCTCGGGCTGACATTTTGGACAACCCACTTTTTTTTAATTATTAATATTATTATTTATTTTATTAAAACATTACTTTGAATACTCTTATTATCGAATACTAGTAAAGATAGTTGCTTATTTGTTGATATCTGTGGACATATTATAATTATAAATACCCCACCCCTTCATTCCATTCCACACCACGACAAGCAAGGAAGAGAGAAAGAGAGAAAGAAATGAAGAAAAATGAGGAGGTCTGACTGACCAAAGAGTAATCCATAGAGATTAGAGACTCAGTAACCGTAGAATTGAGGTAAGTAACAAATCATAATCTCTACTCTAATAAATTATGAGATTGTTCTTATATATTTAATAGTTAGAATTATGGAATATCTCTTGATAAAGTTAGCCGCGTAAAAAAGGAAAGTTAGGAGCTTATCAAGTTAAGGGTATTACCTCAAGTTAAATTTGAGTTAAGTAGAGTTATACTGGATAAGATAATAATAAAAATATTATTATGCCATGTATAGGCATTGACCTATATAAAGAAGGAACCTCAAAGCAAAAGTTAAGGACTAAGGAAAAGCTACCCGATAAGTAGTGAACTTATACCTAAACTTGTATGTTTATTGCTTGAGTGTTGTTAATATGATATTGGCTTGTCTTGATTATGTGAAGCATGTATAATTGAGAATGTTCTGTTTCTTTTTATTCTATGGCTATATGTTATAAGTAAAAATCATAGATGGATGTAGATGTCATTATGTAAGCATAATCATAATAAAGCAAGCATTTTTGACACTAAATATTAGGGGTGCTCACAGGACGGGTCGGGACCGGGATAACCTCATCCCGATATAATACACGGGACACAAAATGTGTCCCGTGTCACTTCCCGTCCCGAATTTGTCCCGGTCCCGAATGGGATCGGGACAGGTTCGGGACGGGAATTCCCGGATCCAAATTTTTTTTAAAAAAATACTATTGCATCAACCAAGCACAGCTCACTAAAAGAATGTTAATCATGTAATAGGAATATGAAACAACAATGTTCCAAATCCCAAAGTAAACTTCAATTCAATCACAAATCATATGCCCTTTATATGATTTATTCCAGTTGCAGGAAGTGGAAAAATCACAATTCCCAAAACCAAACATGCAATGAATAAGGAAATCAAACAGGCCATACAAATTTCATTCACTATTAATGCTAGCTAGTATCATAATGAGGTTAGAGGCTCTACAAATGCCCGCATTACAGCAAAACATGGCCTAACAGGAAGATCACGCAACTTTGCTGATAACTCTGGCATCAAATTCATATCTGCATTCATAGCAAAGTCAATCTGCCACTATTGACCATAGAAAGACCACAATAAGTTTGACATAAAACAATAGCAAACAGCAAAAGAATACTGATGATTCCTAGAGTTTTTCTATCAATGTTTAAATGAACCTTCATAACAAATTGTTATGTAACAAGAAAGTCATCATATCCACACCAAGAGGTGGCAACCTCCCTGACACTTATGTGAATCTGGGAGAAACTATATTCTTGTTTGATGCAACAATCCCCTTAAACTGGCCAAGAATTTGTCCATCTATGACCATCAATGACCATATGTGTTCATTATCTGACCACTCAATTTTTCCAATACTCACTCCAAACTTGCTTTCCACACCTGAAGAAGGGACATTCACATTTTTGTTGGTCCACCATCAACTCTGAACAAAGAGATAGACAACAGAATGAAGCGATTACCATTCTCACTGCACAATACTTTGCATATCGAATTCATGCCTGGGACACCCACATATCTCTTGCTTAATCCTTCCTTTAACATTTTAAAGTCAGAGAAAGAACTATGCTAACACCAAAAACAAAAATCATCCCTCAAATTTTAAACAAATACATAATTGATGGTGGAAATGATAGTGAAAAAAGGAAAATAATGCACCACATAACCGAAAGGTAATAAAACTATTTGCACAGTGATCCTAACTTTGAAGTTTGAATCATGTAGGAGCTGGTTAATAGCTGGACATATTAACCAAGATTTCTTATCAAAGATCCAAAGCTCAAAGAAAGCAGCATATTTGGAATAGAAAGATGTGTGTAATATAGTGACTGAAGGATAGGGAAGTAGTATGACTGACTGTAAAAGGGTTCAAAGATCAATGTTAAAGGCAAATTTTAAATGCCCTGTACACATGAATCCACTTTTAATAAATCCATTAATTACCACCGTAATGGAAAGGGGCCACTCTGGGGAGGGTGCCCCCTGATTTTTTGTTTTCAATTATAAACATATTCACCAGTGACCAATGAAATAGATAAAACAGTGCCTAATAAATGATTTAGAAAATCTGAATCAAGGTAAATAATTCAAAGAACCAATGCACAATTGTATCAAGTATTCATATTATCTTGGACGCCACATATCACCTTTAATACGAACACGTCGATAGGGACATACTGACTAGTACCTAGAGGAGAGTCATCGGTAAGGTATCAGAGATGTAGCTGAATAACCAAACCTAAAGTGAAGCTAAGCAATACAGCCTTAACTAAGAAAAGAGATTCCGTAGCGTTCTTCGGACAAAATTGCATTCATAAACCCTAACTCGAACGGATATCTATTGCCTATATGTGAGTCACAGTCGAAGGGCGCAGAGCCATCTAGAGCCATATAGGCTTCCTGATACGTGGCGTGGGACTTGACACTGGTCGACACGGCGAGTGGCGACAGTAGCTAGTGGCTTGGGCAAAGGCTGAAAGTGAGTGTATGAGGGTGTTGTGTGGTGTTTACTAGGGCTAGCTGAAACCTGAAAGTGAAACTGAGATCAGTCGTCTCCCACTTCATGTATAATAAATAATAAATAAAAATAATAATACCCGTCCCATCCTAGTATAAATATTGTCCCATCCCGATATTTTTTCGTCCCGGTCCTTTTCGGGATGGGACGAATCTGTCCCAAAATTATCGAGACCGGGACGAGTCCTCCGGGACGGGAATAAATGATCAGCCCTACTAAACATATACCGTTTGCTATTGAAATATTTTCAAAAATCTCACCCCTACTTTTTCCAAACATAACAGGATAATGTTTTAGAGAAGATGAAGTTTAGAAAAGTGAGGTATAGCATTTTGGTATCAGAGTATAAAATTTTGGCACAAAACAGAAGGTTCTCGCTCAGTGATGCACTAATTTAGTTAGATTTACCCTCCCTAAACAAGTTAAAGGTTTGAATCCTTAGTGAACCAAAGAGGTTCCCTCCCTAGAGTAAGATATAGGGATGGTGGTTCAATGCTTAGAGAAAGATTTAGATAAAAGACAGAGACACCCAGATAGATATAGTACACTGTACCACGAGCCTTGCAGCTTTACAAGGTATACTTCATGGACGGCTACGGTAGGCTAGTCTTAGTCAGCCAATATCTCCAAGGTGTCATGTTTCTTAACACGGTGTGGCTAAACTAAGTAGAACAGAGTCTGAGGAGTAGTTCTCTTTGCTGACAGAGACAGGGGTCGACCAGTCCAAGATCAAGGAAGCTATGGAAGCTAAGCTGTAAGAGGTAGCTCGAGGTGTTAATAGGGGAACGAATCAAAATCATTCTGTGTATCTAAAGGCAACAACCAGATATTGCAAAAATGATGAGAATTAAGGAACCAAACTCATTAAAGTTTATCAGATAAAGAATGGGCAAGAAGTACAGCAAAGTTAGATAATACAATGACTGGGATACAGATGCTCGATTTATGAAAATGCTTAGAAGTAGATGCTCTGTTTGATACCAAGAGTAGATCTACATTATGAAAGACTTCGTCAGATTAGTCTTTCCTGAGTAGAAGAATTAAAAGATAGTCTGAGGCTTGCCTAGGGACATGCCTAGCATACTGCCTAAGGTTAGAAAGGTGATGGTTAATAGACAAAGAGTAGATGTTCCCAAAATAGAGGAATTCCATCATGAAGGAACCAGTAACCCAGTAGACCAATAGACCTAATACATAATATTTTGAATAGGTTGAAGTAACAACAATAGATGAAAGATGAGATCCAAGTAACTCAAGCCACAAAGAATAAGAGAGAAATACTGCTACCATGACGAAAGAAGTAGTGACTATTTCCAGCAAACTAAGACTAGCAGACAGTTAGGGTCTACTAAGGAATAGAATAATATCCAATTACGTAAGCACAAACTGCTTATGTTTGAGGGGAACATTCAAGATCTTTAAAGTTTTGAAATATTCCTCAGAGTGGAAGGCGTGGCTAATCATTTACGAATTAGAGGAAGATGTTAAGAGATAGTAAAGAGTGCAAAAGTTACCCTACAGACAAAGAATAATCCGCTCCATTGGAAAGTTTAACTTAAGTAGTTTTTCTGAAAGTATTTACCTCAGTCAGATAGAGATAAGAGCGAGACTAAGTTTAAGTAATAAGGTAGGGTAAGAGAAACCCTTTGATAAATACTTAGCCAAGTTCATCCATATGAATGATGAGAGATAAAAGACTAAGAAGTTGACTTGCGGATTGAATTCTGTGTTGTAAGAAAAAATTCTTTCCAGGCAGTTGCAGAGTTTCAACAGAGCGATAAAGGCATGCAAGATTACAGAGAGAAGCTTGCAATGCTTATAAAGGGAAAAGGTCAGAAGATGAATAGAAAAATTAAGTATAGAAGAGGTAATGAGTTAGGAAGTATAAATAATCAGAATCTAAGAGATACGGGATATGTGGTAGAGATCATAGAGATAGGTTTTGATTGACAGGTCAAGGAATTGCTACAGATGTGGCAAGTGGGACATTTTATGTGGGAGTATTTGCAGAATACGACAGGTAAGAGACCCTAGATGTAAGAAAGAGTTTTGCCCTAACTAGAGAATAGTCAAGGAAGTCGCCTGAGATGATCCAAAAAATGGTATGGATTAACGATCGCTAAGTAGATGCAATATGTGACTCGGGGCGCCAATCATTCATTTGTAACGTATAACTATATGGGGCAATTGGGTCTTCCTATTAGTACTCTACTATATGATGAACTTGTTTCTGCTCCTACTGGCATATGGATCATCATGACCCATGCATGTTTAAACAATAATGTCTAGCGTAAACAGTGTTGAGCTACTCCATACCTGATATGTTAGAGATAGTTGAGGAACTAGAGTAAAGGAGATGCCAGAATGTGCTCAGTATAGTTAAGCAGATAAATGTTATCGGTATACCTATGGACAAATAATTATAGTACTCAGGACATATCCTTTCAGTAGGGATGGGATACATGAATGATGTACCATGAACATGAAATGAAATGAGATACAGTTATGAAAGATGATACAGCTCTGACAGGGAGTAGCGCCTATGTGATGAAAGTTAACACACTCGTAATGAAGCTAGATCGCTCTTGTGATAAAACCAGATCGCTCTTGAGATAGAGCCATGAGAATGGACATTACATCTCATGTTAGAGGCATGTCCACCAGATGAGATGTACATATTATAATAGTTAAGTGCATGGTAGAGCCTATGTATCTCTCTGAGTACTACATATAGCAAAGTTATGAAAGATGAGAATTATATGAGAAATTCCTGAGTGATAGAGGAAATGAGTAAAGTTTTAATAGATAATATTGGATTCTATGATTAGTCTTGGGGAATTATCAATTGAGTTACCAATTAATTGGAAGTGGCTAACCTTGTAACTTAGTCCATTGATTTTAGGTCTTTTAAAGATAAGAATACAGTACAACATAATCATAGTAAATTCTGGATGATCACGGTTAGATCCTATATGGCTCATAGAGAATAGAATTCCAGGGTCACAGTTAGATCCTGAATAGGCTTACAGTTGATCGCAGTAAATCCCGAAGGTCACAGTAGACCTAGCCTAAGGAAAGGAAAGGAATGAGCCATAAAGATATGGGTACAATATATTATTTCTTTGGAAAGACGATTACTAAGGACAATGTTAAGATAGGGAAGCCTCACAAGTTGGTTAACTCATATAGAGAGAGTACCCACGATGCTAATTTTTGATAGCCTTATTATTATGGATTAGACTCAGAATCTTCTTACACGAAGAAGAAATTAAAGTTAATAGAGTTAAATTTTTCAGTCCTGAGTACAAGGTATTCATAAGTCTGTAGGTAGAATGCCTAAGAAAGAGGAGAAGAATATCTCGAGATATGAAAAGGGGTCAACAGAGATATCCCTAAGATGAGGCTAAAGAGAATGAGAGCCAGATAGACCCCAGAGAGACAGTATGAGAAGGGTCTATGATAATAAAGTACTAGGGTATGAGCCTGTTAGCACTAGTGCTTCAGATTTTCATCGGCACTTTTCAGTTAAGTGTTCTCAGGCAAAAGTAGCCCAATGATGGGTGACCCCCTAGGAAGTGATAAGAAAGGGTGCAAATGTCACAGAGGTTTGGCATAGATAAGCAAAGTTATGTAAAATGATAAGAAAAGTTAAGAAGAGTTAGAAAAAGTTATGAAAAGTAAGAGAGTAAAACCCCTTATATTAGATCCAAAGAGAGGATCTAAAAGGAAAGATTCAGATTATGACTGTTTTAGGAGAAAGAAAAGTAAAAGAGTAATATTCTCCTGAGAGGTTGGTAAAATTGTAAATCAAAAAAGAATGTTAGACTTATGGTATCTCAAGATATGCAAATAGAGATATGCAATGAGAAACATGTAATGAGACATGTAATAAGAAAATGAGATAATGAGATAATTATAGATAAGTAATGAGATAAGTAGTGAAAAGTGTAGTAAGAAGTAAAAGAAATGATAGAGACCCCAGAATTACATTAAAATTCTGAAGGGTTAGATATGAAAGAAATGGACATTACTTACAAGTCCAATACAATGAGTTGTCCATAGACAAATAGATGCATAACAAGTAAGCAAGTAAAAGAAAGAAGCAAACTTCGACTCTGATTGAGTTAACTACAATAAAAGGGAGTATAGTAGCACGAGAAAGATATGAAGCTTTGCAGATGTTAAGAGAACTCCACCAGATATTAAGATAAGAGATAGATACCCTAAGCCTTAGTCATAAAGTCGAAGAGGATATAGAGAAGAGATATATTCAAGATAATTGGACTAAGGTACTAATTAAATTTCGATAACGAAATTTATTTTAAAATAGGAAGAATTGTAATAACCCAATTTTTAGGCCCAGAGACCCAGAAGGTAGCCTGAAATATATAGGGTACCAGACACCTTTGAGCAGAAATCCTAGAAACATACAGAAGGTTTTTAGGGACTAAACTGCAAATAGTGAAAGTTCATGGACTAAACTATAAATAGTGAAAGTCCATGGACTAAATTGCAAATAGTAGAAAGTTCAAGAACTTAAGTGTAAATTAGACAAGTTTCAAGGCCTAAAATAAATGTAGAGATAAGTTATGGGCCATAAAGTATAATTATAAAAAATATAGTAAAAGACCAAAGTGAAATTTGACAAATTCAGGGAATAAAGTGTATTTTGCCAAGTTCAGGGATAAAAGTGTAATTATGAAGAAATTGAGTTGAAAGTGGCCAAAAACTGCTCGGAAGCATTTGAGTCACATATTTCACCAAAAGATGGAATTTTTATTTGAGGTCCCGAATAGCTTTTATTTATCTGAAATTCCAAAAGTTATTCGAAATTTTTATCAGACCTTCTAGACCTCAGATATAAATATAAAGTTATAGGAAGGTGCATCCTGTAAAGTAAAATGTTAGGGAATTGACGGAATCCTGAAAGGAGCTCTGTAGAAAAAGTTATTCATGCTTTTGTGAATTTTGACAGAAGTTCGTGGACGCCTGATATCTAGATATTGAAATTTAAGCAGTAGAAGGGCTAGGTCTAAGTGGGCTCAGAATAGCGCCAAAGAGAGGTTCAGTAATCTAAAACAGTAATTCAATAAAATTAAGGAGAAATCCCTTTTATACGGTACAAGATTGTACATAATTGAACATAATGTACTTGATTACTCTGGAATAACCTAGAAGCTTCCAGAAACGATGATTCACCATGTGAGGTGTTATTGTGAGACCCACACAAGGCGCCACCTAGCATGATGACATAAGGGGAATGATGTCATCATGATAATACAGGCGTTACTTGGTGAAAAAGCAAGCAATCTGAGCTGTCCGTTATAATTCGATATGTACCATCCATTCTATTTCACTCCACTATGGCAAGCAAGGAAGAGAGAAAGAGAGAAAGAGAAAGAAATGAAGAAAAAGGAGGAGGTCTGACTGACCTAAGAGTAATCCAATGAACTTATGGATGCAGTAAGTTTAAGATTGAGGTAAGTAACAAATCCTAATCTCTACTCTAATAAATTATGGGATTATTCTTATAGATTTAATAGTTAGAATTATGTAATCTCTCTTGATAAGGCTAACCGTGAAGAAAAAGAAAGTTGAGAGCTTGTCAAGTTAATGGTATTACCTCAAGTTAAATTTGAATTAAGTAGAGCTATACTGGATAGGATAATAATAAAAATATTATTATGTCATGTATAGGCTTTGACTTATTTAAAGAAGAAACCTCAAAGTAAAGGCTAAGGACTAAGGAAAAGCTACCCGACAAGTAGTAAACTTATACCTAAACTTGTATGCTTATTGCTTAAGTGTTGTTAATATGTTATTGGCTTGTCTTGATTATGTGAAGCATGTATGATTAAAAATGCTCTATTTCTTTTTATGCTATGGCCATATGTTATAAGTAAGAATCATGGAAGCATATATATGTCATTATGCAAGCATGGTCATAATAAAATAAGCATATTTGACACTAAACATATACCGTTTTCTATTGAGATTTCCCTAAAAATCTTACCTCTACTTTTTTTAAATATAACAGGATATTGTTTTGGAGAAGATAAAGCCTAAAAAAGTGATGTATGACATACTGAGTGTCAAGATATTCCTTCAATGTAAACAATGCTTGTTGATCCTTCTTCTCCAATTAATATGGTTGCCGATTCCATTGTCTTTGTTAGTCCCAATAACCTTAATTAACTCACCAACTTGTGCATAATCATATTTTGCTAATCTTGTTCATGATATTCCTTTTACGTTGGAGCTTATTAGAATTTCCTAGTTTTACAATCCCCACCAAGTATTGTATATATTCATTAGATTGAATTGATTAGACATATTTCTTACGCATTCATTTTATTTCATCCATGGTTCAGGGAGTAAGAGAATCTTTGCAAAGATTTATCAGTAGAATTGTTAAAGCAAGAGAAAAAAAAATAGTCTCTCAACTTAAAAATTCTTTTTACATTAACCTACAAACTGTCAGTTGAGGGATAAGCGGTCTTATCTCAAAAAGACAACATAAATTTAAATGCTAAAAAACATATTTATTGTAAGAGGTGAAAAGGAAGGGATAAAACGAAAATTTCCCATGGGGACACAAGTAATATAGAGAAAAAAGGAAGGGACAAAACGAAAGTAACCATGTCATTTTTTTTTTGTCCACCCGATTCACCAGAGTTTTACCCCGACTATATTCGGATCCGACCTGCGTCGCGTACCTGGCTATGGTAGATGAGTCTCCCAACAAGAATTTTCTGTATACTCTAAAATTCGAACTCGAGACCTCGCTTAAACGATACCGAACCGCTTACCACTCAGACTAACTCCCGTTAGTAACTATGTCAATTTTAAAGTAGCTAAAGGTGTCCAAACATAAGGACTGTTACTAAAATTGAACAAACAATAAAGACACAATAAAAAGTAAAAAAATTATAGGATTTGACTTAAAATTGAGTAAAATTATAAGGTTTGTTATACTAATTTTCCTTAAAATTTATTCTATCATTTTATTTTTTTCCTAAAATATTTTGTATTTTGTTATAACTTATACCTGCCGCTATCTATATTAATACAAATTAACAGATTATAAGTCTAATTTATTATTACCCAAACACACTATAATTGAGAAAATTTAAGTACCCAATAAAAAAGAAAAAAACTGCACGAGCCTTGTTAAAAATCAAGTGAGTAGCGACAAATTATAATTTTGCTTCAAAATTTTAGAAGTATGTTACGACACAAACGTCGCCGTTTGGTTGAAGATGAGGAGAAGCGAACGAAGGTGAAGATGAGGAGAAGCGAACGAGCGACTTTAGATTACTCCCTAGTCCCTGATCCACTCCTGTCATCCTCGCTCACTTCCGAGTGTAGAGACAGAGAGAGAGAGAGTGGTCTGTTCTGATTCTTCTGCCATAGCTCAAAACTGTATCTTCATTTCCACCTTCCATAGCCACGAACCTTTGGCCCTCTCTCTCTTTCACCTTCTTTGTCTTTATCAGCGACGAAAACTTTGCTTTATGTTTTTTTATCATCTTCAACTCTTCTCACATTCATTTGCATCAAATATAGCGAATTGCCGAGTCGTAGTTCGATTTCATTAGTCGATCCTTCGGGTTTGAAATTGTCAAGCATTGTTGGACTTGATTTCGCTTGTGAGATTGATAAATTGCTCAAGAAATTTGGAGGACTTTGTGTTAGGTGGCGTAGCAGAGCTTCAACCACCGCTGAGCACACAAACACTTGCTTTTTTTGTCTGATGACTCAGAAATTTTGAATTTTCTCTATTGGTGAGTGTGATAACCGTTTCTGTAAAAAATGATTTCTTCTTTTCTGAAGAAGGGCGGTGTTGGCCTTAGCTTCATTTCACGGGGACTTCATTGTTACTGCTGGGTTGAAACTACTTTTTAATTTCAGTTAGCAACAAGAATGTGCATTTTTTACATGATTTCAAATTGAATTTCCCATCTTTGTTAATGCTAGAATTTATGAAGATAGAATCTCTATAACATTAAATTGATATAAAATCAATGATGAAGGGCAGTTGTTGTAATTCAACCTTTGATGAATAAACCCAGAAATTCACTGTGGATTGCTATTATTGGTGTTGAGTTTCAGATTGAGGTTTATAGCTATCCACTGTCAAAAACATGTTTATTTTCATCTTCTTTCTATTAGTCTTTGAGGAATTCAGGTTTTCCCAACAAATTTTCTTCTTAACATTTTGTATTGGTTTTCCTGATACTTTCACATCTGTTAAACTGAAAATCCTTTTTCACATTTATAGAATATTATGGAAATCTCTAGCACCTATAATGGCGGTGGCATGATGTGGTTTTTTAAGGATAGAGGATTTGATGATAAAAGCATACAAGGAATGTTCAGGAAGTGCAAGTGCCTTGAGGTTGTGCATCAAGAAAGAGCATCTGAGAATTGGACCTATTTGACAAACATTGGCATTCAAGAGAGGAAACTCCCATCAATTGTTTCAAAATGTCCCAAGATTCTTACCCTTGGCCTTAGTGAGAAGATAGTTCCCATGGTTGAATGCCTCAAGACCCTGGGAACAAAACCCAATGAAGTTGCTTCTGCTATAGCCAAGTTCCCTCGTTTACTCTCACATAGTGTGGAAGAGAAGCTTTGTCCTCTTTTGGCCTTCTTTCAGGCATTGGGCATCCCTGAAAAGCGACTTGGAAAAATAATACTGCTCAATCCAAGGCTTATCAGCTATAGCATTGAAACAAAGCTCACAGAAATTGTGGACTTTCTTGCTAGCCTTGGTCTTAACAAGGATGGAATGATTGGAAAAATTTTAGTGAGGAACCCATATATTATGGGATATGGCGTTGATAAAAGACTCCGCCCTACTACTCAGTTTCTGAAGTCAATAGGTCTGACCGATCTCGAACTTCAAGTGGTAGCTGTGAACTTTCCAGAAGTATTGAGTAGAGATGTGAACAGGGTTTTGGAGCCTAATTGTGCATACTTAAAGAGATGTGGATTTCAAGACAGACAGATTGTTGCTTTGGTAGTTGGATTTCCTCCAATCCTGTTCAAGAGCATCCAAAATTCTTTAGAACCCAAGATAAGGTTTCTTGTAGATGTGATGGGGAGACAAATCCATGAAGTTATTGATTATCCTGGCTTCTTTCGTCATGGTCTGAAGAGAGAGATAGAGTTGCGGCACAAGTTTTTGAAGCAGAGGAACTTAGATTGTAGCTTGAGTGAAATGCTTGACTGTAATAAGAAGAAGTTCTTCTTAAAATTTGGTTTATTAGAAGGTCATGTGTTGAGTAATAAGGTTTCATTCCCCTTAGAACTTAATTTATGATTTTTGTATAACTTGCTTAGTTTAGTTGTCATTTTCAGATTTCTGCCCTTGATGTGGATTCGTTTAAGAAGTTCAAAGTGTTAGGCATTCCACTTATATCCAATCTATTTCAATTGAAATTTTTATGATTAAGATCTTCTGAGATGATAGGTTATCCCTGTTATGAAGTTTGTATATATTTCAAAAATGAAGAGCCTTATGTGTAATTTTAAGAAAGCTTATAGGTGGTTTGTGTAATCTATTCTTTGTTTCAAGGTGTAGGTTTCAAAAATGAAGTGAAGTCTACGTAATGTTAGTCATATTTCCAAAAAGTTTGTATTGATCTAAGAAATATAGTCATGTCTATTAACATCTCAAAGGATGCATGCCTAACTTACTCTTATGGTTTTTCTTTTAATATCTAAGTACAAAAATTCCTTGATCTCTTTCAAATAGGAATTTGAGGGGGGAAAGGGTTTTATTTTTGTAATGTTTTGGAGAATCACTACGAAGTTTTAATGAACAAATGTATTCATCAAAAAGCCTTAGAATAAATAAGCAACTATAGACCTATTATCATTTTTCGTATTAAAACTTGCTATAATATGTTTTGTTGTAAAAAAAATTCGTGATTATATTCATTTATTAGGATCTCAGTGATTTTCCTTTATTTTGGGGAGTTGATTTCTCTCAATTTGATAGGAAATATAACTTTATCACTAATTTGATAGCAAAAATTTGATTAGTGATTTAACACCTTACTTTCGTATGTTTGAGGGACCAAACAGTAGTATCTGGAATCACTTATATGATCAATAAAGTCAAATGGCATAATCTGAAATCTATGACTATGAGTTACTGTTTATTTGGTAAAATTTTAGAAAAGTGACTCAACCTCAAAAATTCATAACTAATTTTAAAAAAATTGAAATAAAGTGGTTCAAGTTGCTATATGAAGCTAACATAAGCCTCTTTAAAGAAAAAATATGAATCTGACCAAACTCTAGACCAATTAATACAATATTGGCGTGGAAAATTACTGTTCATTTGGTGAGTTTCACAGTTTTCAGATTTGGTACTCTAACTTTGAAAAATCTGTTCTCTTTGTATTGACGTCGGAATAAGGAATTCTTAGTGTCAAAACGAAGATTGACATGTTAACTAAATGTTGGTAAAATTTTATACATTTATTCCAACGTTGACTATTTTTAATTTCATATCATATGTCACTATCTTCTCACGAGTTGCTGTTAATAGTGACATTTCATCAACTATCTTTACATACATATACACATACATCATGCAACTAATTTCTATCTTTTTTTCATGCCTCTTCATCTTCCTCCTCGTGTAAAATCATGCTATGGTGGTGACGAGGAGGGGGTGAGATTTCAGGGAAAATCTTAGCAGCAAACGGAAATCATACAATGTATACAACTTTATGCTTGATGTTACTATGTGCACATTTAATGATCATACTTGCATAATGATAACTTACATGCTTCCATGTCTCTTAATTATAACATATGTCCCTTGCATAAAAAAGAAATAGAGCATCACTTAATCATACATGCTTCACAACATCAAAGTAAGTAAACATCGGATAAAATATCCAAGCAACATAAGCATACAAGTAGGTAAGTTCACTACTTTAGAATATATTTCTTTCCTTATCCTTTCTCTTTACCTCTTGCTTCTTACTTCTCTTTGATGTGTGACTGCCTTCTTTGAGCACACAAATCAAATCCTAACATTGTATTACCATTAACTCATTACAATTCAACTTCCTTGAACATTGAACTTTATCTACTAAAGTAACCTTCTTTAATCTTTGTTAATTAGCTTGGTCTTTAAATCAATTGATGTCTTAACTTTACCCTATACAATTTGGCCTTTTGAATTCATTTTTGAACTAAGAATTTCCAAATTCTAGCAGCTGCACACTGTTCTGGACAGAATTGCATAACTTCCCTTTTTCTATCAAAAATTCTCATTTTGATTCCAATGCTTCCAATACTTGTTTCTCTACTTTATTCCACACAATTTTTCATTTTAAAACTATTAGAAGCATCAAAATTATGAAATTCCAATCATTGTTCATGCCTATGAACAGTAACAAAGAAGACTTCCAAAAATTATAACTTTCAATTCCAATGCTTCCAAGGTTTCAAACCTATCCAATCCTACACAAAATCATCTTTTAAATTCAATAGAAGTATTAGATCATTAAAATTCCATCTCCTCCTATCTAGAACAGTCTTGGTCGAAAGGCTTCAAGAAAGAGCAAAGTCAAGAATATCAACTCAATTCAATAATCAATCATCAAATTAGCTTGTCTAAGTGTCTTCTACTTGATTCTATCTTGCCTTTCTTCTTTCTTCTTTTCTGTCCAAATTTGGACAGCAAGGTTATCAAGAGAATATCTCACTTTTCTACCATTAAAACTTAGATTTTATCCTTCCAAAACACTTATAAAAAAACTAGAAAGGATTATATACCTTAAGCTCTAGTTACCTTAGATCAAAGTGCCTTGAAACTCCTCATTGAATTGCCTTAGAAAGGTTGAGTTTTGAAACCACAAGAGTTTCCCCTTGGTTCACAAGCACTCACGGCTTTTTCCAAGACAAGGGGGTATTTATAGCCAAAATTTTGACATCTTGGGACAAGATTATCCTAACTTTTCCTAATTATTTCACCTCTTTAATCTTGCTTTCTATTGGTTGGTTCTTGAATTAATTAACCTTAATCACAATTACATTAATTCTTATATTATTTTATTACAAAGAAGCACATGGGATAAGCTCTTTCTTCCTTGCCTTGCACCACATGGTGGATAAGTGGGTCCCACAAGACACCTCACAATGCCACATAACCTTACTTGCACATTCCTTGAAATTTCCCTTGAAAATACCATGGAATATTTTTGGAAATTGGCTTGAGTTCCAAGATAATTCTCTTAGCACATTGGGCTTCATCTTGACGCCATTATTGGGCCTTCCTTGGGTCCAATAGTTAATTGACACAAATTTTAAGGCACTTCATTATACCGATATCTTTAAATTACCCTATTTTAGAGATAAATTCTAAACACCTCTTTTAATAGTTCTGATATTTTTAGAAATTTATTCTAATATAAAATGAATTCCCTGCAATGTCTTATAATTTTTTGAGACCCAGAAGTCCTGATAAAAATTCATACATCTTCTTTAAATCTTTTATCGGTGTCCTTTTTCACCTTAAATTCTCTAATTAATTCTACATGACTCCTTTTTTACTTATGTTAGTTTCATAAATTTTTATATTAATTATAAGAATTTACTACCAAATTTCATCTGATTATGAGGTCTAGAGAATACTGTAATAATCTTCCAACTTCAAAAATTAATATCAATTTATTGGGACCTCAAATCAAAATTTCGTGTAACATTAAACTGATCAGAATATTTTTCTCTATTTATTATAAAATTTGGGAATGAAATGCCTCCGGGCAATTTTTTGCCTTTTCTAATTCAACTTTCCATAATTACCATTTTACCCCTGAATTTTTAGAAATTGTACTTTAAGCCATCAAATTTTTAAAATTAAATTTTATAGCCTAAAGCTTATGTCTACTTCTATTTTGTACTAAGAAACTTTTAGACTTTTCACTTTAATCCATTTCTTTTCCAAAATATCCATTATATCTTTGAAACTTTTATTAATTGTAATTTAGTCCCTAACCTTTCATTAAATTATAATTTAACCCCTTTTACCTTACAACTTTATACCTTCTCTCTTTATTTGGTTTAAAACTTATCTTAATCATTATCTTTTCTTCTGATTATTATCCCAGTCCTTTCATAACCTCTTTCCTCTATCAGTCTTATACAGATAGAAAAAATTTAAGATGTTACATTAGATAAATATGATTAGTGAAAAATATGATTAGTGAAAATTCATTGTCATGTATGGACCTTATATTGATTTTGCATGATTGGAGTGTGTTGTAGCCAAGCAATAGTTAGTAGGATAGAAAAGGAGTTTGATTTGATCAATCTACAAATTTGAATATCTTGTAGGCAATACCAATGATCCTATGTTTGGCTAAACAAACAATTGATTTTCATATTGAAGCAGGGTTTAAATTCATTAAGAGTAAATTAGCAAGAAAAATAGTTTGGGTTGCTTGGACTCTTAAGGCATATTACATGGGTATTTAAATGCACCAGGCAATCACTAAAATAATTAATTTTACAGTTTTACTAAACAAATTTGAAGAATTGCCTGATGCTTTTTCTTTTCTTTTTAGGGAAAGTTCAATTGTGCTTTCTTAATAACTAGTTGCATTAAAATGTGCATTGTTCTGGTAAAAAATAATAGTGCGATTTCCTATAAATATTCATGCATTTCAAATTTTCAAGAATAAATAAATGAATAATAAATATTTGAAATACAAGAATATAAAGATAAACACACACACACATATATATAAAAGCGACCAAACCTCTAAACTATGAATGGCACAATTCAGCTCAACCTAGCAAAATCCTGAAACATTTCAGTTGTCTCAGTTATTTAACCAATGCGACCAAACCAATCAATACATCAACATATAGTAGATATTACATTGTGTTCTTTACTGTATATGCGGAATTTTTTAATCTTTAGTCTTTTTGGTCTTTTTTTCTCTTCATCTCTATTTTCTGGTCATTAAAAAGAAACAACAACGAAGTTTTGAAACTCAATGCAGAGTTGCTCTAGTTACAAGTATCAAAGTAGATCCAGTTGATCTATATTAATCTTTTAATACACAAAATCAAAATCCCACAAATCATACCCACCAATGAGTAATTCTATGTCATGACTTTGCACCTTTTGGCATTATAATCACAGCCATCATACACCTCTAAGCCTGCTTGGCTCAGTTGATTTTCTTCAAAGCAGGCACAACGTTTACTCATTTTTCCAGTCAAAGCAATCTCAAGAGGCCTCTGAACTAGCCTCGGGAAGCCAGCATCACACCATACCTGATCAAAAGTGCAATCTGTGTTATACAACCGAGTCTATCCGAGTATATTTGAACATGAATGGGATGTATAATGAAGTATCAATTTACATTAGCCAATGACGATACATGTTATAACAGTATGATTCTTATTATACAAACCAAAGTTTGATATCTTCGCATACAATTACGGGTAGACTTGACAAAAAACAAAAAACAAAAAATATCTATCAGATAAGGTTTGATACTAACTTTCTAGTCATTGAAAAAACGGATCATTGAGTTTGTAGTGTCTGAAAAGACTTTAATCACAAGCGTGAATGTATTTAAAGAAGGGTTAAAGTCCAATTTGCCCTAAAAGTTTTGGGGTAAGAGCTGTGGGTGTCTGGAATTTTTTGCTGGACTAATTTCACCCCAGAAGTATTAAAATGAAGCAAAGTTTCCCTAACTATTAAAAAATTAATGTTGACTATTAATATTTTTAATGGCCAAAGGCGCTATTGATCATTTTTCAATGCTTCAGGGTGAAATTGGTCTAACAAAAATTTCCGGATACCTACAGCTCCTACACACAAATTTTTGGGCCAAAATTAAACATTAAAAGAAACTAATGACTTCTAGTAAGATCAATTAAATTTCACTAATTTAATAATTAAAGCAACTATCAGACGCATTCAGAGACTTCACGAAAGTTGAATTTTCTCAGAACTTTTTCACTCAATTCACTTCTAGTAGGTACAAACAAACACCATTAAATCATTTTCAATGCTCGAATTAATTATTTTTCCATTACGGAATTGGTGGATCCAAAATGCTCTAAGAAAATATAATATATATATATATATATATGTATATACTAACATTCCTTTTTGTAAAAGTGGCGACAGGATTTTCAATGTTTATGCAACTTAATCGTGCCTGGGCACAACTCAGCCATAATTGGCAGCTACGATATGGAATTTCTAGTTCATTCTTATAGTATTAATGCAGAAGTATATGAAACCAAATTACGGTTAATTATCTACTAATGCATGTAACAACAACTGTAAAAGTAAGAATTACTTAGCAGTTTATAATTAAAATTTAAAAATGAAATAAAATCAATAAACTATGATATTACTTCTGGTCTTCTATTCAAAACGGTGAGATATATGCAGCAAAAAAATATGCAATGTACCTCTCCACCCTCATCTTGACTCCATCTTGAACTACAACTAGGTTGTTTAGACTCTTCGATCTTCTGCTTTTCCAAAAGTTGTGCGCCTCTAGCAGCCTTTGATTCAGCCCCTTTCAAATATTTAGTAGGATTCCCTTGGCTGTCATAGTATCGACCAACAACCTTACCAACATGCCTACATAATGGAGGCGGAAAAAAAAGTATGTGTATGATATATGTAATTTGCTTAAGCAAAGATAAGTTAGCAGAAACCAAAAACATATCAATATTGGCATTTTCCATGAATATGTTTAAAAATTCGCAACGCGAAAAGAACAATTAACTGGAAATTTAAAGAAAACTATCAAAATGAATGCAAGACTAAATTATACTATGAATAAGATCCAAAAGTCTACATGCCTGATGGGATCATATTTCTTAATTTCTTAATGACAATGTAATTAACCGTTTGAAAAAAGAAGAAGCTTGAAATGGCCATTGGTATAATGGATGTAATCTTAATGACTTTAAATAGCAACTTCAAACAAAATAGTTGATAGAAGAAAATATGACTCACTTGTAGGTTCTAAAGTAGAAGTCCCTCCATTCAACAATGCTCTTCACCTGTATGCACAATATAATTAAATCATAAAAATCAATACCAAATCACCACATGAATGCCAATGCATGTCTAAATTTGGATTCCAGAACCCCGAGACAAAAAATAGGTCTTATTTGGAGCACCATAGGGAATAGCCGCATAAATGGTAGTATAAAAAGCACTAAATAAAATTGTAGGACGAGAACTTAATTTCCCTTGTCTTCCCCAAAATTCTGTCCTCATTGCAGTTGACAGAAACTTAGAAGAGATGGTCAACATTCTGAAACATTATTTGCATAGGGCAGTCAACATGATGAAACAGAAGGTTGATTCACATCAAATAGATCAAAAGTTTGCAGCAGGTCAGTGGGTGTTCTTAAAACTACAGCTTTATAGGCATATTTCTGCAGCCTCTAGAAGCTCCCAAAAGCTGGCTCCTAGGTATTTTGGGCTATATAAGGCGCTAGCCAGAATAGGGAAGGTTGCATACAGAGTAGAACTTCCTCAAGAATAAAGGATACACCCCACATTTCATGTATCCATGCTTAAATTGTGCCCAGATCTCTCTGTTGAGCAAAGGTACCCTCCAAATGACTTCCCTGAACTCTCTACAGTCTTGGAACCAGACAAAATACTAAGAAAAAGGATGGGGAGAAGATGGAGGTAGTTAGTCAGTTAACCTGACTAGTCGGTTAAAAAGGGTAACTATCCGCTACTATTTTAATTCCCTCAACCCCTCGTCTACAAATAAAACCCCAGGGGTATACTCAAATGTATGTAACTATGTAGTGAAGTTACCCAATAGTATCATTCAGTTCTAATCTCCCTCAGCCTCTCTCTTGTTCTTGTTCCTCTCTTGCCCGATTTCTTCTAGTGTTTCTTCTTCTTCTTTCCCCTCTCTTTATCCCATATTACCATATCTTAACAAAACCTATAAGTTAATGATGGAGGACCATCATGATCACTAACCTCAACGCCATTTCATCACAACCTCATGGACCACCAACTCCACCCTACTTACACCCTTAAAGCCATAATTCCCTTGGTCTCTAAAACAAGGCACATGAAAGATTTGGCAGAATCACATCCCTAGCTATGCATGAGGCATCAACAAGGTTTTCAAAGTCTAAGAACAAAAGCCCTTATTATAATTAAAACATTTGGCGAAGTACAAGGATGAAACAATTACAAGCTCAAGCCACTATTTGAACCTAAATGTCACAATATTCTAACTCAAACCATTCTATTAATATGTAAATTTGGTTTTATCTTTTATTTACACAAAAGCCCCTAAATACATTGTTTGCATGGATGTCTTACTCTTGAGCCACTGAAAAGTGTCAAGCAATCATAATAATGAAAAACACAATTATTAAAATAACCAACAATGAGATTCATGTGAAACCATGTCCAGACTAACAAGACATATTTTTAACAAACCTACACTTCTACAATGACATAAATTTGGAAATCTATAAACATTAATAGCTACCTCAGTGCTAGATAAACCACGCAATGAGTCCGTGAGTCCCTCCCCTGCAGAAGCAAGACGGCAAAGAATTAAGACAACTTTCAAAAGTGGGCACAGCATTAGAAATCTACAATGTTTAGGCAAAAAACTTGTTTCTTGGTACTGCAATAGTATGTCCTATTTGCAACCACCACAACAAAACCAAAACAAAAGACAATTGCAAAAGCATATCTAATGCTGTCTGCACAACTTTCATGGGGTGTTGCTATATAATATTTTCTTTGTTATTTAGCAGAAGTGATTTGCCTCCTTCATGTTCTGATGTTCTGTCTCTTCTATAAAACTCCTCATCCCAAAAATCAAAATCAAAATCAAAATTCAGGACAAGCTATTTATTTTTTTGGTGGGGGGGGGGGAGATGATCATTTCATACAGAGCAGAGTTTCCATTATTAAGAATGTACATATGGAACCAGATACTGATGTAAATGCTGAAGAAAGAAACATACTTAACGCATTTATATGCTTCCTATATCAAGTAACTATATTTGTTCAGGTAATCTACACAACATTAAAGAAGGCATTCATGTTTCATGCTTTTGCTTAACCTGAAGAGTTTATTTACCTGTGAAGTTTCCAGAGACAAATGCACGAGAAGCATCCCTGAATTTATTAAAAACTGTCAGTACTTATTCAGCATGAAAACAACATCACACAATCTATAAATTTATATAAACTTACAGATAAATAAGCATTAAACAAACTCAACATTGATTAATTAATATTAAATTTTCCATAGGAGTCTCATTGACTCTTTTGATAAGCTTTTCTCATAATAATTCTTGGTCAACTTAACAAGCTTCTTGTCATTGCTAGTTCAGTTTTTGGATTGGCATATTTTTTGAGAAAAAAATATAATTATTTATATGAGAAAAGCACGGCTAAGGACTTGGTTTTTTATAAAACACAATGATATTGTGCAATCCATGTAGCCGACCCCACTTAGTAGGATAGGGTTCATTTTTGTTATCGTATATGAGATAAGCACTTAGGACCAATAATTATTTAAATGGGTGCTGATAAACGCTCAAACTCCTCCACATATTCAAGTACAGAATTTTCCGGCTTTGCTATTCAACCTACTTTCATAGTCCCCTTGCTCAAGAGATGACCTATTCTTAATGTGACTCCTACCCATCCACCACTCAACTGAAATAATTTCTAGTTTTCTACTGCTATGGTACCAGAGAAATATCTACAAAGAAGGGTTGATGAGAGAAGGAACAACGATGTGACAAAGTAATGATAAAATGGAAGGATCTAGCTAAAAAGAGGCTGCATGGGAACCGCACTGCCTTAATACCAGTTTAAGGGAAAGTACCCAGAGTTTGAAGTGGACTTCATTGCACTTATCCCTTCTGGTCAAGGGTAATCTCAGAGGGGAGATCTGCTAAATCCTTGATGGTAAATTAATTGTTAGTAGTGAGGTGTCCATCGGGTGTTTTACATGTGATCTGTATGATTTTAACAGTGCTGTGCGAGCAAGTCTGTTAGATTGAGTAAAATAAAATAGATCATGGGGGTACTGTCAGACTTTAACCAAATTAGAACTATCTGTATTCGTTTTCACTCTATTTTTTCTTCTCTGAAGCTATGTTACCAATAACCAAACCCCAGCATTTAACAGCATAATACATAATAAGTTGAATAATTCATCCAAAAATTGTAATAAAGAGCATATGTTTGAGCGAATCAAACAAGCAAACGATTATCACTGTCAGAGCACAACAAGAACATGTACTTTGAGGTTTTAGGAAAGGATAAAGATCATACCTTCCAGCAAAATGATTGTATCCACCTCCTAAACCATAATGAGATTTTCCTTTTGTTACATCAAACACAGATCTGTCCAACAAATAGGTCTCAACAAATAGTCAACTCTCAACAATACACCAATATGCCAGATCAGGAATCCCAACCTTACAATTAACCACTCATTCCCAACCAATTTTGTGCTTGCACACGAAAAAGCAAACAGTGCCAGTTAATGAAGAATCCTATATTTCGGCCCACCAATGCAAGAAGTTCCAGACAAGAAGTTGTTTAAGGTCTACTGATCTCAGCACCCATTACTATCCCACAAACAACGCAGAGAGGAAAAGAGAAGAATACCCGATAATTCCTAGAAGGATTGGCAGACTTTCATCAGTTCCATTGTACAACGCAAGTTCTTCAGGACTGAACAATCTCTAGAAAAACACAGCACATAATCAAAAGCATTGACTCAATCCACCGTATGCAAGCAATAGAAAATAATTTCACTTAAATCAGTCAGAAATAATCAGGAAAAACATAAATGCCATCTCCTCCGAATAACACCAGCATTAGAAGAAGAAGAAGAAGAAGGATTAACGGTAAACACAGAATAATCAAGGATGAAGGAATTCTGCATACTAACCTGTCTAGAGTTGAATTTGAAGTAAAAACTTAAAAAAGCAATAAGAGCAACGAAAACAGTAATCCCCAGAAAAGGGGACGTTGCTATCTTCCAAACCATGAAATCTTCTTCTCCGAAGAAATTGCTTGCATCGTGTGCAGCTTCATACTTCAAAAGGCATCGCTAAGGCCCGTATGTTATGAATATGATCGCGGGAAACTGGGCTGGACAACACGGCCTGCGGAACCAGACTGAATGGATCGATGAGACTGAAAATACATTTTATATCTAATCAGGGTGTGTTTGGATTAGCTTTTGGAGAATAGATTATGAGAAAAATAGATTTTGGAGAATAGATTCTGAAAGAATAGATTTTAGGAAAAAAGTGATTTTGAAAATTGGAGATGTTTGGATGATTAGTGGTAGAATCACTTTTCCATTGACAATTTACTAAAAAGGACATCAACAAATATGATAATTATATGAATTATAAATTTATATTTTATTGATTAAAAAATAATACATATATACATATGAAGTATAAATTTATATTTTATTGATTAAAAAATAATACATATAACATGAGTATAACAAAAAATGACCCTATTCACTTTAATTTTTGTTTGGCCACTAAAAATGGTTCTTTTTAATGTACTGTAGTTGAAATTAAAATGTTGTGAAATTTTTTTTATTGATTTTTTTTAATGTTGAAACTGTGTGTGTGTTTATCTGGGGGAACTTTTTTTTTTATTGAATTTTTTTTTAATGTTGAAACTGTGTGTGTGTGTTTATTGATTTTTTTTTTAATGTCGCAGGAGCTATGTGTGTGTTACGGGGGAACTTTTTTTTTTTTATTGAAAAATAGCGCAGGAGCTAGAAAATGTACATGGGGAGCAAATTTTTCAAAATCATAGTTTTGTTAAACAAAACCATGGTTTTGATCCAAAATCAATTTTGGATCAAAAATGGGTGTTTGGCTAAAAAGTGGGGAAACCATGGTTTAGAGAAAAAATTGATTCTCCAACCATCAATCCAAACACACACTTAGTTGAAAGATGAAAATCAAGTAATATATAATTTCAACCACCTTACAATAATTTCTCTCTTCAAAATAAATTAAGCTATATTCGGGCATATGTTTGGATAGGATTTAAAAAAATAGCTTAAGAAAAAAAAGAGTTTATGAAAAAATATTTTTAGATAAAAGCTTATGGAAAAAAAGTGGTTATGAATAAATAAGTGTTTGGATAGTTACTTTTAGAATGACTTTTTATATTGGTAAATTACTAAAAAGGGTATGATCTAATTAAAAGTAAGAGAGAGGAGAGAGGTAGAGAAAAGAGAGGAGAGAGGGTGTAAGAAAAAAGAGGAGAGAGGGTATAAAAAAAGTAGGGGTAAGATAGTAATTGGATAGTCCATAAGCTCTTTTACTGTTCAAAAAATTAATTTTAATAGCTTATTCAAAATCATAGTTTTACTCAAAATCACTTATGGATAAATATGGCTGTTTGTTTTAAAAAAATTTCAAACTAAAATTTTGCCCAAAAAAACTTCTCAAACTATGGTTTGTTACTCATCTAAACAGGCGCTTCATTTTATATAAATTTAAATATAATATATCGCGTGTCCTATTATGTCTTTAATGTTTGAAATTATTCGCATACAATTTAATATTTAACAAACCTGACCATTTTACAAAAAAATATTATATAAAAATCTTTCAGTGGTATTCAGACTTTGATATAAAAAAATGTTATATATATATATACATATATTATACACACTGTGTTGGTTGGGCTAACAAAATATTTTTTTTTTAGAAATCAATTCCCTAGCCGATAATTTGGATATTACATCTTTTTTAGGTGTAGAGATTATCGAACTAAATTTTATCTCTTTTAATAAGTTATTTTTTTATGTGCACGGTCTGATTTAAATTTAAGACATCATATTTAAAAGACTAAACTATCAATCAACTGTGCGAAATTTTGTTAATGGCTAACAAACCTTGTTAAGGAACGATCTATCTGTCAAGTGTCAATGGCGTTTGCAGCCCAATGATATAAACTCAAACATATAATCTTCTCAAACTTTGTTTGTCCCTTTAATTTTTTGTTTTTTAAAAATGAATAGCCCATCTTTAAAAATATAGGCAAAATGGGGTACAACCTTACATGATTTTTGCAATATAAGAACAAAGCAGCCCAACTCAAAAGAAATGACAAACAAAAAACAACAACAACAAATCAAGAACATACTGTAGATAAAGCAAACCTAAAAAAAATATCTATTACATGATAAAGGGATCCAACAAAAGGCCCAAGATGATCCCCGTATAGAAGAGGTAAACCATATTCTACCGTGATCTTGTATAAAATATATATATATATATATATATATATATATATTCTACTCTGATCTGTACCCACAAAAATAAACATTCTACTCTGAAGAGTAAAGTCTTCAATACTCCAACCTATATAAGACAATATTAATACTTCTATAACAACTAACAAGTGGAACTATATGTTGATATCTAGAGAGAAACGTGACCACGAATTATCAAACGAATTCAGCGTTTCACAACGTCTACACCACCCATGTTCATGTTTAGAGTAGACAATGCTTGGGACCAATCCAAAAGGAGCTTAGATGATGTAGTATACTTGCAACTATGGAATATCATCTCTCGTCTTCTTCCTTTTCCGTGTTTGTAACGTTTTTTTTTTTTATATACAATTCCGTGTTTGTAACTTGTAAGGAAGGGAAGATAACAAGTGAGAAGAAGAAAGAATGGCCCATCTCAATATGGCTTACTTAAAACGCAGCGTTTTGAACTATTGAAGATCCCGGCGGTTGGAGAGGGAAAGCAATCTTCATCGTTCGTTATTTCCCCAGTTTTCCTTCACCAGATTCCCGAATCTTCTCGCCATTCTTTTCAATGGAAATTGGAGGACCAAGTGACGGGAGCTAATGGTCTTGTGGGTGCCACGACGGTCACCGGTGATGTCTCGACTGTTGTGGTTCGGCGACTGATTCGACGGCGATGCAGATCTGGCAGGACTGGTAAAAACCACCTGCAACCTTTCCCTCTTCCTCCTCTCCCCCCCCTCCAAATTTGCTCCTTGAAGTTCTGGCTTTCAAAACCATCACCACGAGCAATTAACAACCTGATACTGTCATCTGTATCAATTTGTTCTCTGAAATTTTTGCTTTCAAATTCAAGGATGTGGGAACCCTACTGGTTCTTAGGAGACATGTCTGGTAGTTCTACCCTGGCTAGTATTAATCCATTTGCAAAATTGCGAATTTGATTACTGTTTTTTTTTTGTGTGTGTTCATATGCGTTAAGTAGCAATTACAATTGATCTCTTGTTTTGCTTGTGGATGGGTTATGGGCTTTGAGACGAAATTTGGTAGTTATCCATCTATTATTACGGAGCTATTTGGCATTCGCGAGAGACTTGAACCGTAATTTCAGAAACGTAGAGCTTTGTACAGATTCAGTAGAGGCTTTGGGACTGATCCCGGGGTTCAGAGTTGATTAAGCTCTTAAGCAGGCTTACTGGCTTGTAATCATCTAGACCTATCTGTAAACCAAAAAAAATAATCTTTGCATCATTAAAATGAGAAGGAGATGAAATTTAATCTTATTCTTGTTATTTTTCAATATTTGATGTTAGAGACCTGTAAACCACCTTATGTGATTGTAAAAATTGATAATACTCTGGTGTTATTTTTAATATCTGCTCTAGTTATTTGTGTTTTTATCAATAATCTGTCAACCTAACGACATATAAGGCTTCCTTCTCTAGTGCACTTCCATTATATATGGGAGAAGTAGAGAGAAATATCCTTGTAGTATCAGCTTGTCTTTTGTTTCTCTATGATAGATTGCCCACAAAATTTTCTGGTAGATAATAATTTTCCCCTTCTTTTGCCTTCAAGTACCTTTAAATAAGGAATAATTGAGGTTATTTTGAAAAAAAAAACCTATGAAGATTTCAGTCTCTAATTATTTATAAATATTCATTTCAGATCCATGGCCCGTTGGAGTGGAATTTTGAGGGTTCCATTATATCCCACCCCTAGGACTTGCTACAGAGTTGGTGCATCTATCTGTATTTCTCCTGAATCCGAAACATTGAGTGTATGTTACTTGATCTTAAAAACCTATAATAGCATACAGCACTACGTTCTTCAAAACTTGCCCATGTTTGCATGATCCTTAAATCTTTCATACTTTAGCTTTAGGTCTCTAGCTATGTTTACTGCAAAATTAGTAATTATATCTTTGAACTTTATTCTATGACTTCATTACGTTCTTAGGTTCCCGATATTTTCTTTGTAACTGACTTAAGTAAAAAGCAACCTATTTACCATTTGTTTCTCATTGTCTGGTGGTCTATCATGATGAATTTTCTTTTCCCGTTTTGAAATATCTTATTCCATAAACATGGTTGAATTTCAATTGAGGAGTTTCTTGGTAGTTTTCCTTTGATTTGGAAAATGAAAAGATTACTGTACTTTGACGTGGGTGCATTTTCAGTCAATTTCGAAAGTTATCTTAGGTTAGATACTTAAAATAAGTTGACATGCTCATATCGGATATAAGATATGATATGATACACGTTCTTTACTTATGCATACGTTGTCCATACTGCTTTGTACCTATTTGAATCTCTTCAAAGTTTGACATTAATATATGACCATTGGAGTTTATATTGTAAGACAAAAAAAAAAAAAGATAGAAAAAAGGGGTCTCTTGGATGTTTATAGAAATGTATGCTGTTTTTGCCAAATGATATGATTGCATCAAGAACAAAGTAACAAAAAAATTTTTTACAACTTGTTATAGACATTTCATTCATGTATTTGGGTAGTTATAGCATGGATACTATAAATTTTAGAATTTAGAATATTTATACTCATTTTATCTTTTAATGAGTTGATTTGTCAATTATACATATAAAAAGAACTACAGAAATAATTATATATTTGTGTGTGCATATACGCCCCTTACCCATATCCTAAAATCTCAAAAATTGTTGTATCCTAAGTATCATATTGTATCATATTAGATATGTGAAGCTGTATTAGTATTACATAGGTTGCAATATTTTCTTGTTCTCAGGCATGATGCTCTCTTCTACCATGTGAAGCATCATCGCCCATGTGCACCAGCTAGCATTGCTTACTTGAAAATATTCGACTTGGTGCAGGTACCATGTGAAATATTAGATATGCGAAATATGTTATTGTTCTCAGGCATGGTGCTCTCTTCTACCATGTGAAACATCATCGCCCATGTGCACCAGCTAGCATGCTTACTTGAAAATATTCGATTTGGTGCAGGTACCATCTGCAAATGCTGTCTTTTTCTGCGGTGATCGAGTTGAAGGGACTGGTAATCCAGTGATTAAGAGACTATCAGATGTACAGAAAATATGTGAAATTCTGGTGTCAAAATTTGGTCATTCCATTAACGCTTGGGTTATTGAGGCTTCTGTTTTTAATGGGCCTTTTGCTGTCTACAATGAGTTTATACCTTCTGTGAATCAATATGGAGAGCCAAAGTTGTATAGTCCAGTTGGATTTCCAGCATCTACATCAACTGTCTCACTCTTGTCAAATTCCCTTGAAGAAGTATGCCATGATTCCCCCCCCCCTCCTTACTCTATAATTTCTGGCCCTTTTATGTTTGAACTATATTTGCTCTGTTTATGCTGGTTGTTTTTAAGTGTTAATGATGGTGTACAAGAGTCTCCATTGCCGTTCACTTTAGATAATGCTTTAGTTTCATTCTAGGGTTTGTATATTGTCTGCTAGTTAAACCCTGAAGGTTACCTTCCCTTGTACTTTCTTTTGTTTTTGGTCAAGGACTATTTGTTTGTATGTCTTTCTGCTGTTTCATTTTTTGTGATTCACCGTATGATGGAAATTTTATATTAATGAGAAGCTTATGCTTCTTGGTCTAAGCTGGTTGCAGCTTGTTTGAGTTACTGTGTCTCTATAACTATAAGCACTTGATTCCAACATGATGCATAAAGTGATATTTTGTTTTTCTTAATTTCTAGGAGATAGTAGTGAAAGCAACTTCACTTTACATTCCATTCATACTTGCTTGCAATTTGAAAGCACCACTTGAATTGAATGCTTCCATATTCTAAGGCATCGTTCGTTTAAGATGTTGGAGAAGTATTCCTTTTCTATTATGTGTAATATCTACTATATATTAATGTAATCATTACTCAATAGGGAAAATCATTTTACAAAATACCTATACTTTCTCTCAATTTTTAATTTGGTATCTAATTATTTTTTTTCTTTTAATTTTGTTTTTTTTAACACTATTAGCCCATATACAAGAACTAACGGTGCTAATTGAGCAAAGTTAAAGGATTTAATTAAAAGAAAAAAAATGCATAGGTAACAAATTAAAATTTAAGGGAAAGCATAGGTACCTACAAAATAGTTTTCCTTTAGTCAATAATCTTTTACTTTTTAAAAGTAGGGATGCGCGACAGTCATTTTAAACTCCACAGATAACTTTTTTCTTTCATTTCCTTTTGTTTTTGAAGTTCATTACTTTGTATTCTGTGTAGTTAATGATCTTAAGTATTAATCTGATACAGGTAAAAAAGGTGGTATTTCGGCAGCAAATAGATTCACAGGCACTCTCGCGATGTGAAAATTCCTCCGGTTTTGCTTATCCTAGGACTATCATCCTCGGATTCAGCAAAGGTGGGACTGTGCTTAATCAGTTAGTCACAGAGCTTGGCTTTCCGGATGTTGCATCCATTGATGATTTGGGACAACCAGTTGACACACAGTTATGTGCATTTGATGAGTCTTGTATAGTACCCAAAACAGAGGAAACCTTTCTGAATAGCATAAGAGAGATTCATTATGTTGACGTTGGTTTGAACTCTACTGGTGCATACTTAACCAACAGTGATGTGATCGAGCGAATCTCCAGACGGCTTGTGCAAGGGGCTCCTGGAGTTCGCTTTATGCTTCACGGAACTCCCCGGCAATGGTCTGACGAATGGCGAGTTTGGATACGCCAGGAAAAGAACGCATTACTCCATCTCCTTCAATCTGAAGCTCACAAGAGTGGGGGAAAATTACAAGTATTTGAGAAACATTACTTTGCTGATAGGCCGGCAAATTTGCAGATGCACTTTGAAATAATTGAAAGATTGGATGTAAATTCATAGGTCAATAAAAGTTATATTCTACTCATCACCATGTTTCTAAGTTGTAACTGATCTATAAAACTCCTGTTGAATGTTATAAATTTGTCAAGTTAATGTGAATCTTACAATTTTTTGTATAGGCTACAAGTTGATGTCATAAATTTCTCTCCTTGCATTATATACTTCACAACGAACATGCAAAACCAGTTTAAATATAGTAAAAAGATCAGAAAATATTATTTGAAATCTAAAGTTTTAAATAAGTGATTTTAATTTCATAAAAGATAGATTGGTTACATGTACCAATCTGTTCAACTATTCTATCCTTTAAAAATGTGGGGGGGAAAAGATAAAATTGTCTTTCTTCCTTTTCTTATTCTTTCTCTTCTCTCTTCTTTATAGACCCTTCTTCTTCATTTTCTCCTTCGCTCTCTTGCCCTTCTTCTATTGCTGTTTCGCGCCTCTCTCCCTAGTGCTGTCTATAGAACTGAGTGTTGGAGATGAATGAATGGAATCACATAATAGATATGGTGAGTGGACGCTGAAGAGGAGTGGTACTGTCGTTGTTCTCATGTTGTCGTTGCTACTAGTTCTGCTATGCTTCTACATAGTACCGGTAAAGCCCGCCACTTTTTTTTTTAATATTTTAAAAAAATTATTTCTAAACTTTTAAAATACTAATAAAAAATTTCTAATATTATATTAGTATAATCAAAAAATTACTAATGTTTCCCTATTTTTTATAAAAAAATCTAAAATTTTATAACTATAAATCTAAATAAATATTAACATAATATTAATCAATTATAATATGTCAACATATATCAACAAATAAGTAATCATCTTTACTAGTATTCGATAATAGGAGTATTCAAAGTAATATTTGCGTAAAATAAATAATAATATTAATAATTTAAAAAAAGGGCGGGCCCCACTTTAAGGTAAAATAGGCTTAGTCGGTTTTACCAGCTCTACTTTTACGTCGACGCTATCTCGCTGTGCTTGTTCTTGCTATCAGTGCTAGTGTCGAGATGAATGGGGTCAGCTTATGGGTGCAACGACTAGTGGAAAGGTGGATGGAGTGATGTGATGGGTGCATGAATATAGATCGAGAGATGGAAATGATGATGGATGGAGGCGTTGGTGATGTGAATAGAGTGGGTGAATGGCTTGAGAGAATAATAGAGATGACAAGATGGCGTGATGAAGAGGAAAGGGAAGATGTTGGCTGTGGAGGGAGATGGATGGAGGCAAAAGATGATGGTGGATGGAGGCGTGAATAGAATCAATTACTTGGGTCAAATACAACTCGTGTAATGGGATTGACAATTTTTGTAATGACTTTTACCACATTCATTAAGATATTTATTACTCTCTTTAACAATTTAGTTGCAAGTAATTACTTAGGTCAATTACTACTCGTCTAATGACATTTATAACTTTTGTAATAATTTTGACTAATCTAGTGAAGATATTGACTACTTTCTTTAATGATTTAGTTGCAAGTAATTATTTGGGTCAATTACAACTCGTATAATGGGATTGATAACTTTTGTAATGACTTTGATTGCTTTCGTTAAGACATTTACTTGTAACTAAGTTGTTAAAATAGAGTGGTAAATATCTTCATTACGATGGTCAAAATTATTACAAAAGTTATAAATTCTATGCACAATGAGGGGCCACTTTCAAGGCCAATTTCGTCTTTTCCCAACAATTTGAAATGACAGATTTGCATTTGTAACCAATTTATCTTTTGTGAAATTAGAATCACTGATTTAGAATTTTAGATTTTAAATAGTATTTTTTTGTATTTTTTAAATATTGAAATTAAATTGTATTATTTACAATTTGTGAATATTATAACATTTTATAAATTTGATGTTTTATATCAATATTCGTTTGATAAAAAATAATTTATATTTATATTGATGATTCATGCTATCTATATTAATAATAATAAAATTTCTTACAAATAATGATTTCCGCAAGGATCATATGTACTTTTTTTAAAAAAATTATCATTATATTAATATATTATACTAGGTGCTTTCCCCCATAAGTGTGGGTTTAGATAATAATAAAAAAGTATCTTTAAAGTGAAAACCATAGTTTCAAAAAAAAAAAAAAAACTAAACACCATTTTTTTTCCGAAAAGCACTTTATGATTTAAAACAATAATTGAGGTGAAAAAACATAGTTTTGCATAAGTCTAATAAAGTTTTTATTTTTTTTCGAAACTATTTTCTATTAAAATTATTTTTATTACTCTTCTCTCTTAAAAAATTATTTTCTAAAAGCTAATTAAATTTAAATATCTTTAACTTGACTTTAGTTGTTATTTTAGATAATTATTTATATATATATCATATTTTATTTTGCGATGATATTAAAAGAGAGATACAATCTTATCACATCTTTTAGAAATATGTAATCAGTTTGGTTTAAGAACTCCTTGTTAGAAAATAATCATCTCAAATGCACAATAATCAATCCAGATTATCATATAAACAAATATAAGATGCAGCGGAAACTTAAAAGTACCTCTTGCCATTAGTTTTACTGATCTGGATCTAGGAAGAACTGGAAACAATATAGCAATACCTGTGAATCAGAGAACACTGTCAGATGAACAACAGGTTCTTCCAGCTGGTGATTAGGCACAGTGATGGCAACTTGTGAACTGCCGTCACCAGTGGGGAACCTTCGAGAGGGAGCTGAGAACATAGGTCTCGCTCAGGACTCAAAGAAAATAGTCGTACGATAAACTGAATTATCAATTGTTAATTTCCACCATCAGAAAATTAACCTTAAATAAACTGAGTCACCAACCCACCTTGGACTGGGCCTAATGACTACGGGCCACACTCAAAAATATTTATTAATTATCCTAATTAATATCTAAATAGGTTATATAATTATAATAAATATCTTACATTCTCCCACTTGGCCCGTATACTCAATGTCATTGCCCTGTCTAGGTACACTGATGTCATGCTACAAGAATCATGGCGATAAGTCCCCTATGATCGAGTATTACCTTCCATGTATTACAGGTAGCACCATCACTTAATGGGTATCACAATATACATGAACTCAATGTTCATTCGGTTCCTATCTCAATGTTTATCAATTTCAATAGCACAAATGTATACAATCACAATTTGAAATGATAAACCACAAAATGTAATTTCATTGCTCATACCTCCACTAATCAAAAGTTGGACGAAGTCCCATATGAGGTACATGTGTCACAAAAACGTTCGGCTTCAATCCTTTCGTCAAAGGATCAGCCAACATATCCAATGTACTGATGCGTTCAACGGAAACCTGGCCATCCTGAACTCTTTCTCTCAAGCAAAGGAATTTAAGCTCGACAAACTTGCTTCGACTTTTATTCCTTTTATTGTTCGCTATGGCCACCGCAGCTGCGTTATCACAGTACATTTGGATTGGCTTAGAGACTGAATCCACAATCTTAAGCCCAGCAATGAAATTCCTTATCCAAATAGCTTGTGAACTTGCTTCAAAACACGCGATATACTCAGCATCACCGGTAGAGGGAGCTGTTAGAGTCTGCTTAGCGCTTCTCCATGATACAGCTCCTTCTGCCAACAGGAAGATGTAACCAGATGTAGACTTGTTCGTATCTACGCATCCTCCAAGATCTGAATCTGAGTATCCAATCACGTCCAAACTGTCTGTTCTCCTATATGTGAGCATGTAGTGTTTAGTGCCTTGTAGGTACCTAAACACTTTCTTTGCAGCCGTCCAATGTGCTTCCCCAGGATTACTTTGGTATCTTCCCAACATACCCACAGCAAAAGCGATGTCAGGTCTTGTACAAACCTGTGCATACATCAAACTTCCTACCGCTGAGGCATATGGGACCCTTTCCATCTGTTTCTTTTCAAGCTCGGTTTCAGGACACTGTTTTAGACTGAATTTATCTCCCTTTTCAATAGGAGCCACGTTAGATGAACAGTTCTTCATTCTGAATCGTTCAAGAATCTTGACTATGTAAGCCTCTTGAGACAAGCCTACAAGACATTGGGTTCTATCTCTATGGATCTTTATGCCAATGACATAAGATGCCTCACCCATGTCTTTCATGTCAAAACTCTTAAACAAAAACTGCTTCACCTCACGCAATAAACCCAGATCATTGGTAGCAAGTAGAATGTCATCCACATACAAAATCAAGAATACGATCTTGCTCCCACTAACCTTGTGGTATATACAGTCATCCATGATGTTCTCAACAAAACCAAATAATGTGATTACTTCATGGAACTTCAAGTACCACTGCCGCGAAGCCTGTTTCAGACCATATATTGATTTCTTCAACTTGCATACCAAATGTTCTTTCTCTTCTGCAACAAATCCCTCAGACTGTTTCATATAGACTTCTTCCTCCAGTTCACCATTGAGGAAAGCAGTCTTCACATCCATTTGGTGCAACTCCAGATCAAAATGTGCAACCAATGCCATGATGATACGGAACGAATCTTTCTTAGATACAGGTGAAAAAGTTTCACTGTAATCAATTCCTTCCACTTGAGTGAATCCCTTAGCAACCAACCTAGCCTTGTATCTATCAATGTTACCTTGTGAGTCTCTCTTGGTTTTATAAACCCATTTACAGCCAATGGCTTTAGACCCACTAGGCAACTCTACAAGTTCCCAAACATGGTTGTTTGCCATGGAATTCATTTCATCAATCATAGCATCATGCCACAACTTAGAGTTCGCACTCTTCATAGCCTGAGTAAACGATAAAGGATCATTCTCAACACTTACATCACAGTCAACTTCAGCAGAATACACTACGTAGTCATCAGGTAATGCCGGTCTCCTTTCTCTAGTTGACCTCCTCAATTCAACCTCTTGGGTTGATTCAGGTTGCTGAATAAGGACATCCTCTATCACATCTTGTGGTGGTTCCACTTGTGTGATAGGTTGACCATCCGGTATGTGTCCATCTTGTTCAGCATCGTCAACTTGAGCTACAGGGTCTACATCACGTTCAATGTCAATCCTAACAGTAGGAATGTCAATCCCAACTGTAGGATGATCATTGACTATCGATGTCCCCTCATGAATGACATCAGTGGTTCGCTCTATGTGATCATCTAGTAGACAATCACTCCCACTAATCACATCATTCTCAAGAAACTTGGCATTCCTAGACTCAACAAACCTTTTAGAAGGTGGAGGACAATAAAACTTGTAACCCTTAGACTTCTCCGCATAGCCTACAAAGTAAGCTCTAATAGTCTTGGGGTCCAACTTCTTCTCTTGTGGATTATACACTCTTACTTCAGCAGGACAACCCCATACCTTAAAATGGTTTAAACTGGGTTTCCATCCTTTCCAGATTTCAAAGGGTGTCTTAGACACTACCTTTGTTGGAACCCTGTTTAATATGTATGTGGCTGTCTTGAGTGCTTCCTTCCACAAAGAAAATGGTAGTTTGGAGCTACTCATCATGCTCCTAACCATATCCAGCAAGGTCCTATTTCTTCTCTCAGCTACACCATTCATGTCAGGTGATCCAGGCATAGTATATTGGGCTACTATACCTTGCTCTTAAAGAAAATCAGCAAATGGACTTGGCGCTTGTCCTTCACTAGTGTATCTGCCATAGTACTCACCACCACGGTCTGATCTCACGATCTTGATTGGTTTCCCAATCTGTTTTTCTACTTCCGCTTTATATTCTTTGAAAGCATCTAGTGCCTCACTTTTATTATAAAGCATGTAGACATACATGTATCGTGAGTAATCATCAATAAAGGTGATAAAATACTTTTGACCATGCGCAGTCAAATCAGGGCAACAAATATCCGTGTGTATAATTTCTAGCAATTCAGAACTTCTCTTAGCCCCTTTATGTGACTTATTGGTCTGCTTACCCCTAATGCAGTCCACACAAGAATCAAATTCCGAATGGTTCAAAGATGGAAGAATTCCTTCTTTGTTTAACCTTTTGATTCTGTCAACGGAGATATGTCCCAATCTCCTATGCCACAGGCTATAAGAATTCTCATCGATGACACTTCTCTTAGTACCACGCGAAATAGTAAAAGATTGAGGCGAGTCAGAAATAATTTTAAATAAGCCATCAATCATAACTAAATTTGCAATCAAAACATAATCCCTTTTCAAAGTCATAAGTTTCTTAGAAAGAACTAAATGATAATCAAATGGAATGAGTTTTGACATAGAAATCAAATTCCTTTTGTAAGAGGGAACATAAAACATATCATAAAGTTCTAAAACATGATTATTTGAAAAGGTTATCGAAAAGTTCCAACGGCTTTCACAAGATCTCCTCTCCCACTGCCTGAAAGGACAGTTTCCTCATTGGGATGTGGAGGCCTTCTTGACAGAAAGCTCTGCGTGGTAGTCGAAATATGGATCATCGAACCAGTGTCAATCCACCAAGTGTCATCATTAACGCTAGAAAAGTTAGATTCAAAAGTAACACACGATGAAAGCATACCTCTCATTACATGTTGCCCCACACCGCCAATACCTGTAAGCCTCTTAGCACATAAATCAGATACGATGGCACCACCCATCTGCTTATCTGTCAGCTTGAATTGCTTATCTAAGGCTTCCAAGTACCCTTTGGCTGTATCGCACTTAGGGACTTCTCCCCTAATGCTTCTGGTGATCCTTTGTTGCATAAATAGAAGAGATGACCGGTTACTCCGCTCCCACATATTATACCTTTCCTTTGCCTCTCTATCATCGGAGGCATCATCAGGTCTAGAAGGTTGTTCACACCTCAAGGCATAATCCAAGTCCAAGAAACCAAGCTGCAGCAAAACATTATCTCTCCAGTCAGCATAGTTGATGCTGCCATCTAAGATTGTTTTGTTGCTTACATCAGCCATAATCTTAGGGATAGCAATTGGATCTGCAAAATGAAAACAGACAAATATACAAATAAGCTCACGAGTAAAAATTGAAGCAATCACAAGTTACTGTGCCATGTATGCATGCTTAACTCAAATGTAGCACGCAAGCAATATAAATACGTATCACCAATGTCTACCTGTGGGCAAAGACATTAGCATAGCATGTATTTATCTCAAGTGATGGGACTAGAACGCATTTGTAATTATCTAATACCTGTGGGCTACTTAGAAAACAACAAGGCCATTCTATCCCACCCTAATTAAATGTACAATTATGAGATATCTACCTGTGGGCAAAGATAAATCATAGCTACACATTTAATTACAATTGATATTTTAAATCCATATGTGATTAATGAATGCATGCAATAGATTCAATAAACAAGGATGCTGTGGCTACTCCTCAAAGAACTGCACGCTAATCACAAATATCATTCATGTGCATTGAAAATCCAAATATGCACAATATAATGGAGCAATTAATTCTCCCCTAATTAAATGTACAATTATGAAATATCTTCCTGTGGGTAAGGATAAATCATAACTATACAATTAATTACAAGTGATATTTTAAATCCATATGTGATTAATTAATGCATGCAACAAAATCAATAAACAAGGATGCTGTGGCTACTCCTCAAGAAGTTGCACGCTAATCACAAATATCACTGACGTGCATATAACTCCAAATATGCACAACTTAATGGAGTATTTAACAAATTAATTTAATCAACAAATGTGACTAATTCAATCAACAAATATGACTAAATAATTTAATTTAAATTCTCCCACTATTTCATGCACCCAAAAGATGTTTAATAAATTAATTTTAACTCAAAAGTTTTTTACAAAATTAAACAGTTAATTTAATTGCCAAAGGAGAAATTAATACATAAAATAGGCAATTAAATAACATAAAAATTAAAATTTGTAAACACCTTTTTCAAATATTAAAATAATAGAGAAATTAATTTAAACATTTACAGTGCATGTAATAGTAATTAAAATGTTCTAGAAAATCAAATTAAATGGCCAAAATAATTTTCTAAAAATAAAACCAAATGGCCCATACATAAAAGTCCAAAAGAGGGTCCAAAATTATTTTCCAAAAACTATCCAGGCCCAAAAAAATTATTTTCGGCCCAAGACAAAATGGCCCATACTCAAGTCCAGAGAAACAATTTTTTTTCGTTCAGCCCAAAAATAGTTAGGCCCAGCAGAAAAAAATCTTATTGCCCAAAGTCATAACAGCCCAATGTGTACGGCCCAGTCAACAACAGAAAAAAAAATCTGTTCAGCTCAAAAACGCAGGCCCAGCAAGCAGCCAAAAATTTTATTCCCTCCTCCCAGAAGTAGAAGGCCCAGTAAAGCTTTGCTTTTCAAAAAGAAATCATAGGCCCAGAAAGGTTTTCATATAAAAAACAATTCTTTCGGCCCAAAAAAAAATTACAGGCCAGAAAACCCTTTTTTTTTTCCTTTTTTTTTTTCAAAACCAAAAAGGGAAGCCCAAAAGGTGCAAGCCAGATTTCTCACTCTCCTAGGGCTACGGTTTCAACTTGTTTTTTTTTTTTTTGAAACCTTCATCCTTCCCTGTCACAACATCCACAGCCACCGCCAACACCAATACTTTCTGCGACAAAAAGCCTCGTGAGGAGTGTGGTGTGGTGGGTATATACGGTGATCAGAGGTGTCTCGTCTCTGCTATTTGGCCCTTCACGCACTCCAGCATTGTGGTCAAGACGGTGCTGGAATCATCGCAACAACGTCCTGTCTTTGAGTTAAGTATCGCCGACGATGGAGATACTTCTCTCTCTTAGCGAGTTCCATGGCGGACTGTTCTTGTCTCAATGACCCAGTTTCTAGCAACTCTCTCACTCTCGCCGCGACAGTCACACGGAAGAACAGAGAAAAAGAAAAAAGGTTATATATAAAAAAAATAACAAATTATGATTCCAGGCTTACATATATTCCTTATTCTTTCCCGATCGTTAGTTATAAGGAATAAAAATTAATAAGTAAGGTAAGAGTGATCTTAAACCAGGCTCTGATACCATATGTCGGAAAGTAAACATCTCAAACATATAATAATCAATCCAGATTATCATATAAACAAATATAAGATGCAGCGGAAACTTAAAAGTACCTCTTGCCATTAGTTTTACTGATCTGGATCCAGGAAGAACTGGAAACAATATAGTAATACCTGTGAATCAGAGAACACTGTCAGATGAACAACAGGTTCTTCCAGCTGGTGATTAGGCACAGTGATGGCAACTTGTGAACTGCCGTCACCAATGGGGAACCTTCGAGAGGGAGCTGAGAACATAGGTTTCGCTCAGGACTCAAAGAAAATAGTCGTATGATAAACTGAATTATCAATTGTTAATTTCCACCATCAGAAAATTAACCTTAAATAAACTGAGTCACCAACCCACCTTGGACTGGGCCTAATGACTACGGGCCACACTCAAAAATATTTATTAATTATCCTAATTAATATCTAAATAGGTTATATAATTATAATAAATATCTTACACTCCTCCCAATATTTCTATAAATAATAGGAAGATAAGATAGAGAGAGGCACAATGTGATGAGAATGACGTAATATGACTGATGAGTTATTTGAAGAAGCTGAAAAGATTCAAGTTCTGAGTTCCAAGTAAGTACGCCTAAACCCTTCATTATTTATATTCCTTCAATATTATAGAAGTTAAATCAGTAAAATATCAATCTTTTAATGGAGAAAATGATCGAAATTCGAGAATAAAGATGTTATATGAAAAATACTCACATAACAAATTTAAATGGGCACTCTATAATTAAATGATGACATATTAATTTTTAATTTAAAATTTGTAAACTAAAAAAATATATTTAAAATAAAATCTAATAAAGATCATTGAGTCAACATTTTTTATTAACAAGATTAATATTGTTAATATTCATGAACTAAAAATATATTTTATAAATTCAAGAGACTAAATTAAAACTTGATGTAAACTTAGAAGACTACACTTTTGCCATTTTAATAGTATAAAAGTATTTTATTGATATTTTACATTTAATAATATAAAATCATTTGTTATGCATTTATTTCTCCTATATATTTATATAATTATTTATGTTGTATGTATTTATTATTTCCTCATAAACTTACGCAGAATATTGTTGGAAAAGAACCGTGGAGCTTTTTGGTGGGATATTTACACTCTTGATTGTGATTATTTGTAATTACCATTTTCAATTAGTAACGTGCAATATTAACACTTGGGCACCAAGAAAATACCCTTATTCAGAAGTGCTGCAAGTGACAAATTCATTCACAACAAAAGTAGGTGAGGGTAGTTATGGAATTTTGTATAAAGCAACTATGCATGATGGTCGTTTTGCAGCGGTAAAAAGAGTAAAAGAGAACAATGGCAATGCACACATTAACAGTATTCATAAATGAAGTTGAAAGCCTTAGTAGAACATCACATGAAAACATGATCTCTTTATTGGGATTTTGTCATGACAAGAACATAAAAGCTTTAATCTATGAATTCATGCCCAATGGTTCACTATTCATGTGCAAGAGATCATCGTCGTCATTGCCGCCGACGGATGCTGCTACTGCTACTACTACTACTTGTATTCTGGAATGGCCGAGATTGCACCAAATCACGATGGGAATCGCCCTAGGGTTACAACGCTTGCATTATGGCAGACGTTACTTGAGAATTTTACATCTCGACATCAAACCACAGAATATTCTTCTAGACGAAGATTTTCACCCGAAAATATCCGATTTCGGGCTTGCGATAATATGCCCAAGGGAGAGAGTACTAAACCAAAATTAAACAAGAGAGCAACCATAGGATACAATGCACCAGACGTCATCCATCGAGCATATGGTGGAGTTTCATATAAATCTGATGTGTACAGTTCTGGTATGATAATCCTTAATACAGTTATGGCATGAAGAATTTTGACACTATTGAAGAAGGGTCGCGTACTGGCGAAATAAACTTCGTCGATTGGATTTACGTATGATGAATATCGTGAGCAATACATTAATAATGTTTATACAACAAGAATGTGCATTATCAGGGAAGAGGAAAATGAAGTGGTTATTATTGGGAAGATGACTTTGGTTTGTTTATGGTGCATTCAAACAAATCCTTTCAAGAGGCCAACAATGAGGGAAGTAATTGAGATGTTGGAGGGACCAATTAAATCATTGCCATTCCCCCCAAAACCTTCTGTTTGTTGGCTTCTAAGACCACCGTTTCATCTTTCTGATGTTGATTCTGACAGCACTGTGCCTGCTTCTGATTCCACAAGACTTACTCAACATTTTTGAGTATTTTTGTATTTGAGTTTTTCTTACATGTAATGGGTTTTTTCAGAAATTTAGTTTTCCTCATACAAGGCATCATCAATATTATGGGAAGGAATGAACTGCTAAGTTTTTTTCTTTTTATTTGCCAAAGATTTTGGATGTACCTATAATTCGACTGGCTCACTAAAGTATCCACACAAAACCGAAGCATTGATATTAGACTCTGATTATGTTATACAACGCAAACCACCGATTGTCTTTATTATGGGAAGGAATGAACTGCTACGCGTTTTTTTTTATTTGGTTATTTGATAAAGTAATGTGTTACCCACATAACTAATCAATATGGAATTAAATAAAGGGGAAATTTCACATAATACCCATGACTTTATTTTAAATAAGGATCAAAAGATTATGAAATTACATTGTAGAACCAAAGGATCAAAGTGAAATTATGTTTTGATAGTAAATGACCAAAATATCTTTCTTTCACACTTATTATTTTATTATTGTTAGTTACTAAAATACATCTATACACTTATAAATTCATTTATTAATACTTATAATTTTTTATATCAACTACTGTAAATTAGGAGTTATGATTTTTCATATGTACACTTGTCAATTTTATTATTTTTTAGTTATTACAATGCTTATGTATACTTATAAATTTACCCATGAATACTAAAAAAATTTTGTACAAACAATTATAATGTAAATTGGGAGTTATAAATTTTTGTATAAATACACTTATAAAATTTTCTATTATTAATTGTTAAAATATATATGTGAACTTCTAAAAAAAAGAATGAAAGAAAAGTATTTTGGTCATTTATCATCAAAATAAAATTTCACTTTTATTAGTCACAGCGTAATTTTAGAATCTTTTAATCTTTAAGTGAAACAAAGGGAAATACGACATAGTTTAATTATTCTCCCACTTGATGGTTTGAAAGGCTTTGAAGAAGACTTTTGGGTCAAGGAGACAACTTCTCAAGGCAAAGGCTTCTCTTTTCCATCCTCACTTTTCTTTCACTACTTGCAAAAATGGGCGACGCAAGTATTCAAACTTCAACTTGAGGGGAGTATACAGTAAGGGTAGTCACTGGATAGGTCAGGACTGGGACAACCCTATCCCGTGTCCCGTCCTGATATAGTACACGGGACGTATTTTGTGTCTCGTATTCTGTCCCGTTCCGAAAATATCCCGGTCTTAAGACGAGTTCAAGACGCGAAGTCCCAAACCAATTTTTTAAAAAAAGTAGCTGAAACCTAGGAATGAGAAGAGGTTGTTCTGTATAGAGAATAAGAAAAAGAAAAAAAAAACAAAAGCTAGATCAGAAGGAGTTGTGATGAACTATGAAATTTTAAACTAGGGGCCAAAGGCAAACACAACAACATTATAGCAAGCTCTCAAAGGGGAACCCCACAGGGGGAAAGGAGACACAATATGTGGAGGTTCTGCAATATGTGAAACAGAAGTTCAATATCACCATGGTTTCCACACTTCTTAGTCATTGACCACAACCAAGCATTTGGAGGCATTGATCCTTTAACATTTACAAATTGCAGAATTTTCTCATAAATTCCTTCACAGCCTTTGCATTTAACACTACAAATCAGATGTCTAAAAAAATTTAAACAAAAAAAAGAGCTGCAAAAGGAATGAAGTAAGGTAAAATCAAGAACCTGTCAAAGCCCTTCATCAGTATTTGCTATTGACATAGAAAATGACTTCGACATCAAAAAGTGCAAAGGCACTGATTCTGTTGTCAACGATTGAATTGACCCTGTGCCAATGAATCATTCAATTAAGTGACGAACCCAAAAAAAAAAACTCAAGTTTAGAGAGAAACATCAAAATTTTATACAGAAATCATGATAAAAGACGCCACCTGAGAACCAAGGGGCCTTTGAAGATAAACTGCTTGTGTTCCGCCATGGAGTAACCAAGTGAGGACCTCCAACGCTCTGAAGGTCATAAGAAATGAAATGATGGGAGTTGAGAAAAATTTGATAATGCAATGCCCAAGAAAATCGGCCAGCATTCGACAGATTTTTTTTAGGGCATCTGATCGTGGTTTAGGGGAGAAGAATGAGGAGAATGAATTCGTCTGGTGCCACAGCCCAGGATTATTACGTGGACTATTTTCTTTTTTTAAACAAAAAAAAAAGGAGACAACTTTCTATTTTTGTTGCAGTTTGAATGGGTTCTCGGTTCTCCATTCTCTTCTAGTCTTTCAAAGAGGGAAAAAGATGAAGAGAGAGTGATAAAAACAGAGATATTCTTGTTACCTAAAGTGCCCAAAACAGGAAATGAATGAATGATAACACCGCATACAACCTGAGAGAGAGAGAGAGAGACGTAAGGTTGTTGAGGAGAGCGAGAAAAAGACCAAAGCGTGCTGCCGAGTCGAAGCTCAAGACTGAAGTGAATGAGGAGAAGAGATAGCCTAGAGCTTTTCACGCGCTAAAGGGTCACGCAATATTTTTTTTTTTTTTAAATATTATCGTAATGGACAGGACATTCCAAAGATTTACTCGAGACTCGTCCTGTCTTGACTTTCTTACTATCCTAATCCGATAAATTTTTATCCTGATTTTTTACAGGACAGGACAGACCCGTTCTAAATTACTAGGATCGGGTTTAGACAACCGAGATGGACATACCTACTCCTAGTATACAGATCCGTTTATTTAAAATTAATTATTAATTACGACTACAGGTGAGGCTAACTGCAAGAGAAGAAAATGGGGACGTGTACGACACATTGACAAATAGGGTCACATGTAGAACTGAGTCACAGAGGAATTGACGTATTTTTTCTCTGACAAATAGGGTCATAAAGATATACTCTGATACTATTTAAAAATTAAAAAAAAAATACCTAATAATATTATTAATCTTTCAATTTTCACTACATGTAAAAATTTTAAATATAACTGTAACCATTAGGTAACTATACGTTACATCTAAAAATTTTTAATTTTTAAAAAAAATTGATCTTCTATATAGTTTGTTCTAAATATTTAAAAAAAAAATTATTATGTGTTTTGTAGCACTAGCTCAATCATGCCCTCCAGAATAATCATTAATTTTTTTTAAAAAAAATGGAGATTTCGGCAGGAAATTCAAAATTATAATATACAGGTTTTATTTGTAGAATAAAGTGAGATCTTATCGAATCACTTTTTTCCTGAAAGAATTAAATTAAGAATTTAACGTCCTCAAATAAAAAAAGGTGCACTAAGTTTGGATGTGTTTATACGTACGTTTAGAATCCGGATTCTCTTAGCATCCCTCAACGTCTCAACATGGGTCTGGATCCTCTTAAAAGTACCCCTCCAAAGGCGTCCTTCAATGTCTTAATATTGTTCATCATCTAAACTTAATCTAAAAGATCATAATCTGCCACATCATCATGCTATTAAAAATTTAAAACAAATCTAACCCATAGTATAAAATTATTGATGAGCTTTAATGATTCTTTGAATCAATTTTTTAGTGTTGGATTATCTAGTTTTATAGACATACTGGAAAATTTATGAAAGATCTGACTAATTATTGGATTACCATAATTGGATGGTGTTGAGATTTGCTACATTGAGACTGGTGGAGACTTTATTGAATAGTAATAAATTACTCTTTTTTTCTGATTCTAATTATAAGAGTTAGTTAATTTTTTGTGATAAATTAAGAAAGGCAAATAAATCAATTAATTATGATATAATCTAACTCCTCAAGATAAATTTATATTATATACTCTATATCTATCTAAATTAGTCAACTACCTCTTATATTAGTTATAATTAACTTATTTATTTAGTTTCTTTAATCTATCTAAAAAAGTCAATTAGCTATTATAATTGGGATATAGTATACGAGTTTGTTTCATCATCAAATAGACAATGAAAATTTTAGAGAATTCTTAATGAAATACTTTATTTATAAATAAGACAAAATCGATAAGATTTAAACTTCGATAATTTATAGAATTAATTGAAATCGTTAAAAAAAGAAAAAGAAAAGAATTATCAACCAAAATAAAAAAAGAAATTAAACAATACATGACTTAATTGGAGAATTAATATTAATTTTAAATATAAGATATATTTTTATATTTATCTAATTTTTTTAAAATTATCTCTATTGATACTCCCTCAACAATAATCAAGTAAAAGAGAGAGGGAATTAATTAAAAAAGATGATTAGGATAAAACGTGTCATATTAACTAAATTAATTAATTTCTTTAATATAATTAAATTAATTAAATATTTATTATATTAAAGATCGGAAGAGTAAAACATTACTCAAACATCTTTCTAAAATTACAATTATCATAAATGTCAAACTAACTCATATTTATAAATTTTAAAACATATATAATAACCAACAAAGGTAAAATTTTAAAAGAAGACAATAATGTTTGATGAATAATTGTTCTTCCCATGATCATTCACTTTTGACGATGGCCATGCAGAGCTTGTTTTGAATATCTCGGAATGCCCAAACATGAACCGTATCGCCCTTCTCAAGTTTATCTTGAGAAACAATATTGTTCCAACCACCATTCAATACATATTGATAGTTTATGTTTGGATGGCTTTCGTCCTCGACATGCAATTTCCACAGTTTGAATGTCAATGTGGTCTCAATAAGAGGAAGAGACACTCTATCGTTTTCTCTTGGTTTATGAATCAATGGCACTTTAATGGCTCCTTTATGCCTAAGCAGTGTAATCTCGTCTTCTTTTAAGAATTCGAAACTCTTTGCTTTGTTCAGAGACATGGTGAGTCTGCTGTGTTGTTTGCTTACATCTGTACCGTATAAAGTCTTTTGGTAGATACGAATGATTCGGTTCGGCCTTGATCCGCCGCATTTCTGGATGATGTGTCTTTTGTATTCCTCCGGCAACCGTGGCGGCAGCGGCGCATTTGAACTATCTTCTCTCTTCTTCTTATCCGTGAATTGCTTTACCCATTCTTCAGTAGGGATCTCAAGATTATTTAGTTTTCTTTTTGAATTTTCCTTGATTTCCTTGATCGTCGTCGAAGATTTTCCCTTCTTATTATTCTTTAGCGGCTGGGCATTTTCTTCTGCTAATGAGTTAGCCTCCGCATTTTCTTTGTTCTCTAACTTTTGTAAAGCAACTTGCGCAATAAATTCCAAAACTTCTAAGGGAGTTGAATTTGGATTCAATTCCTTGTCTTTGAAATCTTCAAGAGTTAATTGATTAGACATTATCATTTGAGCAGTAGAGGGACACACTTTTCTGTATATAGATTAAGAACAAAGATCTGCAAAAAAGGGAAAATTGAGTCAACAGAAAAAAAAAATACAAATTTAATTATTTGAATAAATAAGAAAGAAAAGAAATCAAAGAGTACCTCTTTTCTTCAGAGATCAGAGATGACTCACTTGAATGCTAAGTAGAGAAAGAATACTTGTGACTGATTGAAGTTTTGAAAGAGGTTCCAGAATATATAGAAAAATTTAAACAAGTTTAAATTGAAATAGGATAATTTGTTAATGATCTTTTTTCTAAATAAGATAAAAATTAATATCTTAAACTGATAATTTTATTTATCTCATTACCCGTATTTAAGATCAAATAGGAATAGGATAACAATTATTTAATGTTAAAAATATTGCTTTCTTTTGGCCAACCAGGAATATTGCTTCACTTATCATATCTTACGATTTGTTGTATTTTTTCTCACAAATTAAATCTATCATTTATTTAAAGTAAAATTAATTTCCTTTGTTTTTCAAATATAGGCTAATTTAATTTTTATAAAAGATATATTTAATTTTTGGATATATTTGTTGAATATAAAAACTGGTGGAAGAAACATAACTAAAAAATCCTTGATAATTTTCGTAAAGTAAGGTCCTAGTCCTTTTAAGTTCCACAAGATAAAAATATATATATACAGATAATTTTCGAAAATAGTATTTTTATAATTTATTTTAATATTTATAATTAAAAATGCCATTGTATTCTATGATGAACAGAATCAGTTTCTTTTTATATATAACGAATTTTTTAATATATGATAATTCTATCTAAGACTTTAGAAAAATGAAATGAACATAAAATTTACTATTAGCATATCCATATGTTTTTATTTTATTATTGATTATTGATATTGATAAGTTATGGATTATTTCCTAAATTAAAGATTATTATTATTATCATTTTTTATTTTGGATTTATCGACCGGTATATTGACAAGTTATGGATTGTTTTCCTAAATTAAAGATTAATATTATTATTATTATTTTTATATTTTGTATTTATCTACCATTATTTAGTCTTACTAGCAACTGACTAGTCTTCTAAGTAATTATCACAGCTATATATATAAGGCTCAAACATAAGATCATTGATTAAACTAGAAAGACCCATAGCTAACCGATCCAAAGTGCTTGGTGGTTTATCATTTTTATATTTATTGTTAGCCTTTCTCTCTCTTTTTCTTATTATTTCCCACCATGTACTTTAGCTTTATTTAAAGTTTAAACACAAACAAGCATGTCAACACTCAAAGCCAAACTCAACATTCAAGTGTGACAAGTAGCATTGTCACTAGGGCAGCTTGTTGATTTTTTTAGTACACTTGTAATACGTTATAAATATATCCAATAATTGTAATATGTATATACATTATAATTATTATATATACACATTATAACTATATCTAGTAATTATAATTATATAATATATATAACAAACTATATATATATCCCACCTTGGGATAGCATGGAATGATACCCTCGTTCGGTGTCCTGTCCCAAAATTTTTTAGGCAGGATAGTAATCTAGTCGGGATGATTATGAACATGTAGCTAAATCTGAGTATCTAATTACGTCCAGATTGTCTGTTCTCTTATATGTAAGTATGTAGTGTTTAGTGCCTTGTAGGTACTTAAACACTTTCTTTGCAGCTGTCCAATGTGCTTCCACAGATTTACTTTGGTATCTTCCCAACATACCCACAGCAAAAATAATGTCAGGTCTTGTACAAACCTGTGCATACATCAAGCTTTCTACTACTGAGGCATATGGGATCTTTTCCATTTGTTTCCTTTTAAGCTCGATCTCAGGATATTGATTTAGACTGAATTTATCTCCTTTTTCAATAGGAGCCACGTTAGATGAACAGTTTTGCATTATGAATCGTTCAAAAATCTTGACAATGTAAACCTCTTGAGACAAGCCTACAAGACATTGGGTTCTATCTCTATGGACCTTTATGCTAATAACATAAGATACCTCACCCATGTCTTTCATATCAAAACTCTTAAACAGAAACTGTTTCACCTCACGCAATAGTCCCAAATCATTGGTAGCAAGTAGAATGTCATCCACATACAAAATCAAGAATATGATCCTGCTCCCACTAGCTTTGTGATATATACAGTCATCCATGATGTTCTCAACAAAACCAAATGATGTGATTACTTTATGGAACTTCAAGTACCACTGCCGTGAAGCCTATTTCAGACCATATATTGATTTCTTCAACTTGCATACCAAATGTTCTTTCTCTTCTACAACAAACCTCTCAGGCTATTTCGTATAGATTTCTTCCTCCAGTTCACCATTGAGGAAAGCAGTCTTTACATCTATTTAGAGCAACTCCAGGTCAAAGTGTGCAACCAATGCCATGATGATAAGGAACGAATCTTTCTTAGATACAGGTGAAAAAGTTTTACTATAATCGATTCCTTCCACTTGAGTGAAGCCCTTATCAACCAACCTAGCCTTGTATCTATCGATGTTACCTTGTGAGTCTCTCTTGGTTTTATAAACCCATTTATAGCCAATGACCTTAGACCTACTAGGCAACTCTACAAGTTCCCAAACATGGTTGTTTGCCATGGAATTCATTTCATCAATCATAGCATCATGCCACAACTTAGAGTTCTCACTCTTCATAGCCTGAGTGAACGATAAAGGATCATTCTCAATATTTACATCACAGTCAATTTCAGCAGAATACACTACGTAGTCATCAGGTAATACCAGTCTTCTTTCTCTAGTTGAACTCCTCAATTTAACCTCTTGGGTTGATCCAGGTTACTGAATAAGGATATCCTTTATCACATCTTGTGGTGGTTCTACTTGTGTGATAGTTTGACCATCCGGTATGTGTCCATCTTGTTCAGCATCGTCAACTTGAGCTACAGGGTCTACATCATGTTCAATGTCAATCCTAACAGTAGGATGATCATTAACTATCAATGTCCCCTCATGAATGATATCAGTGGTTCACTCTATGTGATCATCTAGTGGCCAATCACTCCCACTAATCACATCATTCTAAAAAAATTTGGCATTCCTAGACTCTACAAACCTTTTAGAAGGTGGAGGAAATAGAACTTATAACCCTTAGACCTTTAGCCTACAAAGTAAGCTCTAATGGTCTTGGGGTCCAGCTTCTTCTCTTGTGAATTGTGCACTCTTACTTCAGCAGGATAACCCCATACCTTGAAATGATTTTAACTAGGTTTCCATCCTTTCCAGATTTCAAAGGGTATTTTAGACACTGCTTTTGTTGGAACCCTGTTTAATATATATGTGGCTGTCTTGAGTACTTTCTTCCACAAAGAAGATGGGAGTTTAGAGCTACTTATCATGCTCCTAACCATATCCAGCAAGGTTCTATTTTTTCTTTCATCTACACCATTCATGTCAGGTGATCCTATATTGGGCTACTATACCTTGCTCTCGAAGAAAATCAGAAAATAGACCTAGCACTTGTCCTTCACTATTGTATCTTCCATAATACTCACCACCACGGTCTGATCTCATGATCTTGATTGGTTTCCCAATCTATTTTTCTACTTTTACTTTATATTCCTTGAAAGCATCTAAGGCCTCACTTTTATTATAAAACATGTAGACATACATGTATCGTGAGTAATCATCAATAAAGGTGATAAAGTACTTTTGACCATGCGCAGTCAAATTAGGGTAATAAATATCCGTGTGTATAATTTCTAGCAATTTAGAACCTCTTTTAGCCCCTTTATGTGACTTATTGGTCTGCTTTCTCCTTATGCAGTCTACACAAGAATCAAATTCTGAATAGTTCAAAGATGGAAGAATTTCTTCTTTGTTTAACCTTTTGATTCTGTCAACGGAGATATGTCCCAATCTCCTATACCACAGGCTATAAGAATTCTCATCAATGACACTTCTCTTAGTACCACGCAAAACAGTAAAAGATTGGGGTGAATCAGAAATAATTTTAAATAAACCATCAATCATAACTAAGTTCGCAATAAAAACAGAATCCTTTGACAAAGTCATAAGTTTCTTAGAAAGAACTAACTGATAATCAAATGGAACAAGTTTTGACATAGAAATCAAATTCCTTTTGTAAGAGGGAACATAAAACACATCATAAAGTTCTAAAACATGATTATTCGAAAAGGTTATGCGAAAAGTTCCAACGGTTTTCAAAGAATCTCCTCTCTCACTGCTTGAAAGGACAGTTTCCTCATTGGAATATAGAGGCCTGCTTGACAGAAAGCCCTGTATGGTAGTCAAAATATGGATCATCAAGCTAACGTCAATTCACCAAGTGTCATCTTTAACGCTAGAAAAATTAGATTCAAAAGTAACACACGATGAAAGCATACCTCTCATCTTCATTATATGTTACCTCACACCGCTAATACTTGTAAGCCTCTTAACACATAATTCAGACACGATGGGACCACCCATCTGCTTGTTTGTCTGCTTGAATTGCTTATATAAGGCTTCCAGGTACCCTTTGGCTGTGTCGCACTTAGAGACTGTTCCCCTAATGCTTCTAGTGATCATTTGTTGTATAAGCAGAAGAGATAAGCGGTTACTCCGCTCCCACATATTATATCTTTCCTTTGTCTATCTGTCATCGGAGGCATCATCAGGTCTATGACGTTTTTCATACCTCAAGGCATAATCCAAATCTAAGAAACCAAGCTGCAACAAAACATCATCTCTCCAATCAGCATAGTTAATGCTGCTATCTATGATTGTTTTATTGCTTACATCAGCCATAATCCTGGGGCAGCAATTGGATCTGCAAAATAAAAAACAAATATACAAATAAGCTCACAAGTAAGAAATTTGAAGTAATAACAAATCACTATGCCATATATGCATGCTTATCTCAAATGTAGCATGCAAGCAATGTAAATACGTATCACAAATGTCTACCTGTGGGCAAAGATATTAGCATAGCATGTATTTATCTCAAGTGATGGAACTAGAATGCATTTGTAATTTTCCAATACCTATGGACTACTTAGAAAATAACAAGGTCATGCTATCTCACCCTAGTTAAATATACAATTATGAGATATCTACCTGTGGACAAAGATAAATCATAGCTATACATTTAATTACAATTGATATTTTAAATTCATATGTGATTAATGAATGCAGGCAACAAATTCAATAAACAAGGATGATGTGGCTACTCCTCAAAGAATTATACGCTAATCACAAATATCATTCATGTGTATTAAAAATCTAAATATGCACAACATAATGGAGCAATTAATTATCCCCTAATTAAATGTACAATTATAAAATATCTAGCTGTGGGTAAAGATAAATCATAACTATACATTTAATTACGATTGATATTTTAAATCCATATATGATTAATTAATGCATGCAATAGAAATGAATAAGGATGCTGTGACTACTCCTCACAAAACTGCATGCTAAGCACAAATATCATTAACGTACATATAAATCCAAATATGCACAGCTTAATGGAGTATTTAATAAATTAATTTAATCAATAAATATGACTAAATAATTTAATTTAAATTCTCCCACTATTCCATGCACCTAAAAAATATTTAATAAATTAATTTCAACTCAAAAGGTTTTTACAAAAATTAAATAGTTAATTTAATTGTCAAAGGAGAAATTAATTTACAAAATGGGCAATTAAATGACATAAAATTAAAATTTGTAAATACATTTTTCAAATAAAAATTAATAATAGAGAAATTATTTTTCCTTTATTTAAACATTTATCGTGCATGTAATAGTAATTAAAATGTCATATTTAAATTAAAAGAAATTTAATTTAAAATATTCTAAAAAATCAAATTAAATGGTCAAAATAATTTTCTGGAAATAAAACCAAGTGGCCCATCACAAGAGTCCAAAACAGAGCCCAAAATATTTTTCAGAAAAAAAAATATCACAGCAGCCCAAAACACGAGTCAGCCCAATTTGTTTCTCAAAGAAAAAAAAATACAGATGGCCCAAAAACGCAGAAAACCCAGAAGGCTCTTTAAAAAAAATTTCCTGCAGCCAAAAAAAAATGAGAAGCCCAGATGCTTTTTTAAAAAAAAAATTATAACAGTGACTATAGCCCCAAAAACGGCGGCCTAGCAGACTTAAAAAAAAAATCTTTCTTTCTGGGGTCCCAAAACCAATCCGGCCCAGCAGCGAATTTTTTTTTTATTAGATGGCCCAGGTAGCTAAGTGAAACGGTGCGTTTCAGTGGAGACTAAAACGCACTGTTTCGGGCAGTGTCACCGTGAGTCGGGTTGACCTAACCCGACTCACGATCCGAAGCAGGAGGTCACAGGAGTCACAACGTGTCACACCAGCAGTCAACGTCGGCGAGCTTCTGGGCATCTCTTCCAGAGAGACTCACAGTGGCTTTGCACGGTGACACGCACCATAGTCTTCGGCGACCTCTCATGGTGGCTGCGACGTCCATTTCACTGCGAGCTCACAGTGAACCTGACAGTGACTAGCCATTGCAGCCTTTCATCAGCAAGGCACTGACGACTGGATTCTGCTCTTCTCTCTCTGTCTCCAATTTCCGGCAACCTGTGATACTCCTCCACTTTCTGGCGACTCGTGGCTCTCACGACGAATCTGTCACCTCTAGTCTCCAGCGTCTCTCAGGGACGGTGACTCTCACTCTTGGGAACCTCCAGTTTTCCGCGTCGCTCAATACAAAAACAAATGGTCAAAGGATAAAAAAAAATTATGATGTTTAGAGAACCATATATCCCTTATTCTTTCCCAGATTGTTACTCATAATGATTAAAGATCAACAAGTAAGACAAGAGTGATCTTAAACATGCCTCTGATACCACATGTTAGAAATTAAACGTCTCATAGACAATATAATCAATCCAGATTATGTCATACACAAATATAAGATACAACGAAAAGCTTAAAATTATCTCTTGCCATTAGCTTTACTGATCTGAATCTGAGAAGAACTGGAATCAATAGAGAGACTTGTCAATCAGGAAACACGGTTAGATAAACAACAAATTTTTTCAACTGGTGATTAGGCACAATGATGGCAACTTGTGAACTGTAGTCACCAGTGGAGAACCTTCGAGAGTGAGCTGAGAAATTAGGTTATCGCTCTAGACTCAGAAACTATCGTACAATATTCTCAATTATTAATCGTTAATTTCTACTATCAGAAAATTAACCTTAAATAAACTGAGTCAATAACCTACCTTGGACCAGGCCTAAATGACTACGGGTCACATTTAGAAATATTTATTAATTATCCTAATTAATATCTAAATAGATTATATATTATAATAAATATATCACATTATGAACACTACAGAACTGATTCCAGTATGCAATAAGTGTATAATTTTCTACCTTCAGTAGTATCATCATATGGTTGCCAGAATATAAAATTTGTGCTAACGGTCTCAGAGACAGCTTCATTGGCCCAAGTATCTCGATTAATCATATGTGAGCTGAATTCTTCGAGAGATTGTATGTCACCAAAAGCCATTTATTCTCAGTGGAAGCAACAACTTTTGCCTCGTAAAATGGACCAGTGAACATCAAATGAAAAGGAGGGCGAAATAGAGAGGCAAGATTATTGTCCTAAGAACTCTCTTCCGTAGAGATGGAACCTTGGTCATCAGACTCCCATATCCCGTGGACGTCTCATTTCCTCTTCAAAATTACGGAATACATTACTCAATATTGGATTATCAAAAAGGGTTTCCCTCTTAATAGGTAATGGAGGGCGTACTTCACTTGAAAGGTCACCAGAAGTCCAGGAATCAACATTTTCTGAAGAAGAGTTGTGTGGTGATGATAGCTGTGTGGCCCTACCCCACCTTCATTACAAATAAAAACAATTGGAAAGCTTCCTCAAGTTTCCAACTTGTAGCCTGTAAGAACTGTTAGGCTGTCTCTACAGTTTGCCCCTCAACAATGGCTAAGAATGACGAGATAATGATTTGTTGATCGTTCGCGGACAATAATTCCTCCATAGCTTCTCTCCTTCTAGTGATTTCTGTGGAGAAAATATTGTCAAAAAAAAAACAAACAGAAAATATAAATTACCATTTATAGATTAGGACGAGAAACCTTAAACTATTTACAAAGTCATGAAGCCAAAAAATAATAATAATTCAGATTCAGATTCATTTTTAAATCCTAAGATGATGATAAGATGATTTAGCTAGTCGAAATAACTAAGTAAATTGAAATTCAAATACGAGTATAACAAAGTGAAACCTTCAAATTAAAAAAATAAAATAAAATAGAGAAAATTAAAATTTTCACAAATAAGTAAATTGATGCAATCCACAAAGTGTGTTTGATTTTTAACAAAAGTGAGTATTAAGGCTTGTCGTGGAAACGAATTTTTTCCATCATTTAGGATGGCAGAAAATTAAGTGATTAAAAAAATATGAAACAATTGAAAAAGAAAAGAGGAAATAATTAATAATACAGAAGACTTAACGTAAAAACGACCGATAATAATACCTCTCAAATTCTTTAAAGGTGAGATAAAAATTCCGATATAGATTAAGAACGCAGATCTGGAAAAAGGAAAAAAATTTGAGTTAACAAAAAATAAATAAATACTTATTTGAATAAATAAGAAAAAAAAGAAATAAAAAAGTAGTCTTTTCTTCAGAGATCAGAGATGACTCACTTGAATGCCTAGTAGAGAAAGAATACTCGTGACTGAAGGAATGAAGTTTTGAAGGAGCTGCCAGAATAAATAGAAAAATTTAAACAAGTTTAAATTGAAATAGGATAATTTGTTAATTATCTTTTTTTCTAAATAAGATAAAAATTAATATATTAAACTGATAATATTATTTACCTCATTATCCGTATTTAAGATCAAATCGGAATAGGATAACAATTATTAATGTTAAAAATATTGCTTTCTTTTGGCCTACCAAAAATATTGCTTCACTTACCATATCTTATAATTTGTTGTAATTTTTTCTAGGTGTGCACAAAGACCGGGCGGGATCGGATAGGGCATTAACCCGTAGTTTAGTTTGGTATGTTTTTTGTACTGATCATCCCAGCCTGATGCCCAGTCTAATCAGACAAAAAATCTGATATCTATCGGGTTGGGCATAATAGATTGAATTGAACCGGGTTTATATTCCAGTTGGCTTTATACAGTCTTTCTCTTTTTATATAAGAATCTAAAAATAAAAGAAAAGTAAAACTGTAAAAGAATAAAAATATTGCACAGCAACACAACAAAATAAAATGTTGAAGGAATCAAACCAAAGAAATAAAAGAAAAGTGAAGACTGTACAAGGAGGGGGGAGAGAAAAGATTTTAATTGAAGAGAGGAGAGAGGAGAGAGAAGAGGGAGAATTGGGGGTTGAAGAGAAGCTTAAGGAAGCAACTAAAACACCAAGTTTATATTGGCAAAAGTGGTAAAGAAAAAAGAGGGTGTGGGAGGTTGAAGTACAGCTGGAGATAGGGTGTCACCAATAGCAGTAAAACTAAATTTGGACAGTATAATATAATAATATATGTATTTATCGGATCGGGTTGGATTACTCAATTCGCTATATCAAGTTGTGCCCAGTCTTGCCTGACATACCAAGATGAACTTGATCTTGTCTCATTTATTCGGGTTCTTCTTGTGTCGAGTCGAGTTTTGGACAGGTAAATCCAGGTCAAACTAAGTATACTGGATTTTTGGGTTCTATATTTAGCCCTAATTTTTTCTCTTCCATTAAATTTATCATTTATTTAAAGTAAATTGTATTTCAATCAATCAATCATCAATCACCTAATTATTAAATTAAATTTAACCTTAAAATCTTGTAATACTGAAATCAATTAAAAATAATAGATTTAGATGAGTATGATTTAGTATTTTTATTTTTTTGTCTACAAGCTACAGTTAATAATCCCAATAAATAATCCCTAGTTAGTTTTTAAATATAGGCTAATCCAATTTTAAATTTATTTTTATAAAAGATATATTTAATTTTTAGATATATTTGTTGAATTGGAGGAAGAAAAATCATTTAAAAATTATTTTTTCTTTTGAATAGTTTATTGTATTTTATTAAAACGATCATCCTATATTTGTTAAATTTACCCTATATTATTTTTTAAGTAAGAAAATTTAAATCCCCATCCTTATAGGGGAAGTACCCATACATAACACAAATACACCCATCTACCCTTATAATCAAAGGGTATAGAATTCATAATCTCTCTATTTTATTTACATAACGAATTTTTAAATATATGATAAATCTATCTAAAGACTTTAGAAAAAAATAAATAACCATAAAATTTACTATAATCATATTGACAAATTTTAATTTTATTATTGGTGGTTGATATTGATAAATAAAGGATTATTTTCCTGAATTAAAAATAATGACATGATCATTTTTATTTTTATTATTAGCTTTTTTTCGGTTATTTCCCTGAATTTACCATAGCCCCATTACAACCCTTAAAAATCCTTTGTATTACCTCCATGTAAATTCGACACATGAAATATCAGTAGATTATTATGAACATATATAAATTTAAAGGGAGAGCATATTCCAAAAGGTAAATCAAGGGGTAACACCTGGTAAACACACAAACACATTGCAACATCACGCTGTCTTCTAGGAACATTCCTAAGCACTTGGTACATCCGGTAACCAAACCAATTTGGAGGAATCAGTGCGACCTTCCCTAGTTTCTGTAATAACAATCCCAAATGGATGAATTAGAGCACAATCTCTCGTCGAGACAAGAGATAATTAATTCTATATTTAGATAGAAACAAATTAGAGAAAAAAGAATATTATAAAAAAAAACTTTTAAAAATAATAATTTTTTTTTACTGTTTAAAAAAAAATTCTTCTTAATATTTTTTTTCACAATACTAAAGTTCCATTTTAATGACCATCAGTTCAGCTTTTGTAACTAAGCACGACCCCGTTACTTTTTGAAACACCATTAGCCAATCACCTCTTGGATCTCCATATTCTTTTTGTGTTTGGGCTAATTATTGATTATGAACGATCTCATTGGTAGAACTCTTTAAACTTATAAAAACACACTTTCATATGAGATTCTCCTATATAGGACTTATAATATAGATATGTTTAAGCAGGTAGAGGAATTCTTTCAAAAGATTAATAAACATAAAATTCTGATAATCACTTTGTAAAAGAAAATCTTATTTAAATAATTATAAATTAAAATACAACACTAAAATAGGACAAAAATTATGGGATGATGGGTATGCAAACGGGAAGTGGTAAATGTTTAGTATACGTTTGGATGTCATTTCTAGTTTCCCAGAAGCACTTTTTAAAAACCCAGTTTTGTTTAACTTTTCTTTTGAGACAACATTTGTAAAAATGATCATATATACACTCAAAACTAACGTTAATGACAAAGGAATTTTCTACAAGCAATTTTGGATGAAAAATAATATTTGTTAATATGATGAAAAATAATATATAAAATACTATCAAAGTAAAATGCTATCCATTTAAAAAAAAAATACTATACTTAAAAGCAAGTTTTACCATTTTACAATAGTAATTTACAATACTTTTCGCTACACATTCCACACTTAAAAATGGTGAAATTCAGTGGAAATATATATGTTATTATTTTGCATTATATTAATAGATATGTTTAGTGGCTCAATGGTCATTAAACCTTTTAGGATCTAAAGGGGGGTGTGGCCCAAAAAATCCCAACCCTTGCCATTGAAGATTCGGTGGCCACCGGTCACTAGTGCCAAAGCTTCGGTTACAAGGGGTGGTAGCCGGGCCAATGGGGGTTGGTCCGAGTGGTAAGCGGCTCGGTATCGCTTAAGCGAGGTCTCGAGTTCGAGCCTTGACGAATGCAGAAAATCCCCGTTGGGAGACTCACCCACCATAGCCAGGTGCGCGACGCGGGTCGGATCCGGATGTAGTCGGGGTAAAGCTCCGGTGAACCGGGTGGGCAACTAAAAAAAAAAAAGGGTGGTAGCCGGTGCCACAGGTATGGCGGCCAGCCAGTTAGGGGCCTTGGGATGTTTTTTTCAGATGAGGGGGATTGTTTTGACGTAAAACTAAAAGTCCAATTCATCGTGGGATTTTATATTTTTAAATGACCTTTTTTTTTTCATTTTAAATAGTATTTTTGTGAGATTCTCCCTACCCCACCCAAAAAAACTAATAGCATGAAAATTCCTCAATAAATAGAAGTCTTTTTTGTAACCTTCTCTAATTGAAAAAAAAAAGAAAAAAATAACTATAAAAGGAATAATCTAGAGTTTGTTAAATTATCTGGTTGAATTTTTACATTTTAGATAATATTTTAAATAGGATATGTATTGCAAATAATATGACCTCCTTTTCTTTTGTTTGTTTTAAATTCAATTTTGAGCTGTTTGTTTCTAATTTAAAGATATATGTTTGTTATCTCATTTTCTTTTTATTTCAATATATGATTCTACTAAAAATGGGGATCACAAGGGTTTTGACTTTTAACCCACTTAGATGATGACGATAATAATAATAGTAATAATAATAATAGTAATAATAATAATAATATTGACAAAATTTGTGCTAAAAATAAAATTATAGAATGTTAGAAGGATGACAAAGAGAAGTAAATCAATAAAAAGAAAAGAAAAGAATATAAGACACTAAAAAAATGGAAAATAAAAGAAACTTCATGGACCGGAGTCTTCAAAGGCAAAATTTTGTGTTGGCTTCCTCTGGTACTCTTCCTTCATTTGAATGATTCTCTCAGATTCTCGTTTTGTTTTTCCTTTTCAGTTCATCGCAATTCGCAATCATTTTTGCGGATCATATCTTTTACATTAATTTTATGTCTCTTCGAAAACTTTTGTATTGGGTAGAATTCTTCACGCCACGATTCATTCGTGGATCATGTGTTCATCATAGGTAGAATGCAATTCCGCTGTACTCGCCGTATTTTCCCTTTGGAATTGAGCGTTTTCCTTGTTTTTTTGCTTATTTCATATTCAGAACAGAGTTCCCTTGTTATTGTGGATTGATTATTATTGCATGTGTGCCTATTTTTTTGGTCAAATATGATGACCTTATTCATATGCTGCATATGGCGTGACAGGATTGAGCTCTGAATAGGGTTACACTACAAGGTGAAGATGGGTGTTAGACAAGTCATTAAGAAACTGGACGCGTTTCCTCGTGCAGAAGAGCACTTGTTGCATAAAACTAAATCTGGGGCTCTTGGTATGATATAATGACCTTTTCATGTTTTTCTCTTATTAGACCCATCTATCTTTTTCAAATCTATAGCTGAGGAACTATATATCTTTGTGTTCGTTTTTCTCAATTTAATCTGGGAAACTTTCTTAGTTTATTAAAATTGAAGATTGTTCATTTTTGGAGTTGGAACTATGTCAAAGATATGTAACCTTCATGCTATTTATAAGGTCAATTTTATTAATGGTTTGCAGCTCTTTTTCGCTGCTTCATCTTTTTTGTTCTCTCTTTCTGCAGTCTCCATAATTGGTCTAATCATAATGGCGACATTGTTTCTGCATGAACTGGGTTATTATCTTACAACATACACAGTCCATCAGGTTCCAATTCTCTCTTATTACTTTTTTTCTGGTCAAATTCTTTCTTCCAGACGTATTTTACATGGGGAAGGAGATAATCTCACATCTCGATTTATATTTATGTGCTTGTTAATAATACACTTTTCTCAAAGCATTCAGCTGTTTCAAATTTCCAAAATTAAACACCACTAGCAGATTTTGTTTTTGAAGTGACAAAAGGTGCATGGGACAGTCTAGACAATGAAAAATATTGGGGAATGATTTTGAGGAAAATTTCAGTGCATGAAAATATATTGGTTGATTTCACTGAGTTAGGTAGAAATGAAATTTCATAACTCTTAAATTTTCTATCCAGCTTTTCCGTATTGAATAGTAAGTAAATAATGACCAGTAAGAACTACTCATTGACTGTTGTGTGGGAAGCTCTAGCAGGCTTGACTTAATCTAGGATGGAAAGCATTGATGCCCAGCTACAGGGTTAATGATAATGTTTTTTTTCTTTTGGAAATTCTTTGATGGTTCCATGCTGGTGCTTTGCTAGATAGAAGTATTTGGAGTTTTGGATTGTATTCCCTTTTTAATTTTTAATCCATAATCCAAGTGCCCAAAATTCTTTATTGTCTGTATCATTTTGATAGAATAAGGCTCCCTATAAGGTGAAGTCTTTTGTTTGGACCACAGTAATTTGCAGAATTAATATGAATAATCCGATTCAAACTTGTAGGTCAAATATGGCTTTTTGAGGTGCATCTTAGTTTAGAGGCAAGTAGTAATCTTTCGCATTGTGATGTGGTGTGACAGATTTGGAATACAGTATCTAGCATCTCCAGTGGCAGTGTTTGTTTTAGCTATTAACTTAAAGGGCTTTGGGAGCACTATGACATGTAAAGCCCTTTTGTAGTTTTCTGGTTTTGAAGGCGTGCCTTTTGTCTATGGTAAGAATGGCATGCAGGAGTCTTTAAAAGGGTCTTGACAACAAATTTTCTTTGGAAATGGCTTTTTTCTTGGCCTTCCTGTGGGTTTTCATCTAATTATTTGTTTGCCTTTGGGATGATTACATGTCCGCGATTGATGTATTATTTACTCTTCTCTTCAGTCAAATCCTTCCATAGAAAACATGATGATAGCCCGTCTTACCTGGCTGTTAAACCTCTGTGTTTGTTGGGGTAGTTTTCACTTGGTTGATCACTCAAGTTTTATGAAATAAAATTTTCAATTATGCTCGTCTTTTGCAGATGTCAGTAGACTTGAAGCGCGGGGAAACTCTTCCCATTCACATAAATATGACATTCCCTTCTTTACCTTGTGATGGTTAGCATGGTCCTTTCTTCTTCTTGAAGTTCCTACACGTTTCCTTTTTATCTCTATGTTTATACATAATTTCTCATTCCTTTATCATAATAAAGATTCTGAACAAATTTTTTAATTATTGTGGCAGTATTAAGTGTAGATGCCATTGATATGTCAGGCAAGCATGAAGTGGATCTGGACACAAATATATGGAAAGTAAGGCAGTCTATTAGTCATAACATGTCTTTTTTTAATACGTCAACAATTTCTTGAATTAGGCTCATTGCTTAATTTCGTCAAATTCTTTCCATTCTGAGGAAACAAGGACTCCCTGTTTGACATAATAAATAGGTAAAGCAGATACATTGCTATTGATGATTTTGTTTGCCAAAATGCCAGACAGTTGACTATCTCTATTTTTCTCTTATTTCATTCATTTTTCTAGAATTGCAATGATATAGTACCATGATGCAAAACAGATAAACAAAGAGATAGGCATAAAATGATAACAAATATAATATTTCAATAACCTTAGTAACAGAACATGTCTTAACTCAGAATTTCTTCATGTGATTCCTAACAACACTCCCTTTCAAGCTGGAGAGTGTGTTTAGCATTCTCAGATTTTCTCTCAAATATTCAAACTTGACTCTAGATAAAGCTTTGGTGAGGATATCTGCTACTTGGCATTGGGTAGGTGTCTAGGCAAGGCTAATGATTCCAGAATCAAGCTTCTCTTTGATGAAGTTCTGGTCCCTTCTGTGTAGACATAATGATGATTAGAATTTGTCAATGTTGAGTTTTAGATTATTAGTTAACAAGATGATGCAGATTATATAAAAGATTGCTAACAAATTTGGACGCCAGCAAAATACCTGAATGACTCTAATAATGCGTCACTTTTTGTGTACTTATTTTGCATTCAGTTCTACTCCAACAATAGACCAAATTTGAAATATCTTTTTCATTTTGGATATCCCATTAATTGTTAATTTGATATTTCCAACTTTAGTTTGAATGAAAAATGCATTATCATGCTGGAAATAAAATTATCAATATAAAGTTATTGCTGGGTTAGATTGAAGAAGAGGGACGCACCGTGTTTTTTAACGAGGAGTGAGATAATTTCTTATCTGATTAGCACATTTGAAATTGGAACCAGTGTAAATATGAAATAGCATTATATTCTTCTCCAAATATTTGTATTTACTTAATGGTTTAGATTTGAGTTAATCAGAATAGTTTGGAATTGCCTATTTTGGTCCAATAATCTGTTTTCATAAGACCATCCAAACATACATTGGTAAGCTCTTGTACTGCTGAACTACTGCTGATAAGGAAAAATAAGACTATTCATGAGAATCACATGCTTCATGTATGGATGTAACTTGCAAGTATTCCCCTGTGGATAAGAGTGAATCAAGTTCTAAGTTGTAAGAAAATGAGAGAGAACTAGGTTTTTTGGATGGAGATCTTTGTTATAAAATATGTTGCTGGAACTCTAAATGAAATTGCATTGCTTAATAAGAAATACTGCTGAAGAATATTCAGACAAGATCCATTGGTTATGATTTAGGTTCATTTAGCTGATCTCAATCATTTGAAATTTAGTATTTTTGTTCAAATTGATCATCATAGTTTGAGGATATCTGGACATAGATAACTCTGTTGTATGGGTATGGTTTATTACAATCTTTAAAATTGTAGGATATGCTTATGATAAAATATATCATATAAAATAAAATAACTTCTAGCCAGAGCAATTTTAAATAAGTAATATTTTGCAATGCATAATCAACCAACATAATAATTTGGATTCACTGACATAAATGTATTGCTCATCTAATTTCTTATAATATAGAAATGGAAATACTAAAACAAGGATCTTGTTGAGTTAAATTAAAAGGAATATTCAAAATTATAATAATTAACATAATGTGATATATAGCTGTAGCTGTAGCAATTATCCCATACTTTAAAGAAAAACTATAGTGATTATCACTAGCCTGAGACAATCAATGTCCCCTCTTTTTCTTTTTTTTTTGGTTTAATATTGACTCTATTATATAATTTAAAATATGCTGAGGTCTGCTTCAAAACGCCTTAATCAGTCATAGTCCATCAATGTGCCCATTAACGAACTCCCAAAGACACCATATAAGGGCACTAACCAACTCTTCAGCAAAACAGCAAGTTTGCAACCGTTATAGAGAGAAAATTTTGGCAATTTGTGATAATTAGAAAGAAGGCACTGTGAACCTTCAATGGTTAACTGGAGAAGTGAAGAACAAAGTGATGGTCTTGCCAAATAAGGGAAGACAGAACTTTAGAGAGAGAAAAATACAAAAACAAAAGATTAATGAAGGTGAAGGAGAAAAACAAATGATCTCGGAAACTGATACGTATGGGTTTTGTATTTCACCATCCTTCACTTACTTCCCTAGTCCTTGACTTTTGGAGGGCCGTTGCTTCATAGGTTAACTGTTTACATGATGTTAAAAATTGAGAAACAACTACTTAGCCATCTGATGTTGGTTATGAACTTGTTACTATGACCGGTTTTATAATGAGCAATGATGATTACGGCCGTTTTGAGATGCTCAAACTTGTTTGTTGAGTACAATTATTAATCATTGCTTACGTTTTGGTTCAGTTTCTTTAGATGAATTCTAGCAAGACTGGAGTCTTGTTAAACTTTGTTTTTCCTTGTCTTCTTTGCTTTCTTTGTTTTTGTGGTTGTCTTGTCAGGATTTTTTATCCTCCGTTTTTATTCTTCATCATCTGTTTTCCCCCAAACATCTTTTCACTTATCATTGCACTAACCATTTTGTTGTTGCTGCAGCTTCGCCTGAACAGTCATGGCCATATTATTGGCACTGAATATTTATCAGACCTTGTGGAGAAAGAGCATGAAGCACACAAGCATGGTAATTTGCTATTGCTTTATTCATGTAAATAATTTTTAACTCATTAAAAATTGCCATGCAGTTTTTGTCCTTTGTTGTATTCAATTTTGGGTTATCAGATTACTTATACTAAAAACATGCACAGTCAGTAAATGCTTATGCTTCTCTGACAAGCATTTTCTATTTATGTTTGAATAGCTAACCATAAAGGTCTAAAGAAAAAGGGCTGATGTGAGGGTTTATTTACTTTTGGAGTTACCTATCTGATATATTTATTGAAGATAAGTTTGGTTTTGTAATGAGAACACTGTGAAACCATGTTTTCGCTGAAGTAACAAATCAAGGTTTGAAACCATGTTTTCCAAAACGCTATAAATGGTGGGAGGAAACTTTTCTTAATTCTGCTGGTTCTTGCTGCTTGCCTGCTTCATTACTCACTTTTGATGTAATTTCGCACACAGTTAATTGTTTATTGATGTAAAATCTATACTATATATCTATATATAATATAAAATTTACAAAAAGTCAAGCTATTTATAAACCACGAGCAATGCAGCTCATCTTAGACTCTATGTAAAGTATGGGTCCCATATTTTATTTTAGGATAAAAACTGAAATATGATGAGTGAGAAGAATTGCACAAACACCTTTTTTGCGGCAGGGCTTCTCTTCTTTTATCTGTAGTTTTAGAGAAATAGAAATTAAGTTCGAGATAAACTCTAAAGGTAATGATAGAAGATAGTTCCATGACTTAATAAAATCCGCAACTTGCACTAACACCTCATGATGAAAATTATGCAAACTTGGTGCAAGCAAAGCCAAAATGAAGAGAAAAACACCAAACTGAGATAAAAAGAAGTCAGACTTGGAAACTAATCAGCATTCTCCTCTTGAAAGTTGGTGTTTTTGATGGACGAGACACTTTGGGCACTAGCTATCTGATGGATACTTGGTATTATAGGATACTAAATCCCACGTTGAGTAATATTTCTTAATGAGGTATTTAATAGGGTGGGTTTTTCCACCTCAACAGCTAACTTTTGGTGTAAGATTCCCCATCCCACTTTGATACCAAAGCCAGATTGTTGGTAGTTCTAGATAGGGCTATCCATGTGGGTTTTGACCGGTAGGAGCCGAAGTGAAGTGTGATGAAGTATGTTTGGACGTTGGCTTTCATGGGGGTCAATTGATGGAGACTTGGTGGTTTGAGATACTAAATTCTACCTAGAGTATTATAGGATGCTCAATGAGAGTATTATAGGATGCTCAATGGAGTATTTAAGTGTGTGGGTTGTCCCACATCAACAACTAGCTTTTGGGGTACGATTCCTCATCCCATTTAAGTATCCATCACCATCCCTTTCCTAGGTAACTCTTCCCACTCTTTGGGTGCCACTTTTGTTGGTTTTCACTTAGAAGTATAGTGGTCTTGGATCCTTTGGGATATCATGCAACATTTAAAAGTTGGAGAATATTTTGTCACAGAATGAAATCAGAGTTACGCTAGAGCAAAGGATGTGGAAGCTCTCTCAGAAACGTGGTCGAAGATCTAACCTTGTAAACTAAGTTATGATGATTATCGAGGTTTTCAAGCACACCTGCTCTGTGGGAACCCATCTCTTGTCCAGCTTGTAATGGGAATGTTGAAAGTGGTTTACTAATTTAACTGACTAAATCCCTGTTTTAGTGAATTTCTACTTAACTCTGTCCTGTCTTCAATATCTGGGGCAATTATGAATAGCTTGTAATTTGTTCAGAAGGAGTGAGATGAAAGAGTAGGCTCCAGGTTCTGAGGCTGGATGAATTATCAATAAAACAACAATTATGGTACATATTCAGGAAATCTATTGCAAATGACTAATTTTATTGTTGGCAGGAAAAGACATCCAAGAATAATTAATTCCATTCTTTAGGTTTTTGTTATTGTGCTTAGTATGAAGTGGTACGTTAAAAGAATAATTTCACAGTTTTATTATGCATAGTAACGAATGTAAATCTCACATTTGAAACAGATCATGGAAAGGATCATCATGAGGATTCTGAAAATAAGATTCATCTACAAGGCTTTGATGAGTCTACTGAAAATACCGTCAAGAAGGTGAAGGAAGCAATAGCAAATGGGAAAGGATGCCGGGTAAGAATTCCACATATCATGTCAAGGGCCATGTCAACCTGTTGAATGGAAAAAAGCTGACTTTTAATTTGATTCTCTTGTAGGTTTATGGTGTTTTAGATGTCCAGAGGGTTGCTGGAAATTTCCATATTTCAGTTCATGGACTAAATATATATGTTGCACAAATGGTAAGATTTTGTTCCACCCTCATTGGTCTTGTTAGTTTTTTTCTTTTTTTTTCTTTTTTATAACCGGTCCCAAGCTTGGATAAAGGAGGAGGGTTGTCTTAGGCCCTCGACAACCAACATAAAACTCCGTTGAATCTTTTAGTAGCCAACATCACCTAGTGGGATTGTGGCTTGTTTTCTTATTATATATAATGAAAGAGTCAAATTCATTAAAATAAAGAAACAGCATACATTGGTAACACAACAAAGACACACATATAGACATAACATTTTAGGCTCCTTCATACATATCAAACTGGGGCCCAAATAAACATTGAAAACATACGACACATTAATGGACAACAACAAATGAAAGGCATATCTTGGGTGAAGTCCAATCAGATTTGGAAAGTACTCCAAGCTGGATGTAAGTTTTGTTAGCTATTTTGTCAAGTGATTTGAAATATACATATAGGAATTCTTGACAAGCTTCACTGTTCTGAACAGTACATGTGACTAGAGGTACCACGTCACATATTGTAATGGGTTGTATTGTTCTCTCTAACAGGCCATGGCCCAAGGGGTGTGGCTCCAACAGTCCCAAATTTCTGTCATCAGTGAATGGCACAGATGATATTAAGGATCCATAGTAAAGGATTTTATTTCCTTCTTCAGAACTTATCTAAGAGTAGAATATCCTGTCAAAAAAGGGGTGAAAATCTTTTCCTTTTCCTTTTTTTTTTTTTTTTGCCAACGGGGAAAATCTTTTCCTTTTGCATTAATTTTCTAGGGAATTATTTAAGGGATTGATTCCATTCTTATAGGCGGATAGAAGTGTTTACTGTTATAAAAACTGTCATGGATTGCTGGTTCGACTAAAAAACCGGTGAATCAGCTGCTATTTGGTCCATTTAACTATTAAAATTAGACAAAAAGAAAACTGGTAAAAAATCATTAAAGGCAATCAAAACTAGATAAACTGTTAAAATCAGACTAATCTACGGGCTAACTGGTTGAGAAATAAACCTCTAAATACAGACCTGATGAGAGCCCAAGGACCTTGGCAGGTAGTGGAGGAGCATTAGTGATCTATTTGAAGCTGCAAGTCCTTGTCCTCTCCCTTGTTTTGGATGATATGGGACCGTGACTTTATCTCTTTTGGCTCATCTGACCTCAATTTACCCACGCCACACTTCTATTTCCTAGAATTATATTCATGCATGCTTTTCTTTTAATTATAATATATATTGGCTGGTGTAAATTTTCTTAGTTAAGCTACACATTCGGTAATCTTAAAGAGAAAAAAGAAAAATTTAATCAATGTATTTTGATGCTAAAAGTTTCCATGACTGGATCTTTTTCACCATACAATCTTTCATTATGAATACCAATCTTCACAAACAGGGGAAAAAGAAGAAAGGAAAAGAAAAGAAAAAAGCCTTTCTCCAAGTCCATCCCTCTCTCTTTCTCTGCCTCATGATCCTTATCTTTAATAATTCCATTCCACCTTTGCTGTTGCATTAGGGTTAATACTCCTCTGGTCTTAAATATAAGACCTATTTAACTAATTTGATTAGATTAAGGAAGTTAGTTGAGTTAGTTATTATAGCATATTTTTCTTAAAGCACTTTAACCATCTTCCTTAACTCTTTCTTTCCTTCTCTTACTTGATTATTGTTGAGAGTATCAATAGGGGTAATTTGATAGAGTTGATAAATTTGGAAAATAGATCATATATTTAGGACCAAGACCAACTCACTAATTATGTCATATATTTAGGACCAGAGGAGTACAATTTTTAGTCCTTATAGTTTTCTCTCATTTTAGTTTTAGTCTCTAGTTTTGAACTATAGGTTTTGGTCACTCAAGTTTCTTTCTTTCTAAAACATTAGTCCCTATATTTTAATAAAATCCTAGACCATTATACTTTCTGCCATGCTTTTTGGGTTTATCTTTCACGTTTAAATTGTGGTTTAAAACTAATTGTTGAGGAGCACAAGTATTCAAGTTGTAGATCCAGCTTGAGGGGGAGTGTTGAGATGCGTTAGTTTAGAATTAATTATTATATTTTGTTAGTTATTTAATTAATTATCTAAAAATTAAATTTGGATATTATTTAGGATTAGATTTGAATATTAAATTATCATATCTTAAAAGAATAAATCTTAGATATTAGGATTATGATAGATTCTAGGTTTAGCCTATTAGCTTATATTTTTGCCTATATAAAGGCTTATTTGTATTCTCATTCATTCAAAGATTAATAATATTTTAAGGTTTTTCCCCTCTACTTTCAATCCTTCAAATCTCCACATGGTATTAGAGCAGGAATATTAAATCTTGGTTAAGGACTTGATGAAGAAGAAGAAAAAGAAGAAAAATGCCAAGCTTGAAGAGAAGGCGTGCCTTCAAGTGAAGATTAATTATATATGATGGAAGAGGGTAACTTGGGTCTCTTCCCACAAAATCTCATACCTTATGGGATTAGTTCATCTACCTCAAGTGAGGTTAGATTAGTATGTAAACCCAAGTGGGTTACAATGGAAAAGGGTAACTTGGGTCTCTTTCCACAAAATCTCATAGGTTATGGGATTAGTTTATCTACTTCAAGTGAGGTTAGATTAGTGTGTAAATCCAAATAGGTTACCATGATTGTATGAGCAAGTTGCTCTATGTTGGAAGAGGATAAATTGTGTCTTTTCTAGCAAGATCTCATAGGTTATGGGATTAGTTCATCTCTCTCAAGTGAAGTTAGATTGCTGTGTAAACCTAAGTGGGTTACCATGATTATATAAACATGTTGCTCTTGAATAATACATATGATTCTTCATCAAGCTCTTCTCTTGCAAATATTCTTGCTTGGCATCCAACAATGATGTTCTTCGTCAAGTTCGCAATTTTGTCTTAAGATGCAAATTCAAGATTTAATTAACTTCATTTAAGCGGTCACTACTGGTTTAAGCATTCAAAGTTCTGGTTCTTCTGTAATGATGCTGCTCACATCCAAGTTGCCTCCCAGCTTGAGGGGGAGTGTTGAGAAGCACAAGTATTCAAGCTGTAGATCCAGCTTGAGGGGTACTGTTGAGATGCGTTAGTTTAGAATTAATTATTAATTAATTAATATTATATTTTGTTAGTTATTTAATTAATTATCTAAAAATTAAGTTTGGATATTATTTAAGATTAGATTTGAATATTAAATTATCATATTTTAGAAGAATAAATCTGAGATGTTAGGATTATGATAGATTCTAGGTTTAGCCTATTAGCTTATATTTTTGCCTAGATAAAGGCCTATTTGTATTCTCATTCATTTAAAGATTAATAATATTTTGAGGTTTTTTCCCTCTACTTTCAATCCTTCAAATCTCCACCCCAATGATTTTGCAAAGCGGGATCCTTTCTTGGATATGGTGGTGTATCTTCTGTTATTTGTTTTCTTTAGCTACGCAGAGTCTAAACTGAGCTTGAATGCCCTGGATTTATTTAGAATTTATCTTAATCTTCAAGTGGATTATTTACATAAGTTACTTCAATGTGATTTATTTAAGATTCTTTATCAGAAGTCTTATTCAGTACTGGTTTTCTGCAGATTTTTGGAGGATCAAAGAATGTGAATGTAAGTCATGCCATCCATGATTTTTCATTTGGCCCCAAGTATCCAGGACTTCACAATCCATTGGATGGGACCACGAGAATTCTGCATGATGCCAGTGGCACATTCAAATATTACATTAAGGTTAGAATATTGGTTTCTCTTTAGAATAATCTATTAACCTGGTCTAGATAACATTCTTTCTATTCTCTATACATTTTGGCCCTCGTTGAATACTCTTTTCTAATAGGTTTGTTCTTTGCAGAATGCCAACTTACCTGTCAATTTTTCAATTGATAAATCTTTATAGAACATTAACACCTATTTTTAGGTATGTTTAACTCCAAGAAACATTGCAAAGTCTGGCCCTATAAATATTTTAATCTCAGACACGGCTTGTACACAATTGACCCCAAATCACTGGAGAATAAGCCAATTGTCCTATGGCCTAGTGGCATTAATCTCGCTCCCATATGTGGGTTTGATCCTGCTAAAGCTAGTTTCAGCTTACCTGTTGTACTAAAAAACTGGAGAATAGTTTGACTAATACAGAGCACTAACTTATTATTCAGTAGAATTAGACAGACGAATAGTGCAAGGTACTAAAAATATGGGATAGTGCTGTTCAGGTGATGGAAAAGGGTGCATAATATACATTGGAGCTTTGTCGGAGAAAAGGGTAAGGCTGGATCACCATTAGAGAAGTGAAGGAGCTTTTTAGTTTTCACCCTGAAAAGATATAGAATAGAATGAGTTGAGGTCGATTTGCATTGTTCCCTCTTGTCTGCCATCTTAGAGAAGAAACGGAGATGCTAGATTACCTGTTGGATTGATTACAAATTTTCATGGTTAAAATATCAAACCACTCAAGTAAATATATTTCTGCAATTGAAGCTGCTGGAAGATACAATATAATTTTTGGCTGTTGTAATGCAGGTTGTTCCAACTGAATACAGGTACATCTCAAAAGAAGTTTTACCTACTAATCAGTTCTCAGTTACAGAATACTTTTCCCCCATGAATGATCAAGATCGGACCTGGCCAGGTTGGGGCTTGTGTGTAAAGTTGACGGAGTTTACTTCTGACTCTTTGATTCTGATCATCTCTTCCATTTTGTGCTCTGCAGCGGTGTACTTCTTGTATGATCTATCACCTATTACCGTCACAATTAGAGAAGAGCGCCGTGGTTTTCTTCATTTCATCACTCGGCTTTGCGCAGTGCTGGGTGGAACCTTTGCCTTGACAGGTTTTTTCTCTTAATCACTCACTGATTATGCTCTGTTTATAAGGGTATTCATAGGTTCGGTTCAGTTTCAAACAAAGACTAAAATTCTGCTCCAGCTTAATCGCTCACTGATTATTATCTGTCTTGCATGCCATGTTAATATTATAACTGCAGTAACTCCAGAGTATGACTTGGTCCCTTCACATACTGAAGAAAAACTATTTGGAAATTTTATGGAATGACCTGACCTTTTATTTTTGTGAAATCGGACCAAAGTACTCTGTCTTAAGATATAACTTAATTATATGCTTATCTCTTATATAATTAAGATGTAAACTTACTTCCTTGAAATTAAAAATAATTATCTTTTAAATCTTAAACAGAACATTTTGCGAATGCCTATGTTTCCAATACTTAAGTACTTTCTTTCAAATGATTTTGAAATTTGAATTTTTTTTATTTATACCAATAAGAATACATTTTATCTTTATAATGTTATAAAAATAGATATGGCAATCCACGTGGAAAAAAATGGATATGGCTGTTGTGTATTTCTGTCAAAATGAATTCAGTTATAATTTATTTTTTTACTTAGAAAAGTGTATATATATATTTTTGAATTATTCTCTTTTAAAACTATTTAAAAAGAACTAAAGAGGCTTAAATATAGCGGAAAATGTTAATTTCTCACATGACAAACTAAGGTTCGAAATCCTATTAGGAAGAGATATCTACGTTTAGTGTCTAACAGTACTTTAAATATAATTGTTTCTAATAAGGGAATTCCTATGTATTATTTAAATTTAATTCAGATTTTTTTTTCTTATCGCACCTTCCACATCTCTTGCATATATCTTTGTGATTATCATGATGCATGTGTAAACTCTAGTATTACATCTACAGGGATGCTTGACCGTTGGATGTACAGACTTGTGGAATCCATAACTAAACCAAAGTCGAGAAGTGTATCACGGTAGAATCATAACCCTTACATCATCTTCAAGGAAGTTCAGGCATGAGGTTGAAAAATTCAAAGCCACCTTTTTTATTTAAAAAATGGCGGTGAAGTTGAAACAAAGAATTTCCTCTTCTTCTTTTTTTTAACGAGAAAAAATTGGATATGTGCGGTCACATCATATAATATAATCCTCTTTTTTGTATTAGCTGACCTCAGTGGATAGCTTCTAATTATGTTTGTTGTGGAAATCATAGTTTCTTGTTTGACCTATATTTCTAGGGGGAAAAGGAAATTTTCTTTTTAAACTTGAGCCCATCTCATATTAAGAGGAATTATATATAATATTAATTTTGAAACTTCTAGAAAGTATCAAGGTTTGAGCTCAAGTTAGAGAAGTATTTAATAACGTACTGAAATTGGGCTGTCTTGGAATTGGTTAAAACAATAGTTTAATAGTTAATGGTTTAACCATGATTAAAATAATATAATATAATTTAATTTAGTTTAATATATAAAAGTATGTATATATGGTTCTAAAGAATAATATTTAAATAAAAAAATATTGATTTATAAGTAAATGAAATATTTATGTATAAGTTACATACAATCTAGCAAAACAGTTGCCAAAGTACAAATATGAAAGATTATTATTTTTTTAATTAAAAATAATGTTTTAGGTTTAGGAAGGAGAGTAAAAAAACTATAGAATTTAATTTAATTGACTTGTCTAAAATTTTTGATCTAACCGACAGTTTATCGATTTACTAGTAAGTGATTTGAGTTAGGTTTTAATGTCATTGTATGCTATTAACCAGATGAGTTTGAGGGCAACAGAAAAAAAACTACAATAGCCAACTAGATAGTTGAAATGGAAGTGGTGGGCAAATGGCTAAAATGGCAAAGGGGTTCTCTCAAATTGTGGAAAATTCAGAACATGGAACAAGACAACAAATGAGAAACTGTCAAAGTATGCCTATAAAATAAGACAGCACAAACAACACCCTCTGTTTCGTCAACTCAACACAACTTTCATTAGACTTTTTAATATCACCTAACCTACCTTTCCCTTTACAACATCCAATGCTCTTGCTTGCTTTTTTCAAAATATTTTTGGTACCAATAGTACTACCTTTAGGACTTAATATAAGATCTATTTAATTAACTTGAGTAGATTAAATAAATAAGATCTATTTAATTAACTTGAGTAGATTAAATAAATAAGATCTATTTAATTAACTTGAGTAGATTAAATAAATTAGTTAAATTAATTATTTGTAATGATCCCCTAAAATACCCATTTTAATCATATATATTTGAACTACCCTTAATAGAAATTCCCTTAATATGTGTAATTATATAGGGATATTTTGAAAAAAAAATTTATAATTTTGAGAGACAAAATAGATTGATTAAGGTCTTATAGGACTAAAGTAGACTCTTCATATAACTTTTTTATTCAAAACCGAAGGGAGTATTTCTCACTAGAGCATTAATTCCTTTCAAAGTATAAAGATCACATAAGTAAGTATTGTCCATTACAATAAGGTCCTTTTCATATACATAGGTCTAACACATTGTTTAAGTGTGTTGTTTACAGCTCTTCGCCATATTATTCACGCTCCATAGCTCTCTATTGTACTCTACATAGTCTCCATAATTTTCCTTGCATTTTCACTATATATTTAACTCCATGGAATACCTTTATATATATATAATTATCTGACTAAGTCATATTTGAGTATTGTTAGAACCAATTAAGAATAACTTTTTTAAAGGCGTTTTCTGCGTTCACAAAAAGTCAAACTTAAGACCTTGTGCTTAGGCAATCGAAACCCTATCCCTTAGGACTAACGCGTGCTGGTGGAATAGCTTTATTCTTTATTAATAGTGTCTGAATTCCCAATAATGTATTTGGTTTCTTATTTGCATAAAGTTTCATTTCCTCCAAACTCTAAATATTCCTACCTAGTGTTTCCATTGATTCTATGACCTCCTTGAGCTTATGATTAAAATCGTTTGACCTATGGTTGCTATCTTCAAACTTATGGTCTCTTGTTTAGGTCAACTCCTCAAGCTTATGGTCCATATACTCCATTTGAGCCCTTTCATATTTCTCATGCTGACTTTGTGTGTCTCGCTGAAGTAATTCATTATATATAGCTCTTTCACTTTTCAACATCCAATACTCAAGTTTTCATCAAGTATTGTACGTAGCCATGTTCTTGCATTTCTCATTTTTTATTTGGCTTCTTAACATAGTTTGTTATTTTGATGATTATATTGTAAAACTCTTGCAAAACCAAGTCATTTTTGAGCCAATGCTCTCTCTTTTTGTTTTTAGAACTTCATATTGTATATATCTATTCCTTGAAAGGGCTTTTTTTGAGCAATTTTAGTCCCCACTTGGTTGATTGATTTGCATCAAGGTTAATTTAATTATATGGTTAAATAGCAAATTTGTTATGAATGTTTTCCATTAGGTGCAATTGGCATCTTTAACTTTCGATTAGATTCACTCGTCGTCCATTTGCTAGCTTGCAGCCCCCAAAGGCAAGTGTCATTGGCAAAAACCTTACAGTGGATAAGTCATGTGGGACACCTTAAGAAATTACCAGCAACCGAAGGGTATAATCCTTTATAAATGACTTAAATACGTAACTAAGTATTGAAAGTGATAGGGTAGTCTTGCTATCACTATCTACTAAAATTCTACCCAAGTTATTTCCATTTGTCCCTCCCACCGTGAGCTAGTCCATGTTGCAAATATGCACACAATTAAACACGCACGAGCCTAGTTAGACCTACTCATGGACATGTCTGGACTTGCTCACAGGCAAACAAAGGAAAAATTCGAACTTCGCGAGCACTCAGGCACAGTTGGTTTTACGCTCAAGCAACCTCGGTCAAGGTTGCTAATCATAATTTGAGAATTCAAGCCCCTCTTGAATGTGCATGACACGTTATCATATCTTTCTTCTGACTTGAACATTGACAACCTAAAAATATTGTGCCAATAAAAATTTAGTATACCAATTGCTTATTTAGAAAAACTTTTGGGACAAAAATTATTTAACTAATGATTAACATTGGTCAAATACTACTGTGGGGCAACGTTGTACCATTTTTAAAATTTGTAGGGAAACATTACTCCATTCAAAAGTTAAGGATATATCCATCGTCTGTGAGTTTAACTGGTGAAGAGGTGAGACATGCGATCATTTAGAGCGTATTCGATCCCTAGGGAGTACAATTTGGTTGTAGTTCTAGTCACGACACTTGGGGAGGCATCCTAACTCCTGAGTGCCTAAGTTTACGCCTGAGGGTAATAGACGGCTCGTCTTGCCTGATATTGGTATCGCCTAGGAGGAAGAAAGATTTTGCCATACCCTTAAATCGTAGGTAAATCTAACTATTTTTTTAAAAAAAAAATTACTAAAAAAAATGTTAAGGATATCCATTCAACTTGGCGAAATACTTTTAAAGAAAATTTACCCTTTAACTTTAATTATATGCTAATAAGTTCTCTATTTAGGATTAGCAATTGTGTTTATCATACCCTAACTATTTTTAGGCCACTATTATGAACTAAACATTAACATAAGGTTTTTATTGATTGATATAATTTATCATTTTACTCAATACTCTTCCTATTAAGCTTCAAATTCAGGAGTCTTGGGAGAAGTTGTAAAATAATTCAACCTTTTTGTAAGCACCCCAGTCCATGTATAATCAATGGAAAAAGGGATTTTCTTATTGCACAAATTGACGTTTATACTAACATCTAATATATTCTTTTTATAATCACAACACTAATTATTATATTTAATTATCAATAGGGTTAGGTCTAACAGAATGAACTGGCCACTCATAACGTGATGAACTAAAGTTTAAACTCTTGTTAAGAGAAGTGCCAACGTTTAGTACTTAACAATATTTTGAACATGATTACTTTTGATAAGAGATATTTGTGTTTATCCAAATATATAAGATAGTTGTGTTTATCCAAATATATATATTTAATTATATTTTTCTTAGAAATATAAAAAAAATTTGTTATTTATAAAATCAGTTCCTTAGTTCTATTTTTTGTGACAGATGGGTTGGCCTAGCAGTCGACGATGAGGGCATATTGAACTAAACTACCACATTGTTGAGTCAAACACACGTGCAGATTATAGCTTACCTAAATGAAAGTGACTTGACTCATTCAATCGTTTTTTATATATACATTTCTTTTTCTTTTTATTTTGAAATTTATACAATAAAATAAAAGAAATTCTAATAGAATCATAAAATCCCTCAAACACGACTTCAAAGTTGTCTTTAAGTAGGATTTTTCATTTTCAAATTGTGGTTACACATATAATCTTTTTTAAATTGCAATAAATCCATTTGTGAAGTGTTAACATTTACTTATTATTATTTATTATATTAAAATTTTAACAAATAAATAATATATATATTTGAAGTTACATATTTGGAAATTTTTAGTTTGATTTTATTTGGCTGGATCATATTTAAATCATACAAAAGCCATCAAGCCGAACAAACAAGGAACACCAATCTGGATTGGTCGGATTATTTGGCTATAAAAACATTTCTAGCGGTAATTTTTACCACATAAAAGACCAAAATCAAGTGTTGAATTGTTTGAATTAACTTTTTTTTAAATAAAATCTAGATGTTATTGGTTTCATAAGCTCAGCAAGAGTAGAGGCAATTCTTTAGATTCTAAAAATATTTATAAAAATATTTATAGATTACTCACTAATTTAATAAGATCATGTCAATGATAACAAGATTAACTATTATTAATCATGATGGGTTTAATATTTTTTTGAGCAAATTGCTAATATACTGTTATTCCTTGAGTTTGGTCTCAGGAGTTTACCAGGATTCATAAAGCGTTTATAAAAATATTTACATATATATTGTCTACTAATAAAATCTTTATATTAGAAGAAGGATTAACTATTATTAGTCTTAAGAAAATGTTTTTACCAATTTAACCACAAGTTTAGAGTTTTTCCTAAAGAAATTTATAATACTATTTTTTTTCGTAAGTTTAGCCTTTAGAGCTCACCGGGATCAAGTATGTATCTACACTAAAAAAAAAATTATAAAAATATTTATAAATAGTCTATAAATAAGATTTTTACATATCATTCATTCAGAATATTCTCATATTGGGATAAATTGTTATTTGTCTTAAGGTAATGTTATTACCGATTTAACCAGTGGTTTCACATTTTCTTAATTAAAAAAATAAAAAAAATTATTATTGTTTGACTTTTTTTTGTACAAAAAAGTTTAAGTAGGCTCAGTACTAATCCCTCACTAAGGGTAGAGCACAGCTCTATGACTTAGAGAGAATTTATAGGAGACTTAAGAGAACGCTTACTAAAAGCTCTATGACTTAGAGAGAATTTATAGGAGACTTAAGAGAACGCTTACTAAAGAAGTCATCACAATAATAATAAAAATCTAAACATTGTTTGATTTTTTTTTTGTTACAAAATTTTTTAGAAAGGGGTTGAGTTCATCCACGGGCAGTGCGAAGTCTCCTTTCCTCTTAGGCGATACTAATGTCAGGTAAGGTGAGCTATCTATTATTCTCAAATATAAATTTAGATACCTAAAAATTAAAATATCTTATTAAATATCGCGACTGAAATCACACCAATAAGGTGGTATTGCTTGAATTTTGATGTGCCGTGTGAAAATAATTATGGGCTGGTTTAAAGTCAAAAGGCCCATCATAATTTGTACGAATGGAGATACGAGGAACCAAGTCAACTTACGTAAAAGAGCTTATGTATCAAAAAAAAAAAAAAAGAGCTTATGAATTCTTAGCAGCAGTCACCTACTCTTTTAATTTATTTCCTTCAATTATTTATCTTTTTCCGCTTTTTACACGTTTGAAACTTACCTCTTTAGTCCAAACAAACCCCAAAAATTATTCATTATAGAAATACTACAAAACGATGATAATTATTATATTGTATAGGAAATTCAATGAAAAAATTTATCTGTAAAAGAAAATCAATATAAAATAGAAAACATACCAAAATTCTCATTATTATTTTTTATAACTCTTTAGAATACATAGTATCTGGCACTTTTTCTAGACCATACAATTCTCATTATGTATAAAGTGTATAAATTATCTAGGGTTACTATACAAAACACAAAGATTTAGCAATTAAAATAAAAATTTACAGGAGTTATATTGTTTATAAATTATGAGTACGTACTATCGCATTCTTTGTACAAATATTTCTTCATTTATATAATTCAAAAAATTGATATAACATATAATAAAAATTTGTATTAAATCATATTATTTATAAATTAATGGTATAATTTACTTAATAACCTCATGTAATGAAAAAAAGTTCTAATAAAATATAAAGGAAAAATTAATCCATAAGTCATTATAGCTTTTCTTAATTTTAAATCAAGTCTATGTAGTTTATTTTGTTTGCATTGGACTCATGTTATTTGATGTGTAAAATGAAATGAAATAGATTTCATAAAGTTCATGAAATTCTATAAATTAAAATTAACTATTTAGATACTATAATAAAAAATATAAAGATTTAATTTCAACAGAATAAACTACATGACTTTAATGTTAAATTAAGATAAACAATGGGCGGATTAATTTTTCTAAGTATAAAATATATAAGTTTTATTGTTTATGAATCGTAAATAGTATAACTCGTTTATTAGGTTTGTGTAAAGCATCGGAACCCATCTTGCAATTCACATGATTTATAAATTAAGAAAAATTATAATTATAATAATTGGTTTTAAAGCTTATAAAAGACCAATCCTTGATTTTTATTTGAATTTAAACAAAAAAAAACCTTTACAACAAAAGGTATCTAGAAACGTAGCCCGCAATTCATCTAATAAAGAAAAAAAATAAAATAAAGATAATAAAATAAAAAACAAAGAAAAATAAAATAAAAAGGAAAAAAAGAAGTGTGAACTATAAATAATTAATATTTTACAGAGGTTGGTCAACAATTCTCCCAAGTTAGCACCTAATTGTCTGCTTTATGTCACTCTCTTCGATCCCCACCAGAGCAAAATGCTTCCCCTTGTTCCCATTGAACCAGATGAAACCAAATTAGGGTTTCTCAACAGTAAACAACTTCTTCTTCTTCATCAGATAGATTTCTCAGAAACGACCTAAGCTTCCATGATCCATAACAAACCCACCAATACCAAGATCAGTAGCATTATTCGAACCTCTTTGATTATTATTGTTATTACTATTAGTGCTTAGTCTTTGAAAAAACCTACTCTGATCTCCAACTTCTGTGTTACTACTGGGGAATGCGAGGTTTTGCGGCTGAAACATCTGCGGTTGTTGCTGCTGAAGATGGTGGTAACCTGCTGGTGGGCCGACCATGAGCCGGGTTGGGCCTATTTGGGCCTGTCGTGGGCCGAGGCCGAAGCCGAAGCCCAGACTCGCCAAGCCTGATGATGCTGAAGATGATGGAGTGGGGGCAAAGGGTGCACTTGGACCGCCGGTGAATTGCTGCACCATGGCACGGAAGTTAGTGGTGTCTGTGTTGAGGAGAGTGGTGGGAGTTCGGCGGGAAGCCCGGGAGCGTCGGCGGATGGGCTTCGCGACTCGGCCCTCGGGGCTGAGGTTGTGGTGGGTGGACGTGGATGCTGATGAGGTGGAATTGAGCATGCTGGGCGGTAGTGGCGGGCTGGAGGCTGTCACGCTGGTAGTGGAGACGACGGTGGTTACAGCGGTGGCATCGGAGATGGAAGACGGAGGCACGCCGTGGAAATCTTGCTGTTGTTGGTAGAATTGAAACCAGTCGTTGGAGGCAGACATGTTGTCACTCACGGTCATGGCCATGAAAGTTGAGAGAAGAGGAAGGAGGAGGAGGAGAGGGGGAAGAGAGAAAGAGTAGAGAGAGACAGTTGAATAATGTATTGGGTAAGAAGGAAAGAAATGTCTGTGTTGGGGGTATTTATGGTTGTTGGTCAAAGGAAGGAAAGGTATGGAAGATCGTGACCGTTGATTTAAGATGACCGGTAGATTCCAAGGCTGCTGCACGTGATGTGGTACGTGGGGCTGTGGCCCAATAGAAGAAAACGAAATCAGAAAATTCACACCATATTAAGCTCACTACAAATTTATAATCTTCTTTATACATTCGGTCGTAAATCTAGAAATTAAATAAAAAATTTATAAATATTAAGAATTAAGAATATATAAAGTATTTATTTTAATTATTAAAATTAAAAACTATTTCTTTTAAAAAAATCTTTATATTTAAATTTGAGACTTTATATTTAAATAATCACAATTTATTTCACCAACACCATAGATAGAAAACCTTTTAATAATATATAATTAATAAAAAAAATTTAAAAATTATAAATTTTAAAAATAAAATAAATTAAAATCTTATTTAAGATAAAAATAATCTTTTTTATAAATTTTTATTATTACTATCCATACCTCTAACCAATTAGTTGTAAAATAATTTAATTATAAAGTGACCATTTAAATTTATCAAATTAGTATTTTTTATTAATAAAATTAATAATATTAACATTAAGAAACTAAAAATATATTTTATAAATTAAAAAAATTAAATTAAAATTTAATTGAAACTTAAATAATGAAACATGTACTTTAGCCTAGCACGTTATTCTTAAAGAAAAAAATACAAAATGTTTTATTTAATACTTTAAAGCGCAAGGCTTTCAATTTATCTTCTAATAATTTTTTTTTAGAAAATTGATTTATCAATTTATTTTACTGATTTTTTAGCGCAAGGCTTTCAATTTATCTTCCAATAATTTTTTTTAGAAAACTGATTTATCAATTTATTTTACTGATTTTTAGATTAAATTAAATATTTATTTTTATAAAAAATGTTCATTTATTTTAAGAAAAATCCTAAAAAGATATTATTTAAATTTAAAAAAATCCTAAAAAATACTCATTTAAATTTTAAAATTTCGTTTACTACATTTTATAAGTTATTTATAACTTTTATAAAGCTATTTATATTTTTTTTTTAAAAAGTCTTGATTTAAAATTTTAAAATTTAAATAGACATTTTTTAGATTTTTTTTTTAATTTTAAAATTATAAATCAGTCTATTTATTAAACTTTTAAAGTTATTTATTATTATTGTAAAAAAAAAATATTTATTTTAAGAATTTTTTATTTACGATTTTAAAATTTAATTATTTTTTAAAAAATTTTCCTTTATTTTATCTTCTATGTAACCATTAAATGACGATAAAAAGGAATATCCGGGAAAAGATATGACATAAGTCTACTAATTTAGCCCTACAAGTACAACTGCTTTTACTTTAAACTGCATTAAATTAATGTCAGCTAAAAAATTTATCTTGAGTCAAAAATTATTTATAAGAAAAAGAACTTGAATTGAAAGACTTGTATTTCACATAATCAAACAGTATATATAAAGTAATCTTCTAACGACAGAGACTTATCTTTATTTAGTTAAAAAGATTCTAAAACGAGTTGAATTAACCCCACAAAAAAATTTAGTTGGGTCAACTTCTATTTCTATAATACAGTATTATTATTTTTTCATATTTTAAATATAAAAATAGATAATTAATCTATTGATATTAAAAAAATTAATTAAAATAATTATTTATAAAAATATATATTGATTTTTCTAAAATACTATTTTTAATAATTTATATTGTAAAACTACTCTTATAATGAAAAGTTTTTTTTAATATGTATAATCATTAAGTAGAGTTTAATTAAAAAATATTATAAATTTAAAAAATAAAATAAAATAAATTATTATATTTAATATTAAAGAAAACTCATCTATTAAATTTTATATCTATTAGAAACAGAGGAGCAGTAGACTATAAAATAATATGTAATTGTCAATTTAGGGATTGGTGATTGTCATACTATTCAAAAGCAAGATAATAAGAAACAAAAAGAGGGGTTGGCATCTTAGGGTTTGGATTAGCTTTTGGAGAATAGATTTTGGGAAGAATAGATTCTGGAGAATAGACTTTGGGTAGAATAGATTTTGGGAAGAATAGATTTTGGGAATAAAGATGTTTGGATGATTAGTAGTAGAATTACTTTTTATATTGGTAAATTACTAAAAAGGGTATGATATGATTAAAAGTAAGAGAGGTGAAAGATGATAGAGAAGAAAGAGGAGAGAGAAGAGAGTGTAGAGAGGAGAGAGGAGAGAGAAAAAGAGAGATAAGAGAGGAGAGAGGAAAGAGAAAAAGAGAGAGGAGAGAAGAGAGAGGAGAGATAATAGAGAAAAGAGATGAGAGAGAGTGTAATAAAAAGTAAGGGTATAATAGTAATTGGATAATTCAAAACCTAAGTTTCAAAGAAAAAGCTATTTTCAGTAGCTTATTCAAAACTTAGGTTTCAAACCGAGGTTTTGCCCAAAATTAATTCTCAACAAAAATTACTGTTTGTGTAAAAAAATTTTAAACCGTAGTTTTACCCCAGAATTCATTTTCAAACCTAAGTGCTAAACAGGCACTTATAGGGAGAGAGCTTCTAGAAGCCTTTAAAAAAACTTGATTTGACTCAAACGGTGTCGTTTGGTATGGGGCAAAAGAGGGGATGCATCTCTCTACAGCGTTTCTTGCATGGTTCCAGGAAGCATCCCTGAAGACGCCAGCCATGTCATGTTGACGTCACGAAGGGTATCGGACACGTCATCATGTCAGGCATGTGGAGAAGGTAGGTGACTTAGTCTCCCTCCACAAATACGAATGTGGATAAGACTTGACAAGATTGAAGAAGCTGCGAGGTACCTTCGCAAGGAAATAGAGAGGGAGAATCTGAAGCTAGGCTTGTGGATTGAAAATTATTATGTGAAAGTGGAAGAAATAATCCATAGTTATTATATATATAGAATTTGTATTGACTTTGTAAAATTTTGAAGTTTATATGGATTAGTTCTAAGTATGTGTGTGGGTATATATAGATTGGATATCTTTTTTATAATACTAAAATTTAACCAAATAAACAGATCATATTAGTAAGCTGATAAATAGTTTTTTTAATTAATTTAATTAAATATTTTGAATGAGTCGACTAAATTAAATTTTATATTTTTTTTATTAAGTATGAAACATCATCATTTTAAGTGAAAAAAACACCAAATTTATATTTTATAATTTTATTTTATTAAATTATATATAGTTTATACATAAATATTTATTTTATTTAAAGGTTAATATATTTTTATCTAAATATTACTTCTTTTTAGACATATGACAAAATGATCGTAGGAGGGATTTGGGGGAACAGGAGGAATTTTACTTCTTTACCCTTATTTAGTTTGATAAAAATATTAGGAGAGAAGGAAACTTTTTTTTTTTTTGAAATTTTTCCTTCTTTCACTGGCAAAAGCTCCTCTCTAAAATTGGAGGGATTTGGAAGAGAGGGATATATTTTTGCATGATTTAACTAATATGCCTATAATTTTTTTTAATATCCTAACGTTACTATTTTATGTTATAACTCATACAACCCTAGTCCTATTCTAGTCGCAAGTCAAAAACCCTATCCTCTTCTGTGTTGTCTCCTCTGGGTTGCTTCATCTCTCAAGCCGCTTTGCTCTTCCACTATCTCCCTTTACTTCTGTTCTCCAATCTATCGAATGTTAAGACTATTTCTATCGATCCTCTTTTCCATTTGAGATTATTTTCGTTGTTGCATGAGTTTTGTCAAATTTCCCTTCTTTCTCCTGCTTTTTGTCGAAGGAGACAGCGATCTCCTGCTCTGCTCTTCCGTTCTTCTCCTTTTTTTGTTAAACATCTCTTCCACCGTCTTTTTTTTTTGTTAAACATCTCTTCCACCGTTTCTGCATCTCTAGTTATTTATGATTCATTTCATTTCTTTGGGGTTATATGAGTTTACTCGGCAGGAATATACTATTGGTTTTTGATATTTGCCCGGTTTCTATATTTGAATGAAAAGTGCTTTTGACTTTTTCCCTATTTATTTGTAATTTTTCACGATATGGTGATTTTGACTTGTTGATTCCTGGTTATATTACTGGCTTCTAGGTTAAAGAGTAACCCGTTAAATATGTTTATTTTCAGAAAAGCTTAAACGAAAGGAAGTAATAGGGTTTCAATAAGTAAAAACAAACAGCATATTCCTGAAAAGCATCCCCTTGCCCTCCTTTACAAGACAACTCCTGTTCTATTCTGAAACTAACATAAGCTTTCTCTCTTGAGCAATCTTGCTCATTTCTGTTACCAAGGTTACATGTTTGGACACCTTTCCATGCATTTTTCTGTACTCAGGGTAATTGTCAATGAATTTGACCTTGTCCTCTTAACCAGTCAAATCATGAAATAGTGAATCATATACTATGCCACTGTGCTTTGGTGTGTTTATTACACTAGTAGCAGCAAAAAGAATTTCACTCTAACATATTGATAATTTTAAAGCACGTACCTGTTGTCTGGATGTTCTGGTTACTCTTTGCCACTTGCTGAAATTCATCCACCAATCGCTTGATATTCATACCTATATCTCCAAAATTCTCATACATGTTGGCTTTGAAGAAAGAATCTTGTTCTGATGACAGCACAACTTCCTGTGACAAGGAGTAGCACACAAATCACTTTCCAAATCAGGACACTTTTTAAATTGCAATGTCATGACATGATAATTCATAATAACTTGTAAGGAGTGTATCAAACCTCCTGATCCTTTGGAAATTTACCAAGGGATTTAAAGTCCACTTTGTTATCTTGGATTCCTATTAGTTCATGAGCCATTGCCTGCAAAATGTAATAACACAAATGAGATTTACTTATATATTCAAACAACTTTTCAGATTAATTAGAAAATGTTTTCCAGTAAGCAATAAAGTTTTAGCTGAAGCCCAAAATAATCAGAAAATGTTTTTCAGTAAGCAATAAAGCTTTAGCTTAAGCCCAAAATAATCAGAAAATGTTTTTCAGTAAGCAATAAAGTTTTAGATTAATGTACTTGTTTGCTATTGAACTTTATTGGATGTATCCTTTTCTGCTTGTTGTTTACTTATATGGTGTTTTATTTGGATTTAAATTCTATTAGCATGGCTCCAAAGATTAGTACTACTTATAAGAACTTGATTTAGAGCTCCAAGATGAATGATGCCTTGATTGATACATTTATGCATGAATTTGATATTGTCAACAAGGTTAATGGAACATTTACATCTACTGAGTGTCTTGCTTGGATTTAAAGTTGAGAAAGAGAAGGTAAAAAATCTTTGGAAGACTTTGAAGAAGAATTTTTCTGAAATTTATGACATTCAAAAGAGGTATGAGTAGCTTTTCGTAAAACTCATCCACTAATAGATGAGAAGCTGAGGACTAAGTTTAGGATCAATTAATTAAGGTGAATCATACTGATTTTTAGATATACAAACTGTTTTTTTAGATTAAGTATATGGATCATTCTGTTTTCATTTGTATGTCTATTTTTTATTTATGATCATGTTGTATAGCTAGTGTTTTGATATTTATCACATGCTTTTTTATTTTCATATAGATGTTTGTAAAGAGAAATTAATCAATACCCACCCACTTCCTAAAAGAGCAAACATACTCCAACCTTTTGCTTTGTGCCTCCGATCTAGCATATGACGCTTTTAAACTCCTATAAAGATTCCTTTGAAGTCTGAATGCACCCACCAATCATAGGAGAACATAAACTGGATCCTGCTAATGAACACAAATCCTCTTAAATGCTCAATAGAAGCTTTGACAGGTCACTAATCCTTCCAGCTTCATATCCACTGTGCAACTGCCTAATTGTATGAAATGTATTTTACAGGTTAAACCAAAAGCAGTTATTTAGAGAAATACACCTCTTATAAAAAGATGGTAGCTCTTTATGGAAATGATAGAGCCAATGGAGATAAGGGTGATACTACTTCAAATATGAAGAAGCGGCTACATTTAAATCCTCAAGAATTTGTTGGTTATGTCAATGAAGTTGATCAATTTATCTCTCAAAATGAATTCACTTTAGAGAATTTCTCAATCAACATGGAAATCCCCCACTTGATAACTATTCTCCAGAAGCAAATAGTAAAAGCAGTAAGAGGACCAAAAAGAGTAATGCTAAAGATAAAAATCCTTTCTAAATACATATAATTGCGGAGAAGATGGAATTCATTGCAAATGCTATGAGTGAAGGGAATAGAATATTTAAAGATAGATATATCTCACAAATTTTTGGGAAAGAAACTTTGATGATGATTGTTGATGCTGGATGTGAGGAAGACAATATTTCCAAAATTTATTGCTCCCTCATGAATGATGTGGCTAAGCTAAGAACAGTAATTCAATGTCCACATGCACTGTGAAAGCAAGTGATTATGGATATAATTCTTGGTTCTTAGTATGTTGTTGCTTGGAAGGAAAACTATCTTTTGTTATAGGCACTTTGTAATTACTCTGGCATAGTGTCTCTTTGATGTTATTTTGTTGGCCATATGATGCCATTTCATGACATTTTATACCATGCCTAGTGAAATTTTGTAGAATCATATGATAGCATTAGATGACATTGAATGACATGCCTTGTGATTTTTTGTAAGGCCATATGATAGCATTTCATGACATTATATACCAAGCCTTGTGATATTTTGTTATTCCATATAATCAAGTTTATAATTATATTCATTATCTTTAAGTTTATCAGTATAATTATTATTAGATAAGCATAGCCTAGTTATTCCTTTGCATATAGCGTCCTAAGTTAGAATTTGCTTCCCAAGCTGGTAGACATAATCACCATTAAGGGCCTTTTGAAGGGAATTGGAAGACATGCAGCAGAAATTAACTTTAAAAATTTTTCCATTCCCTGCCAGGATCTACCGAATGTGTTTAAGTCAAGGAGAAAGAAGTGTTACCTTCGGTATTCGAGCTGCAGTCGTGACCTCAGTGTCCACTAGTCGCGACTCTTAGCCTCTGGAACTTTCAGTCGCGACCTACTCGTCTTCCCGTCGCGACCTGTCACCTCTGGAGTTGTTAGTCGCGACCTCCTCAGCTTCTCGTCACGACCTGTCGCCTCTGGAGTTGTTAATCGTGACCTCCTCAACTTCTCGTCGCGACCTGTCACCTCTGGAGTTGTTAGTCGTGACCTCCTCAGCTTCTCGTCGCGACCTCCTCTGCTACTAGTCGCGACCTGTAGTCTCTTTTCGGATTTCTGACGTTCAGAAGCCAATTTGGTCGCGACCTCTGAGTCAACTGGTCGCGACCTCGTCGTACCTGGTGCTCTTTTCTCGTTCGCGAGAAGTCGACAACTCAAATCGGCTTCCTCTACCGGTATCCACACGAACAGCGTTCCAACCACGAATGACGTGCTAGCGCCTCTTGTCCCTCTAGGGTTTTCTCAAGATTCCGTCCTCACCGTCTCTATTTTGGCAGTTTCTTATCTGCAAATCTTTTGCACTCTCCTGCCCCTTTTCTCTTGTGAGTTGTGTTGTGTCTCTGTGTGTAGAACCTTAGCTCCTAATGTCAAATATATAGGATGCTATCGGGCTTCTAATTGGGCCGGGCTTCAGAATTAATCTTATATTAATTCTAAAATTAATACAATATCATATATTACATAATTTGATAAGAAACTAATTAAATAAATACGATTTTTATTAAATCTGAAACATCCTCCCTTAGACTCCTCAGAGTACACTTGCGGAAACAATATTAGCTTGATTATATCTTAACTTAAGCCCAGAAATTTAAAATTTCTCTTAAGTTTCTTATTCTGAACCTTTACTTTGAAAACTAATTTATCTCATTCTACACATCCAAATAAGGCTTATTACCTATCCACGTAATGCCCCATATGTGTACAACTGGCTCACCAAATTTCGTGGCCAAATTCTTTCATTTACTAGGTCAAACTGAGGTCAGAACACTGCTACCTCAAGACCTACGAATTTCTCTTTTAATTCGTCATCCACAAATTGAACATGCCAAACAATATTTATTATTAAATAATAGAATGTCATACAACAGAATACACACAAAATTCTCATATTTCTATTACATTTTTTCCTGCCCGAATTTCGACAGTATAACCGCTAGGCTTTATCTGTACAAAGAACTGAACTGTACTGATTCGGCAATTCTCTCATGAGAACTACCATTCTACGTAAGTACGCAGGAAAGACTGGATGAACCGGCTAGACAGCACCTACATACACAGTACTTATCATATTCTGATGTTCAGTCTTAAATTCGGCAGCATAACGGCGTCTCTCAAAATTCTTAAGATTCACTTCAACATAATCTCCATGTAATGGGTTAGATATGGGGAATGAGATTCGGGAGAATCTCAGTAGTAATAATTATAACAATATATGTAATGCAGAGTGACAGTGCTTGCTTGTGATTGTGTACAGATAAGTATGCTGCGTGCTTCCATACTCAATAACATATGATCATAGCATTGTAATAGAGCTTCAAGCATAACATATAAGACAACAATCCAACCAAACAATAGCATAACAAATCACAAAGCCATTACATAAAAGTTAGGATTAGTTACTACATCAAAAGCTTAGCAGAACTATAGAATCTCTATATTCCGGCTCCGCCAGAACTTCCTTTCTTCTTTCTTTCTCTCACTTTCTCTCTCTAGAACTTCCTTATCACTCTAAAAGGGCTCTTGTCCATGCATAATGAAGAGCAAGGGGGGTATTTATAGTTTTGATGGATGGCATTTTCGTAATTTTGAAGCCTTCTGAACTTGTGACCCTGGTTTTTCCGGAATTTCCTATTTTTCTTTATTCCCTTTTACTGCATCATCAAGGGACACCTAAGGGGACACCTCACCCCTCACATTCTTCACATGGAGAAATTGAAGCCCTCTGGAAGCCTCTGGAAAATTTCAGTCCAATCCGGTACCGGTTCGGTCCGATTTCCCACAAACCGGACTCAACGGCTGAGATTGTGCCACGTGTCCATAACTTTTCTTCTCCCTCTAGACTAGTGCCATGTGGCTCCTGGAAGGGACCTTTCACGCCATCTCATGACCTCTAGATAAGTCCCGGACTTTATCTGATCACCTCCTCGGTTATCGTGCCAACCGAGTAACTTTACTTTACTGAAAAGTCACTAAATCATTATTTTAATGCCATTTTTTCTCACATTTATGCTGGGCTACGTTTTTGGGCCTGGGAATATCATCTTGGGTCTCTGATCCAGCCTAAGTACTCTGATGGCCCGATTTCCAAGAAACACCCCTTGGCAAATTACCAAAATACCCTTAGTCTCTCTTTCTTTACTTTAATGAGTCTAGGGGCATTATTGTCTTTTCACATCTTACTAGAGTACTCTCTGACCCTGGTCAACTATCCAGATACCCTGTCTGGACTGACTAACCTTAGCCAAATGACCAAAATACCCTTTACTCATTCTTCAGTTATTCTATAACATAAGGGCATTTTCGTCATTTTGCACCTTTTTCCCGGACACCGGCCCCTCTTACCACTGAACTGATATTATGGGCCTGGGCCTTCCCTGGTGTCACTATGGGTCTTGAAAACACTGTATGGCCTCTGGCCACAGTCTGATCATCTCTATTTGGACTGCTTTTCATTTACCGATTATAACTGTAAATTCCCATATTCGGGAATTTTTACAGAAAAATCGAGACCTCAAATCAAAATTCTGTGTTGCGTCATTCAACCTGGAATCCTTTTCTCTATCTCCCGGTATTTTCAGATATTTAATCCGGACAGGGCTATTTTTGCCTGAAAGTACGCTCCCGCGCACACTTTTAAAAAATGACCATTTTACCCTTGGTCACATTTCTAATTCTTTCATACTTATAGAGACCTCATATGCACATTTCACAGTTCAGTGAAATGATCAGCATAATTTTCTCTATTTTCTGGCAAAATATGGTACTCATCGACTACCAGCCCGATCTTTCCCATAATTACGATTATGCCCCTGTATTCTCTTTCTAGCATCTTAACCTCATCTTCTCATCCCTCATCTTAAGGTCTAGAAATTCTCTTTCAATAAATCATCCCCTAAACTCTTCAGGAGTCATTGTTAATTGAAAGGCTCGACAACCCGCCCATATCAGGTTATCTTACACAGGAGCCAGCCCATATCAAGCTACCTGCAGAATTCCTAGGCTTAAGACTTAGGATATTCCTCACATTCCTCATTTTGAACCTAGGTGAACTGTCCCGATTCTATAGGTTAAAGACTTAACTCATCTTTATTATCCCTTGGATTCCTACAAAATACAGATAAGTAGTCCGCCCATATCAGATTACTACCCTGGGACTACGGGTTTAGCAGCCTGCCCATATCAGACTACGTCCCAGTTCTCCTAGACCCAAAAATCGGGATGTTACAAAATCCGTCTCACAGATTTAATTCACCTATTTATTTAATTTAAAATAAAGAGAAGCCGGAATTATATTTGATTTATTCTCATAAATCAAATTTGAGATATCTTATCAATTTGAATTTCAAATTCAAATAGATCATATCCATTTAAATTCAAATACAAAAGTGATAGAAATTTAATTTATCCTTATAAATTAAATCTTACAAATATCTCTTATATTATATATATAATATATATATACAAATTTATATATATATAAAATATATAAATCCACCCTAGACTATTCATTGAATCTAGACATCTCTTATATTCACTGAATCTGGACATCACAGCTCGAGTTGGGCTATTTTGTGTGCGACCCTGTAAGCCCATATGAAGTTGGCAGTGGGCTAGTTACTATACTAACCCATAAGTCGTAAGCAGCCTCTAGCAAGATATTACGACTACCCAAAACATATGAGGATCGATGAACGATGTTACCTTTCATACAACCATATCACGTCCCTTTTGTCACACGATATTTCGGTCATGGATGAGGCATGGTGAACGTCATCCTCCTATTCCTGACCGTTACTTTCTCGATCCCTGAGTAGTCTGACGATAGAAATGGAACCACCCTTCCATTACAGTATGTCCATACATTTCTCAGACTCACTCATCGAGGGGCCTAGTAATATCTCTCTATGAATGTGAGGGATAAATTCCATCTTGACCATTCACGTTCCTTCGCATGAAAAACCACTGAGCCCGAACATAGCCTTTATGATCACTCGGTCAAAAGTGACTTTTGATTAGGTCAAAGCTGAGCGTTTGTCATGTAGGAATCCATGATGATCTCAGGTCAAAGGGCATAGTGACATGGCTTGTATATGAGAGAAGCTTATGACTTAACCCATGCAGCTCTCTCATAGCGGGTCAGTCCAACACCTTGTACTCTTACATGTGCCTATGGCTTTGATTTATATCTCTACATATTTTGAAAGTCATACTGGTCTTATTTTATCTCTGCTCCCGCATAGATGACCGACCAGGGATATTTAGGATAAGATTATAAGTTATCCAAGGATGGTCATCACAGTAAACATGCAAATAATGTGATAACATAATTAAGAAATTCATAAAACAATAATGTTTATAAGATAATGATTGGCCCCTAGGGCACAATTTCCAACATCCTCCCACTTGCACTAGATACAATCATTAATTTGCCTAATTCCCATTGACCTAACATGACACTCATGTTTTGCTTGCACAAGCGGCTTTGTTAGAGGATCAGCAACATTGTCTTCCCCTGCTACCTTGCATATTTTTATATCACCTCTATCATTGATTTCTCTGATGAGATGAAATTGCCTGAGTATATGCTTGGTCCTTTGATGTGACCTAGGCTCTTTGGCCTGTGCAATGGCACCACTATTGTCACAGAACAAAGTTATCGGATCTGAGATGGTAGGTATCACCCCTAGTTCAGTAATGAACTTCCTGATCCAAACGGCCTCCTTAGCTGCATCAAATGCTGCTATATACTCGACTTCCGTTGTAGAATCTGCTACAGTGCTCTGCTTGGAGCTCTTCCAGCTTACTGCTCCATTATTCAGGAGGAATACGTATCCAGATTACGATTTTTGGTCGTCCTGGTCAGTTTGGAAACTTGCATCTGTGGAACTAGTTACACAGAGCTCGTCATCCAATCCACCATAGACCAAGAATAAGTCCTTAGTCCTTCTCAAGTACTTAAGGATATTCTTGACAGCAGTCCAATGGCCCTCACCAGGGTCCTGTTGATATCTGCTAGTCATACTTAAGGCAAACGAGACATCCGGTTGAGTACATAACATGGCATACATGATGGATCCTATGGCCGAGGCACATGGAACCTTACTCATGCGACCTCGCTGATCAGGTGTACTAGGACACAAATTCTTGCTGAGGTGAATACCATGAGACATGAGTATGAAACCCCTCTTTGATTCCTGCATACTAAACCTATGCAGTATCTTGTCTATATATGTGCTCTGACTGAGTCCTAGAAGCCTTTTAGATTTATCTCTATAGATCATAATTCCTAGAATGTAGGTGGCTTCACCCAAGTCTTTCATTGAGAAAGACTTTTCTAACCAAGACTTGACAATCTGCAAGGTAGGAATGTCATTCCCAATAAGTAGGATGTCATCGACATAGAGTACCAAAAACACAACTGTGCTCCCACTAACCTTCTTGTACACACAAGGTTCATCAATATTTTGAAGAAATCTAAACTCTTTGACTACTTCATCAAAACGATGATTCCAACTCCGAGATGCTTGCTTCAGTCCATAAATGGACCTTTGAAGCTTGCACACCTTACCAGAGTCCTTGGAACGAACAAACCCTTCAGGTTGTGTCATGTACACATCCTCAAGGAGCTTTCCATTAAGGAAGGCTGTCTTGACGTCTATCTGCCGTATTTTATAGTCATAATATGCTACAATGGCAAGGAGGATTCTGATTGGTTTGGTCATTGCAACTGGGGAAAAGGTCTCATCATAGTCCACACCATGAGTTTGAGTAAATCCTTTTGCAACCAGTCGTGCCTTGAAGACATTTACATTGCCATCCATGTCAGTTTTCTCTTTAAAAATCCACTTGCACCCTACAGTTTTTACACCTTCAGGCGGGTCGACTAAGGTCCATACCGTATTGTCGTACATGGATTGCATCTCAGACTTCATGGCACTAAGCCATTTTTCAGAGTTTGGTCCCATTATAGCTTCTCGATAGGTAGTTGGCTCATTATGCTCAATGAGCAACACATCACGATTGTCAGCAATCAGAAATCCATATCTCTGAGGCTGAAGTCGTGCCCTATTAGATCGCCGTGGGCCTTACGTGACTTGAGGAGTCTCAACAACTTGTTGTGAGTCTTCTCCATTTTCCATCTCTAATTTTGTGGTGTCTTGTGGCTCTCGAACTTCTTCGAGATGTACCTTACTCCCACTGGTTCTTTTAGAGATAAATTCTCGTTCGAGAAAGATACCATTTCTGACAACAAACACTTTGTTATCAGTGGGGTTGTAGACATAATATCCCTTGGTTTCCTTAGGATATCCCACAAAAAAGGCACTTTGAGGATTTGGGCGCTAACTTATCTGAGGCTTGTTGCTTAACATAGACCTCATATCCCCAAATCTTGAGAAAAGACAAACTAGGTTTCCTCCCAGTCCATATCTCATACGGAGTCTTTTCAACTGCCTTAGATGGAACACAATTCAGTGTGAACATAGCTGTCTCTAGGGCGTGGCCCCAAAAGGACGGTGGAAGATCTGTTCGACTCATCATGGATCGAACCATATCCAATAGTGTTCGATTCCTCCGTTCAGAAATGTCATTCCATTGTGGTGTTCCTGGAGGAGTCAATTGTGAGACTATCCCACAATTCCTAAGATGATCGATAAACTCTTGGCTCAAATATTCACCACCTCGATCAGATCGAAGGGCTTTAATTGTTTTGCCAAGCTGGTTGTGTACTTCATTTTGAACATTTCAAAAGATTTAGATTTATGTTTCATTAGATAGACGTAGCCATATCTACTGAAATCATCTATGAATGTGATGAAGTACGAATAACCACCTCTAGCATTTGTATTTATCGATCCACACACATCTGTATGTATGAGGCCCAACGAATCAGTGGCCCTCTCACTGTGCCCAGTGAAAGGTGACTTTGTCATCTTACCTAACAAACAAGATTTGCAAGTATCATATGATTCAAAATCAAATGAGTTGAGAAATCCATCTTGATGGAGTTTAGAAATGCGTTTCTCATTTATGTGGCCCAGACGACAGTGCCAGAGGTATGTCGGATTCAAATAATTTGGTTTGACCCTTTTGGCGGTTATGTTATAGATATTTCCATGATTGGGTTGTTCCAATTTTAATATGTAATGATCAACATGCAAATCACCATAAGCATAGAAAATATCATTACGATAAATGGAACATCTACCATTCCCAGTAATAGAAGTGTAACCTTCCTTATCCAAATAAGAAAGAGAAACAATGTTACTACTCAAAGCAGGAACATAATAGTAATTGTTCAAAAAAAGCCCAGTGGGCAGAACTAATTCATAAGTGCCTACAGCTAAAGCAGCAACCTTTGCTCTATTTCCAACTCGTAGGTCAACTTCGCCCTTTTTTAGCTTTCTACTGTCCCTTAGGCCCTGCACATTTGTACAAATGTGAGAACCACATGCAGTATCTAATACCCATGTAGTGGAAGTAGAGAGATGAATGTCTATAACATAAATACCTGAAGCGATAGCCCCACTATCCTTCTTGTTCTTTTTCAGATCTTCAAGGTAGAGTTTGCAATTCCTCTTCCAATGACCCGGTTCATTGCAGAAGAAACAAACTCCTTCCTTTGGAGGCTTTGCCTTCTTTGGTGCAGGCTTGGTTTCGGGCTTGCCTGACTCTTTGGTCTTACCAGATGAGCCATGACCCTTCCCCTTTCCCTTGCCTTTCTTTTTCATACCCTTTCCTTTCTGAACCATCAAAACTGTACTGGGCTTCTTCTTAACAGTCGGCTCAGCAGTTTTAAGCATCCCATGCAGTTCAGAAATAGATTTCTCCATGTTGTTCATGTTGTAGTTCATGACAAACTGATCATAACTTTTTGGGAGTGAGTTCAAGATCATATCTGTAGCTAACTCCTGGCTCATGGGAAATCCAAGCCTCTCAAGGTGATCAATATACCCTTTCATCTTTAAGACATGAGTACTTACTGATGCACCTTCAGCCATCTTGCAGGAATATAAGGCCTTAGTGGTCTCATACCTCTCTTGCCTTGCCTATTGCTGGAATATTTCCTTAAGATGCACAATCATCTCATAAGCCTCCATGTGTTCCAGATCTCTTTGGAGCTCCGGAACCATGGTGGCAAGCATCAAGCATCCCACATCGACAGAGTCTTCCTTATGCTTTGCATAAGAATCTCTCTGAGCTCTAGGAGCATTGGCTGCTGGCTCCTCAGGAATGGGTTGATCTAGGACATATACTTTTCTTTTCTGCTTGAGAACAATTCTCAAGTTCCTTAACCAGTCAAGAAAGTTTGTCCCATTGAGTTTGTCATTCTCAAGGACAGATCCCAACGATAATGTAGCAGTATTACTAGTCGTCATGATTCTACAATTAAAATATGCAATTGAATTAGCAATCTCCCACTGAATAAAATAACCCTCAATACAATAATTAGTGGGCTAAGATCCATATTTGGCTTAAACTTGAGTCCGCTTTGGCAGGACGCTCAACTTTAAGTTATTTAGGTAGGTAACAACTTTACCAATTACATCAAATGTAACTCTTAGATGTTTATGGGATTCCATCATCATATGATCCAACATATTTTAATCCCATCTAATTCCTTGAGACCCAAAACCGTTTTGATAATCTCAATTAAGTCAAACAATAACAAACATAAGATAGCACCATTACTCTTGTTTATCTCCCCAAGATAACTCAAATGCACCCACTTTGGTGGAGCCTACAAATGAGCGATCGAGGTTTTGACAAGTGTTCATTAATTGACGGCATATGACTTAAGATTTCTTTTAGAGGGTTTAATTAACTATCCGGTTTGCATGTATCTCGATTGTATCTCATATCAGTATTATGCATATAAAACAAACATGCAGTGATATAATCATAAGGTGCATAATCCTAAACGTGATACAATATGGCTCACCTATCCTAAGTCCCCTCAGGCCAATGAGAGGAGCTATCTAATTAGAATAGGAAAATTTATATAAGGAAACCTCGTTTTAACATTTGAGGGGAGTGAGATGAGAAGAGAATGTACAACGAGAATCATTAGAGGAAGGCACGACACGCAGGCCGTATTTAGAAAAATTACAACACTTGTAATCTAGAGCCATATTGTTCACCATACCCAAACATTCAAGAATCAAAATTCATACTATTTAAAGGGCAATAAATGTTTCAAAATATTCATACATCAGGAAAGTCAGTACATATTACAATTATGTTGCGCTACAAACAGGTAGCCACGGCGGTCCCGCTAGCCGGTTAGCGGGAGGGGTGTGGGGCAGCGTCCCAATAAAAATTTTTTGATCAAGAATCTTAATTCTATTTTCTTAGACCCCATTAACATTAATTGATCAAATCAATTAACATACACCACCGATTTCAGTTTCCTTTCAGATTCCATATATGTCATACATAAACGGATTCCATATATGTCATACATATCTCGCATGTTATCATATAATCAGCAAAGAAGTCAAACATACATCACGTGTATCAACAATCAAACCTAACTTAAACACAAAACGGCATGGCTCTGATACCACTGAAGGGAATTGGAAGACACGCAGCGGAAATTAACTTCAAAAATTTTTCCATTCCCTGCCAGGATCTACCGAATGTGTTTAAGTCAAGGAGAAAGAAGTGTTACCTTCGGTATTCGAGCTGCAGTCGCAATCTCAGTGTCCACTAATCGTGACTCTTCGCCTCTGGAACTTTCAGTCACGACCTGTCGCCTCTGGAGTTGTTAGTCGCGACCTCCTCAGCTTCTCGTCGTGACCTGTCGCCTCTGGAGTTGTTAGTCGCGACCTCTTCTGCTACTAGTCATGACCTGTAGTCTCTTTTCAGATTTCTGACGTTTAGAAGCCAATTTGGTCGCGACCTCGTCGTACCTAGTGCTCTTTTCTCGTTCGCGAGAAGTCGACAACTCAGATCAGCTTCCTCTACCGGTATCCACACGAACAGCGTTCCAACCACGAATGACGTGCTAACGCCTCTTGTCCCTCTAGGGTTTTCTCAAGATTCCGTCATCACCGTCTCTATTCTGGCAGTTTCTTATCTGCAAACCTTTTGCACTCTCCTGCCCCTTTTCTCTTGTGAGTTGTGTTGTGTCTCTGTGTGTAGAACCCTAGCTCCTAATATCAAATATATAGGATGCTATCGGGCTTCTAATTGGGCTGGGCTTCAGAATTAATCTTATATTAATTCTAAAATTAATATAATATCATATATTGCATAATTTGATAAGAAACTAATTAAATAAATACGATTTTTATTAAATTCGTCTCACAGATTTAATTCACCTATTTATTTAATTTAAAATAAAGAGAAGACAAAATTATATTTGATTTATTCTCATAAATCAAATTTGAGATATCTTATCAATTTGAATTTCAAATTCAAATAGATCATATCCATTTAAATTCAAATTCAAAAGTGATAGAAATTTAATTTATCCTTATAAATTAAATTTTGCAAATATCTCTTATATTATATATATAATATATATATACAAATATATATATATAAAATATATAAATCCACCCTAAACTATTCATTGAATCTAGACATCTCTTAGATTCAATGAATCTGGACATTACAGCTCGAGTTGGGCTATTTTGTGTGCGACCCTGTAGGTAGGGATGGAAACAGGCCAGGCCAGGCCAGGCTTTTGCCTTAACAGGCCAAGCCTGTTAAGTGATAATATAGCCTGTGCTTGGCCTGTAGCCTGTTATAAGCTAATTTTTTAGCCTAAGCCTGGCCTGTAAATATATGTGGCTTGGCCTGAAGCCTATTAAAAGAGCCTGTTTTATAATTATACTAATAGGCCTTTGCAACAGGCCCTATATCAGGCTTTCATAACAGGCCTCTGAACAGGAATATGAGAAAAAAAATTTGGTGGACGAAATAAAATCTGAGGAATCTACCAGAACTAGGAATATATCATAGAAATCTAGTAAAATAATGAAGCAAGATCAAGCTTCTGCATACTTTCTCCAATTTTCATGACTTATACACCCATCACTCAAGCACAACCTTTGCATTTCATACAGATTCATTGTGAGAGCATACGGACTCATTTCATACACCCATCACTTCTGGCTACAGTCAAATGCTTCTTGAAAGGGTGCCAGACTATAAAAATGGCGACAGGAAGTAGCCATACACGCAATATGCACTCTCCTTCACGAAGAAAATTTCAACATTATTCAATTTCTAGCCATATGCATATTGAAGGAAGTTGACAGGAAATCTTGACACGACCCACAAGTCTTATGAAACATTAACAAGGACACAGAGATAGAACAAAACAAGGTTAGAAAAACAGAGAGGAATCCTAAGCATCTTCTAATACCAGCTTTGGTCCCTTTAGAATTTACCCCAAGCAGTTACCATAACATCAAAGCAGAGCTGATTATATTTGTTACGCCCATAGGTGGGTGGGGTGAGAAACACCAGATGTGGTCTTCATGATGATAAGACCATGAAGATTTAATAAGGACGGTCCCAAGTTCAAACGCTGGCTCAAGTGAAAGAAATAGCAGATTGAATTCAAAGAAATTCTACCTAACTTGATTGCAATTTGCAACCAACCCTTCCCCCATATTAGTACAAGAAACCTTCACTGCTAGTAAAAGAACTTTTACCCCAAGTCTTGACCTTCACAAGTATCTAAAGATTGAACCAAGAACAAGATACAAACAATAATACAAAACATACGAGCATATAAGAAAATTAAACTGAAATCCTCTGAACTCAGGTGCCGCAAGCCACAAGTCGCTGAACTCTGAACTCCTCTGAACTCCGGTGCCGCAAGCCACAAGTCGTTGAACTCTTTTGAACTCCGGTGCTGCAAGCCGTAAGTCGCTGAACTCCTCAGGTGCCGCAAGCCGTGAGACTGTGAGAGGTTTGCGATTTGCAAATGTAATGAAGGGCCAGACTGGAATTAGGGGAGATATTTTGGAATTAGGGTTAGCATATATGATGTTTTGACAATAAAATTAAAAATTATGAATAAAATTTACAATAATAAGATTTAGTCTAGTGGTTTAATTATTGATTATTGTCTAATAGGTCAGAGGTTCGACACTCACCTATCACATTATCATATCATATTTATTTTCAGTAACAGGCTCAGGCCGCCTGACAGGCTTGACAGGCTTCTTATAGAGCCTGAGCCTGGCCTGTTAAATAAAACAGGCTTCTTCACAGGCTTAGGCCTGTGTATTTTTTAAAACAGGCTAGGCTAAGCCAGGCCAAATCCAGGCTAGGCTACAGGCCCCTGACAGGCCACCTGGCCTGTTTCCACCCCTACCTGTAGGCCCATATAAAGTTGGTAGTGGGCCAGTTACTATACTAACCCATAAGTCGTAAGCAGCCTCTAGCAAGACATTACGACTACCCAAAACATATGAGGATCGATGAACGATGTTACCTTTCATACAACCATATCACGTCCCTTTTGTCACACGATATTTCGGTCATGGATGAGGCATGGTGAACGTCATCCTCCTATTCCTGACCGTTACTTTCTCGATCCCTGAGTAGTCTGACGATAGAAATGGAACCACCCTTCTATTACAATATGTCCATATATTTCTCAGACTCACTCATCGAGGGGTCTAGTAATATCTCTCTATGAATGTGAGGGATAAATTCCATCTTGACCATTCACATTCCTCCGCATGAAAAACCACTGAGCCCGAACATAGCCTTTATGATCACTCGGTCAAAAGTGACTTTTGACTAGGTCAAAGCTGAGCGTTTGTCATGTAGGAATCCATGATGATCTCAGGTCAAAGGGCATAGTGACATGGCTTGTATATGAGAGAAGCTTATGACTTAACCTATGCAGCTCTCTCATAGCGGGTCGGTCCAACACCTTGTACTCTTACATGTGCCTATGACTTTGATTTATATCTCTATATATCTTCAAAGTCATACTAGTCTTATTTTATCTCTGCTCCCGCATAGATGACCGACCAGGGATATTTAGGATAAGATCATAAGTTATCAAAGGATGGTCATCACAGTAAACATGCAAATAATGTGATAACATAATTAAAAAATTCATAAAATAATAATGTTTATAAGACAATGATTAGCCCCTAGGGCGCAATTTTCAACACTGTTTGGTTTGCCCTTAAACCATGGTTTGAAAAGGGCTTATGGCCTAAACCTTGGTTTGAGAAAATTTTAAAATAAACAGCCATATTTATCCATAAGTGCTTTTGGACAAAACCATGGTTTAAAACGATGGTTTTGAATAAACTATTGAAACTAGCTTTTGGAACAGTAAAAGAGCTTATGGATTATCTAATTACTATTTTACCCCTACTTTTTCTTACACCCTCTCTCCTCTCTCCTACTTCTAATCAAATCATACCCTTTTTGGTACTTTACCAATATAAAAAGTCATTCTAAAAATAAATATCCAAACACTTATTTATTCATAATCACTTTTTTTTTCATAAACTCTTCTCTAAAAACCATTTTTCCATAAGCTGTCCATAAGCCCTTTTTTAAAATTCTATCCAAACAGGCCCTAAGTCTGCGTTATTCCTTTGCATATAGCGTCCCAAGCTGGTGGAAAGCACGTCTTCATAAGATCCTGATCCCAACAAGCTCTAAAATAGCTAGAATTTGCTTCTGTCTACTCTGCTAACTCCTCGTTGAATTTATTTAATTTTGATAAATAAATCAATTTATTTATTATCTTAAGTCTCTTGTAAAATGTATAGTCTCTTATAAAAAAACAATTTTCTTAAGTCTCTTGTAAAAACAAATGGGAAAAAGTGTATATATAACGGTAAAAAAGTCTTGTTATCCATATAGCTCTAACTGTCTATTTAAGTGACAAGAGCCTCTTTATATTCATAATAATATAAATTAGTATTTTTTTCCTTTTTACAAAGTTGTGGCCGCTCTTGCTTGCCACCTTAATCAATAACTTGTTAGTTATTAAAATATACTTTGTGAATCATACTTTTTATACTACAAAGTCAAAAGAATGCAACATTTTCAAACATTTTTAATTGTTATCCTATCCCTATTTTATCTTAAATAGAGATAATGAGATAAATAATATTATCAGTTTGACAAAGGATAATTAACCCTTTAAATTTTTCTATTTATTATTCAGCCCACTTCAACACTTTAAATAAAATATAACATTAATAATTGTTATTTCTGTTTAAATGATTCCATCCAATTCCTATTTGATCTTAATATAGGATAAATTTAACAAATATAGGATTTGGCACTGAGATTAACCTCTTTGTACTCTAAACCTAAAAAAAAAATATCAGGAGAAAAATAATCTAAAATATTTAGATTATTTTTCTTCCACTAGTTTTTATATTCAACAAATATATCTAAAAATTAAATGTATCTTTTATAACAACAAATTTAAAATTGGATTAGCCTATATTTGAAAAACAAATGAAATACAGTTTATTTTAAATGAATGATAACTTAATGTGAGAGAAAAAATCACAACAAATCGTAAGATATGGTAATAAGTGAAGCAATATTCTTGGTAGGCCAAAAGAAAGCAATATTTTAAACATTGATAAACGTTATCCTATTCCTGTCTGATCTCAAAAACGGATAATGAGATAATTAATATTATCAGTTTAAGATATTAATTTTTATCTTATTTAGTGAAAAGGTAATTAATAAATTATCCTATTTCAATTTAAAAATCCACGAGAAGCCTTAATGCTCACTTTTGTTAAAAATCAAACACGAGTATTCTTTATTCTGGAAGCTCCTTCAAAACTTCATTCATTCAGTCACGAGTATTCTTTCTCTACTAGGCATTCAAGTGAGTCATCTCTGATCTCTGAAGAAAATAGGTACTTTTTTATTTCTTTTCTTTCTTATTTATTCAAACAAGTATTTTTTTTTGTTAACTCAATTTTTTCCCCTTTTTCCAGATCTGCGTTCTTAATCTATATCGGAATTTTCATCTTACTTTGCAAGAATTTGAGAGGCATTATTATCGGTCGTTTTTACGCTTCTGTATTATTAATTATTTCCTCTTTTCTTTTTCAATTGTTTCATATTTTTTTGATCACTTCTGTATGAAAATTTTACGTTCTCTATTTTATTTTATTTTTTTAATTTGAAGGTTTCACTTTGTTATACTCGTATTTGAATTTCATGATATTTGTAGCTTTGTATAATCATCATCTTTTCTAGATTCTTTTACATTTATTTACTTCCAATAAAATAAGTTACCTAGACTAGCTAAATCATCTTATCATCATCTTTGGATTTGAAAATGAATCTGAATCTGAATTATTATTATATTTTGGTTTCCATGACTTTATAAATAGTTTAAGGTTTCTCGTCCTAATCTATAAATGGTAATTCATATTTTCTATTTTTTTGACAATATTTTCTCCACAGAAATCACTAGACGGAGAGAAACTATGGAGGGATTATTGTCCGCAAACGATCAACAAATCATTATGTCGTCATTCTTAGCCATTGTTGAGGGATTATTTTTATTTGTAACGAAGGTGGGGTAGGGCCACAGCTATCATCATCACACAACCCTTCTTCAGAAAATGTTGATTCCTGGACTACTGGTGACCTTTCAAGTGAAGTAAGCCCTCCATTACCTATTAAGAGGGAAACCCTGTATGATGATCCAATATTGAGTAATGTATTCCGTAATTTTGAAGAGGAAATGAAACGTCCAAGGGTATGGGAGTCTGATGACCAAGGTTCCAGCTCTACAGAAGAGAGTTCTCAGGACAAAATCTTGCCTCTCTATTTCGCCCTCCTTTTTCATTTCATGTTCACTGGTCCATTTTATGAAGCATAAATTGTTGCTTCCACTGAGAATAAATGGCTTTTAGTGAACATACAATCTCCCAAAGAATTCAGCTCACATATGATTAATCGAGATACTTGGGCCAATGAAGCTATCTCTCAGACCATTAGCATAAATTTTATATTCTGGCAAGCATATGATGATACAACTGAAGGTAGAACGGTATACTGGACTTAGTTCCTGTAGTGTTCATAATTGATCCCATCACTGGCCAAAAGATGCGCATTTGGTGTGGAATGGTTCCACCTGAAAGCTTATTTGAGGGTCTACTACCATTCCTAGATGTCGGTCCTAAGAATTATCACAATACTTTGTCACACAAACCTCTTTGAGGAAGTTGTTCTAACCCACCTAAAATAAAAGACGAAGAAAGTAATGAAGAAATGAAAAAAAAAAATTGTGTTGCCTTCAAGGTATCCTCGGTTGCCTGAAGAACCCAAGGGTGATAAGAACCTTCTATGCAGACTTGGTGTTCGACTTCCCGATGGACGTCGTGTTCGACTTCCCCATTGACGTCGTGTTCAACGTTACTTTTTAAGGACTGATCCAATTCAGCTTCTATGGTCATTCTCCTCCACTCTTCTAAAAGGGGAAGATGAGATGATGAAACAATTTCGGTTGATGCTGTCAATTCCAGGAGCTTCCAAAGAGTTTGATTATGAAAGTAATTCGACCTTAGAGAAATCAGGACTTGCAAACTCTATGATATTGATGACTTGGGAATGGTTCACTACTAGAAAAAACACTTATCATAGTGCTATTTCATAGCGGTTAAAAGAAAAAAGCCGTAAAAAAATGGTGGTGACTGACATATTTGTAAATAAGTCGTATTTTTAAAACCTTTTAATGACAATTTTATTTAAAACTGTAGTTAATCATTTAACGGTAGTTCTTAGTTGAACCGCCGTTAAAAATCAATTTTACGAAGATTTTAGTGTAAATCGCCACGTAAAATTCCCCGAGATTTCAAAATCCCTCGTGCGGAGTATAGTTTTAGTTTCACTTTTTCACAGCCTTATGTATTCTATTACTCTATTGAACGATGACAGACTTATATGAACATCATTTCCCAACATTTTTCTCCTATTTTTGGTGCCTATCTCTGTCGATAAAGTCATTCTCCGTCGTTGTTCTACATCATCAATGCATTAAGTCACCGTTTAACTTCGTTATTTGCTCATTTTTCTTGTTGTTTTGGATATTTGTTGTTTATAAGTGGTACTACATCTTATAGTTATCATCCTTGTATTGAAGAAATGATCTTTATAGTTTTAGTTTGTTACATTAGTTTCTATTTGTTTGTGGGTACGTTTTCAAATTTTCTGAATATGTATATGTTTTTGTCAATTGTTCTGTTGTTTAATTTGTTTGTTATAAGCTGTAATATATATTGCGGGCTATCTTACCTTACTAAAGACTTCATTTTTGTACTTTTGGTTTGTTAACTAGCTTATAAAAAATGTTGGTTCCTATTTAATGGATTTGATGGATTTGGTTGCCATTTGAGATTGTTTACATTTAAGGGAATAATGGATTGTAGTTGGATAAAAGCTAAGAGTACTACTAAAAAAATATGAAGATGGAGTAGAAATATTTCTTGAATTTGTTCAAAGGAAAGCTTTGAAGAAAATGGATGGGTTGTTCTTCTGTCCCTATGTCAACTGTTTCAACTGTAACAGATTATCTATTTTTAATATGAGAGAGCATCTTATATGTGATGTGTTTAAGATATACAAATTAGATTTGGTACGATGAGATCAGGAGGACTACTTTGCTTGAGGAAGTTATGAACGATAACTTTGTGGATAGAATTCCAGATGTTTTGTGATATTGGAGTTGAATCATTTCCAAAGTACTATCTTATACATGAAAGTTTGTTAATGATGCCGAAATGCCATTGTACTCAAGAAGTAAAGATGAGTACACAAGGTTAAAATTTGTGTTGTGAATAATGAATTTGAAATGGAGAAATGGTTAGACCGATTCTAGTTTGATGGAATTGCTCTAGTTGTTGAGTGCTGACCTTCCTGTAGGCAATACAATACTAAGATCAAGGTATGAGGCAAAGTGATTGCAGTACTATTACTAGACTTTGTATATTCTTCAATGTTATTTGCAGCAAAGTGATTGATCCTGTTAAGTTGGATGAATTAGAGAACGAAGGTTATGTTATCCTCTCTCAGTTGGAGATGCACTTTCCTTTAGCATTTTTTGACATCTGGTCTATTTGATTGCTCACCTAGTATGTGAAATTAGACTTTGTGGCCTTGTGTATTTGAGGTGGATGTACCTGTTTGAAAGATACGTGAAAATTCTTAAATGTTATTCTAAAAATCCTTATTGAACTGAGACATTAGTTGTTGAGAGGTATATAATTGAGGAGGCAGTTGAGTTTTGTAACTTATATCTTGTTAGGATAAAGGTAGTTAGGCTTCCTCAATCTTGACATGACCATGGGAGAAAAAGTAGGGGAACTCGTGGTGCCAAAGTGAAGCGCATGTCTCACGAATTAGAGATACAATCACATCTTTACATTTTAAACAATAAAGATGAAGTTCTGTATACTTGGATGCTCACAAAAATATGCTCAGGAACATGTGTTGGAAAATATGTTTTGATGATGTCAGATAAAAAAAAATTCAATAATACTAAGAACGTCTTAAATATACTAAAATGTTTTAATGATTGGATTAATATACATGTTTTAAAGTTGTTCAAAAGTAATCTATGAAGTGTTTCTGTGCTTAAATATTTTTAAAAGAAGAAATTAGTCAAGTTAATCGATTAATGATAATTAATCGATTGGATGATAGATTAATTCAAAAGGCAAACTCGTCTCACAAAAGGAGTAACCATTAATCGATTAATGTCGATAGATTTCTTTCTGGAAGAAAGTTACTGAGTCAATTCATCGATTAGTTAATCGATCAATTGAAATTAATTGATTAGTTAATTAATTAATGTATTAATAACAGATTTTCCTTTAAGATATTGCTATTAATCGATTAATTTATATTAATCTGTTAACTGTTCGATTAATCAATAAAGTTTCAATTTTATGAAATTCAAATATAAACTAATTAATTGATGGGTTAATCAATTAATTTTTATTAACAGATTAATTGTTCAATTAACTTGTGTTGAAATGCTTTCTGATTCAATTCTTCCAGACACATTAATCGACTAGGTATTCTATTAATTTATATTAATTGATTAATCTCAAAAACTTTTGAAATTTGAAATATACCTCTATTTTAATATACAAACTTTTTTTATATCTCAAATGACTAATTTAAATGATAATATGCTTATGTTTCTCATTATTCTTCTTTATAAATCATTTAAGAAACTATTCTCCCTAAAAAGAACTTTATATATGTTTGGAAAATTAGATGAGAATGATTCTGTTCTTCATCTCACACATTGTTCAAAATTAATTGATTATTTAATCGATTAATACAGCATATAATTCAATTTTGAAAAACATCTTATTGATTAAATCCTTAGATAAACAGTCATTTACTAACAAGTTTATATTCTTAATCAATACTTTAATGACTAATGGATCTTTTATTTGACTATATTCAGAAAAGGCTACGGATTCGAAATGATGAAGGCTAGGCAATAGAAACTTTCTACTTCCAGCAATGTATTAAATGCTTACCTACCCGTTAGCGACCAACTATGCCTTCACCTCAACGGTTATAAAGTTGAGTCTAACGGTTATAGCCGAAGTAAATGCTATTTAAGGACTCAGCATTGAATGAAGACTTAACCAATTGACTGATACAACAACTTCTGAATTTATTATATTCTCAGTTAATATTCATTCTCTGTACAAGCCCACAATCTTTAATCTTCAGTGTGTAACATCATATATACTCTTCAAGAGTAATTGAATTAGTTTCCTTTCATTCTTTTAGCTTAAGAGATTGTTTATCTTAAGTTGTACTCATAACCTTATAGGGAAGTAAGGGGGAGTAATTGAAGGAGTCAATTGCATAATTGTTGTACTAAAGACACCAAGAGCCTGTTCTAATCTTGGAGATAGTGAAAAATCTCATAAAGTTTATGAGGACTGGATGCAAGACAAGAGTTGAGTCAGAACTAGTATAAATTGATTGGTGTCATCTTGGTGAAATCTTTTATATCTATATTCTTACTTATATTAATCATATTGTTTTTGTTAAAGTCTTTAAATTTCGCTTAAAATTTTTAAAACACCCAATTCACCCCTTTTTGGGTGTTTCTGCCTAAACTAACATTTGGTATCATAGCAAGTCTCTTGGAAAAATCTAACAATCTCAATAAAGATCCTGAAGTTATGGAAAGTTTTGGAGATAGTGTTCTACTAGAAGGAAGCTCTACAACTAAACCTCCAGGATTCAACATAGAAAATTTTACATTCTGAAAAATGAGGATAAAGACCTTTATCAAAGCTTTCGAGTATGGGCTCTGGGATATGATAGAAAATGGAAATTACATTCCAAGTAAAATCTTAGATGGAGCTAAAATTCCAAAGCAGTGAAGCGAGTTCAATAAGGAAGACAAAAAGTTAATATTACTCAACGACAAAGCAATCAACATCATAGCATGTGCCTTAAGTCAGAAGGAGTATTTCTGAGTGTCCAATCTTGAAACTGCGAAGGAGATATGGGAAGCACTTGAAATAGTTCATGAAGGAACCTCTGGAGTAACAGAAAGCAGAGTCAATATGCTCAAAACTAAGTTTGAGCTATTCAGAATGACTAACGGAGAAAGCATATGGGATATGGAAGTTAGGTTTCAACACCTAATCAATCATCTAATGACTCTTGGGTAATCATATAGTCTAAAAGATCAAGTATGCAAGATACTTGACCGTTTTACTAAAGAATGGGAGCCGAAGGTTACTGCAATAGAAGAAGCCAAAGGAGAATCCATGAAATCTGTCACTGCGCTGTTTGAAAGCTTAACCAAATATGAGAGCAAATAGAAGTATAAGAAAGATATCAAAGAAAAAGAAAAGAGCAGAACAGGAATCGCTCTCAAAGCTGAAGATAGTGATATTGACGAAGAATTAGAAGATGATGCGATGGGTCTCATAGTAAGAAGAGTTAAAAAATTCTATCGAAATCAAGCAATTATAAGATACCAACTGAAAGGGGCTTCTTCATCAAAAGAACAAAAAGATCATATCATATGTTTTGAATGCAAAAAGCTAGGACATTTCAAGTCAAAATGTCCTCAACTTTCGAGGAGAGATAAATAGAAGAAGAAGAAAAAGTTCCAAAAAAAGGAGAGCATTCATTTCATCAATATGGGGAAAAAGTTCATCAGAAGGAGAAGACAGTGACAACGAAAAAAAGGCAAATATTTGTCTAGTTGCTCAAGAAGAACACGAGTCTGAGACTGAGGAGGTAATAAATATTGAACCTTTCTAAATATAATGAATTACACTATGAATTTATCATATTAGCAAAGGAATTAGTAATCTCTAAGAAGAAAATTAGGAGCTTAGAAAAGGAAAATACAACATCTGAGATTAAATCAAAGTGTACTAACTAGGAAGGTTTTGAAAAGAAAAACAGAGATTTAACCAAATCTCTAGAAAAATTCACTAAAAGTAGTGAAATGCTCAATATTTTACTAGAAAATCAGAGATGTGTCTATGATAAATTTGGAATAAGATATGATCCTAACTTAGATAGACAGAAAGGAAAAAAATTAGGAAATAAATCATACCTACATTATTTTAAACACTCTGTGCATACTTTAAATATATTCGCTCAATGTTCATATTGCAATTGTAAGGGTCACTCTATTGCCTCTTGTTATCACAAGAAGAATGGGCCTTATGGCACAAAGAAATGGGTACCTAAAGGTACATATGTACCCAAGGTAATCCAAACTAACATAAAAGGACCCAAGAAAGTCTGGGTATCTAAAGTTAAATGATTTTATTTCAGGTCTATCTAAAAGCATCCAAAAATAACAAATGATACATTAACAGTGGATGTTCTAGACACATGACTGGAGATGCAAAAAAGTTTCTCAAGATTTATTATAAGGAAGGAGGCAAAGTAAGTTTCAAAGGAAACCAATCCAAAAAGATTGCTGGAATTGGAGAAGTAGGCAGTAAAGAAGGAGTGAAAGTGGAAGATGTATGCTACGTAGAAGGATTATGTCATAATCTATTTAGTGTAAGTCAAACTGCCGATAAAGACAAATGGATTATTTTTGATTCAGAAGATTTCATAATAGTAAGCAAGCAAGAACTCCCATCAACAAAGATAGCTTGAAGACAAAACTTCGTACTCCAAGGGACGATAATTGTTATACTATTTCTATTAACTCAAATTCACTTGAAATTTTTTTTCTAAGTAAATATGAAGAAAGATGGTCATGGCACAAGAGAATAGCTCATGTGAACATGCATCAGCTTTCAAAATTAGTTAAAAAGAATTTAGTAGTTAGTTTACCTAAAGTTAAAACTGAAATTGATATTGTTTGTGATGCTTGCCAAAAAGGAACCAAGTAAAGTCATCGTTTAAATCAAAGAAGGAAGTTTCAACTGAAAGACTACTCCAATTACTCTATATGGATTTGGTTGGTCCATTAAGAGTTAAAGGTTTTGGTGAAAATTTATATGCTTTAGTAATAGTTGATGATTATTCGAGATTTATTTGGACTTTATATCTTTCCCCTAAAAATGAAACTTTTAATGCGTTTGTTGTGTTTGCTAAAAAGGTGCAAAATAAGAAAGGTATATCTATTATGTCTATTAGGTCTGATCACGGAGGAGAATTTGAAAATAATGATTTTGCTAAATTTTGTGATAACCATGAAATTGATTACAACTTCTCTGCACCAAGAACGCCACAACAAAATGGAGTTGTTGAAAGAAAGAACAGAGTTCTCACAGACATGGCTAGAGCAATGCTCAATAACAAGGGTGTCTCACAAGTATTCTGGGTAGAGGCTATGAACACATCATGTTATATATGTAACCGAGCATATATCAGACCAATACTTAACAATATACTATATGAACTCTACAAAGGACGCAAACCAAATCTCACACACATGAGGATATTTGGGAGCAAATGCTTCATTCACAACAACAACAAAGATAACCTGGGTAAATTCGATCTTAAATCTGATGAGGGTATTTTTCTTGGTTATTCTAATCATAGTAAAGCATATAGACTTTTCAACAAAAGAACATTTATAATAGAAGAATCTATACATGTAGTGTTTGTTGAGACTGAACCTATTTCAAAGCCTCTAGATGATGAAGTTGAGATAATACAGATTCTTAAAACACTAAAATTAAATAAAGAACTTGTAGTTGATCAATCAAATAATGAGTCTAAAAAAGATCAACTTAGAGCTTAGAAACATAATAGAAATCATCCTTTAGATCAGGTTATTGGTGAAGTCGATGAAGGAGTAAGAACCTGGAGACAAGTGTTCAATGAAGTGCATCTTTCTATATTTATTTCTAACATTAAACCCACCAACATTGATGAAGAACTACCAGATGAGTTCTGTATAATTGCAATGCAAGAAGAATTTAATCAATTTGAACGTAATCAAATTTGGGAACTGGTACCTAAACTCGATGACTATCCAGTCATTGGAACTAAATGGGTATTCAAGAACAAACTTGATGAATCTACTATAATCATTAGGAATAAAGTTAGATTAGTAGCAAAAGTCTATAATCAAGAAGAAGGTATAGATTATGAGGAAACCTATGCCCCAATAGCCAGATTGGAAGCTATATGAGTACTCTTAACCTTTGCTTGTATCAAAGATTTTAAGCTTTATCAAATGGATGTCAAAAGTGCTTTTCTTAATAGTTTTATAATGGGAGAGGTATATGTAGAATAACCCCTAGATTTGAGGATTATCGATGTTCAAATAATGTGTATAAACTTAAGAAAGCATTATATAGGTTAAAATAAGCTCCTAGAGCTTGGTATGATTGTCTCAATTAGTTTCTAATAGAAAAAGGCTTTGAGAGAGAAAAAGTTGATAACACGTTGTTTATCAAAAGAAACAAATCTAATATTTTAGTAGTTCAAAATTATGTTGATGATATTATCTTCGGTGCTACTAATGAAGATCTCTGTTAAGAATTTGCCAAGACAATACAAGGAGAATTTGAAATGACCATTATGGGGGAACTGGATTTCTTTCTCGGACTTCAAATCAAACAACGAGCGAATTGCATCTTTATCTCATAGACCAAGTACCTGAATGAGCTACTAAAGAAGTTTGAAATGGATCAAGCTAAAAGTATATCAACTCCATTGAGCATAAATGTTATCTATGCTAGATAACGATGAGAAAGGACAAGACTTCAGCATTACAAAATATCGAGGAATGATCGGATCTCTTCTTTACCTCACTGCAAGCAAACTAGACATACAATTTAGTGAGGAGATGTGTGCTAGATATCAAGTTGCTCCTAAGGAATCCTATGCCGAAGCTGTAAAAAGAGTATTAAGATATTTGGTAGGAACCATTAATCATGGTATATGGTTCCCCAAGGGAGGAGCAAAATATTTGGTAGCTTACTCAAACTTTGACCATGGAGGATATAAAATTGATAGGAAAAGCACTATTGGACAGTGTGAATTCCTTGGTGATTGTCTAGTCTCATAGTTCAGTAAGAAGCAGTACACAGTGGTTATCTCTTCAACAGAAGCTGAGTATATAGCGGTTGGTAGTTATTTTGCTCAAGTACTATGGCTCAAACAACAACTTCAAGATTTGGGAATAAAATTGAACGGGATTCCAATTCTTTGTGACAATACAAGTACAATTAGTCTCTGAAAGAATCCCGTACTTCATTCCCGAACAAAAGAAAGAAATATATAAAGGATATAAAGATCTCACTTCATAAGACATCACTTCATAAGAGATCATGTACAGAAGAAAGATATAAAGGTTGAATTCACCCCTACTCATCTTCAACTAGCAGATATTTTCACCAAACCACTTTATCAAGATCAATTCAATTATATCAGGAGAGCATTGGGAATAGAAAATCCCAACGAATTGTAAGGATTCTAATTAACTTACAAAGTTTCTTTTAAGTTTTTCTTCAGCTTTCATCTTTTCTAAATAATTGTTCCTTAATATGTTTTGACTATTAAAGTTACTAACTTAAGTATTGGAGTATATAGTTAAGTCTTTTGCATGATACTCTGTTATGAAATTGAAAAATAGAACCAAACACTTAATCGATTAATCCATTAAAAATGTTGTTATGTTACAAAGGAATATCAAATTAATCGATTAACAGTTCCATTAATTCAAATTATTCAAACAGTTAATCAATTGATAACATTTGAAATTGTTTTCAAAACTGCTTTATTTTGAAAATTAATCGATTATGTATTCAGTTAATACATGTTAATCGAACATCTAATTGATTAATCCATTACTATAATAAAAACTTTTTCAATTAACTTCATTTCTAAGGTATACAATCAAAGGGAAGTTGCTCCTTTCAATATAGAGATGAAAGTAGAATGGCATTCAGAATTTTTTAGAAGTAATGGGCTGCACATTGAAACTCAAAGTCCAAAAGCAAGAGTAGAAAGCACAGAATTTCAAAGATCATTACCATATCGCGTCAACTTCCAATAAGCATCTCTAGACTCTCTATTTATTTGACATTTGCTTCATGACAATAATTTTATTTGTCACTCATTTTATGTACTATTTAAACTATTTCCTTTGTTAGTCTTTAAACTTTTTGCTGATAACAAATATGGGAGAAAAATATTACTTTTTATTAGGGATTTGTCATCATAAAAAAGGGAGAGATTGTTGGAAAATATGTTTTGATGATATCAAATATAAAAAAAAATAGTAATACTAAGAATGTCTTAAATATACTAAAATGTTTTAATGTTTTAATGATTGGATTAATATATATGTTTTAAAGTTGTTCAAAAGTAATCTAAGAAGTGTTTCTGTATTTAAATATTGTTAAAAGAAGAAATTAGTCAAGTTAATTGATTAGTTAATCTATTAATATCAATTAATCAATTGGATGATAGATTAATTCAAAATACAGCCTCTGTCTCACAAAAGAAAATAAATTAATCGATTAATGAGTAACCATTAATCCATTAGTTAATCAATTAATGTTGAGAGATTGCCTTCTAGAAGAAAGTTACTGAGTAAACTAATCGATTAGTTAATGGATTAATGTATTAATAACATATTTTTCTTCAAGATATTGCTATTAATTGATTGGTTAATTGATTAATTTATATTAATCTATTAACTATTTGATTAATCAATAAAGTTTCAATTTTATGAAATTCAAATATAAACCAATTAATCATTGGTTAATCGATTAATTTTCATTAACAGATTAATTGTTCGATTAACTTGTATTGAAATGCTTTCTGATTCAATTCTTCCAGACATATTAATCAACTAGGTATTCAATTAATTTATATTAATTGATTAATCTCAGAAACTTTAGAAATTTGAAATATATCTCTGTTTTAAGATACAAACTCTTTTTATATCTCAAATGACTAATTTAAATGATAATATGCTTATGTTTCTCATTATTCTTCTTTATAAATCATTTAAGAAACTATTCTCCCTAAAAAGAACTTTATATTTGTTTGGAAAATGAGATCATAATGATGTTCAGTTCTTCATCTCACATTGTTCAAAATTAATCGATTAATACAACATATAATTCAGTTTTGAAAAACCATCTTATTGAGATTAAATCCTTAGATAAACAATCATTTACTAACAAACAAGTTTATATTCTCAATCAATACTTTAACGACTAACGAATCTTTTGTTTGAGTATATTCAGAAAATGCTATAGATTCAAAATGATGAAGGCTAGGCAACAGGAACTTTCTACTTTCGGCAATGCATTAAATGCTTACCTACACGTCAACGACTAACTATGCCTTCACCTCAACGGTTACAAAGTTGAGTCTAAGAGTTATAGCCAAAGTAAATGCTATTTAAGGACTCAGCATTGAATGAAGACTTAACCAACAGACTGATACAACAACTTTTGAATTTATTATATTCTCAGGTTAATCTTCATTCTCTGTACAATCCCACAATCTTTGAGCTTCAGTGTGTAACATCATATATACTCTTTAAGAGAGATTGTTTTAAGTTTCCTTTCATTCTTTTAGCTTAAGAGATTGTTTCTCTTAAGTTGTACTCATATCTTAAGTTGTACTGATAACCTTACAGGGAAGTAAGAGGGAGCAATTGAAGGAGTCAATTGCATAATTGTTGTACTAAAGGCACCAAGAGCCCGTTCTAATCTTGGACATAGTGAAAAATATCAGAAGGTTTCTGAGGACTGGACGTAGGATAAGAGTTGAGTCTGAACCAGTATAAATTGATTGATGTCGTCTTGGTGAAATCTTTTCTATCTTTATTCTTACTTCTATTAATCATATTGCTTTTGTTAAAGTCTTTAGATTTTATTTAAAATTTTTAAAACACCCAATTCACTCCCTTCTTGGGTGTTTATGCCTAAACTAACAACATGAACCTAAGAAAGAGCGACATGCAAATAGCTAATGAGCAAAACAGGTCTTTTATAGAATGGTTCAAGTAAGAAGTGTTAAAGGATAATAATCCTTCTGAGACAATACAAAGGCTAGCTATAGGGTCTCATTTTGAGGTTGTGTGTTGGGAAGGATATGACATAAATAACTACTCTTTTTATATAAAAGCCAAAGATGATAAAAGTACAATGCAGAATAATGGGGTTATGGTTGTGGCCGAAGTGATGCATTTTGCTAGTTTAAAAGATAAAAGGCCAACATTGGTCCATGCCATATTATGGAGTGATTTAAGAGATATGGGAGGTTAGTTACTCTAAGTTTAAAGTGTCAGTCTTTAAATGTAAGTAGGTTAATAGTATTGTGAGAAATTTGGATTTGTTTCAGTCAATCTTTAGAGAGTTGGATACTTGGATAAGTCATTCATATTAGCAAGTCAAGCAATTCAAATGTTTTATGTCACCGATCTAGCAAATAAAGATATTTACATTGTGCTCCAAGCTAAAAGGCAAGCGATTGGTGACGACAGTGACTTATTAGGGTTCAACCTCGACTAAATCCTGCCTTTCTCAATTGGTCGACCTATAATAACAACAGAGTTTGATTTGGAGATGATGAATATGCTATTAGGGATGATCATTATGAAGAAATTTGGGTGGATACAAACTAGTAGTAAATTAGTTTATTTTATTATAGTAAATGTCACTTTGATTACTTAATTCATTTCATGATTAAGATTATTGGTTCTTACATTTACTTATTGTTTTGTAAACATATGATGAAGTACCTTTTTGGTTAATATTTTGATGCCTGGAATTGTCTTTTAACTTGTTCAGGATTCATCTTCAACCATTTTCTTCTTTTATACATGATGTACAGATATATAGGTTCATTGAAAGTTTACCAATTTGGATGATTGCATGACCATTTGGATTTTGGAATTACAGACTTCATACTTTAATGCATGTAACTAATTGGTTTGTCTTGATTATACTAAATGCAGGGTGTCACATCTTGATTTTTTTTCTTATATGTATAAGACTGATAGGGAAAAGAGGTTTGCAAGTGATTGTGATGATGATCAGAAGAAATGATAATAGTTAGATGGGTTTCAAGTTGAAGAAAGAAATAAAAAATACAAAGGAAAAGGCTTTAGGGACCAAATTGTAAAAGAAAAGAAATTTCATGGTTTATGTAAAAGATTCATCAAGGGACCAAATTGACATTATGAAATTTCAAGAAAGTGTATTAAGGGACTAAAATGACATTTCAAAATTAGAAGGGACTAAAATAGAATTTGACAAATTCAAGGACTAAAGTATAATTTGTCAAATTTAAGGGGTAAATTGTAATTATGAGAAAGTTGAGCCAGAAATAGCCCATAATTGCTCAGAAATGTTATAGTCCCAAATTTTACAATCAAATAGAGAATGATAATTAGGCTAGGCAATATTTTTTAAAATTTTGATTTGAGGTCCCCAAAAATTAATATTAATATGCAAAGTCTGGAAACTGATATAGTACCTTCTGGACCTCATAATCAGATAAAATTTGGTAGAAAATTCTTATAATTATTATAAGAATTTATGAAGCTTACAAAACTCAAAAAGGAGTCATCTAGAATTTATTATAGAATTTAAGGTGAAAAATGATACCGATAAAAGGATTTAATAAAACATATAGATTTTTTACTAGGACTTCTGTCTCAGAAAATTTTAAAACTTTGTTGGAAATTCATTTAATAGTAGAATAAATTTTAAAAATGTCAGGACCCTTAAAAGAGATTTATAGAATTTATTCTAAAAATTAAGGTATATTAGGGTACCCAGTAAAGGAAATATCTTGGAAAGTGTGTCAATTATTGGTTTGGACCTAAAGTTGGCCTAAAGTTGCATCAAGTATGAGGCCCAAATTGTGAAAAATTGGTTATGTGGTCAAAATAAATTTTATGTTATTTTTCTTAAAAAAAAAAGAGATAAGAAAGGAAGAAAATTCAAAAACATGTGAGGTGTCCTTGTGGGACCCTCCTCATGTCTAAATGGTGCCATGGGCAAGGAAGAAGGAAGGATTTAAGTATGTGATTTTATCCTTTATTTTACTTGGAGATTAAGTAAAAAATGAGAGCAATTTTGGACTATTAGATTAATAGTGTTGGAATCAATCTTAGCCATTCATGACCTTGGATTTTTGCCTATAAATACCCCTCCATTTCTATTCATGTGGCGTGAACATAAAGGAACCATGGGGAGGTGCTGCCAAAATGAAATCCAAGCAAGAAGAAGAAGCAATCCAAGAGCCAATCCAGTAAAGATTCAAGGTAACTTCTTCCTCATATCTTTGTATTATGTTATAAGAAGATTTTTCTTGGATTTGGATGGTTGAAACACCATTTTTCTCCCCATATTGGTTGCTGGACGTGAACTGAAATTAGAGAGTAAATATGAATTTTATGTTATATATAGTTTAAATAAGCTTGATTAAGCTAGAATCAAGTAGTATTGGTTTGGAAATTCAAGTGTGCATACAATTAGGGTTTTATGTTCTTGGCTGCCACTTATGAATCACTATTCATATGTGAGAATTTCATGATTTTGATGCTTTCAATGAGTTTAAAATAAAAAATTGTGTGGGGTAAAGTAGAGAAACAAGTATTGGAAGAATTGGAATCAAAATGAGAACTTTTAGAAATAAAGAGGGTATGTTTCAGTTTATACAGAAGTCAAGGAAGAAGTTTGATTTTCATAAATCTAAACTCATATTTAGATTGCTTGGACAAAGTTATGTAGGCTTGGTCTGAGAAAATAATTATTACAAAGTAAAACCACTAACTCTAAGAATTAAGTTAAGATTTAGGGGTTTTAAAGAACTTGATGTATCATGTTTATGTAATGGCTCTAATGTGTTGTATGCACAAGGTAATTGTGTTTAGGGACATAATATGTCAAAGAAAATGAGTTAAGGAGGATGAGAAAGCAACCAATGTTTGGTTTGAGACAAAGGAGCAAAGAGAAATGAATAAAATTTTAAGGTAGTGAACTTACCTCTTTATGTGCTTGATGTGGTATACTTATATGTTGACATGTATATGATGATTGAACGATATTGTGACATGATAAATGATGTTGAATATGTTATGTATAACATGTTTTCCATGGCCATGCATTTTTATTCAAAGCATAAAGCTTGATAGCATGTGACTAACTAAAGAAAGTTTAATGAAATTATATATCATGCATTAGCATCCATTTTGCATATTTAAGTGGTAATGTTTGCTACCGAGATTCTCCAGAATCTCATCCTCCCACAACTAACCAATATAGGTCAATTATTATGAGAGACATATGCATGAAGGAGGGCTACAATATGGAAGAAAGAAAGTGAAGTAATTGATGTCCTAGTATATGCTAAGAATTTCCATGGATGTAAATGCTATGTAAAGTACCTATTTATATGGTGGAAATATATGAAACAATTATGTTACACTTACATGATTTGTATGATTTTATTAGAACCCAAGTTGATGGTTTATAAATGTTGGATGAACTTATGAGAATCAAAAGAAGAAAATGAAATGGTAAAAACGTAGGTCCTGGAACAGTTCTGTTGTGACTCCATTTTGACCTAGCAAATGAAGGAATTGATCCACAAATTTTTATGAGCACGTAGTACACATCTAGAGATTTAAATACATTGGTAACACGCTCATTTGGATGTGTATATCAAGAGAAATGAATTTCTAAAGTTATAAGACAGAATCTAGAATTTTCAGAATTTACCATATGAACAGTAAACTTTGGCGATTTAACTCGATTAAATGAGCTAGTAAATGTTCAATTTCATATTTTTCCTTAAAAATCAATGAAATATATTTCATTATAGCTTTGAACCATCTCCATACGATTTTTCTAGAATTAGTTATAAATTTTCAAATTTGAACTACCAATCGAGAATTTACCAAATGAAACAATACCTGAAATTAAATTTAAAATTTTTAATTTTTGGGCTAAAGTAATACTTCTGCTAGTTAAATACGCTTCCAAATATGTACTCTGAGGGAATAAAAGTAGGACATTTCACAGGGTGTCATAAAATAATAAATAAAAGAAATGATTCAAAAAAACTTTTACGGCAGTTTAAAAAAAATCGTTGTGTAAAGCTTAAAAATAAAAAATGGCTTCTAACAGACGTGTGAAAATTATACATTAACTATAGTTAATAATATAACTACCGTTAACGTATTACACTATAATGACAGTTTTAATATTAAATCGTCTATGTAAGTCTAACATTTAAAGGCTATTTTAAATTGCCTATGTAACCACTTTCTACTCATTGTGTATGCTAATGTGATGTTTGTGAGTGATTTAATATATATCTATTGATATTTATATGATTGTATTGAGAAAACTTGTTTGATGATTTTTATTGAAAATAATCTCGTGGGATTTAAAGTTTAATTTGAAAAGTTTGAGTTGAGATTATAAACTTGTTATATCTTGATATTGTAATTTAAAGAAAGTTATTATCTTGAGAACAACTCTATTGTGATATTTATTGATATTATTGATTATCAAGTTATTGAGATTTTGATTAATATGATTGTTTTCAGAATTATACATTGGGGGTTGGTGATGAAGGAGTTGTATTTCTACCATGTGGTATAGACTCTATTGGAGCTCGATGGTTGGCTTTTGCCCTACTAGTTTACTGAGAGACATGCCCCACCTATTTATTGAACACCTCCACTTGTTTACCAAAGGGGAATGAACCTATGGTCCTGTCATGTGCTATGTGGATTTTGGCATATCCATAAAATTTGACTGATTAGCTTTTTGAGTGACCAGGTATATAGTCGTTATCTCTAGCCCATGGGTCAGTCGGCGGGGATAAGGCGGTTCGATTGAATTGATGGGAGAAACTTGGGTGGGTTATCCATTTGATTTTATTATGATAATATGTTATTTTCTATATATTATACTTTGTGATATCTCACTTGACACCTCATGAGCACATATTAGTATGCATGATGAGTATAATTGCTTATTAATGAGACGTTTGTCTCGCCCTATTTTTATTAACATTTTTTAAGTGATAGTCTCGTCTTAGGACCCCAGGGAAACTTTAAATGTTTGATTAACGTTATATAAATTGTATAGCCTTTTCCTTTGAATGTATGTGTAGAATACTTATATATTGCTGCAGTAGGTTTCATTCTATATACTCTAATATTATATTACTTTATTTGGATTTTAAGAAAAGCCTTTTTATAACCATGGTAAGGTTTTCTTTTAGATTTTAGTAAAACTCTTTTCTACCATAATTTGCTATTTTGAAATAAACCAAATTTATTTATAATATTATTTTTTATTTATATTGTGTGCAAAATGGATACAAGTAATTAATAACAGTTATATTTTAGGAGGATTTTACAATATGTCTCGAGGAGGGTATAGTGTTCTTGAGAAAAAAATGATGCGAAAGCAGTTGGAGGCTGCAGAAACTACCTCAGACCCTTCTTCATCTATTAGAATCCAACATCCATTTAACTTGTGAGGCTGAAGAAGGGACCATATATCACTCCAAAGGTTGCTACAATTGTTGAGAGGATTGTACGTAACTAATTTAAAAACTAAGAATTTATACGTTATTACTTGCTCTTCAGTTCATTTAACTTGATAACTTGTATAAGTTATACGATGCACAGAAGCAACAGGCATCCCAAGGGTATTTTGTTCCTAAAAAAGGCATAGACATCCTGGAGAAAGCTATTGGGACCCCTGACCACCTAGGTCGGGTAAGAGGGGTCCCCAAAGGAGTGATACACAAAGACTTTTTTGGCTCTGCCTCTCAAAAAAGAAGTGCACTCTTCGCAGACATGGTTCAAGATGAGTTACTAGAGTCTAAGAGCTTAAGGATGTCAAGCTCCAGCAGGCGATGATGATGGGCTTCCCCACACCCAGACAAAGTTCATAGGTAAAAACATATACTTTTTTTCAAGGGACGTTTAACATGTATTTTGTCTTGACTAATTTTGTTTACATTTTTAAGGTTCTCCTACAGTGACTAGTGGGAACAGTTATGCCAACAAGGAGAAATTTGTCTCCTAACCATCTGGTCCTGACCTTACCCCTGACCATACTGAGGACAATAGGGAAAAGTATGGTCTTTACATTGTGACAGATCAAGGGACTACATCCTTCGTTACTCATGGTACTATGTACCGGGATACCACAATACTTTACCATAAATAAATTCTTGATGGCAATATCAATATCACGGTAAAGCACATAAAGAAGCATATAGGCACTAACCTGGTTCCCTGCCCCACTGACAAGGTCAAAATATTGGAACAAGCTCCAGGGCAGTATATTATGTGGTCGACATATCCGATCAAATTGAAAAAGCGAGTCACACCTAAGCTAGTGCCAGAGAAGGTTCCTTAGAAGGCCTAGAACCAAAAAATGCACCACAGAAACCTAAGGTTCAGAGGGCGAAAGTAGACAAGCTCAGACCTCTTCCTGAGAATATATCCTCAAGATATTTTGCTATATTAATGCTCCCCTCTATGGCATTAAGATGGGAGGAAGCACTTAGTTTCACAATTCTGTCTGGGGTTTTGACCATACAGGAGATTTATAAATTCACCCTGGATAGGAATGACATAATACAATTCCTAAATTTTCAGGAGCTAGATTCAACTGTTATCCAATAATGTGCCATATTGTAAGTTGCAACTTTATTTTAATACTTTATGTTTAACCATTTGCGCAGTATTAACTCCTTTCTCTATTAACAATAGCCACTTCTATCGGAGATAACTAGAAGAAGTAAAAGGAGACATATATGGCTTCATGTGTCCTTAACGTGTCCAAGAGACAGGTATTGATAGGAGTTCGAGGATTATGTACATGGATAACGTTATGACCCGCATCAGGAGGAAGATATATTTTGCATCTTACATTAAAGGATAAGTATACTCTTATACTTGGCACACTCATATATGTTACTCTACATTCATATATAACGTTGTTCATATTTTGTAGTATGCATTGGACTCTGCTTGTCATAGCCCCTGAAGCTAATATGGTGTACTAGTTCGATTCGTTGTTTGGATGGCCAGATACTGAGATTTTTTCCATCATCAATACGTGAGTTTTTATTCATAGATATGTTAACGTGAACATGTAGTAAGTTATATAATATCTTTTTTCCAATTGTAGATAGGGTTGTACAAGGCTTCAACTTGTTCAGAGGCCATCCCAGTAGTCCTAATCCTTTATAGATTTATCCTCGAGTAAGTACTTTTCAAATAATTAAATTTTAATTTTCAAAAATTTATCAGGGTGAAAGTTAGTCACTAATGTGCTCTGTGTTATTTTATTTTGTTAGTACCGTCGTCAACCTGGCAGTGTTGAGTGCAAATATTATATAATCTGATACATGCACAAGCTCATTGAGATAGGGATCAGTATGACTTACATAAGGTATGAAGTGATCAATATTTATACTTTTTAAATTTAGCACATCTGGTATGTATTTACCTATTATTTCTAACTTGCAGTTGTTCGAGCAGAACAAAATGAGCTTTAAAGATGATCAAATCTACTCAATGATGGATACTTTGGTAAAAATCATGCTGGAGAACTTGCCTTAACCAATCATCCATTTTGTGTGTATATATGATTGTACAATATCCAATTATATATGATTGTATTATATTTTGGTTCATTACATGCATTAATAAGAATTCAAATTAATTTATTACTACATATTAACATTTAATTTAGGCTTTTCTATTGCTTACTTACTTTGTTGCCTATAGTCTGTCTTCATTATGGCAAATATAGGGCAGTATAAATGGAAAAATTAAAAAAAATGTAAAAAAAAAATTAATCATTTAACGGCGATTTTTCTTAAATCGCTATTACAAGTATAAATTGTAACGGCGGTTAACATAAAAACTGTCGTTATATGATTAAACTGTAACTACAATTTTCCTGAAAATCGTCATAAAATTCTATATATATAACAGTGTTTTTATAAAAATCGTTGTTAAAGTATTACATTTAACGGCAGTTTAGACTTATAACGGCGGTAGAATTGACGCTGGTCAAAAAATCGCCATGAAAAGTCACTTTTAACTATTGTTGTACGACGTTTTTCTAGTAATGGTATTACAATTTATAAATAATAAATGAAGAATGACAACGCTTAGCTTTTATTATATGATGTATTACAATTTATATTGCAGTGCTCGTATTGATCCATCACTGGCCAAAATATGCGCGTATGGTCTGGAATGGTTCAACCCGAAACCTTATTCGAGGGTCTATTACCATTCCTCGATGCAGGCCCTAAGAATCATCACAATATTTTGTCTCACAAACTTCCAAGAGGAAGCTATTCTAATCCACCTAAAATCAAAATCAAAGACAATGAAAGTACTGAAGAGGATGAGAAAGTGTCGAAAGCTTTGGCATTGTCGTCAATGGAAGGCATGAAACATGAAACTGTGTCACTTTGAAGGTACCCTGTGCTGCCTGAAGAACCCAAGGGTGATAGGAAACTTTTATGCAGAGTTGGTGTTCGGCTTCTTGATGGACGTCGCGTCAGCGCAACTTTTTACAGACTGATGCAATTAAGCTTTTGTGGTCAATCTGCTCCACTCTTCTAAAGTATATATAATCAATAAGAACATAAAAGTATAAAACTATACAATGAAAATAATTATAACAACAAATTTATTTATTTTTATGAGAAAAGGGCCACTCACTACAAAGGCCTATCCACCAGAATACTCAGCTCGCACTAGAGCTCCCATGTCTTTCTGGATCAGATGACAGACCATATCTGACGGAGAAGATAACACACCTTGTAACAACAAATTTATTTTAATGCAGTTCAAATTATAATAAACAAATTAAAATAAATCTATCTATATTTAAAAAAATCATAGAATTTTTTATAAAAAATTTAATCAGGCTTATATTAAAATTATTGGATATAATCACGTTAAAAGAATTAATATTCCATGAACTGAACTAGTCTGTAAATAATAACAAGAAGAAGAAGAATAATCTTTAATTCAGGAAATAATCCATAACTTATTAATATCAATAATCAATAATAAAATAAAAACATATGGATATGCTAATAGTAAATTTTTTGTTTATTTCATTTTTCTAAACATTAAATTATCCTATATTTGAAAAACAAAGGAAATTAATTTTACTTTAAATAAATGATAGATTTAATGTGTGAGAAAAAAATACAACAAATCGTAAGAAATGATAAGTGAAGCAATATTCTTGGTTGGCCAAAAGAAAGCAATATTTTTAACATTAAATAATTGTTATCCTATTCCTATTTGATCTTAAATACGGGTAATGAGATAAATAATATTATCAGTTTAAGATATTAATTTTTATCTTATTTAGAAAAAATATAATTAACAAATTATCCTATTTCAATTTAAACTTGTTTAAATTTTTCTATATATTCTGGAACCTCTTTCAAAACTTCAATCAGTCACAAGTATTCTTTCTCTACTTAGCATTCAAGGGAGTCATCTCTGATCTCTGAAGAAGAGAGGTACTCTTTGATTTCTTTTCTTTCTTATTTATTCAAATAATTAAATTTGTATTTTTTTTTTCTGTTGACTCAATTTCCCCCTTTTTGCAGATCTGTGTTCTTAATCTATATACAGAAAAGTGTGTCCCTCTACTGCTCAAATGATAATGTCTAATCAATTAACTCTTGAAGATTTCAAAGACAAGGAATTGAATCCAAATTCAACTCCCTTAGAAGTTTTGGAATTTATTGCGCAAGTTGCTTTACAAAAGTTAGAGAACAAAGAAAATTCGGAGGCTAACTCATCAGCAGAAAGAAAATGTCCAGCCGCTGAAGAATAATAAGAAGGGAAAATCTTCGACGACGATCAAGGAAAATTCAAAAAGAAAACTAAATAATCTTGAGATCCCTACTGAAGAATGGGTAAAGCAATTCACGGATAAGAAGAAGAGAGAAGATAGTTCAAATGCGCCACTGCCGCCACGGTTGCCGGAGGAATACAAAAGACACATCATCCAGAAATGCGGTGGATCAAGGCCGAACCGAATTCATTCGTATCTACCAAAAGACTTTATACGGTACAGATGTAAGCAAACAACACAGCAGACTCACCATGTCTCTGAACAAAGCAAAGAGTTTCGAATTCTTAAAAGACGATGAGATTACACTGCTTAGGCATAAAGGAGCCATTAAAGTGCCATTGATTCATAAACCAAGAGAAAACGATAGAGTGTCTCTTCCTCTTATTGAGACCACATTGACATTCAAACTGTGGAAATTCCATGTCGAGGACGAAAGCCATCCAAACATAAACTATCAATATGTATTGAATGGTGGTTGGAACAATATTGTTTCTCAAGATAAACTTGAGAAGGGCGATACGGTTCATGTTTGGGCATTCAGAGATATTCAAAACAAGCTCTGCATGGCCCTTGTCAAAAGTGAATGATCATGGGAAGAACTATTATTCATCAAACATTATTATTATTTTTTAAAAATTTTACCTTTGTTGGTTGTATATATTTAAAAATTTATAAATATGTGTTAGTTTGACATTTATGATAATTGTAATTTTAGAAAGCTGTTTGAGTAGTGTTTTATTTTTTTCAGTCTTTAATATAAGAAATATTTAACTAATTTGATTAGATTAAGGGAGTTAGTTAATATGGCATATTCTACCCTAATAAATATAAAATCATGTATTATAGACATGTTGAGTGTTTGATTTCTTTTTTTATTTTGGTTGATAATTCTTTTCTTTTTCTTTTTTTAACAATTTCAATTAACTCTATAAATTATCAAAGTTTAGATCTTATTGATTTTTTTCTTATTTATCAAGAAAGTATTTCGTTAAGAATTCTCTAACATTTTCATTATCTATCTGATGATGAAACAAACTCTAAGTTCCAATTATAATAGTTAGTTAATATTTTTAGATAGATTAAAGAAATTAAATAAATAAGTTAATTATAACTAATATAAAAACTAATTGACTAATTTAGATAGATTGAAGAATATATAATATATATTTATCTTAAGGAGTTAGATTATATCACAATTAATTGATTTATTTGTCTTTCTTAATTTATCCTAAAAAATTAATTAATTTTTATAATTAGGACTAGAGAGAGTAATTCATTACTATTTAATAAAGTCTCCACCAGTTTAACCTTAGTGATTCTCAATTATAGTAATCCAATAATCAGTCATATCTCTCATAAATCCTCCAGTTAAAATAAGGAATGTCTATAAAACTAGATAATCCAACACTAAAAACTGATTCAAAGAATCATTAAAGCTCATCAATAATTTTAAACTATGGGTTAGATTTATTTTTAATTTTTAATAGCATGATGATGATGTAGCATATTATGAGCTTTTGGATTAATTTTAGATGATGAACAATATTAAGATATTGAAGGACGCCTTTGGACGGGGACGCTAAGAGGATCCGGACCCATATTGAGACGTTGAGGGACACTCAGGGAGTGTTTGGTATGAAGAATTTAGAGAGGAGGAGAGGGATTTTGTCAATTTTCCCTTATTTAGCATCACAAAATTTTTAAGGGGAGGGAAAAAATTGTAAGATTTTTTCTCCCATTCCCTCATAATCCTCCCCTTCAAAATTGGAGAAATTTGGAAAAAAAATTAAATTTTTTGACTTATTTTGATCATTATATGTATAATATTTTTTAATATACCTAACATATCATTTCTACATTTACAGTTATCTATATAAAAATATTTTTCTTACCTCTCATGATGAATTAATAAATAATATAACATTAAAATCTCTTCACTCCCCTCTATTTTTATCAATCCCAACCAACAAGATAATATTAAAATTCCTTCTTCTTTTTTCTCTCCACACCCCTCTATTAAAATTCCTCCACTTTCCTTCCCTTGGTTGAGCAAACACATCCTTAGAGAATCCAGATTCTAAAAGTAGAAACACATCCAAACTTTGTGCCCTTTCTTAGGACGTTAAATTCTTAATTTAATTCTTTCAGGAAACAAGGGATTCGATAACATCTCACTTTATTCTACAAATAAAACCAGTATATTATAATTTTGAATTTCCTGCGAAATCTCCATTTTTAAATAAATCATATTCCAAAAATCTGAAAATAAAAAATGTATAACAATAGCGCGGTTGCCCGAGTAAGTGGCATAAAAGATCATTTTTTTAAAAAAAATTAATGGTTATTCTGGAAGGCATAATTGAGCAAGTGCTACAAAACACATAATAAAAATATTTAGAACTAACCATATAGAAGATCAATTTTTAAAACATTAAAAAGTTTCAGATGTAGCGAGTTGTTAACTAAGCGTCACAGTTATACCCGAAATGTTTACAGGTAGCACTTGCTCGTATGAGCACTGTAAAAATTGAAAGATTAATAATATTATGAATTTTTTATTTTCTCTCTACTTTCAATTCTTTAATTTTCACATAATATCAGAGTAGGTCCTTATGACTCAGAAAAAGAAGAAACACATCAATGGGACTTAGGTCTTTTCTTCTCTTGCAGTTAGCCTTTCTTCTTCGTTTGTGTCATTCTCCAGTTCTATGCCTGTATGTAGTTGTCATTAATAATAAATTTTAAACGAGCGCATCTCTATACTGAGGAGGCGTCCATTTTTGTAAGTAGTCAAAGAAAAATGAGGTTGGAAAGGAGACCACTATGCCTTGAGAAGTTGTCTCCCTAACACCTATTGTTCGAGAGTTTAACTGGCGAAGGGATGAGACATGCAACTATTTAGAGCTATTTAGAGCGTATTTGATCCCTAGGGAATACTATTTTATTGTGGTTCCAGTCGTAACGCTTAGATAGGCATCCTAACTTTTAGGTGCCTAAGTTTACGCCTGAGGGTAATAGACAGCTCATCCTGCCCGATATTAGTATCATTTAAGAGGAAGGGAGACTTCGCCCTACCCTTGGATTATGGGTGAGTTCAACCCCTTTCTACAAAATTTTGTAAAAAAAAAAAAAAAAAACAAGTTGTCTCCTTAACCCAAAAGTCTTCAAAATATGTAAATTAATAACCTAAAATCGAAAGTATTCGCGTGAAATCAAAATGTAAATGAGTTTATGCGTATTAGTAAGTAACTAATAAGAACATACACGCCTAAGAGAAGGCAAGCATCTCATCTCTGGAGGAAACTATGCTCAGTATGGGAAGATTTGAAGATAGGTCTTTCATGGGTAATAGGCGATGGTAATAAGGTCAGATTCTGGTCGGATAGTTGGGTAAGGGATATTGGCCCCTTATGCAATCAGTCGCTTGTTCCTCTGCCTGAGGATTCCCTTCATAAGAAGGTCAGTTGTTTCGTTGCGAATAATGGAGAGTGGGCTTGGGGACTGCTGAAGGATTTACTACCTAAGCATATCTTACAGCAGATATCTATGATTAATCCCCCTACCCAGCAAGCTATACCGGATTATTGTACTTGGAACCTAACGGCCTCAGGAACATTCACGGTTAGCTCCGCTTATGGACTCATTATGAAAAATAAATGGAATGAAAGAAGTCCTCTTTGGGATTTAGCATGGAAATGGCCGGGAGCTCAAAGAATTCGAACCTTTCTCTGGTTGGCTTTGAACAATAGACTTCTTACGAATGAGGAAAGATCTAGAAGGCATATGTCTTCCCATACTTCCTGTTCTTTGTGTGGTTTCATCACTGAAGACTTAAACCATGTCCTGAGGCAGTGCACCAATGCTCATCTTTGTTGGGAGTTGTTAATTCCTGTAGAAATGCATAATTTGTTCTTTCAGATCCCTTTCACAGAATGGCTCCAATACAACCTTAGTACTACAAAGCAGAATATTGATTGGTGCACCATGTTTGGAATTGTTTGTTGGAAGCTCTGGAATGCAAGGAATGCTAGAATATTCAGTAATGATACTCAAGAGATATACCAGATGGTGAATGAAGCCCTTGCTCTGAAAGATCACACACTCAAAGCAAGAAACCATTTGCAGAGTTTTAATCTTTAATTATAGTTATTTGTCTTTTGTTTTAACTTTGTTCTCAAAGATCATGTAGTTAATTTTTTTGAACTTTCAATAAATCCTCTTCACTCAAAAAAAAAAAAAAATAAGAACATACACCTATACAATAAAAATAATTACAACAAATTTATTTTAGTGCAGTTCAATTTATGCTAAACAAATTAAAATAAATTTATCTATATTTTATAAATCATACTATTTTTTATTAAAAAAATTGATCACAATTATGTATAAAGTTATTGGATACAATCACGTTAAAAATATTAATATTCCATAATTGATGACATTTTTTCATATAATTTTTGCCACAATTTCCCATATGCTTCATATATTCAATATTATTTTGAAAAAAGATAATTTTATCTTTTTAGACTATATATTTGTTAAAATTTCTTCTTATGAAATAAAGAAAGTACATGAGAGATAATAAGTGAAACTTATTGCATAGAGAGAGAGATAGTTCCTTAGAGGGAGTATTAATATCAGCGTCCAAAATTGATGCAAGAGATTATAAATGATCCTTACCAGACATATCACTATCACATGAATCTTTCTTAAATTTTGCACATACTAGTGTTTGCAAATACTAATACCCGGTGGTTGTTAATACATAAATGTAAGAGCTTATTTTGATTTGCTTTCAATAAGCACGTTCATCATGTAAGCCAAGATAACAACTCTCAAATACTTGTAAATCTTCCACATTGATCCATTCCTTCCACATTGATCCTTAAATCTCTCTTCATGATATTAAGTATTAGTAATCTCCCATCACATGAAGCTTCTTTCATTCGGTTTAATAAACCTCAGTATATAATCCACAATTAGTGCCTTCATCAATCTGCTGTTACTTTGTTTTCTCTGCCCAATATTCTTCTTGTAGTTTTGCTTCCATATTTGAATAGAAAACTCCATTGCACTTCGCTCTACACAGAAATTCAAATCTCATGTAAGGCGTCTTCAGGATGAATGCAATGTTCATTTACTTCCAAGGTGTAAATCATCAAACTTCAAACAATTTTGCCAAATCCTGAAATAGAAGGAACCAAATCAGTATCAACCTTCCAATTAAACCCAGAAACTATGTTGAAATACATAAGTTAAGAAGTACCAAGTTATTTTGAGAGACTGGTAAAACTGATGTGCAGCGTTCAAATAATCAGCATAGATGATATTTTTAATGAGGATAAAAAACTTGACGATCATTAAGTTCAGTTTGAAGCATCTTCCTCTAGTAATAAAACACGTGTTTAACCATTTTAAGCAGCCACTTTGTCATATTGTGGTAATATTGGTGTTCAATAAGATAAAGTAAATTTGCCTGTTAAATCACACCATAAGACAGCAAGGATAAAGGACACTTATGTATGGGCTATAGAATCATCTGAAGCCATAAAATCAAATTTGAGTTGATGCTGAATATCAAAGTCATTAAGAAATGCTAAAACTAAATGAAAGTAAAATACCAAACAAAGATCTTGTCCTACACAAATGCATTGATATTTAGTAATCCATTATTGCAACAAATATAGTTGCTAGCAACAAAATCATTCTTCTAGAACATGCATATTGGTATTGCAACTATTAAACCCAAACACCAATATTTCAAAAAATGCAGTGGCCAACACCAATTAACCATACCATCTATCGGGACTTCCTCAACTGTACTTTTCCACAATTGAACATGCGAACCCAGAAACATGTACATGCATGCACAAGTTTCCCATTCAGCAGATGAAATTCCCTTTTCATGTTAGATAAAATTCTATCAACAGGCTGAGAAGTTAGTTTAAGTAAAATTGGCTGCAATGCATACAGATTATATCTTACAGTACTACCTCAATTGCTACAAAAATCAAAAGCGGGCGAAAAACTGAGATGAAGTTGAGAAATAAATCTCACCGAATTAGTTAATTATCCAAGAGGATTACCTGTACTTCTCAACGGTCAACCACAATCAATTTAAACAATTTCTGAACTATGAACGTTTAGAAGCAGTTTGGTTAGGTGGAATACGCATGGAGAGAGGAGTGATCCATCCTTGACATTTTACATATATTTCTAAAGATTAGAAAGTACTTCTTGACATGTTATAGGCCCATCCTGATATGGTGGTCCCAGGCGTAAACACCCACTAAATATAAATGTAAAGGTGTCAATTGCATGTTATGTCTACAGCAAGCTTTTTATATCATTGACTCTATCCATGTACTGTCATATCCATCCCTTTCTATTAAGAGAAGCATTTACTCCCTCCATTTCAAAATATTTATCTTTTGGTTGTGATTCAAATTAAATTGTCCTTTTACATTTTCAATGATGTATTTTTTAATTTTGTAACATTTTATCCTTGATTAATAAAAATAGTAGTAGGTGGAGTCTGACATACAAAAATACTTTGCAGATCTTCTAGCGTAGAACAAATAACAGTCTCATAAACAAGGAAAAAAAAATCCTCCCCACTTGGTATCACTGTACCAAAAAAAAAATACTCCCAACTTGGTATCATTGTACCAATTTCAAACTAGATGATATGGAGTTTTGAAACCAGAGTCCACCTTTTATAAATATTTCAATTGCAAGGTTGTTTTTCATTTTTGGAAAACTCAGTTGCAAGAAAGTTGTCATTCAAACATACTTGCTTGAGCCCAAATGAAACAAAAGTTGTACAAAAAGCAATCAGCTTCTATCAGATCCACGTTTTATGAGAATTTTCGAAACATTAGATAGAAAACCAATATTCAGTTCTCAATTACAACATTCCAATGAAACATGACAGATGCAAAAACAAAATTGGATACCTTGGATGTAGTGATGAGAACCATAAAAATAAGCAATCGTAAGCCTAGATGATCTGGGATCCAGCATGAAGAACATCACAATCAGTCAAAGGGAATTACAATTTTGGATCCACTTGTGACAAATTATTCCACCGAACTAACACCTCATCATACTTCTCACCTCTAAAACAGAAATGATGAAGAAAGAATACATTAGGTAGCCATGGTAGCTTGCTTCTTGCCTTTTCTCTTCAGCGTGTTCTTCTCAGTTCCCTTGATCATTCTAGATAAAATATCTGCTTGCTTTGTGTAACCCTCTTGATTAAGGCTATTGATCAATTCCTCACAGCTACGCCAATCTGTTGCACTTGCTTTTTCCAGAATTTTACATAAAATGTAATATGCATTGAGGGTCTTTCCCGCTGATATGAGAGAATCCAAAACCTTATCATAACTTGAGAAGTCTATGACACAATCTCTCTCAAGACCAAAATCTAACAGCTTCAAAGCAGCAGTTGTCTTTCCTTTCTCACAGAGAATAGATAAAAGGCAATCAAAGTCAGGTGTATGCCCATTAAGCATGAGCAAATCTATTCGGCCCAAGGCTTCCTCAACATGACCTCTCATTAGAAGGGCTTCTAAGATCTTACCAACCAAGTCCATGTTCTCCGTCACCCCTTTCTCTACCATACTTCTCATTACTCTGCTTGCAGTTTGAACCCTACCATCATCAAACAAACTCTTCATAACTGACCTATAAAGAGACGAATCTGGCAGGTGTCCACTTTCAAGCATGCTGTCCAAAGCTGTTTTAGCATCAGCAGGTTCGCCCTTCCTCAAGCAACTCTCAATAAGCAGCCGGTAAGAATCTGCTTCTCTAGGAACTCCTCTCCTATCCATGATCTTAATAATTTCAAAAGCTGATTCAGGGTTGCCTTCTTTTGAGTGCCCACAGATCAAATTATTAAAAGCAACTGAATCTTGGACACCCTTTTTCATTAGCTGCCGGAAAAATGTTTCTGCCTTTAAAGTATGCCCATTATTGCACAGATACTCAATCATTGGGTTATAAGCACCAGGTTCCATTTCTAAAGAACTCTGTGGCCCCAAGATGATGTCCTTCTCAACTAATTTATCTAATAATTTTACTGCCCTATCATATGCATTGGCCTTGCAAAAGTTCTCAATTAAAATGCCATAATGACCAGCTTCTGTGGGAATGCTCAATCGAATCATTGCTTTTAGTACATCTGCAGCTGCATCCAAGTCACCGGACTTACACTGGCAAGTCAGCAATTTCTGGAAGATGGAATTATCCTTAGGGCTAATATATCTATCCACCATCTCCTTCAAAGCATTTTGAGCCTCAACAAATTTTTCTGCATCACAAAGCCCAGGAAGCAAGGTAGTGAACGTGACAGCATTTGGCTTAATACCAGATGACTTCATCTCTTCAAAGATCGTAATTGCATTGTCAATTTTCCCTGTTGCAACACACCCTTTTAACATGGTAGTATAAGTTATCACATTAGGCACTAGGTTCCTTCCCTTCATCTCCGTAAATAATTTCTCCGCCTCCTCCACCTTCTTAAATCGATAATACCCATTAATCATAGTGTTATATGTTACCACATCTGGCAAAATGCCTCTACTTTTCATGTCTTCAAAGAAACGAAGAGCAGTCTCCAGCTTCAAAGACAGGAACATACCCCAGAGCATGATATTATATGTATGACGAGTGGGCTCTATTCCCTCCCTCAACATTGCATTAAAATACCTTTTCCCCATCATATACCGTCCCCTCCTTAGAATCACTTTAAACAAAGCATCATAAGATTTAACGGTTCTTTCTACACCCAATTCACTCATTTTCTGGAAGATTTTAACAGCCTCCTGAACTATCCCAGCTTTACCATAATTATCAATCAGCACAACAAACAAATCCTCGTCCCACTCAACACCATTCTTGGGCATATCAAACAGAATGCACCGAGCATGGTTCAGCTTCGAAGAGCGACCTAAAATCTGAATCATTTTCAAAGTGGTGTCTCGGTCGTGGTTAAAAAGACCAGCACGCTCAACCCACCTGTAAAACTGTAACGCATGCTCCGTTTTCTTAGCACCGTGCAACACATTATAAACAAGAGAATGGTCGAATTCCGGAACCAAGTTCCGGATCGAATTCTGCAACCGGGTAGTCCAAGCACGGTTCGCCATCATTCTGCAGATAACATCCTCCAATTTTTCTGGTTCCTGACGCTTACCTCTTGGGCGTCTCTGATTCATATTCCGTTCTTGATCTGCAGCCTTCTGGAATCTGGGTTCAGGCTGTGGATTGGATGCAACTGGTTCATCATCTTGGACAGCACTTCCATCAAAGGACGACGAATCCTCAGTGGAACTGAAGAAGCGAAGGAGATTAAGGGTGGGAGAGATTGAAACTTCGGGGATAACAAGTTGAACACTGGGTCTGCATCGCAGAAGCTTGTATTTGGAGACGAAAGCCATGAGAAGCAGAGTATCGTCGAACGCCGCTAGTGTTAGTGTGAGTACTGTTAGTGGGAGTACTGAACGGTGCCAATGAAGACCTAACACACGACTCCTCTGAGGCCTCTCCGTCTTTTCCTTTTTTTCTCTTAATTTTAAATTAATAATTAAACTAAGTGGACAAAAATAAGTAATAATTTTATTGAAGACAATTAGATCATTTCATTGAATAAGTCATTTAATTAAAATATCAATATAATTAACTATTTAATATATTTTTAAATTAGAGAGAAAGATATTAAAAATTAGATTGTAAAGGTAAATGAAAAAGTTTAAATTGTTTTAGCATAAATTTTTAATTAATTAAAAAAATTAGAATAGTAATGCCAACAAGTGTATTGAAGTGATCAAAGAATGATCCTTCCGCAACAAAATTATTGTTGAGATTAGGGCTTGAGATTGGATAAAAGCCATGGCGATAATCTTGTGCTTCTTTACGAATCCAAGAACAAATTAAATTACCCATGTGAGTTCAACTGGTAAAATAATAAAATATACGACTATTTAAAACGTGTTTATACCCTAAAAAATATTATTTTATTATAATTCTAGTCGCGATATTTGAAAAAATATTTTAACTCCTAGGTACCTAAATTTACGTCTGAAAATAATAAACGACTCACCCTACCCAACATTGATATCAATTAAGAGGAAGAAAAATTTTACCATACCTTAATATCGTGAGTAAACCCAACATTTTTTTAAAAAATCTTTTATCAAAAAAAAAAAAAGGAACAATTAAATTGATAAAAATTTTATTAGAATTTTTGCAAATTTTTATTGACAAAATCATGTATATTTTTTTTAAAAAAAATAAAACCTAACGTATTTTTGGTTTTCAAGAGTCTTACTAATCAGAGAGGATATTATTAAAAACAAAAGGAATCAATGCATAACATAGTCAAATACACATAATTTTAACTACAATAATAATAACAAAACAGAGATGGCAAATAACACTGTCACCATCTAATATTTGCAACACTTCGTAACCTTAATCACCAAGCACTAGTTCAACACAAGTGCTGGGGCCAAACAAGCAAAAAATTACATTTCCTTGTATGCCAGAATTGGACATGTCGAAAATTTTGATTTGATCACACTGACCTGAAAGTTTTTCAATTATAAGCTACTATAATATGCCAAGATAGAGTTTTAAATTTCAACTTCTTTTCATGACAAATTGGCAGAAAATTTATCCCAGGACCCAGCAACACAGTCCAAGTATACCAACACTACTGCTTTTTCGCATCTTTCTCATCATTCCGAGGATTGAGCTCTTCATCATCATAGTATTCTTCAAAATATTCCTCTTCACTATCATCCTCATAATAATACTCATCGTCATCATCGTCGTCCTTACCATCCTTGCCATTTTGTAGAAGATACTGACCTCTTAGCCTCTCTTGAATTCGATCCCTGATAGCCGTTCCCTGAAATAGACATGAAAGTAACGTTAAAAAAATAAAACAAAAGGCAAATGATAAGTTAACTGATACTATGTCTGCATATCAAGAGTTCAAAAAAACAATTTATTTGATCAAGGGAATAATCCCTTTCAAGGTTTAGGACGTAAAAGATTTTTGCCTCTCTCAACAAATATGCTTCCCATTATTCAAATTTGTATTTTTTCTTTTATAGGAATAAGACCGTTTACTACCTCAACCAACAGTTTGTTGATAGAGTTCAAAAAAATTTATCTGCAAAAATTCACTCACCATCTTATGGCAACCTTCTTCAAACATCTCTAGAAATCCAGCAACCCAACGATCAGCATTTTCCACCCATTCATTTCGATGCATGCCAGCAGTCTTCGCAACAATTTGAATCTGGAAGTCGAAAAAATGAACATGTATTTATCACATCCAGAAAAACAACTGCAAGCTACCATAAAGTATTCCGAGCATTAAAACATGTATTAAAAAGGGAAAATTGTGATCTACATATCACCACAATTATTGCTTTTTATTATGATGTGCCAGGAAATATCTCCATGATTGATTGCCCTGACTATATCATCATCAACGCAATGCAAAGGCAGAAACCTTAACTGGGTTATCATTTTTCAAAATAAGAACAATGTACTACAATTTATTATTGCTGCTGCCTCGTACCCAAGTCTACATTTTAGGAAGCTTAATGTAGATTTCACTTCTTATAAAGCCACTTAACTTATTAAACTGGTGTCCCTAACAGATACCTTCAAAATATCTATGGAAACCTTATCTTGATTGCTGCTAGTTCTGGGTACAGAATTGTTATGGCTGGGATGAAGCTCTCCCCCAATCCTCTAGTTTCAGAGGGGGCAGATATCATCACTTCTAACTAGTTAGCTTAGTCCAAGCGGTGGTTTCAATAACTTTCCTCAAGTCCAAGTGGGGGTTTCAATAACACTTTCCACAAGTCCAAGCGGTGGTTTCAATAACTTTCCTCAAATCCAAGCGGCGGTCTCAACAACTTTCCTTAAATTAGGTAAGAAATTAACAATAGAGAAGCCTCTAGACTCCTGAAAACCTGCTATCTTTTTCAACTGCTATGCTAGAATTAATGAGGATGGCATAAGTGGGGTTTTGTTTGTATCTGAAAAGAGAACAAAAAAACAAAGGCATGCTCATGTGAAAGTGCGATTAATTAACACCGTTTTCAGAGTAATCCTATCCAACAGTTAGAATGTATCTAAAATTATTATGAAATCTCACATTAATTAAGAATGCTAAAACCAATCAAGTTACCCTCAATCCATTTATCCATCTCAGATGCCATGGGCAAATTCCACTATCTACAGCATATTTTAGAAGAAGATCCAATAGAGAAAAAGGTCTAACAAGCGGCTTTCCAAAATCTAAACAGACCAGAAGCTAGAGGGAATCAAACCAAGTTTCACAGATTTCAGAGTCAACAGTTATGGCTGTGGTGCCGCTACCACCCCACCTTGATCTTCTAGTTTGCGCAAAGGCAGTGGTATCATCACTTCAAACAAGCTAGCTTAGTCCAAGCAGGGGTTTTAATAACTTTCCTTAAATTCTGTAAGAAACAATGGAGAAGGCCCTAGACTCCTGAAATCCTGCAAGGGCTATTTTTCAGCAATAGGAATGGCAATCTCTATAGAAACATTATCCTGATCACTGCGGGTTCTGGATTACAGAAATCCCACATGCAAGGAGAAAAATATAATTGCTTCCCAGACCAACCAAGTGATCGGGACGAGGAACACCCTGGCTCTCTTGGAAGGAAAATTTGCCCATGATCTGCAATGAGTGAGCAGTAGCTCTAGAGCTTACAAAACGCAACTCATGAATGACCCATTGAATTTTGGTTTCACAAAATTATTTTCCTTCTAAGAAAGACAGGGTATTTCTCGTACGACCACCTGGTTGATCTGAGAAGCAACAATTTTTTTTCTCTTTGCAACAGGGAAATGCCCGAGACCAAAACTCAGAGGGTGATGCAAAAGTTACACCTTGCTGGCTCTAGAGCTACCGCTTGCTCATCTAGATTGCCATAACCAAATTGGGCCGTCTATCACATTTCAGAGGTGACAACGCACAAGAGAAAAGGAGAAGCCTCCAGAATGTTAAGAAACGGCTGAGAAGCCTCTAGACTTTGGAAAACCTGCCATCTTTTTTTTATTGTTAAGCTAGAATAAATGAGATTGACATAATCAGAGTAATCTTATTTGACCAATTGTAGCGGTCCATCTTGTTTTATCTATAACTATAATATAATGGTTAAAATGTATCTAAAATTATCATGAAATCTCACAATAATTGAGAAAATACAACAACAACAACAACAACAAAGCCTTTTCCCATTAATTGAGAAAATAAAAATATTTAAATTGCATCAATCTAATTAATAATTCCTTCTCATATATCATTGATAGAGCTCATTATTTCTATATGTTTCTATGCCTAATCTTAAGCTTTTAGCATCCTCAATTGATTAATTGGGCATAATTAGGGACAAATGTGCATAAAGGGCAGTGAAGTCATTTTAGGGATTTTATATGCTAGTTTGTGGTCTTTTTTATATTTTAATTGCCAAATGATTTGTCACCTTGGACTAGTTGATGCTATTTTAATTACTTTTGCAGGTGAGTTTGGAAGGAAAAGCTTTTCCAAGGGAATTCTTTTTCCATGGAATTGCAACTCCTTTCGCTTCATTAAAGGAAAGAGATTCCAATTAAGGAAGGAAAGCTAGATCTTGGACAATTCCACCCTCAACTTCACAATCAGATTTGGAAGAGAATCACACGAGTTACACCTCAAAGACTCAGTCACAATCATCACCGATCATTCCATTCCCATATCTCACTTCTCCATCGTCATCTCTTTATCATTCTCTCACTCCCGTTCTCTCCATCAGTTCCATTCTCCATCACTCAATTGCAAGACTCCATCTCCATTCCAGATTCCATCCAATCATCTCTACCTCTCCAAAGCTATCATGACCAAACTTGATTTAGATCTCGGTGTAGCTGTATCTTGCACCATGTGTAGCTAAGCTTTCCAATCCTTGATGAAGATGAAGCTAGCTGGAGTTCTTGTACCAGAATAGGGAGTTTTATTATTCTTAATTACAGTTTCTCCTTCAATTGAAATGGATTGTGACTGCCAGTTGGATTTGTAATTGTCTTACCTTTGATTGTATGTTTCTCTGGTTGGGATACTTGAGATTGTGATTTGTATTGGATGAGTTGCTGAGTTGTATCTCAATTTCTTCTTTAATTCATATGTGTTTGATGCTAAAGGTATCGTGCATTTTGAATATATGTGAATTGGATTCTCAATTGGATTGCTAGGCCAGTGGCTGATTGGAATAGGGATGATTTGGTACTTGATCAGTGCATATTAGGTATTCTTAAGTGATATCAATGAGCTATGCATGACCTATGGTATAAGGTAGTGTTTGGAGAGTTGGTAGCATTCACTAAGAGGGTCTCTAGATGCATCATAACCTAATGAAGGAAGGAACTCAATCTAAAAGGAACTAGGATAGCTAGTGGATTCACTCATCAAGGATAATCATCACTATTGCATCTCATTCCATCAATTGCTTTGAAAAACTCATAAACATGTAGTTGTGTTAGAGAATAGTTTCTTGTTGCTGAACAACTTTTTCTTAACTTGTATTCCACTGTCTACATGATTACTAAGTAGAATTAATATGTGTCCCCTAAGAGGAATACGACCTAGGTTGTCCCTATACTATAGGATTAGTCTAGCATATTATTTGGGTGCATTCACATCAATTATCTGTCTTTACTTTTTCTGTTTCAGATTTAACTTCCAATTAGTTATCTTTTTCTTTTTTCAATCTCTATATATATCCCCCAACATATATATAATTTAGGTGTACACTGAGCCACATCTGAAATAGCATAGGTGATTTTATGAAGGAGTTGAAAATAGACAGGTAAAGTGGATGTTGCAATCCTAGTTCATCATCAATCTTCAATTAATTCAAACCATTGCTAGATATTAAGAAAAACTAATGATAAGCACTTAGTTCTAACCTAGTTAAACTAGATAAAATCCCCAAGAGGCAAGAGATTCAACTCTATAGATGATGCCATGACAGCCAAAATGTATAGTGATAGACAGAAGTGTCACAGAGAGAACACTATTAGAGGAGAACTAGTACCCAGGTAACAAGAACATCTGTAGTACTGACCACTAGGTTCAGATGTTCAACACTTATTCAAGTCATTTTCACAAACAGGATAGAATTGATCTGTTAAGATGCTCATCATCTGTGGTTCTCGCAGAGATTTTTATCAATTGGTATTAAAGCTTTCCACTGCATCCCATTTAAAATCATGCAGCACATATGTTGTGTTGCTGGTATTGCAGCGTTAGCCCAAGGCTAGAAAGCCAGGAGAATGCCAGACTTTGTAAGTGTCATGGTTGAGGGAGCATGGTAAAATGTTAAGACCAAATTTCAGTCACACCTTGGAAGTATGGGATTCTAATGCGAAGGGTTTCCAGGGGACCTAGAGCTCTCCAACCTCAGGAGCTAGATTTTTAGGTGTAATTCTTCATGATCCTACCATGATCCTTCAAAGAAATTTTTCATGTTAATGATTATACACAATCGAGAAACCAAATGGATTCCCAAAAGAAACTTCATTTTCCTCAAAAATATTGCAGAACTAAGAGAACAATCCCTAAATTACTCTCATAAGGTCTGTCCATAATGTGTCGAACTATCTAAAAATCTATGATTACCTTACTAATTAACCATTCATAAAAATTATTATCAACTTACTCTAATGGAAGTAATGAAGGCTGTTGAAATGGAGAAAAATATGCAGAAGGAGAATAAATCCACAATAGAAAGTATAAGAATATAGAGAGAGAAATAAATCATTTAGTAGGAATATATCCCCCTTAAGACATATTGCATACTGAATTTACATAATTTTAATCATTTGACATAAACAAAACAGATGGCTTACAATTGGTGAAAGAGTTTTGCAGGATCACCTCTCATTAACAGTTAAAAAGCATATAAACTTAAGAACATGCATTATGTCACTTCTTATCTTTTGGGATTAGTATTTTGCGCTGCATCATCCTAATTCAAAATTGCCATGAAACGGGATATATAGAAACAAATTAATCAAAGCAATATTGCACAGAAGATACCCTATGATTTGGAACAGACCAATTGCTGCAAAAGAAAGAGTTATAATAAAGCAATAAGCAACTATGGAGTACCAGGATCATCATGGTGGTAACAAGCCATCCAACTATTACAGTTAGTGCTAATATGAGACTCTAATGCACAATGCCCAATAATGAAAGTCTTGAAATGCATGAGAAGTTATGAGCAAATTCTCACTTGCAACTAAGCTTGAGGCATGAACAAACACCCCCCCCCCCCAAAAAAAACACAACACACACAAAAACCCCAAGAAAAAACCTAACTAAACCATTCTTTGTCAGCATCTGACTTCTCAAATCAAGAAGAAACTTCAAAATTCTCTACAAGCTTTGAACAGCAAGCAACAAGAAGCATAATGTCATTACAAATACAGAAGTCCACTATCCCATCATACTAACTTTTGAGTCATTATTTGCTCCTGCAATGAAACTCCTCAAACTACTATTACAGGCATTCTCAAAGTCCACCCCTACCACATTAAAATTTGCTTTTCTTTTAAATTATCCTTGATTCACTCATCCCTTGTAATTTACGATACCAATTGAATTAGATGGTGTAACAGTAGTGATACCTTTTCACCAACTTTTTCTTGATGTTCTTTCACTTTCTCCTGTAAAGTTTTCAACCTCCTATTCACCCTTAATCGTTTTTCCTGTTTATAAATAACAAGATATGAGTCTCTTCAAATAGGGAAGACAAGATTAATTTCAATAAGAAAGAAAAAATTCAGTTTATCAGATATCCTATTTAAATTTATATTATAATAAGGGTAAAATGTCAAAGTCATGCCTTCACATAGCTGACGCCAAGTTCTTTCCTTGAGTACCCACGATCCAAGTTCCGTAGAACATATTGGTTGTAATCTTTAACAATCCTCATTATAAGGTCTGATGTAGATATTCCTTCAGTACGCTTAGTTTCCTTGAATTTTCCGGCGGCTTTAACCTACATAAAAATTTCATGGCATAATTCATCTGACAGAACAACGTAACAATAAAATAAAATGGCATGCAGAAAGTAAATAATCTCTACGTACAAATTCATAAACATCATTCCCAGCCCCACTTGCATCAGCATAACTGTTGAAATTCATTGACAAGTGCAAAAAGTTAATATTAATGAAGTTAAAAGGCTACAACACAAGTTAAAATTAGTATATACATAATAAGTTATAAAATCATAAGTGCATTATAAACTCAGTGGAGAATGTTATGAAAAGTATTCTTACGGAAGAGAGTCATGAGCCACATAGTCAATATGGTGTTTGTCAAGAAACTCTTGATTGATAACCCAAGGTGCATCAGGAATGACTTCGTCCACCCACCTGCTCTCAAAATCTATGATTAATTCCCTCGATTTACTAACTAAGAATCACACTTTCTTTTTATGCACCAAGAACAATAAAAATGAAAGCAGAATCCAATAACATTGGCAAGCACATTATCAAAAGAGAACTTCATTAAAATATTCACTTATAATAATGCTAAATCCAACACCATACAGAAAATATGGCATAAGCAGAGAATATCATACTTGCAGTGCCGCAAGGATTCATATCGGTCATCCTCTGTCATTACGGTTTTCCCTTTGTATTTGTGAGTGACTTCATCCCCGCAAACCCCAACGAGCAAGTAGGTATTTGGAAATCTAAGATTTGCAAATCAATATAGAAAATAAGAACTTTTATGATAGTCCATCAAACTAAACAAACACAAGAATATTACCAAAAAAGAAATGCATATGAATAGTTATCTTGACCCCAATTGCATCAGAAAGTAACGAAAACCAGATTGAACAAATTAGAGCTTAACGTTTAGGATAAAATGTCAACGATTCCAATTTAACTGTCGGGACATACAACAGGAATTAATTAAAGTAGAAATCAAAAACCAGATGGCATAATTCTCAAAAGTAACTACAACCTTTGAGATACACACGCACAAGTAATAACCTGCCCAGAAGAAATTGTAATGCGAGAGACCCATAACAGTGCAAAAACCAAAACCGAAGCTAGGAATTGATAAAGAAATTATATCGAAAGAGAAAGGTTTCAAATTTAAAACCAAACAATCATGACCCCAATTGTGACAGAGATTAAGTGGGACCTAAGATTGTATTAGTGCTCAACATTGGGCACAAGACATATAACAGAAATTAAATTGATGTTAAAATCAAAGCAAATAGATGGCATAATTCGAACAAGTAACAATTACCCTGTACTACACACATGACAATACACACAAAAAGGAACTGCAAAAAGTGCATCATGACATGAGTAAGTAGATCAAAACCATCTTGACCACAATTGCAACACCCAGGAAGTGGGAACAATAAGATATTCAAAAGGAATCAAATTGATGTTGAAATCAAAGAAAAAATACGGCACAACTCCAAGAAGTAACAATAACATCTGATACATGGATAACAAACAATACACCCAAAAGGAACAGTTAAAAAAGCATCATGATGACCAAAAGCATGAATTGCGAAGGAAAATAGAAGAATGAGGATAGGCATACGATTTCTTCGCTTGCTCAAGAGAACGAGCGTGACCGAAGTGGAAGAGATCGTAGATCCCATCGGCATAGACTCGAACAGGACGATCTTGAGGAGGAGGAGAAGGCTCAGGGTAATTGGAGCTGGAATGGAGAGTGTTGTTGTCGCTGTTGGTATCGTTGAGAACAGCGTCTGCCATAGAAATCGGAATCTACTACGATACGATTCTTTGCTCTCTTCCAACTTTCTTTCTGCTTCTTATGATGTTTATATAACTCCTCTGTTCGCTTCCCTTTATTTGTTTCTAGGCTGCTCCATCCGGGAGCCGACTCACTACTAAGCGTTATTTGCGTGTGTAATTACTTTTCTTTTTCTCTTAAAATTTGATGATTGGATTGACGTTGACCACATTGACTATCAATGAGCGCTTACCGTTTAAGGCCATTTCGGGCCGATAAATTTTTAAAAAATAATTTATAAAAAAAAATTTAGACATCTTTTTAAAAAAAATTCTAAAAAAAAGTTTATAAAAAAATAATTCTAAATAAATGATTGTTTAGATAGTTATTATTAAAAAAAATTGTTATTAGAAAATTATTAAAAATAATATGATTTTATTAAAAATAGGAGAGAAGAGAAAGAGGAGAAAAGATGAAAAGAAGAGATGAGAGATGGTGAAAAAGATATAAGATAGAAGAGAGAGGATGTGAGAAAAAATAGGCGTAAAATAATAATTAGATAGTCCATAAGCTCTTTTACTATTATAAAAGTTATTCTCAGTAGTTTATGCAAAACCTTAGTTTTAAATCATAGTTTTGTCTAAAAACTCTTTTAGACAAATATGACTATTTGTTTTAAAATTTCTCCATACCAAAATTTGGATTAAAAACCTTTTTAAAACTAAAATTTTGCTTTTATCCAAACAAGCACATATACATATATGGATATAGAATTATATATGTACTTATATAATCCTATTTATAAATTATTTTTAATATATTTTATACAAAATAAATAAAACTTTAATTTTTTATTAGTTCTGTCTTAAAATTTAAATTTTTTTAACTTTATCCCTCTTTAATATATATTATACCCATAAGAATAAAGTCAACACAATAATAGGATCATATATTTATTCTCTCTCTACCCTATAAATAGGACCAGAGGATTATGTGTGTAAACATATTTTCTCAACTACTTTCAGTCATCTATATGTCTTGAAATAATTAGTCTCTAACTATCAGTTGAATGATAATACTGAATTCTATATATATATATATATATATATATATATATATATATTATCACCTATTTTAGGTCTAAGTTATAAAATATAAAATTAGAGTTTTTTTTAATAATATTTTATTAATTAGAAAAATTTAATTCAACAGTCTTCACCATAGTTTTACTTAATTTTTAATTAGGCTTTTATAGTCTTTTCAATTATAAGTATTAATTTATATACTCATAATCTGTTAATTATAGTTAATATGATTGTACTAAATGACGTAATTTTTTTATATAAAAAGAACAATACATATAGGAAACTAAAGTAATAGGAATGGAATTCAAATGGGTTTAAGATGCTCGGGCCAATAGCGTCATTAAGAGCTCTTTTCACAAGAGAGTTTGTAATTATTCAAAACTTGGAGTTCAACTTGTAGCTCCTCTTGATTATATATTCTTGATCTCTAGGATCACTCCCCTATCTTCATGTATAGCAACAACCTCTGTCAAAATCAGCTGAACAGCCTCTATAGAATTACTTCTCAGAATTAAGTCCCTCACATTGTTGTCCCATGCTCTTTTGAGATCCATCATGCATACCCAAAATTCAATTGTAAGGTGATCCCACCTTCTATTATGAGTTAGCTAGAAACCCTCGATTAAGCTTCATGCATATATATTTTAGAGCAAACTAAGATTAATTTGAGATCAAATCCTAATATTTATTTATAAGCGATTTATAAAAATATTTGTAAACATTAGTTATATTATTTATACGCATTCTACTATAAATAGATATGTCACGTCTTATTAAATTATATTTTCTCCATCTTTAAATGTAATACATAATATTTTTAGTATTTTTTTTTGTAATAATAGATAATTCAGAATTCTCGATTAAAAGAATACATAGGTCCTTCAAATCACCACTCGATATAAATTGAGTAATGATATACTACGTGGTTCTAAGTTTTTATCTTATGGCATTAATCTTCACACATCACTCCTCCCAACTCATATCCCAACAACAACAACATATGGGTATCATTCATTGAAAGATCTTCATCTGGCCTTAGTCCAACAACAGTGTAATCATAAATCACACATATGGATGGTTGTAACACAAAGTTTCACAAGTATTATATCATTCTCATGTTAAGATTGAGGTGGCAAAGAAGGTGAATCATGAACATTGAAGAAAATAGTGGGAGCCATTTTACATATTCCCATTTTCTTTTGAGGCATCACCGGTTCCCTTAAACGTTTAAAAATTGCTTCTCACATAACACATTTTCAACGTGCCAAATCAAAGGTAATATTGATGCATGAAATTGAACTAAACGTTCAGTATGAGACATCGTGGGTTTCTTTATATTTTGGATTGAAAAAAACAGATGCATATTCTCTCAAAAACTCCTCTTTCCTTATCCGTTATAAACATCTCTCTCTCTTTGCCTTTGCCTTACCTTCTTCTCTTTTTGCTTCTCTCCATTGCCCAAACTACAAAAAAAAGAAGTCATTTTGGCAATTTAGGCAGAGAAGAGAAGTTTTAAAAAAACACTTTTGTTTTTGTAATTTGGGCCACGGAGAGAAGCAAAGAAAGAAGAAGGCAAAGAGAGAGATGCTTCTAAGGAATGAGGAGAGAAGAGCTTATTAGAGAATGTATATCCGAAAATACTTTTCTTAAATGTATACAAATTGCTTCCCACTAGATGCCTTTTCAATAGGCTATCAAACGGCTCAATTCGAGGGGGAATGCCATTTTTCTTTTTCTTCGTTACATTTTCATCCTACCAAACAAAATGTAAGGTGCAATAAATAATATAGAGCTTAATGATTGGATAGTTCTTAAGACAACAGGTTCACATTCAATGCTCATTGTTTTGATGAAATATCAACCATCAAAATCTAATTTGGACAATTTATATTTAAAATTTTTAAATCATATATTTTTAAATAATAAATTTATTTTTTTAAAGAGGTGAGAATCATAAAATTATTTTCTAATTTAATATTCATAATCTATTAAAATAAAAAAGTATATAAAATATAAAAATCAAATCAAATATGGACCATCCAAAATAAATTTGGACAATCCTTGTTGTTGTTAATGAGCGCCCATACTCATCTCCTGTTTGATAGAAGTGCGTTTTTCCAAGTTTGATTTGAACTCATATATACTCCCTCCGATCTAAAGCAGTACTCCCAGCATAAGGACAAGTGGCATAGCCTCACCGATGTGGTGTCCAGTCATAATCTACATAATAAGAAGATGCTCCTTTTCTTATGGATTTCTCAAACTAAGGACTAATATTTAATATTATGAGCTATATCTTATGTTTAGAATAGAAGGTAATATATAATTAGGGCATGTTTAGTTCCCATGTTTTGGAAGCCAAAAGTCCTTTTGAGAAGATTTCACAAGTCAAAAACTAGTTGAGTGAGTTATCGTTTAGGTCAATTTGCATTGCGATGCTTCTGAAAGGCCATTTGTGGAAATCTAATATGAGTTGTTTTTCAAAAGTTACTTTTGACTTTTGACCAATTTTAGAGTTTTAGTTACTCTTTTCGTTACTGAGATTCTAGCAGCTCATATGTTATAATTATTTATTTAGTTATTATTATTATAAATTTTTATTATTTTTAAGAATTTAAAATATTATAGAAATTTAAAATTTGATATTTAAAAGTTTTTGAACCCTCATTTTGATCTTTAAAAAATTTTAAACCACATTACGGTAATTAAACATCAATCCTATTAAAATATGACCCAAAATCTTTTGAAGATTAAAGTAAAATTATTGATTGTGACTTGCAGAAAAAAGAATTAAAAGTATTAAATCAAATTGACCTATATTAATTTTTAACTAAACCGAGTATTACAATATTTTAAAAATACAGTTAATTGATTGATTAATATGAAACCTAGTTGATTAATTTAGAAGGATTAAAAAAATTAAGTAAATAACTTAATTGTAGCATATATTAAGTATCATTAGATTATATATCAATTTATAAGTCAAACAAATTAGTTTATATAAAAATAATAAATATAAATTTTTTAAAATAATTTATATAACTTTCTTAATCCTAAAATTAATTAATTGGTCTTATGCTAAAGAATAAAGATAAAAAATTTAATGATAAAAGTTAGTTTGAGTTACTTTCCAAACAACTTTTAATTCAACAAACTAAATTTTTTTATAAAATATATCCAAACATAAATTTTATTATAATAACTAACTTTTATCAAATTAATTTTTGACGAATAGATTTTTTATAATAAATTGAAAACCAAACACACACTTAATTTTGATAGTAACTTTACATTTTCTAGAGATGTTAGACCTTATCTTCCATGGCAGATCATAGCCTAGTAATTGTCTCAACTCATTTCATTAATTGTTTCCTGCTTTCCATGTTCTAATTCCACGTGTCCTTTTGTCTTTACTCTTCAGATGTAGACTTTCCCTTCTTTAGATCAGGCATAGTTCCCATTCTCTCTGTTTTTTTTTTAAATCAGATTAATATTTTAATGTTTGAAATTTAATTATTTATAAAATATCTTTGAAAAATATTTTTAATGCATTTTTAAACTGTTGAAATTATATTCCAGTAGTTTATATTTTATTATTTATTTTTTATAATTTAAACATTTTAATAATAATTTTAAAAAAATAAAATATGAACCATTAAAATATTAATATATCGGTTAGAAGAGGAAGACGATTATCGGCATAGAATTGCTTTAAATTTAAGTTTTAAAAGAGATAACTTTATTAAGAAGAATAATCATAAATTTTAAAATTAAATATTTAATAATAAGATTTGAAAAATTGAATAAAAAGAAAGAGAATTGGAAGGGCGAAGAGAGTCCTAGCCCCGTTTTAGCCTGTATATCAACATCCCCATACTTTCAAGCTCCTAAATCCGTATAACCCACTTTTATATTGTATTGGCTCAGCTTAGCTCAATAATAATTGTGCAAATACTTGTGAAATATCTTTTTAAATAAAATGAGCAAATACAAATTTTCACATATCATGGCTTTTATGATTGTAAAATTAATATTAGAAAAATTATTTAAGTCTCATATAAAAAATTTAATTGTAAAAAAATTTAAAAAATCATTAAACGACTATGAAGTTGTAAGGGATTTAGATTAATTTTCTTGAATTGTGAAATAACGAAATTGTTCCTAAAAAATAACTCAATTAATAGGAATAATAACTCTATGAAAAAATAATAATAACTCAAATAAGAAAAAAGAAAATAACTCAAACAATAAGAATGACAACTTCCGGAGGAAAGAATAATAATTGGGGGCAAAGAAAAATAACAACTGAGTCATTTTTTTAAGGGTAGTTTCGTTATTTCACAATTCAAAAAAATTAATCTCAGGTCCGTGGGATTTCATAATTATTTGATTATTTTCTAGAACTTCTCTACAATTAAATTTTTTACATGGGACTTAAATATAATTTTTTCATTAATATTTAATTTTGTTTGGTAGTTTATTATTTCTTTCTAAGAGAAAAATAAATATAGAAAAATGTTTCAAATAAAAAAATAAATATAAGTCTACCAATTTTTTTAAAAATATTTTAATTAATATTTCATTGAATTAGAAGAATCATATTCATTTGATTTTTTTAATTATTTTTGCATTGCTTTTTTTTATCAGACTAAATACATAAATAAAATAAAATATATATATTGATAAAGCTCACTTATATATTCTCTACCTCTCTCAAAAAGATTGATTCTTGATTGTTGTTGGAGGATACCCTTCATACACAAAAAAAAAAAAAAAACTGTATAATTGTTACTACATAATAAATTAAACATCATTGTTTCATTTAATAAGTTTTTATTCACATTTTTATTTTTTTAAAAAAAGTATTCCCAAAAATAAACCGCGCATAATTTATTTTGGTGCTGATTTCTTTTTTCTCGAAGTGGAAGACCAACTACATAATTCAAACAATATGAAAAAAAAAAAGTTAAAATGACTCTATATACTCTTTCAAGCAATATTATATTTTTTTTGGCATGAAGTAAATATTATTTTAAAATAAGGAAAGTTTTTATTTCTTGATGCTTTGTACAAAAAAAAGGCCATTCTCGAGGTTTATATTAGATGAATCCAAATTTGTTTTTTAGCCGCCTCCAATCTCAAGTCGATAATACTGTTCTAGAAGAGAAGTATTTTTTTTTTACTAACAATTATTAGTTCTAACAAATGGATTTTTGACTGCTTAAATATGTTTGAATTTGTATTATTATAAATACAAAAAATATATCTAGAAGAATTATTTTTAGTAGAGTTCAATAATATTTAAATATGATCTAGTAAGATATTAATATAAAAAAAATGTTTTTTATCTTATGCGGATGATTCAAGTAAACAAAAAATAAAAACGAAAATAAGAAATAAAGACCGAAAATGGTAATTCGCTGAAAATTAGATAATATCCTTATAATTTACTCCTTTTCAACATTGACATTTTCTTTGCCGACTATTTGTCGGCCTAAAAAATTTTCCAAAAGATGATTCCTTCTGCTACACTAATTACATCCCAGCAGTCGCGCGCACCTGACAATCCCGCAAAACGTGAAGTGCATGCTCCCTGGTAGCCCTGCACAAAGTACAGCTCGTCTCTGAACCCATCTTCCTCATAACCCGTACACAATTCGTTAATAGCCGACCCTTGCCTCAAAGCCACAGGAACGTTTTGCACCTCTGCGGTACTAGTAATTTCCAAATTTTATGCCACATGCTATTCCTTGTACAATCAATGTGCCTGCTTAGCAAACCATAGGCAGACTTAACAGAAAAAACCCCATCATTGGTCTCTTTCCTTCGTAGCCTATCACTTGACCCCCAAATATTCGACAGTGGGACTTGCTCAAATCGCTTTCAGAACAGTGGATGGGAGGAAAGTCGCAAATTGATGCCAATCCCATGTTCCCGAGGCAGTAATATAGTCAACTACCTTCATGCTACGCATACCTGCACTAATGGACCTTAGTGCATATTTGCTAAGCTGATTGTGATGCGGTAGCCAAGTATCTTCCCAGAATCGAATTTGAGTTCCATTTCCAAGACACCAACCAATACCCTTGAGGGTAAACTCCCAAGCTTTAGCAATACCCTTCCAACTCTGGGAAGCACACTTCCACTGTGTCACTGAAGGAACAATATCAGATCCACATTTGTTTTTTTTTTTCTCAAAAACTTCATCCACAAGGCATCACATTGCTTCACAAGCCCCCATCCCAGCTTCATCATATACGCTATATTATGCTTGCGAGCTTGTCGTAGATCTCGACCACCTTGCCCTTTTTCCTTACAAACTTCATCCCAAGCAACATAGTGAATTTTCCTATTTGCTCGCGTGCTTCCCCAAAGGAAACCACGACAACGTTTATCAATCTCATTACAGACAGTGACTGGCAACATAGTGGATTGCATGGAATATCCCGGTATAGGGAGAAAGAGGGGTCACCACCAAAGAGCTTAGTGCAAGGAGCAGTCCAAGTATCCCAGCATACATAACCAAACAGAGTGGCCCATGGCACCTTGTTAGTATAACTTCCTAATATCTTGAGTTAAATTCCATCTAATCTATTCCACTTCCTGTAATGAAAATAATGTATTCCATTTTTGCAGTACGACCACACATTTCCATCATTCCATGGCATTGGGGCAGTCCCTTAGCATATGCATCAAGTCTTCTTCTTGATTGCAACTAAAAGGACAAAGAGCCAACGTGCCAATCCCTCTCCTCACTCTTACTTGTGCTATATGTACCCTTTCGTGAAACCACATAAAAGATTTGATATTTTCTGGTACTGACCATCTCCATAAAATCTTCCAAATGTTGTCTCCATCACCTGCAAAAAGAAAACGATAGATAGATTTTATGAGATATTTATTATTATAATATAACTATTTAGATATTAATCAGGATAATTAATAAATATTTTTGAGTGTGACTCGTGGTCATTTTAATCCCAGTCTAAGGTGGATAATTGAATCAGTTATTAATATTAATTTTCTGATGATAAAAATTAACAATTTTATCGTGTAATAGTTTTCTGAGTCATTGAGCAATAATCTAATTTTCTCTGTTCACTCCTTGAGGGTTCTCCACTGGTGATGACAGTATAAAAGTTGTCATCACTATGCCTAATCATCAGCTCACCAGTTGGAAGAATCTGTTATCTTTCGAATTCAAGAGTGATTTGAAACTTAGAGAAAGAAATTGTGCAATAGTGAGTTGATAATGATGTAATAACATTAACGACCGTATGCCTCTTGTAAGGCCTTGATTCCGAGAGAGCTTTCAGGATATTCTCAAGGAGAGGTCGAAGTCGCCGTGAGAGGATCTCTGGAAAACGCCATCCCCTGTGTTTTGCTTTAGTAGCTACGATGGGTTATGCATCCATCTGGTTAGGGTAACCCAACTTCATGAGGAAGATGACCCATGGAGATGCCTAAACTCATTGTTTCACTAACTCAAGTACTTGGGCTGTTCTAATTTTTAATTTTTCGGCTTTACGTTCTGGGCTTTTTGCGCTTTTTGGGCTGTGTTATTATATTTTTTTACAGATTGGGCCGTGGCGAGTTTGGGCTGTTAAATAATTTTTTGTGTGTTTTGCTTCTAGAAAATATTTTGAGCCTAGACCTTTTTTGCTTTTATTTTTGAACTTTTGTACTTGGGCTCTGTTTAGACTTTTATGTATGGGGTCATTTGATTTTATTTTCAGAAAATTATTTTAAATCATTTAATTTATTTTATAGAATATATTTGTTCAAAATAAATTAAATTCTTTTTTAATTTTAATATGTCATTTTAGTACTATTACATGCACTACAAATATTTAAATAAAGAAAAATTAATTTTTTCATTATTTTAATTTTTATTTAGAAAAAGTGTTTACAAATTTTAATTTAAATTTTTTATTTAATTGCCTATTTTGTACATTTATTTTTGTGCAATTAAATAAACTATTTAATTTTTGTAAAAACCTTTTGAGTTGAAATTAATTTATTAAATATTTTTTGGGCTCATGAAATAGTGGGAGAATTTAAATTAAATTATTTAGTCACATTTGTTGATTAAATTAATTTATTAAATGCTCTATTAAATTGTGCATATTTAGATTTTAATGCACATAAATATTTGTAATTAGCGTGTAATTCCCTGAGGAGTAGCCACAACATCCTTGTTTATTGAATTTTGTTGCATGCATTAATTAATTACATATGGATTTGAAATATCAATTGTAATTAAATGTATAGCTATGACTTATCTTTACCCACAGGTAAATATCTCATAATTGTACATTTAATTTGGGTGGGATATAATATCCTTGTTATTTTTTAAGTAACCCACAGGTATTAGAAAAGTATAAATACATTCTAGTTCTATCATTTGAGTTAACTACATGCTATGCTAATGCCTTTACCTACAGGTAAACATTGGTGATATGTATTCATACTGCTTGCGTGCTATATTTGTGCCAAGCATGCATAAATGGTACAGTGAATTATGATTGCTTTAAATTATAACTCGTGAGCTTGTTTGTACATTTGCCTGTTTTTATTTTGCAGATCTAATTGCTGCCCCCAGGATCATGGCTTATGTAAGCAACAAAATAATTTTAGATGGCATCACTAACTATGCTGATTGGAGAGATGATATTTTTCTGCAACTAGGTTTCTTGGCCTTGAATTATGCCTTGAGGTATAAAAAACCTCCGAGACCAGATGATGCCTTCGATGACAGAGAGGCAAAGGAAAGGTATAATATGTGGAAGCGGAGCAACCACTTATCTCTTTTGTTTATACAACAAAGGATCACCAGAAGTATTAGGGGAGCAGTCCCTAAGTGCGAGATAGCTAAATGATACCTGGAAGCTTTAGATAAGGAATTCAAACTGACAAACAAGCAGATGGGTGGTACCATCATGTCTGAACTATGTGCTATGAGGCTTGCAGATATTGACGGTGTGAGGTGAAACATCCTCCTTTATATCTCTCAAAGTACTCTTGCTATAGCTCTCTTGAAGTGGATTATATTTCTCTTGTCGAAAATCCTGGTAGAAAATAACTGTACTGATTCGGTAATTCCCCATGAGAACTACCATTCTACGCAAGTACCCAGGAAAGACTGGATGAACCGGCTAGGTCCACTCACTTCCAGCCTCCGTAGACAGCACCTACGTACATAGTACTTTGTATAGTCTACCAGTACAACGGTATTTTCTAACAAATATCTTTAAGTCTTAACCTTAAAACCTTGACCTTAATTTTGAACTTTAACCTTACTCAATTGGAACTATTTTAGAACATTGAAATACCTCTTAACCTCAAAAACATGAATTTCCAAGTGTTGGGCTTACGGTTACTGTTCACTGCCACTATTCACTGGGTAATTCCAGATTACAACCTGAACTTTGGAAATTCATAACTAAATCTAGAAAAATCATTTTAAGGTGATTCCAATTTCTAATGAAAGATATTTCATTTAACTTTGAGAGAAAAATATTAAAATGAGATCTTCTTATCCAGATCAAATCAGTTTATTCGTTGAATTTTACTGTTCATTTGGTAAATCTGGAAATTCCAGTTTCTTTGCCCCATTTTCAAAAATTCATTTCTCCTTGTATACTTATCCAATTGAGTTGAATTACATATGGATTTAAATCTCCATATGTCTACTTTAATCTCTCAAAATTTCGAGGAAAAAATCATTCGTTTACTATATGAAATTAGCGCATGAACCTCACTGCCTCTGAGTAGTCGTTTTACCTTATTCCAGATTTCAACTCCTAACTTTGAAAAATCATAACAATTCGAGTTCTTAACCAAATGAGGCGTTCTTGGTGTCCATTTAAATCTATAGATCTTAGCTATGTTCATGCCAAATGTCATTTGAAAACTCATCATATAAGTCAATAAAAATACCGATGGAAGTACACTACCTCAGATTGGATTTATGAGTAGCATGCATCATACAAACCAAAACATCATCTTGTAATTAAAGTGCACACTCTTTAAATTATGTACAGTCATCCATCAACATTTACCCTCTTGCCTTGAGAAGATCCAGCACCTAGAGCATGTTTAATTATATGGAAGGAATGAGATTTCATTGAAATCCCAATAGCAAGTAATATAAACTATAAGGTTATGCATGTTTGATTGAATGCCTAACATGTTATCATGCAATGGGAGCTAATTCATGCTTATACATAAGCAAACTCTAACATGCATATTGTCATGACATATATTGCAAGGAGTATCACATACTCATATCACATCATCATCATCATCACACAACATTCCATGCTCAACCAAACCTTCATGCATAACAAGTAAGCAAAACAATCAAAGCACATAAGTTTATAGTTAGATATTCTTGCTACCTCTTGTAGATCCTTGTTCCTTTCCTTCTTGTAATGGTCTTTCCTTGCCACAAATGTCAAAACCTAGGCATTACAAGATAATTACCAAATTATAACTCCATTCCAAACAAAATCCAAGTCTAGTTTCAATAAGCTCCCTTTTTCCAAAAATTCCCATTTTGGTTCCAATGCTTCCCATACTTGTTCCTCCACTTTACCCCCACACAAAATCTCATTTTAAGACCATTGGAAGCATCAAAATTATGAAATTCAAATCACTGTTCACGCGAGTGAACAGTACCCGTGAGGAATTTTCAACATTATAACCTTTAATTCCAATGGTTTCCAAGGTTTAAAACCTTTCCAATCCTACACAAAATCATCATATAAACTCAATGGAAGCATTAAATCATTGAAATTCCATTTTCTTCTATCATGAACAGTGCATGAACAGTGCAAACCGAAATGGTAAAGTGAAGAGCATCAACTCACCTTACTTGCTCTTTCAAGACCCTTGCTTCTTCCTTGCTTTCTTCCACTTTCTTTCTCTAGAACTCACTTCTCTCTCTAAAGGAGCTCTTGGGTGTGAAGAATGAATGGAAAGGGGGGGTATTTATAGCAAAAGTCATGTGCCATTTGAAGGCCAAGATCACTTTGGAAACTATTTGATCTAATGGTTAAAGGTTTGATCTTGGAATGTCTTTTCACTTTTCACTCAAGACCTTACCACCATGACATCACTAGCATGGCACCACTTGGGACATCTAAGACTACTTCTTGGCGCCATTTTTGAGTCCATATGGGTCCCACCATGTGCCAAACCTAATCCTTACTTTATTCTCTTTTTCTTTATTTCCAAAAATCCATAAATTATTTATTTTTGGACTTGGGCTTCAAGATAACTTTTGGGCCTTATTGGGCTGGCCTAGGATGACATGTTGGACCTCTTTTAGGTCCAATAGCTAATTGGCCCAAACCCAATGTAATTTCCTTCTACCGATATCCGTAAATTACCCTGATCTTAGCATAAATGCTAATCACCTCTTTTAATTGTTCTAACATTTTTAGAAATTCATTCTAATATAAAATGAATTCTCTACAAATTTTCATAATTTTCTGAGACCCAGAAGTCCTGTTAAAAATTATATACGTTTCCTTTAACCCTTTATCGGTGCCCTTTTTCACCGTAAATTCCATAATTAATTCTACAGGACTCATTTTTGACTTCTGTCAACTCCATAAATTCTCATATTAATTATAATAATTTACTATCAAATTTCCTCTGATATCCATCCATTGTGTGAAATGACTAAAATGCCCTCCATCTACTTCTGGTTTCTTAGGGCATCACAGTGGCATTTTCGTAATTTTGCACTTTGGCTCTTAGACTTTCTTCCTCTTCCAATTAATCCTTTTCTTTACATAAATATGGCCACATCTTTTCCTAAAAATATCATATATTTCATTTAACCTGTACATACAACGTAGTACAGAAATTAGGGATGTTACATGAGGCAACATATAATAAAGATGAGATGTATGTTTTCATCGTATATTACTTTTGAATCTAATTTTTCTAGCGTTAATGATGACACTTGGTGGATTGACACTGGTTCAATGATCTATATTTCGACTACCATGCAAGGCTTTCTAATAAGCAGGCCTTCACATCCCAGTTAGAAAACTGTCTTTTTAGGCAGTGGGAGAGGAGATCCTGTGAAGCTATTGGAACTTTTAGCATACATTTTTTGAATAATCATGTTTTGAAACATTATGATATTTTTTATGTTCTTTCTTAAAAGAGGAATTTGATTTCTATGTCAAAATTAATTCCATTTGATTATCATTTAGTTCTTTATAAGAAACTTATGACTTTATCAAATGATTCTGTTTTAATTGTGGATTTAGTTATGATTGATGATTTATTAAAATTATTTTTGATTCGCCTCAATCCTTTTTTGTTTCGCGTGGTACTAAAAGAAGTGTCATCTATGAGAAGTGTCATCTATGTTACATTTCTCTCCCCCTAAAAATAAATTTCGTCCCCGAAATTTACAACATATACACTCTACCGAAATAAATCAGGGTACATCTCCTTCATCTTTTCTTCTGTTTCCCAAGTAGCTTCATTCTCTGTTAGTCCTTTCCAGATCACTTTGACTATAGGAATCTGCTTATTACGCAGTTGTTTGACCTTTCTATCAACTATTTGTACTGGTCCAACTTCATAGGTCAGGTCATCTCGCAGCGTAACTTCATCTTGTTCAATCACATGCGCTGGATCTGGAACATACTTCTTTAGCTGGGAAACATGGAATACATCATGTATCTGGCTGAGATTTGGAGGAAGTGCCAACTTGTAGGCCACTGATCCTATCCTTGAGAGAATCTGAAATGGTCCGATGTATCTAGGATGCAACTTCTTCACCTTGATTGATCGTCCGGCTACCGTAGTTGGAGTTAACTTAAGAAATACATGCTCGCCTTCTTCAAACTCTAACGACTTTCGTCGGACATCTGCATAACTCTTCTGTTGACTTTGAGCCGTCATCATCCTTTTTCTGATCATTGCAATCTGCTCAGCAGTCTGATCCACAATATCAGGACCATAAATTCTTCTCTCACTTAACTCAAGCCAGCATAAGGGAGATCTACACTTTCATCCATAAAGTGCTTCGAATGGGGCCATCTGAATACTAGCTTGATAGCTATTATTGTATGCAAATTCTATCAATGGTAGATGAGTATCCCAACTGCCTTTAAAATCCAAGACACATGCTCTCAACATATCTTCTAGTGTCTGGATTGTTCTCTCAGACTGACCATCTGTTTGAGGATGATAAGCTGTGCTGAATCTGAGAGTAGTACCCATCTCTCGCTGCAAAGCCCTCCAAAAGTTTGACGTGAATCGAGGGTCTCTGTCAGACACAATACTGCTTGGAATTCCATGCAGTCTAATAATTTCCTTTAAGTACAATCTTGCCAACTTCTCTAGAGAATCCCTCTTATTTATTGCCAGGAAATGAGCTGACTTTGTCAACCGATCAATTACCACCCATGTTGCATCATGCTTAGTTGGGGTCATGGGTAGTCCTTCTACAAAGTCCATGGCAATACTGTCCCACTTCCATTCAGGGACATCTAAAGGTTGCAATGTTCCTGCTGGCTTCTGATGCTCAATCTTCACTTTCTGGCATGTTAAGCACTTGGACACATAAGCTACAACATCTTTCTTCAGTCCAGGCCACCAAAATAATCTTTTAACATCATAATACATCTTGGTCATACCGGGATGCACTGTATATTGGCTTTTGTGCGCTTCATCCAGAATCTTCTCCCTTAGTCCCCTAGCATTGGGGATGTAGGGTCTTCCTCTAAACTGCAATAATCCATCTGAGGAAATCTTAAAATTCTTAGTCTGCCCTCTCTCCAGCTTGTCCTTAAAAATCATTGCGAGCTTATCATGTTCTTGAGCCTCTTTAATCTCATCTTCTATACAAGCTTTGACATGTACTCCCCCGTAGGAACTTTCCGTCACTTGCATCTGATATAAAGGGCTCCAATCTCGCATATCCTCAATCAACTTTAATTCTTTGATCATCATATATGCTACCTGCACCACCTTTCTGCTCAGAGCATCGGCCACTACGTTGGCTTTTCCTGGATGGTATTTAATTTGGAAATCGTAATCCTTTAACAATTCCATCCATCGTCGTTGTCTCATATTCAGCTCTTTCTGATCCTGCAGATACTTCAGGCTTTTATGGTCACAGTACAATTCAATTGTAGCTCCGTATAAATAATGCCTCCATATCTTCAGAGCATAAACCACCGCTGCAAGCTCCAGATCGTGAGTGGGATAATTCTATTTATGCGGCTTTAACTGCTGAGAGGCGTAGGCTACTACTCTACCATGCTGCATCAACACACATCCCAACCCCTGTTTACTAGCATCAGTGTAGACTACATAAGTCTGAGCTGGGTCTGGGATAATCAGCACCGGAGTAGTGGTTAATTTCTGCTTTAACTCTTGAAAACTAGCCTCGCACTTCTCGTCTCACTTAAACTGCTGATTCTTTCTGGTAAGCTTGGTTAGTGGCAAGGCAATTCGAGAAAAGTCCTGGATGAATCTTCTGTAATACCCTGCTAAGCCTAAGAAACTTCTGATCTCTGTCACCGTCTTTGGCTGCTCCCAGCTTAAAACAGCTTCAACTTTGCTAGGATCCACAGCTACCCCGTCTTGGGATATGACGTGACCAAGAAATTTGACTTCTGAAAGCCAAAACTCACACTTACTAAGCTTAGCGTAGAGCTGCCTCTCTTTGAGGGTACCAAGAACAATTCTCAAATGTCTTTCATGCTCCTCAGCAGACTTGGAGTAAACCAGAATATCATCTATGAAGACCACCACAAATTGATCTAAATAAGGCCTGAAGATCCGGTTCATATAATCCATGAAAATTGCAGGCGCATTAGTCAGACCAAAAGGCATAACTAAAAACTCAAAATGCCCATAACGTGTTCTGAAAGCAGTCTTTGAAATGTCATCTGACTTAATTCTCAACTGATGATAGCCAGATCGTAAATCAATCTTGGAGAATAGACTTGCTCCAGCCAATTGATCTAGCAAATCATCAATTCTGGGGAGAGGGTACTTGTTCTTAACTGTGATCTTGTTCAACTCTCTGTAGTCAATACACAGTCTTAAGCTGCCATCTTTCTTTTTAACAAATAGCACTGGGGCACCCCAAGGAGAAACACTAGGTCGTATGAAACCCTTCTCTAAAAGCTCCTCAATCTGCTTCTTCAGCTCACTCATTTCATTAGGAGCCATCCGATATGGGGCTTTGGGTACTGGTCCCGCTCCAGGCACAATATCGATTGCGAACTCCACTTCTCGCTCCGGAGGCAATCCTTGAATTTTCGTTGGGAAGACTTCAGGAAATTCATTAACTACTGCAATCGTCTCAATTCCTTCTTCGACTTCTGCTTGAACAGAGAGGAAAACCATGTATCCTTGACATCCTTTCTGCAAGCATTTATTTGCTTGTGCCTCCGTTATGAAATTCAGTCGTACTTCTGGACTCCGATCTGCTACCGTCGAACCAAGAACTAGCGTCTTGTTCTTGCAGTCCAGCATTACATTATTGGAGGACAACCAATTTAAACCAAGTATAACCTCCATCTCTCGGAAAGGCATGCATATTAAGTCTAGGGTTGTATAACAGTGCTCATACCTCACAATACTATTCAAACAAGTATCGGAGGTAACTACCCTAGTACTTGTGGGAGTTGTCACATATATGTCATAATGCAATTTACTAATCATCAGGCCTAGACGTCTAGCACACTCATAGGAAATAAAAGAATGACTTGCACCAGAATCAAACAGAGCAATCACTGAGTGGTCATTAATATAGATTGTACCTTGAATCATCTCAGGTGATTTCTGTGCATCTTCTCTGGAGAGTGCAAATACGCGTCCTTGCGTTAGCGGCCTTTGATCCGCTGCTGCCTGAGGACATTCCTTTAAAAAGTGTCCTGGCTTTCCATAAGTATAGCAGATATTTTGGCCCATCCAACAAGGCTTATCCCCATGATTTTTCCCACATTTGTTGCACACTCGTGCTCTGGGGTCTCTGTTACTCGGCCCTCCTTGGTAATTTCCTCTGCCAGGTCTCCTATTCTGCCACGGTTGCTTCCTTTTTCTATAGTTGTTATTTCTTGCAGCATTTTGGCTTTGACCGGCCCTCTCAGGAACTGTTTGTTCCCTGCTTACAGGCTTAGACAGCATCCTGTGATTCATACTATTTTCTACTATGCGGCATGCCTCTACAGCCTTGTTGAACTGGTTGTACTGTTGAGGAGTCAGCTTCTCCTTCAGCATAGAGTTCAATCCTCTGATCAACCTCTCAGTCATCCACCTTTCATCATCTACTTGGTGCAAATATGTTGAATACTGAGACAGACGGATGAATTTGGCCAAGTACTCGTCAAAGGATTCTCTTTCTCCTTGTCTCATCACAAGGAACTCTGCTTCTCTTTCATCCCTCACAGACTGAGGAAAATACTTCGCATAGAACTGTTCAAGAAACACTTCCCAAGTGACTGGAATGTTTCTTGCTTGCATAAGCAGTTCTGTATTTTTCCACCACCTATCAACATCCTTCTCCAGCTGGTAGATGGCCATTTGAGCCTTTGTCTCCGTTGGGCAATCCAGAACTTTAAAAATCTTTTCCAATCGACTGATCCAATCCTCAGCAGCCTGGACCTCAAATGTCCCTTCAAATACAGGAGGATTATGCTGGCAGAATCTGACCATCCATTGTTGGATGCTAACCACATCATTTCTCTGCTCAGCCCTTCCCTGCGGCTGTACTGGTTGTTGCTGTACTCTTTCTGCTGTTGTATTTGCTGCTTCAGATGGTTCTGGAGGCCTCAGATTGTTCATTGCTGTAGCCACTGCTGCGGCTATAGCAGCATCTCTATCCTGTTCACTTCGTGCTTGCATAGCACGCATCTCTTCTATCATTTTCTGTTGTTGTTCCGACCTTTCTAATATTAGCTGATTAATATCCCTTGTGTTCTCTGGTTCCTCTGCCGTAACGGTTCTTCTTGTACGAACCATTTTGCTTTACGGTCTAGTAGAAAAATCTAACAAAAGAGGAATAAGATAAACAACATAATTTGTATTCCATTCAAACATATAGGACCATACTGGTCTTTATACATAACATAACTACATGAAGAACATCATTATCTCTAAACATACCCTAGTCCTTCTTAAACTTGATTCTAATAAATTCCCCTACCATGTAGATTCAGTCTAAAATATCCTCATATAGTTCCTCATCAAAGTATTGGTCCAATCCTTGCTCCTGTCTAAAAGTCCTTTAAAAGTGTACAGTTGTTGAGCTAACTCTATAGCCCTCTCAAAGTGCTCTTCACTCAGATGCTTAGCTGGTAATATCTCTATAAATCATCTATTCAGAGCATTTCCTAATCCAGAATCCTTTGCTCTGATACCAAAATGAAACATCCTCCTTTATATCTCTCAAAGTACTCTTGCTATAGCTTTCTTGAAGTGGATTATATTTCTCTTGTCGAAAATCCTGGTAGAAAATAACTGTACTGATTCGGTAATTCCCCATGAGAACTACCATTCTACGCAAGTACCCAGGAAAGACTGGATGAACCGGCTAGGTCCACTCACTTCCAGCCTCCTTAGACAGCACCTACGTACACAGTACTTTGTATAGTCTACCAGCACAACGGTATTTTCTAACAAATATCTTTAAGTCTTAACCTTAAAACCTTGACCTTAATTTTGAACTTTAACCTTACTCAATTGGAACTATTTTAGAACATTGAAATACCTCTTAACCTCAAAAACATGAATTTCCAAGTGTTGGGCTTACGGTTACTGTTCACTGCCACTATTCACTGGGTAATTCCAGATTACAACCTGAACTTTGGAAATTCATAACTAAATATAGAAAAATCATTTTAAGGTGATTCCAATTTCTAATGAAAGATATTTCATTTAACTTTGAGATAAAAATATTAAAGTGAGATCTTCTTATCCAGATCAAATCAGTTTATTCGTTGAACTTTACTGTTCATTTGGTAAATCTGGAAATTCCAGTTTCTTTGCCCCATTTTCAAAAATTCATTTCTCCTTGTATACTTATCCAATTGAGTTGAATTACATATGGATTTAAATCTCCATATGTCTACTTTAATCTCTCAAAATTTAGAGGAAAAAATCATTCGTTTACTATATGAAATTAGCGCATGAACCTCACTGCCTCTGAGTAGTCGTTTTACCTTATTCCAGATTTCAACTCCTAACTTTGAAAAATCATAACAATTCGAGTTCTTAACCAAATGAGGCGTTCTTGGTGTCCATTTAAATCTATAGATCTTAGCTATGTTCATGCCAAATGTCATTTGAAAACTCATCATATAAGTCAATAAAAATACCGATGGAAGTACACTACCTCAGATTGGATTTATGAGTAGCATGCATCATACAAACCAAAACATCATCTTGTAATTAAAGTGCACACTCTTTAAATTATGTACAGTCATCCATCAACATTTACCCTCTTGCCTTGAGAAGATCCAGCACCTAGAGCATGTTTAATTATATGGAAGGAATGAGATTTCATTGAAATCCCAATAGCAAGTAATATAAACTATAAGGTTATGCATGTTTGATTGAATGCCTAACATGTTATCATGCAATGGGAGCTAATTCATGCTTATACATAAGCAAACTCTAACATGCATATTGTCATGACATATATTGCAAGGAGTATCACATACTCATATCACATCATCATCATCATCACACAACATTCCATGCTCAACCAAACCTTCATGCATAACAAGTAAGCAAAACAATCAAAGCACATAAGTTTATAGTTAGATATTCTTGCTACCTCTTGTAGATCCTTGTTCCTTTCCTTCTTGTAATGGTCTTTCCTTGCCACAAATGTCAAAACCTAGGCATTACAAGATAATTACCAAATTATAACTCCATTCCAAACAAAATCCAAGTCTAGTTTCAATAAGCTCCCTTTTTCCAAAAATTCCCATTTTGGTTCCAATGCTTCCCATACTTGTTCCTCCACTTTACCCCCACACAAAATCTCATTTTAAGACCATTGGAAGCATCAAAATTATGAAATTCAAATCACTGTTCACGCGAGTGAACAGTACCCGTGAGGAATTTTCAACATTATAACCTTTAATTCCAATGGTTTCCAAGGTTTAAAACCTTTCCAATCCTACACAAAATCATCATATAAACTCAATGGAAGCATTAAATCATTGAAATTCCATTTTCTTCTATCATGAACAGTGCATGAACAGTGCAAACCGAAATGGTAAAGTGAAGAGCATCAACTCACCTTACTTGCTCTTTCAAGACCCTTGCTTCTTCCTTGCTTTCTTCCACTTTCTTTCTCTAGAACTCACTTCTCTCTCTAAAGGAGCTCTTGGGTGTGAAGAATGAATGGAAAGGGGGGGTATTTATAGCAAAAGTCATGTGCCATTTGAAGGCCAAGATCACTTTGGAAACTATTTGATCTAATGGTTAAAGGTTTGATCTTGGAATGTCTTTTCACTTTTCACTCAAGACCTTACCACCATGACATCACTAGCATGGCACCACTTGGGACATCTAAGACTACTTCTTGGCGCCATTTTTGAGTCCATATGGGTCCCACCATGTGCCAAACCTAATCCTTACTTTATTCTCTTTTTCTTTATTTCCAAAAATCCATAAATTATTTATTTTTGGACTTGGGCTTCAAGATAACTTTTGGGCCTTATTGGGCTGGCCTAGGATGACATGTTGGACCTCTTTTAGGTCCAATAGCTAATTGGCCCAAACCCAATGTAATTTCCTTCTACCGATATCCGTAAATTACCCTGATCTTAGCATAAATGCTAATCACCTCTTTTAATTGTTCTAACATTTTTAGAAATTCATTCTAATATAAAATGAATTCTCTACAAATTTTCATAATTTTCTGAGACCCAGAAGTCCTGTTAAAAATTATATACGTTTCCTTTAACCCTTTATCGGTGCCCTTTTTCACCGTAAATTCCATAATTAATTCTACAGGACTCATTTTTGACTTCTGTCAACTCCATAAATTCTCATATTAATTATAATAATTTACTATCAAATTTCCTCTGATATCCATCCATTGTGTGAAATGACTAAAATGCCCTCCATCTACTTCTGGTTTCTTAGGGCATCACAGTGGCATTTTCGTAATTTTGCACTTTGGCTCTTAGACTTTCTTCCTCTTCCAATTAATCCTTTTATTTACATAAATATGGCCACATCTTTTCCTAAAAATATCATATATTTCATTTAACCTGTACATACAACGTAGTACAGAAATTAGGGATGTTACATGAGGCAACATATAATAAAGATGAGATGTATGTTTTCATCGTATATTACTTTTGAATCTAATTTTTCTAGCGTTAATGATGACACTTGGTGGATTGACACTGGTTCAATGATCTATATTTCGACTACCATGCAAGGCTTTCTAATAAGCAGGCCTTCACATCCCAGTTAGAAAACTGTCCTTTTAGGCAGTGGGAGAGGAGATCCTGTGAAGCTATTGGAACTTTTAGCATACATTTTTTGAATAATCATGTTTTGAAACATTATGATATTTTTTATGTTCTTTCTTAAAAGAGGAATTTGATTTCTATGTCAAAATTAATTCCATTTGATTATCATTTAGTTCTTTATAAGAAACTTATGACTTTATCAAATGATTCTGTTTTAATTGTGGATTTAGTTATGATTGATGATTTATTAAAATTATTTTTGATTCGCCTCAATCCTTTTTTGTTTCGCGTGGTACTAAAAGAAGTGTCATCTATGAGAATTATTATAGCCTGTGGCATAGGAGATTATGACATATCTCTGTTGATAGAATCAAAAGGTTAAATAAAGACGGAATACTTCTATCTTTAGACCATTAAGAATTTGATTCTTGTGTTGACTATATAAGGGGAAAGCATACCAATAAGTCACACAAAGGGACTAAGAGAAGTTCTGAATTGCTAGAAATTATACATAGGGATATTTGTTGTCCTGATTTGACTACGCATCGTCAAAAGTTCTTTATCACCTTTATTGATGATTACCCACGATACACATATGTCTACATGCTTTATAATAAAAGTGAGACACTAGATGCCTTTAAGGAATATAAAGCAAAAGTAGGAAAAATATATTGGGAAACTAATCAAGATTGTGAGATTAGACCGTTGTGGTGAGTATTATGGTAGATACACTAGTAAAGAACAAGCACCAGGTCAATTTACTGTTCTTCGAGATTAAGGTATAATAGCCCAATATACTATGCCTGGCTCACTGACATGAATGGTGTAGCTGAAAGAAGAAATAAGACCATGCTATATATGGTTAGGAGCATGATGAGTAGCTCTAAACTTCTAACTTCCCTATGGAAGAAAGTACTTGAGACAGCCACATACATATTAAACAAGGTTCTAACAAAAGTAGTGTCTAAGACACCCTTTGAAATCTGGAAAGGTTGAAAACTTAGTTTAAATTATTTCAAGGTGTAGGGCTGTCCTGCTGAAGTAAGAGTGTAAAATCCATAGGAGAAGAAGCTATACCCCAAGACCATTAGAGCTTACTTTGTAGGCTATGCAAAAAAGTCAAAGGGTTATAAGTTTTATTGGCCTCCACCTTCTAAAATATTTGTAGAGTCTAGGAATGCCAAATTTCTTGAGAATGATGTGAATAGTGGGAGTGATTATCCACTAGATGATCACATAGAGAAAACCACTGACATCATTCATAAGGGAATGTAAATAGTTAAATATCATCCCACTATTGAGGTTAACATTAAACATGATATAGACCCTGTGGCTCAAGTTGACAATACTAAACAAGATGGACACATACAAGATGATCAAGCTCACACAAGTGGAACCACTACAAAATGTGATAGAGGATGTCCCTATTCAGCAACCTGGATCAACCTAAGAGGTTGAATTAAGGTCAACTAGAGAAAGAATACCAGTATTACCTGATGACTACGTAGTATATTCTGCTAAAGTTGACTGTGATATAAATATTGAGAATGATCTTTTAACGTTCACTAAGGCCATGAAGAGTGCGAACTCTAAACTGTGGCATGATACTATGATTAATGAAATGAATTCCATGGCAACCAACCATGTTTGGGAACTTTTAGAGTTTCCTAGTGGCTCTAAAGTTATTGGTTATAAATGGGTTTACAAAATCAAAAGAAACTCACAAGGCAACATTGACAAATACAAGTCTAGGTTGGTTGCTAAGGGCTTCACTCAAGTGGAGGGAATCGATTACAGTGAAACTTTTTTACCTGTATCCAAGAAAGATTCATTCTACATCATCATGGCATTGGTTGCCCATTTTGATCTAGAGTTGAACCAAATGGATGTGAAGACTGCATTCCTCAATTGTGAATTGGAGGAACAAGTCTATGTGAAACAACCTAAGGGGTTCATTGCAAAAGATAAAGAATAATTGGTATGCAAGCTAAAGAAATCAATATATGGTCTGAAACAGGTTTCACGACAATGGTACTTAAAGTTCCATGCAGTGATTACATCATTTGGTTTTGTTAAGAATATCATGGATGACTGTATATATCACAAGACTAATGGAAGTATGATCATATTCTTGATTTTGTATGTGGATGGCATTTTACTTGCTACCAATAATCTGGGACTATTGTGTGAGGTAAAACAGTTTCTATTTAAGAGTTTTGATATGAAAGATATAGGTATAAATCTTATGTCATTGTCATAAAGATCCATAGAGAAATGATCAAACGTCTTGTAGGCTTGTCTTAAGAAGCTTACATTGGTAAAATTCTTGAACAATTTAAAATGTGAAACTGTTCTCCTAACGTAGCTCCTATTGAAAAAGGAGACAAATTTAGTCTAGGTCAATGTCCTCAAACTAAGCTTAAAAAGAAACAGATAGAAAATATCCTATATACCTCAACAGTGAGAAGCTTGATGTATGCACAGGTTTATACAAGACTTGACATCGCTTTTGCCTTGGGTATGTTGGGAAGATACCAAAATAATATTAAGGAAGCACATTTGACAACTGCAAATAAGGTGTTCAAGTACCTACAAGGTACTAAACACTACATGCTCACTTATAGAAGAACAAACAATCTAGAAGTGATTTGATACTCAGATTCAGACCTTGGAGGATGTGTAGATACAAATAAGTCTACAATTGGTTACATCTTTCTATTGGTAAAAGGAGCTATATCGTGGAGAAGCACAAAGCAAACCCAAACAGCTCCTTCTACAAGTGATGCTAAGTACATTGTATGTTTTAAAGCAAGTTCCCAAGCAATTTGGATAAGGAATTTTATTACTGGGCTTAAGATTTTGAATTCAATCTCTAAGCCAATCAGAATGTACTATGATAACGTAGTTGTGGAGGCTATAGCGAACAACAAAAGGAATACAAGTGGAAGCAAGTTTGTCAAACTTAAATTCCTATGCTTGAGATAAAGAGTTTAGGATGACCAAGTTTCTATTGAACACATCAATACATTATATATGTTGGCTGTGATCCTTTGACAAAAGGATTGAAGCCAAATATCTTCGTCACACATGTATCTCATATAGGACTTCGTCCTTTATTTGATTAGCAGAGGTATGAGCAATAAAATAAAACTTTACGATTTATCATTTCTAATTTATGATTGTATACACCTGTGATATTGAAATTGATAAACATTGAGACAATAACCGAATGAACATTGAGTTCATGCATAATGTGTGATACCCATTAAGTGATGGTGCTATTTGTAATACATGGAAGGTAACACTAAATAGAAGAGGATTTATCACCATGATTCTTGTAGTATGATATCAGTTAACCTTGATAGGGCAATGACATTGAGTATATAGATCAAGTGGTACAATGTGAGATATTTATTATTATAATATAACTATTTAGATATTAATTAGGATAATTAACATATATTTATGAGTGTGACCCGTAGTCATTTTGGGCCCGATCTAAGGTGGGTAATTGACTCAGTTATTAAGGTTAATTTTCTGATGGTGAAAAAGAATTTTGTAGGAATAATCCCTTCATTAAAACAATTAGAATCAGCTCCTGTATCAAATAAGACAGTTTATTCCAAGATAAAATCATCATGAATAATGATTTTAGCATGGATATAGAATTTTTGAATAGAAATTCTTAAAATTAAGTTTAAGATTGGTTAGTTCTACTGCCTTTTAGTTCCTTCCAGAGCACCCCTTCTTCATGCATTTTCTATTTCACTAATGCATTAACTGGTCATTCCAGTGCTCTACTTCCTTTTCTGTTTTATTTTCCTCCTTTCCCTTCAGTCCTCTCGGGGACATCCCCCAAATTGGTATCAGAGCCAGAAGGTGAAGTAGAGATGTGGTAAATAACTTTAAATCTATCTTTATGACATCAAGATACTTGTTGAGCTTGTTAATATGCTTGTTAAAATGATTCGATTGTCATATATCGATAGCATATCAGTACAACTCTGTTTCTTATGCATGAGTCCATCCGTATGAAATTGGACCGTAAGACCCGACGAACTGAGGCAAGTGGAATATCATACGCAATAGTGCATAATAAACTAGAGCATATGTACGCACCCAGAAGGTGATGTTGGCTAGATTGTGGCTGGTAAGATTTAATCATATTAACCACCTAACAAGTATTCTAGATCCATAAAGATAGGTAGACATTTATTTACTATACCACTATGAATCCAGAAGGTAAAGATACTAATGTAAGGGAGAATTACGAATTTGAAGGATTTTTGAGCTTTATTTCTTTATGCTCTTAATTCTTGCTTCTATCTGTTCTTTTTTTCTTATTCTTCCTATTTCCTGCTTTATTATATTTTTCTTTCCAAAATGGTTGTTTGGCATCTTCTCTTGTTAGAACTCGAGTAAGGAAAGTATCCTTATACCATCTGAGGGTATCCAAAATATTCAAAATGATGATATTCCAGAATCTTCATCTTCAATTAATGTTATTTTGAATGAACAAGATTTACTTCTTGATATCAATGATAAACTTCCAGATTCTAAAAAAGGAGAATATTTGTTTAAGTTTAGAGAATTGGTTAATCAGCAACCTTCTTCTTCAAAACCTAAAATACCTTTTCCTTCCAACAAATATAATTTGACAGATGTTTTAAACAAATTTCAACACTCTGTCAAACCAACAACTCTCTAAGACCTTCACCAAGAGGTACATAACCTCAAGGTTAAAATTTGACTTATCAAACTTCAACAAGAAACACATGCAATAGCTATATCTCAAATTCAAGATATACAACTTGCATCCAAAATAGAAGAAAATCTTGAAATTGAACCCCACGGTGAGGATGAGGAAGATAAAATTTTCTTAAACTTAATTTCAAGAATTTCTATTCAAAAATTCTATAACCATGCTAAAATCATTATTCATGATGATTTTATCTTGGAACAAACTGTCTTATTTGACACAGGAGCTGATTCTAATTATTTTAATAAAGGGATTATTCTTACAAAATTCTTTGAAAAAATAACCGAAAGGTTTAATGGTGTCAATGGCTCACGCTTAGATATCAAATATAAAGTTTCAAAGGTTGTTATTGAAAATAAAAAATTGAGACTTGAAAGTCCATTTATATTGGTCAAAAACATGGGAACCCAGATCATTCTTGGTCCACCTTTTGCTAGGTTATTATTCTCCTATATGACTGATAAAAATGGAATTTCAAAAGAATATTTGGGTAAAACAATTCTGTTTCCTTTTACTCAGAAACCCAAAATTAAAGATCTCAATCTTTTGACCTTCAAACAGCAACAACTAATTTTTTTAAACAAAGACATTTCTTTTCAACATTTAGAAAGGCAATTGTGTCAAAAAGATATTTCAAAAGAAAATTCAAAGTTATCTTGAACAAATTCATCAAACTGTTTGTTCAGATTTACCAAATGCTTTTTGGAAAAGAAAACACCATGTGGTAGATTTACCATATGAAAAGGAATTTTCTGAAAAGAACATACCAACAAAGGCCAGGCCCATCCAAATGAGCCCGGAACTTTTGGAAACTTGTAAAAAGGAGATTCAAGATCTCTTAAACAAAAAATTAATTTGTAAGTCACGAAGCCCATGGTCTTGTGCTGCTTTTTATGTCAATAAAAATGCAGAAATAGAACGTGGTGCTCCTGGGCTTGTAATTAATTACAAACCATTAAACGAAGCTTTACAATGGATCAGATATCTAATCCCAAACAAATATGATTTACTTAAACGTTTGTATTCTATAAAAATCTTTTCAAAAATTGACATGAAATCTGGATTTTGGTAAATAGAAATCTCTAAAAATGATCGATATAAAACTGCTTTTACTGTTCCTTTTGGACAATATGAGTGGAATGTTATGACTTTTGGTTTAAAAAATGCTCCTTCTGAATTCCAGAGAATCATCAATGAGATCTTTAATGCTCATAGTCAGTACATTATTGTTTACATAGATGATATATTAGTCTATAGTCATTCTATAGATCAGCATTTCAGTCATATCTCAAAATTCATTAGAATTGTAGAAACAAATGGTTTAGTAGTCTCTAAACCTAAAATTAGTTTATTTTAGACTAAAATACGATTTTTGGGTCATTAGATATATCAAGGGTCTATTACACCAATTGAAAGAGCAATTCAATTTGCTGATAAATTCCCTAATCAAATCATTGATAAAACACAACTTTAACGATTTTTGGGATGTTTAAACTATGTTGCAGATTTTATTCCTCATCTCAGCAATTTTATTAAACCGCTTCATCAGTGACTTAAGGACAGTCCTCCTCCTTGGACTGACCTTCATTCAAATATAGTAAGGCAGATTAAATCCCAGGTTAAGGAGCTTCCTTGTCTTAGCCTTCTTGACCCAACTGCCTTCAAAATTGTTGAAACAGATGCCAGTGGCATAGGTTATGATGGCATTCTAAAATAACGTCTTGACGAAAAAGAGAAAATTGTCTCTTTTACTTCTAAACATTGGAATAGTACTTAGCAGAACTATTCTACTATAAAAAAAAGGAAATTTTGGCAATTGTCTTAAGCATTTCAAAATTTCAGTCTGATTTATTAAACCAAAGATTTTTACTCCGATTGATTATAAATCTGCAAAAGATGTTTTATAAAAGGATGTTAAAAATCTTGCATCAAAACAAGCCTTTGCCAGATGGCAAGCTATCTTACGTGTTTTTGATTTTGAAATTGATTTTATCAAAGTCACTTCAAACTCCCTTCCAAATTTTCTTACCTATGAGTTTTTACAGGGGAGGTAGAGAGAATGCCAAGAAAAAAGAAGTCTGGTGAGGACGAAAAACAAAAGGGTATTTTTCAGGATGCCCAAAGCCAAATAGTCAAGTAATGAACTTGAGGCTATCTTGTAATTGATGGTTTGTAATTAATTACAAGCCTAGGAGCACCACGTTCTATTTCTGCATTTTTATTGACATAAAAAGCAGCATAAGACAATGGGCTTCGTGACTTGCAAATTAATTTTTTGTTTAAGAGATCTTGAATCTCCTTTTTACAAGTTTCCAAAAGTTCTGGGCTCATTTGGATGGGACTGGCCTTTGTTGGTATGTTCTTTTCAGAAAATTCCTTTTTATATGATAAATCTACCACATGGTGTTTTCTTTTCCAAAAAGCATTTGGTAAATCTGAACAAACAGTTTGATGAATTTGTTCAAGACAATTTTGAATTTTCTTTTGAAATATCTTTTTGACACAATTGCCTTTCTAAATGTTGAAAAGAAATGTCTTTGTTTAAAAAATTTATTTGTTGCTGTTTGAAGGTCAAAAGATTGAGATCTTTAATTTTGGGTTTCTGAGTAAAAGGAAACAGAATTGTTTTACCCAAATATTCTTTTAAAATTTTATTTTTATCAGTCATATAGGGGAATAATAACCTAGCAAAAGGTGGACCAAGAATGATCTAGGTTCCCATGTTTTTGACCAATATAAATGGACTTTCAAGTCTCAATTCTTTATTTTCAATAACAACCTTTGAAACTTTATATTTGACATCTAAGCGTGAGCCATTGACACCATTAAACCTTTCGGTGGTTTTATCAAAGAATTTTGTAAGAATAATCCCTTTATTAAAATAATTAGAATCAACTCCTATGTCAAATAAGACAGTTTGTTCCAAGATAAAATCATCATGAATAATGATTTTAGCATGGATATAGAATTTTTGAATAAAAATTCTTGAAATTAAGTTTAAGAAAGTTTTATCTTCCTCATCCTCACCGTGGGGTTCAATTTCAAGATTTTCTTCTATTTTGGATGCAAGTTGTATATCTTGAATTTGAGATATAGCTATTGCATGTGTTTCTTGTTGAAGTTTGATAAGTCAAATTTTAACCTTGAGGTTATGTACCTCTTGGTGAAGGTCTTGGAGAGTTGTTGTTTGACAGAGTATTGAAATTTGCTTAAAATATCTGTCAAATTATATTTGTTGGAAGGAAAAGGTAGTTTAGGTTTTGAAGAAGAAGGTTGCTAATTAACCAATTCTCTAAACTTAAACAAATATTCTCTTTTTTCAGAATCTGGAAGTTTATCAATGATATCAAGAAGTAAATCTTGTTCCTTCAAGATAACATTAATTGAAGATGAAGATTCTGAAATATCATCATTTTGAATGTTTTGGATATCCTCAGAAGAATCACTTTCAGTTTCTGAACTAGAAGTATCTTCAATCAAAAGATTATTTATTTGTTCAAGAAGAGGTTCATCAATACACCTAATCTTCTTTAGTTTTCTTCTAAAGGCACTATATTTTGAAATATGGCTAAGTTTGCCATATTTAAAATATTTAACCTTGTTTTGTTTAGGAAAATTAATCTTGGGTTCAGATTTAAATTCCTGTTTAAGCCTTCTGGGAGGTGTATCTAGTTTATACCTTTGGTAGACATATTTTTTTTTTATGTGGTAGGAAGGTTTCCTATGTTTCTTAGCTTGTTTGCAAGCTGGAAGATCGAATTGTTCACAGAAAGTCCCCAATTCTCTTCTGTCTATAGCCATTTCTTTTGCCAGTTGATGTTGGATGCTATCATCTTGACAAATTTTAAGAGCAATTTTTTGAACATAAGAGATCAATTCTCCATATGTCAAGTGTTCATAAGGGATTATGCCACCATTCTGACTTTTAAATTTTTCTCTAACTTTATCATCTAAAGATTTAGGTAATCCAGCTAGAAATTTTTCTTTTCAAAATGGTTGTTTGGCATATTCTCTTGTGAGAACTTGAGCAAGGAAAGTATCTCTATACCATCTGAAATCAGATAGGGTTCTGCACTTAAGATTCGACAATAATTCACCTGATCTGTCTTTCCAAATAGACAGATCACTAACAAAATATTTGACAATGGTAAAAATTAAAGTTTGGACAGAATCTGGACAAGGTTCACCATTATATAGAATTGGTGTTCCATCAGACTCAGTTTGTACTGATGAAAAAATAGTTTACTCATCTTCTGGAGTGAGATAATAATCCCATCAATTTTTCAATTGTACAGTAAAACCGGATACCAAAAGATTAGTTATTTGTTCATCTGTATAATTATTTGGGTTTGATAAACAGTACACAATATTGTCATTTGCTGCATCGTTTGAAGGATAGTAGCTTCGTTTTGACCATCTATGTTCCATTCATAGATGTTTTCTCCATTAAAGGATTTAAAGTTTTTGTTAATTCTTTCCTCAACCAGAATATCTGGAGGGCTAGCCCTAGGGTAATACAGTTTAGAAGGCTATTTTCAGTGTTGTTGGTTGATTTGGAATGATTCAGAAAAATCATTTTGAGAGTCTATTTGAGAGGCTTCATCTATATTGTTTACTTTCCTAGATGAGGTGGACTCTTGTTATGGAGATTTTGGAACAGTCATGGTTTGAGCTATTTGGTGAATCCTTTGATTGATCATATCAATCAAATTGAATTTGTTTTGGTTATAGATTTCAGACTTCATTTGTGGACTAAGCTAAAAAGGTTTAAAGATTGAAGTTTCAATCGTCGGTTTAGATTGTTCTGAAATATTGTTTGAATAATTGGGTTGTTGAGCAAAATGATCACCTAATTTTTGGAGAAACAAATTAGTATAATTATTTTGTTTAATAATCTTTTTGATGTCTGTTGAATCAACTGGTTGATCAACATTTTTAAATGTAAAAGGTGTAGCAAGCACAGGCTGACCTTGGTCATCCTTTGCTTGAGGAATTTACACTGTTTTAGCAGGAAGAAACTCTGAAGAAATATTTTCTCCTTTGGGATTTTTTTCATTGTTTAATAACATCAATGGTTTGGACAAATGGATAATCCAATTTTATTGTTTTAGCATATTCACTAAACCAATAAAAAATGGAATATTCACTTGTGCTCGTTCAAGGAATCTGTAGAATTTTTTTTGAATTTGTTTTCTAACAGATACTTTGAATTTTTCTAAAAGCCATTTCCTCTGGAGAGTATATTCTTTAGAATAAAATTATTTTTGTAAAGTTTGTTTGTCAATTTGAAAATCATTTTCAATGACACCAATTTCTAGTGATGAATAATTTAGAGATTCAATAGATCTTGAATATTTATCTCTTCCATACACTATCTGTGGAATGTTTGCAGAGTTATCTATTCCTTGGAAAGAAACATTGGTAGCTGTTTGTGGTTGGGTAACTACTGTTGGTGTTTCGGTTGCCATTCCACATATGACAGAAGGCGGTCTAGGAATTGAAGAACAAGAGAATCGAGATGATTCTATTTTAATAGACCTATAGTCTTCATATATTAAAGATTATGATCTATTAGTTTGAGAAAAGGATCTTCTAGATCTATCAAAGGATAACCTAATAGATCTATCTGGATTTTGGGTGATCCTACTTACTTGTGAAATAGGTTTTGGTGTTGGTTGTGTAGCTTTTTCTATAACCCATTCTTTTGGTAATTCAACATTTTTCCACATAATTGTTTTTGAAATTGTTAAATTAACATTTTTAAAGTCAGTTAAGAAAAATGTTGTTTGGTCTTTCTCAAAAGGAATTTGAACATAAGAAGTTGATGTGTTTGAGACCTTATACTGTATCCTTTAAATTAGGGTAGCAGGTATAGATCCTGGCTTCATGTTCAAACTGTTTAATTTGATTTTAAGTTTAAGACACTCAAGGACATGTTCGTCTTTTAATTCAACCATCCTGTCAGGATAGCAATTAAAATAAATAGGTCCATCGTGAAGGCCAGTTTCTGCTATTACTAAAGCAGCATCCTAGAATATATTATGTCTAGTGTCTAAAAGATAGACTAAACATGATACATTCAAGCCTTTACGAAAGAGTAGTTTGATTGCAATTTGAACGCAACCTATGTGCAAGAAATTATATTCTTTTTGGTGTCATTCAATTGACTTTTTAGAGAGAAGGAAACAAATCTTCTCTCTCAGGTTGGATAGAAATTGATTCTTCTACAGTTCTGATTATATAATCAGATTTAGAGAACCATTTCCTATCTTCAGTTTGCATATAAAGTACGTTTGTGGCAATTGGAGGCAAAGTCCAATTGTGAATGTTTTGATTTATGTTTTGACAAGAAATTTCTTCTTTGAAAATTCTTTTGTTTGAAGAGCTTGTTATAGCATTTAATTCCTCATTGTTTGATGAAGAAGAAGTGGATGAAGAATTTCCACATCCTCATTTGAAGGAAAAAGAACGGAATAAAGACATAACTAAAATGTAAATAACAAAAAGTAAATGAACAAAATAAATAAGAAGAACAGAAAGATAATAAAGCATGAAATAGGAAGAATAAGAAAATAAGAACAGATAGAAGCAAGAATTAAGAGTAGAAAGAAATAAAGCTAAAAAATCCTTCAAATTCGAAATTCTCCCTTACATTAGTATCTTTACCTTCTGGATTCATAGTGGTATGGTAAATAAATGTCTACCTATCTTTATGGATCTAGAATACTTGTTAGGTGGTTAATATGATTAAATCTGACCAGCCATAATCTAGCCAACATTGCCTTCTAGGTACGTACATATGCTCTAGTTTATTATGCACTACTACGTATGATGTTCCACCTGGCTCAGTTTGTCGGGTCTTATGGTCCAATTTCATACGGATGGACTCATATATAATAAATAGAGTTGTACTGATGTGCTATCGATATATGACAATCAAATTATATTAACAAGCTCAACAAGTATTTTGATGTCATAAAGATAGATCTAAAGTTATTTACCATATCTATACTTCACCTTCTGGCTCTGATACCATCTATGTCATAAAGGTAGATCTAAAGTTATTTAACAATATTAACAATTTTATCATGCAATAGTTTTCTGAGTCCTAGAGCGATAACCTAGTTTTCTCTGCTCACGTCCTAAGGGTTCCCCACTGGTGACGGCAATATAAAAGTTGCCATTACTGTGCCTAATAACCAGCTGGAAGAATCTGTTCTTTTTTTATCTAATTGTATTTTCTAATTGACAGGTCTCTAAGTTAAGTTCCAGTTATTCCTAATATCAACTAAGTTAATGGTAAAAGATATTTATAAGTCTTCCACTGCATCTCATATAAGTTTTATACTTATATATGTTATAATATGGATAGATTAGATTATGTATGAGATATTTTTATTCCAACAGATTTAACTAAAAAACAACAATCAGTGGATGGTTTCCAATATATTTTTTCCTCTCCTATCTCCTCACAAGGTGGGCGTACACAAACAATCCGATCAATGACATGTTATTGGAACCAAGCCTCCATCTTTCTTCTATTTTACTTCCCATTAATGATCACATATTCCACCACACTCTCATTCTGATCTATTTGCCCCTCATATTCTAGGATGAGATTGATGAGAGGGATATTATATTAGTTCCAAGTAGATAGGATAGATCACCCAAGAGGGGGTGAATTGGGTGAACGACGACTTTTTAAAAATCTTTTGTGACTCTTTGAAAGAACAATGTAATTTGAAAAACCTTGATTAAAAATAAATCACTGGAAATCAAGGAGTTAAGGAAGAAGAATTTGCACAAGGAATTTATCCTGGCTCGGACTTTCTTGGCCTACATCTAGTCCTCATCTTCCCACTGAGATTTTTAATCCACTATAAACACCAAGATTACAACGGGCTCTTGGTAGCCTTTACAATCTCAATTTTAATGGCTAATTGAGAATCACCTCAAACTTGAGGTTACACTATACTCTGGTGGCAACGCTCCCTATCATATCCCAATTTTTCTCTATCTGTATAAGACTGATAGAGGAAAGAGGTTTGGAAGGGATTGTGACGATAAATAGAAAGAAAAGATAATAATTAGACAAGGGTGTAAAGAAGAGGGACTAAAGTGAAAATTTTAAAAGTTCTATGGTACAAAATGGAAGTAGACATAAACTTTGGGCTATTAAGTGTAATTATGAAAAGTTGAGGGCCTAAAGTGTAATTTTTAAAAGTTCAAGGGTAAAATGGTAAATATAGAAAGTTGAGCCGAAAAAGGCCCAAAAATGCCCAGAATCAGTTTAGTCCCAAATTTTTCCAATAAATAGAGAAAAATATTATGATCAGTTTAACGTAGCTCAGAATTTTGATTTGAGGTCCCGATAAATTGATATTAATTTTTAAAGTCGACAGATTATTACAGTATGCTCTTGACTTAAGAATAAGATGAAATTTTACAGTAAATTCTTATAATTAATATGAGAATTTATAAAACTGACAGAACTTAAAAAGGAGTTCTGTAGAATTTATAATGAATTTTACAGTGGAATAAAATACCCGATAAATATTATTTAGGGAATTTCTTAGGAGTTGAGCCCATGAAGGTAGGGGACCACGTAGAAGGCCCATAATGGTGCCTCATAGGCCCAATAATATTTTCATATAGGTATGTGGGCCAGTGTTTATAAAGATCCAGAAAAATATAAAATTATGAAAATACCACTGAGTATGCCACTATGCTTTACAATGAGCAAGAGATGAATGGAGGGCAATTTGGTCATTTGACTAAGGTTAGACGATCAAAGAGAGTTCCTTGAATAGTTGACCAAGGTTAGGGAATACTCTGGTGATATGTGAAAAGACGAGAATGCCCTAGAGATATTAAGGTAAATAAAGAAGAACCGATGGGCATTTTGGTAATTTGTCAAGGGATCAGTAATTAAGTTTAGACCCAATCCAAGAATGACAATGGTAGGAAGAATCCAGATACTGGATTTAAGATCAGAAAACATATTATGAAATCCCAGAAAAAGTAGATTTAGAAAATAGTCTGATTTTTGGGAAATTGGACTGAGCCGGTACCTGATTGGACTAGAATTTTTCTAGACTCTTCTTCCCTTGGAATTATGCCACATGGAGGATGAGGTGTCCCTTGATGATGTCATGGATGATGTCACCATTTGGCTTCTAGGGCAAGCTTGTTTCAAGAGTGAATATGAGCCATTAGATCAAATAGTACACAAAGTGATCTTGGCCATTCATTTCCATGCCTTCAAGTCTATAAATACCCTCCCTTTCTCTTCATATTTGCGTGAAGTTAGAGAAGGAATAGGGAGGTGCTGCCTAAGTAAGAACCAAGCCAAGAGAAGAGGAAATCCAAGCTACCCAAGTCAAGTTAGCTAGGAATTAAGGTAAGTAATCTATCCTAACTTATTTTTCTTCAATTCAAGAGCTTGATCTTGGGATTTTAATGGAAGAAAAGTGAGATATTCCCTATGTGGTGCTGCTGTCCAAAACTGTATAATATTGGGAAAAGAAGAAATTGAAGTTAGAGACATAAAATTACCACTTAGACAAGCTAGATTTAATGGCTAGTTATGGAATTAGATTGAAATTCCTTGCTTTGCACATTGAAGGGGGCTTTCGGTCAAGAATAGAACTGAAAGGAGGAATTTGAATTTCAATTGTCTAATGCTTCCATTGAATTTATATGATGATTTTATGTAGGATTGAATAGATTTTGAACCTTGGAAGCATTGGAATTGAAAGTTGAAGTTTTTGGAATTCTTCTCTATTACTGTTCACAATCATGAACAGTGATTGGAATTTCATGATTTTGATGCTTCCAATGGTTTCAAAATGAAAAATTGTGTAGGATAAAGTAGAGGAATAAGTATTAGAAGCATTGGAATCAAAATGAGAATTTTTGAAAGAATAATATGTTTCTTTTTGGTTCTGTCCAGACTTGATGAAGAAGCTGGAATTTCAACATTCTAAGTCCATAAATGGATTCAAAAGGCAAAATTGTGTAGTTTAAAGTTAAGATGTAAGTTAGTTTAAAGGATAAGGCAATTAACCATAATAGAGAAAGTTAGTGGTTGAGTGGTTAATTGAGTTTAAAGTTATAAAATGTTAGTGAATTGAGATTGTAATGAATGAATGATAATGCAATTTTAGGATTTGGATTGTGTGCTCAAAGAGGGAAGCTACACATCAAAGAGAAGTAGGAAGCAAGAGGTAAAGGAAAAGGATAAGGAAGGCAAGGAGTATGAGGTAGTGAACTTACCTACTTGTATGCTGTAACACCCCAATTTTTAGGCCTAGAGAGGTCAGAAGGAGAATCCAAGGGCATAATCGTAATTATGGGAAAGATCGGACTGGTAGCCGATGAGTACCATATTTTGTCAGAAAATAGAGAAAATTATGCTGATCATTTCACTGAACTGTGAAATGTGCATATGAGGTCTCTAGGTGTATGAAAGAATTAGAAATATGACCAGGGGTAAAATGGTTATTTTGGAAAAGTGTGCGCATGAGTGCTTTTTCAGGCCAAAACAGCCCGGTCCGGATAAAATATCTGAAAATACCGGGAGATAGAGAAAAGGATTCCGGATTGAATGAGGAGTCACAGAATTTTGATTTGAGGTCCCGATTTTTCTGTAAAAATTCCTAAAGATGGGAATTTACAGTTATAATTGGTAAAGGAAAGGCAGTCCGAATAGAAATGATCGGACAATGGCTAGAGGCCATACAGTATTTTCTAAGGCCCGTAGTGACACCAGGGAAGGCCCAAGCCCATAATACCAGTTCAGTGGTAAGAGGGGCCGGTGTCCGGGAAAATATGCAAAATGACGAAAATGCCCTTATGTTATAGAATAACTGAAGAATGAGTAAAGGGTATTTTGATCATTTGGCTAAGGTTAGACAGTCAAGAAGGGGTATCTGGATAGTTGACCAGGGCCAGAGAATACTCTGGTAAAATATGAAAAGACAATAATGCCCCTAGACCTAGTAAAGGAAATGAAAGGACTTAAGTGCAATTATGGAAAGTTTCAAGGCCAAAAAGGAAAGTAGACAAAAATGTGGGGTCCTTAAGTGTAATTTTAGCCAAGTAAAAAGGGGACTTAAATGAAAAGAAGAAAAGTTCCCTGGGGCTAAATTGTAATTAAAGAAAGTCAGGCCAGAAGTGGTTTGGACTGTCCGAAAGCATTTCAGTCCCAGATTTCACCGGTAGAGAGAGCAAGTGACGCTCGGTAATCTGGCTTAATACAGGAATTTTTGAAGACTCCAGATAGCCAGAAATGGACTGATCGTCCAAAAGTTATAAAAATTCCTACCGGATATCCTAGATTTGAGATCTAGGTGAGAAAATACAGGTGATACGTCCTTGTGGGACAGATGTCGGGAAACTGACAGAATACCGATAGGAGGCCTGTAGAAAAAGTTATTCACAAATTAGAAAATCCAGACGGGAGTGTGAGGCCTCTGGGTATCCGATAGGGAGATTTATCGGTATTTAAAAAGGGACTGAATGAGTTCGGATGATCTCGGTCAGATGACTGATATGACTCACAGGGATGCCTGAACACCGTAGGCCAGTGTATCGGACAGAAGGAGCTGGTGTCCGGATATGTGTATAAACGGTGAATAATAGGTAAAATATTCAATAATTATTAACAGGGGAAGATTCCTCGTAATGCGTGCCATGAAGGTATTGGACCAAGAAAGGCCCAATAATGGCGCCAACAAAGGCCCAGTAAGACCCTTGGACTGATAGGTGGGCCAGTGTTCGGCAGAACCACGGAAAAGTGCGAAATTATGAAAATGCCCCTGTGTTGTACAAAAGGGTAACAGATGAATGAAGGGCATTTTGGTAATTCTGAACAGGCCCAGGAGCCAAGGTACATACAGATAAAGTTACTTAGAGTCAATATATGCCCTGACAGAGTACAGAAGGGTGTAAAATGACGATTTTACCCTTAGGGTTAAAATAGTGCAAGAAAGGGCACCCAAGGGTATTTTGGTAATTTGCCAAGGGCTGTTTCTTGGGAATCGAGCCATCAGAGTACTTGGGCTTGATCAGGATCCAAGACAACATTCCCAGAGCCCAAAAACGTAGGCCTAGTAATGTGTGGGAAAAAGTGGCATTAAAATATTATTTTAATGCTGTTTCAATAAAGTAAAGTTACTCGGTCGGCACGATAACCGAGGAGGCAATCAGATAAAGTCCTGGATTTATCTGGATAGCATTGGAAGGCGTGACAGGTGCCAGTAAGATGACACATGGCGCAAACATAAAGGCAGAAGAAAAAGTTGAGGACACGTACTACGAGGCAAGAGACTGGACCGGTGAGTCAGCATGCTGAGTCAGCTGCTGAGGTGTCCAGGATTTCAGGCATGTGATAAATGTGGTGCTGAGGTGGCATGGTGAGGTGTCCCAATGATGTCATGCATGATGCAGTAAAGGAGGAATTAAAGAAAATAGGAAAATCCAGGAAAAACCAGGACCGCAGGATCAAAGTTCATGGAAATTACGAGATTGCCATTGGAGGAGGTTATAAATACCCCCCCTTGCTCTTCATATGCCACGGCCAAGAGCCATTTTAGAGAGAGGAGGAGGTGCTAGAGAGAGAAAGTGAGAGGAAGAAAGAAAGAAAGGAAGTTCTGGCGGAGCTGGAAGCAGAATAGAGATAGTAGAGTTCTGCTGAGCTCTTGAGGTAGAAACTAATCCTAGCTTTTATGTAATGGCTTTGTGATTTGTTATGCTATTGTTTGGTTGGATTGTTGTCTTATATGTTATGTCTGAAGCTCTGCTATAATGCTATGATCATATGTTATTAAGCATGGAAGCACGCAGCATACTTATCTGTACACAATCACAAGCAAGCACTGTCACTCTGCATTACATATATTGTTATGATTGTTGCTAATGAGATTCCCCCGAATCTCATCCCAATAAGTAAACCATTACAGGGGAGGTTATGTCAAAATGAATTCTGGGAATTTTAAGAGACGCCGTTATGCTGCCGAAGTAAAGACTGAACATCAGTATATGATAAGTACTGTGTACGTAGTGCTGTCTAAGGAGGCTAGAAGTGAGTGGACCTAGCCGGTTCATCTAGTCTTTCCTGGGTACTACGTAGAATGGTAGTTCTCATGAGGGGATTACCGAATCAGTACGGTTCAGTTCTTTGTACAGATGAAGCGTAGCGGTTATGCTGCCGGACTTCAGGCAGGAAAAGATGCAATAGAGATATGAGAATTTATGTACATGGCCAGATGTAAAACAACTTATTAATTAATAATAATTGTTGTTTGGCATGTTTGACTGATATATGATGGATGTATGCATATGTATGCAAAGTAGAAATGCTGAAATATACCACTGTGAACAGTAACACGTGGTGACAAGGTCATGTTTGATAAATGATTAAAAATAGTAAATGGATGAATAAATGTATGAAATTTTTAATGTAAATAGTAGACATACCAAGATTTAATTTTATATATAAAACGTATCATTTTGATGTCTACACAAGGAGATATAAATTATGAAAGTTGGGACCAGAATGCTGGATTCAGGGAGGAAAACGTGGGATAAACAGTAAAGTTGACACGTTGACTGGAGTTGACTCGGTCAACGAATGGTCAACGAATTATTTTTCCCTGAAATATAAGTTAGTTAGCTTCATTTAGCAATTGGAACCACTTCATTTCAATTTTTCTAGAATTAGTTATGATTTTTCGAAGTCGGGTCACTCATCTGGAATTTACACAGTGAACAGTACTCGATAAGAGTAAAACTCCAGTTTGAGAAATTGGACTTCAATGACCTTGAAAGTGGTTCTAAATGCTACTGAATGGTCCCTAAGACATACGAACGTAAGGATGTTTCATATGCTTATGTTGCTTGGATGTTTTATGTGATGTTTGCTTACTTTGATGATGTGAAGCATGTATGATTAAGTGATGCTCTGTTTCTTTTTATGCTATGGCCATATGTTATAATTAAGGGACATGGAAGCATGTAAGTTATCATTATGCAAGCATGATCATTAAGTGCACATATAGTAAAATCAAGCATGTAGTTGCATACATTGTATGGTTTCCGTTTGCTACTGAGGTTTCCCCAGAAATCTCACCCCCTCCATGTCACCCCAAAACCAACAGGTTCTTCAAAGATGGAAGAAGATGAAGATGCAAAAAGAGGAGTTAGGGGATAGATGGCATGATTGATTGTAATTTATGTTGCGACATGACTTATGTGATGTATGTATGTAAGGTATGCTTAAAAAATAGTACAATTGTAGCTGTTCATAAAAATAGTAACTGATCAAATGAATGTATGAAATTTTATATACATTTAGTTAATATATCAAGCTTCGTTTTGACACTAAGAATGCCTTATTCCGACGTCAATACAAAGAGAATGAATTTTTCAAATTTAGGGAACCAAATCTGGAAAATATGAAACTGACCAAATAAACAGTAATTTTCCATGCAAAAACTGTATTAATTGGTCGAGAGTTTGGTCAGATTCATATTTTTCCTTTAAATAGGCTTATGTTAGCTTCGTATAGCAACTTGAACCACTTCATTTAAATTTTTATAGAATTAGTTATGATTTTTCGAAGTTGAGTCACTGGTCTGGAATTTTACCACATGAACAGTAACTCGTGGTCATAAATTCCAGATTGTGCCATTTGACTTTATTGATCATATAAGTGATTCCAGATGCTATTGTTTGGTCTCTAAGACGTACAAAAGTAAGGATGTTACACTTCCCCTTAAACTGATATGAGCAATGCCCAACCTTGAATCCCTTGATTTTAAGGTTTTGCTCTCAGATGAAATGAAGAATGAAGGGTATAACTAACTTTCAAATAGAGTGTATGAATGGACATTGTAGCTCACTATAATTTTTCTCACAAAAGAATAATACATAAGGAATGGAGAGATGAATGGCTCATGAAGTTTTGGCTCTTTCATGGCTTGTATTAATCTCGTTGATAGTTCATTGTCATCATTAGTCGCCAACCTTATAACCTTGAATGCTTTTCTATTTATAGTTGATCTTGTAATCGTTGAGCATTGTTTCTATTGAGGTTTCCGTTAGTTGAGTTTTCTATCAGTTAGAAATATGGCCGTTGAACTAGCTGTTATAGCCATTGAGACTTTTTGTCATTTTCTTATTGAAAGTCTGTTGGCTTTACTCTTGGTCTGATATCTGATTTAGCTTTAATCTTAACAGAATCTGAACTCTTTGATATTAATCCTATAAATACTTCAAAATTTAATTGTTAGTATATAAATACGTGAAGTGAGGATTTGATAAAATAAATTGAAAATCGAATACAATGATTCACGACAAGAGTGATATGGGAACAATGTATGCTTAATCAAATGAATCAATGTTTGATAACCCAATTAATGATTAAGAGTATAAATTCAATTCAGTTGTAACCATTTTAAAATCATATAGAAATTCTGCTTGTTTTCAAAGATTATTCTATATTAATCGATTACCCAATCGATTAATTAGAATTAGCGTATAAAATATAAAACAGAGCATCATAGTGATTGACATAATTATGCATATATGATGTAATATTATGAAGACAATTTGTTCAAGAGATTTGTCATGAAGAATATTGAAAATCATAGGCAAGCTGTGACATGAATTAATTATACGAAGTAGAAAATAAGTTTGTTGCTTAAAACAGAGATATTTTTGAAGTTTTTGAAGTTAATCGAACTTCTAATCGATTAATGTGTTTGAAGAATTTGAAATAGAAAAGATTTTAACACAAATTAATCGAATAGTTAATCTGTTAATATAAATTAATTGATTAATCAATCGATTAATTAGTTTATATTTGAGTTTCACAAAAATTGAAACATCACTGATTAATCGAACAGTTAACAGATTAATATAAATTAATCGATTAACTAATCGATTAATAGCAATATCTTTGTTCAATAGAAAATATATTTTTAATATATTAATTGATTAATCTATCGATTAATTTCAATTAATCTATTAACCAATCTATTGATTGGCTCATTAACTTTCTTCCGGAAGGCCAGCTCTCAACGTTAATCGATTAACTAATCGATTAATTGATTTTCTTTTTAAAACAAAATGCTGCCTTTTCAATTAATCTAACATTCAATCGATTAATTGATATTAATCGATTAATTAATGGATTAATGCTCAATAATCGAATAGCTAATCGATTAACTTCTTCTTTTAACTTTTTTGATTCCAAAATCATTTTCATTGCTTCAAAAATAATTTTTCACAACATTAATTAATTTCATTTTCTTTTCTCTTTAAACTTCATTCCACAAAAACATTTCCATTGCTTTAAAGATATTAACTCAATTTTTTTCTTTTGTCATCATCAAAACATATTCAATCTAACAATTTCCCCCTTTTTAATGATGGCAAAACTTGTAAAAGTGAAGTTAAGTTGAAAAACTTTTTAAATTCAATTTCATTACTTAGAATAAAATAAGACAATATAGGAGACAATAAATAGTACATGGATAATATTATCATTAAAACTTTAAACATTTTACAATGGATGAAAAACAAAAATACACATAAGCACATATAAAAAAAATCATCAGTCATCAGTCAAGTGACTCGGTAAAGAAGGATTCCTTATTCTCTTCATTTCTTCTCTCCCCCTTTTTGACATCATCCAAAAAGGTCAAGGCAAGGGAGGAAGTAATGACTAAAGGAAGTTGTGGCAGTGGTAAGGCTGATGCTGAGCTGATGGAGGGACTGGAACAGCTAAGGTAAATGATGGTGCAGGTGAAGATGAAGGTGAAGGCTTGAAAATAATGGAAGTGGAAGGTAAGGAGCCTGTTGATTAGGCTGGGAAGGTAGGGGATCCTGAAGCTCCTCTTCAGTGAAAGAAGGTC